>OY740782.1:143797385-145189885 GCA_963514005.1 Raja brachyura | reverse complement strand
TTTTTCAAAAATGTCAGTACTTCCTCCCCTTTGAATCTCATAGTTTCCATAGCTACTCTACTTTTTTCCCTTACCTCACAGAGTTCAATATCCTTCTCCTTGGTGAATACAGAAGAAAAGAAATTGGTCAATATCTCCCCCATCTCTTTTGGCTCTGCTGATAGCTGTCCATTCTGGCTCTCTAATGGTCCAATATTATCCCTCGTAATCCTTTTGCTGTTAATATAGCTGTAGAAACCCTTTGGATTTACTTTCACCTTTCTTGCCAAAGCAACCTCATATCTTTTTTTAGCTTTTCTAATTTCTTTCTTAAGATTCTTTTTACACTTTATACTCCTCTAGCACCTCATTTACTCCATGCTTCCAATAATTTTTGTAGATATCTCTCTTTCTTCGAACCAAGTGTCCCATTTCCCTTGAAAACCATGGCTCTTTCCAATTTTTACTATTTCCTTTCAACCGAATAGGGACATAAAGATTCTGTACTCTTACAATTTCCCTTTTAAATGTCCTCCATTTCTCTTCTGCATCCTTCCCACAAAACAAAATGTCCCAATTCACTCCTTTGAAATCCTTAAGAAACAGTTGGACAGGTACATGGATAGGACAGGTTTGGAGGGTTATGGACCAAGGGCTGGCAGGTGGGACTAGCGTAGCTGGGACATTGTTGGCCGGTGTGGGCAGGTTGGGCCGAAGGGCCTGTATTACTCTATGACTCTCTCTCTCTCTCTCTCTCTCTCTCTCTCTCCCTCTTCACTCTCTCACATTCACACCATCCTCTCCCCTTTCTCCTTCCTCTCCCCCCTCTCTCTCTCTCTCTCTCTCTCTCTCTGATATTCACACCATCCTCTCCTCCTCTCTCCTTCCTCTCCCCCCTCTCTCTCTCTCTCTCTCTCTCTCTCTCTCTCTCTCTCTCTCTCTCTCTCTCTCAGATATTCACACCATCCTGTCCCCCTCTCACCATCCTGTCCCCCTCTCACCACAGTAATGAACAATATGGAGTGCCCTCCATAATGTTTGGGACAAAGACCCATCTGTACTCCACAATTTGAGATCTGTAATAGAAAAAAAATTACATGTGGTTAAAGTGCTTCATTGCCAGATTTTATTAAAGGTACAGCAGGCAGTGAAGAAAGCTAATGGAATGTTGGCCTTCATAACAAGCGGATTTCAGTAAAGGAGTAAAGAGGTTCTTCTGCAGATGTGTAGGGCTCTGGTAAGACCACATCTGGAGTATTGTGTACAGTTTGGGTCTCCTAATTTGAGGAAGGACATCCTTGTGATTGAGGCAGTTCACGAGATTGATCCCTGGGATGGCGGACTGTCATATAAGGAAAGATTGAAAAGACTAGGCTTGTATTCCCTGGAGTTTAGAAGGATGAGGGGTTATCTTATAGAAACATATAAAATTATAAACAAGCCAGAGGCAGGAAAAATGTTCCCAATGTTGGGTGAGTCCAGAACCAGGGGCCAAAGTCTTAGAATAAAGGGGAGGCCATTTAAGACTGAGGTGAGAAAAAAAAATTTCACTCAGAGAGTTGTGAATTTATGGAATTCCCTGCCACAGAGGGCAGTGGAGGCCAAATCACTGGATGGATTTAAGAGAGAGTTGGATAGAGCTCTAGGGGCTAGTGGAATCAAGGGATATGGGGAGAAGGCAGGCTTATAAACACTGCTGTAATATCTACATGGTGAAACCAAAATGTATAAAAATAGCCATTAATAAAATCTGACAATGTGCACTTTAACCACATGTGATTTTAAATTACAAATCTCTAAATGTGGACTACAGAGGCAAATAAATAAATGATGGGTCTTTGTCCGAAACATTATGGAGGGCACTGTATTTACGTTCAGTTATGTCTGATCTGTCTGCTTAACACACACAGCAAAACCTTACACTGTACCTCACTGCACCTGACGATAATGCACTTGAGCCCTCTGCCTCCCCCTCTCCCTCTCCCTCTTCTCTCCTTTCTTTCTCTCTCCTCTCCCCCTCTTTCTCTCTCCCACCCCCTCTCTCCCGTTCCCCCCTCTCCTCCCTCTGTCCCTCTCTCTCTCTAACCCCTCCCTCTCTCTTCCTCTGTCTCTCTCTCCCTCCCCCCTCTCTCTCTCCTCTCTCTCTCTCTCTCTCCCTCTCTCCCTCCCCCTCTCTCTCTCTCTCCTCTCTCTCTCTATCTCTCCTTCCCTCCATCCCCTCTCTCTCTCTCCCCTCCCTCTCCCCCCTCTCCTTTTCACTCTCTCCCTCCCTCTCTCTTTCTCTCCCTCTCCGTCTCTCCCTCCCTCGCTCCGTTCCTCCCTCCTGCTCTCCCTCCCGCTCTCCCTCCCGCCCTCCCTCCCCCGCTGTCTCTCCCTCCCTCTTGTCTCTCCCCCCCTCTTGTCTCTCCCTCCTTCTTGTCTCTCCCTCCCCCTCTCCCCCCCTGTTTCCCCCTCGTTCTCCCCCCCTCCCCCCTCCCCCCCTTTACCTCTCCCCCCCTCCCCCTCTCCCTCTCCCCCTCCCTCGTTCTCTCTCTCTCGCCCCCCCTCCCTCTCTCAACCCCCCCTCTCCCTCTCCCTCCCTCTCTCACTCCCTCTGTCTGTCACTCCTTCTCTCCAGGGGAGGGGAGGGGAGAGAGGGGAGAGTGGAGAGGGGGGAGGTAAGAGGGGAGGAGAGGAGGAGACAGGAGGGGGAGAGGGGGGAGGGGAGGGGAGGTAAGAGGGGAGGAGACAGGAGGGAGAGGGGGGAGGGGAGGGGAGACCAGGGGTCAAAGGTCCCTGGTTCGTGGTGATCTCTGGGTCAAGGGTCACGGCGATGAGGCGGAGTCACGGGGTGTCAGGGGTCGGACAGTCAGTACTGGCGATCGGCCGCTGCCTCCAGGCCAGGGTTCACGGGGTCTTGGCCTCCCACGACCTCGGACGACCCCTGCCGCTGCTCACAGGTCTGGGGTCTATGGGGAGAGGTCAAAGTTTAATAAGATCCCATCGCTCTCCCCATTCTCTCTCCCTCCCCCCCCTCTCTACACCCCTCTCTCTCCCTCTCCCCCATGGGATTCACGATGCGAGTACTCTCTTCCCAAATGCACAACCCCTGTTGAACTCCAGTGAACCTTGGCGACCCCGCCTTGACCCTAGGAAGGTTCGGTGACCCCAGCTGACTCTAATTGAATCCCCCAGTGACTTAGTCCAAATGACCCCGTTGACCCTTATTGCCCCTCCAGTGACTGATTGACCTCTGTCAACCCCAGATGACCCCCGTTGACCCCAATTGACCCCTGATGACCCCAATTGACCCATCTACACTAGTCCCACCTGCCTGCATTTGGCCCCAAACCCACACCCCCCTTCTCTCTCTCTCTCTCTCTCTTTTCTCTCTCCCCCTCATTAGGTCATAGGTGACAGGAGCAGAACGAGGCCATTTGGCCCATCAGGTCTACTCCGCTATTCAGGCACGACTGATCTATCTCTCCCTCCTCCCCATCACCTCTAACACTCGCAATAATCTCTCTTCACCCCCCCCCCCCCCTTCTCTCTCTCCCCCCTCTCACCGGAGATGGTGAGGACGTTGCTGGCGTTAGTCAAATGCAGCTCCTTCTGTTGGATGAGATCCAGGTCCAGAAGCCAACTCTCTTTTCCTGGATCCAGTCCGTTGCCCAAGACCAGAATCTCACACGATTCCAGGGTGTGGATAATGCTGTCTGAAGAGAGGGTATCTGGTTCTGTGGGAGAGAGCGAGGGTGGGGGAGAGAGAGGGGAGAGAGAGAGAGAGAGGGGAGCAAACAATGAGCATCAAACTCTGTTTTCCTGTCCACCCTCCGCCCCCCCCCCCCCCCGTTCCTTCCCGGGGACTCACCGGAGGTGGTGGGATCGGGGTTTTTTGTGGGGCTGCAGGTGGTGGGTGATAGAGCAGGTGACCCTGAGGCTGGGGAAGAGGGGCCACTGCGTGCTCTCTCATAGTCCATTGCTGGCCCGGCCAGATGTCGCTTGCCGCTCAGCGAGATTGCGGGGCCCATCGGGTTGCAGCACATCCAGCACGCCACGAACCGGCGGCACCACCACGCACGGCTCCTCGCTGAAGCACCCGCCGAACTGCGAGAGAGGAGAGGAGAGGGGCGTCAAAATGGTCGCAGACGCTAATGGAGTCAAAATGTCCACTGTAGCTGGGGGAGTCAAAATGGCCATCCTCAGCCATGGAGTTATAATGGGTGCTGACACTGTGGACATAAAAGTGTGAAAACAGGCACCTCCAGATTCTGGGAATGTTTCAGGATGACCCTCCTGACTGCCTCGGTTTATCGGGGTGCATCACAGCACGGTTTGGGAACAGCTCCATCCAAGACCCGCAGGAAATCGCAGCGAGTTGTGGACGCAGCCCAGACCATCACACGCACAAACCAACTACCCTTCCATCGACTCCATCTACACCTGATACCTCCTCCATCGGGCAAGATGTAAAGTGTGAAGACGCGCACACCTCCAGATTCAGGAGCAGTTTCTTTCCGGCTGTTATCAGGCAACTGAACCGTCCTCTCACCAACTGGAGAACGGTCCTGACCGCCCATCATTGGACTGTCTTTCATCGTACACTGTGAAGGAGGACTCTCTCTAGCTTCTACAGGTGTACAGTAGAGAGCTTGCTGACTGGTTGCATCGTGGCTTGGTTCGGCAACTTGAGCGCCCTGGAGAGGAAAAGACTCCAAAAAGTAGTAAACACTGCCCAGTCCATCATCGGCTCTGACCTTCCTTCCATCGAGGGGATTTACCACAGTCGCTGCCTCAAAAAGGCTGGCAGCATCATCAAGGACCCACACCACCCTGGCCACAAACTCATCTCCCTGCTACCTTTGGGTAGAAGGTACAGGAGCCTGAGGACTGCAACAACCCAGTTTAGGAATAGCTACTTCCCCACAGCCATCAGGCTATTAAATCTGGCTCGGAACTCTGAACATTAATATCCCTCCATCTGTTATTTGCACTTTATTAATTTATTAAGTCATGTGTGTATTTATGTATAGAATTGTAGTCAATGCCTTCTATGTTCTGTTGTGCTATGCAAAGAAAGATTTTCATTGTCCTGTCAGGGACACATGACAATAAACTCTTTTGACTTTTTTGACTTCTGAGTTTGAATGGCTCGATTGACCGAGGGTCTCCAATGTATAGTCTTTCCGCAACACGTGGCAATAAACTAAACTAAACTCGCTAAACTAAAATGGCTGCTGTTACGGTGGAATTAAAATGGCCAACACCACATGGTGCTTAAAATGCATGACCGCCACATGACCACCGTCACAATGAAGTTAATATGGCTGGCATCACACAATGGCTGCTGGTAGGTGGGCGTAAAATGGCTGTCGGTTGAGTAAACATAAAAGGCGTTGGTGGCCATTTTAGTGTGACGGGGTGTGCAACCATTTTCGCGTGAGAGAGAGAGGGAGAGATGGGACAGACTCACTTTACGGTGGTGGTGAGCTTGAAGGAACGTACGCCCGGTGTAGCGAAGTGTGTTTCGGTAAATCACGTGTTCAATGGCGCGGTTTATATTCTCGATGTCATCTTCTTCCAAGACCAGGAGCGTCTGCGATGGGTTGATGTGGATCTGGTGAGGGGAGAGAGGGAGAGGGAGAGGGAGAGAGAGAGGGGAGAGGGAGAGAGCAGGGAGAGGGAGAGTGAGAGAGAGAGGGGAGAGGGAGAGGGGGAGAGTATTTCAAACATCACCCAAGCATCTCACACACTCCAAGGGCCCTATACACCCCTCTTCCCCTTTCCCCCCTTCTCCTTTCCTCTCCTCCCCTCCCCTCTCTCCCCTTGATCGGTGTGGGCGCTGCGAGTCGGCTGCCCTGCCAGCACCATGTTCGTTATTTCTACTTTTTTGGGGGGGGTGGGGGGGGGGGGTGTGTCTAATGTTAGTTGGACTTGGACTTCTCCTTTCCTCTTCTCCCCTTCCCCCCTCCTACCTTCATCCCTTTCTGCAGGCTCTCGAAGTCGCTGAAATCAAGGGCCTCTTCGCAGGAGTGCAGACACCCCACCACCTCTCCAGAATTGATATTTGCCGCACGTAGCATCACTCCCGCAAGCAGAGCCACAGAAAGCGATCGGGGGAGAGTCCAGAGTAGCTGCAGAGAGAACGGAGTCCGTCAGCCTCCTGGCATTCCTCTTTCCCTCCCTCCCCATCCCTCTCTCTCTCTCCTCCCTCCCTTCCTCACACTCCGCACCTCACCCTCTCTCTCTAGCTCTCTCTCTCTCTCCCTCCCTCACTCCTACCAAAGGTGATGTCTGTGATATTGTTGGTCTCCTTCCATAGACCATCTGTGGAGAGAGAGAGAGAGAGAGAGAGAGAGAGAGAGTCAGAGAGACAGAGACACAGAGGGGAGGGGGGAAGGAGAGAGAGAAAGAGAGAGGGGGAGGGAGAGTCAGAGTGACACATAGAGAGGGAGTCAAAGAGTGATACAGCATGGAAACAGGCCCTTCGGCCCAACTTGCCCACACTGGCCAACATGCCCCATCTACACTAGTCCTACCTGCTCGCGGTTTGGCCCATATCCCTCCAAACCTGTCTCCAAATCTCAAACACTCGCTAGCCCCGCTCCCTGTCTGAATCAGTCCCCGTTGCTGCTTCTGCTTCCAACTCCCATGGCCCATGCAGTTGATATGAGTTTTGAAATTTTCGACAGAGCGTGAGAAATTTGTGATCAGCGTGAGAATTTGGCGAAATGCGTGATTCTCACGCTCAGCGCATGGGTGTTGGCAGCACTGCCTATCCCTCTCTCCCTCCTCCCCTCTCTCTCCCCTCTCTCCTCTCTCCCCATCTTTCTCCGCCCTCTCTCCCTCCCCCTTCTCCCTCTCTTTTCCCCCTCTCTCCCACCTTACTCACCCCCCCACTCTCTTGTCCTCTCTCCTCTCTCCCCCCTTCCCCTCTCCCACTCTCCTCTCTCCCTCTCTCTCTTTCCCCTAACTCAGCGGATGAGGCAGCGTCTATGGATCAAAGGAATAGGCGACGTTTCGGGTCAAGACCTTTCTTCAGACTGAAGGGTCAGTCTGAAGAATTGATAATAGGTGCAGTACCCCATTCGCCCCTTGGAACCAGCACCGCCATTCAATGTGATCATGGCTGATCATCAATAATCAGTACCCCGTTCCTGCCTTCTCCCCATATCTCCTGACTCGGCTATCTTTAAGAGCTCTATCAAGCTCTCTCTTGAAAGTATCCAGAGAACCGGCCTCTACTGCCCTCAGAGGCAGAGAATTCCACAGACTCACAACTCTCTGTGTGAAAAAGTGTTTCCTCATCTCCGTTCTAAAAGACTTATCCATTATTCTTAAGCTGTGGCCCCTGGTTTTGGACTCCCCAACATCGGGAAGGGTCTTGACCTGAAACGTCGCCTATTCCTCAACTCCATAGGAGCTGCCTTGCCCGCTGAATAACTCCAGCTTTTTTGTCTACCTCAGATTCCAAACAAATCTTTCCCCTTCACCTTAAACCAATGTCCTCTGGTCCTCGACCCCTATTCTGGCAAGAGAATCTGTGCGTCTACCCGATCTATTCCTGTCATGATTTTGTACACCTCTATAAGATCATCCCTCATCCTCCAGCGCTCCAAGGAATAAAGTTATAATGCAATAAAACACAAATTGCACCATAATACAATATAATACACTATGACACACGATTTTTAACACACTCAAATACAATATAATACACGATAACACACCTTAACACAATATAACACACTATAATACAATATAACACATACTATAATACAAAATGAGGTTGATGCCCCTCACCAATATGGCTTCCGTACTCTTCAGGCACAGTCACTTCCACTAATTGCCCTGCACCAAGATGGCAGCAGCCTCCCCTCAGTCAGTCACTTGCTGCAAATGCCCCGCACCAAGATGGCGTCCTCAGTCACAGTCACTCTCTGCTGATGCCCCGCAGTGTCCTTTGTGACCCCAACTGGTCATACGGTGATGACGGGTGGGACGGTCGAGCCCGTGGGAAGAGACAAATTCCTCCCCATTTCCTTTCTAAAGGAACGCTCTTTAATTCTGAGGCTATGAGAGTCCGAGACTCTCCCACTAGTGGAAACATCCTCTCCACATCCACTCTATCCAAGCCTCTCACTATTCGGGAAAGTTTTAATGAGGACCCCCCTCCCCCCCACCACTTTTCTAAACTCCAGTGATTCCAGGCCCAGTGCAGACAAACGCTCATCGTACATTAACCTGGGATCGTTCTTCTAAATCTCCTCTGCAGTGTCAAGCACTTCCTTCCTCTGACATGGGACCAAAAACTGCTCACAATGGCCCATGTCAGGACTGTCTTATGAACAAAGACTGCATAGACTCGGTTTATACTCTCTAGAATTTAGGAGATTGAGAGGGGATCTTATAGAAACGTACAAAATTCTTAAGGGGTTGGACAGGCTAGATGCAGGAAGATTGTTCCCGATGTTGGGGAGGTCCAGGACAAGGGGTCACAGCTTAAGGATAAGGGGGAAATCCTTTAGGACCGAGATGAGAAGGAATTTTTTCACACAGAGAGTGGTGGGTCTCTGGAACTCTCTGCCACAGAGGGTAGTTGAGGCCAATTCATAGGCTATATTTAAGAGGGAGTTAGATGTGGCCCTTGTGGCTAAGGGCATCAGAGGGTATGGAGAGAAGGCAGGTACGGGATACTGAGTTGGATGATCAGCCATGATCATATTGAATGGCGGTGCAGGCTCGAAGGGTCGAATGGCCTACTCCTGCACCTAATTTCTATGTTTCTATGTTTCTATGTCCCTCAAACAAGAGGACATGACTTTAGAATTAAGGGACAGAAGTTTAGGGGTAACATGAGGGGGAACTTCTTTACTCAGAGAGTGGTAGCGGTGTGGAATGAGCTTCCAGTGGAAGTGGTGGCGGCAGGTTCGTTGGTATCATTTAAAAATAAATTGGATAGGCATATGGATGAGAAGGGTATGGAGGGTTATGGTATGAGTGCAGGCAGGTGGAACTAAGGAAAAAAAGTTGTTCGGCACGGACTTGAAGGGCCGAAATGGCGTGTTTCCGTGCTGTAATTGTTATATGGTTATATGGAAACCTGTCTAATCTATGTGCCTGTCCAAGTGTCTTTTAAATGTTGCGATAGACCTGCCTCAACTACCTCCTCCGGCAGCTCATTCCATACACAAACCCTCTGTATGGAAAAGTTACACCACAGATTCCTATGTTTAAGAAAGAACTGCAGATGCTGGAAAAATTGAAGATAGACATAAAACCTGCAGAAACTCAGCGGGTGAGGCAGCATCTATGGAGCGAAGGAATAGGCGACGTTTCGGGTCGAGACCCTTCAGATTGAAGAAGGGTCAGTCTAAAGAAGGGTTTCGACCTGTAACGTCACCTATTCCTTCGCTCCTTAGATGATGCCTCATCCGCTGAATTTATCCAGCTTTTTTGTATACCTCCTATTAAATCTTTCCCCATCACCTTGAACCGATGTCCTCTGGTCCTCGATTCCCCTACTCTGGCAAAGGACTCTGTGCAACTACTTGATCTATTCCTGGTATGATTTTGTACACCTCTATAAGATCATCCCACATCCTCCTGCGCGCCAAGGAATAAAGTTAAAATGCACTATAATGCATAACGCAACATAATACGCTATGACACATAATACATATAATACACTATGACATGATTGTTAACACACCCAAATACAATATAATACACTATTACGCACCTTAACACAATGTAACACACCATAATACAATATAACACACTGTAATACAAAATGTGGTTGATGCCCCTCACCAAGATGGTCGCCATCGCTACAAACGCCCCTCACCAAGATGGCTTCCGTACTCTTCAGTCAGTCACTTCCACTAATTGCCCTGCACCAAGATGGCAGCAGCCTCCCCTCAGTAACTTGCTGCAAATGCCCCGCACTAAGGTGGCTGCCTCAGTCACACTCACTCCCTGCTGATGCCCCGCAGTGTCCTTTGTGACACCCACCTGGTCATACGGTGATGACGGGTGGGACGGTCGAGCCCGTGGGGAGAGACAAGGGAAGAGAGGGGGGCAGGGCTGGGGGAGCGGTGTCACAGAGTCACACAAATTTATCACCCTCTGACTTAAAGAAATTCCTCCCCATTTCCTTTCTAAAGGAACGCTCCTTAATTCTGAGGCTGTGCCCTCTGGTCCGAGACTCTCCCACTAGTGGAAACATCCTCTCCACATCCACTCTTTCCAAGCCTTTCACTATTCGGGAAAGTTTTGATGAGGACCCCCCACCCCCACTCTAAACACACTGTAATACAAAATGTGGTTGATGCCCCTCACCAAGATGGTCGCCATCGCTACAAACACCGCTCACCAAGATGGCTTCCGTACTCTTCAGTCACAGTCACTTCCACTAATTGCCCTGCACTAAGATGGCAGCAGCCTCCCTTCAGTCAGTCACTTGCTGCAAATGCCCCGCACCAAGGTGGCTGCCTCAGTCACACTCACTCCCTGCTCATGCCCCGCAGTGTCCTTTGTGACCCACAGTGTCCTTTGTGACCCCCACCTGGTCATACGGTGATGACGGGTGGGACGGTCGAGCCCGAGGGCTGGGGGAAGGGAGTCACGGAGTCACACAAATTTATCACCCTCTGACTAAAGAAATTCCTCCACATTTTCTTTCTAAAGGAACGAACGCTCTTTAATTCTGAGGCTGTGCACTCTGGTCCGAGACTCTCCCACTAGTGGAAACATCCTCTCCACATCCACTCTATCCAAGCCTTTCACTATTCGGGAAAGTTTTAATGAGGACCCCCCCCCCCCCACTCGTCTAAATACCAGTGATTCCAGGCCCAGTGCAGACAAATGCTTATCGTACATTAACCTGGGATCGTTCTTGTAAATCTCCTCTGCAGTGTCAAGCACTTCCTTCCTCTGATATGGGACCAAAAGCTGCTCACAATGGCCCATGTCCCTCAAAACCTGTCTAATCTATGTGCCTGTCCAAGTATCTTTTAAATGTTGCGATAGACCTGCCTCAACTACCTCCTCCGGCAGCTCATTCCGTACACAAAACCTTTGTATGGAAAAGTTACCCCTCAGATTCCTATGTTTAAGAAAGAACTGCAGATGCTGGAAAAATTGAAGGTAGACATAAAACCTGCAGAAACTTAGCGGGTGAGGCAGCATCTATGGAGCGAAGGAATAGGCGGTGTTTCGTGTCGAGACCCTTCAGATTGAACAAGGGTCAGTCTAAAGAAGGGTTAAGACCTGTAACGTTGCCTATTCCTTTGCTCCATAGATGCTGCCTCATCCGCTGAATTTATCCAGCTTTTTTGTATACCTCCAATTAAATCTTTCCCCATCACCTTAAACCGATGTCCTCTGGTCCTCGATTCCCCTACTCTGGCAAGGGACTCTGTGCATCTACTCGCTCTATTCCTGTCGTGATTTTGTACACCTCTATAAGATCATCCCACATCCTCCTGCGCGCCAAGGAATAAAGTTAAAATGCACTATAATGCATATCGCAACATAATACGCTACGACACATAATATATATAATATACTATGACATGATTGTTAACACACCCAAATACAATATAATACACTGCAACATACCTTAACATAATATAACACACTATAATACAATATAACACACTGTGATACAAAATATGGTTGATGCCCCTCACCAAGATGGTCGCCATCGGTACAAACGCCACTCACCAAGATAGCCACCGTACTCTTCAGTCACAGTCACTTCCACTAATTGCCCTGCACCAAGATGGCAGCAGCCTCCCCTCAGTCAGCCACTTGCTGCAAATGCCCCGCACCAAGGTGGCTGCCTCAGTCACACTCACTCCCTGCTGATGCCCCACAGTGTCCTTTGTGACCCGCAGTGTCCTTTGTGACCCCCACCTGGTCATACGGTGATGACGGGTGGGACGGTCGAGCCCGAGGGCTGGGGGAGGGGAGTCACGGAGTCACACAAATTTATCACCCTCTGACTAAAGAAATTCCTCCCCATTTTCTTTCTAAAGGAACGCTCTTTAATTCTGAGGCTGTGCCCTCTGGTCCGAGACTCTCCCACGAGTGGAAATATCCTCTCCACATCCACTCTATCCAAGCCTTTCACTATTCGGGAAAGTTTTAAAGAGGACCCCCCCCACTCTTCTAAACTCCAGTGATTCCAGGCCCAGTGCAGACAAACGCTTATCGTACATTAACCTGGGATCGTTCTTCTAAATCTCCTCTGCAGTGTCAAGCACTTCCTTCCTCTGATATGGGACCAAAAACTGCTCACAATGGCCCATGTCCCTCGAAACCTGTCTAATCTATGTGCCTGACCAAGTGTCTTTTAAATGTTGCGATAGACCTGCCTCAACTACCTCCTCCGGCAGCTCATTCCGTACACAAACCCTCTGTATGGAAAAGTTACACCACAGATTCCTATGTTTAAGAAAGAACTGCAGATGCTGGAAAAATTGAAGGTAGACATAAAACCTGCAGAAACTTAGCGGGTGAGGCAGCATCTACGGAGCGAAGGAATAGGCGGCGTTTCGGGTCGAGACCCTTTCAGATTGAACATGGGTCAGTCTAAAGAAGGGTTTCGACCTGTAACGTCGCCTATTCCTTTGCTCCACAGATGCTGCCTCATTCTCTGAATTTATCCAACTTTTTTTGTCTACCTCAGATTCCTATTAAATCTTTCCCCATCGCCTAAAAACCGATGTCCTCTGGTCCTCGATTCCCCTGCTCTGGCAAGGGACTCTGTGAATCTACTCGATCTATTCCTGTCATGATTTTGTACACCTCTATAAGATCATCCCACATCCTCCTACGCGCCAATGAATAAAGATAAAATGACTATAATACATAACGCAACATAATACGCTATGACACATAATATATATAATATACTATGACATGATTGTCAACACACCCAAATACAATATAATACACTGTTACGCACCTTAACACAATATAACACACTATAATACAATATAACACACTGTAATACAAAATGTGGTTGATTCCCCTCACCAAGATGGTCGCCATCGCTACAAACGCCCCTCACCAAGATGGCTTCCATACTCTTCAATCACAGTCACTTCCACTAATTGCCCTGCACAAAGATGGCAGCAGCTTCCCCTCAGTCAGTCACTTGTTGCAAATGCCCCGCACCAAGGTGGCTGCCTCAGTCACACTCACTCCCTGCTGATGCCCCGCAGTGTCCTTTGTGACACCCACCTGGTCATACGGTGATGACGGGTGGGACGGTCGAGCCCGTGGGGAGAGACAAGGGAAGAGAGGGGGCAGGGCTGGGGGTGGGGTGTCACGGAGTCACACAAATGTATCACCCTCTGACTTAAAGAAATTCCTCCCCATTTCCTTTCTAAACGAACGCTCCTTAATTCTGAGGCTGTGCCCTCTGGTCCGAGACTCTTCCACTAATGGAAGCATCCTCTCCACATCCACTCTATCCAAGCCTTTCACTATTCGGGAAAGTTTTAATGAGGACCACCCCCCCCCCACTCTAAACACACTGTAATACAAAATGTGGTTGATGCCCCTCACCAAGATGGTCGCCATCGCTACAAACGCCGCTCACCAAGATGGCTTCCGTACTCTTCAGTCACTGTCACTTCCACTAATTGCCCTGCACTAAGATGGCAGCAGACTCCCTTCAGTCAGTCACTTGCTGCAAATGCCCCGCACCAAGGTGGCTGCCTCAGTCACACTCACTCCCCCAGTGATGCCCCGCAGTGTCCTTTGTGACCCCCCCACCCGGTCATTCGTTCATGCCGGGTGGGACGGTCGATCCTGTAGGGAGAGACAAGGGGAGAGGGGTGGCATGGCTGGGGGAGGGGAGTCACAGAGTCGCACAGGTTTGCCACCCTCTGACTAAAGAAATCCCTCCCCATCTCCTTTCTAAACGAACGCCCGTTAATTTTGGGGCTGTGCCGTCCGGTCCGAGACCCTCCCACTAGTGGAAACATCCTCTCCACGCCCACTCTATCCGAGCCTTTCATTATTTGGGAAAGTTTTAATGAGGATCCCACCCCCTCATTCTTCTAAACTCCAGCGAGTCCAGGCCCAGTGTAGACAAACGCTCATCATACATTAACCCACTCATTCCTGGGATCGTTCTTGTAAACCTCCTCTGGACCCTCTGCAGTGCCAATCACATCCTTCCGCAGATATGGGACCCAAAACTGCTTACAATGGCCCATGTCCCTCTAAACCTGTCTTTTAAAAAGAAGATGGGGAGGAATTTCTTTAGTCAGAGGGTGGTGAATCGGTGTGTCTCTGTGACTCCCCTCCTCCAGCCCTGCTCCCGCTCTCCCATTGTCTCTCCCCACGGTGCTCGACCGTTCCACCCGGCATCACCGTCACACCCGGCATCACCGTATGACCGGGTGGGAGTCACAAAGACTGGTCCAAGACTCTCACACTAGTGGAAACATCCTCTCCACATCCACTCTATCCGAGCCTTTCATTATTCAGGAAAGTTTTAATGAGGACACCACCTCATTCTTCGAAACTCCAGCGAGTACAGGCCCAGTGCAGACAAACGCTCATCGTACATTAACCCACTCATTCCTGGGATCGTCCTTGTAAACCTCCTCTGGACCCTCTGCAGTGCCAAGCACATCCTTCCTCTGATATGGGAGCCAAAACTGCTCACAATGGCCATCGTCGCTCTAAACCTGTCCTATCCATGTACCTGTCCAAGTGTCTTTTAAACATTGCGATAGTCCCTGCCTCACCTATTTCCTCCGGCAGCTCATTCCATACACAAACCCTCTGTATGGAAATGTTACCCCTCAGACTTCTATGTTTATGAAAGAACTGCAGCAGCTGGAAAAATTGAAGGTAGACATAAAACCTGGAGAATCTCAGCGGGTGAGGCAGCATCTATGGAGCGAAGGAATAGACGACGTTTCGGGTCGAGACGGGGACAGTCTAAAGAAGGGTCTCGACCTGAAACGTCGCCTATTCCTTCGCTCCTAAGATGCTGCCTCAGACGCTGAATTTCTCCAGCTTTTTTGTCTACCTCAGATTCTTATTATATATTTCCCCTTCACCTTAACCCGATGTCCTCTGGTCCTCGATTCCCCTAGTCTGGCAATGGAGTCTGTGCAGCTACTCGATCTATTCCTGTCATGATTTTGTACACCTCGATAAAATCATCCCTCATCCTCCAGCGCTCCAAGGAATAAAGTTATAATGCACTATAATACATTACGCACCATAATGCAATATAATACTCTATGACACATGATTGTTAACACACCCAAACACAATATAATACACTGTAACACACCTTAACACAATATAACACACTATAATACATTATAACACACTATAATACAAAATGTAGTTGATGCCCCTCACCAAGATGGTCACCATTGCTACAAACGCCCCTCACCAAGATGTCTTCCGTACTCTTCAGTCACAGTCACGTCCACTAATTGCCCTGCACCAAGATGGCAGCAGCCTCCCCAGTAAGTCGACTTTTTTAGATGGCTGCGGACTGATTCCCCTAAAACATTCTTATAGGGGCAGAGCCCTCTAGTGGTGACTGTTAGGACAGCCTTCTACACACAACGTATTTTCCCCTCCTTGCAAATGAAGGCGATCATTTAAGTCCAGTTATCAAATCAAATATAAGTCCATTTGAAATCCGTCCAACGTTCTTTCAAATTTCATGTCATTTCATGTGCACTATTAATAAATGGATGTCCAAAAAATAACTGCTCAGTGAATATAACAGTTTATGGCTTCACAGTTGAAAATCTTGCAGATACGGAGGTCTCCTCTTCTGTCGCGGAGAACGTTGAACGGGATTTGGCTGCTCTGCTGTATACTGACTGCGCTGCTCTGCTGTATACTGACCGCGATCGCTGTCTTGACTGGATATCGGGAAAGGAAAAGCGTCCGGTTCGTCTTCTTCCCGTCTCTGTCTGCTTGCGATGAGACGCCTCGCATTCCAACTGGTGTAATCTTGGAGGAGGTACACGTTCTTGCCGAGTCTCCATTTGATCTATATCGGCTCTGAGAGTGCCCTTGCGAGCTTATGCTGTCTGTTGGGGGGGCTGATTCATACCCAGTCGCCGACCTTGCACTGCGGTGCTCATGCTCTGCGTTTGGCATCACAGTATGTAGCAATGTTACAAAATTTGAGATGAAAAAAATCAAGTCTGCAATTTATCCCATCAGATAAAGCATAAAAATTATTTTAATTTGACACCTAATTCACTTTCATATCTTCAGTATTAAAAAAGTTATGGCCATTTTCATACTCGGAAATTAGCATCTTGTTCTCCATTGCCTTTCCATTGACTTAACTCAAAAGCTGTGATCTAGGACAGTCAAAAGCCCATAACTTTCTTAAAAATTAAGAGAACTCAATTAAATTGTCAGTTATTATAGATTGAAGCATTCTTAAACAAATATGAAACAATCTTACTTGGATGACCTGAAATTAAAGCATATGATTAGTTAGTTACCTAATTGTAGCTAATTACAAAATTCAATTACTAGATCTAAACATCTATCCATTTCTTAAGAAAAGATAAACATTTTTAAATTGCCTTCGTGTCCAAATAACATTCACACAATAATTCACAATATAACATGATTTTTAAATCTCATTTTCATTAATTTATAGGCCAAATGGAAGGAATTTAGTGTTTATTTCCCGTCAATTAATCATCATTTAAATCAACGCGAGTGGGTTTTAGTGGAACGCGGTGGATTGGAACGTTGCGGTTTGCGGTGAATTTAAACCACAGTCAGCAGGAAAAACACTGCCGGTTCGTATATATTTTTTGTCCCCTTTTCGCAAGATGAAAATTTGATTAAAGGCTTCCTAAGTAGCATGTTTTAATGTAAAAATAAACTGTGTACCTTATTTTATCCCCTACGTAAAATCCTTCCCGTTGTCGGCGCTCACGGCTTTAGAAGATGATTTTTTAATTACTCTAGCTAATAAATGATCTGCCGTAGTTTAAAAACACCTTCATAAAACAAATGTCGGAGCGATTTCTCTTTAGCAACAAAACCTCTGGGATGGATCGACTTGAACTGTCTGGAGAAAGACGGCATTTTAAACCCGCCCCCTCTGAAAGGCGCCAAAGTCGCACACACGGGGAGTGGCAGAACTGCAGCGCTGCTCAAGGTAAGTTTTGTAACATACCTACAGTATGTTTTACCTTACGTGTGTGCTATCGTTTCCGCCCTCGCTTTTGTGTCTGGATTTGGGCGCGATGGTGGTTGAAGAGCATTCAGTTTTGTTCGCAGATTTCGCCCTATCATCAACTCTGCTGCCGTTTTCCCAGTCAGCGTGTGCGGTGTGGATCTGTAGGATTGGAGGGGGATATGGATTGACTTTCAACGTTTTCCCCTCCGACATGCTCGCCGTTTGATTGGGGGTTGTATCCGCTGCCACACACCCACTGACCCGATGCACGCTCATTTGCCCATTCACTAATACTCATTGACACACCAATGCACACTGCTACACACATTGATACACACACTGATACACACATTGATACACACCAGTGCACCAATCACTGGCATAAACTGTCATTGACACACCAGCACACACCCATTAATACACTTTCACCAATGCCCATGGATACACACTTCAACACACCAACGCACAATCACTCACACACCAATGCACTACCTGAGACCACATACACACTCACCAATGCACACTTGCGCACACTCGTTGGCACGTCAGTGTACAAGGACTGATTCACACGCACACACACTCACAATCACTGACACACAAATATTGATGCACCAGCACAACCCGCTAGTGCACACTCGCCGATACACGCTTATTTGCACAATCATTGATACATACTGTAGATTGGCTATTGCATGCTAGCCAATCATACTGCTTGTTAGTAGTAGCCCCGCCTCATAGGTGCTTTATAACAAAGATACTAGAGGATCTTTGCTTTATAATATCGAGCTCGCTTTCGTCAGGCAGTAGATGCAGCAGCTCGGAGCTGTAACGTACTGCACATCCTATGCTGTGTAAGTGCTTTAATAAAAATGGGTTGTATCTTAATGTGTGTTTGGATCAAATTGTTACACATACGTTTGCATGCCAATGCACAATCACAGGTGGACTCTCATCGACACACCAGTGCACACTCAATGATGTGCAAATACACATCCACTGTTACACACCAATGCAGACACCAGGACACACACTTGCACACTCACACACTTCGGGAGGGAGGGAATGGGGGGGGGGAGGTGCACACTATGACTGGTTTCCAGTATTCCTGTGCTCATACACGTGCTCACTGGATCAGTGAGTGTGCAAGGGTGAGTGTGCACCGATGCCGACGTAGTGGTGAGCAGGCGTGGCAGAGCGTTGGGCCAGCGTGGAAACCCTGTGTCCGCATCGCTGCTTTTGCACCAGTGCGTACCACGGGGGGTGCATGCGGCATTGCTGAGTCTACGTGTGTGCATCGGAGTTTTGAATTGGTGCGTCAGCAACCATGCACTGGAGCATTGTAATGTCGAGCATGCACTGCTGCCCTGCACCAGCAACCATGCACTGTTGACCGAATGCATTGAAGAACATGCACCGCTTTGCATTTGATGTCGGTGGGGGTGCTGCGAGTTCGGCTGCCCTGCCAGCAGCGTGTTCGTTATTTCTACTTTTTGGGGTGGTTTTTTTGGCGTGTCTAGTCTTAGTTTGGGTGTCTCTCGGTGTGTCTTTTGTGGGGAGGGGGGGGAGGTAAGGGGGGAACTTTTTCCATGTTGCCCCCCTCGCGGCCTAACAGCTTGGATTGGAGCGGCCTTTCCTGGAGCCGGGCCCAGAGCATCGGCAGCAGGCGCAACGTGGACTTTCCATCGTGGAGCGGGCAACCCATGCCGGAGGTCGCCAGAGAGGGGTGCTCCGATTGCTGGCCTGGTGACATTAGCATCATGTGGTCTGCGGAGCTTCTAGCCGCGGGCGTGGCGTGGATTTACCATCCGGAGCCTGGGATCCCTTGCCGGGGATCGCCGGAGAAGAGCTCCGACCGCCGGCCTGCCTGCGGCCTATAACATCCTGAAGCCGCGGTCTCCGGTAGTCTGCAGCAAACCAGCTTGGTTCAGTTAGAAAATGAAGAACTGTCACCGGACTAACTTAAGTCTCCGGACACAAAATGTGTACCTTTGAGTTACCCACAATGAAAACATCTTTTTGCTGTTTACATCTGGTAAGATTACACTTCCTTCGCTTCCTCTAGTGGTGAATGCATTTCTTGATCTCCGCGGGCAGACTTTACAACACTATCATTGTTCAGGACAGAAGCGTGTTAGAAAACTTTGAAGCATAAATGGTCTTAACCTTGAGTGTAGGAATGGAGGAGAATAAACCGAAAAGTCTAATGCAAACACCAAGAGACCAAAATTGGTGCAAAAAAAATTGTATATATCTCTAGTATAAATACACAATAAAAGGATCTGCAGTGTACACAATAAAGTGCTGGAATGGAAAACAGTTTTATCAGCAATTTCAATGTGCTCAACGCTTTCGAACAGATTGGAGAATTTTCTGTTGCCGAACACTTTGCCATTTGTGCTAAATATGCCGTCAATAAATATTAATTCTGAATAAAAGAAATGTAAATATTTGTGTTAGAGAAGGAACTGCAGATGCTGGAGAATCGAGGGTAACACAAAAAGCTGCAGAAACTCAGCGGGTGCAGCAGCATCTAAGGAGCGAAGGAGATAGGCGACGTTTCAGGTCGAGACCCTTCTTCAGACTGGTCAGGGATCAGGGAAACGAGAGATATAGACAGTGATGTGGAGAGATAAAGAACAATGAATGAAAGATATGCAAAAAAGTATCGATGATAAAGGAAACAGGCCATTGTAAGCTGTTTGTAGTGTGAAAATGAGAAGCTAGTGCGACTTGGTGGGGGGTGGGGAGATGGAGAAGGAATGTCAGGGTTAACTGCCCCGAGGGCTGAGGGAGAGGTGGGGAGGGGGAGGAGGCAGTCTGGGTTAACAGAATTGAGAAAATTCAATGTTTAAGCCCAGAGGATGCAGACTCCCCAAGCGGAATATGAGGTGCTGTTCCTCCAACTTGCGGTGTTGCTCACTCTGGCCGTGGAGGAGGCCCAGGACCGAGAGGTCGGACACGTAATGGGAGGGGGAGTTGAAGTGCTGAGCCACCGGGAGGTCGGGTTGGTTATTGCGGACCGAGCGGAGGTGTTCGGCGAAACAATCGCCCAGCCTCCGCTTGGTCTCACCGATGTAGATCAGCTGGCATCTGGAACAACGGATGCAGTAGATGATTACACAAAAAGCTGGAGAAACTCAGCGGGTGCAGCAGCATCTAAGGAGCGAAGGACAAAGGCGAAGTTTCGGGTCGAGGCCCTTCCTCAGACTGGGGACTTCCGCAGACTGGAGACCCAGTCTGAGGAAGGGTCTCGACCCGAAACGTCACCTATCTCCTTCGCTCCTTAGATGCTGCTGCACCCGCAGAGTTTCTCCAGCTTTTTGTGTAACCCTCGATTCTCCAGCATCTGCAGTTCCTTCTTTAACACGATGCAGTAGATGAGGTTGGAAGAGGTGCAGGTGAACCTCTGTCGGACTTGGAATGACTGCTTGGGTCCCTGAAAGGAGTGGATGGGGGAGGTGAAGGGACAAGTGTAGCATCTCTTGCAGTTGCAAGGGACAGTTCCCGCAGAAGGGGTGGAGCGGGAGGGAAGGGAAGAATTGACAAGGGAGTTGCGGAGGGAGCGGTCTTTCGGAAGGCAGACAGCGGGGGAGATGGGAAGATGTGGCGAGTGGAGGGGTCACGCTGCAGGTGGCAAAACTGGCGGAGGACTATCTGTTGTATGCGCTGGCTGGTGGGGTGAAAGGTGAGGACCAGGGGGACTCGGCCCTTGTTGTGAGTGGGGGAATGGGGAGAGAGGGCAGTGTTGCGGGGTATGGAGGAGACCCTGGTGCGAGCCTCATCTATAGTGGGGGAGGGGAAACCCCGTTCTCTGAAGAACGAGGACATTTGTGATGACCTGGTGTTGAACACCTAATCCTGGGAGCAGATGCGGCGTAGACGGAGGAATTGGGAATAGGGGATAGAGTCCTTACAGGAAGCAGGGTGGGAGGAAGAGTAGTCCAGGTAGCTGTGGGAGTCAGTTGGTTTGTAGTGGATGTCAGTCAGGAGTGTATCACCTGCAATAGAGATGGTGAGGTCAAGGACTGGGAGGGAAATGTCGGAAATGGTCCAAGTGTATTTGAGTGCCGGATGGAAGTTGGTGGTGAAATGGATGAAGTCAGTCAGTTGTGCGTGGGTGCAGGAGGTGACACCAAAGCAGTCGTCAATGTAACGGAGGTAAAGGTCGGGGGTGGGGCCCTGGTGCGCCGAGAACAAAGATTGTTTGACGTGCCCGACAAAGAGGCAGGCGTAGCTAGGACCCATGCGTGTGCCCATAGTTACGCCTTGTGTTTGGAGGAAATGGGAGGAGTCAAAAGAGAAGTTATTGAGTGTAAGGACCAACTCCGCTAGGCGGAGGAGGGTGTCAGTGGATGGGTATGGTTGCTCCTCTGGTCGAGGAAGTACCGGAGGGCTTTGAGACCATCCTGGTGGGGGATGCAGGTGTATAGTGACTGGACGTCCATGGTGAAGATGAGAGGATGGGGACCTGGGGAATGGAATGCGTGGAGCCGACGGAGAGTGTCTGAGGTGTCTTGAACATAGGTGGGGAAGGATTTAACAAAGGGGGATAGGATGGAGTCAAGGTATGTGGAAATGTGTTCGGTGGGGCACGAACAGGCAGAGACAATGGGTCCGCCGGGGCAGTCGGGTTTGTGGATTTTGGGGAGAAGGTAAAATCGGGCCATGCGGGGCTGGAAAACGATGAGGTTGGAGGCTCGGGGGGGTAGGGAGCCGGAGTTGATGAAGTCGGTTATGGTGCTCGAGATGGTGGCCTGGTGCTCGTCAGTGGGGTCATGGTCCAGGGGTAAGTAGGAGGAGGTGTCCGAGAGTTGGCGCGTGGCCTCCGCTTTGTAGAGATCGACACGCCAGACCACCACGGCACCTCCCTTGTCGGCGGGTTTGATAACCCAGTCTGGGTTGTTGTGGAGTGAGTCGATGGCAGTACGTTCGGAGGGGGAGAGATTGGAGTGAGACAGGGGAGTGGAGAAGTCGAGGCGGTTGATGTCCCGACGGCAGTTCTGTATAAAGAGTTCTAAAGCCGGAGGGCCACGAGGGGGGGTCCACGAGGAGGGGGTACGTGGGAGACAGGGAAAGGGATCATCAGTTGGGGGCGAGGACTTATTCCCGTGGAAGAACGCTGTGAGGCGGAGGCGACGGTAGAAGAGCTCCAAGTCGTGGTGGGCGCGGAACTCATTGAGGTGGGGACGGAGGGGGACAAAGGTAAGACCTCTGCTGAGGACCGACCTTTCGGTGTCGGAGAGGGGGAGGTCCGGGGGGATGGTGAACACGCGGCAGGGATGGGGGTTGTGGCTGGAGGAAGGCAGGTGAGTGGACTGAGGACGGAGCGTTGTGTGGTGGGGGGCTGGAGGGTGGTCAGGGGGTGGGGGGGGGTATGGGGGCTGTGGTGTGGGTGGGAAAGAGCAGGGGTTACATAGTAGGAGGGGGATGGGGAAGACCCAGTGGAATAGCCACTGAGGCCACCGGGGCTGGGGAGACGGGCACTAGGACCCAGTTCCGTTAACAACAGAGTGGTGGGAGGAGTGAGCAACGTGGAGGCTTCAGGCCCGCTGCAGGGTCCAGTCTGTAGGTGAGGCGACGGCTGTGGGCTGCTGGAGGGCGGTGGAATGTCGTGGGTCGGCGGGCCCGAAGGTAGGAATCCGCGGGCAGTGGGGTCGGCGGGCGATGCGTGGGTGGTCCCGGTGGGTGGGCGGGTGGTGTAAATATTTGTTTATTTGATTGAGTCGTTCTTCTATCTACAGATGCTCTACTGTCACTATCAAAATGTTCATTTTCCTGAAGATCTTTTTATTACAATTAGAAAATAGGTGCAGGAGTAGGCCATTCGGCCCTTCGAGCCATGGCCATGTGTACATGGACTTCAGTAAGGCGTTCAACAAGGTTCCACATGGTAGACTGCTCTGGAAGGTTAGATTGCATAGGATCCAAGGAGAGATAGCTGAATGGCGCCGAACACCTCCGCTCGGTCCGCAATAACCAACCCGACCTCCCGGTGGCTCAGCACTTCAACTCCCCCTCCCATTCCGTATCCGACCTCTCGGTCCTGGGCCTCCTCCACGGCCAGAGTGAGCAACACCGCAAGTTGGAGGAACAGCACCTCATATTCCGCTTGGGGAGTCTGCATCCTCTGGGCTTAAACATTGAATTTTCTCAATTCTGTTATACCTTGCTGTCTCCTCCCCTTCCCACCTCTCCCTCAGCGCTCGGGCCCTGGCATTCCCTCTCTCTCTATCTGTCCCCCACCCAAGTCGCACTAGCTTCTCATTTTCACACTACAAACAGCTTCCAATGGCCTGTTTCCTTTATCATTGATACTTTTTTGCATATCTTTCACTCATTGTTCTTTATCTCTCCACATCACCGTCTATATCTCTCGTTTCCCTGATCCCTAACCAGTCTGAAGAAGGGTCTCGACCCGAAACGTCGCCTATCTCCTTCGCTCCTTAGATGCTGCTGCACCCGCTGAGTTCCTCCAGCCTTTTGTGTACCCTGAATGGATAGCAAATTGGCTCCATGGAAGGAAGCAGAGGGTGATGGTGGAAGGTTGCTTTTCAGACTAGAGGCCTGTAACTAGTGGTGTGCCTCGGGGTTCGGTGCTGGGCCCATTACTGTTTGTCATCTACATCAATGATTTGGATGAGAACATATTGGGCAAGATTAGCAAGTTTGCTGATGATACAAAAGTGAGTGGTTTTGCAGATAGTGAAGATGGTTGTGAACGATTGCAGCAGGATCTGGATCAATTGGCCTGGTGGGCAGCGGAATGGTTGATGGAATTTAATACAGGAAAGTGTGAGGTGTTGCATTTTGGGATGTCGAACAAGGGCAGGACCTACACAGTAAATGGTTGGCCTCTGGGTAGTGTTGTAGAGCAGAGGGATCTAGGAGTACACGTGCATGGTTCCTTGAAGGTCGGGTCGCAGGTAGATGAGGTGGTGAAAAAGGCTTTTGGCATTTTGGCCTTCATCAGTCAGAGTATTGAGTATAGAAGTTGGGAGGTCATGTTGCAGTTATACAAGACGTTGGTGAGACCGCATTTAGAATATTGTGTTCAGTTCTGGGCACCATCTTATAGGAAAGATATTGTCAAGCTTGAAAGGGTTCAGAAAAGATTTATGTGGATGTTGCCAGGACTAGAGGGTTGTGAGCTATAGGGACAGGTTGAGTAGGCTGGGTCTCTATTCCAGTGGGGGGTGGGAGGAAGAAAGGAAGAGGTGGAGTCAGAGGACTGAGGGAGAGCTGAGAAGGGGAGGAGAAAGTAGGGACCACCTGAAATTAGAGAAGTCAATGTTCATACCGCTGCTGGGGTGCAAACTGATGAAGCGAAATATGAGGTGCTGCTCCTCCAATTTACGGTGGGACTCACTCTGGCCATGGAGGAGGCTCAGGACAGAAAGGTCGGATTCGGAATGGGAGGGGGAGTTAAAGTGCTGAGCCACCGGGAGATCAGGTTTGTTATTGCGAACCGAGCAGAGGTGTTCGGTGAAGCGATCGCCAAGCCTACGTATGGTCTCACCGATGTAGAGCAGCTGACACCTGGAGCAGCGGATACAATCCTTTCTACCTTTCCCCCACCCCACCCCACCCTCACATCAGTCTGAAGAAGGGTTTCGACCCAAAATGTTGCCTATTTCCTTCGCTCCTTAAATGCTGCCTCACCCGCTGAGTTTCCCCAGCATTTTTGTCTACCTGCTATGAGGAAATGTGAAAGTTGAGTTTAGTTTATGGTCACGTGTACAGAAATACAGTGAAAAGCATTTGTTGTGTACTAATCAGTCAGTGGTAGACAATACATGATTACAATCAAGGTTTCCTCCTATTTAGCCTATGTGTGCAGTTGTGATTTTGAACACTTTTATTATGACCCTTCTCAACTTCCTATGCTCCAAGGAAAATAAACACATTAGTTTCAGTGTCTTCTCATCTCGATAAAGAGATTGAGCTGGGAGCAGTCACTTTGGCCCACCTCATCCATTCTGGCCATCAACCACCCATTTACTCTAATCCAACTTTATTTCCCTCCATATTCTCATCAATTCCCGTCAGATTCGACCATTCACCTAGACGCACGGGGTCATTGACAGCGGTCAATTAGCCTACTGACCCAAAATTCGTGGTGATACGGGAGGGGACCAAAAAGCATCCGGAGGAAACCCACGCGGTAACAGGGGGAACTTGCAAACTCCACACAGACAGCAGCCAAGGTCAGGATTGAACCCTGGACCCTGGTCCCTGGCGCTGTGAGGCAGCCGCTCTACAAGCTGTGCCACTGTGCGGCGTCCATTCCAGGCAATGAATCTCCTCTGGGGGTTACACAAAAAGCTGGAGAAACTCAGCGGTTGCAGCAGCATCTAAGGGGCGAAGGAGATAGGCGACGTTTCGGGTCGAGACCCTTCTTCAGACTGGTCAGGGATCAGGGAAACGAGAGATATAAACAGTGATGTGGAGAGATAAAGAACAATGACTGAAAGATATGCAAAAAAGTATTGATGATAAGGGAAACAGGCCATTGTAAGCTGTTTGTGGTGTGAAATGAGAAGCTAGTGCGACTGGGGAGGGGGGGGGGGGGGAGATGGGGAAGGAATGTCAGGGCCCGAGGGCTGAGGGAGAGGTGGGAAGGGGTGGGGGCAGTCTGGGTTAACAGAATTGAGAAAATTCAATGTTTGAGCCCAGAGGATGCAGACTACCCAAGCGGAATATGAGGTGCTGTTCCTCCAACTTGCGGTGTTGCTCACTCTGGCCGTGGAGGAGGCCCAGGACCGAGAGGTCGGATACGGAATGGGAGGGGGAGTTGAAGTGCTGAGCCACCGGGAGGTCGGGTTGGTTATTGCGGACCGAGCGGAGGTGTTCGGCGAAACGATCGCCCAGCCTCCGCTTGGTCTCACCGATGTAGATCAGCTGGCATCTGGAGCAACGGATGCAGTAGATGAGGTTGGAGGAGGTGCAGGTGAACCTCTGTCGGACTTGGAATGACTGCTTGGGTCCCTCCATTCTCCAGCATCTGCAGTTCCTTCTTTAGAACAATGAATCTCCTCTGCAACTTCTCCATTGCAATCATGTCCTTCATAACGTTGCAACCAAGAGCCGCAAGTGGCGCTCCACCTCTGACTTAACCAATGTTTTATAAAGTTGCACCATAACGGGGTTTGTTTTGTTTTACACTCTAAACCAGCAGCTAATGTGGGCACATATTCCACGTAGATGCAATACGAACCAACTGTAGTGAGGGTTTAATCCTCAGAGTTGATGTTGATTCTGCTTACAACCCAGCAATATGAATATTGATTTCTCTAACTTCGTATCCCTCTCTCCACGTTCCACCCCCACCCTATTTCACCGATTAGTTTCATCATCCTATTTAACTTTGCTTATTGGATGTCTTCTTGTCACCTTCCCCTCAGATAACAATGAACCATTCTACATTTCATTATCAACATCTCCTTTGATCTGTCCTTTTCACACCTTACCCTTCCTTATCTCTTGACACCCTCTCCCAGGACTCTTAGTCTGAAGAAGGGTCTCGACCCATTCACTCATTCTTTCTCTCCGGAGATGCTGCTTGTCCCATTGAGTTACTCCAGCATTTTGTGTCTATCTTTGATGGATTGATAGTTCAATTTTCTGTTATAAATGTGCATCTCATTAATCATCCCATCATCCAATGTTGTGACTACCTGTATCAGCCCCTTGATAAATAACCAGGCAGAAACACTAACATATTTTCTTGTTATTGCTGTATCTTACCAACAATATTGTTCAATTTATCCCTATATTTCCTCATACTCATGCAACCTTTTAGCGACTGTAAAATGTTTTTGTATTCTATTTTATGTCATAAGGAACAGTAGAATTAGGCCATTCAAGTCTACTCCGCCATTCAATCATGGCTGATCTATCTCTCTCTCTCTTCTAACCCCATTCTCCTGTCTTCTCCACGTAACTGACACCTGTACTAGTCAAGAATGTCCTAATTATTTAGTTTCATAGCTCCTCTTTCTTCCCTTTTTTCAGCTCCTCTCCTAATCCTTTCATATTCACTGATCGTCAATTCCTCTGCTGCCTGTAAACCCGTTGCCATTTTCCATACTCTTAAGTCTTTAGACTAAAGATACAACGCAGAAATAGGCCCTTCAGCCAACCGAGTCTGCATTGAAAGGTGATCCCCCCCCCCCCCCCCCCATACACCAGCACTATTCCACGCACTAGGGACATACGTTACAATTTTATAAATGCCAATCAACCTATGAACCTGTACATCTTTGGAGTGTGGGAGGAAACTGGAACACCCAGAGAAAACCCACACTGTCACAGGGAGAATGTACAAACTGCATGCAGACAAGACCCATAGTCATGGTGAAACCTGGGTCTCTGAGCTGTAAGGCAGTAACTCTACAGCTGCCACACCGTGCTGCTCTTGCTGTATTTTTATATACTCTTAAGTCTTTATTTATCTATGAAATCTTATATGAGAATTTCATTTATTCCGTTCCTGTAGCAAAATATTTTTTTCTTGCACGCAGTAGTGGGAGTAAGGAAACCACTTCAGACATTTCCCACTGTTCTATTTATTTGCCAGTATTGCCGACCATTTTATCCTTCCAAGTTCTATTTTCAGTCGTATCATTTTTATCTCTTCTCCAATTTATAAACCTGGTTCACTTCAATCATATGTTCGTCTTTAAACATAACACATTTCGGTGTGATCACCAAAGATAGACACAAAATGCTGGAGTATCTCATCCAGCAACAGGCGGAGAGAAGGAATATGTGACGTTTCTGTTCGAGACTTCTGCAGAAGGGTCTCGACCCGAAACGTCACCCATTCCTTCTCTTTAGAGATTTCTCTCCAGAGATGCTGCCTGTCCCGCTGAGTTACTCCAGCACTTTGTGTCTATCTCCTTCCAACGCATGTTGTGATCACTGTTGCCTGGACTTATATTCCCTATTAACAGATTAAATAGTGAAACCATGTTTTTGGTTTCCATATTATTAATTTAGAAATGAATTTTGTACACATTTTAGGTACCCCATTCCCTTATCCCCTTACCTATGTCTTTAATCCAACTAATAATCATGGTAACTTAAATCTTCAGATTAATTATTTGATGTTCTTCATTCATTTCCTTAATTTGGCTACATATTTCTTCCACTATCTCTTACATGTTCGGCCCTTTAATATCCGTTATCTTGATCCAAATAAATTCCATTTTTGCCTTAGAGCTGTGCCGCTCCTTCCCCTTGTCATTATCTCTACTGTTGTTTCTCAACTTCCTTTTATTTTAATTTTAGTTTTTTCTAAATATGTCGTATTCTGAAATATTGACTTTTCGAGTCCTGATCATTTTTTTGCAGCCATGTCTCAGTATTATTGCCTGACACGGTTGCCTCTAACTTCACTCTTCATTACAAATTCCCTTGACAGTTTAACTCATTTCTCATCGGATTTTGTCTCACTCTATGGTTGTTCATCCTTTCCTGCTCCCATTTTCTACCGAGCACACACATACTGCTTAAATGTTTGTGGACTCACTCCAGTTGTACAAATTAGAAAGAGATCCAGGGCTAGATTCTTGCTCGATTTCAAAGGTAAGCATGGGGTCAAGGAGAAAATTTATTACAGGAGATTAGGAGCAAAATAATTAGCTGCTCGAGGATTTGGAGATATCCTGGTGGTCGCTTCTGCAACGGTCTTTATAAACTAGTTTGGTCTTTCCCATCTTTTATGTTTGTATATTTACATAATAAATCTTACAGCTTAAGATTCTTTTTCAAAAAATTGAAATATAATATACTATCGGGCACGGTGGCACAGCGGTAAAGTTGCTGCCTTACAGCGCTTTCAGCGGCAGGGACCCAGGTTCAATCCCGACTACGGGTGCTGTCTGTACGGAGTTTGTACGTTCTCCCCGTGACCACATGGGTTTTCTTCAGTTCAGAGATCTTCAGTTTCCTCCCGCACTCCAAAGAGATACAGGTTTGTAGGTTAATTGGCTTGGTATGAGTGTAAGTTGAGTCTAGTGTATGTAGGGTAGTGTTAATATGCGGTGATTGTTGGTCGGTGTGGACTCGATGGGCCGAAGGGCCAGTTTCCGTACTGCATCTCCAAACTGAACTAAACTATTGATAATAAAAATGAGGATGTGACAAGTCCTCGGGATGTGGCACGGGAGACTGGTGACTAAAATTAGAGCACATGGTATTGGGGGTAGAGTGTTGACATGGATAGAAAATTGGTTGGCAGACAGGAAGCAAAGAGTAGGAGTGAACGGGTCCTTTTCAGAATGGCAGGCAGTGGCGAGCAGAGTGCCGCAAGGCTCGGTGTTGGGGTCGCAACTGTTTACCATATATATTAATGATTTGGAAGAGGGAATTAGGAGCAACACTAGCAAGTTTACGGATGAGACAAAGCTGGGTGGCAGCGTGAACTGTGAAGAGGATGTTAGGAGGTTGCAGGGTGACCTGGACAGGTTGAGTGAGTGGGCAGATATGTGGCAGATGCAGTATAATATAGATAAATGTGAGGTTATCCACTTTGGCGGCAAAAACAAGGGGGCAGATTATTATCTCAATGGGGTTAGGTAAGGGGGAGGTGCAGCGAGACCTGGGTGTCCTTGTACACCAGTCACTGAAAGTTGGCGTGCAGGTACAGCAGTCAGTGAAGAAAGCTAATGGAATGTTACACAAAAAGCTGGAGAAACTCAGAGGGTGCAGCAGCATCTAAGGAGCGAAGGAGATAGGCGACGTTTCGGGTCGAGACCCTTCTTCAGACCCTGAAGAAGGTTATTATAAAGCTAATGGAATGTTGGCCTTGATAACAAGAGGATTTCAGTATAGGAGTAAAGAGGTTCTTCTGCAGTTGTATAGGGCTCTGGTAAGACCACATCTGGAGTATTGTGTACAATTTTGGACTCCTAATTTGAGGAAGGACATCCTTGTGATTGAGGCAGTGCAGCGTAGGCTCACGAGATTGGTCCCTGGGATGGCGGGACTGTCATATGAGGAAAGATTGAAAAGACTAGGCTAGTATTCACTGGAGTTTAGAAGGATGAGGAGGGATCTTATAGAAACATATAAAATAATAAAAGGACTGTTGCAGGAATTATAAAATTATGAAGTTATAAAATTATAATTATAAAGTTATAAAACAAAATTATAAAAGGACAAGCTAGATGCAGGAAAAATGTTCCCGGCTAGGGTATCTTTCCAGTCAACTTTGGCCAGCTCCTCCCTCATGGCTCCATAGTCCCCTTTATTCAACTGTAACACTGACACCTCTGATTTACCCTTCTCCCTCTCCAATTGTAGATCAAACGTTACCATATTATGGTCACTACCTCCTAATGGCTCCTTAACTTTCCTTTATCAAACCCGGTTCATTACATAACACTAAATCCAGAATCGCCTTCTCGCTGGTAGGCTCAAATACAAGCTACTCTAAGGATCCATCACGGAGGCACTCCACAAACTCCCTTTCTTAGGGACCAGTGCCAACCTGATTTTCCCAGTCTACCTGCATGTTGAAATCTCCCATAACTGTAGAATTACCTTTATTACATGCCAATTTTAACTTTTGATTCAACTTGCACCCTATATCCAGGCTACTGTTTGGGGGCCTGCAGATAAGTCCCATTAGGGTCTTTTTACCTTGACAATTCCTTAATTCTATCCATACTGACTGCACATCTCCTGATTCATTTAGTTTACATTTAAATTTTACATATCATTAACCACACAACTCACTTTAGATCAAGATATATACCATCATTCACCCACCAACAATTGATTGATTAATACTTTATGATAAGGTTATAGAAACAGAAAATAGGTGGAGTAGGCCATTCGGCCCTTCAAGCCAGCACCTCCACTCAATATGATCATGGCTGATCATCCAAAATCAGTACCCTGTTCCTGCTTTTTCCCCATATCCCTTGATTCTATTAGCCCTAAGAGGTATATCTAACTCTCTCTTGAAAACATCCAGTGAATTGGCCTCCACTGCCCTCTGTTGCAGAGAATTCCAGATTCACAACTCACTGGGTGAAAACAAATTTCTTCATCTCAGTCCTAAATGGCCTACCCCTTATTCTTAAACTGTGATCCCTGGTTATGGACTCCCCCAACATCAAGAACATTTTTCCTGCACCTAGGCTGTCCAATCCCCTAAGAATTTTATATGTATCTGTAAGATCCCCTCTCATCCTTCTAAATTCCAGTGAATATAAGCCCAGTCGATCCATTCTTTCATTATATCAGTCAGTCCCGCCATCCCAGGAATTAACCTGGTGAACCACTGCAGCACTCCCTCAATAGCAAGAAAGGGTCATATGGGATAGGAGTAGAATTATGCCATTCGGCCCAAAGTCTACTCCGCCATTCAATCATGGCTGATCTATCTATCCCTACTAACCCCATTCTCCTGTCTTCTCCCCATAACCTCTGACACCTGTACTAATCAAGAATCTATATATCTCTGCCTTAAAAAAGAACCACTGACCTGGCCTCCACAGCCTTCTGTGGCAAAGAATTCCACAGATTCAACACCCTCTGATTAAAGAAATGCTCAAACATCAAGCAGTTCTGATGAAAGGTCACTGGCTTGAAATATTAACTGTTTCCCTCTTCACAGATGCAGTTTGACCTATTGAATATTTCCAGCATTCTGTTTTATTACTTCCAGCATCTATAATATTTTGCTTTTGATAAATAGATAATGATGACCAAAGACCTTCAAATTGTCTCAAATATCCAGCGGGTACATTGGGAAGTAAATTCTACCTTTCTTAACAAGTCTATCTTTTATCCAATACCAGACTCACAGCAATGTGATTGATTTTTAAGCAGTTCTTTCAAATGACTTAACGAGCCACTCAGGCAAAGCATATTTAGGTACAGGGTATTACATTTTTGTGCGGGGTCCTCATGCTAGCAATTAATTTTTAAAAAGCTTTACATTTTCTCTCCCTTATGTGCTTCTTCAGATTTTGCCTTGAATTCTTCTGCACAATTTGCTTCAATAACGCACTGTTGCAGCCATTTCCCACATTAGCCGCAGTTATTCATAGAAGAATCCGTTAAAGCTTTAATTATCGTGGAGAGAAGGATAGGGGGGCATGGTGGCGCAGCGGTAGAGTTGTTGCCTGACAGCGGCAGAGACCCAGGTTCGATTTTGACTATGAATGATGTCTGTACAGAGTTTTTATGCTCTCCCCGTGAGCTGCGTGAGTTTTCTCCGGGAGCTGCGGTTTCCTCCCACACTCCAAAGACATGAAGGTTAATTGGCTTGGTAACATTGTAATTTGTCCCTAGTGTGTGTAGGAGAGTGTTATTGTGCGGGGATCGCTGGTCAGAGCGGATTCGGTGGGCTGTATCTCTGAAGTCTAAACTCTAAGAACAGGGAAGTCAGTTTGTTACACAGTCACACACAAAAAATAACCTGCTTTCAAAAACAGGTTTGTAAAAGACCAAATTGACAACACGCATGACACAAAACAAAATAAATAAATAGCTTTAATATATATATATCTTTTATATATATATATATAACAAAAGATGTCAGTGGGTGTGTGGCAGCGGACGTGCCGGTTGATACAATAGAAAATAATAGGAGCAGGAGTAGGCCATTCGGCCCTTCGAGCCAGCACCGCCATTCAATGTGATCATGGCTGATCATCCCCCAATCAGTTCCCCGTTCCTGCCTTCTCCCCATATCCCCTGACTCCGCTATTTTTAAGAGCCCTATCTAGCTCTCTCTTGAAAGCATCCAGAGAACCTGCCTCCACCGCCCTCTGAGGCAGAGAATTCCACAGACTGCCACAGATTCCACAGATACTGCGTGCAAGAGCGAGTGTGAACAGATGGGAGGCGTGAGGCCACGTCAATTTAACCGTGTTTTTAATTCTGGCCATGATGGAAAGCCAATCACACAATGTGTTGAAACACGGCAATGGGAGGGGAGGGGGGAGGGGGGAGGGGGGAGGTGAGGAGAGGATGGGGGAGGTGGGATGGGCGTAGAGGAGAGGAGAGGAGAGGAGGGTGGGCGAGAGCTGAGGGGAGGAAAGAGGAGGAGAGGGGAGGGGAGGGGAGGGAAGGAGAGGAGAGGAGAGGGGCGGTGAGGGGATGGGAGTCGAGGAGAGGACAATGGAGGGGAGGGGTGGAGAGAGAGAGTGACAGAGAGAGAGAGAGAAAGAGAAAGAGAGAGAGAAAGAGAGAGAGAGAGAGGGAGAGAAAGCGAGAGAGAGAGAGGGAGAGAAGGAGAGAGGGAGAGAGGGAGAGAGAGAGAGGCAGAGGGGGGGAGGGAGCGAGAGAGAGAGAGCGAAAGGGAAACAGAGAAAGAGAGCGAGAAAGAGAGCAAGAAAGAGAGAGAGAGAGAGAGGGAGAGAGAGAGAGGGAGAGAGAGAGGAGAGGGAAAGAGAGAGAGAGAGAGAGGGGTGAGGAAGAGAAAGAGAGAGGGAGAGAGAGAGGGAGAGAGAGTGAGGAGAGAGAGAGGAAGAGAGAGTGAGGAGAGAGGGAAAGATCGGGAGAGAGAGGGACAGAGAGGGAGAGATAAAGAGAGAGAGTGAAAGAGCGAGATATAGGGAGAGAAAGCGATAAAGAGAGTGAAGAAGAAAGAGAGAATCCTAGTCTCTCATTTCCCTACGACAAATCCCTCTCCTCCCTTCCCTCTGCGCTCTCTACACCTCCTCTCTCCTCCACACTCACTTTCACATTCCCCACATCTGCCCCGCACTGCACTTCCCCAACTCTCACATTCACGCCATCCTCCCCCCTCTAATGGGGGAAAAGGGTAACTAGAGTGGGACCTCTCAGGAATCAAAGCAGTCACCACTGTGTGGAGCCACAGGAGATGGGCAAGGTCCGCAATGAGTATTTACCGAGGAGAAAGACAGTAGGACGGAGGGAATTGGAGCAGTCACTGGAAGTGTCTTGAGAGCAGTCAGGGTTACTGTCGAAGAAGTAGTGAAGGTACTGTCGTACCTTGAAGGTAGACAAATCTCTGGGGCCTAATCTGAGGCTGGTGAGCTTAACATCTGTAGTTGGTAAGTTACTGGAGAGTATTCTGAGGGATAGGATATAGACATTTGGACGGGCAGGGGCTGATTAGGGATAGTCAACATGGTTTTGTACGTGGGAGGTCGTGTCTCACAAATCTGATTGATATTTTTGGAGACTCGAGCAAAAAGGTTGATGAGGGCAGAGCTGTAGATGTTGTGTACATGGACTTCAATAAGGCGTTCGACAAGATGCAGCATGGTAGGCTGCTATGGAAGGTTAGATTGCATGGGATCCAAGAAGAGATAGATGAATGGATAACAAATTGGCTCCATGGAAGGAAGCAGAAGATAATGGTGGATGGTTGCTTCTCAGACTGGAGGCCGGTGACTAGTGGTGTGCCTCAGGGTTCGGTGCTGAGCCCGTTACTGTTTGTCATCTACATAATGATTTGGATGAGAATATACAGGGCAAGGTTAGCCAGTTTGCTGATGATACAAAAGTTAGTGGTTTTGAAGATAGTGAAGATGGTTGTGAAAGATTGCAGCCTTCATCAGTCAGAGTATTGAGTATAGAAGTTGGGAGGTCATGTTGCAGTTGTATAAGATGTTGGTGAGACCGCATTGAGAATATTGTGTTCAGTTCTGGGCACCATGTTATGGGAAATATATTGTCAAGCTTGAAAGGGTTCAGAAAAGATTTACGAGGATGTTGTCAGGACTAGAGTGTGTGAGCTATAGGGTGAGGTTGAGTAGGCTGGGTCTCTATTCCATGGAGCATAAGAGGAAGAGGGGAGATCTTATAGAGGTGTACAAAATCATGAGAGGAATAGATCAGGCAGATGAACAGAGTATTTTACCCAGAGTAGGGGAATCGAGGACCAGAGGACATACAGTGCATTCAGAAAGTATACAGATCCCTTCACTTTTTCCACTTATGTTACAGCCTTATTCTCAAAAATGGATTTTTAAAAAAATTTATATCATCAATCTGCACACAATGCCCCATAATAAAAAAGCGAAAGCAGATGTTTAGAAATGTTTGCAAAATAATTAAACAGAAATAACTTAAATATCACATTTACATGTGTTGAGCAGCCAGGTTGTTGTCTCTGTTGGCGTCAATGTCTGCCAGGCCCTGAGCTCCATTTGGTGGGTGGTAGAGCGGGCACCCAGAGATGACATGGTTGGCTGTCTGTTGTTCTGCAAATCGCTGCCAAAGGTGCCTCAACAAAGTACTGAGTAAAGGGTCAGAATACTTATGTAAATGTGATATTTCAGTTATTTCTTTCTAATTACTTTGCAAAAATGTCTAAACACCTGCTTTGGCTTTTTTATTATGGGGTATTGTGTGTAGATTGATGATAAAAAAAATGAATGTAATCAATTTTAGAATAAGGCTGTAACGTGACAAAATGTAGAAAAAGTGAAGGGGTCTGAATACTTTCTGAATGCACTGTAATTCAAGGTGAAGGGGAAAAGATTTAATAGGAATCCGAGAGATATCTTTTTCACACAGAGGGTGGTGGGTTTTTGGAACAAGCTGCCACAGGAGGTACAGTGGCTTGCAAAAGTACTGTGACAAAATGTGGAAAAATTATACCCCTTGAAAAGTGTGGCGTGCAAAAGTATTCAGCTCCTTTACTCTGATACCCCTAAATAAAATCCAGTGCAACCAATTGCCTTCAGAAGTCACCTAATTAGTAAATAGAGTCCACTTGTGTGTAATCTAATCTCAGTATAAATACAGCTCTTCTGTGAAGGCCTCAGAGGTTTGTTAGAGAACATAGAGAAATTGAATTGAATGGATTAAAGGCCGATAAATCCCCAGGGCCAGATAGGCTGCATCCCAGAGTACTTAAGGAAGTAGCCCCAGAAATAGTGGATGCATTAGTGATAATTTTTCAAAACTCTTTAGATTCTGGAGTAGTTCCTGAGGATTGGAGGGTAACTAATGTAACCCCACTTTTTAAAAAGGGAGGGAGAGAGAAAACGGGGAATTACAGACCAATTAGTCTAACATCGGTTGTGGGGAAAATGCTAGAGTCAGTTATTAAAGATGGGATAGCAGCACATTTGGAAAGCGGTGAAATCATTGGACAAAGTCAGCATGGATTTATGAAAGGTGAATCATGTCTGACGAATCTTATAGAATTTTTTGAGAATGTAACTAGTAGAGTGGATAAGGGAGAACCTGTGGATGTGTTCCTAGATATTCCTAGATCCCTCCGTTCCACAGCATTTACCATGTACGTCCTATTTTGATTTGTCCTGCCAAGATGTAGCACCTCACACTTATCAGCATTAAACTCCATCTGCCATCTTTCAGCCCACTCTTCCAAATGGCCCAAATCTCTCTGTGGACTTTGAAAATCTACTTCATTATCCACAACACCACCTATCTTAGTATCATCTGCAAACTTACTTATCCAATTTTCCACCCCATCATCCAGATCATTAATGTACATGACAAACAACAGTGGACCCAACACAGATCCCTGAGGCACCCCACTGGTCACTGGCTTCCAACCTGACAAACAGCCATCCACCATTACTCTCTGGCATCTCCCATTAAGCCACTGTTGAATCCATCTTGCTACTCCGCCATTAACGCCCAAAGATTGAACCTTCTTAACCAACCTTCCATGGGGAACCTTGTCAAAGGCCTTACTGAAATCCATATAGACAACATCCACTGCTTTACCCTCATCAATTTCCCTAGTAACCTTTTCAAAAAATTCCAGCAGGTTTGTCAAACATGACCTTCCAGGCACAAATCCATGTTGACTGTTCCTGATCAGACCCTGTTTATCCAGATGCTTATATATATTATCTCTAAGTATCCTTTCCATTAATTTGCCCACCACTGACGTCAAACTAACCGGTCCATAATTGCTAGGTTTATTCTTTGAACCCTTTTTAAACAATGGAACAACATGCGCAGTACGCCAATCCTCCGGCACTATTCCAGTTTCTAATGACATTTGAAATATTTCTGTCATAGCCCCTGCTATTTCTACACTAACTTCCCTCAATGTCCTAGGGAACATCCTGTCAGGACCTGGAAACTTATCCACTTTTATATTTTTCAAAAGTGTCAGTACTTCCTCCTCTTTGAATCTCATAGTTTCCATAGCTACTCTACTTTTTTCCCTTACCTCACAGAGTTCAATATCCTTCTCCTTGGTGAATACCGAAGAAAAGAAATTGTTCAATATCTCCCCCATCTCATTTGGCTCTGCTGATAGCTGTCCATTCTGGCTCTCTAATGGTCCAATATTATCCCTCGTAATCCTTTTGCTGTTAATATAGCTGTAGAAACCCTTTGGATTTACTTTCACCTTTCTTGCCAAAGCAACCTCATATCTTTTTTTAGCTTTTCTAATTTATTTCTTAAGATTCTTTTTACACTTTATACTCCTCTAGCACCTCATTTATTCCATGCTTCCTATAATTTTTGTAGATATCTCTCTTTCTTCGAACCAAGTGTCCCATTTCCCTTGAAAACCATGGCTCTTTCCAATGTTTACAATTTCCTTTCAACCGAACAGGGACATAAAGATTCTGTACTCTTACAATTTCCCCTTTAAATGTCCTCCATTTCTCTTCTACATCCTTCCCATAAAACAAAATGTCCCAATTCACTCCTTTTAAATCCTTACGCATTCAATCAAAGTTAGCCTTTCTCCAATCAAAAATCTCAACCCTAGGTCCAGTTCTGACTCTCTCCATAATTATATTGAAACTAATGGTATTGTGATCACTGGTCCCGAAGTGCGCACCAACGCATACCTCAGTCACCTGACCTGCCTCATTATCTAACAGGAGGTCCAGCACTGCCCCTTCTCTGGTCAATACCTCTATGTATTGCTGCAAAAAACTATCCTGCACACATTTTACAACGCTATGTGTTGCGGAAAACTAACACTGCAAATCACCCTGAACACACCATCCCCACTGTGAAACATGGTGGTGGCAGCATCAAGGGGAACGGACTTGAAAATTGCTGTTCACAGACGCTCTCCATCCAATCTGACTGAGCTTGGATGGAGATCGTCTGTGGTTGTAACGTGACAAAATGTGGAAAAGTTCAAGGGGTATGAATACTTTTGCAAGCCACTGTTGTTGAGGTTGGGACTATCCCATCGTTTAAGAAACAGTTGGACAGGTACATGGATAGGACAGGTTTGGAGGGTTATGGACCAAGCGCTGGCAGGTGGGACTAGTGTAGCTGGGACATTGTTGGCCGGTGTGGGCAGGTTGGGCCGAAGGGCCTGTTTCCACACTGTATTACTCTATGACTCTCTCTCTCTCTCTCTCTCTCTCTCCCTCTTCACTCTCTCACATTCACACCATCCTCTCCCCTTTCTCCTTCCTCTCTCTCTCTCTCTCTCTCTCAGATATTCACACCATCCTCTCCCCCTCTCTCCACAATAATGAACAATATGGAGTGCCCTCCATAATGTTTGGGACAAAGACCCATCTGTACTCCACAATTTGAGATCTGTAATAGAAAAAAAATTACATGTGGTTAAAGTGCTTCATTGCCAGATTTTATTAAAGGTACAGCAGGCAGTGAAGAAAGCTAATGGAATGTTGGCCTTCATAACAAGCGGATTTCAGTAAAGGAGTAAAGAGGTTCTTCTGCAGATGTGTAGGGCTCTGGTAAGACCACATCTGGAGTATTGTGTACAGTTTGGGTCTCCTAATTTGAGGAAGGACATCCTTGTGATTGAGGCAGTTCACGAGATTGATCCCTGGGATGGCGGACTGTCATATAAGGAAAGATTGAAAAGACTAGGCTTGTATTCCCTGGAGTTTAGAAGGATGAGGGGTTATCTTATAGAAACATATAAAATTATAAAAGGACTGGACAAGTTAGAGGCAGGAAAAATGTTCCCAATGTTGGGTGAGTCCAGAACCAGGGGCCAAAGTCTTAGAATAAAGGAGAGGCCATTTAAGACTGAGGTGAGAAAAAAAAAATTCACTCAGAGAGTTGTGAATTTATGGAATTCCCTGCCACAGAGGGCAGTGGAGGCCAAATCACTGGATGGATTTAAGAGAGAGTTGGATAGAGCTCTAGGGGCTAGTGGAATCAAGGGATATGGGGAGAAGGCAGGCTTATAAACACTGCTGTAATATCTACATGGTGAAACCAAAATGTATAAAAATGGCCATTAATAAAATCTGACAATGTGCACTTTAACCACATGTGATTTTAACTTACAAATCTCTAAATGTGGAGTACAGAGGCAAATAAATAAATGATGGGTCTTCGTCCGAAACATTATGGAGGGCACTGTATTTACGTTCAGTTATGTCTGATCTGTCTGCTTAACACACACAGCAAACCTTACACTGTACCTCACTGCACCTGACGATAATGCACTTGAACCCTCTGCCTCCCCCTCTCCCTCTCCCTCTTCTCTCCTTTCTTTCTCTCTCCTCTCCCCCTCTTTCTCTCTCCCACCCCCTCTCTCCCGTTCCCCCCTCTCCTCCCTCTGTCCCTCTCTCTCTCTAACCCCTCCCTCTCTCTTCCTCTGTCTCTCTCTCCCTCCCCCCTCTCTCTCTCCTCTCTCTCTCTCCCTCCCCCTCTCTCTCTCCTCTCTCTCTCCTTCCCTCCATCCCCTCCCTCTCCCCCTCTCCTTTTCACTCTCTCCCTCCCTCTCACTTTCTCTCCCTCTCCGTCTCTCCCTCCCTCGCTCCGTCCCTCTCTCTCTAACCCCTCCCTCTCTCCTCTCTCTCTCTCTCCCTCCCCCTCTCTCTCTCTCCTCTCTCTCTCTCTCTCTCCTTCCCTCCATCCCCTCTCTCTCTCTCTCTCCCCTCCCTCTCCTTTTCACTCTCTCCCTCCCTCTCTCTTTCTCTCCCTCTCCGTCTCTCCCTCCCTCGCTCCGTTCCTCCCTCCTGCTCTCCCTCCCGCTCTCCCTCCCGCCCTCCCTCCCCCGCTGTCTCTCCCTCCCTCTTGTCTCTCCCCCCCTCTTGTCTCTCCCTCCTTCTTGTCTCTCCCTCCCCCTCTCCCCCCCTGTTTCCCCCTCGTTCTCCCCCCCTCCCCCCTCCCCCCCTTTACCTCTCCCCCCCTCCCCCTCTCCCTCTCCCCCTCCCTCGTTCTCTCTCTCTCGCCCCCCCTCCCTCTCTCACCCCCCCTCCCTCTCCCTCCCTCTCTCACTCCCTCTGTCTGTCACTCCTTCTCTCCAGGGGAGGGGAGGGGAGAGAGGGGAGAGTGGAGAGGGGGGAGGTAAGAGGGGGGAGGTAAGAGGGGAGGAGAGGAGGAGACAGGAGGGGGAGAGGGGGGAGGGGAGGGGAGGTAAGAGGGGAGGAGACAGGAGGGAGAGGGGGGAGGGGAGGGGAGGGGAGACCAGGGGTCAAAGGTCCCTGGTTCGTGGTGATCTCTGGGTCAAGGGTCACGGCGATGAGGCGGAGTCACGGGGTGTCAGGGGTCGGACAGTCAGTACTGGCGATCGGCCGCTGCCTCCAGGCCAGGGTTCACGGGGTCTTGGCCTCCCACGACCTCGGACGACCCCTGCCGCTGCTCGCAGGTCTGGGGTCTATGGGGAGAGGTCAAAGGTTAATAAGATCCCATCGCTCTCCCCATTCTCTCTCCCTCCCCCCTCTCTCTACACCCCTCTCTCTCCCTCTCCCCCATGGGATTCACGATGCGAGTACTCTCTTCCCAAATGCACAACCCCTGTTGAACTCCAGTGAACCTTGGCGACCCCGCCTTGACCCTAGGAAGGTTCGGTGACCCCAGCTGACTCTAATTGAATCCCCCAGTGACTTAGTCCAAATGACCCCGTTGACCCTTATTGCCCCTCCAGTGACTGATTGACCTCTGTCAACCCCAGATGACCCCCGTTGACCCCAATTGACCCCTGATGACCCCAATTGACCCATCTACACTAGTCCCACCTGCCTGCGTTTGGCCCCAAACCCACACCCCCCTTCTCTCTCTCTCTCTCTCTCTCTCTTTTCTCTCTCCCCCTCATTAGGTCATAGGTGACAGGAGCAGAACGAGGCCATTTGGCCCATCAGGTCTACTCCGCTATTCAGGCACGACTGATCTATCTCTCCCTCCTCCCCATCACCTCTGGCACTCGCAATAATCTCTCTTCACCCCCCCCTTATCTCTCTCCCCCCTCTCACCGGAGATGGTGAGGACGTTGCTGGCGTTAGTCAAATGCTGCTCCTTCTGTTGGATGAGATCCAGGTCCAGAAGCCAACTCTCTTTTCCTGGATCCAGTCCGTTGCCCAAGACCAGAATCTCACACGATTCCAGGGTGTGGATAATGCTGTCTGAAGAGAGGGTATCTGGTTCTGTGGGAGAGAGCGAGGGTGGGGGAGAGAGAGGGGAGAGAGAGAGAGAGAGGGGGGCAAACAATGAGCATCAAACTCTGTTTTCCTGTCCACCCTCCGCCCCCCCCCCCCCGTTCCTTCCCCGGGACTCACCGGAGGTGGTGGGATCGGGGTTTTTTGTGGGGCTGCAGGTGGTGGGTGATAGAGCAGGTGACCCTGAGGCTGGGGAAGAGGGGCCACTGCGTGCTCTCTCATAGTCCATTGCTGGCCTGGCCAGATGTCGCTTGCCGCTCAGCGAGATTGCGGGGCCCATCGGGTTGCAGCACGTCCAGCACGCCACGAACCGGCGGCACCACCACGCACGGCTCCTCGCTGAAGCACCCGCCGAACTGCGAGAGAGGAGAGGAGAGGGGCGTCAAAATGGTCGCAGACGCTAATGGAGTCAAAATGTCCACTGTAGCTGGGGGAGTCAAAATGGCCGTCCTCAGCCATGGAGTTATAATGGGTGCTGACACTGTGGACATAAAAGTGTGAAAACAGGCACCTCCAGATTCTGGGAATGTTTCAGGATGACCCTCCTGACTGCCCCGGTTTATCGGGGTGCATCACAGCATGGTTTGGGAACAGCTCCATCCAAGACCCGCAGGAAATCGCAGCGAGTTGTGGACGCAGCCCAGACCATCACACGCACAAACCAACTACCCTTCCATCGACTCCATCTACACCTAATACCTCCTCCATCGGGCCAGATGTAAAGTGTGAAGACGCGCACACCTCCAGATTCAGGAGCAGTTTCTTTCCGGCTGTTATCAGGCAACTGAACCGTCCTCTCACCAACTGGAGAACGGTCCTGACCGCCCATCATTGGACTGTCTTTCATCGTACACTGTGAAGGAGGACTCTCTCTAGCTTCTACAGGTGTACAGTAGAGAGCTTGCTGACTGGTTGCATCGTGGCTTGGTTCGGCAACTTGAGCGCCCTGGAGAGGAAAAGACTCCAAAAAGTAGTAAACACTGCCCAGTCCATCATCGGCTCTGACCTTCCTTCCATCGAGGGGATTTATCACAGTCGCTGCCTCAAAAAGGCTGGCAGCATCATCAAGGACCCACACCACCCTGGCCACAAACTCATCTCCCTGCTACCTTTGGGTAGAAGGTACAGGAGCCTGAGGACTGCAACAACCCGGTTTAGGAATAGCTACTTCCCCACAGCCATCAGGCTATTAAATCTGGCTCGGAACTCTGAACATTAATTTCCCTCCATCTGTTATTTGCACTTTATTAATTTATTAAGTCATGTGTGTATTTATGTATAGAATTGTAGTCAATGCCTTCTATGTTCTGTTGTGCTATGCAAAGAAAGATTTTCATTGTCCTGTCAGGGACACATGACAATAAACTCTTTTGACTTTTTTGACTTCTGAGTTTGAATGGCTCGATTGACCGAGGGTCTCCAATGTATAGTCTTTCCGCAACACGTGGCAATAAACTAAACTAAACTCGCTAAACTAAAATGGCTGCTGTTACGGTGGAATTAAAATGGCCAACACCACATGGTGCTTAAAATGCATGACCGCCACATGACCGCGAAGTTCAGATGGCCACCGTCACAATGAAGTTAATATGGCTGGCATCACACAATGGCTGCTGGTAGGTGGGCGTAAAATGGCTGTCGGTTGAGTAAACATAAAAGGCGTTGGTGGCCATTTTAGTGTGACGGGGTGTGCAACCATTTTCGCGTGAGAGAGAGAGGGAGAGATGGGACAGACTCACTTTACGGTGGTGGTGAGCTTGAAGGAACGTACGCCCGGTGTAGCGAAGTGTGTTTCGGTAAATCACGTGTTCAATGGCGTGGTTTATATTCTCGATGTCATCTTCTTCCAAGACCAGGAGCGTCTGCGATGGGTTGATGTGGATCTGGTGAGGGGAGAGAGAGAGAGGGAGAGAGGGAGAGGGAGAGGGAGAGGGAGAGAGAGAGGGGAGAGGGAGAGAGCAGGGAGAGGGAGAGTGAGAGAGAGAGGGGAGAGGGAGAGGGGGTGAGTATTTCAAACATCACCCAAGCATCTCACACACTCCAAGGGCCCTATACACCCCTCTTCCCCTTTCCCCCCTTCTCCTTTCCTCTCCTCCCCTCCCCTCTCTCCCCTTGATCGGTGTGGGCGCTGCGAGTCGGCTGCCCTGCCAGCACCATGTTCGTTATTTCTACTTTTTTGGGGGGGGTGGGGGGGGGGGTGTGTCTAATGTTAGTTGGACTTGGACTTCTCCTTTCCTCTTCTCCCCTTCCCCCCTCCTACCTTCATCCCTTTCTGCAGGCTCTCGAAGTCGCTGAAATCAAGGGCCTCTTCGCAGGAGTGCAGACACCCCACCACCTCTCCAGAATTGATATTTGCCGCACGTAGCATCACTCCCGCCAGCAGAGCCACAGAAAGCGATCGGGGGAGAGTCCAGAGTAGCTGCAGAGAGAACGGAGTCCGTCAGCCTCCTGGCATTCCTCTTTCCCTCCCTCCCCATCCCTCTCTCTCTCTCCTCCCTCCCTTCCTCACACTCCGCACCTCACCCTCTCTCTCTAGCTCTCTCTCTCTCTCCCTCCCTCACTCCTACCAAAGGTGATGTCTGTGATATTGTTGGTCTCCTTCCATAGACCATCTGTGGAGAGAGAGAGAGAGAGAGAGAGAGAGAGAGTCAGAGAGACAGAGACAGAGAGGGGAGGGGGGAAGGAGAGAGAGAAAGAGAGAGGGAGAGGGAGAGTCAGAGTGACACATAGAGAGGGAGTCAAAGAGTGATACAGCATGGAAACAGGCCCTTCGGCCCAACTTGCCCACACTGGCCAACATGCCCCATCTACACTAGTCCTACCTGCTCGCGGTTTGGCCCATATCCCTCCAAACCTGTCTCCAAATCTCAAACACTCGCTAGCCCCGCTCCCTGTCTGAATCAGTCCCCGTTGCTGCTTCTGCTTCCAACTCCCATGGCCCATGCAGTTGATATGAGTTTTGAAATTTTCGACAGAGCGTGAGAAATTTGTGATCAGCGTGAGAATTTGGCGAAATGCGTGATTCTCACGCTCAGCGCATGGGTGTTGGCAGCACTGCCTATCCCTCTCTCCCTCCTCGCCTCTCTCCCCTCTCTCCTCTCTCCCCCATCTCTCTCCGCCCTCTCTCCCTCCCCCTTCTCCCTCTCTTTTCCCCCTCTCTCCCACCTTACTCTCCCCCCCCACTCTCTTGTCCTCTCTCCTCTCTCCCCCCTTCCCCTCTCCCACTCTCCTCTCTCCCTCTCTCTCTTTCCCCTAACTCAGCGGATGAGGCAGCGTCTATGGATCAAAGGAATAGGCGACGTTTCGGGTCAAGACCTTTCTTCAGACTGAAGGGTCAGTCTGAAGAATTGATAATAGGTGCAGTACCCCATTCGCCCCTTGGAACCAGCACCGCCATTCAATGTGATCATGGCTGATCATCAATAATCAGTACCCCGTTCCTGCCTTCTCCCCATATCTCCTGACTCGGCTATCTTTAAGAGCTCTATCAAGCTCTCTCTTGAAAGTATCCAGAGAACCGGCCTCTACTGCCCTCAGAGGCAGAGAATTCCACAGACTCACAACTCTCTGTGTGAAAAAGTGTTTCCTCATCTCCGTTCTAAAAGACTTATCCATTATTCTTAAGCTGTGGCCCCTGGTTTTGGACTCCCCAACATCGGGAAGGGTCTTGACCTGAAACGTCGCCTATTCCTCAACTCCATAGGAGCTGCCTTGCCCGCTGAATAACTCCAGCTTTTTTGTCTACCTCAGATTCCAAACAAATCTTTCCCCTTCACCTTAAACCAATGTCCTCTGGTCCTCGACCCCTATTCTGGCAAGAGAATCTGTGCGTCTACCCGATCTATTCCTGTCATGATTTTGTACACCTCTATAAGATCATCCCTCATCCTCCAGCGCTCCAAGGAATAAAGTTATAATGCAATAAAACACAAATTGCACCATAATACAATATAATACACTATGACACACGATTTTTAACACACTCAAATACAATATAATACACGATAACACACCTTAACACAATATAACACACTATAATACAATATAACACATACTATAATACAAAATGAGGTTGATGCCCCTCACCAATATGGCTTCCGTACTCTTCAGGCACAGTCACTTCCACTAATTGCCCTGCACCAAGATGGCAGCAGCCTCCCCTCAGTCAGTCACTTGCTGCAAATGCCCCGCACCAAGATGGCGTCCTCAGTCACAGTCACTCTCTGCTGATGCCCCGCAGTGTCCTTTGTGACCCCAACTGGTCATACGGTGATGACGGGTGGGACGGTCGAGCCCGTGGGAAGAGACAAATTCCTCCCCATTTCCTTTCTAAAGGAACGCTCTTTAATTCTGAGGCTATGAGAGTCCGAGACTCTCCCACTAGTGGAAACATCCTCTCCACATCCACTCTATCCAAGCCTCTCACTATTCGGGAAAGTTTTAATGAGGACCCCCCTCCCCCCCACCACTTTTCTAAACTCCAGTGATTCCAGGCCCAGTGCAGACAAACGCTCATCGTACATTAACCTGGGATCGTTCTTCTAAATCTCCTCTGCAGTGTCAAGCACTTCCTTCCTCTGACATGGGACCAAAAACTGCTCACAATGGCCCATGTCAGGACTGTCTTATGAACAAAGACTGCATAGACTCGGTTTATACTCTCTAGAATTTAGGAGATTGAGAGGGGATCTTATAGAAACGTACAAAATTCTTAAGGGGTTGGACAGGCTAGATGCAGGAAGATTGTTCCCGATGTTGGGGAGGTCCAGGACAAGGGGTCACAGCTTAAGGATAAGGGGGAAATCCTTTAGGACCGAGATGAGAAGGAATTTTTTCACACAGAGAGTGGTGGGTCTCTGGAACATTCTGCCACAGAGGGTAGTTGAGGCCAATTCATAGGCTATATTTAAGAGGGAGTTAGATGTGGCCCTTGTGGCTAAGGGCATCAGAGGGTATGGAGAGAAGGCAGGTACGGGATACTGAGTTGGATGATCAGCCATGATCATATTGAATGGCGGTGCAGGCTCGAAGGGTCGAATGGCCTACTCCTGCACCTAATTTCTATGTTTCTACGTTTCTATGTCCCTCAAACAAGAGGACATGACTTTAGAATTAAGGGACAGAAGTTTAGGGGTAACATGAGGGGGAACTTCTTTACTCAGAGAGTGGTAGCGGTGTGGAATGAGCTTCCAGTGGAAGTGGTGGCGGCAGGTTCGTTGGTATCATTTAAAAATAAATTGGATAGGCATATGGATGAGAAGGGTATGGAGGGTTATGGTATGAGTGCAGGCAGGTGGAACTAAGGAAAAAAAGTTGTTCGGCACGGACTTGAAGGGCCGAAATGGCGTGTTTCCGTGCTGTAATTGTTATATGGTTATATGGAAACCTGTCTAATCTATGTGCCTGTCCAAGTGTCTTTTAAATGTTGCGATAGACCTGCCTCAACTACCTCCTCCGGCAGCTCATTCCATACACAAACCCTCTGTATGGAAAAGTTACACCACAGATTCCTATGTTTAAGAAAGAACTGCAGATGCTGGAAAAATTGAAGATAGACATAAAACCTGCAGAAACTCAGCGGGTGAGGCAGCATCTATGGAGCGAAGGAATAGGCGACGTTTCGGGTCGAGACCCTTCAGATTGAAGAAGGGTCAGTCTAAAGAAGGGTTTCGACCTGTAACGTCACCTATTCCTTCGCTCCTTAGATGATGCCTCATCCGCTGAATTTATCCAGCTTTTTTGTATACCTCCTATTAAATCTTTCCCCATCACCTTGAACCGATGTCCTCTGGTCCTCGATTCCCCTACTCTGGCAAAGGACTCTGTGCAACTACTTGATCTATTCCTGGTATGATTTTGTACACCTCTATAAGATCATCCCACATCCTCCTGCGCGCCAAGGAATAAAGTTAAAATGCACTATAATGCATAACGCAACATAATACGCTATGACACATAATACATATAATACACTATGACATGATTGTTAACACACCCAAATACAATATAATACACTATTACGCACCTTAACACAATGTAACACACCATAATACAATATAACACACTGTAATACAAAATGTGGTTGATGCCCCTCACCAAGATGGTCGCCATCGCTACAAACGCCCCTCACCAAGATGGCTTCCGTACTCTTCAGTCAGTCACTTCCACTAATTGCCCTGCACCAAGATGGCAGCAGCCTCCCCTCAGTAACTTGCTGCAAATGCCCCGCACTAAGGTGGCTGCCTCAGTCACACTCACTCCCTGCTGATGCCCCGCAGTGTCCTTTGTGACACCCACCTGGTCATACGGTGATGACGGGTGGGACGGTCGAGCCCGTGGGGAGAGACAAGGGAAGAGAGGGGGGCAGGGCTGGGGGAGCGGTGTCACAGAGTCACACAAATTTATCACCCTCTGACTTAAAGAAATTCCTCCCCATTTCCTTTCTAAAGGAACGCTCCTTAATTCTGAGGCTGTGCCCTCTGGTCCGAGACTCTCCCACTAGTGGAAACATCCTCTCCACATCCACTCTTTCCAAGCCTTTCACTATTCGGGAAAGTTTTGATGAGGACCCCCCACCCCCACTCTAAACACACTGTAATACAAAATGTGGTTGATGCCCCTCACCAAGATGGTCGCCATCGCTACAAACACCGCTCACCAAGATGGCTTCCGTACTCTTCAGTCACAGTCACTTCCACTAATTGCCCTGCACTAAGATGGCAGCAGCCTCCCTTCAGTCAGTCACTTGCTGCAAATGCCCCGCACCAAGGTGGCTGCCTCAGTCACACTCACTCCCTGCTCATGCCCCGCAGTGTCCTTTGTGACCCGCAGTGTCCTTTGTGACCCCCACCTGGTCATACGGTGATGACGGGTGGGACGGTCGAGCCCGAGGGCTGGGGGAAGGGAGTCACGGAGTCACACAAATTTATCACCCTCTGACTAAAGAAATTCCTCCACATTTTCTTTCTAAAGGAACGAACGCTCTTTAATTCTGAGGCTGTGCACTCTGGTCCGAGACTCTCCCACTAGTGGAAACATCCTCTCCACATCCACTCTATCCAAGCCTTTCACTATTCGGGAAAGTTTTAATGAGGACCCCCCCCCCCCCCACTCGTCTAAATACCAGTGATTCCAGGCCCAGTGCAGACAAATGCTTATCGTACATTAACCTGGGATCGTTCTTGTAAATCTCCTCTGCAGTGTCAAGCACTTCCTTCCTCTGATATGGGACCAAAAGCTGCTCACAATGGCCCATGTCCCTCAAAACCTGTCTAATCTATGTGCCTGTCCAAGTATCTTTTAAATGTTGCGATAGACCTGCCTCAACTACCTCCTCCGGCAGCTCATTCCGTACACAAAACCTTTGTATGGAAAAGTTACCCCTCAGATTCCTATGTTTAAGAAAGAACTGCAGATGCTGGAAAAATTGAAGGTAGACATAAAACCTGCAGAAACTTAGCGGGTGAGGCAGCATCTATGGAGCGAAGGAATAGGCGGTGTTTCGTGTCGAGACCCTTCAGATTGAACAAGGGTCAGTCTAAAGAAGGGTTAAGACCTGTAACGTTGCCTATTCCTTTGCTCCATAGATGCTGCCTCATCCGCTGAATTTATCCAGCTTTTTTGTATACCTCCAATTAAATCTTTCCCCATCACCTTAAACCGATGTCCTCTGGTCCTCGATTCCCCTACTCTGGCAAGGGACTCTGTGCATCTACTCGCTCTATTCCTGTCGTGATTTTGTACACCTCTATAAGATCATCCCACATCCTCCTGCGCGCCAAGGAATAAAGTTAAAATGCACTATAATGCATATCGCAACATAATACGCTACGACACATAATATATATAATATACTATGACATGATTGTTAACACACCCAAATACAATATAATACACTGCAACATACCTTAACATAATATAACACACTATAATACAATATAACACACTGTGATACAAAATATGGTTGATGCCCCTCACCAAGATGGTCGCCATCGGTACAAACGCCACTCACCAAGATAGCCACCGTACTCTTCAGTCACAGTCACTTCCACTAATTGCCCTGCACCAAGATGGCAGCAGCCTCCCCTCAGTCAGCCACTTGCTGCAAATGCCCCGCACCAAGGTGGCTGCCTCAGTCACACTCACTCCCTGCTGATGCCCCACAGTGTCCTTTGTGACCCGCAGTGTCCTTTGTGACCCCCACCTGGTCATACGGTGATGACGGGTGGGACGGTCGAGCCCGAGGGCTGGGGGAGGGGAGTCACGGAGTCACACAAATTTATCACCCTCTGACTAAAGAAATTCCTCCCCATTTTCTTTCTAAAGGAACGCTCTTTAATTCTGAGGCTGTGCCCTCTAATCCGAGACTCTCCCACGAGTGGAAATATCCTCTCCACGTCCACTCTATCCAAGCCTTTCACTATTCGGGAAAGTTTTAAAGAGGACCCCCCCCACTCTTCTAAACTCCAGTGATTCCAGGCCCAGTGCAGACAAACGCTTATCGTACATTAACCTGGGATCGTTCTTCTAAATCTCCTCTGCAGTGTCAAGCACTTCCTTCCTCTGATATGGGACCAAAAACTGCTCACAATGGCCCATGTCCCTCGAAACCTGTCTAATCTATGTGCCTGACCAAGTGTCTTTTAAATGTTGCGATAGACCTGCCTCAACTACCTCCTCCGGCAGCTCATTCCGTACACAAACCCTCTGTATGGAAAAGTTACACCACAGATTCCTATGTTTAAGAAAGAACTGCAGATGCTGGAAAAATTGAAGGTAGACATAAAACCTGCAGAAACTTAGCGGGTGAGGCAGCATCTACGGAGCGAAGGAATAGGCGGCGTTTCGGGTCGAGACCCTTTCAGATTGAACATGGGTCAGTCTAAAGAAGGGTCTCGACCTGTAACGTCGCCTATTCCTTTGCTCCACAGATGCTGCCTCATTCTCTGAATTTATCCAACTTTTTTTGTCTACCTCAGATTCCTATTAAATCTTTCCCCATCGCCTAAAAACCGATGTCCTCTGGTCCTCGATTCCCCTGCTCTGGCAAGGGACTCTGTGAATCTACTCGATCTATTCCTGTCATGATTTTGTACACCTCTATAAGATCATCCCACATCCTCCTACGCGCCAATGAATAAAGATAAAATGACTATAATACATAACGCAACATAATACGCTATGACACATAATATATATAATATACTATGACATGATTGTCAACACACCCAAATACAATATAATACACTGTTACGCACCTTAACACAATATAACACACTATAATACAATATAACACACTGTAATACAAAATGTGGTTGATGCCCCTCACCAAGATGGTCGCCATCGCTACAAACGCCCCTCACCAAGATGGCTTCCATACTCTTCAGTCACAGTCACTTCCACTAATTGCCCTGCACAAAGATGGCAGCAGCTTCCCCTCAGTCAGTCACTTGTTGCAAATGCCCCGCACCAAGGTGGCTGCCTCAGTCACACTCACTCCCTGCTGATGCCCCGCAGTGTCCTTTGTGACACCCACCTGGTCATACGGTGATGACGGGTGGGACGGTCGAGCCCGTGGGGAGAGACAAGGGAAGAGAGGGGGCAGGGCTGGGGGTGGGGTGTCACGGAGTCACACAAATGTATCACCCTCTGACTTAAAGAAATTCCTCCCCATTTCCTTTCTAAACGAACGCTCCTTAATTCTGAGGCTGTGCCCTCTGGTCCGAGACTCTTCCACTAATGGAAACATCCTCTCCACATCCACTCTATCCAAGCCTTTCACTATTCGGGAAAGTTTTAATGAGGACCACCCCCCCCCCACTCTAAACACACTGTAATACAAAATGTGGTTGATGCCCCTCACCAAGATGGTCGCCATCGCTACAAACGCCGCTCACCAAGATGGCTTCCGTACTCTTCAGTCACTGTCACTTCCACTAATTGCCCTGCACTAAGATGGCAGCAGCCTCCCTTCAGTCAGTCACTTGCTGCAAATGCCCCGCACCAAGGTGGCTGCCTCAGTCACACTCACTCCCCCAGTGATGCCCCGCAGTGTCCTTTGTGACCCCCCCACCCGGTCATTCGTTCATGCCGGGTGGGACGGTCGATCCTGTAGGGAGAGACAAGGGGAGAGGGGTGGCATGGCTGGGGGAGGGGAGTCACAGAGTCGCACAGGTTTGCCGCCCTCTGACTAAAGAAATCCCTCCCCATCTCCTTTCTAAACGAACGCCCGTTAATTTTGGGGCTGTGCCGTCCGGTCCGAGACCCTCCCACTAGTGGAAACATCCTCTCCACGCCCACTCTATCCGAGCCTTTCATTATTTGGGAAAGTTTTAATGAGGATCCCACCCCCTCATTCTTCTAAACTCCAGCGAGTCCAGGCCCAGTGTAGACAAACGCTCATCATACATTAACCCACTCATTCCTGGGATCGTTCTTGTAAACCTCCTCTGGACCCTCTGCAGTGCCAATCACATCCTTCCGCAGATATGGGACCCAAAACTGCTTACAATGGCCCATGTCCCTCTAAACCTGTCTTTTAAAAAGAAGATGGGGAGGAATTTCTTTAGTCAGAGGGTGGTGAATCGGTGTGTCTCTGTGACTCCCCTCCTCCAGCCCTGCTCCCGCTCTCCCATTGTCTCTCCCCACGGTGCTCGACCGTTCCACCCGGCATCACCGTCACACCCGGCATCACCGTATGACCGGGTGGGAGTCACAAAGACTGGTCCAAGACTCTCACACTAGTGGAAACATCCTCTCCACATCCACTCTATCCGAGCCTTTCATTATTCAGGAAAGTTTTAATGAGGACACCACCTCATTCTTCGAAACTCCAGCGAGTACAGGCCCAGTGCAGACAAACGCTCATCGTACATTAACCCACTCATTCCTGGGATCGTCCTTGTAAACCTCCTCTGGACCCTCTGCAGTGCCAAGCACATCCTTCCTCTGATATGGGAGCCAAAACTGCTCACAATGGCCATTGTCGCTCTAAACCTGTCCTATCCATGTACCTGTCCAAGTGTCTTTTAAACATTGCGATAGTCCCTGCCTCACCTATTTCCTCCGGCAGCTCATTCCATACACAAACCCTCTGTATGGAAATGTTACCCCTCAGACTTCTATGTTTATGAAAGAACTGCAGCAGCTGGAAAAATTGAAGGTAGACATAAAACCTGGAGAATCTCAGCGGGTGAGGCAGCATCTATGGAGCGAAGGAATAGACGACGTTTCGGGTCGAGACGGGGACAGTCTAAAGAAGGGTCTCGACCTGAAACGTCGCCTATTCCTTCGCTCCTAAGATGCTGCCTCAGACGCTGAATTTCTCCAGCTTTTTTGTCTACCTCAGATTCTTATTATATATTTCCCCTTCACCTTAACCCGATGTCCTCTGGTCCTCGATTCCCCTAGTCTGGCAATGGAGTCTGTGCAGCTACTCGATCTATTCCTGTCATGATTTTGTACACCTCGATAAAATCATCCCTCATCCTCCAGCGCTCCAAGGAATAAAGTTATAATGCACTATAATACATTACGCACCATAATGCAATATAATACTCTATGACACATGATTGTTGACACACCCAAACACAATATAATACACTGTAACACACCTTAACACAATATAACACACTATAATACATTATAACACACTATAATACAAAATGTAGTTGATGCCCCTCACCAAGATGGTCACCATTGCTACAAACGCCCCTCACCAAGATGTCCTCCATACTCTTCAGTCACAGTCACGTCCACTAATTGCCCTGCACCAAGATGGCAGCAGCCTCCCCAGTAAGTCGACTTTTTTAGATGGCTGTGGACTGATTCCCCTAAAACATTCTTATAGGGGCAGAGCCCTCTAGTGGTGACTGTTAGGACAGCCTTCTACACACAACGTATTTTCCCCTCCTTGCAAATGAAGGCGATCATTTAAGTCCAGTTATCAAATCAAATATAAGTCCATTTGAAATCCGTCCAACGTCCTTTCAAATTTCATGTCCTTTCATGTGCTCTATTAATAAACGGATGTCCAAACAATAACTGCTCAGTGAAGATAACAGTTTATGGCTTCACAGTTGAAAATCTTGCAGATACTGAGGTGTCCTCTTCTGTCGCGGACAACGTTGAACGGGATTTGGCTGCTCTGCTGTATACTGACCGCGCTGCTCTGCTGTATACTGACCGCAATCGCTGTCTTGACTGGATATCGGGAAAGGAAAAGCGTCCGGTTCGTCTTCTTCCCGTCTCTGTCTGCTTGCGATGAGACGCCTCGCGTTCCAACTGGTGTAATCTTGGAGGAGGTACACGTTCTTGCCGAGTCTCCATTTGATCTATATCGTCTCTGAGAGTGCCCTTGCGAGCTTATGCTGTCTGTTGGGGGGACTGATTCATACCCAGTCGCCGACCTTGCACTGCGGTGCTCATGCTCTGCGTTTGGCATCACAGTATGTAGCAATGTTACAAAATTTGAGATGAAAAAAATCAAGTCTGCAATTTATCCCATCAGATAAAGCATAAAAATTATTTTAATTTGACACCTAATTCACTTTCATATCTTCAGTATTAAAAAAGTTATGGCCATTTTCATACTCGGAAATTAGCATCTTGTTCTCCATTGCCTTTCCATTGACTTAACTCAAAAGCTGTGATCTAGGACAGTCAAAAGCCCATAACTTTCTTGAAAATTAAGAGAACTCAATGAAATTTTCTGTTATTATAGATTGAAGCATTCTTAAACAAATATGAAACAATCTTACTTGGATGACCTGAAATTAAAGCATATGATTAGTTAGTTACCTAATTGTAGCTAATTACAAAATTCAATTACTAGATCTAAACATCTATCCATTTCTTAAGAAAAGATAAACATTTTTAAATTGCCTTCGTGTCCAAATAACATTCACACAATAATTCACAATATAACATGATTTTTAAATCTCATTTTCATTAATTTATAGGCCAAATGGAAGGAATTTAGTGTTTATTTCCCGTCAATTAATGGTCATTTAAATCAACGCGAGTGGGTTTTAGTGGAACGCGGTGGATTGGAACGTTGCGGTTTGCGGTGAATTTAAACCACAGTCAGGAGGAAAAACACTGCCGGTTCGTATATATTTTTTGTCCCCTTTTCGCAAGATGAAAATTTGATTAAAGGCTTCCTAAGTAGCATGTTTTAAGGTAAAAATAAACTGTGTACCTTATTTTATCCCCTACGTAAAATCCTTCCCGTTGTCGGCGCTCACGGCTTTAGAAGATGATTTTTTAATTACTCTAGCTAATAAATGATCTGCCGTAGTTTAAAAACACCTTCATAAAACAAATGTCGGAGCGATTTCTCTTTAGCAACAAAACCTCTGGGATGGATCGACTTGAACTGTCTGGAGAAAGACGGCATTTTAAACCCGCCCCCTCTGAAAGGCGCCAAAGTCGCACACACGGGGAGTGGCAGAACTGCAGCGCTGCTCAAGGTAAGTTTTGTAACATATCTACAGTATGTTTTACCTTACGTGTGTGCTATCGTTTCCGCCCTCGCTTTTGTGTCTGGATTTGGGTGCGATGGTGGTTGAAGAGCATTCAGTTTTGTTCGCAGATTTCGCCCTATCATCAACTCTGCTGCCGTTTTCCCAGTCAGCGTGTGCGGTGTGGATCTGTAGGATTGGAGGGGGATATGGATTGACTTTCAACGTTTTCCCCTCCGACATGCTCGCCGTTTGATTGGGGGTTGTATCCGCTGCCACACACCCACTGACCCGATGCACGCTCATTTGCCCACTCACTAATACTCATTGACACACCAATGCACACTGCTACACACATTGATACACACACTGATACACACATTGATACACACCAGTGCACCAATCACTGTGAGGCATAAACTGTCATTGACACACCAGCACACACCCATTAATACACTTTCACCAATGCCCATGGATACACACTTCAACACACCAACACACACTCACTCACACACCAATGCACTACGTGAGACCACATACACACTCACCAATGCACACTGGCGCACACTCGTTGGCACGTCAGTGTACAAGGACTGATTCACACGCACACACACTCACAATCACTGACACACAAATATTGATGCACCAGCACAACCCGCTAGTGCACACTTGCCGACACACGCTTATTTGCACAATCATTGATACATACTGTAGATTGGCTATTGCATGCTAGCGAATCATACTGCTTGTTAGTAGTAGCCCCGCCTCATAGGTGCTTTATAACAAAGATACTAGAGGATCTTTGCTTTATAATATTGAGCTCGCTTTCGTCAGGCAGTAGATGCAGCAGCTCGGAGCTGTAACGTACTGCACATCCTATGCTGTGTAAGTGCTTTAATAAAAATGGGTTGTATCTTAATGTGTGTTTGGATCAAATTGTTACACATACGTTTGCATGCCAATGCACAATCACAGGTGGACTCTCATCGACACACCAGTGCACACTCAATGATGTGCAAATACACATCCACTGTTACACACCAATGCAGACACCAGGACACACACTTGCACACTCACACACTTCGGGAGGGAGGGAATGGGGGGGGGGAGGTGCACACTATGACTGGTTTCCAGTATTCCTGTGCTCATACACGTGCTCACTGGATCAGTGAGTGTGCAAGGGTGAGTGTGCACCGTTGCCGACGTAGTGGTGAGCAGGCGTGGTAGAGCGTCGGGCCAGCGTGGAAACCCTGTGTCCGCATCGCTGCTTTTGCACCAGTGCGTACCACGGGGGGTGCATGCGGCATTGCTGAGTCTACGTGTGTGCATCGGAATTTTGAATTGGTGCGTCAGCAACCATGCACTGGAGCATTGTAATATCGAGCATGCACTGCTGCCCTGCACCAGCAACCGTGCACTGTTGACCGAATGCATTGAAGAACATGCACCGCTTTGCATTTGATGTCGGTGGGGGTGCTGCGAGTTCGGCTGCCCTGCCAGCAGCGTGTTTGTTATTTCTACTTTTTGGGGTGTTTTTTTTGGTGTGTCTAGTCTTAGTTTGGGTGTCTCTCGGTGTGTCTTGTGTGTGTGGGGGGGGGGGGGGGGGGGGGGAGGGGAAAGGGGGGAACTTTTTCCATGTCGCCTCCCTCGCGGCCTAACAGCATGGATTGGAGCGGCCTTTCCCGGAGTCGGGCCCAGAGCATCGGCAGCAGGCGCAGCGTGGACTTTCCATCGTGGAGCGGGCAAACCATGCCGGAGGTCGCCAGAGAGGAGTGCTCCGATTGCTGGCCTGGTGACATTAGCATCATGGGGCTGTGGTCTGCGCAGCTTCTAGCCGCGGGCGTTGTGTGGATTTACCATCCGGAGCCTGGGATCCCTTGCCGGGGATCGCCGGAGAAGAGCTCCGACCGCTGGCCTGCCTGCGGCCTATAACATCCTGAAGCCGCGGTCTCCGGTAGTCTGCAGCAAACCAGCTTGGTTCAGTTAGAAAATGAAGAACTCTTGACCCGAAACGTCACCTATCTCCTTCGCTCCTTAGATGCTGCTGCACCCGCAGAGTTTCTCCAGCTTTTTGTGTAACCCTCGATTCTCCAGCATCTGCAGTTCCTTCTTTAACACGATGCAGTAGATGAGGTTGGAGGAGGTGCAGGTGAACCTCTGTCGGACTTGGAATGACTGCTTGGGTCCCTGAAAGGAGTGGAAGGGGGAGGTGAAGTATGCGCTGGCTGGTGGGGTGAAAGGTGAGGACCAGGGGGACTCGGCCCTTGTTGTGAGTGGGGGAATGGGGAGAGAGGGCAGTGTTGCGGGGTATGGAGGAGACCCTGGTGCGAGCCTCATCTATAGTGGGGGAGGGGAAACCCCGTTCTCTGAAGAACGAGGACATTTGTGATGACCTGGTGTTGAACACCTCATCCTGGGAGCAGATGCGGCGTAGACGGAGGAATTGGGAATAGGGGATAGAGTCCTTACAGGAAGCAGGGTGGGAGGAAGAGTAGTCCAGGTAGCTGTGGGAGTCAGTTGGTTTGTAGTGGATGTCAGTCAGGAGTGTATCACCTGCAATAGAGATGGTGAGGTCAAGGAATGGTAGGGAAATGTCGGAAATGGTCCAAGTGTATTTGAGTGCCGGATGGAAGTTGGTGGTGAAATGGATGAAGTCAGTCAGTTGTGCGTGGGTGCAGGAGGTGACACCAAAGCAGTCGTCAATATAACGGAGGTAAAGGTCGGGGGTGGGGCCCTGGTGCGCCGAGAACAAAGATTGTTCGACAAAGAGGCAGGCGTAGCAAGGGCCCATGCGTGTGCCCATAGCTACGCCTTGTGTTTGGAGGAAATGGGAGGAGTCAAAAGAGAAGTTATTGAGGGTAAGGACCAACTCCGCTAGGCGGAGGAGGGTGTCAGTGGATGGGTATGGTTGCTCCTCTGGTTGAGGAAGTACCGGAGGGCTTTGAGACCATCCTGGTGGGGGATGCAGGTGTATAGTGACTGGACGTCCATGGTGAAGATGAGAGGATGGGGGCCTGGGGAATGGAATGCGTGGAGCCGACGGAGAGTGTCTGTGGTGTCTTGAACATAGGTGGGGAGGGATTTAACAAAGGGGGATAGGATGGAGTCAAGGTATGTGGAAATGTGTTCGGTGGGGCACGAACAGGCAGAGACAACGGGTCTGCCGGGGCAGTCGGGTTTGTGGATTTTGGGGAGAAGGTAAAATCGGGCTGTGCGGGGCTGGGAAACGATGAGGTTGGAGGCTCGGGGGGGTAGGGAGCCAGAGTTGATGAAGTCGGTTATGGTGCTCGAGATGGTGGCCTGGTGCTCGTCAGTGGGGTCATGGTCCAGGGGTAAGTACACGGTATTGGGGGTTCAGTATTGATGTGGATAGAGAACTGGCTAGCAGACAGGAGGCAAAGGGTAGGAGTAAACGGGTCCTTTTCAGAATGGCAGGCAGTGACTAGTGGGGTGCCGCAAGGCTCAGTGCTGGGACCCCAGCTATTTACAATATATATTAATGATTTGGACGAGGGAATTCAATGCAACATCTCCAAATTTGCAGATGATACCAAGCTGGGGGGTATAGTTAGGTGTGAGGAGGATGCTTGGAGGCTGCAGGGTGATTTGGATAGGCTAACTGAATGGGCAGATGCATGGCAGATGCAGTACAATGTGGATAAATGTGAGGTTATCCACTTTGGTGGCAAAAACATGAGGGTAGACTATTATCTGAATGGTGGCAGATTAGGTAAGGGGGAGATGCAACGAGACCTGGGTGTCATGGTACACCAGTCATTGAAAGTAGGCATGCAGGTGCAGCAGGCAGTGAAGAAAGCAAATGGTATGTTAGCATTCATAGCGAAAGGATTTGAGTATAGGAGCAGGGAGGTTCTACTGCAGTTGTACAGGGTTTTGGTGAGGCCACACCTGGAGTACTGCGTACAGTTTTGGTCTCCAAATCTGAGGAAAGACATCCTTGCCATAGAGGGGGTACAGAGAAGATTCACCAGACTGATTCCTGGGATGTCAGGACTTTCATATGAGGAAAGATTGGATGGACTCGGTTTGTACTCGATGGAATTTAGAAGATTGAGGGGGGATCTTATAGAAACCTACAAAATTCTTAAGGGGTTGGACAAGCTAGATGCTGGAAGATTGTTCCCGATGTTGGGGGAGTCCAGAACAAGGGGTCACAGTCTAAGGATAAGGGGGAATTCCTTTAGGACCGAAATGAGGAAAACATTCTTTACACAGAGAGTGGTGAGTCTCTGGAATTCTCTGCCACAGAAGGTAGTTGAGGCCAGTTCATTGGCTATATTTAAGAGGGCGTTAGATGTGGCACTTGTGGCTAAAGGGATCAGGGGGTATGGAGAGAAGGCAGGTACGGGATACTGAGTTGGATGATCAGCCATGATCACATTGAATGGCGGTGCAGGCTCGAAGGGCCGAATGGCCTACTCCTGCACCTATTTTCTATGTTTCTATGTTTCTATGTAAGTAGGAGGAGGTGTCCGAGAGTTGGCGCGTGGCCTCCGCTTTGTAGAGATCGACGCGCCAGACCACCACGGCACCTCCCTTGTCGGCGGGTTTGATAACCCAGTCTGGGTTTTTGCGGAGTGAGTTGATGGCAGTACGTTCGGAGGGGGAGAGATCGGAGTGAGACAAGGGAGTGGAGAAGTCGAGGCGGTTGATGTCCCGACGGCAGTTCTGTATAAAGAGTTCTAAAGCTGGAGGGCCACGAGGGGGGGTCCACGAGGAGGGGGTACGTGGGAGACAGGAAAAGGGATCATCAGTGGGGGGGCGAGGACTTATTCCCGTGGAAGAACGCTGTGAGGCGGAGGCGACGGTAGAAGAGCTCCAAGTCGTGGTGGGCGCGGAACTCATTGAGGTGGGGACGGAGGGGGACAAAGGTAAGACCTCTGCTGAGGACCGACCTTTCACTGTCGGAGAGGGGGAGGTCCGGGGGGATGGTGAACACGCGGCAGGGATGGGGGTTGTGGCTGGAGGAAGGCAGGTGAGTGGACTGAGGACGGAGCGTTGTGTGGTGGGGGGGTGGAGGGTGGTCAGGGGGTGGGGGGGTATGGGGGCTGTGGTGTGGGTGGGGAAGAGCAGGGGTTACATAGTAGGAGGGGGATGGGGAAGACCCAGTGGAATAGCCACTGAGGTCACCGGGGCTGGGGAGACGGGCACTAGGACCCAGTTCCGTTAACAACAGAGTGGTGGGAGGAGTGAGCAACGTGGAGGCTTCAGGCCCGCTGCAGGGTCCAGTCTGTAGGTGAGGCGACGGCTGCGGGCTGCTGGAGGGCGGTGGAGTGTCGTGGGTCGGCGGGCCGGAAGGTAGGAATCCGCGGGCAGTGGGGTCGGCGGGCGATGCGTGGGTGGTCCCGGTGGGTGGGCGGGTGGTGTAAATATTTGTTTATTTGATTGAGTCGTTCTTCTATCTACAGATGCTCTACTGTCACTATCAAAATGTTCATTTTCCTGAAGACCTTTTTATTACGATTAGAAAATAGGTGCAGGAGTAGGCCATTCGGCCCTTCGATCCATGGCCAAGTAAGGCGTTCAACAAGGTTCCACATGGTAGGGGGTTACACAAAAAGCTGGAGAAACTCAGCGGGTGCAGCAGCATCTAAGGGGCGAAGGAGATAGGCGACGTTTCGGGTCGAGACCCTTCTTCAGACTCATAGACTGCTCTGGAAGGTTAGATTACATAGGATCCAAGGAGAGATAGCTGAATGGTGCCGAACACCTCCGCTCGGTCCGCAATAACCAACCCGACCTCCCGGTGGCTCAGCACTTCAACTCCCCCTCCCATTCCGTATCCGACCTCTCGGTCCTGGGCCTCCTCCACGGCCAGAGTGAGCAACACCGCAAGTTGGAGGAACAGCACCTCATATTCCGCTTGGGGAGTCTGCATGCTCTGGGCTTAAACATTGAATTTTCTCAATTCTGTTAACCCTTGCTGTCTCCTCCCCTTCCCACCTCTCCCTCAGCCCTCGGGCCCTGGCATTCCCTCTCTCTCTATCTCTCCCCCACCCAAGTCGCACTAGCTTCTCATTTTCACACTACAAACAAGAGAAAAAAGTTGTTCGGCACGGACTTGAAGGGCCGAGATGGCCTGTTTCCGTGCTGTAATTGTTATATGTTATATGTTATATGTTAAACAGCTTACAATGGCCTGTTTCCTTTATCATCGATACTTTTTTGCATATCTTTCACTCATTGTTCTTTATCTCTCCACATCACCGTCTATATCTCTCGTTTCCCTGATCCCTAACCAGTCTGAAGAAGGGTCTCGACCCGAAACGTCGCCTATCTCCTTCGCTCCTTAGATGCTGCTTAGTGTTGTAGAGCAGAGGGATCTAGGAGTACACGTGCATGGTTCCTTGAAGGTCGGGTCGCAGGTAGATGAGGTGGTGAAAAAGGCTTTTGGCATTTTGGCCTTCATCAGTCAGAGTATTGAGTAAAGAAGTTGGGAGGTCATGTTGCAGTTATACAAGACGTTGGTGAGACCGCATTTAGAATATTGTGTTCAGTTCTGGGCACCATCTTATAGGAAAGATATTGTCAAGCTTGAAAGGGTTCAGAAAAGATTTATGTGGATGTTGCCAGGACTAGAGAGTTGTGAGCTATAGGGACAGGTTGAGTAGGCTGGGTCTCTATTCCAGTGGGGGGTGGGAGGAAGAAAGGAAGAGGTGGAGTCAGAGGACTGAGGGAGAGCTGAGAAGGGGTGGAGAAAGTAGGGACCACCTGAAATTAGAGAAGTCAATGTTCATACCGCCGCTGGGGTGCAAACTGATGAAGCGAAATATGAGGTGCTGCTCCTCCAATTTACGGTGGGACTCACTCTGGCCATGGAGGAGGCTCAGGACAGAAAGGTCGGATTCGGAATGGGAGGGGGAGTTAAAGTGCTGAGCCACCGGGAGATCAGGTTTGTTATTGCGAACCGAGCAGAGGTGTTCGGTGAAGCGATCGCCAAGCCTACGTATGGTCTCACCGATGTAGAGCAGCTGACACCTGGAGCAGCGGATACAATCCTTTCTACCTTCCCCCCCCACCCCACCCTCACATCAGTCTGAAGAAGGGTTTCGACCCGAAATGTTGCCTATTTCCTTCGCTCGATAAATGCTGCCTCACCCGCTGAGTTTCCCCAGCATTTTAGTCTACCTGCTATGAGGAAATGTGAAAGTTGAGTTTAGTTTATGGTCACGTGTGCAGAAATACAGTGAAAAGCATTTGTTGTGTCCTAATCAGTCAGTGGCAGACAATACATGATTACAATCAAGGTTTCCTCCTATTTAGCCTATGTGTGCAGTCGTGATTTTGAACACTTTTATTATGACCCTTCTCAACTTCCTATGCTCCAAGGAAAATAAACACATTAGTTTCAGTGTCTTCTCATCTCGATAAAGAGATTGAGCTGGGAGCAGTCACTTTGGCCCACCTCATCCATTCTGGCCATCAACCACCCATTTACTCTAATCCAACTTTATTTCCCTCCATATTCTCATCAATTCCCGTCAGATTCGACCATTCACCTAGACGCACGGGGCCATTGACAGCGGTCAATTAGCCTACTGACCCAAAATTCGTGGTGATACGGGAGGGGACCAAAAAGCATCCGGAGGAAACCCACGCGGTCACAGGGGGAACTTGCAAACTCCACACAGACAGCAGCCAAGGTCAGGATTGAACCCTGGACCCTGGTCCCTGGCGCTGTGAGGCAGCCGCTCTACAAGCTGTGCCACTGTGCGGTGTCCATTCTAGGCAATGAATCTCCTCTGCAACTTCTCCATTGCAATCATGTCCTTCATAACGTTGCAACCAAGAGCCGCAAGTGGCGTTCCACCTCTGACTTAACCAATGTTTTATAAAGTTGCTCCATAACGGGGTTTGTTTTGTTTTACACTCTAAACCAGCAGCTAATGTGGGCACATATTCCACGTAGATGCAATACGAACCAACTGTAGTGAGGGTTTAATCCTCAGAGATGATGTTGATTCTGCTTACAACCCAGCAATATGAATATTGATTTCTCTAACTTCGTATCCCTCTCTCCACGTTCCACCCCCACCCTATTTCACCGATTAGTTTCATCATCCTAATTAACTTTGCTTATTGGATGTCTTCTTGTCACCTTCCCCTCAGATAACAATGAACCATTCTACATTTCATTATCAACATCTCCTTTGATCTGTCCTTTTCACACCTTACCCTTCCATATCTCTTGACACCCTCTCCCAGGACTCTTAGTCTGAAGAAGGGTCTCGACCCATTCACTCATTCTTTCTCTCCGGAGATGCTGCTTGTCCCATTGAGTTACTCCAGCATTTTGTGTCTATCTTTGATGGGTTGATAGTTCAATTTTCTGTTATAAATGTGCATCTCATTAATCATCCCATCATCCAATGTTGTGACTACCTGTATCATCCTCTTGATAAATAACCAGGCAGAAACACTAACATATTTTCTTGTTATTGCTGTATCTTACCAACAATATTGTTCAATTTATCCCTATATTTCCTCATACTCATGCAACCTTTTAGCGACTGTAAAATGTTTTTGTATTCTATTTTATGTCATAAGGAACAGTAGAATTAGGCCATTCAAGTCTACTCCGCCATTCAATCATGGCTGATCTATCTCTCTCTCTCTTCTAACCCCATTCTCCTGTCTTCTCCACGTAACTGACACCTGTACTAATCAAGAATGTCCCAATTATTTAGTTTCATAGCTCCTCTTTCTTCCCTTTTTTCAGCTCCTCTCCTAATCCTTTCATATTCGCTGATCGTCAATTCCTCTGCTGCCTGTAAACCCGTTGCCATTTTCCATACTCTTAAGTCTTTGGACTAAAGATACAACGCAGAAATAGGCCCTTCAGCCAACCGAGTCTGCATTGAAAGGTGATCCCCCCCCCCCCATACACCAGCACTATTCCACACACTAGGGACATACGTTACAATTTTATAAATGCCAATCAACCTATGAACCTGTACATCTTTGGAGTGTGGGAGGAAACTGGAACACCCAGAGAAAACCCACACTGTCACAGGGAGAATGTACAAACTGCATGCAGACAGCACCCATAGTCATGGTGAAACCTGGGTCTCTGAGCTGTAAGGCAGTAACTCTACAGCTGCCACACCGTGCTGCTCTTGCTGTATTTTTATATACTCTTAAGTCTTTATTTATCTATGAAATCTTATATGAGAATTTCATTTATTCCGTTCCTGTAGTAAAATATTTTTTTCTTGCACGCAGTAGTGGGAGTAAGGAAACCACTTCAGACATTTCCCACTATTCTATTCATTTGCCAGTATTGCCGACCATTTTATCCTTCCAAGTTCTATTTTCAGTCGTATCATTTTTATCTCTTCTCCAATTTATAAACCTGGTTCACTTCAATCATGTGTTCGTCTTTAAACATAACACATTTCGGTGTGATCACCAAAGATAGACACAAAATGCTGGAGTATCTCATCCAGCAACAGGCGGAGAGAAGGAATATGTGATGTTTCTGGTCGAGACTTCTGCAGAAGGGTCTCGACCCGAAACGTCACCCATTCCTTCTCTTTAGAGATTTCTCTCCAGAGATGCTGCCTGTCCCGCTGAGTTACTCCAGCACTTTGTGTCTATCTCCTTCCAACACATGTTGTGATCACTGTTGCCTGGACTTATATTTCCTATTAACAGATTAAATAGTGAAACCTTGTTTTTGGTTTCCATATTATTAATTTAGAAATGAATTTTGTACACATTTTAGGTACCCCCATTCCCTTATCCCCTTACCTATGTCTTTAATCCAACTAATAATCATGGTAACTTAAATCTTCAGATTAATTATTTGATGTTCTTCATTCATTTCCTTAATTTGGCTACATATTTCTTCCACCATCTCTTACATGATCGGCCCTTTAATATCCGTTATCTTGATCCAAATAAATTCCATTTTTGCCTTAGAGCTGTGCCGCTCCTTCCCCTTGTCATTATCTCTACTGTTGTTTCTCAACTTCCTTTTATTTTAATTTTAGTTTTTTCTAAATATGTCGTATTCTGAAATATTGACTTTTCGAGTCCTGATCATTTTTTTGCAGCCATGTCTCAGTATTATTGCCTGACACGGTTGCCTCTAACTTCACTCTTCATTACAAATTCCCTTGACAGTTTAACTCATTTCTCATCGGATTTTGTCTCACTCTATGGTTGTTCATCCTTTCCTGCTCCCATTTTCTACCGAGCACACACATACTGCTTAAATGTTTGTGGACTCACTCCAGTTGTACGAATTAGAAAGAGATCCAGGGCTAGATTCTTGCTCGATTTCAAAGGTAAGCATGGGGTCAAGGAGAAAATTTATTACAGGAGATTAGGAGCAAAATAATTAGCTGCTCGAGGATTTGGAGATATCCTGGTGGTCGCTTCTGCAACGGTCTTTATAAACTAGTTTGGTCTTTCCCATCTTTTATGTTTGTATATTTACACAATAAATCTTACAGCTTAAGATTCTTTTTCAAAAAATTGAAATATAATATACTATCGGGCACGGTGGCACAGCGGTAGAGTTGCTGCCTTACAGCGCTTTCAGCGGCAGGGACCCAGGTTCGATCCCGACTACGGGTGCTGTCTGTACGGTTTGTACGTTCTCCCCGTGACCACAAGGGTTTTCTTCAGTTCAGAGATCTTCAGTTTCCTCCCACACTCCAAAGACATACAGGTTTGTAGGTTAATTGGCTTGGTATGAGTGTAAGTTGAGTCTAGTGTATGTAGGGTAGTGTTAATATGCGGTGATTGTTGGTCGGTGTGGACTCAGTGGGCCGAAGGGCCAGTTTCCGTACTGCATCTCCAAACTGAACTAAACTATTGATAATAAAAATGAGGATGTGACAAGTCCTCGGGATGTGGCACGGGAGACTGGTGACTAAAATTAGAGCACATGGTATTGGGGGTAGAGTGTTGACATGGATAGAAAATTGGTTGGCAGACAGGAAGCAAAGAGTAGGAGTGAACGGGTCCTTTTCAGAATGGCAGGCAGTGGCGAGCAGAGTGCCGCAAGGCTCGGTGTTGGGGTCGCAACTGTTTACCATATATATTAATGATTTGGAAGAGGGAATTAGGAGCAACACTAGCAAGTTTACGGATGAGACAAAGCTGGGTGGCAGCGTGAACTGTGAAGAGGATGTTAGGAGGTTGCAGGGTGACCTGGACAGGTTGAGTGAGTGGGCAGATATGTGGCAGATGCAGTATAATACAGATAAATGTGAGGTTATCCACTTTGGCGGCAAAAACAAGGGGGCAGATTATTATCTCAATGGGGTTAGGTAAGGGGGAGGTGCAGTGAGACCTGGGTGTCCTTGTACACCAGTCACTGAAAGTTGGCGTGCAGGTACAGCAGTCAGTGAAGAAAGCTAATGGAATGTTACACAAAAAGCTGGAGAAACTCAGCGGGTGCAGCAGCATCTAAGGAGCGAAGGAGATAGGCGACGTTTCGGGTCGAGACCCTTCTTCAGACCCTGAAGAAGGTTATTATAAAGCTAATGGAATGTTGGCCTTGATAACAAGAGGATTTCAGTATAGGAGTAAAGAGATTCTTCTGCAGTTGTATAGGGCTCTGGTAAGACCACATCTGGAGTATTGTGTACAATTTTGGACTCCTAATTTGAGGAAGGACATCCTTGTGATTGAGGCAGTGCAGCGTAGGCTCACGAGATTGGTCCCTGGGATGGCGGGACTGTCATATGAGGAAAGATTGAAAAGACTAGGCTAGTATTCACTGGAGTTTAGAAGGATGAGGAGGGATCTTATAGAAACATATAAAATAATAAAAGGACTGTTGCAGGAATTATAAAATTATGAAGTTATAAAATTATAATTATAAAGTTATAAAACAAAATTATAAAAGGACAAGCTAGACGCAGGAAAAATGTTCCCGGCTAGGGTATCTTTCCAGTCAACTTTGGCCAGCTCCTCCCTCATAGCTCCATAGTCCCCTTTATTCAACTGTAACACTGACACCTCTGATTTACCCTTCTCCCTCTCCAATTGTAGATCAAACGTGACCATATTATGGTCACTACCTCCTAATGGCTCCTTAACTTTCCTTTATCAAACCCGGTTCATTACATAACACTAAATCCAGAATCGCCTTCTCCCTGGTAGGCTCAAATACAAGCTGCTCTAAGGATCCATCACGGAGGCTCTCCACAAACTCCCTTTCTTAGGGACCAGTGCCAACCTGATTTTCCCAGTCTACCTGTATGTTGAAATCTCCCATAACTGTAGAATTACCTTTATTACATGCCAATTTTAACTTTTGATTCAACTTGCACCCTATATCCAGGCTACTGTTTGGGGGCCTGCAGATAAGTCCCATTAGGGTCTTTTTACCTTGACAATTCCTTAATTCTATCCATACTGACTGCACATCTCCTGATTCATTTAGTTTACATTTAAATTTTACATATCATTAACCACACAACTCACTTTAGATCAAGATATATACCATCATTCACCCACCAACAATTGATTGATTAATACTTTATGATAAGGTTATAGAAACAGAAAATAGGTGGAGTAGGCCATTCGGCCCTTCAAGCCAGCACCTCCATTCAATATGATCATGGGTGATCATCCAAAATCAGTACCCTGTTCCTGCTTTTTCCCCATATCCCTTGATTCTATTAGCCCTAAGAGGTATATCTAACTCTCTCTTGAAAACATCCAGTGAATTGGCCTCCACTGCCCTCTGTTGCAGAGAATTCCAGATTCACAACTCACTGGGTGAAAACAAATTTCTTCATCTCAGTCCTAAATGGCCTACCCCTTATTCTTAAACTGTGATCCCTGGTTATGGACTCCCCCAACATCAAGAACATTTTTCCTGCACCTAGGCTGTCCAATCCCCTAAGAATTTTATATGTATCTGTAAGATCCCCTCTCATCCTTCTAAATTCCAGTGAATATAAGCCCAGTCGATCCATTCTTTCATTATATCGGTCAGTCCCGCCATCCCAGGAATTAACCTGGTGAGCCACCGCAGCACTCCCTCAATAGCAAGAAAGGGTCATATGGGACAGGAGTAGAATTATGCCATTCGGCCCAAAGTCTACTCCGCCATTCAATCATGGCTGATCCATCTATCCCTACTAACCCCATTCTCCTGTCTTCTCCCCATAACCTCTGACACCTGTACTAATCAAGAATCTATATATCTCTGCCTTAAAAAAGAACCACTGACCTGGCCTCCACAGCCTTCTGTGGCAAAGAATTCCACAGATTCAACACCCTCTGATTAAAGAAATGCTCTAACATCAAGCAGTTCTGATGAACGGGCACTGGCTTGAAATATTAACTGTTTCCCTCTTCACAGATGCAGTTTGACCTATTGAATATTTCCAGCATTCTGTTTTATTACTTCCAGCATCTATAATATTTTGCTTTTGATAAATAGATAATGATGACCAAAGACCTTCAAATTGTCTCAAATATCCAGCGGGTACATTGGGAAGTAAATTCTACCTTTCTTAACAAGTCTATCTTTTATCCAATACCAGACTCACAGCAATGTGATTGATTTTTAAACAGTTCTTTCAAATGACTTAACGAGCCACTCAGGTAAAGCATATTTAGGTACAGGGTATTACATGTTTGTGCGGGGTCCTCATGCTAGCAATTAATTTTTAAAAAGCTTTAAATTTTCTCTCCCTTATGTGCTTCTTCAGATTTTGCCTTGAATTCTTCTGCACAATTTGCTTCAATAACGCACTGTTGCAGCCATTTCCCACATTAGCCGCAGTTATTCATAGAAGAATCCGTTAAAGCTTTAATTATCGTGGAGAGAAGGATAGGGGGGCATGGTGGCGCAGCGGTAGAGTTGTTGCCTGACAGCGGCAGAGACCCAGGTTCGATGGTTTGACTATGAGTGATGTCTGTACAGAGTTTTTATGCTCTCCCCGTGAGCTGCGTGAGTTTTCTCCGGGAGCTGCGGTTTCCTCCCACACTCCAAAGACATGAAGGTTAATTGGCTTGGTAACATTGTCATTTGTCCCTAGTGTGTGTAGGAGAGTGTTATTGTGCGGGGATCGCTGGTCAGAGCGGATACGGTGGGCTGTATCTCTAAAGTCTAAACTCTAAGAACAGGGAAGTCAATTTGTTACACAGTCACACACAAAAAATAACCTGCTTTCAAAAACAGGTTTGTAAAAGACCAAATTGACAACACGCATGACACAAAACAAAATAAATAAATAGCTTTAATATATATATATCTTTTATATATATATATAACAAAAGATGTCAGTGGGCGTGTGGCAGCAGACGTGCCGGTTGATACAATAGACAATAATAGGTGCAGGAGTAGGCCGTTCGGCCCTTCGAGCCAGCACCGCCATTCAATGTGATCATGGCTGATCATCCCCAATCAGTTCCCCGTTCCTGCCTTCTCCCCATATCCCCTGACTCCGCTATTTTTAAGAGCCCTATCTAGCTCTCTCTTGAAAGCATCCAGAGAACCTGCCTCCACCGCCCTCTGAGGCAGAGAATTCCACAGACTGCCACAGATTCCACAGATACTGCGTGCAAGAGCGAGTGTGAACAGATGGGAGGCGTGAGGCCACGTCAATTTAACCGTGTTTTTAATTCTGGCCATGATGGAAAGCCAATCACACAATGTGATGAAACACGGCAATGGGAGGGGAGGGGGGAGGGGGGAGGGGGGAGGTGAGGATGGGGGAGGTGGGATGGACGTAGAGGAGAGGAGAGGAGAGGAGGGTGGGCGAGAGCTGAGGGGAGGAAAGAGGAGGAGAGGGGAGGGGAGGGGAGGGAAGGAGAGGAGAGGAGAGGGGCGGTGAGGGGATGGGAGTCGAGGAGAGGACAATGGAGGGGAGGGGTGGAGAGAGAGAGTGACAGAGAGAGAGAGAGAAAGAGAAAGAGAGAGAGAAAGAGAGAGAGAGAGAGGGAGAGAAAGCGAGAGAGAGAGAGGGAGAGAAGGAGAGAGGGAGAGAGGGAGAGAGAGAGAGGCAGAGGGGGGGAGGGAGCGAGAGAGAGAGAGCGAAAGGGAAACAGAGAAAGAGAGCGAGAAAGAAAGCAAGAAAGAGAGAGAGAGAGAGAGGGAGAGAGAGAGAGGGAGAGAGAGAGGAGAGGGAAAGAGAGAGAGAGAGAGGGGTGAGGAAGAGAAAGAGAGAGGGAGAGAGAGAGGGAGAGAGAGTGAGGAGAGAGGGAAAGATCGGGAGAGAGAGGGACAGAGAAAGAGAGAGAGTGAAAGAGCGAGATATAGGGAGAGAAAGCGATAAAGAGAGTGAAGAAGAAAGAGAGAATCCTAGCCTCTCATTTCCCTACGACAAATCCCTCTCCTCCCTTCCCTCTGCGCTCTCTACACCTCCTCTCTCCTCCACACTCACTTTCACATTCCCCACATCTGCCCCGCACTGCACTTCCCCAACTCTCACATTCACGCCATCCTCCCCCCTCTAATGGGGGAAAAGGGTAACTAGAGTGGGACCTCTCAGGAATCAAAGCAGTCACCACTGTGTGGAGCCACAGGAGATGGGCAAGGTCCTCAATGAGTATTTACCGAGGAGAAAGACAGTAGGACGGAGGGAATTGGAGCAGTGACTGGAAGTGTCTTGAGAGCAGTCAGGGTTACTGTCGAAGAAGTAGTGAAGGTACTGTCGTACCTTGAAGGTAGACAAATCTCTGGGGCCTAATCTGAGGCTGGTGAGCTTAACATCTGTAGTTGGTAAGTTACTGGAGAGTATTCTGAGGGATAGGATATAGACATTTGGACGGGCAGGGGCTGATTAGGGATAGTCAACATGGTTTTGTACGTGGGAGGTCGTGTCTCACAAACCTGATTGATATTTTTGGAGACGCGAGCAAAAAGGTTGATGAGGGCAGAGCTGTAGATGTTGTGTACATGGACTTCAATAAGGCGTTCGACAAGATGCAGCATGGTAGGCTGCTATGGAAGGTTAGATCGCATGGGATCCAAGAAGAGATAGATGAATGGATAACAAATTGGTTCCATGGAAGGAAGCAGAAGATAATGGTGGATGGTTGCTTCTCAGACTGGAGGCCGGTGACTAGTGGTGTGCCTCAGGGTTCAGTGCTGAGCCCGTTACTGTTTGTCATCTACATTAATGATTTGGATGAGAATATACAGGGCAAGGTTGGCAAGTTTGCTGATGATACAAAAGTTAGTGGTTTTGAAGATAGTGAAGATGGTTGTGAAAGATTGCAGCCTTCATCAGTCAGAGTATTGAGTATAGAAGTTGGGAGGTCATGTTGCAGTTGTATAAGATGTTGGTGAGACCGCATTGAGAATATTGTGTTCAGTTCTGGGCACCATGTTATGGGAAATATATTGTCAATCTTGAAAGGGTTCAGAAAAGATTTACGAGGATGTTGTCAGGACTAGAGTGTGTGAGCTATAGGGTGAGGTTGAGTAGGCTGGGTCTCTATTCCATGGAGCATAAGAGGAAGAGGGGAGATCTTATAGAGGTGTACAAAATCATGAGAGGAATAGATCAGGCAGATGAACAGAGTATTTTACCCAGAGTAGGGGAATCGAGGACCAGAGGACATACAGTGCATTCAGAAAGTATACAGACCCCTTCACTTTTTCCACTTATGTTACAGCCTTATTCTCAAAAATGGATTAAAAAAAAAATTTATATCATCAATCTGCACACAATACCCCATAATAAAAAAGTGAAAGCAGATGTTTAGAAATGTTTGCAAAATAATTAAACAGAAATAACTGAAATATCACATTTACATGTGTTGAGCAGCCAGGTTGTTGTCTCTGTTGGCGTCAATGTCTGCCAGGCCCTGAGCTCCATTTGGTGGGTGGTAGAGCGGGCACCCAGAGATGACATGGTTGGCTGTCTGTTGTTCTGCAAATCGCTGCCAAAGGTGCCTCAACAAAGTACTGAGTAAAGGGTCAGAATACTTATGTAAATGTGATATTTCAGTTATTTCTTTCTAATTACTTTGCAAAAATGTCTAAACACCTGCTTTGGCTTTTTTATTATGGGGTATTGTGTGTAGATTGATGATAAAAAAAATGAATGTAATCAATTTTAGAGTAAGGCTGTAACGTAACAAAATGTAGAAAAAGTGAAGGGGTCTGAATACTTTCTGAATGCACTGTAATTCAAGGTGAAGGGGAAAAGATTTAATAGGAATCCGAGAGATATCTTTTTCACACAGATGGTGGTGGGTTTTTGGAACAAGCTGCCACAGGAGGTTCAGTGGCTTGCAAACGTACTGTGACAAAATGTGGAAAAGTTATACCCCTTGAACTTTTCCACATTTTGTCACGTTACAACCACAAATGTATTTTATTGGGATTTGATGTGATAGACCAACACAAAGTGGCGCACAATTGTGAAGTGGAAGGAAAAGAATACATGGTTTTCAAATTTTTTTACAAATATAAAACTGAAAAGTGTGGCGTGCAAAAGTATTCAGCCCCTTTACTCTGATACCCCTAAATAAAATCCAGTGCAACCAATTGCCTTCAGAAGTCACCTAATTAGTAAATAGAGTCCACTTGTGTGTAATCTAATCTCAGTATAAATACAGCTCTTCTGTGAAGGCCTCAGAGGTTTGTTAGAGAACATAGAGAAATTGAATTGAATGGATTAAAGGCCGATAAATCCCCAGGGCCAGACAGGCTGCATCCCAGAGTACTTAAGGAAGTAGCCCCAGAAATAGTGGATGCATTAGTGATAATTTTTCAAAACTCTTTCGATTCTGGAGTAGTTCCTGAGAATTGGAGGGTAGCTAATGTAACCCCACTTTTTAAAAAGGGAGCGAGAGAGAAAACAGGGAATTACAGACCAAATAGTCTAACATCGGTTGTGGGGAAAATGCTAGAGTCAGTTATTGAGGATGGGATAGCAGTACATTTGGAAAGCGGTGAAATCATTGGACAAAGTCAGCATGGATTTATGAAAGGTAAATCATGTCTGACGAATCTTATAGAATTTTTTGAGAATGTAACTAGTAGAGTGGATAAGGGAGAACCTGTGGATGTGTTCCTAGATATTCCTAGATCCCTCCGTTCCACAGCATTTACCATGTACGTCCTATTTTGATTTGTCCTGCCAAGATGTAGCACCTCACACTTATCAGCATTAAACTCCATCTGCCATCTTTCAGCCCACTCTTCCAAATGGCCCAAATCTCTCTGTGGACTTTGAAAATCTACTTCATTATCCACAACACCACCTATCTTAGTATCATCTGCATACTTACTTATCCAATTTTCCACCCCATCATCCAGATCATTAATGTACATGACAAACAACAGTGGACCCAACACAGATCCCTGAGGCACCCCACTGGTCACCGGCTTCCAACCTGACAAACAGCCATCCACCATTACTCTCTGGCATCTCCCATTAAGCCACTGTTGAATCCATCTTGCTACTCCGCCATTAACACCCAAAGATTGAACCTTTTTAACCAACCTTCCATGGGGAACCTTGTCAAAGACCTTACTGAAATCCATATAGACAACATCTACTGCTTTACCCTCATCAATTTCCCTAGTAACCTCTTCAGAAAATTCAAGAAGGTTTGTCAAACATGACCTTCCAGGCACAAATCCATGTTGACTGTTCCTGATCAGACCCTGTTTCTCCAGATGCTTATATATATTATCTCTAAGTATCCTTTCCATTAATTTGCCCACCACTGACAGACCACTGTCAAACTAACAGGTCTATAATTGCTAGGTTTATTCTTTGAACCCTTTTTAAACAATGGAACAACATGCGCAGTACGCCAATCCTCCGGCACTATTAACTTTTCTAATCACATTTCAAATATTTCTGTCATAGCCCCTGCTATTTCTACACTAACTTCCCTCAATGTCCTAGGGAATATCCTGTCAGGACCTGGAAACTTATCCACTTTTATATTTTTCAAAAATGTCAGTACTTCCTCCCCTTTGAATCTCATAGTTTCCATAGCTACTCTACTTTTTTCCATTACCTCACAGAGTTCAATATCCTTCTCCTTGGTGAATACAGAAGAAAAGAAATTGGTCAATATCTCCCCCATCTCATTTGGCTCTGCAGATAGCTGTCCATTCTGGCTCTCTAATGGTCCAATATTATCCCTCGTAATCCTTTTGCTGTTAATATAGCTGTAGAAACCCTTTGGATTTACTTTCACCTTTCTTGCCAAAGCAACCTCATATCTTTTTTTAGCTTTTCTAATTTCTTTCTTAAGATTCTTTTTACACTTTATACTCCTCTAGCACCTCATTTACTCCATGCTTCCTATAATTATTGTAGATATCTCTCTTTCTTCGAACCAAGTGTCCCATTTCCCTTGAAAACCATGGCTCTTTCCAATTTTTACTATTTCCTTTCAACCGAACAGGGACATAAAGATTCTGTACTCTTACAATTTCCCCTTTAAATGTCCTCCATTTCTCTTCTACATCCTTCCCATAAAACAAAATGTCCCAATTCACTCCTTTTAAATCCTTACGCATTCCCTCAAAGTTAGCCTTTCTCCAATCAAAAATCTCAACCCTAGGTCCAGTTCTGACTCTCTCCATAATTATATTGAAACTAATGGTATTGTGATCACTGGTCCCGAAGTGCTCACCAACGCATACCTCAGTCACCTGACCTGCCTCATTATCTAACAGGAGGTCCAGCACTGCCCCTTCTCTGGTCGATACCTCTATGTATTGCTGCAAAAAACTATCCTGCACACATTTTACAACGCTATGTGTTGCGGAAAACTAACACTGCACATCACCCTGAACACACCATCCCCACTGTGAAACATGGTGGTGGTGGCAGCATCAAGGGGAACGGACTTGAAAATTGCTGTTCACAGACGCTCTTCATCCAATCTGACTGAGCTTGGATGGAGATCGTCTGTGGTTGTAACGTGACAAAATGTGGAAAAGTTCAAGGGGTATGAATACTTTTGCAAGCCACTGTTGTTGAGGTTGGGACTATCCCATCGTTTAAGAAACAGTTGGACAGGTACATGGATAGGACAGGTTTGGAGGGTTATGGACCAAGGGCTGGCAGGTGGGACTAGTGTAGCTGGGACATTGTTGGCCGGTGTGGGCAGGTTGGGCCGAAGGGCCTGTATTACTCTATGACTCTCTCTCTCTCTCTCTCTCTCTCTCTCTCTCCCTCTTCACTCTCTCACATTCACACCATCCTCTCCCCTTTCTCCTTCCTCTCCCCCCTCTCTCTCTCTCTCTCTCTCTCTCTCTCTGATATTCACACCATCCTCTCCTCCTCTCTCCTTCCTCTCCCCTCTCTCTCTCTCTCTCTCTCTCTCTCTCTCTCTCAGATATTCACACCATCCTGTCCCCCTCTCACCATCCTGTCCCCCTCTCACCCCAATAATGAACAATATGGAGTGCCCTCCATAATGTTTGGGACAAAGACCCATCTGTACTCCACAATTTGAGATCTGTAATAGAAAAAAAATTACGTGTGGTTAAAGTGCTTCATTGCCAGATTTTATTAAAGGTACAGCAGGCAGTGAAGAAAGCTAATGGAATGTTGGCCTTCATAACAAGCGGATTTCAGTAAAGGAGTAAAGAGGTTCTTCTGCAGATGTGTAGGGCTCTGGTAAGACCACATCTGGAGTATTGTGTACAGTTTGGGTCTCCTAATTTGAGGAAGGACATCCTTGTGATTGAGGCAGTTCACGAGATTGATCCCTGGGATGGCGGACTGTCATATAAGGAAAGATTGAAAAGACTAGGCTTGTATTCCCTGGAGTTTAGAAGGATGAGGGGTTATCTTATAGAAACATATAAAATTATAAACAAGCCAGAGGCAGGAAAAATGTTCCCAATGTTGGGTGAGTCCAGAACCAGGGGCCAAAGTCTTAGAATAAAGGAGAGGCCATTTAAGACTGAGGTGAGAAAAAAAAATTTCACTCAGAGAGTTGTGAATTTAAGGAATTCCCTGCCACAGAGGGCAGTGGAGGCCAAATCACTGGATGGATTTAAGAGAGAGTTGGATAGAGCTCTAGGGGCTAGTGGAATCAAGGGATATGGGGAGAAGGCAGGCTTATAAACACTGCTGTAATATCTACATGGTGAAACCAAAATGTATAAAAATAGCCATTAATAAAATCTGACAATGTGCACTTTAACCACATGTGATTTTAAATTACAAATCTCTAAATGTGGAGTACAGAGGCAAATAAATAAATGATGGGTCTTTGTCCGAAACATTATGGAGGGCACTGTATTTACGTTCAGTTATGTCTGATCTGTCTGCTTAACACACACAGCAAAACCTTACACTGTACCTCACTACACCTGACAATAATGCACTTGAACCCTCTGCCTCCCCCTCTCCCTCTCCCTCTTCTCTCCTTTCTTTCTCTCTCCTCTCCCCCTCTTTCTCTCTCCCACCCCCTCTCTCCCGTTCCCCCCTCTCCTCCCTCTGTCCCTCTCTCTCTCTAACCCCTCCCTCTCTCTTCCTCTGTCTCTCTCTCCCTCCCCCCTCTCTCTCTCCTCTCTCTCTCTCTCTCTCCCTCCCCCTCTCTCTCTCTCCTCTCTCTCTATGTCTCCTTCCCTCCATCCCCTCTCTCTCTCTCCCCTCCCTCTCCCTCCCTCTCCCCCCCTCTCCTTTTCACTCTCTCCCTCCCTCTCTCTTTCTCTCCCTCTCCGTCTCTCCCTCCCTCGCTCCGTTCCTCCCTCCTGCTCTCCCTCCCGCTCTCCCTCCCGCCCTCCCTCCCCCGCTGTCTCTCCCTCCCTCTTGTCTCTCCCCCCCTCTTGTCTCTCCCTCCTTCTTGTCTCTCCCTCCCCCTCTCCCCCCGTTTCCCCCTCGTTCTCCCCCCCTCCCCCCTCCCCCTCTCCCTCTCCCTCTTCTCTCCTTTCTTTCTCTCTCCTCTCCCCCTCTTTCTCTCTCCCACCCCCTCTCTCCCGTTCCCCCCTCTCCTCCCTCTGTCCCTCTCTGTCTCTAACCCCTCCCTCTCTCTTCCTCTGTCTCTCTCTCCCTCCCCCTCTCTCTCTCTCCTCTCTCTCTCTCCTTCCCTCCATCCCCTCTCTCTCTCTCTCCCCTCCCTCTCCCTCCCTCTCCCCCCCTCTCCTTTTCACTCTCTCCCTCCCTCTCTCTTTCTCTCCCTCTCCGTCTCTCCCTCCCTCGCTCCGTTCCTCCCTCCTGCTCTCCCTCCCGCTCTCCCTCCCGCCCTCCCTCCCCCGCTGTCTCTCCCTCCCTCTTGTCTCTCCCCCCCTCTTGTCTCTCCCTCCTTCTTGTCTCTCCCTCCCCCTCTCCCCCCCTGTTTCCCCCTCGTTCTCCCCCCCTCCCCCCTCCCCCCCTTTACCTCTCCCCCCCTCCCCCTCTCCCTCTCCCCCTCCCTCGTTCTCTCTCTCTCGCCCCCCCTCCCTCTCTCACCCCCCCTCTCCCTCTCCCTCCCTCTCTCACTCCCTCTGTCTGTCACTCCTTCTCTCCAGGGGAGGGGAGGGGAGAGAGGGGAGAGTGGAGAGGGGGGAGGTAAGAGGGGAGGAGAGGAGGAGACAGGAGGGGGAGAGGGGGGGAGGGGAGGGGAGGTAAGAGGGGAGGAGACAGGAGGGAGAGGGGGGAGGGGAGGGGAGGGGAGACCAGGGGTCAAAGGTCCCTGGTTCGTGGTGATCTCTGGGTCAAGGGTCACAGCGATGAGGCGGAGTCACGGGGTGTCAGGGGTCGGACAGTCAGTACTGGCGATCGGCCGCTGCCTCCAGGCCAGGGTTCACGGGGTCTTGGCCTCCCACGACCTCGGACGACCCCTGCCGCTGCTCGCAGGTCTGGGGTCTATGGGGAGAGGTCAAAGGTTAATAAGATCCCATCGCTCTCCCCATTCTCTCTCCCTCCCCCCTCTCTCTACACCCCTCTCTCTCCCTCTCCCCCATGGGATTCACGATGCGAGTACTCTCTTCCCAAATGCACAACCCCTGTTGAACTCCAGTGAACCTTGGCGACCCCGCCTTGACCCTAGGAAGGTTCGGTGACCCCAGCTGACTCTAATTGAATCCCCCAGTGACTTAGTCCAAATGACCCCGTTGACCCTTATTGCCCCTCCAGTGACTGATTGACCTCTGTCAACCCCAGATGACCCCCGTTGACCCCAATTGACCCCTGATGACCCCAATTGACCCATCTACACTAGTCCCACCTGCCTGCATTTGGCCCCAAACCCACACCCCCCTTCTCTCTCTCTCTCTCTCTCTCTTTTCTCTCTCCCCCTCATTAGGTCATAGGTGACAGGAGCAGAACGAGGCCATTTGGCCCATCAGGTGTACTCCGCTATTCAGGCACGACTGATCTATCTCTCCCTCCTCCCCATCACCTCTGGCACTCGCAATAATCTCTCTTCACCCCCCCCCTCTCTCCCCCCTCTCACCGGAGATGGTGAGGACGTTGCTGGCGTTAGTCAAATGCTGCTCCTTCTGTTGGATGAGATCCAGGTCCAGAAGCCAACTCTCTTTTCCTGGATCCAGTCCGTTGCCCAAGACCAGAATCTCACACGATTCCAGGGTGTGGATAATGCTGTCTGAAGAGAGGGTATCTGGTTCTGTGGGAGAGAGCGAGGGTGGGGGAGAGAGAGGGGAGAGAGAGAGAGAGGGGAGCAAACAATGAGCATCAAACTCTGTTTTCCTGTCCACCCTCCGCCCCCCCCCCCCCCCGTACCTTCCCCGGGACTCACCGGAGGTGGTGGGATCGGGGTTTTTTGTGGGGCTGCAGGTGGTGGGTGATAGAGCAGGTGACCCTGAGGCTGGGGAAGAGGGGCCACTGCGTGCTCTCTCATAGTCCATTGCTGGCCCGGCCAGATGTCGCTTGCCGCTCAGCGAGATTGCGGGGCCCATCGGGTTGCAGCACGTCCAGCACGCCACGAACCGGCGGCACCACCACGCACGGCTCCTCGCTGAAGCACCCGCCGAACTGCGAGAGAGGAGAGGAGAGGGGCGTCAAAATGGACGCAGACGCTAATGGAGTCAAAATGTCCACCGTAGCTGGGGGAGTCAAAATGGCCATCCTCAGCCATGGAGTTATAATGGGTGCTGACACTGTGGACATAAAAGTGTGAAAACAGGCACCTCCAGATTCTGGGAATGTTTCAGGATGACCCTCCTGACTGCCCCGGTTTATCGGGGTGCATCACAGCACGGTTTGGGAACAGCTCCATCCAAGACCCGCAGGAAATCGCAGCGAGTTGTGGACGCAGCCCAGACCATCACACGCACAAACCAACTACCCTTCCATCGACTCCATCTACACCTGATACCTCCTCCATCGAGCAAGATGTAAAGTGTGAAGACGCGCACACCTCCAGATTCAGGGGCAGTTTCTTTCCGGCTGTTATCAGGCAACTGAACCGTCCTCTCACCAACTGGAGAACGGTCCTGACCGCCCATCATTGGAGACGCTCGGACTGTCTTTCATCGTACACTGTGAAGGAGGACTCTCTCTAACTTCTACAGGTGTACAGTAGAGAGCTTGCTGACTGGTTGCATCATGGCTTGGTTCGGCAACTTGAGCGCCCTGGAGAGGAAAAGACTCCAAAAAGTAGTAAACACTGCCCAGTCCATCATCGGCTCTGACCTTCCTTCCATCGAGGGGATTTATCATAGTCGCTGTCTCAAAAAGGCTGGCAGCATCATCAAGGACCCACACCACCCTGGCCACAAACTCATCTCCCTGCTACCTTTGGGTAGAAGGTACAGGAGCCTGAGGACTGCAACAACCCGGTTTAGGAATAGCTACTTCCCCACAGCCATCAGGCTATTAAATCTGGCTCGGAACTCTGAACATTAATATCCCTCCATCTGTTATTTGCACTTTATTAATTTATTAAGTCATGTGTGTATTTATGTATAGAATTGTAGTCAATGCCTTCTATGTTCTGTTGTGCTATGCAAAGAAAGATTTTCATTGTCCTGTCAGGGACACATGACAATAAACTCTTTTGACTTTTTTGACTTCTGAGTTTGAATGGCTCGATTGACCGAGGGTCTCCAATGTATAGTCTTTCCGCAACACGTGGCAATAAACTAAACTAAACTCGCTAAACTAAAATGGCTGCTGTTACGGTGGAATTAAAATGGCCAACACCACATGGTGCTTAAAATGCATGACCGCCACATGACCACCGTCACAATGAAGTTAATATGGCTGGCATCACACAATGGCTGCTGGTAGGTGGGCGTAACATGGCTGTCGGTTGAGTAAACATAAAAGGCGTTGGTGGCCATTTTAGTGTGACGGGGTGTGCAACCATTTTCGCGTGAGAGAGAGAGGGAGAGATGGGACAGACTCACTTTACGGTGGTGGTGAGCTTGAAGGAACGTACGCCCGGTGTAGCGAAGTGTGTTTCGGTAAATCACGTGTTCAATGGCGCGGTTTATATTCTCGATGTCATCTTCTTCCAAGACCAGGAGCGTCTGCGATGGGTTGATGTGGATCTGGTGAGGGGAGAGAGGGAGAGGGAGAGGGAGAGAGAGAGGGGAGAGGGAGAGGGGGTGAGTATTTCAAACATCACCCAAGCATCTCACACACTCCGAGGGCCCTATACACCCCTCTTCCCCTTTCCCCCCTTCTCCTTTCCTCTCCTCCCCTCCCCTCTCTCCCCTTGATCGGTGTGGGCGCTGCGAGTCGGCTGCCCTGCCAGCACCATGTTCGTTATTTCTACTTTTTTGGGGGGGGTGGGGGGGGGGGGTGTGTCTAATGTTAGTTGGACTTGGACTTCTCCTTTCCTCTTCTCCCCTTCCCCCCTCCTACCTTCATCCCTTTCTGCAGGCTCTCGAAGTCGCTGAAATCAAGGGCCTCTTCGCAGGAGTGCAGACACCCCACCACCTCTCCAGAATTGATATTTGCCGCACGTAGCATCACTCCCGCCAGCAGAGCCACAGAAAGCGATCGGGGGAGAGTCCAGAGTAGCTGCAGAGAGAACGGAGTCCGTCAGCCTCCTGGCATTCCTCTTTCCCTCCCTCCCCATCCCTCTCTCTCTCTCCTCCCTCCCTTCCTCACACTCCGCACCTCACCCTCTCTCTCTAGCTCTCTCTCTCTCTCCCTCCCTCACTCCTACCAAAGGTGATGTCTGTGATATTGTTGGTCTCCTTCCATAGACCATCTGTGGAGAGAGAGAGAGAGAGAGTCAGAGAGACAGAGACAGAGAGGGGAGGGGGGAAGGAGAGAGAGAAAGAGAGAGGGGGAGGGAGAGTCAGAGTGACACATAGAGAGGGAGTCAAAGAGTGATACAGCATGGAAACAGGCCCTTCGGCCCAACTTGCCCACACTGGCCAACATGCCCCATCTACACTAGTCCTACCTGCTCGCGGTTTGGCCCATATCCCTCCAAACCTGTCTCCAAATCTCAAACACTCGCTAGCCCCGCTCCCTGTCTGAATCAGTCCCCGTTGCTGCTTCTGCTTCCAACTCCCATGGCCCATGCAGTTGATATGAGTTTTGAAATTTTCGACAGAGCGTGAGAAATTTGTGATCAGCGTGAGAATTTGGCGAAATGCGTGATTCTCACGCTCAGCGCATGGGTGTTGGCAGCACTGCCTATCCCTCTCTCCCTCCTCCCCTCTCTCTCCCCTCTCTCCTCTCTCCCCCATCTCTCTCCGCCCTCTCTCCCTCCCCCTTCTCCCTCTCTTTTCCCCCTCTCTCCCACCTTACTCTCCCCCCCCACTCTCTTGTCCTCTCTCCTCTCTCCCCCCTTCCCCTCTCCCACTCTCCTCTCTCCCTCTCTCTCTTTCCCCTAACTCAGCGGATGAGGCAGCGTCTATGGAGCAAAGGAATAGGCGACGTTTCGGGTCAAGACCTTTCTTCAGACTGAAGGGTCAGTCTGAAGAATTGATAATAGGTGCAGTACCCCATTCGCCCCTTGGAACCAGCACCGCCATTCAATGTGATCATGGCTGATCATCAATAGTCAGTACCCCGTTCCTACCTTCTCCCCATATCTCCTGACTCGGCTATCTTTAAGAGCTCTATCAAGCTCTCTCTTGAAAGTATCCAGAGAACCGGCCTCTACTGCCCTCAGAGGCAGAGAATTCCACAGACTCACAACTCTCTGTGTGAAAAAGTGTTTCCTCATCTCCGTTCTAAAAGACTTATCCATTATTCTTAAGCTGTGGCCCCTGGTTTTGGACTCCCCAACATCGGGAAGGGTCTCGACCTGAAACGTCGCCTATTCCTCAACTCCATAGGAGCTGCCTTGCCCGCTGAATAACTCCAGCTTTTTTGTCTACCTCAGATTCCAAACAAATCTTTCCCCTTCACCTTAAACCAATGTCCTCTGGTCCTCGACTCCCCTATTCTGGCAAGAGACTCTGTGCGTCTACCCGATCTATTCCTGTCATGATTTTGTACACCTCTATAAGATCATCCCTCATCCTCCAGCGCTCCAAGGAATAAAGTTATAATGCAATAAAACACAAATTGCACCATAATACAATATAATACACTATGACACACGATTTTTAACACACTCAAATACAATATAATACACGATAACACACCTTAACACAATATAACACACTATAATACAATGTAACACATACTATAATACAAAATGAGGTTGATGCCCCTCACCAATATGGCTTCCGTACTCTTCAGGCACAGTCACTTCCACTAATTGCCCTGCACCAAGATGGCAGCAGCCTCCCCTCAGTCAGTCACTTGCTGCAAATGCCCCGCACAAAGATGGCTGCCTCAGTCACACTCACTCCCTGCTGATGCCCCGCAGTGTCCTTTGTGACCCCAACTGGTCATACGGTGATGACGGGTGGGACGGTCGAGCCCGTGGGGAGAGACAAATTCCTCCCCATTTCCTTTCTAAAGGAACGCTCTTTAATTCTGAGGCTATGAGAGTCCGAGACTCTCCCACTAGTGGAAACATCCTCTCCACATCCACTCTATCCAAGCCTCTCACTATTCGGGAAAGTTTTAATGAGGACCCCCCTCCCCCCCACCACTTTTCTAAACTCCAGTGATTCCAGGCCCAGTGCAGACAAACGCTCATCGTACATTAACCTGGGATCGTTCTTCTAAATCTCCTCTGCAGTGTCAAGCACTTCCTTCCTCTGACATGGGACCAAAAACTGCTCACAATGGCCCATGTCAGGACTGTCAGGACTGTCTTATGAACAAAGACTGCATAGACTCGGTTTATACTCTCTAGAATTTAGGAGATTGAGAGGGGATCTTATAGAAACGTACAAAATTCTTAAGGGGTTGGACAGGCTAGATGCAGGAAGATTGTTCCCGATGTTGGGGAGGTCCAGGACAAGGGGTCACAGCTTAAGGATAAGGGGGAAATCCTTTAGGACCGAGACAGAAGGAATTTTTTCACACAGAGAGTGGTGGGTCTCTGGAACTCTCTGCCACAGAGGGTAGTTGAGGCCAGTTCATTGGCTATATTTAAGAGGGAGTTAGATGTGGCCCTTGTGGCTAAGGGCATCAGAGGGTATGGAGAGAAGGCAGGTACGGGATACTGAGTTGGATGATCAGCCATCATCATATTGAATGGCGGTGCAGGCTCGAAGGGTCGAATGGCCTACTCCTGCACCTAATTTCTATGTTTCTATGTTTCTATGTTTCTATGTCCCTCAAACAAGAGGACATGACTTTAGAATTAAGGGACAGAAGTTTAGGGGTAACATGAGGGGGAACTTCTTTACTCAGAGAGTGGTAGCGGTGTGGAATGAGCTTCCAGTGGAAGTGGTGGCGGCAGGTTCGTTGGTATCATTTAAAAATAAATTGGATAGGCATATGGATGAGAAGGGTATGGAGGGTTATGGTATGAGTGCAGGCAGGTGGAACTAAGGAAAAAAAGTTGTTCGGCACGGACTTGAAGGGCCGAGATGGCGTGTTTCCGTGCTGTAATTGTTATATGGTTATATGGAAACCTGTCTAATCTATGTGCCTGTCCAAGTGTCTTTTAAATGTTGCGATAGACCTGCCTCAACTACCTCCTCCGGCAGCTCATTCCATACACAAACCCTCTGTATGGAAAAGTTACACCACAGATTCCTATGTTTAAGAAAGAACTGCAGATGCTGGAAAAATTGAAGATAGACATAAAACCTGCAGAAACTCAGCGGGTGAGGCAGCATCTATGGAGCGAAGGAATAGGCGACGTTTCGGGTCGAGACCCTTCAGATTGAAGAAGGGTCAGTCTAAAGAAGGGTTTCGACCTGTAACGTCACCTATTCCTTCGCTCCTTAGATGATGCCTCATCCGCTGAATTTATCCAGCTTTTTTGTATACCTCCTATTAAATCTTTCCCCATCACCTTGAACCGATGTCCTCTGGTCCTCGATTCCCCTACTCTGGCAAGGGACTCTGTGCAACTACTTGATCTATTCCTGTCATGATTTTGTACACCTTTATAAGATCATCCCACATCCTCCTGCGCGCCAAGGAATAAAGTTAAAATGCACTATAATGCATAATGCAACATAATACGCTATGACACATAATACATATAATACACTATGACATGATTGTTAACACACCCAAATACAATATAATACACTATTACGCACCTTAACACAATGTAACACACTATAATACAATATAACACACTGTAATACAAAATGTGGTTGATGCCCCTCACCAAGATGGTCGCCATCGCTACAAACGCCCCTCACCAAGATGGCTTCTGTACTCTTCAGTCAGTCACTTCCACTAATTGCCCTGCACAAAGATGGCAGCAGCCTCCCCTCAGTCAGTCACTTGTTGCAAATGCCCCGCACCAAGGTGGCTGCCTCAGTCACACTCACTCCCTGCTGATGCCCCGCAGTGTCCTTTGTGACACCCACCTGGTCATACGGTGATGACGGGTGGGACGGTCGAGCCCGTGGGGAGAGACAAGGGAAGAGAGGGGGGCAGGGCTGGGGGAGCGGTGTCACAGAGTCACACAAATTTATCACCCTCTGACTTCAAGAAATTCCTCCCCATTTCCTTTCTCAAGGAACGCTCCTTAATTCTGAGGCTGTGCCCTCTGGTCCGAGACTCTCCCACTAGTGGAAACATCCTCTCCACATCCACTCTTTCCAAGCCTTTCACTATTCGGGAAAGTTTTAATGAGGACCCCCCACCCCCACTCTAAACACACTGTAATACAAAATGTGGTTGATGCCCCTCACCAAGATGGTCGCCATCGCTACAAATGCCGCTCACCAAGATGGCTTCCGACCTCTTCAGTCACAGTCACTTCCACTAATTGCCCTGCACTAAGATGGCAGCAGCCTCCCTTCAGTCAGTCACTTGCTGCAAATGCCCCGCACCAAGGTGGCTGCCTCAGTCACACTCACTCCCTGCTCATGCCCCGCAGTGTCCTTTGTGACCCGCAGTGTCCTTTGTGACCCCCACCTGGTCATACGGTGATGACGGGTGGGACGGTCGAGCCCGAGGGCTGGGGGAAGGGAGTCACGGAGTCACACAAATTTATCACCCTCTGACTAAAGAAATTCCTCCACATTTTCTTTCTAAAGGAACTAACGCTCTTTAATTCTGAGGCTGTGCACTCTGGTCCGAGACTCTCCCACTAGTGGAAACATCCTCTCCACATCCACTCTATCCAAGCCTTTCACTATTCGGGAAAGTTTTAATGAGGACCACCCCCCCCCCACTCGTCTAAATACCAGTGATTCCAGGCCCAGTGCAGACAAATGCTTATCGTACATTAACCTGGGATCGTTCTTGTAAATCTCCTCTGCAGTGTCAAGCACTTCCTTCCTCTGATATGGGACCAAAAACTGCTCACAATGGCCCATGTCCCTCAAAACCTGTCTAATCTATGTGCCTGTCCAAGTATCTTTTAAATGTTGCGATAGACCTGCCTCAACTACCTCCTCCGGCAGCTCATTCCGTACACAAAACCTCTATATGGAAAAGTTACCCCTCAGATTCCTATGTTTAAGAAAGAACTGCAGATGCTGGAAAAATTGAAGGTAGACATAAAACCTGCAGAAACTTAGCGGGTAAGGCAGGATCTATGGAGCGAAGGAATAGGCGGTGTTTCGGGTCGAGACCCTTCAGATTGAACAAGGGTCAGTCTAAAAAAGGGTTAATACCTGTAACGTCGCCTATTCCTTTGCTCCATAGATGCTGCCTCATCCGCTGAATTTATCCAGCTTTTTTGTATACCTCCAATTAAATCTTTCCCCATCACCTTAAACCGATGTCCTCTGGTCCTCCATTCCCCTACTCTGGCAAGGGACTCTCTGTGCATCTACTCGCTCTATTCCTGTCGTGATTTTGTACACCTCTATAAGATCATCCCACATCCTCCTGAGCGCCAAGGAATAAAGTTAAAATGCACTATAATGCATATCGCAACATAATACGCTACGACACATAATATATATAATATACTATGACATGATTGTTAACACACCCAAATACAATATAATACACTGCAACATACCTTAACATAATATAACACACTATAATACAATATAACACACTGTAATACAAAATATGGTTGATGCCCCTCACCAAGATGGTCGCCATCGGTACAAACGCCACTCACCAAGATAGCCACCGTACTCTTCAGTCACAGTCACTTCCACTAATTGCCCTGCACCAAGATGGCAGCAGCCTCCCTTCAGTCAGTCACTTGCTGCAAATGCCCCGCACCAAGGTGGCTGCCTCAGTCACACTCACTCCCTGCTGATGCCCCACAGTGTCCTTTGTGACCCGCAGTGTCCTTTGTGACCCCCACCTGGTCATACGGTGATGACGGGTGGGACGGTCGAGCCCGAGGGCTGGGGGAGGGGAGTCACGGAGTCACACAAATTTATCACCCTCTGACTAAAGAAATTCCTCCCCATTTTCTTTCTAAAGGAACGCTCTTTAATTCTGAGGCTGTGCCCTCTGGTCCGAGACTCTCCCACGAGTGGAAATATCCTCTCCACATCCACTCTATCCAAGCCTTTCACTATTCGGGAAAGTTTTAAAGAGGACCCCCCCCACTCTTCTAAACTCCAGTGATTCCAGGCCCAGTGCAGACAAACTCTCATCGTACATTAACCTGGGATCGTTCTTGTAAATCTCCTCTGCAGTGTCAAGCACTTCCTTCCTCTGATATGGGACCAAAAACTGCTCACAATGGCCCATGTCCCTCGAAACCTGTCTAATGTATGTGCCTGTCCAAGTGTCTTTTAAATGTTGCGATAGACCTGCCTCAACTACCTCCTCCGGCAGCTCATTCCGTACACAAACCCTCTGTATGGAAAAGTTACACCACAGATTCCTATGTTTAAGAAAGAACTGCAGATGCTGGAAGAATTGAAGGTAGACATAAAACCTGCAGAAACTTAGCGGGTGAGGCAGCATCTATGGAGCGAAGGAATAGGCGGCGTTTCGGGTCGAGACCCTTTCAGATTGAACAAGGGTCAGTCTAAAGAAGGGTTTCGACCTGTAACGTCGCCTATTCCTTTGCTCCACAGATGCTGCCTCATTCTCTGAATTTATCCAACTTTTTTTGTCTACCTCAGATTCCTATTAAATCTTTCCCCATCGCCTAAAAACCGATGTCCTCTGGTCCTCGATTCCCCTGCTCTGGCAAGGGACTCTGTGAATCTACTCGATCTATTCCTGTCATGATTTTGTACACCTCTATAAGATCATCCCACATCCTCCTACGCGCCAATGAATAAAGATAAAATGACTATAATACATAACGCAACATAATACGCTATGACACATAATACATATAATACACTATGACATGATTGTCAACACACCCAAATACAATATAATACACTGTTACGCACCTTAACACAATATAACACACTATAATACAATATAACACACTGTAATACAAAATGTGGTTGATGCCCCTTACCAAGATGGTTGCCATCGCTACAAACGCCCCTCACCAAGATGGCTTCCATACTCTTCAGTCACAGTCACTTCCACTAATTGCCCTGCACAAAGATGGCAGCAGCTTCCCCTCAGTCAGTCACTTGTTGCAAATGCCCCGCACCAAGGTGGCTGCCTCAGTCACACTCACTCCCTGCTGATGCCCCGCAGTGTCCTTTGTGACACCCACCTGGTCATACGGTGATGACGGGTGGGACGGTCGAGCCCGTGGGGAGAGACAAGGGAAGAGAGGGGGCAGGGCTGGGGGTGGGGTGTCACGGAGTCACACAAATGTATCACCCTCTGACTTAAAGAAATTCCTCCCCATTTCCTTTCTAAACGAACGCTCCTTAATTCTGAGGCTGCGCCCTCTGGTCCGAGACTCTTCCACTAATGGAAACATCCTCTCCACATCCACTCTATCCAAGCCTTTCACTATTCGGGAAAGTTTTAATGAGGACCACCCCCCCCCCCACTCTGAACACACTGTAATACAAAATGTGGTTGATGCCCCTCACCAAGATGGTCGCCATCGCTACAAACGCCGCTCACCACGATGGCTTCCGTACTCTTCAGTCACTGTCACTTCCACTAATTGCCCTGCACTAAGATGGCAGCAGCCTCCCTTCAGTCAGTCACTTGCTGCAAATGCCCCGCACCAAGGTGGCTGCCTCAGTCACACTCACTCCCCCAGTGATGCCCCGCAGTGTCCTTTGTGACCCCCCCACCCGGTCATTCGTTCATGCCGGGTGGGACGGTCGATCCTGTAGGGAGAGACAAGGGGAGAGAGGTGGCATGGCTGGGGGAGGGGAGTCACAGAGTCGCACAGGTTTGCCACCCTCTGACTAAAGAAATCCCTCCCCATCTCCTTTCTAAACGAACGCCCGTTAATTTTGGGGCTGTGCCGTCCGGTCCGAGACCCTCCCACTAGTGGAAACATCCTCTCCACGCCCACTCTATCCGAGCCTTTCATTATTTGGGAAAGTTTTAATGAGGATCCCACCCCCTCATTCTTCTAAACTCCAGCGAGTCCAGGCCCAGTGTAGACAAACGCTCATCATACATTAACCCACTCATTCCTGGGATCGTTCTTGTAAACCTCCTCTGGACCCTCTGCAGTGCCAATCACATCCTTCCGCAGATATGGGACCCAAAACTGCTTACAATGGCCCATGTCCCTCTAAACCTGTCTTTTAAAAAGAAGATGGGGAGGAATTTCTTTAGTCAGAGGGTGGTGAATCGGTGTGTCTCTGTGACTCCCCTCCTCCAGCCCTGCTCCCGCTCTCCCATTGTCTCTCCCCACGGTGCTCGACCGTTCCACCCGGCATCACCGTCACACCCGGCATCACCGTATGACCGGGTGGGAGTCACAAAGACTGGTCCAAGACTCTCACACTAGTGGAAACATCCTCTCCACATCCACTCTATCCGAGCCTTTCATTATTCAGGAAAGTTTTAATGAGGACACCACCTCATTCTTCGAAACTCCAGCGAGTACAGGCCCAGTGCAGACAAATGCTCATCGTACATTAACCCACTCATTCCTGGCATCGTCCTTGTAAACCTCCTCTGGACCCTCTGCAGTGCCAAGCACATCCTTCCTCTGATATGGGAGCCAAAACTGCTCACAATGGCCATCGTCGCTCTAAACCTGTCCTATCCATGTGCCTGACCAAGTGTCTTTTAAATGTTGCGATAGACCTGCCTCAACTACCTCCTCCGGCAGCTCATTCCATACACAAACCCTCTGTATGGAAATGTTACCCCTCAGACTTCTATGTTTATGAAAGGACTGCAGCAGCTGGAAAAATTGAAGGTAGACATAAAACCTGGAGAATCTCAGCGGGTGAGGCAGCATCTATGGAGCGAAGGAATAGACGACATTTCGGGTCGAGACGGGGACAGTCTAAAGAAGGGTCTCGACCTGAAACGTCGCCTATTCCTTCGCTCCGAAGATGCTGCCTCAGACGCTGAATTTCTCCAGCTTTTTTGTCTACCTCAGATTCTTATTATATATTTCCCCTTCACCTTAACCCGATGTCCTCTGGTCCTCGATTCCCCTAGTCTGGCAATGGAGTCTGTATAGCTACTCGATCTATTCCTGTCATGATTTTGTACACCTCTATAAAATCATCCCTCATCCTCCAGCGCTCCATGGAATAAAGTTATAATGCACTATAATACATTACGCACCATAATGCAATATAATACTCTATGACACATGATTGTTAACACACCCAAACACAATATAATACACTGTAACACACCTTAACACAATATAACACACTATAATACAATATAACACACTATAATACAAAACGTAGTTGATGCCCCTCACCAAGATGGTCACCATTGCTACAAACGCCCCTCACCAAGATGTCTTCCGTACTCTTCAGTCACAGTCACGTCCACTAATTGCCCTGCACCAAGATGGCAGCAGCCTCCCCAGTAAGTCGACTTTTTTAGATGGCTGCGGACTGATTCCCCTAAAACATTCTTATAGGGGCAGAGCCCTCTAGTGGTGACTGTTAGGACAGCCTTCTACACACAACGTATTTTCCCCTCCTTGCAAATGAAGGCGATCATTTAAGTCCAGTTATCAAATCAAATATAAGTCCATTTGAAATCCGTCCAACGTTCTTTCAAATTTCATGTCATTTCATGTGCACTATTAATAAATGGATGTCCAAAAAATAACTGCTCAGTGAATATAACAGTTTATGGCTTCACAGTTGAAAATCTTGCAGATACTGAGGTCTCCTCTTCTGTCGCGGAGAACGTTGAACGGGATTTGGCTGCTCTGCTGTACACTGACCGCGCTGCTCTGCTGTATACTGACCACGATCGCTGTCTTGACTGGATATCGGGAAAGGAAAAGCGTCCGGTTCGTCTTCTTCCCGTCTCTGTCTGCTTGCGATGAGACGCCTCGCGTTCCAACTGGTGTAATCTTGGAGGAGGTACACGTTCTTGCCGAGTCTCCATTTGATCTATATCGGCTCTGAGAGTGCCCTTGCGAGCTTATGCTGTCTGTTGGGGGGGCTGATTCATACCCAGTCGCCGACCTTGCACTGCGGTGCTCATGCTCTGCGTTTGGCATCACAGTAGGTAGCAATGTTACAAAATTTGAGATGAAAAAAATCAAGTCTGCAATTTATCCCATCAGATAAAGCATAAAAATAAGTTTAATTTGACACCTAATTCACTTTCATATCTTCAGTATTAAAAAAGTTATGGCCATTTTCATACTCGGAAATTAGCATCTTGTTCCCCATTGCCTTTCCATTGACTTAACTCAAAAGCTGTGATCTAGGACAGTCAAAAGCCCATAACTTTCTTGAAAATTAAGAGAACTCAATGAAATTTTCTGTTATTATAGATTGAAGCATTCTTAAACAAATATGAAACAATCTTACTTGGATGACCTGAAATTAAAGCATATGATTAGTTAGTTACCTAATTGTAGCTAATTACAAAATTCAATTACTAGATCTAAACATCTATCCATTTCTTAAGAAAAGATAAACATTTTTAAATTGCCTTAGTGTCCAAATAACATTCACACAATAATTCACAATATAACATGATTTTTAAATCTCATTTTCATTAATTTATTGGCCAAATGGAAGGAATTTAGTGTTTATTTCCCGTCAATTAATGGTCATTTAAATCAACGCGAGTGGGTTTTAGTGGAACGCGGTGGATTGGAACGTTGCGGTTTGCGGTGAATCTAAACCACAGTCGGCAGGAAAAACACTGCCGGTTCGTATATATTTTTTGTCCCCTTTTCGCAAGATGAAAATTTGATTAAAGGCTTCCTAAGTAGCACGTTTTAATGTAAAAATAAACTGTGTACCTTATTTTATCCCCTACGTAAAATCCTTCCCGTTGTCGGCGCTCACGGCTTTAGAAGATGATTTTTTAATTACTCTAGCTAATAAATGATCTGCCGTACTTTAAAAACACCTTCATAAAACAAATGTCGGAGCGATTTCTCTTTAGCAACAAAACCCCTGGGATGGATCGACTTTAACTGTCTGGAGAAAAACGGCATTTTAAACCCGCCCCCCTCTGAAAGGCGCCAAAGTCGCACACACGGGGAGTGGCAGAACTGCAGCGCTGCTCAAGGTAAGTTTTGTAACATACCTACAGTATGTTTTACCTTGCGTGTGTGCTATCGTTTCCGCCCTCGCTTTTGTGTCTGGATTTGGGTGCGATGGTGGTTGAAGAGCATTCAGTTTTGTTCGCAGATTTCGCCCTATCATCAACTCTGCTGCCGTTTTCCCAGTCAGCGTGTGCGGTGTGGATCTGTAGGATTGGAGGGGGATATGGATTGACTTTCAACGTTTTCCCCTCCGACATGCTCGCCGTTTGATTGGGGGTTGTATCCGCTGCCACACACCCACTGACCCGATGCACGCTCATTTGCCCACTCACTAATACTCATTGACACACCAATGCACACTGCTACACACATTGATACACACACTGATACACACATTGATACACACCAGTGCACCAATCACTGTGAGGCATAAACTGTCATTGACACACCAGCACACACCCATTAATACACTTTCACCAATGCCCATGGATACACACTTCAACACACCAACGCACAATCACTCACACACCAATGCACTACCTGAGACCACATACACACTCACCAATACACACTGGCGCACACTCGTTGGCACGTCAGTGTACAAGGACTGATTCACACGCACACACACTCACAATCACTGACACAGAAATATTGATGCACCAGCACAACCCGCTAGTGCACACTCGCCGATACACGCTTATTTGCACAATCATTGATACATACTGTAGATTGGCTATTGCATGCTAGCCAATCATACTGCTTGTTAGTAGTAGCCCCGCCTCATAGGTGCTTTATAACAAAGATACTAGAGGATCTTTGCTTTATAATATCGAGCTCACTTTCGTCAGGCAGTAGATGCAGCAGCTCGGAGCTGTAACGTACTGCACATCCTATGCTGTGTAAGTGCTTTAATAAAAATGGGTTGTATCTTAATGTGTGTTTGGATCAAATTGTTACACATACGTTTGCATGCCAATGCACAATCACAGGTGGACTCTCATCGACACACCAGTGCACACTCAATGATGTGCAAATACACATCCACTGTTACACACCAATGCACAGACACCAGGACACACACTTGCACACTCAGACACACTTCGGGAGGGAGGGAATGGGGGGGCGGGGGGGGGGTGCACACTATGACTGGTTTCAAGTATTCCTGTGCTCATACACGTGCTCACTGGATCAGTGAGTGTGCAAGGGTGAGTGTGCACCGTTGCCGACGTAGTGGTGAGCAGGCGTGGTAGAGCGTCGGGCCAGCGTGGAAACCCTGTGTCCGCATCGCGGCTTTTGCACCAGTGCGTACCACGGGGGGTGCATGCGGCATTGCTGAGTCTACGTGTGTGCATCGGAGTTTTGAATTGGTGCGTCAGCAACCATGCACTGGAGCATTGTAATATCGAGCATGCACTGCTGCCCTGCACCAGCAACCGTGCACTGTTGACCGAATGCATTGAAGAACATGCACCGCTTTGCATTTGATGTCGGTGGGGGTGCTGCGAGTTCGGCTGCCCTGCCAGCAGCGTGTTCGTTATTTCTACTTTTTGGGGTGTTTTTTTTGGTGTGTCTAGTCTTAGTTTGGGTGTCTCTCGGTGTGTCTTGTGTGTGGGGGGGGGGGGGGGGGGAGGGGAAAGGGGGGAACTTTTTCCATGTTGCCTCCCTCGCGGCCTAACAGCATGGATTGGAGCGGCCTTTCCCGGAGTCGGGCCCAGAGCATCGGCAGCAGGCGCAGCGTGGACTTTCCATCGTGGAGCGGGCAACCCATGCCGGAGGTCGCCAGAGAGGAGTGCTCCGATTGCTGGCCTGGTGACATTAGCATCATGGGGCTGTGGTCTGCGCAGCTTCTAGCCGCGGGCGTGGTGTGGATTTACCATCCGGAGCCTGGGATCCCTTGCCGGGGATCGCCGGAGAAGAGCTCCGACCGCTGGCCTGCCTGCGGCCTATAACATCCTGAAGCCGCGGTCTCCGGTAGTCTGCAGCAAACCAGCTTGGTTCAGTTAGAAAATGAAGAACTCTTGACCCGAAACGTCACCTATCTCCTTCGCTCCTTAGATGCTGCTGCACCCGCAGAGTTTCTCCAGCTTTTTGTGTAACCCTCGATTCTCCAGCATCTGCAGTTCCTTCTTTAACACGATGCAGTAGATGAGGTTGGAGGAGGTGCAGGTGAACCTCTGTCGGACTTGGAATGACTGCTTGGGTCCCTGAAAGGAGTGGAAGGGGGAGGTGAAGTATGCGCTGGCTGGTGGGGTGAAAGGTGAGGACCAGGGGGACTCGGCCCTTGTTGTGAGTGGGGGAATGGGGAGAGAGGGCAGTGTTGCGGGGTATGGAGGAGACCCTGGTGCGAGCCTCATCTATAGTGGGGGAGGGGAAACCCCGTTCTCTGAAGAACGAGGACATTTGTGATGACCTGGTGTTGAACACCTCATCCTGGGAGCAGATGCGGCGTAGACGGAGGAATTGGGAATAGGGGATAGAGTCCTTACAGGAAGCAGGGTGGGAGGAAGAGTAGTCCAGGTAGCTGTGGGAGTCAGTTGGTTTGTAGTGGATGTCAGTCAGGAGTGTATCACCTGCAATAGAGATGGTGAGGTCAAGGAATGGTAGGGAAATGTCGGAAATGGTCCAAGTGTATTTGAGTGCCGGATGGAAGTTGGTGGTGAAATGGATGAAGTCAGTCAGTTGTGCGTGGGTGCAGGAGGTGACACCAAAGCAGTCGTCAATATAACGGAGGTAAAGGTCGGGGGTGGGGCCCTGGTGCGCCGAGAACAAAGATTGTTCGACAAAGAGGCAGGCGTAGCTAGGGCCCATGCGTGTGCCCATAGCTACGCCTTGTGTTTGGAGGAAATGGGAGGAGTCAAAAGAGAAGTTATTGAGGGTAAGGACCAACTCCGCTAGGCGGAGGAGGGTGTCAGTGGATGGGTATGGTTGCTCCTCTGGTTGAGGAAGTACCGGAGGGCTTTGAGACCATCCTGGTGGGGGATGCAGGTGTATAGTGACTGGACGTCCATGGTGAAGATGAGAGGATGGGGGCCTGTGGAATGGAATGCGTGGAGCTGACGGAGAGTGTCTGTGGTGTCTTGAACATAGGTGGGGAGGGATTTAACAAAGGGGGATAGGATGGAGTCAAGGTATGTGGAAATGTGTTCGGTGGGGCACGAACAGGCAGAGACAATGGGTCTGCCGGGGCAGTCGGGTTTGTGGATTTTGGGGAGAAGGTAAAATCGGGCTGTGCGGGGCTGGGAAACGATGAGGTTGGAGGCTCGGGGGGGTAGGGAGCCGGAGTTGATGAAGTCGGTTATGGTGCTCGAGATGGTGGCCTGGTGCTCGTCAGTGGGGTCATGGTCCAGGGGTAAGTAGGAGGAGGTGTCCGAGAGTTGGCGCGTGGCCTCCGCTTTATAGAGATCGACGCGCCAGACCACCACGGCACCTCCCTTGTCGGCGGGTTTGATAACCCAGTCTGGGTTTTTGCGGAGTGAGTTGATGGCAGTACGTTCGGAGGGGGAGAGATTGGAGTGAGACAGGGGAGTGGAGAAGTCGAGGCGGTTGATGTCCCGACGGCAGTTCTGTATAAAGAGTTCTAAAGCTGGAGGGCCACGAGGTGGGGTCCACGAGGAGGGGGTACGTGGGAGACAGGAAAAGGGATCATCAGTGGGGGGGCGAGGACTTATTCCCGTGGAAGAACGCTGTGAGGCGGAGGCGACGGTAGAAGAGCTCCAAGTCGTGGTGGGCACGAAACTCATTGAGGTGGGGACGGAGGGGGACAAAGGTAAGATCTCTGCTGAGGACCGACCTTTCGCTGTCGGAGAGGGGGAGGTCCGGGGGGATGGTGAACACACGGCAGGGATGGGGGTTGTGGCTGGAGGAAGGCAGGTGAGTGGACTGAGGACGGAGCGTTGTGTGGTGGGGGGGTGGAGGGTGGTCAGGGGGTGGGGGGGTATGGGGGCTGTGGTGTGGTTGGGGAAGAGCAGGGGTTACATAGTAGGAGGGGGATGGGGAAGACCCAGTGGAATAGCCACTGAGACCACCGGGCTGGGGAGACGGGCACTAGGACCCAGTTCCGTTAACAACAGAGTGGTGGGAGGAGTGAGCAACGTGGAGGCTTCAGGCCCGCTGCAGGGTCCAGTCTGTAGGTGAGGCGACGGCTGCGGGCTGCTGGAGGGCGGTGGAGTGTCGTGGGTCGGTGGGCCCGAAGGTAGGAATCCGCGGGCAGTGGGGTCGGCGGGCGATGCGTGGGTGGTCCCGGTGGGTGGGCGGGTGGTGTAAATATTTGTTTATTTGATTGAGTCGTTCTTCTATCTACAGATGCTCTACTGTCACTATCAAAATGTTCATTTTCCTGAAGACCTTTTTATTACGATTAGAAAATAGGTGCAGGAGTAGGCCATTCGGCCCTTCGAGCCATGGCCATGTGTACATGGACTTCAGTAAGGCGTTCAACAAGGATCCACATGGTAGACTGCTCTGGAAGGTTAGATTACATAGGATCCAAGGAGAGATAGCTGAATGGTGCCGAACACCTCCGCTCGGTCCGCAATAACCAACCCGACCTCCCGGTGGCTCAGCACTTCAACTCCCCCTCCCATTCCGTATCCGACCTCTCGGTCCTGGGCCTCCTCCACGGCCAGAGTGAGCAACACCGCAAGTTGGAGGAACAGCACCTCATATTCCGCTTGGGGAGTCTGCATCCTCTGGGCTTAAACATTGAATTTTCTCAATTCTGTTAACCCTTGCTGTCTCCTCCCCTTCCCACCTCTCCCTCAGCCCTCGGGCCCTGGCATTCCCTCTCTCTCTATCTGTCCCCCACCCAAGTCGCACTAGCTTCTCATTTTCACACTACAAACAGCTTCCAATGGCCTGTTTCCTTTATCATCGATACTCTTTTGCATATCTTTCACTCATTGTTCTTTATCTCTCCACATCACCGTCTATATCTCTCGTTTCCCTGATCCCTAACCAGTCTGAAGAAGGGTCTCGACCCGAAACGTCGCCTATCTCCTTCGCTCCTTAGATGCTGCTGCACCCGCTGAGTTCCTCCAGCCTTTTGTGTACCCTGAATGGATAGCAAATTGGCTCCATGGAAGGAAGCAGAGGGTGATGGTGGAAGGTTGCTTTTCAGACTGGAGGCCTGTGACTAGTGGTGTGCCTCGGGGTTCGGTGCTGGGCCCGTTACTGTTTGTCATCTACATCAATGATTTGGATGAGAACGTATTGGGCAAGATTAGCAAGTTTGCTGATGATACAAAAGTGAGTGGTTTTGCAGATAGTGAAGATGGTTGTGAACGATTGCAGCAGGATCTGGATCAATTGGCCTGGTGGGCAGCGGAATGGTTGATGGAATTTAATACAGGAAAGTGTGAGGTGTTGCATTTTGGGATGTCAAACAAGGGCAGGACCTACACAGTAAATGGTTGGCCTCTGGGTAGTGTTGTAGAGCAGAGGGATCTAGGAGTACACGTGCATGGTTCCTTGAAGGTCGGGTCGCAGGTAGATGAGGTGGTGAAAAAGGCTTTTGGCATTTTGGCCTTCATCAGTCAGAGTATTGAGTAAAGAAGTTGGGAGGTCATGTTGCAGTTATACAAGACGTTGGTGAGACCGCATTTAGAATATTGTGTTCAGTTCTGGGCACCATCTTATAGGAAAGATATTGTCAAGCTTGAAAGGGTTCAGAAAAGATTTATGTGGATGTTGCCAGGACTAGAGAGTTGTGAGCTATAGGGACAGGTTGAGTAGGCTGGGTCTCTATTCCAATGGGGGGTGGGAGGAAGAAAGGAAGAGGTGGATTCAGAGGACTGAGGGAGAGCTGAGAAGGGGAGGAGAAACTAGGGACCACCTGAAATTCGAGAAGTCAATGTTCATACCGCTGCTGGGGTGCAAACTGCTGAAGCAAAATATGAGGTGCTGCTCCTCCAATTTACGGTGGGACTCACTCTGGCCATGGAGGAGGCTCAGGACAGAAAGGTCGGATTCGGAATGGGAGGGGGAGTTAAAGTGCTGAGCCACCGGGAGATCAGGTTTGTTATTGCGAACCGAGCAGAGGTGTTCGGTGAAGCGATCGCCAAGCCTACGTATGGTCTCACCGATGTAGAGCAGCTGACACCTGGAACAGCGGATACAATCCTTTCTACCTTTCCCCCACCCCACCCCACCCTCACATCAGTCTGAAGAAGGGTTTCGACCCGAAATGTTGCCTATTTCCTTCGCTCGATAAATGCTGCCTCACCCGCTGAGTTTCCCCAGCATTTTTGTCTACCTGCTATGAGGAAATGTGAAAGTTGAGTTTAGTTTATGGTCACGTGTACAGAAATACAGTGAAAAGCATTTGTTGTGTACTAATCAGTCAGTGGTAGATAATACATGATTACAATCAAGGTTTCCTCCTATTTAGCCTATGTGTGCAGTCGTGATTTTGAACACTTTTATTATGACCCTTCTCAACTTCCTATGCTCCAAGGAAAATAAACACATTAGTTTCAGTCGCTTCTCATCTCGATAAAGAGATTGAGCTGGGAGCAGTCACTTTGGCCCACCTCATCCATTCTGGCCATCAACCACCCATTTACTCTAATCCAACTTTATTTCCCTCCATATTCTCATCAATTCCCGCCAGATTCGACCATTCACCTAGACGCACGGGGCCATTGACAGCGGTCAATTAGCCTACTGACCCAAAATTCGTTGTGATATGGGAGGGGACCAAAAAGCATCCGGAGGAAACCCACGCGGTCACAGGGGGAACTTGCAAACTCCACACAGACAGCAGCCAAGGTCAGGATTGAACCCTGGTCCCTGGTCCCTGGCGCTGTGAGGCAGCCGCTCTACAAGCTGTGCCACTGTGCGGTGTCCATTCCAGGCAATGAATCTCCTCTGGGGGTTACACAAAAAGCTGGAGAAACTCAGCGGTTGCAGCAGCATCTAAGGGGCGAAGGAGATAGGCGACGTTTCGGGTCGAGACCCTTCTTCAGACTGGTCAGGGATCAGGGAAACGAGAGATATAAACAGTGATGTGGAGAGATAAAGAACAATGAATGAAAGATATGCAAAAAAGTATTGATGATAAGGGAAACAGGCCATTGGAAGCTGTTTGTGGTGTGAAAATGAGAAGCTAGTGCGACTGGGGAGGGGGGAGGGGGGAAGGAATGTCAGGGCCCGAGGGCTGAGGGAGAGGTGGGGAAGGGTGGGGGCAGTCTGGGTTAACAGAATTGAGAAAATTCAATGTTTAAGGCCAGAGGATGCAGACTACCCAAGCGGAATATGAGGTGCTGTTCCTCCAACTTGCGGTGTTGCTCACTCTGGCCTTGGAGGAGGCCCAGGACCGAGAGGTCGGATACGGAATGGGAGGGGGAGTTGAAGTGCTGAGCCACCGGGAGGTCGGGTTGGTTATTGCGGACCGAGCGGAGGTGTTCGGCGAAACGATCGCCCAGCCTCCGCTTGGTCTCACCGATGTAGATCAGCTGGCATCTGGAGCAACGGATGCAGTAGATGAGGTTGGAGGAGGTGCAGGTGAACCTCTGTCGGACTTGGAATGACTGCTTGGGTCCCTCCATTCTCCAGCATCTGCAGTTCCTTCTTTAAAACAATGAATCTCCTCTGCAACTTCTCCATTGCAATCATGTCCTTCATAACGTTGCAACCAAGAGCCGCAAGTGGCGCTCCACCTCTGACTTAACCAATGTTTTATAAAGTTGCACCATAACGGGGTTTGTTTTGTTTAACACTCTAAACCAGCAGCTAATGTGGGCACATATTCCACGTAGATGCAACACGAACCAACTGTAGTGAGGGTTTAATCCTCAGAGTTGATGTTGATTCTGCTTACAACCCAGCAATATGAATATTGATTTCTCTAACTTCGTATCCCTCTCTCCACGTTCCACCCCCACCCTATTTCACCGATTAGTTTCATTATCCTAATTAACTTTGCTTATTGGATGTCTTCTTGTCACCTTCCCCTCAGATAACAATGAACCATTCTACATTTCATTATCAACATCTCCTTTGATCTGTCCTTTTCACACCTTACCCTTCCTTATCTCTTGACACCCTCTCCCAGGACTCTTAGTCTGAAGAAGGGTCTCGACCCATTCACTCATTCTTTCTCTCCGGAGATGCTGCTTGTCCCATTGAGTTACTCCAGCATTTTGTGTCTATCTTTGATGGGTTGATAGTTCAATTTTCTGTTATAAATGTGCATCTCATTAATCATCCCATCATCCAATGTTGTGACTACCTGTATCAGCCCCTTGATAAATAACCAGGCAGAAACACTAACATATTTTCTTGTTATTGCTGTATCTTACCAACAATATTGTTCAATTTGTCCCTATATTTCCTCATACTCATGCAACCTTTTAGCGACTGTAAAATGTTTTTGTATTCTATTTTATGTCATAAGGAACAGTAGAATTAGGCCATTCAAGTCTACTCCGCCATTCAATCATGGCTGATCTATCTCTCTCTCTCTTCTAACCCCATTCTCCTGTCTTCTCCACGTAACTGACACCTGTACTAGTCAAGAATGTCCTAATTATTTAGTTTCATAGCTCCTCTTTCTTCCCTTTTTTCAGCTCCTCTCCTAATCCTTTCATATTCGCTGATCGTCAATTCCTCTGCTGCCTGTAAACCCGTTGCCATTTTCCATACTCTTAAGTCTTTGGACTAAAGATACAACGCAGAAATAGGCCCTTCAGCCAACCGAGTCTGCATTGAAAGGTGATCCCACCCCCCCCATACACCAGCACTATTCCATGCACTAGGGACATACGTTACAATTTTATAAATGCCAATCAACCTATGAACTTGTACATCTTTGGAGTGTGGGAGGAAACTGGAACACCCAGAGAAAACCCACACTGTCACAGGGAGAATGTATAAACTCCATGCAGACAGCACCCATAGTCATGGTGAAACCTGGGTCTCTGAGCTGTAAGGCAGTAACTCTACAGCTGCCACACCGTGCTGCTCTTGCTGTATTTTTATATACTCTTAAGTCTTTATTTATCTATGAAATCTTATATGAGAATTTCATTTATTCCGTTCCTGTAGCAAAATATTTTTTTCTTGCACGCAGTAGTGGGAGTAAGGAAACCACTTCAGACATTTCCCACTGTTCTATTCATTTGCCAGTATTGCCGACCATTTTATCCTTCCAAGTTCTATTTTCAGTCGTATCATTTTTATCTCTTCTCCAATTTATAAACCTGGTTCACTTCAATCATATGTTCGTCTTTAAACATAACACATTTTGGTGTGATCACCAAAGATAGACACAAAATGCTGGAGTATCTCATCCAGCAACAGGCGGAGAGAAGGAAAATGTGACGTTTCTGGTCGAGACTTCTGCAGAAGGGTCTCGACCCGAAACGTCACCCATTCCTTCTCTTTAGAGATTTCTCTCCAGAGATGCTGCCTGTCCCGCTGAGTTACTCCAGCACTTTGTGTCTATCTCCTTCCAACACATGTTGTGATCACTGTTGCATGGACTTATATTTCCTATTAACAGATAAAATATTGAAACCTTGTTTTTGGTTTTCATATTATTAATTTAGAAATGAATTTTGTACACATTTTAGGTACCCCCATTCCCTTATCCCCTTACCTATGTCTTTAATCCAACTAATAATCATGGTAACTTAAATCTTCAGATTAATTATTTGATGTTCTTCATTCATTTCCTTAATTTGGCTACATATTTCTTCCACCATCTCTTACATGATCGGCCCTTTAATATCCGTTATCTTGATCCAAATAAATTCCATTTTTGCCTTAGAGCTGTGCCGATCCTTCCCCTTGTCATTATCTCTACTGTTGTTTCTCAACTTCCTTTTATTTTAATTTTAGTTTTTTCTAAATATGTCGTATTCTGAAATATTGACTTTTCGAGTCCTGATCATTTTTTTGCAGCCATGTCTCAGTATTATTGCCTGACACGGTTGCCTCTAACTTCACTCTTCATTACAAATTCCCTTGACAGTTTAACTCATTTCTCATCGGATTATGTCTCACTCTATGGTTGTTCATCCTTTCCTGCTCCCATTTTCTACCGAGCATACACATACTGCTTAAATGTTTGTGGACTCACTCCAGTTGTACGAATTAGAAAGAGATCCAGGGCTAGATTCTTGCTCGATTTCAAAGGTAAGCATGGGGTCAAGGAGAAAATTTATTACAGGAGATTAGGAGCAAAATAATTAGCTGCTCGAGGATTTGGAGATATCCTGGTGGTCGCTTCTGCAACGGTCTTTATAAACTAGTTTGGTCTTTCCCATCTTTTATGTTTGTATATTTACACAATAAATCTTACAGCTTAAGATTCTTTTTCAAAAAATTGAAATATAATATACTATCGGGCACGGTGGCACAGCGGTAGAGTTGCTGCCTTACAGCGCTTTCAGCGGCAGGGACCCAGGTTCAATCCCGACTACGGGTGCTGTCTGTACGGTTTATACGTTCTCCCCGTGACCACATGGGTTTTCTTCAGTTCAGAGATCTTCAGTTTCCTCCCGCACTCCAAAGACATACAGGTTTGTAGGTTAATTGGCTTGGTATGAGTGTAAGTTGAGTCTAGTGTATGTAGGGTAGTGTTAATATGCGGTGATTGTTGGTCGGTGTGGACTCGGTGGGCCGAAGGGCCTGTTTCCGTACTGCATCTCCAAACTGAACTAAACTATTGATAATAAAAATGAGGATGTGACAAGTCCTCGGGATGTGGCACGGGAGACTGGTGACTAAAATTAGAGCACATGGTATTGGGGGTAGAGTGTTGACATGGATAGAAAATTGGTTGGCAGACAGGAAGCAAAGAGTAGGAGTTAACGGGTCCTTTTCAGAATGGCAGGCAGTGGCGAGCAGAGTGCCGCAAGGCTCAGTGTTGGGGTCGCAACAGTTTACCATATATATTAATGATTTGGAAGAGGGAATTAGGAGCAACACTAGCAAGTGTACGGATGACACAAAGCTGGGTGGCAGCGTGAACTGTGAAGAGGATGTTAGGAGGTTGCAGGGTGACCTGGACAGGTTGAGTGAGTGGGCAGATATGTGGCCGGTGCAGTATAATATAGATAAATGTGAGGTTATCCACTTTGGCGGCAAAAACAAGGGGGCAGATTATTATCTAAATGGGGTTAGGTAAGGGGGAGGTGCAGCGAGACCTGGGTGTCCTTGTACACCAGTCACTGAAAGTTGGCGTGCAGGTACAGCAGGCAGTGAAGAAAGCTAATGGAATGTTGGCCTTGATAACAAGAGGATTTCAGTATAGGAGTAAAGAGGTTCTTCTGTAGTTGTATAAGGCTCTGGTAAGACCACATCTGGAGTATTGTGTACAATTTTGGACTCCTAATTTGAGGAAGGACATCCTTGTGATTGAGACAGTGCAGCGTAGGTTCACGAGATTGGTCCCTGGGATGGCGGGACTGTCATATGAGGAAAGATTGAAAAGACTAGGCTAGTATTCACTGGAGTTTAGAAGGATGAGGAGGGATATTATAGAAACATATAAAATAATAAAAGGACTGTTGCAGGAATTATAAAATTATAAAGTTATAAAATTATAATTATAAAGTTATAAAACAAAATTATAAAAGGACAAGCTAGACGCAGGAAAAATGTTCCCGGCTAGGGTATCTTTCCAGTCAACTTTGGCCAGCTCCTCCCTCATGGCTCCATAGTCCCCTTTATTCAACTGTAACACTGACACCTCTGATTTACCCTTCTCCCTCTCCAATTGTAGATCAAACGTGACCATATTATGGTCACTACCTCCTAATGGCTCCTTAACTTTCCTTTATCAAACCCGGTTCATTACATAACACTAAATCCAGAATCGCCTTCTCCCTGGTAGGCTCAAATACAAGCTGCTCTAAGGATCCATCACGGAGGCTCTCCACAAACTCCCTTTCTTAGGGACCAGTGCCAACCTGATTTTCCCAGTCTACCTGCATGTTGAAATCTCCCATAACTGTAGAATTACATTTATTACATGCCAATTTTAACTTTTGATTCAACTTGCACCCTATATCCAGGCTACTGTTTGGGGGCCTGCAGATAAGTCCCATTAGGGTCTTTTTACCTTGACAATTCCTTAATTCTATCCATACTGACTGCACATCTCCTGATTCATTTAGTTTACATTTAAATTTTACATATCATTAACCACACAACTCACTTTAGATCAAGATATATACCATCATTCACCCACCAACAATTGATTGATTAATACTTTATGATAAGGTTATAGAAACAGAAAATAGGTGGAGTAGGCCATTCGGCCCTTCAAGCCAGCACCTCCATTCAATATGATCATGGCTGATCACCAAAATCAGTACCCTGTTCCTGCTTTTTCCCCATATCCCTTGATTCTATTAGCCCTAAGAGGTATATCTAACTCTCTCTTGAAAACATCCAGTGAATTGGCCTCCACTGCCCTCTGTTGCAGAGAATTCCAGATTCACAACTCACTGGGTGAAAACAAATTTCTTCATCTCAGTCCTAAATGGCCTACCCCTTATTCTTAAACTGTGATCCCTGGTTATGGACTCCCCCAACATCAAGAACATTTTTCCTGCACCTAGGCTGTCCAATCCCCTAAGAATTTTATATGTATCTGTAAGATCCCCTCTCATCCTTCTAAATTCCAGTGAATATAAGCCCAGTCGATCCATTCTTTCATTATATCAGTCAGTCCCGCCATCCCAGGAATTAACCTGGTGAACCACCGCAGCACTCCCTCAATAGCAAGAAAGGGTCATATGGGATAGGAGTAGAATTATGCCATTCGGCCCAAAGTCTACTCCGCCATTCAATCATGGCTGATCCATCTATCCCTACTAACCCCATTCTCCTGTCTTCTCCCCATAACCTCTGACACCTGTACTAATCAAGAATCTATATATCTCTGCCTTAAAAAAGAACCACTGACCTGGCCTCCACAGCCTTCTGTGGCAAAGAATTCCACAGATTCAACACCCTCTGATTAGCTCTAACATCAAGCAGTTCTGATGAAAGGGCACTGGCTTGAAATATTAACTGTTTCCCTCTTCACAGATGCAGTTTGACCTATTGAATATTTCCAGCATTCTGTTTTATTACTTCCAGCATCTATAATATTTTGCTTTTGATAAATAGATAATGATGACCAAAGACCTTCAAATTGTCTCAAATATCCAGCGGGTACATTGGGAAGTAAATTCTACCTTTCTTAACAAGTCTATCTTTTATCCAATACCAGACTCACAGCAATGTGATTGATTTTTAAACAGTTCTTTCAAATGACTTAACGAGCCACTCAGGTAAAGCATATTTAGGTACAGGGTATTACATTTTTGTGCGGGGTCCTCATGCTAGCAATTAATTTTTAAAAAGCTTTACATTTTCTCTCCCTTATGTGCTTCTTCAGATTTTGCCTTGAATTCTTCTGCACAATTTGCTTCAATAACGCACTGTTGCAGCCATTTCCCACATTAGCCGCAGCTATTCATAGAAGAATCCGTTAAAGCTTTAATTATCGTGGAGAGAAGGATAGGGGGGCATGGTGGCGCAGCGGTAGAGTTGTTGCCTGACAGCGGCAGAGACCCAGGTTCGATGGTTTGACTATGAGTGATGTCTGTACAGAGTTTTTATGCTCTCCCCGTGAGCTGCGTGAGTTTTCTCCGGGAGCTGCGGTTTCCTCCCACACTCCAAAGACATGAAGGTTAATTGGCTTGGTAACATTGTCATTTGTCCCTAGTGTGTGTAGGAGAGTGTTATTGTGCGGGGATCGCTGGTCAGAGCGGATACGGTGGGCTGTATCTCTAAAGTCTAAACTCTAAGAACAGGGAAGTCAGTTTGTTACACAGTCACACACAAAAAATAACCTGCTTTCAAAAACAGGTTTGTAAAAGACCAAATTGACAACACGCATGACACAAAACAAAATAAATAAATAGCTTTAATATATATATATCTTTTATATATATATAACAAAAGATGTCAGTGGGCGTGTGGCAGCAGACGTGCCGGTTGATACAATAGACAATAATAGGTGCAGGAGTAGGCCGTTCGGCCCTTCGAGCCAGCACCACCATTCAATGTGATCATGGCTGATCATCCCCAATCAGTTCCCCGTTCCTGCCTTCTCCCCATATCCCCTGACTCCGCTATTTTTAAGAGCCCTATCTAGCTCTCTCTTGAAAGCATCCAGAGAACCTGCCTCCACCGCCCTCTGAGGCAGAGAATTCCACAGACTGCCACAGATTCCACAGATACTGCGTGCAAGAGCAAGTGTGAACAGATGGGAGGCGTGAGGTCACGTCAATTTAACCGTGTTTTTAATTCTGGCCATGATGGAAAGCCAATCACACAATGTGATGAAACACGGCAATGGGAGGGGAGGGGGGAGGGGGGAGGTGAGGAGAGGATGGGGGAGGTGGGATGGGTGTAGAGGAGAGGAGAGGAGAGGAGGGTGGGCGAGAGCTGAGGGGAGGAAAGAGGAGGAGAGGGGAGGGGAGGGGAGGGGAGGGAAGTAGAGGAGAGGAGAGGGGCGGTGAGGGGATGGGAGTCGAGGAGAGGACAATGGAGGGGAGGGGTGGAGAGAGAGAGTGACAGAGAGAGAGAGAGAAAGAGAAAGAGAGAGAGAAAGAGAGCGAGAGAGAGAGAGAGAAAGCGAGAGAGAGAGAGGGAGAGAAGGAGAGAGGGAGAGAGGGAGAGAGAGAGAGGCAGAGGGGGGGAGGGAGCGAGAGAGAGAGAGCGAAAGGGAAACAGAGAAAGAGAGCGAGAAAGAGAGCAAGAAAGAGAGAGAGAGAGAGAGGGAGAGAGAGAGAGGGAGAGAGAGAGGAGAGGGAAAGAGAGAGAGAGAGAGAGGGGTGAGGAAGAGAAAGAGAGAGGGAGAGAGAGAGGGAGAGAGAGTGAGGAGAGAGAGAGGAAGAGAGAGTGAGGAGAGAGGGAAAGATCGGGAGAGAGAGGGACAGAGAGGGAGAGATAAAGAGAGAGAGTGAAAGAGCGAGATATAGGGAGAGAAAGCGATAAAGAGAGTGAAGAAGAAAGAGAGAATCCTAGCCTCTCATTTCCCTACAACAAATCCCTCTCCTCCCTTCCCTCTGCGCTCTCTACACCTCCTCTCTCCTCCACACTCACTTTCACATTCCCCACATCTGCCCCGCACTGCATTTCCCCAACTCTCACATTCACGCCATCCTCCCCCCTCTAATGGGGGAAAAGGGTAACTAGAGTGGGACCTCTCAGGAATCAAAGCAGTCACCACTGTGTGGAGCCACAGGAGATGGGCAAGGTCCTCAATGAGTATTTACCGAGGAGAAAGACAGTAGGACGGAGGGAATTGGAGCAGTGACTGGAAGTGTCTTGAGAGCAGTCAGGGTTACTGTCGAAGAAGTAGTGAAGGTACTGTCGTACCTTGAAGGTAGACAAATCTCTGGGGCCTAATCTGAGGCTGGTGAGCTTAACATCTGTAGTTGGTAAGTTACTGGAGGGTATTCTGAGGGATAGGATATAGACATTTGGACGGGCAGGGGCTGATTAGGGATAGTCAACATGGTTTTGTACGTGGGAGGTCGTGTCTCACAAACCTGATTGATATTTTTGGAGACGCGAGCAAAAAGGTTGATGAGGGCAGAGCTGTAGATGTTGTGTACATGGACTTCAATAAGGCGTTCGACAAGATGCAGCATGGTAGGCTGCTATGGAAGGTTAGATCACATGGGATCCAAGAAGACATAGATGAATGGATAACAAATTGGCTCCATGGAAGGAAGCAGAAGATAATGGTGGATGGTTGCTTCTCAGACTGGAGGCCGGTGACTAGTGGTGTGCCTCAGGGTTCGGTGCTGAGCCCGTTACTGTTTGTCATCTACATTGATGATTTGGATGAGAATATACAGGGCAAGGTTAGCAAGTTTGCTGATGATACAAAAGTTAGTGGTTTTGAAGACAGTGAAGATGGTTGTGAAAGATTGCAGCCTTCATCAGTCAGAGTATTGAGTATAGAAGTTGGGAGGTCATGTTGCAGTTGTATAAGATGTTGGTGAGACCGCATTGAGAATATTGTGTTCAGTTCTGGGCACCATGTTATGGGAAATATATTGTCAAGCTTGAAAGGGTTCAGAAAAGATTTACGAGGATGTTGTCAGGACTAGAGTGTGTGAGCTATAGGGTGAGGTTGAGTAGGCTGGGTCTCTATTCCATGGAGCATAAGAGGAAGAGGGGAGATCTTATAGAGGTGTACAAAATCATGAGAGGAATAGATCAGGCAGATGAACAGAGTATTTTACCCAGAGTAGGGGAATCGAGGACCAGAGGACATACAGTGCATTCAGAAAGTATACAGATCCCTTCACTTTTTCCACTTATGTTACAGCCTTATTCTCAAAAATGGATTTAAAAAAAAATGTATATCATCAATCTGCACACAATACCCCGTAATAAAAAAGTGAAAGCAGATGTTTAGAAATGTTTGCAAAATAATTAAACAGAAATAACTGAAATATCACATTTACATGTGTTGAGCAGCCAGGTTGTTGTCTCTGTTGGCGTCAATGTCTGCCAGGCCCTGAGCTCCATTTGGTGGGTGGTAGAGCGGGCACCCAGAGATGACATGGTTGGCTGTCTGTTGTTCTGCAAATCGCTGCCAAAGGTGCCTCAACAAAGTACTGAGTAAAGGGTCAGAATACTTATGTAAATGTGATATTTCAGTTATTTCTTTCTAATTACTTTGCAAAAATGTCTAAACACCTGCTTTGGCTTTTTTATTATGGGGTATTGTGTGTGGATTGATGATTTAAAAAAATGAATGTAATCAATTTTAGAGTAAGGCTGTAACGTAACAAAATGTAGAAAAAGTGAAGGGGTCTGAATACTTTCTGAATGCACTGTAATTCAAGGTGAAGGGGAAAAGATTTAATAGGAATCCGAGGGGTATCTTTTTCACACAGATGGTGGTGGGTTTTTGGAACAAGCTGCCACAGGAGGTTCAGTGGCTTGCAAACGTACTGTGACAAAATGTGGAAAAGTTATACCCCTTGAACTTTTCCACATTTTGTCACGTTACAACCACAAATGTATTTTATTGGGATTTGATGTGATAGACCAACACAAAGTGGCGCATAATTGTGAAGTGGAAGGAAAAGAATACATGGTTTTCAAATTTTTTTACAAATATAAAACTGAAAAGTGTGGCGTGCAAAAGTATTCAGCCCCTTTACTCTGATACCCCTAAATAAAATCCAGTGCAACCAATTGCCTTCAGAAGTCACCTAATTAGTAAATAGAGTCCATGTCTGACGAATCTTATAGAATTTTTTGAGAATGTAACTAGTAGAGTGGATAAGGGAGAACCTGTGGATGTGTTCCTAGATATTCCTAGATCCCTCCGTTCCACAGCATTTACCATGTACGTCCTATTTTGATTTGTCCTGCCAAGATGTAGCACCTCACACTTATCAGCATTAAACTCCATCTGCCATCTTTCAGCCCACTCTTCCAAATGGCCCAAATCTCTCTGTGGACTTTGAAAATCTACTTCATTATCCACAACACCACCTATCTTAGTATCATCTGCATATTTACTTATCCAATTTTCCACCCCATCATCCAGATCATTAATGTACATGACAAACAACAGTGGACCCAACACAGATCCCTGAGGCACCCCACTGGTCACCGGCTTCCAACCTGACAAACAGCCATCCACCATTACTCTCTGGCATCTCCCATTAAGCCACTGTTGAATCCATCTTGCTACTCCGCCATTAACACCCAAAGATTGAACCTTTTTAACCAACCTTCCATGGGGAACCTTGTCAAAGACCTTACTGAAATCCATATAGACAACATCTACTGCTTTACCCTCATCAATTTCCCTAGTAACCTCTTCAGAAAATTCAAGAAGGTTTGTCAAACATGACCTTCCAGGCACAAATCCATGTTGACTGTTCCTGATCAGACCCTGTTTCTCCAGATGCTTATATATATTATCTCTAAGTATCCTTTCCATTAATTTGCCCACCACTGACAGACCACTGTCAAACTAACAGGTCTATAATTGCTAGGTTTATTCTTTGAACCCTTTTTAAACAATGGAACAACATGCGCAGTACGCCAATCCTCCGGCACTATTAACTTTTCTAATCACATTTCAAATATTTCTGTCATAGCCCCTGCTATTTCTACACTAACTTCCCTCAATGTCCTAGGGAATATCCTGTCAGGACCTGGAAACTTATCCACTTTTATATTTTTCAAAAATGTCAGTACTTCCTCCCCTTTGAATCTCATAGTTTCCATAGCTACTCTACTTTTTTCCCTTACCTCACAGAGTTCAATATCCTTCTCCTTGGTGAATACAGAAGAAAAGAAATTGGTCAATATCTCCCCCATCTCTTTTGGCTCTGCTGATAGCTGTCCATTCTGGCTCTCTAATGGTCCAATATTATCCCTCGTAATCCTTTTGCTGTTAATATAGCTGTAGAAACCCTTTGGATTTACTTTCACCTTTCTTGCCAAAGCAACCTCATATCTTTTTTTAGCTTTTCTAATTTCTTTCTTAAGATTCTTTTTACACTCTTTATACTCCTCTAGCACCTCATTTATTCCACGCCTTCTATAATTATTGTAGATATCTCTCTTTCTTCGAACCAAGTGTCCCATTTCCCTTGAAAACCATGGCTCTTTCCAATTTTTACTATTTCCTTTCAACCGAATAGGGACATAAAGATTCTGTACTCTTACAATTTCCCCTTTAAATGTCCTCCATTTCTCTTCTGCATCCTTCCCACAAAACAAAATGTCCCAATTCACTCCTTCTAAATCCTTACGCATTCCCTCAAAGTTAGCCTTTCTCCAATCAAAAATCTCAACCCCAGGTCCAGTTCTGACTCTCTCCATAATTATATTGAAACTAATGGTATTGTGATCACTGGTCCCGAAGTGCTCACCAACGCATACCTCAGTCACCTGACCTGCCTCATTATCTAACAGGAGGTCCAGCACTGCCCCTTCTCTGGTCGATACCTCTATGTATTGCTGCAAAAAACTATCCTGCACACATTTTACAACGCTATGTGTTGCGGAAAACTAACACTGCACATCACCCTGAACACACCATCCCCACTGTGAAACATGGTGGTGGTGGCAGCATCAAGGGGAACGGACTTGAAAATTGCTGTTCACAGACGCTCTTCATCCAATCTGACTGAGCTTGGATGGAGATCGTCTGTGGTTGTAACGTGACAAAATGTGGAAAAGTTCAAGGGGTACGAATACTTTTGCAAGCCACTGTTGTTGAGGTTGGGACTATCCCATCGTTTAAGAAACAGTTGGACAGGTACATGGATAGGACAGGTTTGGAGGGTTATGGACCAAGGGCTGGCAGGTGGGACTAGCGTAGCTGGGACATTGTTGGCCGGTGTGGGCAGGTTGGGCCGAAGGGCCTGTATTACTCTATGACTCTCTCTCTCTCTCTCTCTCTCTCTCTCCCTCGTCACTCTCTCACATTCACACCATCCTCTCCCCTTTCTCCTTCCTCTCCCCTCTCTCTCTCTCTCTCTCTCTCCCTCTCTCAGATATTCACACCATCCTCTCCCCCTCTCTCCACAGTAATGAACAATATGGAGTGCCCTCCATAATGTTTGGGACAAAGACCCATCTGTACTCCACAATTTGAGATCTGTAATAGAAACAAAATTACATGTGGTTAAAGTGCTTCATTGCCAGATTTTATTAAAGGTACAGCAGGCAGTGAAGAAAGCTAATGGAATGTTGGCCTTCATAACAAGAGGATTTCAGTGAAGGAGTAAAGAGGTTCTTCTGCAGATGTGTAGGGCTCTGGTAAGACCACATCTGGAGTATTGTGTACAGTTTGGGTCTCCTAATTTGAGGAAGGACATCCTTGTGATTGAGGCAGTTCACGAGATTGATCCCTGGGATGGCAAACTGTCATATAAGGAAAGATTGAAAAGACTAGGCTTGTATTCCCTGGAGTTTAGAAGGATGAGGGGTTATCTTATAGAAACATATAAAATTATAAACAAGCCAGAGGCAGGAAAAATGTTCCCAATGTTGGGTGAGTCCAGAACCAGGGGCCAAAGTCTTAGAATAAAGGGGAGGCCATTTAAGACTGAGGTGAGAAAAAAAAATTTCACTCAGAAAGTTGTGAATTTATGGAATTCCCTGCCACAGAGGGCAGTGGAGGCCAAATCACTGGATGGATTTAAGAGAGAGTTGGATAGAGCTCTAGGGGCTAGTGGAATCAAGGGATATGGGGAGAAGGCAGGCTTATAAACACTGCTGTAATATCTACATGGTGAAACCAAAATGTATAAAAATAGCCATTAATAAAATCTGACAATGTGCACTTTAACCACATGTGATTTTAAATTACAAATCTCTAAATGTGGAGTACAGAGGCAAATAAATAAATGATGGGTCTTTGTCCGAAACATTATGGAGGGCACTGTATTTACGTTCAGTTATGTCTGATCTGTCTGCTTAACACACACAGCAAAACCTTACACTGTACCTCACTGCACCTGACGATAATGCACTTGAGCCCTCTGCCTCCCCCTCTCCCTCTCCCTCTTCTCTCCTTTCTTTCTCTCTCCTCTCCCCCTCTTTCTCTCTCCCACCCCCTCTCTCCCGTTCCCCCCTCTCCTCCCTCTGTCCCTCTCTCTCTCTAACCCCTCCCTCTCTCTTCCTCTGTCTCTCTCTCCCTCCCCCCTCTCTCTCATCTCTCTCTCTCTCCTTCCCTCCATCCCCTCTCTCTCTCTCCCCTCCCTCTCCCTCCCTCTCCCCCCCTCTCCTTTTCACTCTCTCCCTCCCTCTCTCTTTCTCTCCCTCTCCGTCTCTCCCTTCCTCGCTCCGTTCCTCCCTCCTGCTCTCCCTCCCGCTCTCCCTCCCGCCCTCCCTCCCCCGCTGTCTCTCCCTCCCTCTTGTCTCTCCCCCCCTCTTGTCTCTCCCTCCTTCTTGTCTCTCCCTCCCCCTCTCCCCCCCTGTTTCCCCCTCGTTCTCCCCCCCTCCCCCCTCCCCCCCTTTACCTCTCCCCCCCTCCCCCTCTCCCTCTCCCCCCCCCTCGTTCTCTCTCTCTCGCCCCCCCTCCCTCTCTCACCCCCCCTCTCCCTCTCCCTCCCTCTCTCACTCCCTCTGTCTGTCACTCCTTCTCTCCAGGGGAGGGGAGGGGAGAGAGGGGAGTGGAGAGGGGGAGGTAAGAGGGGAGGAGAGGAGGAGACAGGAGGGGGAGAGGGGGGAGGGGAGGGGAGGTAAGAGGGGAGGAGACAGGAGGGGGAGGGGAGGAGAGGGGGGAGGGGAGGGGAGGGGAGACCAGGGGTCAAAGGTCCCTGGTTCGTGGTGATCTCTGGGTCAAGGGTCACGGCGATGAGGCGGAGTCACGGGGTGTCAGGGGTCGGACAGTCAGTACTGGCGATCGGCCGCTGCCTCCAGGCCAGGGTTCACGGGGTCTTGGCCTCCCACGACCTCGGACGACCCCTGCCGCTGCTCGCAGGTCTGGGGTCTATGCGGAGAGGTCAAAGGTTAATAAGATCCCATCTCTCTCCCCCTTCTCTCTCCCTCCCCCCTCTCTCTACACCCCTCTCTCTCCCTCCCCCCCATGGGATTCACGATGCGAGTACTCTCTTCCCAAATGCACAACCCCTGTTGAACTCCAGTGAACCTTGGCAACCCCGCCTTGACCCCTAGGAAGGTTCGGTGACCCCAACTGACTCTAATTGAATCCCCCAGTGACTTAGTCCAAATGACCCCGTTGACCCTTATTGCCCCTCCAGTGACTGATTGACCTCTGTCAACCCCAGATGACCCCCGTTGACCCCAATTGACCCCTGATGACCCCAATTGACCCATCTACACTAGTCCCACCTGCCTGCGTTTGGCCCCAAACCCACACCCCACTTCTCTCTCTCTCTCTCTCTCTCTTTTCTCTCTCCCCCTCATTAGGTCATAGGTGACAGGAGCAGAACGAGGCCATTTGGCCCATCAGGTCTACTCCGCTATTCAGTCACGACTGATCTATCTCTCCCTCCTCCCCATCACCTCTGACACTCGCAATAATCTCTCTTCACCCCCCCCCCCCCCTCTCTCTCCCCCCTCTCACCGGAGATGGTGAGGACGTTGCTGGCGTTAGTCAAATGCTGCTCCTTCTGTTGGATGAGATCCAGGTCCAGAAGCCAACTCTCTTTTCCTGGATCCAGTCCGTTGCCCAAGACCAGAATCTCACACGATTCCAGGGTGTGGATAATGCTGTCTGAAGAGAGGGTATCTGGTTCTGTGGGAGAGAGCGAGGGTGGGGGAGAGAGAGGGGAGAGAGAGAGAGAGAGGGGAGCGAACAATGAGCATCAAACTCTGTTTTCCTGTCCACCCTCTGCCCCCCCCCCCCCGTTCCTTCCCCGGGACTCACCGGAGGTGGTGGGATCGGGGTTTTTTGTGGGGCTGCAGGTGGTGGGTGATAGAGCAGGTGACCCTGAGGCTGGGGAAGAGGGGCCACTGCGTGCTCTCTCATAGTCCATTGCTGGCCCGGCCAGATGTCGCTTGCCGCTCAGCGAGATTGCGGGGCCCATCGGGTTGCAGCACGTCCAGCACGCCACGAACCGGCGGCACCACCACGCACGGCTCCTCGCTGAAGCACCCGCCGAACTGCGAGAGAGGAGAGGAGAGGGGCGTCAAAATGGTCGCAGACGCTAATGGAGTCAAAATGTCCACCGTAGCTGGGGGAGTCAAAATGGCCATCCTCAGCCATGGAGTTATAATGGGTGCTGACACTGTGGACATAAAAGTGTGAAAACAGGCACCTCCAGATTCTGGGAATGTTTCAGGATGACCCTCCTGACTGCCCCGGTTTATCGGGGTGCATCACAGCATGGTTTGGGAACAGCTCCATCCAAGACCCGCAGGAAATCGCAGCGAGTTGTGGACGCAGCCCAGACCATCACACGCACAAACCAACTACCCTTCCATCGACTCCATCTACACCTGATACCTCCTCCATCTGGCGAGATGTAAAGTGTGAAGACGCGCACACCTCCAGATTCAGGGGCAGTTTCTTTCCGGCTGTTATCAGGCAACTGAACCGTCCTCTCACCAACTGGAGAACGGTCCTGACCGCCCATCATTGGACTGTCTTTCATCGTACACTGTGAAGGAGGACTCTCTCTAGCTTCTACAGGTGTACAGTAGAGAGCTTGCTGACTGGTTGCATCGTGGCTTGGTTCGGCAACTTGAGCGCCCTGGAGAGGAAAAGACTCCAAAAAGTAGTAAACACTGCCCAGTCCATCATCGGCTCTGACCTTCCTTCCATCGAGGGGATTTATCACAGTCGCTGCCTCAAAAAGGCTGGCAGCATCATCAAGGACCCACACCACCCTGGCCACAAACTCCTCCCTGCTACCTTTGGGTAGAAGGTACAGGAGCCTGAGGACTGCAACAACCCGGTTTAGGAATAGCTACTTCCCCACAGCCATCAGGCTATTAAATCTGGCTCGGAACTCTGAACATTAATTTCCCTCCATCTGTTATTTGCACTTTATTAATTTATTAAGTCATGTGTGTATTTATGTATAGAATTGTAGTCAATGCCTTCTATGTTCTGTTGTGCTATGCAAAGAAAGATTTTCATTGTCTGTCAGGGACACATGACAATAAACTCTTTTGACTTTTTTGACTTCTGAGTTTGAATGGCTCGATTGACCGAGGGTCTCCAATGTATAGTCTTTCCGCAACACGTGGCAATAAACTAAACTAAACTCGCTAAACTAAAATGGCTGCTGTTACGGTGGAATTAAAATGGCCAACACCACATGGTGCTTAAAATGCATGACCGCCACATGACCGCGAAGTTCAGATGGCCACCGTCACAATGAAGTTAATATGGCTGGCATCACACAATGGCTGCTGGTAGGTGGGCGTAAAATGGCTGTCGGTTGAGTAAACATAAAAGGCGTTGGTGGCCATTTTAGTGTGACGGGGTGTGCAACCATTTTCGCGTGAGAGAGAGAGGGAGAGATGGGACAGACTCACTTTACGGTGGTGGTGAGCTTGAAGGAACGTACGCCCGGTGTAGCGAAGTGTGTTTCGGTAAATCACGTGTTCAATGGCGCGGTTTATATTCTCGATGTCATCTTCTTCCAAGACCAGGAGCGTCTGCGATGGGTTGATGTGGATCTGGTGAGGGGAGAGAGAGAGAGGGAGAGAGGGAGAGGGAGAGGGAGAGGGAGAGAGAGAGGGGAGAGGGAGAGAGCAGGGAGAGGGAGAGTGAGAGAGAGAGGGAGAGGGAGAGGGGGTGAGCATTTCAAACATCACCCAAGCATCTCACACACTCCAAGGGCCCTATACACCCCTCTTCCCCTTTCCCCCCTTCTCCTTTCCTCTCCTCCCCTCCCCTCTCTCCCCTTGATCGGTGTGGGTGCTGCGAGTCGGCTGCCCTGCCAGCACCATGTTCGTTATTTCTACTTTTTTGGGGGGGGTGGGGGGGGGGGTGTGTCTAATGTTAGTTGGACTTGGACTTCTCCTTTCCTCTTCTCCCCTTCCCCCCTCCTACCTTAATCCCTTTCTGCAGGCTCTCGAAGTCGCTGAAATCAAGGGCCTCTTCGCAGGAGTGCAGACACCCCACCACCTCTCCAGAATTGATATTTGCCGCACGTAGCATCACTCCCGCCAGCAGAGCCACAGAAAGCGATCGGGGGAGAGTCCAGAGTAGCTGCAGAGAGAACGGAGTCCGTCAGCCTCCTGGCATTCCTCTTTCCCTCCCTCCCCATCCCTCTCTCTCTCTCCTCCCTCCCTTCCTCACACTCCGCACCTCACCCTCTCTCTCTAGCTCTCTCTCTCTCTCCCTCCCTCACTCTTACCAAAGGTGATGTCTGTGATATTGTTGGTCTCCTTCCATAGACCATCTGTGGAGAGAGAGAGAGAGAGAGAGAGAGAGAGAGTCAGAGAGACAGAGACAGAGAGGGGAGGGGGGAAGGAGAGAGAGAAAGAGAGAGGGAGAGGGAGAGTCAGAGTGACACATAGAGAGGGAGTCAAAGAGTGATACAGCATGGAAACAGGCCCTTCGGCCCAACTTGCCCACACTGGCCAACATGCCCCATCTACACTAGTCCTACCTGCTCGCGGTTTGGCCCATATCCCTCCAAACCTGTCTCCAAATCTCAAACACTCGCTAGCCCCGCTCCCTGTCTGAATCAGTCCCCGTTGCTGCTTCTGCTTCCAACTCCCATGGCCCATGCAGTTGATATGAGTTTTGAAATTTTCGACAGAGCGTGAGAAATTTGTGATCAGCGTGAGAATTTGGCGAAATGCGTGATTTTCACGCTCAGCGCATGGGTGTTGGCAGCACTGCCTATCCCTCTCTCCCTCCTCCCCTCTCTCTCCCCTCTCTCCTCTCTCCCCATCTCTCTCCGCCCTCTCTCCCTCCCCCTTCTCCCTCTCTTTTCCCCCTCTCTCCCACCTTACTCTCCCCCCCCACTCTCTTGTCCTCTCTCCTCTCTCCCCCCTTCCCCTCTCCCACTCTCCTCTCTCCCTCTCTCTCTTTCCCCTAACTCAGCGGATGAGGCAGCGTCTATGGATCAAAGGAATAGGCGACGTTTCGGGTCAAGACCTTTCTTCAGACTGAAGGGTCAGTCTGAAGAATTGATAATAGGTGCAGTACCCCATTCGCCCCTTGGAACCAGCACCGCCATTCAATGTGATCATGGCTGATCATCAATAATCAGTACCCCGTTCCTGCCTTCTCCCCATATCTCCTGACTCGGCTATCTTTAAGAGCTCTATCAAGCTCTCTCTTGAAAGTATCCAGAGAACCGGCCTCTACTGCCCTCAGAGGCAGAGAATTCCACAGACTCACAACTCTCTGTGTGAAAAAGTGTTTCCTCATCTCCGTTCTAAATGACTTATCCATTATTCTTAAACTGTGGCCCCTGGTTTTGGACTCCCCCAACATCGGGAAGGGTCTTGACCTGAAACGTCGCCTATTCCTCAACTCCATAGGAGCTGCCTTGCCCGCTGAATAACTCCAGCTTTTTTGTCTACCTCAGATTCCAAACAAATCTTTCCCCTTCACCTTAAACCAATGTCCTCTGGTCCTCGACCCCTATTCTGGCAAGAGAATCTGTGCGTCTACCCGATCTATTCCTGTCATGATTTTGTACACCTCTATAAGATCATCCCTCATCCTCCAGCGCTCCAAGGAATAAAGTTATAATGCAATAAAACACAAATTGCACCATAATACAATATAATACACTATGACACACGATTTTTAACACACTCAAATACAATATAATACACGATAACACACCTTAACACAATATAACACACTATAATACAATGTAACACATACTATAATACAAAATGAGGTTGATGCCCCTCACCAATATGGCTTCCGTACTCTTCAGGCACAGTCACTTCCACTAATTGCCCCGCACCAAGATGGCAGCAGCCTCCCCTCAGTCAGTCACTTGCTGCAAATGCCCCGCACCAAGATGGCGTCCTCAGTCACAGTCACTCTCTGCTGATGCCCCGCAGTGTCCTTTGTGACCCCAACTGGTCATACGGTGATGACGGGTGGGACGGTCGAGCCCGTGGGAAGAGACAAATTCCTCCCCATTTCCTTTCTAAAGGAACGCTCTTTAATTATGAGGCTATGAGAGTCCGAGACTCTCCCACTAGTGGAAACATCCTCTCCACATCCACTCTATCCAAGCCTCTCACTATTCGGGAAAGTTTTAATGAGGACCCCCCTCCCCCCCACCACTTTTCTAAACTCCAGTGATTCCAGGCCCAGTGCAGACAAACGCTCATCGTACATTAACCTGGGATCGTTCTTCTAAATCTCCTCTGCAGTGTCAAGCACTTCCTTCCTCTGACATGGGACCAAAAACTGCTCACAATGGCCCATGTCAGGACTGTCAGGACTGTCTTATGAACAAAGACTGCATAGACTCGGTTTATACTCTCTAGAATTTAGGAGATTGAGAGGGGATCTTATAGAAACGTACAAAATTCTTAAGGGGTTGGACAGGCTAGATGCAGGAAGATTGTTCCCGATGTTGGGGAGGTCCAGGACAAGGGGTCACAGCTTAAGGATAAGGGGGAAATCCTTTCGGACCGAGATGAGAAGGAATTTTTTCACACAGAGAGTGGTGGGTCTCTGGAACTCTCTGCCACAGAGGGTAGTTGAGGCCAATTCATTGGCTATATTTAAGAGGGAGTTAGATGTGGCCCTTGTGGCTAAGGGCATCAGAGGGTATGGAGAGGAGGCAGGTACGGGATACTGAGTTGGATGATCAGCCATGATCATATTGAATGGCGGTGCAGGCTCGAAGGGTCGAATGGCCTACTCCTGCACCTAATTTCTATGTTTCTATGTTTCTATGTTTCTATGTCCCTCAAACAAGAGGACATGACTTTAGAATTAAGGGACAGAAGTTTAGGGGTAACATGAGGGGGAACTTCTTTACTCAGAGAGTGGTAGCGGTGTGGAATGAGCTTCCAGTGGAAGTGGTGGCGGCAGGTTCGTTGGTATCATTTAAAAATAAATTGGATAGGCATATGGATGAGAAGGGTATGGAGGGTTATGGTATGAGTGCAGGCAGGTGGAACTAAGGAAAAAAAGTTGTTCGGCACGGACTTGAAGGGCCGAGATGGCGTGTTTCCGTGCTGTAATTGTTATATGGTTATATGGAAACCTGTCTAATCTATGTGCCTCAACTACCTCCTCCGGCAGCTCATTCCATACACAAACCCTCTGTATGGAAAAGTTACACCACAGATTCCTATGTTTAAGAAAGAACTGCAGATGCTGGAAAAACTGAAGATAGACATAAAACCTGCAGAAACTCAGCGGGTGAGGCAGCATCTATGGAGCGAAGGAATAGGCGACGTTTCGGGTCGAGACCCTTCAGATTGAAGAAGGGTCAGTCTAAAGAAGGGTTTCGACCTGTAAAGTCGCCTATTCCTTCGCTCCTTAGATGCTGCCTCATCCGCTGAATTTATCCAGCTTTTTTGTATACCTCCTATTAAATCTTTCCCCATCACCTTGAACCGATGTCCTCTGGTCCTCGATTCCCCTACTCTGGCAAAGGACTCTGTGCAACTACTTGATCTATTCCTGGTATGATTTTGTACACCTCTATAAGATCATCCCACATCCTCCTGCGCGCCAAGGAATAAAGTTAAAATGCACTATAATGCATAACGCAACATAATACGCTACGACACATAATACATATAATACACTATGACATGATTGTTAACACACCCAAATACAATATAATACACTATTACGCACCTTAACACAATGTAACACACTATAATACAATATAACACACTGTAATACAAAATGTGGTTGATGCCCCTCACCAAGATGGTCGCCATCGCTACAAACGCCCCTCACCAAGATGGCTTCCGTACTCTTCAGTCAGTCACTTCCACTAATTGCCCTGCACCAAGATGGCAGCAGCCTCCCCTCAGTCAGTCACTTGCTGCAAATGCCCCGCACCAAGGTGGCTGCCTCAGTCACACTCACTCCCTGCTGATGCCCCGCAGTGTCCTTTGTGACACCCACCTGGTCATACGGTGATGACGGGTGGGACGGTCGAGCCCGTGGGGAGAGACAAGGGAAGAGAGGGGGGCAGGGCTGGGGGAGCGGTGTCACAGAGTCACACAAATTTATCACCCTCTGACTTAAAGAAATTCCTCCCCATTTCCTTTCTAAAGGAACGCTCCTTAATTCTGAGGCTGTGCCCTCTGGTCCGAGACTCTCCCACTAGTGGAAACATCCTCTCCACATCCACTCTTTCCAAGCCTTTCACTATTCGGGAAAGTTTTAATGAGGACCCCCCACCCCCACTCTAAACACACTGTAATACAAAATGTGGTTGATGCCCCTCACCAAGATGGTCGCCATCGCTACAAACACCGCTCACCAAGATGGCTTCCGTACTCTTCAGTCACAGTCACTTCCACTAATTGCCCTGCACTAAGATGGCAGCAGCCTCCCTTCAGTCAGTCACTTGCTGCAAATGCCCCGCACCAAGGTGGCTGCCTCAGTCACACTCACTCCCTGCTCATGCCCCGCAGTGTCCTTTGTGACCCGCAGTGTCCTTTGTGACCCCCACCTGGTCATACGGTGATGACGGGTGGGACGGTCGAGCCCGAGGGCTGGGGGAAGGGAGTCACGGAGTCACACAAATTTATCACCCTCTGACTAAAGAAATTCCTCCACATTTTCTTTCTAAAGGAACGAACGCTCTTTAATTCTGAGGCTGTGCACTCTGGTCCGAGACTCTCCCACTAGTGGAAACATCCTCTCCACATCCACTCTATCCAAGCCTTTCACTATTCGGGAAAGTTTTAATGAGGACCCCCCCCCCCCCACTCGTCTAAATACCAGTGATTCCAGGCCCAGTGCAGACAAATGCTTATCGTACATTAACCTGGGATCATTCTTGTAAATCTCCTCTGCAGTGTCAAGCACTTCCTTCCTCTGATATGGGACCAAAAGCTGCTCACAATGGCCCATGTCCCTCAAAACCTGTCTAATCTATGTGCCTGTCCAAGTATCTTTTAAATGTTGCGATAGACCTGCCTCAACTACCTCCTCCGGCAGCTCATTCCGTACACAAAACCTTTGTATGGAAAAGTTACCCCTCAGATTCCTATGTTTAAGAAAGAACTGCAGATGCTGGAAAAATTGAAGGTAGACATAAAACCTGCAGAAACTTAGCGGGTGAGGCAGCATCTATGGAGCGAAGGAATAGGCGGTGTTTCGGGTCGAGACCCTTCAGATTGAACAAGGGTCAGTCTAAAGAAGGGTCTCGACCTGTAACGTTGCCTATTCCTTTGCTCCATAGATGCTGCCTCATCCGCTGAATTTATCCAGCTTTTTTGTATACCTCCAATTAAATCTTTCCCCATCACCTTAAACCGATGTCCTCTGGTCCTCGATTCCCCTACTCTGGCAAGGGACTCTGTGCATCTACTCGCTCTATTCCTGTCGTGATTTTGTACACCTTTATAAGATCATCCCACATCCTCCTGCGCGCCAAGGAATAAAGTTAAAATGCACTATAATGCATATCGCAACATAATACGCTACGACACATAATATATATAATATACTATGACATGATTGTTAACACACCCAAATACAATATAATACACTGCAACATACCTTAACATAATATAACACACTATAATACAATATAACACACTGTAATACAAAATATGGTTGATGCCCCTCACCAAGATGGTCGCCATCGGTACAAACGCCACTCACCAAGATAGCCACCGTACTCTTCAGTCACAGTCACTTCCACTAATTGCCCTGCACCAAGATGGCAGCAGCCTCCCCTCAGTCAGCCACTTGCTGGAAATGCCCCGCACCAAGGTGGCTGCCTCAGTCACACTCACTCCCTGCTGATGCCCCACAGTGTCCTTTGTGACCCGCAGTGTCCTTTGTGACCCCCACCTGGTCATACGGTGATGACGGGTGGGATGGTCGAGCCCGAGGGCTGGGGGAAGGGAGTCACGGAGTCACACAAATTTATCACCCTCTGACTAAAGAAATTCCTCCACATTTTCTTTCTAAAGGAACGAACGCTCTTTAATTCTGAGGCTGTGCCCTCTGGTCCAAGACTCTCCCACTAGTGGAAACATCCTCTCCACATCCACTCTATCCAAGCCTTTCACTATTCGGGAAAGTTTTAATGAGGACCCCCCCCCCCCCCCACTCGTCTAAATACCAGTGATTCCAGGCCCAGTGCAGACAAATGCTTATCGTACATTAACCTGGGATCGTTCTTCTAAATCTCCTCTGCAGTGTCAAGCACTTCCTTCCTCTGATATGGGACCAAAAACTGCTCACAATGGCCCATGTCCCTCGAAACCTGTCTAATCTATGTGCCTGTCCAAGTATCTTTTAAATGTTGCGATAGACCTGCCTCAACTACCTCCTCCGGCAGCTCATTCCGTACACAAACCCTCTGTATGGAAAAGTTACACCACAGATTCCTATGTTTAAGAAAGAACTGCAGATGCTGGAAAAATTGAAGGTAGACATAAAACCTGCAGAAACTTAGCGGGTGAGGCAGCATCTATGGAGCGAAGGAATAGGCGGTGTTTCGGGTCGAGACCCTTCAGATTGAACAAGGGTCAGTCTAAAGAAGGGTTAAGACCTGTAACGTCGCCTATTCCTTTGCTCCATAGATGCTGCCTCATCCGCTGAATTTATCAAGCTTTTTTGTATACCTCCAATTAAATCTTTCCCCATCACCTTAAACCGATGCCCTCTGGTCCTCGATTCCCCTACTCTGGCAAGGGACTCTGTGCATCCACTCGCTCTATTCCTGTCGTGATTTTGTACACCTCTATAAGATCATCCCACATCCTCCTGCGCGCCAAGGAATAAAGTTAAAATGCACTATAATGCATAACGCAACATAATACGCTATGACACATAATACATATAATACACTATGACATGATTGTTAACACACCCAAATACAATATAATACACTATTACGCACCTTAACACAATGTAACACACTATAATACAATATAACACACTGTAATACAAAATGTGGTTGATGCCCCTCACCAAGATGGTCGCCATCGCTACAAACGCCCCTCACCAAGATGGCTTCCGTACTCTTCAGTCAGTCACTTCCACTAATTGCCCTGCACCAAGATGGCAGCAGCCTCCCCTCAGTCAGTCACTTGCTGCAAATGCCCCGCACCAAGGTGGCTGCCTCAGTCACACTCACTCCCTGCTGATGCCCCGCAGTGTCCTTTGTGACACCCACCTGGTCATACGGTGATGACGGGTGGGACGGTCGAGCCCGTGGGGAGAGACAAGGGAAGAGAGGGGGGCAGGGCTGGGGGAGCGGTGTCACAGAGTCACACAAATTTATCACCCTCTGACTTAAAGAAATTCCTCCCCATTTCCTTTCTAAAGGAACGCTCCTTAATTCTGAGGCTGTGCCCTCTGGTCCGAGACTCTCCCACTAGTGGAAACATCCTCTCCACATCCACTCTTTCCAAGCCTTTCACTATTCGGGAAAGTTTTAATGAGGACCCCCCACCCCCACTCTAAACACACTGTAATACAAAATGTGGTTGATGCCCCTCACCAAGATGGTCGCCATCGCTACAAACACCGCTCACCAAGATGGCTTCCGTACTCTTCAGTCACAGTCACTTCCACTAATTGCCCTGCACTAAGATGGCAGCAGCCTCCCTTCAGTCAGTCACTTGCTGCAAATGCCCCGCACCAAGGTGGCTGCCTCAGTCACACTCACTCCCTGCTCATGCCCCGCAGTGTCCTTTGTGACCCGCAGTGTCCTTTGTGACCCCCACCTGGTCATACGGTGATGACGGGTGGGACGGTCGAGCCCGAGGGCTGGGGGAAGGGAGTCACGGAGTCACACAAATTTATCACCCTCTGACTAAAGAAATTCCTCCACATTTTCTTTCTAAAGGAACGAACGCTCTTTAATTCTGAGGCTGTGCACTCTGGTCCGAGACTCTCCCACTAGTGGAAACATCCTCTCCACATCCACTCTATCCAAGCCTTTCACTATTCGGGAAAGTTTTAATGAGGACCCCCCCTCCCCACTCGTCTAAATACCAGTGATTCCAGGCCCAGTGCAGACAAATGCTTATCGTACATTAACCTGGGATCATTCTTGTAAATCTCCTCTGCAGTGTCAAGCACTTCCTTCCTCTGATATGGGACCAAAAGCTGCTCACAATGGCCCATGTCCCTCAAAACCTGTCTAATCTATGTGCCTGTCCAAGTATCTTTTAAATGTTGCGATAGACCTGCCTCAACTACCTCCTCCGGCAGCTCATTCCGTACACAAAACCTTTGTATGGAAAAGTTACCCCTCAGATTCCTATGTTTAAGAAAGAACTGCAGATGCTGGAAAAATTGAAGGTAGACATAAAACCTGCAGAAACTTAGCGGGTGAGGCAGCATCTATGGAGCGAAGGAATAGGCGGTGTTTCGGGTCGAGACCCTTCAGATTGAACAAGGGTCAGTCTAAAGAAGGGTCTCGACCTGTAACGTTGCCTATTCCTTTGCTCCATAGATGCTGCCTCATCCGCTGAATTTATCCAGCTTTTTTGTATACCTCCAATTAAATCTTTCCCCATCACCTTAAACCGATGTCCTCTGGTCCTCGATTCCCCTACTCTGGCAAGGGACTCTGTGCATCTACTCGCTCTATTCCTGTCGTGATTTTGTACACCTTTATAAGATCATCCCACATCCTCCTGCGCGCCAAGGAATAAAGTTAAAATGCACTATAATGCATATCGCAACATAATACGCTACGACACATAATATATATAATATACTATGACATGATTGTTAACACACCCAAATACAATATAATACACTGCAACATACCTTAACATAATATAACACACTATAATACAATATAACACACTGTAATACAAAATATGGTTGATGCCCCTCACCAAGATGGTCGCCATCGGTACAAACGCCACTCACCAAGATAGCCACCGTACTCTTCAGTCACAGTCACTTCCACTAATTGCCCTGCACCAAGATGGCAGCAGCCTCCCCTCAGTCAGCCACTTGCTGGAAATGCCCCGCACCAAGGTGGCTGCCTCAGTCACACTCACTCCCTGCTGATGCCCCACAGTGTCCTTTGTGACCCGCAGTGTCCTTTGTGACCCCCACCTGGTCATACGGTGATGACGGGTGGGATGGTCGAGCCCGAGGGCTGGGGGAAGGGAGTCACGGAGTCACACAAATTTATCACCCTCTGACTAAAGAAATTCCTCCACATTTTCTTTCTAAAGGAACGAACGCTCTTTAATTCTGAGGCTGTGCCCTCTGGTCCAAGACTCTCCCACTAGTGGAAACATCCTCTCCACATCCACTCTATCCAAGCCTTTCACTATTCGGGAAAGTTTTAATGAGGACCCCCCCCCCCCCCACTCGTCTAAATACCAGTGATTCCAGGCCCAGTGCAGACAAATGCTTATCGTACATTAACCTGGGATCGTTCTTCTAAATCTCCTCTGCAGTGTCAAGCACTTCCTTCCTCTGATATGGGACCAAAAACTGCTCACAATGGCCCATGTCCCTCGAAACCTGTCTAATCTATGTGCCTGTCCAAGTATCTTTTAAATGTTGCGATAGACCTGCCTCAACTACCTCCTCCGGCAGCTCATTCCGTACACAAAACCTTTGTATGGAAAAGTTACCCCTCAGATTCCTATGTTTAAGAAAGAACTGCAGATGCTGGAAAAATTGAAGGTAGACATAAAACCTGCAGAAACTTAGCGGGTGAGGCAGCATCTATGGAGCGAAGGAATAGGCGGTGTTTCGGGTCGAGACCCTTCAGATTGAACAAGAGTCAGTCTAAAGAAGGGTTAAGACCTGTAACGTCGCCTATTCCTTTGCTCCATAGATGCTGCCTCATCCGCTGAATTTATCAAGCTTTTTTGTATACCTCCAATTAAATCTTTCCCCATCACCTTAAACCGATGCCCTCTGGTCCTCGATTCCCCTACTCTGGCAAGGGACTCTGTGCATCCACTCGCTCTATTCCTGTCGTGATTTTGTACACCTCTATAAGATCATCCCACATCCTCCTGCGCGCCAAGGAATAAAGTTAAAATGCACTATAATGCATATCGCAACATAATACGCTACGACACATAATATATATAATATACTATGACATGATTGTTAACACACCCAAATACAATATAATACACTGCAACATACCTTAACATAATATAACACACTATAATACAATATAACACACTGTAATACAAAAAATGGTTGATGCCCCTCACCAAGATGGTCGCCATCGGTACAAACGCCACTCACCAAGATAGCCACCGTACTCTTCAGTCACAGTCACTTCCACTAATTGTCCTGCACCAAGATGGCAGCAGCCTCCCCTCAGTCAGCCACTTGCTGGAAATACCCCGCACCAAGGTGGCTGCCTCAGTCACACTCACTCCCTGCTGATGCCCCACAGTGTCCTTTGTGACCCGCAGTGTCCTTTGTGACCCCCACCTGGTCATACGGTGATGACGGGTGGGACGGTCGAGCCCGAGGGCTGGGGGAGGGGAGTCACGGAGTCACACAAATTTATCACCCTCTGACTAAAGAAATTCCTCCCCATTTTCTTTCTAAAGGAACGCTCTTTAATTCTGAGGCTGTGCCCTCTGGTCCGAGACTCTCCCACGAGTGGAAATATCCTCTCCACATCCACTCTATCCAAGCCTTTCACTATTCGGGAAAGTTTTAAAGAGGACCCCCCCCCACTCTTCTAAACTCCAGTGATTCCAGGCCCAGTGCAGACAAACGCTTATCGTACATTAACCTGGGATCGTTCTTCTAAATCTCCTCTGCAGTGTCAAGCACTTCCTTCCTCTGATATGGGACCAAAAACTGCTCACAATGGCCCATGTCCCTCGAAACCTGTCTAATCTATGTGCCTGACCAAGTGTCTTTTAAGTGTTGCGATAGACCTGCCTCAACTACCTCCTCCGGCAGCTCATTCCGTACACAAACCCTCTGTATGGAAAAGTTACACCACAGATTCCTATGTTTAAGAAAGAACTGCAGATGCTGGAAAAATTGAAGGTAGACATAAAACCTGCAGAAACTTAGCGGGTGAGGCAGCATCTACGGAGCGAAGGAATAGGCGGCGTTTCGGGTCGAGACCCTTTCAGATTGAACAAGGGTCAGTCTAAAGAAGGGTCTCGACCTGTAACGTCGCCTATTCCTTTGCTCCACAGATGCTGCCTCATTCTCTGAATTTATCCAACTTTTTTTGTCTACCTCAGATTCCTATTAAATCTTTCCCCATCGCCTAAAAACCGATGTCCTCTGGTCCTCGATTCCCCTGCTCTGGCAAGGGACTCTGTGAATCTACTCGATCTATTCCTGTCATGATTTTGTACACCTCTATAAGATCATCCCACATCCTCCTACGCGCCAATGAATAAAGATAAAATGAATATAATACATAACGCAGCATAATACGCTATGACACATAATATATATAATACACTATGACATGATTGTTAACACACCCAAATACAATATAATACACTGTTATGCACCTTAACACAATATAACACACTATAATATAATATAACACACTGTAATACAAAATGTGGTTGATGCCCCTTACCAAGATGGTTGCCATCGCTACAAACGCCCCTCACCAAGATGGCTTCCATACTCTTCAGTCACAGTCACTTCCACTAATTGCCCTGCACAAAGATGGCAGCAGCTTCCCCTCAGTCAGTCACTTGTTGCAAATGCCCCGCACCAAGGTGGCTGCCTCAGTCACACTCACTCCCTGCTGATGCCCCGCAGTGTCCTTTGTGACACCCACCTGGTCATACGGTGATGACGGGTGGGACGGTCGAGCCCGTGGGGAGAGACAAGGGAAGAGAGGGGGCAGGGCTGGGGGTGGGGTGTCACGGAGTCACACAAATGTATCACCCTCTGACTTAAAGAAATTCCTCCCCATTTCCTTTCTAAACGAACGCTCCTTAATTCTGAGGCTGTGCCCTCTGGTCCGAGACTCTTCCACTAATGGAAACATCCTCTCCACATCCACTCTATCCAAGCCTTTCACTATTCGGGAAAGTTTTAATGAGGACCACCCCCCCCCCACTCTAAACACACTGTAATACAAAATGTGGTTGATGCCCCTCACCAAGATGGTCGCCATCGCTACAAACGCCGCTCACCAAGATGGCTTCCGTACTCTTCAGTCACTGTCACTTCCACTAATTGCCCTGCACTAAGATGGCAGCAGCCTCCCTTCAGTCAGTCACTTGCTGCAAATGCCCCGCACCAAGGTGGCTGCCTCAGTCACACTCACTCCCCCAGTGATGCCCCGCAGTGTCCTTTGTGACCCCCCCACCCGGTCATTCGTTCATGCCGGGTGGGACGGTCGATCCTGTAGGGAGAGACAAGGGGAGAGAGGTGGCATGGCTGGGGGAGGGGAGTCACAGAGTCGCACAGGTTTGCCGCCCTCTGACTAAAGAAATCCCTCCCCATCTCCTTTCTAAACGAACGCCCGTTAATTTTGGGGCTGTGCCGTCCGGTCCAAGACCCTCCCACTAGTGGAAACATCCTCTCCACGCCCACTCTATCCGAGCCTTTCATTATTTGGGAAAGTTTTAATGAGGATCCCACCCCCTCATTCTTCTAAACTCCAGCGAGTCCAGGCCCAGTGTAGACAAACGCTCATCATACATTAACCCACTCATTCCTGGGATCGTTCTTGTAAACCTCCTCTGGACCCTCTGCAGTGCCAATCACATCCTTCCGCAGATATGGGACCCAAAACTGCTTACAATGGCCCATGTCCCTCTAAACCTGTCTTTTAAAAAGAAGATGGGGAGGAATTTCTTTAGTCAGAGGGTGGTGAATCGGTGTGTCTCTGTGACTCCCCTCCTCCAGCCCTGCTCCCGCTCTCCCATTGTCTCTCCCCACGGTGCTCGACCGTTCCACCCGGCATCACCGTCACACCCGGCATCACCGTATGACCGGGTGGGAGTCACAAAGACTGGTCCAAGACTCTCACACTAGTGGAAACATCCTCTCCACATCCACTCTATCCGAGCCTTTCATTATTCAGGAAAGTTTTAATGAGGACACCACCTCATTCTTCGAAACTCCAGCGAGTACAGGCCCAGTGCAGACAAACGCTCATCGTACATTAACCCACTCATTCCTGGCATCGTCCTTGTAAACCTCCTCTGGACCCTCTGCAGTGCCAAGCACATCCTTCCTCTGATATGGGACCCAAAACTGCTCACAATGGCCATCGTCGCTCTAAACCTGTCCTATCCATGTACCTGTCCAAGTGTCTTTTAAACATTGCGATAGTCCCTGCCTCACCTATTTCCTCCGGCAGCTCATTCCATACACAAACCCTCTGTATGGAAATGTTACCCCTCAGACTTCTATGTTTATGAAAGAACTGCAGCAGCTGGAAAAATTGAAGGTAGACATAAAACCTGGAGAATCTCAGCGGGTGAGGCAGCATCTATGGAGCGAAGGAATAGACGACGTTTCGGGTCGAGACGGGGACAGTCTAAAGAAGGGTCTCGACCTGAAACGTCGCCTATTCCTTCGCTCCTAAGATGCTGCCTCAGACGCTGAATTTCTCCAGCTTTTTTGTCTACCTCAGATTCTTATTATATATTTCCCCTTCACCTTAACCCGATGTCCTCTGGTCCTCGATTCCCCTAGTCTGGCAATGGAGTCTGTGCAGCTACTCGATCTATTCCTGTCATGATTTTGTACACCTCGATAAAATCATCCCTCATCCTCCAGCGCTCCAAGGAATAAAGTTATAATGCACTATAATACATTACGCACCATAATGCAATATAATACTCTATGACACATGATTGTTAACACACCCAAACACAATATAATACACTGTAACACACCTTAACACAATATAACACACTATAATACATTATAACACACTATAATACAAAATGTAGTTGATGCCCCTCACCAAGATGGTCACCATTGCTACAAACGCCCATCACCAAGATGTCCTCCATACTCTTCAGTCACAGTCACGTCCACTAATTGCCCTGCACCAAGATGGCAGCAGCCTCCCCAGTAAGTCGACTTTTTTAGATGGCTGCGGACTGATTCCCCTAAAACATTCTTATAGGGGCAGAGCCCTCTAGTGGTGACTGTTAGGACAGCCTTCTACACACAACGTATTTTCCCCTCCTTGCAAATGAAGGCGATCATTTAAGTCCAGTTATCAAATCAAATATAAGTCCATTTGAAATCCGTCCAACGTCCTGTCAAATTTCATGTCCTTTCATGTGCTCTATTAATAAACGGATGTCCAAACAATAACTGCTCAGTGAATATAACAGTTTATGGCTTCACAGTTGAAAATCTTGCAGATACTGAGGTCTCCTCTTCTGTCGCGGACAACGTTGAACGGGATTTGGCTGCTCTGCTGTATACTGACCGCGCTGCTCTGCTGTATACTGACCGCAATCGCTGTCTTGACTGGATATCGGGAAAGGAAAAGCGTCCGGTTCGTCTTCTTCCCGTCTCTGTCTGCTTGCGATGAGACGCCTCGCGTTCCAACTGGTGTAATCTTGGAGGAGGTACACGTTCTTGCCGAGTCTCCATTTGATCTATATCGTCTCTGAGAGTGCCCTTGCGAGCTTATGCTGTCTGTTGGGGGGGCTGATTCATACCCAGTCGCCGACCTTGCACTGCGGTGCTCATGCTCTGCGTTTGGCATCACAGTATGTAGCAATGTTACAAAATTTGAGATGAAAAAAATCAAGTCTGCAATTTATCCCATCAGATAAAGCATAAAAATTATTTTAATTTGACACCTAATTCACTTTCATATCTTCAGTATTAAAAAAGTTATGGCCATTTTCATACTCGGAAATTAGCATCTTGTTCTCCATTGCCTTTCCATTGACTTAACTCAAAAGCTGTGATCTAGGACAGTCAAAAGCCCATAACTTTCTTGAAAATTAAGAGAACTCAATGAAATTTTCTGTTATTATAGATTGAAGCATTCTTAAACAAATATGAAACAATCTTACTTGGATGACCTGAAATTAAAGCATATGATTAGTTAGTTACCTAATTGTAGCTAATTACAAAATTCAATTACTAGATCTAAACATCTATCCATTTCTTAAGAAAAGATAAACATTTTTAAATTGCCTTCGTGTCCAAATAACATTCACACAATAATTCACAATATAACATGATTTTTAAATCTCATTTTCATTAATTTATAGGCCAAATGGAAGGAATTTAGTGTTTATTTCCCGTCAATTAATGGTCATTTAAATCAACGCGAGTGGGTTTTAGTGGAACGCGGTGGATTGGAACGTTGCGGTTTGCGGTGAATTTAAACCACAGTCAGGAGGAAAAACACTGCCGGTTCGTATATATTTTTTGTCCCCTTTTCGCAAGATGAAAATTTGATTAAAGGCTTCCTAAGTAGCATGTTTTAAGGTAAAAATAAACTGTGTACCTTATTTTATCCCCTACGTAAAATCCTTCCCGTTGTCGGCGCTCACGGCTTTAGAAGATGATTTTTTAATTACTCTAGCTAATAAATGATCTGCCGTAGTTTAAAAACACCTTCATAAAACAAATGTCGGAGCGATTTCTCTTTAGCAACAAAACCTCTGGGATGGATCGACTTGAACTGTCTGGAGAAAGACGGCATTTTAAACCCGCCCCCTCTGAAAGGCGCCAAAGTCGCACACACGGGGAGTGGCAGAACTGCAGCGCTGCTCAAGGTAAGTTTTGTAACATATCTACAGTATGTTTTACCTTACGTGTGTGCTATCGTTTCCGCCCTCGCTTTTGTGTCTGGATTTGGGTGCGATGGTGGTTGAAGAGCATTCAGTTTTGTTCGCAGATTTCGCCCTATCATCAACTCTGCTGCCGTTTTCCCAGTCAGCGTGTGCGGTGTGGATCTGTAGGATTGGAGGGGGATATGGATTGACTTTCAACGTTTTCCCCTCCGACATGCTCGCCGTTTGATTGGGGGTTGTATCCGCTGCCACACACCCACTGACCCGATGCACGCTCATTTGCCCACTCACTAATACTCATTGACACACCAATGCACACTGCTACACACATTGATACACACACTGATACACACATTGATACACACCAGTGCACTGTGAGGCATAAACTGTCATTGACACACCAGCACACACCCATTAATACACTTTCACCAATGCCCATGGATACACACTTCAACACACCAACACACACTCACTCACACACCAATGCACTACGTGAGACCACATACACACTCACCAATGCACACTGGCGCACACTCGTTGGCACGTCAGTGTACAAGGACTGATTCACACGCACACACACTCACAATCACTGACACAGAAATATTGATGCACCAGCACAACCCGCTAGTGCACACTTGCCGACACACGCTTATTTGCACAATCATTGATACATACTGTAGATTGGCTATTGCATGCTAGCGAATCATACTGCTTGTTAGTAGTAGCCCCGCCTCATAGGTGCTTTATAACAAAGATACTAGAGGATCTTTGCTTTATAATATTGAGCTCGCTTTCGTCAGGCAGTAGATGCAGCAGCTCGGAGCTGTAACGTACTGCACATCCTATGCTGTGTAAGTGCTTTAATAAAAATGGGTTGTATCTTAATGTGTGTTTGGATCAAATTGTTACACATACGTTTGCATGCCAATGCACAATCACAGGTGGACTCTCATCGACACACCAGTGCACACTCAATGATGTGCAAATACACATCCACTGTTACACACCAATGCAGACACCAGGACACACACTTGCACACTCAGACACACTTCGGGAGGGAGGGAATGGGGGGGGGGAGGTGCACACTATGACTGGTTTCCAGTATTCCTGTGCTCATACACGTGGTCACTGGATCAGTGAGTGTGCAAGAGTGAGTGTGCACTGATGCCGACGTAGTGGTGAGCAGGCGTGGCAGAGCGTCGGGCCAGCGTGGAAACCCTGTGTCCGCATCGCTGCTTTTGCACCAGTGCGTACCACGGGGGGTGCATGCGGCATTGCTGAGTCTACGTGTGTGCATCGGAGGTTTGAATTGGTGCGTCAGCAACCATGCACTGGAGCATTGTAATGTCGAGCATGCACTGCTGCCCTGCACCAGCAACCGTGCACTGTTGACCGAATGCATTGAAGAACATGCACCGCTTTGCATTTGATGTCGGTGGGGGTGCTGCGAGTTCGGCTGCCCTGCCAGCAGCGTGTTCGTTATTTCTACTTTTTGGGGTGTTTTTTTTGGTGTGTCTAGTCTTAGTTTGGGTGTCTCTCGGTGTGTCTTTTGTGGGGGGGGGGGGGGGGGTGGGGGGGGGGGGGGGGGGGGGGAGGGGAAAGGGGGGAACTTTTTCCATGTCGTCTCCCTCGCGGCCTAACAGCATGGATTGGAGCGGCCTTTCCCGGAGTCGGGCCCAGAGGATCGGCAGCAGGCGCAACGTGGCTTTTCCATTGCGGAGCGGGCAACCCATGCCGGAGGTCGCCAGAGAGGAGTGCTCCGATTGCTGGCCTGGTGACATTAGCATCATGGGGCTGTGGTCTGCGGAGCTTCTAGCTGCGGGCGTGGCGTGGATTTACCATCCGGAGCCTGGGATCCCTTGCCGGGGATCGCCGGAGAAGAGCTCCGACCGCCGGCCTGCCTGCGGCCTATAACATCCTGAAGCCGCGGTCTCCGGTAGTCTGGAGCAAACCAGCTTGGTTCAGTTAGAAAATGAAGAACTGTCACCGGACTAACTTAAGTCTCCGGACACAAAATGTGTCCCTTTGAGTTACCCACAATGAAAACATCTTTTTGCTGTTTACATCTGGTAAGATTACACTTCCTTCGCTTCCTCTAGTGGTGAATGCATTTCTTGATCTCCGCGGGCAGACTTTACAACACTATCATTGTTCAGGACAGAAGCGTGTTAGAAAACTTTGAAGTATAAATGGTCTTAAACTTGAGTGTAGGAATGGAGGAGAATAAACCGAAAAGTCTAATGCAAACACCAAGAGACCAAAATTGGTGCAAAAAAAATGCTATATATCTCTAGTATAAATACACAATAAAAGGATCTGCAGTGTACACAATAAAGTGCTGGAATGGAAAACAGTTTTATCAGCAATTTCAATGTGCTCAACGCTTTAGAACAGATTGGAGAATTTTCTGTTGGCGAACACTTTGCCATTTGTGCTAAATATGCCGTCATTAAATATTAATTCTGAATAAAAGAAATGTAAATATTTGTTTATTTGATTGAGTCGTTCTTCTATCTACAGATGCTCTACTGTCACTATCAAAATGTTCATTTTCCTGAAGATCTTTTTATTACGATTAGAAAATAGGTGCAGGAGTAGGCCATTCGGCCCTTCGAGCCATGGCCATGTGTACATGGACTTCAGTAAGGCGTTCAACAAGGTTCCACATGGTAGACTGCTCTGGAAGGTTAGGTTGCATAGGATCCAAGGAGAGATAGCTGAATGGCGCCGAACACCTCCGCTCGGTCCGCAATAACCAACCCGACCTCCCGGTGGCTCATCACTTCAACTCCCCCTCCCATTCCGTATCCGACCTCTTGGTCCTGGGCCTCCTCCACGGCCAGAGTGAGCAACACCGCAAGTTGGAGGAACAGCACCTCATATTCCACTTGGGGAGTCTGCATCCTCTGGGCTTAGACATTGAATTGTTCACTTCTGGGCACCATCTTATAGGAAAGATATTGTCAAGCTTGAAAGGGTTCAGAAAAATTTATGTGGATGTTGCCAGGACTAGAGAGTTGTGAGCTACATGGACAGGTTGAGTAGGCTGGTTCTCTATTCCATGGAGCACAGGATGTGGGGAGATCTTATATTATCTTATATTCAATATTCAGGAGGCATAGATGAAAAGGAAAAGGAGGTGGGGTAGCGTTGCTGGTGAGAGAGGAGATTAATCCAATAGAAAGGAAGGACATTAGCGTGGAGGATGTGGAATCGATATGGGTAGAGCTGCGAAACTCTAAGGGGCAGAAAACGCTAGTGGGAGCTGTGTACAGGCCACCTAACAGTAGTATTGGAGTTGGGGATGGCATCAAACAGGAAATTAGAAATGCGTGCAACAAGGGTAACACGGTTATAATGGGTGACTTCAATCTGCATGTAGATTGGGTGAATCAAATTGGCAGGGGTGCTGAGGAAGAGGATTTCCTGGAATGTATGCGGGATAGTTTTCTCAACCAACATGTGGAGGAACCAACGAGAGAGCAGGCTATTCTAGACTGGGTATTGAGTAATGAGGAAGGGTTAGTTAGCAGTCTTGTTGTGCGTGGCCCCTTGGACAAGAGTGACCATAATATGGTTGAGTTCTTCATTAGGATGGAGAGTGACAAAATTAAGTCAGAAAGAAGGGTTCTGAACTTGAACAAAGGTAACTTCGAAGGTATGAGATGTGAATTGGCCAAGATAGACTGGCAGGTGATTCTTAAAGGGTTGACAGCGGATGTGCAATGGAAGGTATTTAAAGACTGCATGGATGAAGTACAAAAGTTGTTCATACCAGTTTGGCAAAAGAATAAATCGGGGAAGGTGGTGCATCCATGGATAACAAGGGAAATCAGGGATAGTATAAAAACAAAAGATGAGGCATACAAATTTGCCAGAAAAAGCAGCCTACCGGAGGACTGGGAGAAATTCAGAATCCAGCAGAGGAGGACAAAGGCCTTATTAGGAAAGGGAAAATAGATTATGAAGGGAAACTGGCAGGGAACATAAAAACTGACTGCAAAAGTTTTTATAGATATGTGAAGAGAAAGTGATTAGTTAAAACAAATGTTGGTCCCTTGCAGTCAGAAACAGGTGAATTGATCATGGGGAACAAGGACATGGCAGACCAATTGAATAACTACTTTGGTTCTGTCTTCACTAAGGAAGACATAAATAATCTGCCGGAAATAGCAGTGGAACGGGGGTCAAATAAGATGGAGGAACTGAGTGAAATCCAGGTTAGCCGGGAGGTGGTGTTGGGTAAATTGAACGGATTGAAGGCCGATAAATCCCCAGGGCCAGATAGTCTGCATCCCAGAGTACTCAAGGAGGTAGCCACAGAAATAGTGGATGCATTAGTGATAATTTTTCAAAATTCCTTAGATTCTGGAGTAGTTCCTGAGGATTGGAGGGTAGCTAATGTAACCCCACTTTTTAAAAAAGGAGGGAGAGAGAAAGCGGGGAATTACAGACCAGTTAGTCTAACATCGGTAGTGGGGAAACTGCTAGAGTCAGTTATTAAAGATGGGATAGCAGCGCATTTGGAAAGTGGTGAAATCATTGGACAAAGTCAGCATGGATTTACGAAAGGTAAATCATGTCTGACAAATCTGATAGAATTTTTTCGAGGATGTAACTAGTAGAGTGGATAAGGGTGAACTAGTGGATGTGTTATATCTAGACTTTCAGAAGGCTTTCGACAAGGTCCCGCATAAGAGATTAGCATACAAACTTAAAGCACACGGTATTGGGGGTTCAGTATTGATGTGGATAGAGAACTGGCTAGCAGACAGGAGGCAAAGGGTAGGAGTAAACGGGTCCTTTTCAGAATGGCAGGCAGTGACTAGTGGGGTGCCGCAAGGCTCAGTGCTGGGACCCCAGCTATTTACAATATATATTAATGATTTGGACGAGGGAATTCAATGCAACATCTCCAAATTTGCAGATGATACCAAGCTGGGGGGTATAGTTAGGTGTGAGGAGGATGCTTGGAGGCTGCAGGGTGATTTGGATAGGCTGAGTGAATGGGCAGATGCATGGCAGATGCAGTATAATGTGGATAAATGTGAGGTTATCCACGTTGGTGGCAAAAACATGAGGGTAGACTATTATCTGAATGGTGGCAGATTAGGAAAGGGGGAGATGCAACGAGACCTGGGTGTCATGGTACACCAGTCATTGAAAGTAGGCATGCAGGTGCAGCAGGCAGTGAAGAAAGCAAATGGTATGTTAGCATTCATAGCGAAAGGATTTGAGTATAGGAGCAGGGAGGTTCTACTGCAGTTTTACAGGGTTTTGGTGAGGCCACACCTGGAGTATTGCGTACAGTTTTGGTCTCCAAATCTGAGGAAAGACATCCTTGCCATAGAGGGGGTACAGAGAAGATTCACCAGACTGATTCCTGGGATGTCAGGACTTTAAAATGAGGAAAGATTGGATAGACTCGGCTTGTACTCGCTGGAATTTAGAAGATTGAGGGGGGATCTTATAGAAACTTACAAAATTCTTAAGGGGTTGGACAAGCTAGATGCTGGAAGATTGTTCCCGATGTTGGGGGAGTCCAGAACAAGGGGTCACAGTCTAAGGATAAGGGGGAATTCCTTTAGGACCGAAATGAGGAAAACATTCTTTACACAGAGAGTGGTGAGTCTCCGGAATTCTCTGCCACAGAAGGTAGTTGAGGCCAGTTCATTGGCTATATTTAAGAGGGCGTTAGATGTGGCACTTGTGGCTAAAGGGATCAGGGGGTATGGAGAGAAGGCAGGTACGGGATACTGAGTTGGATGATCAGCCATGATCACATTGAATGGCGGTGCAGGCTCGAAGGGCCGAATGGCCTACTCCTGCACCTATTTTCTATGTTTCTATGTTTCTATGTTTATAGAGGTGTACAAAATCATGAGAGGAATAGATCGGATAGATGCACAGAGTCTTTTACCCAGAGTAGGGGAATCGAGGACCAGAGGACATAGGTTCAAGGTGAAGGGGAAAAGATTTAACAGGAAGTCCAAGAAGTAACTTTTTCACACAAAGGGTAGTGGGTGTATGGAACAAGCTGCCAGGGGAGGTAGTTGAGGCTGGGACTATCCCATCATTTAAGAAACAGTTCGACAGGTACATGGACAGCACAGGTTTGGAGGGTTACTGAAACTAATGTGTTTATTTTCCTTGGAGCATAGGAAGTTGAGAAGGGTCATAATAAAAGTGTTCAAAATCACGACTGCACACATCGGCTAAATAGGAGGAAACCTTGATTGTAATCATGTATTGTCTTTCCACTGACTGATTAGTACGCAACAAATGCTTTTCACTGTATTTCTGCACACGTGACCATAAACTAAACTCAACTTTCACATTTCCTCATAGCAGGTAGATAAAAATGGTGGAGAAACTCACCGGGTGAGGCAGCATTTAAGGAGCGAAGGAAATAGACAACATTTCGGGTCAAGACCCTTCTTCAGACTGATGTGAGGGTGGGGGGGGGGGTGGGAGGAAGAAAGGAAGAGGTGGATTCAGAGGACTGAGGGAGAGCTGAGAAGGGGAGGAGAAAGTAGGGACCACCTGAAATTAGAGAAGTCAATGTTCATACCGCTGGGGTGCAAACTGATGAAGCGAAATATGAGGTGCTGCTCCTCCAATTTACGGTGGGACTCACTCTGGCCATGGAGGAGGCTCAGGACAGAAAGGTCGGATTCGGAATGGGAGGGAAACCAGTGCTGGCGCTACTTTGGGCCCAGAATCACATGGTAATGGCTTATCTAGATATTTTAATCATAAACAACACTCAAGAGACAGCTGAGGAATCGGTTTCATTTACCAAATACATATTAGAAAGGTTAGGGTTCCTTCAAATGTCCTATAGACAATAGACAATAGGTGCAGGAGTAGGCCATTTGGCCCTTCGAGCCAGCACCGCCATTCAATGTGATCACGGCTGATCATCCCCAATCAGTACCCCGTTCCTGCCTTCTCCCTATATCCCCTGACTCCGCTATTTTTAAGAGCCCTATCTAGCTCTCTCTTGAAAGCATCCAGAAAACCCGCCTCCACCACCCTCTGAGGCAGAGAATTCCACAGACTCACCACTCTCCGTGAGAAAAAGTGTTTCCTCGTCTCCATTTTAAATGGCTTACTCCTTATTCTTAAACTGTGGCCCCTGGTTCTGGACTCCCCCAACATTGGGAACATGACACCATGTCACTAAGTTCTCTATCTCCTTCCTGTACTATGTCTCTTAAGTCATACATGAGTCTTTTGACAGAGAATATCCTGATTGATACTTTATTGTCATGTGTACTTGGCACGGTGAGATAGTTTGTTTGCATACAGTCCAATATATGCAAGAGTTGGCGCATAAAGGGCGTCGATAATGTTACAAAAGTTTTCAATATAGTCCCTCTTCCTTCTACCACCCCCCGCATCCAAGTCCCTCTTGGCGCCCCCCCCCCCCCCCATCATGTCAGGTCCCCCTCTGTCCTCCACCGACCAACTGGACTCGTTAGTTTGCCGACGTCCCTCTCGCTAGCCGACGTCGTTCCTCGTTCACCGCCGTCTCTCTCCCTCACCGACATCTCACCTCGCTCTGCTGGCGGCAAGGCCCGATCCTGGTCGGCTCCATGCCGGTGGCTGGGCCTGCTCTAGCTATATATCTGATAGCTCGTCAGCCATTGCGCCATCACCTTGTTCCTTGGCCAATGTTTGGCTGTGATAGAAACATAGAAAATAGATGCAGGAGGAGGCCATTCGGCCCTTCGAGCCAGCACCGCCATTGATTGTGATCATGGCTGATCGTCCCCTATCAATAACCCGTGCCTGCCTTCTCCCCATATCCCTTGACTCCACTAGACCCTAGGGCTCTATCTGACTCTCTCACAAATCCATCCAGTGACTTGACCTCCACTGCCCTCTGTGGCAGGGAATTCCATAAATTCACAACTCTCTGTGTGAAAACGTTTTTTCTCAGCTCAATCTCAAATGACCTCCCCTTTATTCTAAGACTGTGGCTCCGATCACATGCATTTGCTGTGCAAGAAGGAACTGCAGATGCTGGTTTAAACCAAAGGTAGACACAAAAAGCTGGAGTGACTCAGCGGGTCAGGCAGCATCTCTGCAGGGAAGGAATGGGTGACGTTTCAGGTTGAGACCCGAAACATCACCCATTCCTTCTCTCCGGAGATGCTGCCTGTCCCGTTGTGTTACATGCATTTTCTGACAGGGTCGTTGGGTTATATGCAGAAATCGAACACTCTTCAAGCTTGAAGAGTGAGGCCTGGAAGTAAAGTGGAGTTATATAATTCGGTTCAGGCTGGGAATTAAATTGCTTTTGAGTTAAAACACAAGGCAAAAAATTATAGTGATGACCGAGGCAGCTGAGATCAAAGATACAAGAGGAGCGGGATAGACCACTCCTACAAAATCCAATGGACTGACGTGTAGTACGCAACGGAACATCACTTCCGCCATTTTAGGAATAATCCTCTAGTATCTTTGGCTGAGATGTAGAAACAGGACAGACCAGATTTAATTATTATCTCCTTTGTGATTTGTTACAATGTCTATGGGTGAGTGCTGGAATACGGAGGAATGGGTGAGTGGTGGAATATTACGTTGGGGAACGGGTTGCGTTGGGGGATCAGGCCTCCCGTGTGACAGGGATCCAGCGGGTCCCACTTAGTCTAGTATATATGTATATGTGTGTACTTGTGAGTATGTGTATATATACTCAGTAAACTTTTATTTTCTCTTGTTTATTATATCGTTTACAGTGTACTATGTTTACATATTCTGTTGTGCAGCAGCAAGTAAGAATTTCATTGTTCTATCTGGGACATATGACAATAAAATACTCTTGAGTTAAGGGGCTGTCCCACTGCGGCGACCTAATCTGCGAATTTAGAAGAGTTTGCCCTCGACTCAAACTCGCAGCATGGTCGACACGTGGTCCTATGAGGTCACTGGAACTCTCCTTCGTGCTCGAGGGAAGTTCCCGCATACTCGCGGCCTCAGCTAGGTCGCGGAAAAATTTTCAGCATGTTGAAAAACATTTCCGCCAGTAAAAATTGGTCAGCATGGTTCTTTTTAACTCGTAGTGCAGTGGAGTGGGGTCGCTATGTAGTTACAGGCAGTTGAGCGCAGCCGTACGCAATCTCCTTCGCTGACCGGGCATTTTAATTGGCTCATTGGGGTTTTCAGTACCAAAAGTAAAACCGACTGGTGGGTAAAATGCCCGCTAAACTTTATTAAACATTGTCTGACTTCTCTCCCCCCCCCTCCCCCCCCCCTTCTCTAAAGGACTTACTGTACACTGCGCAGCCATCTTTTACCTTCCTCTTCATCGCGGGTATGAAATTCAGACAGCGCTCCACACGTTCCCTGGCCCCCGCCGTGTGTGTGTGTGTGTGTGTGTGTGCGTGTGTGTGTGTGTGTGTGTGTGTGTGTGTGTGTGTGTGTGTGTGTGTGTGTGTGTGTGTGTGTGTGTGTGTGTGTGTACGCGCGCAGACGGTCGATCCGGCTCGCGGTTTCTTCGCGGACGGTCGGTCCAGCTCGAGGTTTTCCAGGCGAGTGCCCTCGAGCTTGAAGGTCTCAGACACTTTTCTGAACTCGCGGATTAGGTCGCCGCAGTGGGACAGCCCCTTTTTAAAAGGTCATTTGTCAATAATGGTCGTACAATCATGGTAAATTATGAAATATGTAAATAAAGAAGGTGCTAGAGTTGCTGCCTTATAGCGCCATGAGAACTAACTTCGATCGTGACCACGGGGCCTGTCTGTATGCAGTTTGTATGTTCTCCCCTTGGCCATGTGGGTTTTCTTCAGGAGCTCCAGTTTCCTCCTACATTCCAAAGACATGCAGGTTTGCAGGTTAATTGGCTGCTGTCAATTGTCCCCAGTGTGTAGGATAGAACTAACGTACGGGTGATTGCTGGTTGGCATGGACTTAGTGAGCCGAAGGGCCTGGTTTCCACGCTGTATCTCTAAAAACTAAAACTATATTTTCAGGAAAAATGCAGGAAAAATATTGTCAATGTTGGGGGAGTCCAGAACATGGGGTCACAGGATAAGGATAAGGGGTCGGCCATTTAGGATTGAGATGAGGAAAAACGTTTTCACCCAGAGAGTTGTGGATCTGTGGAATTCTCTGCCACAGAAGGCGGTGGAGGCTAGATGCAGGAAGATGTTGGGGAGGTCCAGGACAAGGGGTCACAGCTTAAGGATAAGGGGGAAATCCTTTAGGACCGAGATGAGAAGGACTTTTTTCACACAGAGAGTGGTGGGTCTCTGGAACTCTCTGCCACAGAGGGTAGTTGAGGCCAGTTCATTGGCTATATTTAAGAGGGAGTTAGATGTGGCCCTTGTGGCTAAGGGGATCAGAGGGTATGGAGAGAAGGCAGGTATGGGATACTGAGTTGGATGATCAGCCATGATCATATTGAATGGCGGTGCAGGCTCGAAGGGCCGAATGGCCTACTCCTGCACCTAATTTCTATGTTTCTATGTTAGCCAAATCCCCATCTATAATTCACTTTCAAGGGGCATATGTAATTAATGAATGCCTTTGAAAAGAGGAAGAGAGTTGACCAGATTAGCACAGAACAATTGACAAAAGAAAAAAGAGCAGATTTATATCAGTTGCAATCATGTGAAACTTTTAATATTACCAATAATGGTTGATGAGTATTCAGTGACGCACAAGACTTGGGTCAATGACATGCAGCTGTTGTTTGTTGCAATTTCAGGCTTCAAGTAATCGTTGCCAAAATAGTTTACTGATCTATGAAAAGGGTGGGCTCCTGACAGGAAGATTGTCATAGAGTCGTACATTGTGGAAACAGACAATTCAGCCCAACTTGCCTACACTGACCAACAAGTCCCACCTGCCCACGGTTGGTCCATATCCCTTCAAACCTGTCCTATCCATGTACTTGCTTAACTGTTTCTTAAACGTTGGGATAGTCCCAGCCTCAAGTACCTCCTCTGGCAGCTTGTTCCATACTCCCACCACCCTTTGTATGAAAAAGTTACCCCTCGGATTCCTTCCAAAAGTTACCCCTCAGATTCCTTCACCTTAAACCTATGACGTCTGGTCCTCGATTCACCTACTCTGGGCAAGAGACTCTTTGCGTCGATCCGATCTATTCCTCTCATGATTTTATGCACCTCTATAAGATCACCCTGCTTCCGAGAAATAGAGACCCAAAACATATAACCATATAACAATTACAGCACGGAAACAGGCCATCTCGGCCCTTCAAGTCCGTGCCGAACAACTTTTTTCCCTTAGTCCCACCTGCCTGCACTCATACCATAACCCTCCATACCCTTCTCATCCATATGCCTATCCAATTTATTTTTTAATGATACCAACGAACCTGCCGCCACCACTTCCACTGGAAGCTCATTCCACACCGCTACCACTCTCTGAGTAAAGAAGTTCCCCCTCACGTTACCCCTAAACCTCTGTCCCTTAATTCTAAAGTCATGTCCTCTTGTTTGAATCTTACCTATTCTCAAAGGGAAAAGCTTGTCCACATCAACTCTGTCTATCCCTCTCATCATTTTAAAGACCTCTATCAAGTCCCCCTTTAACCTTCTGCGCTCCAGAGAATAAAGACCTAACTTATTCAACCTATCTCTGTAACTTAGCTGTTGAAACCCAGGCAACATTCTAGTAAATCTCCTCTGTACCCTCTCTATTTTGTTGACATCCTTCCTATAATTGGGCGACCAAAATTGTACACCATACTCCAGATTTGGTCTCACCAATGCCTTGTACAATTTTAACATTACATCCCAGCTTCTATACTCAATGCTCTGATTTATAAAGGCTAGCATACCAAAAGCTTTCTTTACCACCCTATCTATATGAGATTCCACCTTCAAGGAACTATGCACGGTTATTCCCAGATCCCTCTGTTCAACTGTATTCTTCAATTCCCTACCGTTTACCATGTACGTCCTATTTTGATTTGTCCTGCCAAGGTGTAGCACCTCACATTTATCAGCATTAAACTCCATCTGCCATCTTTCAGCCCATATTTCCAACTGGCCTAAGTCACTCTGTAGACTTTGGAAATCCTCTTCATTATCCACAACACCCCCTATCTTGGTATCATCTGTATACTTACTAATCCAATTTACCACCCCTTCATCCAGATCATTGATGTACATGACAAACACCAAAGGACCCAACACAGATCCCTGAGGCACCCCACTAGTCACCTGCCTCCAACCCGACAAACAGCCATCCACCATTACCCTCTGGCTTCTCCCATTCAGCCACTGTTGAATCCATCTTGCTATTCCTGCATTTATACCCAACAGTTGAACCTTCTTAACCAACCTTCCATGAGGAACCTTGTCAAAGGCCTTACTGAAGTCCATATAGACAACATCCACTGCTTTACCCTCGTCAATTTCCCTAGTAACCTCTTCAAAAAATTCAAGAAGATTAGTCAAACATGACCTTCCAGGCATAAATCCATGTTGACTGTTCCTAATTAGACCCTGTTTATCCAGATACTTATATATATTATCTCTAAGTATCTTTTCCATTAATTTGCCCACCACTGAAGTCAAACTAACCGGTCTATAACTGACACTACATGTCAGGTAGTGTTTCCTAAATACCAGATATTGCACCCAGCTAAACTGTCAGCATTTAAAAAGAGAAGATGCAAAGTGCTGGAGTAACTCAGCTGGTCAGGCAGCATCCTCCGAGGAGGGGGGGCTGGAGAATGAATGCTGGAGGGGAGGGGTTGGTCAAAGTCTGGCAGATGATCGGTGGATAACCAGATGGTTGGACAATGGGGAGAGATGACACATGTCACCTCTATTCCCTTTATCATGTATCTGTACACTGTGGATGGCTCGAATGTAATCACGTGCTGTCTTCCCGCTGGCTGGTTAGCACGCAGCAAATGCTTTTTCACCGTACCTCGGTACACGTGAAAACAGACTACACTCAAACATGTGTCTGTGGCAGCGGGTCTGGGTCTGTACCTGGTCACAGAGCAAGGGAGCGGTAGGAAAGACGGAGGGGGAGCAGTGAGAGAGGGTCTTACAGAACAACTCTGGTTGAAGAGAGGAGAATTTCGGGTCATAGAGTCATACAGCGCATGGAAACGGGTCGTTCAGCCCAATCTGCCCCATGCCGACCAATATGCTCCATCCACACTACATAGAAACATAGAAACAGAAATTAGGTGCAGGAGTAGGCCATTCGGCCCTTCGAGCCTGCACCGCCATTCAATATGATCATGGCTGATCATCCAACTCAGTATCCTGTACCTGCCTTCTCTCCATACCCTCTGATCCCCTTAGCCACAAGGGCCACATCTAACTCCCTCTTAAATATATCCAATGAACTGGCCTCAACTACCCTCTGTGGCAGAGAGTTCCAGAGACCCACCACTCTCTGTGTGAAAAAAGTCCTTCTCATCTCAGTCCTAAAGGATTTCCCCCTTGTCCTTAAACTGTGACCCCTTGTCCTGGACCTCCCCAACATCGGGAACAATCTTCCTGCATCTAGCCTGTCCAACCCCTTAAGATTTAATAGTCCCACCTGCATGCGTATACCTGTCTAAAGGTTTGTTTAAAGTTACGATAGTTCCTGCCACAATCACTTCCTCTGGCAGCTTGTTCAATAATCTACCACCCTTCGTGTAAAAAATATGCCCCTTGGGTTCCTATTAAATCTCCCCCCCCCCTTACCTTAAACCTATGTCCTCTGGTTCTTAGTTCCCCTACTCTGGGTACAACACTCTGACTTCACCCAATACCTTTGGTGATCTTTTACACCCTCTATAAGATCACCCCTCATCCTCCTGCGCTCCAAGGAATAAAATCCTGGCTCAGGCCCTCGACTCTTGGCACCATCCTCATAAATCTTCCCTGCAACCTTTCCAGCTCAACAACATCTTTCCCATACACAGGGTGACCAAAACTGAGCACAGTACTCTAAATATGGCTTTGTACAACTGTAACATGACCTCCCAACTCACTACTCTGACTGATGAAGGCCAATGTGCTGAAACCCATCTTGTCCACCCTATCTACCTGTGATTTCATTTTCAAGGCACTATGTGCCTGCACTTCTAGATCCCTTTGCTCTACAACCATCTTCGCTATCTAAAAATACCGCCCATGTCAGTTTCATCTGCAAACTTAAAGGGCCTGTCCCACAAGCATGCAACTCTATGCGATGAGCGCGACCTAACGTGGTCGCTTGAGCCGTCCGGCGTCGTGGGGCCGGTCCCACTTCGATCGCCGGAGCCGTGCGGAATTGTGCGGAGTTCGTCCCGACATCGCGCGGGGCTCCGAAAAACTGACTATGTTCAAAAATTCCGCGCGGCAACGGCTTGTCGGCTCGCAGTCACCTCGACGCATTACACACCGCCTCGACGTCGTGCCTCCGTGATTCTCTCTGTAGGTGCCTCCGTGACCCTCTATGTGTGTGGCTCCGTGGCCCTCTCTGTGTGTCCCTCTCTGTCCAGGCAAACTTACCTTTAAGACTTTGCTCCAAGTTCGCCTCACTTTGCGCCGCGTTGCGCCACTCACCCGACCTCTGTGCGGCCCTCACTGCCGGTTTGGTCGCGCTTGCCGCATGCAGGCCCATGCTGGTGGCAACGGCCCTGTACAGGGGATCACCCGACCTCCGCGCGGCCCCTGCTTCTAGTTTGATCGCGCTCATCGCATGGAGTCGGATGCTGGTAGGACAGGCCCTTACTAATCATGCCTTGTTCTTTCTCATTCGCATCACTGAGATAGATGGCACTGTGGCGGTCCCTGGATATTAGGCCACTCCGTGGGTCATCCCCTTCGGGACACGGACGGTGGTCTGCCCACGGGTTTTCCGGTTTCTGCATTTCCGGTTCCAGTTCCACGTAGAATTATCTGTGTGTCTTCTCATGCTTCACTAAAGGACTTCTGAACCTGCCTGGCGTCTAGCCTTTTCCACCAATTGGCCCAGCACCGAACCCTGTGGCACACCACTAGTCACAGGCCTCCAGTCTGAAAAGCACCCTTCCACCATCACCCTCTGCTTTCTTCCATGGAGCCAATTTTTTATCCATTCAGCCTTCTCTCCTTGGATCCCATGCGATCTTCCGGCACTTCACTCATATGCAATGTTGACTCAAACATCTCAGCCAGGGCACCTACAATTTCCTCTCTAGCTTCCCACAGTGTTCTCAGACATATTTCCAGGGACAGACGTGATCCCAGCTGCCTAGACCTGCCCCATGCCTCCTTCTTATTCTTGACCAATGCCTCAATTTCAAATTCTTCTAAGTTGGGAAACCATGAGGAGATTTTGCCGTTTTAAAATGCGATAACGTCTTTTGCATAACACAGAACATGTGAGACATTAAAACAATGAAGACTTTCAACTGTGCATTTGAACTGGATGCCTGAAACATGGGCACGCTGGGCGGGTGAGGCAGCATCTATGGAGCAAAGGAAAGCATTGATGCTGCCTCACCCACTGAGTTTCTCCAGCATTTTTGTCTACCTTCGATTTTCCAGCATCTGCAGTTCCTTCTTAAATAAATTAACAAGGGCTGGTTTGGAAAATATATTGCATTTAGGGACATGTTCTGTCTGAATCAGAAGATTGCTGACCCCGTAGTTTAGTTTAGTTTTGAGATACTGCGTGGAAAAAGGCCCTTCGGCCCACAAGTGATGACCCGTACACTAGTTCTTTTTCCAATGTTCAATAGATTCAGGATCAGTTCCTGTGGATTGGAGGATAGCTAATGTTATCCCACTTTTCAAGAAAGGAGCGAGAGAGAAAACGGGGAATTACAGACCAGTTAGCCTAACTTCGGTGGTGGGAAAGATGCTGGAGTCAATTATTAAAGAGGTAATAATGGGGCATTTGGAAAGCAGTAAAAGGATTAGTCCAAGTCAACATGAACTTATGAAAGGGAAATCATGCTTGACTAATAGAAACATAGAAACATAGAAAATAGGTGCAGGAGTAGGCCATTCGGCCCTTCGAGCCTGCACCGCCATTCAATGTGATCATGGCTGATCATCCAACTCAGTATCCCGTACCTGCCTTCTCTCCATACCCCCTGATCCCTTTAGCCACAAGTGCCACATCTAACGCCCTCTTAAATATAGCCAATGAACTGGCCTCAACTACCTTCTGTGGCAGAGAATTCCAGAGACTCACCACTCTCTGTGTAAAGAATGTTTTCCTCATTTCGGTAATCTTCTGGAATTTTTTGAGGATGTGACCTGGAGTAAAATGGTGCCAGTGGATGTAGTGTATCTAGACTTTCAGAAAGCCTTTGATTTAATGTTCAATTAAAGTAAGACACACCTTAATACAATTTAAAATCTTACATAGATTATACTATTCAAAAACTAAAATAAGTAAACTTTTTCCCAATGTCTCTCCTATGTGTGATAAATGTCAATGTCAAGAAGCTACTATAGCACTTGTGTTAAAGAAGGAACTGCAGATGCTGGAGAATCGAGGGTTACACAAAAGGCTGGAGAAACTCAGCGGGTGCAGCAGCATCTAAGGAGCGAAGGAGATAGGCGACGTTTCGGGTCGAGACCCTTCTTCAGAGCTAATATAGCACACTCATTTGGCTTTTGTACAAAAATTCAAACATTTTGGACTGAAATTTTTGAAATGTTCACAAAAATATTAAAAATAAAACTGACCCCAGAAGCAGACTGGATAATCTTCAGGATATCGGAAGACTGCCCTGAATTAAACGTGTTTCAAAAGACACTGTTTGAATATGGATTAATAACTGGAAAAAGGCTAATCTTAAAATTCTGGAAAAATTCTCTGGTACCCACAGTCAATATGTGGATTTCATCTATGTTTGAAACACTACACTTGGAAGATATGAGACTCCGACTAGCAGGAAAATCAGACTGTTTCTATAAGACGTGGTCTGCATTTGTAAATCTACTACAAGGATAAGGTGCAAGAACACCTCAAAAAAGTACCGGTGTCCGGTCTTGGTAAAGGGGGAAGAAAAACTGTCGAGTTGGTAGATTCCTTTTGTGAGATGTTTATAATAAAGTAACTGGCTTTTCTTTTTTCTTTTTCTATTTTTCCCTCTTTCTTTTTTTTTTCCTCTCCAGGGTCTATCACTTAATTCCCGTTTCTAACTCTTCAAGGGTTTCCTTTCCCTCTGTCACGCTTTGGCAATTCCACATCTCTTTTTCACTTTTCTACTTTCTACGCTGCTATTTTTCTCTCTATTCGCTCTTTTCTAAAGCCTTAAAATAAAAATAAAAATTAAGGGGTACAATGACTGTAATACAATTCAAGGGATGTACACTGATGTAACTTACAGTACCGCTAATAAATAAAGATTAAAAAAAAAAGAAAGCCTTTGATAAGGTCCCGCACGGGAGACTGGTGACTAAAATTAGAGCACATGGTATTGGGGGTAGGGTGTTGACATGGATAGAAAATTGGTTGGCAGACAGGAAGCAAAGAGTAGGAGTGAACGGGTCGTTTTCAGAATGGCAGGCAGTGGTGAGTAGAGTGCCGCAAGGCTCGGTGTTGGGGCCGCAACTGTTTACCATATATATTAATGATTTGGAAGAGGGAATTAGGAGCAACACTAGCAAGTTTGTGGATGACACAAAGCTGGGTGGCAGTGTGAACTGTAACGAGGATGTTAGGAGGTTGCAGGGGGACCTGGACAGGTTGAGTGAGTGGGCAGATGCGTGGCAGATGCAGTATAATAAAGATAAATGTGAGGTTATCCACTTTGGCGGCAAAAACAAGGGGGCAGATTATTATCTCAGTGGGGTTAGGTTAGGTAAGGGGGAGGTACAGTGAGACCTGGGTGTCCTTGTACGCCAGTCACTGAAAGTTGGCGTGCAGGTACAGCAGGCAGTGAAGAAAGCTAATGGAATGTTGGCCTTCATAACAAGAGGATTTCAGTACAGGAGTAAAGAGGTTCTTCTGCAGTTGTATAGGGCTCTGGTGAGACCACATCTGAAGTATTGTGTACAGTTGTGGTCTCCTAATTTGAGAAGGACATCCTTGTGATTGAGGCAGTGCAGCGTAGGTTCACGAGATTGATCCCTGGGATGGCGGGACTGTCATATGAGGAAAGATTGAAAAGACTAGGCTTGTATTCACTGGAGTTTAGAAGGATGAGGGGGGATCTTATAGAAACATATAAAATTATAAAAGGACTGGACAAGCTAGATGCAGGAAAAACTTTCCCAATGTTGGGTGAGTCCAGAACCAGGGGCCACAGTCTGAGAATAAAGGGGAGGTCATTTAAGACTGAGAAAAAACTTTTTTACCCAGAGAGTTGTGAATTTATTGAATTCCCTGCCACAGAGGGCAGTGGAAGCCAAATCACTGGATGGATTTAAGAGAGAGTTAGATAGAGCTCTAGGGGCTAGTGGAGTCAATGGATATGGGGAGAAGGCAGGCACGGGTTATTGATAGTGGACGATCAGCCATGATCATATTGAATGACGGTGCTGGCTCGAAGGGCCGAATGGCCTCCTCCTGCACCTATTTTCTATGTTTCTATCCTCCACACAAGTGACAATGTACAGAAGCCAATTAACCTACAAATCTGCACGTCTTTGAAATGTGGGATGAAACCCGGGCACCTGGAGAAAACCCACGCAAACACAGGGAGAAAGTACAAACTCTATAAAACAGTATCTGTAGTCAGGACCGAACCGGGGTCCCCGGCGCTGGAACGCAGCAACGCTACCACTGCGCCACTGTGCCTCCCAAGAAGGCCAATCAGTTGGCTGTTGACCTTGGCATTAACTTTCCTGTTAACTTCCCTTAACTATTGATGTCAGGTTGGCGGACATGACCAATGGGAATAATGAGGAACTAATGGTCTTGTTCGGAGATCTGAGCATTATATCCGGTGTCAATTCTGCTCAAGGGGTTGCATTGCAAATTTGTGCTGTGTTTTGAATATAGGGAACTCAAGTGCTGTACATTCGTGATGTGCTTTGACTAAAGGGAACATACATATATGCTACAATGGCAAGAAAATCTTTTGAAAAATCACATTCTCGAACAGTTTATTAATATCACAGTCAAGGTCGCGTGGAAGATAAACTGCTGGAGGATGAGGTGGAGTATTGTTCAAGTAAAGAGCACTGAAAAAGAATGTCTGACTTTATGCATTTATTTATACCTTTATTTACAATTTCCGAAGGCCCTCAGACAGAAACAATATTTATATGTGTTAAAGAAGGAACTGCAGATGCTGGAGAATCGAGGGTTACACAAAAAGCTGGAGAAACTCAGTGGGTGCAGCAGCATCTAAGGAGCGAAGGAGATAGGCGACGTTTCGGGTCGTGACCCTTCTTCAGAATATTTATATAGTGCACAATATTTATATAGTGCTGCAATTACTGCTACTTCAGTTCTAGGGAGCTGAGTTTAATCTTGTGCTGAGTTTGCATGCTTCCCTTGTGGTCACATTCTCAGTTTCCTTGTATATCCCAAACTTTACTGGAGTGCCGCAAGGCTCGGTGTTGGGGCCGCAACTGTTTACCACATATATTAATGATTTTGGAAGAGGGAATTAGGAGCAACACTAGCAAGTTTGTGGATGCCACAAAGCTGGGTGGCAGTGTGAACTGTGAAGAGGATGTTAGGAGGTTGCAGGGGGACCTGGACAGGTTGAGATTGGGCGTTATTTGCACGTCATGTAGATGGCGCGTGAAGATTTTGTTCATATCAAAATCCTGGGGCGCCGGGCGCGACCACCACGCACCATGTGCGCGGCACAAGTCGTGCGTCGCGACGTGTAAATTATGATGCTGTGGCGTCAGCCTAAACACGGGCCACTTATGCTCAAACCCTCGTCAGGAGATACGAGGGCGGGCACGTGACGTCATGGGCTAGAGGGAGTGCCCTGGTACTTCAGGTCTCTCACCTCGAGACTTAGAGCAGTCAACAGGTAGCTGAGCCCGAGAGCACAACCTCGCTCAGCTTCAGCAACATTATAATATGGTTAGCGCACCAACTTACCGTGTCATCACTGAATAAACAACACTTTGAATCGGCCTGACGTCTCACCTTTATTCACCACGTATGGTGCCACTACAACGCGTAAATTACACGCAAATGACGCCCAAGTGGAACAGTCCCTTTAGGGATAAATATTCACCAAGGCACGTGCGAGGAAATCTCTCTTTCTTCCTTTAACAGTGCTGTGGAATATTTCACCTCCTTTGGAGAGCAGATATCAGTCCAACATCATGGCCAAACTAAACACATTCGGAAGGTAGACACAAAAATGCTGGAGTAACTCAGCGGGACAGGCAGCGTCTCTGGAGAGAAGGAATGGGTGACGTTTCGGGTCGAGACCCTTCTTCAGGCTTAAGGCAAAAAAAGCTCAGTGTGTGCAGTGGTCCCTGGCACTCCCTGAACAGCCAGGAAGGATGATATTCTCAAGACTGTGAGAATACAGTCATGAAACCTGCCTTACTTAATACAAAACCACTGCGTCATTATATTTGTAGTATCTTCCACCGACATTAGGCCATGTGTTCTAATGGGGAAAGCAAATGGTGCTTTATCCCAGAGGGGAAATGCTGCCAATGGGCCAAGGCTGCCCTCTAGAGGAGGTGCGAGGCACACTATGGAACAAGATTGAGAATTGCCAATATCACATACCATAAATGATGTAGATAAAATGAACAAGTTGGTGGATTCCTTTTGCGTGATATATATAACATAATAACTGGATTTTTTTCTTTTTCCTTTTCTTTTTTTAGGGTCTATCTTTTAACCCCCTTTTCTAATTCTTTGACCAAGGGTTTCTTCTCCCCTTTGGCACGCTCTTTCACTATCCCAACTCTTTTCACATTTCACTCTCTTTCTCTCCATTATTTTTCTTTAAAAGCCATAAAATTATGGGGTACAATGACTGTAACAATATATATGTGTACATTGATGTATTTACCTCTAATAAATACAATTATTTAAAAAAAACGATTTAGAATTGCCAATACCACATACCATAAATTAGGTATGTTACAAAACTTACCTTGAGCAGCAATGGGGAACAAGATTCAAAGTCAAAAGTCAAAAGAGTTTATTGTCATGTGTCCCTGACAGGACAATGAAAATCTTTCTTTGCACAGCACAACAGAACATAGAAGGCATTGACTACAATTCTATACATAAATACACCCATGACTTAATAAATTAATAAAGTGCAAATAACAGATGGAGGGATATTAATGTTCAGAGTTCCAAGCCAGGTTTAATAGCCTGATGGCTGTGGGGAAGTAGCTATTCCTAAACCGGGTTGTTGCAGTCTTCAGGCTCCTGTACCTTCTACCCAAAGGTAGCAGGGAGATGAGTTTGTGGCCAGGGTGGTGTGGGTCCTTGATGATGCTGCCAGCCTTTTTGAGGCAGCGACTATGATAAATCCCCTCGATGGAAGGAAGGTCAGAGCCGATGATGGACTGGGCAGTGTTTACTACTTTTTGGAGTCTTTTCCTCTCCAGGGCGCTCAAGTTGCCGAACCAAGCCACGATGCAACCAGTCAGCAAGCTCTCTACTGTACACCTGTAGAAGTTAGAGAGAGTCCTCTTTGACTAATTTCCGAGTATGAAAATGGTCATAACTTTCTTAATAATAAGATATGAAAGTGAATTAGGTGTCAAATTAAACTTCTTTTTATGCTTTATCTGATGGGATAAATTGCAACTTGATTTTTAAAATCTCAAAATGTTGTAACATTGCTACATAAATGATGTTGATAAAATTAACAATTCTTTGGGATTATTTATGTTCTTTGCACGTTTTAACCTGAACCAGATGATCTACGGTTAAAACAATTACTTTCTTCTTGTTAGCATTAATTTAAGGAATGGTACAGCACCGCAGCGCAGCAGTAGAGTTGCTGCCTTGCAGCACCAGGTTCGATCCTGACTTCGGGTGCTGTCTGTGGTGAGTTTGTACGTTCTCCCCGTGACCGTGTGGGTTTTATCCGGGTGCTTCACTGTCCTCCCACACTCCAAAGACGTTCAGGTTTGTCGGTTAATTGGCTTCGATAAAAATTGTAAATTGTCCCTAGTGTGTAGGATAGTGTTGACGTACGGCACGGACTCAGTGGGCCGAAGGGCCTGTTTCCACGCTCTATCTCTAAACTAAACAAAAGTAAAACTAAAGGCTGGATTAGGTTAACTGAGAGGAGAAGAATTAGGCCATTCGGCCCATCAGGGCTACTCCGTAATTCAATCACGGCTGATCTAACTCTCCCTCCTAACCCCATTCTCCTACCTTCTCCCCGTAATCCCTGACAGAATTGCATTAAGCTCAGTTCTGAAGAATAATGACTTCCCCAACACAAAGAAAAATCAGATTAAGCAGAGACTCACCAGCCTCAACTTTAGTTTAGCTTCGAGATACAGCGCAGAAACAGGCCCTTCAGCCCACCGAGTCCTCGCCGACCAAAGATCTCCTCATGCTAACACTGTCCTACACACACTGGGGACAATTTACATTTACACCAAGCCAATTAACCTACAACCCTGTACATCTTTGGACTGTGTGAGGAAACCAAAGATCTCGGAGAAAACCCACGCAGGGCATAAGGAGAGCGTGCAAACTCCAGAAAGTCAGCATCCCTAAGCGGGATCTCTGGCGCTGTAAGGCAGTAGCTCTATACCCTACGCCACCGTGCCGTCCTCAACTCTAACTAAGTGAAGGATCATGTGCATTTTGGCTCATGTAATGTTTTGAAGTAATGCTGTATAAATAGAATTGAAGTATATTTGGTCTAACAAAATATATAAAACATGCTAGCTTTACGCCGTTGGTTTGTAATTTGCTCTGCTCCTTCATGTTTAATTTCCAGAATGTAGGGAAATCACTTCATGCTCTGCAAACATGGGCAGCTGTTTCTTATTGGAGGCAACGTGTGTGTTCCCCATCTGGAAGCCTTGGATGAACTGCAAGGTCAACCCCCAGGTGAAGTCTGAGTCTGCTGCTTTCAAGTCCATTGACGGGGTGGAAGATTGCAACCTTCACGTGGTCCGCCCTGTTTCGACTAATGCAATCAACTCGACGTGCACAAACGGAAGATCAAATGGAACAAGTTGTCCAACAACTTTAGCCTGTGCACGCCACACGAAAGAAGAAGTCAATTGACTGTAGATGCGTTTTCAATACCATAATCCCATCCAAGCTCCTGGACCCTGTAGTCAGAATCTCTCCTCTCCCACCGGATTCACAACTTTGTGACCCACAGACCACAATCAGTGCAGATAGCTGACTGCACATCCTCCTCAATAATTCTCAACACCGGTGCCCCGCAAGGATGCGTTCTCAGCCCTCTACTATTCTCCCCCTTTACACTCATGACTGTGTGGACAAATTTGGCTCCAATGAGCCAGATCACGAGAAATGACGAGACAGAAACATAGTGGGGTGGCATGGTGGCACAGCGGTAGAGTTGCTGCCTTACAGCACTTGCAGCGTCGGAGACTCAGGTTCGATCCTGACTACGGGTGCTGTCTATACGGTATTTGTACGCTCTCCCCGTGACTGCGAGGGTTTTCTCCGAGGTCTTCGGTTTCCTCCCTTACTCCAAAGATGTACGTGTTTGTAGGTTAATTGGCTTGGTATAAATGTAAAATGGTCCCTAGTGTGTGTAGGGTATTGTTAATGTGTGGGTGATCACTGGTCGGCGTGGACTCGGTGGGCCGAAGAGCCTGTTTCCGCGCTGTATCTCTAAACTAAAAATAAAACTAAAATCGGTGCAGGAGTAGGCCATTTATCCCTTTGAGAGATTTACAACTCTCTGGGTGAAAACGTTTTTCCTTATCTCAGTCCTAAATGGCCTACCCCTTATTCCTACGCTGTGGCCCCTAGTTCTGGACTCCCCGAACATCGGGAACATCTTTCTTGCATCTAGCCTGTCCAATTCCTTAAGAAATGTATATGCTTCTATAAGATATCCTCTCATCCTTCTAAATTCTAGTAAATACAAGCCCAGTCGACCTATTCTTTTATCATATGTCAGTCCCGCAAACCCAGAAATAAACCTGGTGAACCTACGCTGCGCTCCCTCAATAGCAAGAAGGTCCTTCCTCAAATTAGGAGACCAAAACTGCACACAATACTCCGGGTGTGGTCTCACCATGGCCCTGTGCAAATGCAGTAGGATCTCCTTGCTCCTATACTCAAATCCTCTCGCAATGAAGGCCAACATGCCATTGGCTTTCTTCACTGCCTGCTGTACCTGAGATGGAGTATTGGAAGGAGATAGAAAATTGAGTAAAGTGGTGCGAGGACAATGACCTCTCTCTCGATGTCAGCAAGATGAAGGAGTGAGTTATCAACATCAGTAAACATGTTGGAGCACATGCCCCACCTGGCGTCAATGGTGATAAAGTGGAAATTGTTGAGAGCTTTAAATTCCTTAGCATAAATATTACCAATGATCTGTCGTTGACCAACCATTTTGAAGTGACAATCAAGAAAGCACACCAACGCCTCAACTTCCTCAGGAGACTGAGGAATATCAGCATGACTCCAATGACTCTCACAAACATCTACAGATGCTCCGTCGAAAGCATACTGTCGGGGTTGCATCGTGGCTTGCTTTGGGACCTGCTCAGCCCAAGACCACAACCAACTGCAGAATGTAGACAATAGACAAGGGCTGAATGGCCCCGGGAGGAGGCCATTCAGCCCTTCAAGCCAGCACCGCCATTCAAAGTGATCATGGCTGATCATCCACAATCAGTACCCCGTTCCTGCCTTCTCCCCATATCCTTCAATATCCCCATATCCATATTTTTAAGAACCTTATCTAACCCTCTCTTGAAAGCATCCAGAGAACTGGTCTCCACTGCCCTCGGAGGCAGAGAATTCCACAGACTCACAACTCTCTGTGTGAAAAAGTAGTTCCTCATCTCCATTCTAAATGGCTTACCCCTTATTCTTAAACTGTGGCCCCTGGTTCTGGACTCCCCCAACATCGGGAACATGTTTCCTGCTTCTACAGTGTACAAACCCTTAATAATCTTATGTTTCAAAAGATACTCTCTCATCCTTCTAAATTCGAGTGTATACAAGCCCAGCCGCTCCTTTCTATCAACATATGACAGTCCCGCCATCCCGGGAATTAACCTTGTGAATCTACGTTGCACTCCCTCAATAGCAAGAATGTCCTTCCTCAAATTTGGAGACCAAAACTGCAAACAATACTCCAAGTGTGGTCTCACTAAGGCCCTGTACAACTGCAGAAGGACCTCTTTGCTCCTATACTCAAATCCTCTCGCAATGAAGGCCAACAATACTCCAAGTGTGGTCTCACTAAGTACCTCTTTGCACCTATACTCAACTCCTCTTGTTATGAAGGCCAACGTGCCAGTTGTTCTTCACTGCCTGCAGTACCTGCACGCTTACTTTGATGTAGTCCATCACGCAAATCAAACACCCCATAATTGACTCCATCTGCACATTGCACTGCCTTGGAGAAGCAGCCAACATAATCAAAGACTTTTACGAGGATGTTGCCAGGATTAGAGGGTCTGAGCTATAGGGAGAGGTTGAGTTGGGCTGACACTCTATTCCTTGGAGCGCAGGAGGATGAAGGTGATTTTATAAAGGTGCATAAAATATGGATCATGGAACATAGGATTATTAAGGGTTTGGACACGCTAGAGGCATGACATGAGAATTAAGGGACAGAAGTTGAGGGATAACATGAGGGGGAACTTCTTTAATCAGAGAGTGGTGTGGAATGATCTTCCAGCAGAAGTGGTGGAGGCAGGATCGATTTTAACATTTAAAAGTAAAGTGGATAGGTATATGGACGGGAAGGGAATGGAGGGGTACGGTCTGAGTGCAGGTAGATGGGACTAGGGGAAAATAAATGTTCGGCACGGACTGGAAAGGCCGAGAGGGCCTGTTTCCGTGCTGTAATTGTTATATGGTTATATGTTATATGGTTATATGTTATATGGTTATAATGAGAAGAATAGATCGGGTAGATTGACTACTCTTTCCCAGAGTAGGTGAATCGAGGACCAGAGGACATAGGTTTAAGGTGACGGGGAAAAAATTTAAGAGGTACCTGAGGAGTATTTTTTTCACACAAAAGGTGGTGGGTGTATGGAACAAACTGTCAGAGGAGGTAGTTGAGGCTGGGACTATCGTAACGTTTAAGAAACAGATAGACAGGTACAAGGATAGGACAGGTTTGGAGGGATATGGAGCAAATGCGGGCGGGTGGGACTAGTGTAGCTGGGGCATGTTGGCCGGTGTGGGCAAGTTGGGCCGAAGGGCCTGCTTCCACGCTGTATCATTCTATGACTCCTCGCACCCTGGTCATTCCTTCCTCTCCCTGTTTCCGTCGGGCAGAAGATACTAAAGGTTGGAACCGCGCACCACTGACTCAAGAACAGCTTCTTCTCCCATTATCAGGCTTCTGAACGGTCCTTCCATAAGCTAGAAATTCCAATTCACATCTATCCCACTCTGATTGCTCGACTTTATTCAAACAATATCAACGCCATGCCAAAATTTTATCTTAGGCTGGTATTCCCTTAAATAGTTAAAATCTTAAGGGCCTGTCCCACCAGCATGCGATTCCATGTGGTGAGCGCGACCAAACTGGCAGCGGGGGCCGCGCGGAGGTCGGGTGATCCCCGTACTGGGCCCGTCCCACCAGCATGCGCCCGCATGTGGCAAGCGCGACCAAACCGGCAGCAGGGGCCGCGCGGAGGTCGGGTGAGTGGCGCAACGCGGCACAAAGTGAGGCGAACTTGGAGTGAAGTCTTAAAGGTAAGTTCGCCAGGACAGAGAGGGACACACAGAGAGGGGCACAGAGGCACACACAGAGAGGGCCACGGAGCCACACACAGAGAGGGTCACGGAGGCACCTACAGATAGGTTCACGGAGGCATGATATCGAGGCGGTGTGTAATGCGTCGAGGCGACTGCGAGCCGACAAGCCGTTGCCGTGCGGAATTTTTGAACATGGTTAGTTTTTCGGAGCCCTGCGCGATGTCGGGACCAACTCCGCACAATTCCGCATTGCTCCGGCGATCGAAGTGGGACCGGCCCCGTGACGCCGGACGGCTCAAGCGACCACGTTAGATCGCGCTCATCGCATGGAGTTGCATGCTGGTGGGACAGGCCCTTTACAGTCTCCTTGTTTCAGCCTTCTTTCTTAGAAAATCACTTGCATTCACCCTATTCATAAATTGTGATACACTTATAATTTGTTTACGGCCCTGAATCTGTATTTTTTATGTTATCATAAGTGATAGGAGCAGAATTAGGCCATTCGGCCTATCAGGTCTATTCTGCCATTCAATCATAGCTGATCTATCTCTCCCTCCTAACCCCATTCTCCTGCCTTCTCCCCATAACCCGGCACCCATACTAATCAAGAATCCATCTCTGCGTTAAAAATATTCTTTAACGGCCTCCGCAGCCTTCTGTGGCAAAGAATTCCATAGTGTCACCATCCTCTGACTAAAGAAATTTCTCCTTGTCTTCTTCCGAAAGGAAGATCCTTTAATTCTGAGGCTATGACCTCTTCCCAACCTGGGGTAAATTTTACATACCCATGGGGTAAATTTGTCGATTCTGGATTTTGTACATATTTTCTCTCATTGACTGACTGTGTTTAGTTCCTTTTATACCGGTATCTGTTCATCATTAGTTGTTCATAAATAAGTGAAATAACATTGTTATGTGCTATTAAAGTTGCCTGGGGTAAAACGGGACAAAAAAGGTTGGGTACCCCTGTCCTAGACTCTCCAACTAGTGGAAAGACATCCTTGCCATAGAGGGGGTACAGAGAAGATTCACCAGACTGATTTCTGGGATGTCAGGACTTTCATATGAGGAAAGATTGGATAGACTCGGCTTGTACTCGCTGGAATTTAGAAGATTGAGGGGGGATCTTATAGAAACTTACAAAATTCTTAAGGGGTTGGACAAGCTAGATGCTGGAAGATTGTTCCCGATGTTGGGGAAGTCCAGAACAAGGGGTCACAGTCTAAGGATAAGGGGGAATTCCTTTAGGACCGAGATGAGGAAAACATTCTTTACACAGAGAGTGGTGAGTCTCTGGAATTCTCTGCCACAGAAGGTAGTTGAAGCCAGTTCATTGGCTATATTTAAGAGGGCGTTAGATGTGGCACTTGTGGCTAAAGGGATCAGGGGGTATGGAGAGAAGGCAGGTACGGGATACTGAGTTGGATGATCAGCCATGATCACATTGAATGGCGGTGCAGGCTCGAAGGGCCGAATGGCCTACTCCTGCACCTATTTTTCTATGTTTCTATGTAACATCCTCTCCACATCCACTCCATCTAAGCTATTCGGTAAGTTTCAATGAGGTTCCCCCTTCATCTTTCAAAACTAAAGTGAGTAAAAGCCCAGTTTCGAAGCACTCAAAGTTAGCGTTACATCTCAGTTTACTTAGATCTAAAAACAGCGAACTATGTAGTTAGCAGTGTTGTATATTCACGTTGCCTTTCTGTTGACTGGATAGCACGCAACAAAAAGTTTCACTGTACCTCAGTACATGTGACAGTGATAAATTAAACTACAGATGGGGTGATGAGATCCTTGATAACTTCTAGTTTAGAAAGGACAAGACAAGGTTTCAGGAAACAAACAATTGACTCAATAAACTTATGCAAAATAATAGACTTAAAGGCAAATCAGATTTTAGATTCCAAGAGTATTGCATCTTGTCAAGAAGTACAAAAAAATGCCTGAGGTTGTCCAGGTTTTAAGTAAAGAGATGTGATTTGCTGAAGCGATGTATGTAGGATGAAACCAGGCTTCTTGAAAGCAATTTTATCAGCGAAGTTGTGAATATTTTGTGGAGGACTGAGTGAGCCTGGCAGTGAGGAAGAATTATTTGATCTTAAAAGATTATAAAATATATGACATACTAGACCAAGTAGGACCCGTTGAATCCCATTTTCCCACGGGTGGTCTGGTCCCTTGACGCAATTTTCCACCTCTCCACCAATTCAAATATTGGTGGCCGATGGGGGGGGGGGGGCTTTCTGGAGCGCTGGTATCGGTTCTTGGGGTGGCAGCTCAGTCCCTCAAGCCTGATGTGCTGGCAGCTCACTCACGGTTGGTGGGCTGGCAGTTGACTCGTGGCTATTCCTTGAAATTCCATTTCAAGCAGGGTGCAAGGCCACCAAATTCAAATCCTTTGTCCTACCATTTCAAGCAGGGTGCAAGGCCACCGAATTCAAGTGCAGTTTCCTACCACTTCAAGCACGGTGCAAGGCCACCGAATTCAAGTGCAGTTTCCAACCATTTCAAGCAGGGTGCAAGGCCACCAAATTCAAATGCAGTTTCCAACCATTTCAAGCAGGGTGCAAGGCCACCGAATTCAAGTGCAGTTTCATACCACTTTCAGCAGGGTGCAAGGCCGCCAAATTCAAGTGCCGTTTTATTCCACTTCAAGCAGGGTGCAAGGCCACCAAATTCAAGTGCAGTTTCATACCATTTCAAGCAGGGTGCAAGGCCACCAAATTCAAATGCAGCTTCATACCATTTCATGCAGGGTGCAAGGCCACCAAATTCAAATGCAGCTTCATACCATTTCATGCAGGGTGCAAGGCCACCAAATTCAAATGCAGTTTCCAACCATTTCAAGCAGGGTGCAAGGCCACCGAATTCAAGTACAGTTTCATACCACTTTCAGCAGGGTGCAAGGCCGCCAAATTCAAGTGCCGTTTTATTCCACTTCAAGCAGGGTGCAAGGCCACCAAATTCAAGTGCAGTTTCATACCATTTCAAGCAGGGTGCAAGGCCACCAAATTCAAATGCAGCTTCATACCATTTCATGCAGGGTGCAAGGCCACCAAATTCAAATGCAGTTTCATACCATTTCAAGCAGGGTGAAACCACCATAAAACCATACAAAACACCAAACTCACAGTTCAGTAGACATTCAGTGTGTTCAGTTGATTCACAGCTCAGACAGTCGTGACCCATCCCTCCCCCATAATGCAGAGATTGAGCCACACCCACACTTCCGGGTTTTATAACCCCTCCCTCTCCCACCGGAAAAGGTGTGGCCTTCATGGCGTGATTGACAGGAGAGAGATACTCAACATTTTTTAAACACTAATAGACTTTTATTTTTCATTGATGGGAAGAATCCTCTGCAGCTGCTGAGCAGATGGGGACCGAGTAAGATGGCCAAAAATGACAACCGCAAGTGGTAGCATTTTATCTAAAATCAATATACAGTGCAAACAGGAAGTTACCCAAAGCACCCAAACCACCATTTGTAGTATTGCCTTTTAACTTCAGCCCAAAGCACCCAAAACACCATTTGCGGTAGTGCCTTTTTACTTCAACCCAAAGCACCCAAACCACCATTTGCAGTAGTGCCTTTTAACTTCAAACCAAACCACCATTTGCAGTAGTGCCTTTTAACTTCAACCCAAAGCACCCAACCCACCATTTGCAGTAGTGCCTTTTTACTTCAACCCAAAGCACCCAAACTACCATTTGCAGTAGTGCCTTTTTACTTCAACCCAAAGCACCCAAAACACCATTTGCAGTAGTGCCTTTTAACTTCAACCCAAAGCACCCAAACCACCATTTGCTGTAGTGCCTTTTTACTTCAACCCAAAGCACCCAAACCACCATTTGCAGTTGTGCCTTTTAACTTCAACCCAAAGCACCCAAACCACCATTTGCAGTAGTGCCTTTTAACTTCAACCCAAAGCACCCAAACCACCATTTGCAGTCGTGTCTTTTAACTTCAACCCAAAGCACCCAAAACACCATTTGCAGTAGTGCCTTTTTATTTCAACCCAAAGCAACCACACCACCATTTGCAGTAGTGCCTTTTAACTTCAACACAAAGCACCCAAACCACCATTTGCAGTATTGTCTTTTTACTTCAACCCAAAGCACCCAAAACACCATTTGCAGTAGTGCCTTTTTATTTCAACCCAAAGCAACCACACCACCATTTGCAGTAGTGCCTTTTAACTTCAACACATAGCACCCAAACTACCATTTGCAGTAGTGCCTTTTTACTTCAACCCAAAGCACCCAAACTACCATTTGCAGTAGTGCCTTTTTACTTCAACCCAAAGCACCCAAACCACCATTTGTAGTAGTGCCTTTTTACTTCAACCCAAAGCACCCAAAACACCATTTGCAGTAGTGCCTTTTTACTTCAACCCAAAGCACCCACACTACCATTTGCAGTAGTGTCTTTTTACTTCAACCCAAAGCACCCAAACCACCATTTACAGTAGTGCCTTTTTACTTCAACCCAAAGCACCCAAACCACCTTTTGCAGTAGTGCCTTTTTCCTTCAACCCAAAGCACCCAAACCACCATTTGTAGTAGTGCCTTTTGACTTCAACCCAAAGCACCCAAACAACCATTTGCAGGCAGTGCCTTTTTACTTCAAACCAACCATATTTTAATTTTCAAACCACATTAAGGGCACTCACAGTTGAGTAGACATGTGTTCAGTGTTATTCAGAGTTCAGAGTGACGTGACCCTCTGGATTCCTCCATCTTGCAGAGACTGAGTGAGGCACACCACTTCCGGATTTTATAGTCCCTCCCCCCTTCCACCAGCAGGGGCAGCAGAGAGAATAGCAATTTTAAAAAAAACATTAATATCTCTCTGATTTTTCATTGATGGGAAAAGTCCTCCAGTCCAGGAAGGCGGAGGGGGGCTCTGAGCGAGATAGCCAAAAATGACAGCCGTAGGTGGCGGCATTCTCTCGCAAATCACAGCACAACGTTCCAAAAGCGGTCAAGATCAGTAATATCGTAATACAAGATAGTAATATAATATAGATGTAAGTTAAATCTGGAAGAATTCTTTTTTTAAGTACATGTGATTATTGGAGAGGGTGGTGAATCTGTGGAATTCATTGGCACAGATGATTGTAGAGGCCAAGTCATTGGGTATTTTTAAAGGGGAGATAGATGGATTCTTGATCGGTAAGGGTACCAAAGGTTATGGGGTGAAGGCAGGAGAATGGGGTTGAGAGGGAAACAGATCAGCCGTGATTAAATAGTGGAGCAGATTCGATGATTTCAAGAGGGAGTTAGATTTACCTCTAGGGCTAACGGAATCAAGGGATATGGGGAAAAAGTAGGTACAGGGTACTGATTTTGGATGATCAGCCATGATCACGTTGAATGGCGGTGCTGGCTTGAAGGGCCAAATGGCCGACTCCTGCACCTATTTTTCTATGATAGGCCAAATGGCCTAATTCTGCTCCAATGTATCGTCATCCTATGGACACAAACACTGCAGCAAGAAAAGCAAGGAGCAGGTCCCAGATATTCAACATGAAAGACACAGTCAAGTGTAACATGTATTTTTTGGGAGAAGATGACGAATATAAATGATGATGTTCGGTTATTGTGAAAAAGAAAAAAAATAAGTGAATACTGAGTTCTCAAGAATGGAAATTGTATCAATGCAAAGAGTTTAAATAGTTTGGAAGCAAAACTGATAGGTTTAAATATAACTTTGGAGAAAAAGCAACCTGTTTTGAACTGCATTGCGTAGGAGGCCATCTCAAAAGTATTTAACTGATAAGTCAAAGACAAATTTTACAGTTAGGTGTTGGAGAACAGAATTAAAGAGGCAATTACTGCAGAGCAAAGTCATCATAGGTTGCTGACCACATCGAAAACAACACTGCTAATAACATACATTGCAGTTTTTAGACCAAAGCTAATTTTGAGAAGTAACGCTAACTTCAATAACTTTGGGAAATAGAGATGCAGGGCAGTATAAAAATGCCAGAAATATTTAGCTGCAAATTTCCTAACCAGCAGAAGTTGCCCAATAATCACCCTGTCAATTGCACGGGATATTTTTAAAAACTTTAGTCAAATCTTTCCCCTCATCTCGATTCCAGGGGATAAAACTCTAGTTTGTGTGATTGCCTGTAATTTTACTCTTGTTTCTAAATAAGCAGTAGAAATCAGAGATTGAATCTGCATCCAACTAATGTGATTCGGTGCCACCCTGAGTATTATACTTAACTACCAGGCTGTATCCAGCCAATTGTAAATCCAGCAGACATGCCTGCGATTCCAAGTTCCTCAGACGAGAGCACAAATCACAAGGAGATTACATATAACAGATGGAGGGATATTAATGTTCAGAGTTCCAAGCCAGGTTTAATAGCCTGATGGCTGTGGGGAAGTAGCTATTCCTAAACCGGGTTGTTGCAGTCTTCAGGCTCCTGTACCTTCTACCCAAAGGTAGCAGGGAGATGAGTTTGTGGCCAGGGTGGTCTGGGTCCTTGATGATGCTGCCAGCCTTTTTGAGACAGCGACTATGATAAATCCCCTCGATGGAAGGAAGGTCAGAGCCGATGATGGACTGGGCAGTGTTTACTACTTTTTGGAGTCTTTTCCTCTCCAGGGCGCTCAAGTTGCCGAACCAAGCCACGATGCAACCAGTCAGCAAGCTCTCTACTGTACACCTGGAGAAGTTAGAGAGAGTCCTCTTTGACTAATTTCCGAGTATGAAAATGGTCATAACTTTCTTAATAATAAGATATGAAAGTGAATTAGGTGTCAAATTAAACTTCTTTTTATGCTTTATCTGATGGGATAAATTGCAACTTGATTTTTAAAATCTCAAAATGTTGTAACATTGCTACATAAATGATGTCAATAAAATTAACAATTCTTTGGGATTATTTATGTTCTTTGCACGTTTTAACCTGAACCAGATGATCTACGGTTAAAACAATTACTTTCTTCTTGTTAGCATTAATTTAAGGAATGGTATAGCACCGCAGCGCAGCAGTAGAGTTGCTGCCTTACCGCGCCAGGTTCGATCCTGACTTCGGGTGCTGTCTGTGGTGAGTTTGTACGTTCTCCCCGTGACCGTGTGGGTTTTATTCGGGTGCTTCACTGTCCTCCCACACTCCAAAGACGTTCAGGTTTGTCGGTTAATTGGCTTCGATAAAAATTGTAAATTGTCCCTAGTGTGTAGGATAGTGTTGACGTACGGCACGGACTCGGTGGGCCGAAGGGCCTGTTTCCACGCTCTATCTCTAAACTAAGCAAAAGTAAAACTAAAGGCTGGATTAGGTTAATTGAGAGGAGAAGAATTAGGCCATTCGGCCCATCAGGGCTACTCCGTAATTCAATCACGGCTGATCTAACTCTCCCTCCTAACCCCATTCTCCTACCTTCTCCCCGTAATCCCTGACAGAATTGCATTAAGCTCAGTTCTGAAGGATAATGACTTCCCCAACACAAAGAAAAATCAGATTAAGCAGAGACTCACCAGCCTCAACTTTAGTTTAGCTTCGAGATACAGCGCGGAAACAGGCCCTTCAGCCCACCGAGTCCTCGCCGACCAAAGATCTCCTCATGCTAACACTGTCCTACACACACTGGGGACAATTTACATTTACACCAAGCCAATTAACCTACAACCCTGTACATCTTTGGACTGTGTGAGGAAACCAAAGATCTCGGAGAAAACCCACGCAGGGCATAAGGAGAGCGTGCAAACTCCAGAAAGTCAGCATCCCGAAGCGGGATCTCTGGCGCTGTAAGGCAGTAGCTCTATACCCTACGCCACCGTGCCGTCCTCAACTCTAACTAAGTGAAGGATCATGTGCATTTTGGCTCATGTAATGTTTTGAAGTAATGCTGTATAAATAGAATTGAAGTATATTTGGTCTAACAAAATATATAAAACATGCTAGCTTTACGCCGTTGGTTTGTAATTTGCTCTGCTCCTTCATGTTTAATTTCCAGAATGTAGGGAAATCACTTCATGCTCTGCAAACATGGGCAGCTGTTTCTTATTGGAGGCAACGTGTGTGTTCCCCATCTGGAAGCCTTGGATGAACTGCAAGGTCAACCCCCAGGTGAAGTCTGAGTCTGCTGCTTTCAAGTCCATTGACGGGGTGGAAGATTGCAACCTTCACGTGGTCCGCCCTGTTTAGACTAATGCAATCAACTCGACGTGCACAAACGGAAGATCAAATGGAACAAGTTGTCCAACAACTTTAGCCTGTGCACGCCACACGAAAGAAGAAGTCAATTGACTGTAGATGCGTTTTCAATACCATAATCCCATCCAAGCTCCTGGACCCTGTAGTCAGAATCTCTCCTCTCCCACCGGATTCACAACTTTGTGACCCACAGACCACAATCAGTGCAGATAGCTGACTGCACATCCTCCTCAATAATTCTCAACACCGGTGCCCCGCAAGGATGCGTTCTCAGCCCTCTACTATTCTCCCCCTTTACACTCATGACTGTGTGGACAAATTTGGCTCCAATGAGCCAGATCACGAGAAATGACGAGACAGAAACATAGTGGGGTGGCACGGTGGCACAGCGGTAGAGTTGCTGCCTTACAGCACTTGCAGCGTCGGAGACTCAGGTTCGATCCTGACTACGGGTGCTGTCTATACGGTATTTGTACGCTCTCCCCGTGACTGCGAGGGTTTTCTCCGAGGTCTTCGGTTTCCTCCCTTACTCCAAAGATGTACGTGTTTGTAGGTTAATTGGCTTGGTATAAATGTAAAATGGTCCCTAGTGTGTGTAGGGTATTGTTAATGTGTGGGTGATCACTGGTCGGCGTGGACTCGGTGGGCCGAAGAGCCTGTTTCCGCGCTGTATCTCTAAACTAAAAATAAAACTAAAATCGGTGCAGGAGTAGGCCATTTATCCCTTTGAGAGATTTACAACTCTCTGGGTGAAAACGTTTTTCCTTATCTCAGTCCTAAATGGCCTACCCCTTATTCCTACGCTGTGGCCCCTAGTTCTGGACTCCCCGAACATCGGGAACATCTTTCTTGCATCTAGCCTGTCCAATTCCTTAAGAAATGTATATGCTTCTGTAAGATATCCTCTCATCCTTCTAAATTCTAGTAAATACAAGCCCAGTCGACCTATTCTTTTATCATATGTCAGTCCCGCAAACCCAGAAATAAACCTGGTGAACCTACGCTGCGCTCCCTCAATAGCAAGAAGGTCCTTCCTCAAATTAGGAGACCAAAACTGCACACAATACTCCGGGTGTGGTCTCACCATGGCCCTGTGCAAATGCAGTAGGATCTCCTTGCTCCTATACTCAAATCCTCTCGCAATGAAGGCCAACATGCCATTGGCTTTCTTCACTGCCTGCTGTACCTGAGATGGAGTATTGGAAGGAGATAGAAAATTGAGTAAAGTGGTGCGAGGACAATGACCTCTCTCTCGATGTCAGCAAGATGAAGGAGTGAGTTATCAACATCAGTAAACATGTTGGAGCACATGCCCCACCTGGCGTCAATGGTGATAAAGTGGAAATTGTTGAGAGCTTTAAATTCCTTAGCATAAATATTACCAATGATCTGTCGTTGACCAACCATTTTGAAGTGACAATCAAGAAAGCACACCAACGCCTCAACTTCCTCAGGAGACTGAGGAATATCAGCATGACTCCAATGACTCTCACAAACATCTACAGATGCTCCGTCGAAAGCATACTGTCGGGGTTGCATCGTGGCTTGCTTTGGGACCTGCTCAGCCCAAGACCACAACCAACTGCAGAATGTAGACAATAGACAAGGGCTGAATGGCCCCGGGAGGAGGCCATTCAGCCCTTCAAGCCAGCACCGCCATTCAAAGTGATCATGGCTGATCATCCACAATCAGTACCCCGTTCCTGCCTTCTCCCCATATCCTTCAATATCCCCATATCCATATTTTTAAGAACCTTATCTAACCCTCTCTTGAAAGCATCCAGAGAACTGGTCTCCACTGCCCTCGGAGGCAGAGAATTCCACAGACTCACAACTCTCTGTGTGAAAAAGTAGTTCCTCATCTCCATTCTAAATGGCTTACCCCTTATTCTTAAACTGTGGCCCCTGGTTCTGGACTCCCCCAACATCGGGAACATGTTTCCTGCTTCTACAGTGTACAAACCCTTAATAATCTTATGTTTCAAAAGATACTCTCTCATCCTTCTAAATTCGAGTGTATACAAGCCCAGCCGCTCCTTTCTATCAACATATGACAGTCCCGCCATCCCGGGAATTAACCTTGTGAATCTACGTTGCACTCCCTCAATAGCAAGAATGTCCTTCCTCAAATTTGGAGACCAAAACTGCAAACAATACTCCAAGTGTGGTCTCACTAAGGCCCTGTACAACTGCAGAAGGACCTCTTTGCTCCTATACTCAAATCCTCTCGCAATGAAGGCCAACAATACTCCAAGTGTGGTCTCACTAAGTACCTCTTTGCACCTATACTCAACTCCTCTTGTTATGAAGGCCAACGTGCCAGTTGTTCTTCACTGCCTGCAGTACCTGCACGCTTACTTTGATGTAGTCCATCACGCAAATCAAACACCCCATAATTGACTCCATCTGCACATTGCACTGCCTTGGAGAAGCAGCCAACATAATCAAAGACTTTTACGAGGATGTTGCCAGGATTAGAGGGTCTGAGCTATAGGGAGAGGTTGAGTTGGGCTGACACTCTATTCCTTGGAGCGCAGGAGGATGAAGGTGATTTTATAAAGGTGCATAAAATATGGATCATGGAACATAGGATTATTAAGGGTTTGGACACGCTAGAGGCATGACATGAGAATTAAGGGACAGAAGTTGAGGGATAACATGAGGGGGAACTTCTTTAATCAGAGAGTGGTGTGGAATGATCTTCCAGCAGAAGTGGTGGAGGCAGGATCGATTTTAACATTTAAAAGTAAAGTGGATAGGTATATGGACGGGAAGGGAATGGAGGGGTACGGTCTGAGTGCAGGTAGATGGGACTAGGGGAAAATAAATGTTCGGCACGGACTGGAAAGGCCGAGAGGGCCTGTTTCCGTGCTGTAATTGTTATATGGTTATATGTTATATGGTTATATGTTATATGGTTATAATGAGAAGAATAGATCGGGTAGATTGACTACTCTTTCCCAGAGTAGGTGAATCGAGGACCAGAGGACATAGGTTTAAGGTGACGGGGAAAAAATTTAAGAGGTACCTGAGGAGTATTTTTTTCACACAAAAGGTGGTGGGTGTATGGAACAAACTGTCAGAGGAGGTAGTTGAGGCTGGGACTATCGTAACGTTTAAGAAACAGATAGACAGGTACAAGGATAGGACAGGTTTGGAGGGATATGGAGCAAATGCGGGCGGGTGGGACTAGTGTAGCTGGGGCATGTTGGCCGGTGTGGGCAAGTTGGGCCGAAGGGCCTGCTTCCACGCTGTATCATTCTATGACTCCTCGCACCCTGGTCATTCCTTCCTCTCCCTGTTTCCGTCGGGCAGAAGATACTAAAGGTTGGAACCGCGCACCACTGACTCAAGAACAGCTTCTTCTCCCATTATCAGGCTTCTGAACGGTCCTTCCATAAGCTAGAAATTCCAATTCACATCTATCCCACTCTGATTGCTCGACTTTATTCAAACAATATCAACGCCATGCCAAAATTTTATCTTAGGCTGGTATTCCCTTAAATAGTTAAAATCTTAAGGGCCTGTCCCACCAGCATGCGATTCCATGTGGTGAGCGCGACCAAACTGGCAGCGGGGGCCGCGCGGAGGTCGGGTGATCCCCGTACTGGGCCCGTCCCACCAGCATGCGCCCGCATGTGGCAAGCGCGACCAAACCGGCAGCAGGGGCCGCGCGGAGGTCGGGTGAGTGGCGCAACGCGGCACAAAGTGAGGCGAACTTGGAGTGAAGTCTTAAAGGTAAGTTCGCCAGGACAGAGAGGGACACACAGAGAGGGGCACAGAGGCACACACAGAGAGGGCCACGGAGCCACACACAGAGAGGGTCACGGAGGCACCTACAGATAGGTTCACGGAGGCATGATATCGAGGCGGTGTGTAATGCGTCGAGGCGACTGCGAGCCGACAAGCCGTTGCCGTGCGGAATTTTTGAACATGGTCAGTTTTTCGGAGCCCTGCGCGATGTCGGGACCAACTCCGCACAATTCCGCATTGCTCCGGCGATCGAAGTGGGACCGGCCCCGTGACGCCGGACGGCTCAAGCGACCACGTTAGATCGCGCTCATCGCATGGAGTTGCATGCTGGTGGGACAGGCCCTTTACAGTCTCCTTGTTTCAGCCTTCTTTCTTAGAAAATCACTTGCATTCACCCTATTCATAAATTGTGATACACTTATAATTTGTTTACGGCCCTGAATCTGTATTTTTTATGTTATCATAAGTGATAGGAGCAGAATTAGGCCATTCGGCCTATCAGGTCTATTCTGCCATTCAATCATAGCTGATCTATCTCTCCCTCCTAACCCCATTCTCCTGCCTTCTCCCCATAACCCGGCACCCATACTAATCAAGAATCCATCTCTGCGTTAAAAATATTCTTTAACGGCCTCCGCAGCCTTCTGTGGCAAAGAATTCCATAGTGTCACCATCCTCTGACTAAAGAAATTTCTCCTTGTCTTCTTCCGAAAGGAAGATCCTTTAATTCTGAGGCTATGACCTCTTCCCAACCTGGGGTAAATTTTACATACCCATGGGGTAAATTTGTCGATTCTGGATTTTGTACATATTTTCTCTCATTGACTGACTGTGTTTAGTTCCTTTTATACCGGTATCTGTTCATCATTAGTTGTTCATAAATAAGTGAAATAACATTGTTATGTGCTATTAAAGTTGCCTGGGGTAAAACGGGACAAAAAAGGTTGGGTACCCCTGTCCTAGACTCTCCAACTAGTGGAAAGACATCCTTGCCATAGAGGGGGTACAGAGAAGATTCACCAGACTGATTTCTGGGATGTCAGGACTTTCATATGAGGAAAGATTGGATAGACTCGGCTTGTACTCGCTGGAATTTAGAAGATTGAGGGGGGATCTTATAGAAACTTACAAAATTCTTAAGGGGTTGGACAAGCTAGATGCTGGAAGATTGTTCCCGATGTTGGGGAAGTCCAGAACAAGGGGTCACAGTCTAAGGATAAGGGGGAATTCCTTTAGGACCGAGATGAGGAAAACATTCTTTACACAGAGAGTGGTGAGTCTCTGGAATTCTCTGCCACAGAAGGTAGTTGAAGCCAGTTCATTGGCTATATTTAAGAGGGCGTTAGATGTGGCACTTGTGGCTAAAGGGATCAGGGGGTATGGAGAGAAGGCAGGTACGGGATACTGAGTTGGATGATCAGCCATGATCACATTGAATGGCGGTGCAGGCTCGAAGGGCCGAATGGCCTACTCCTGCACCTATTTTTCTATGTTTCTATGTAACATCCTCTCCACATCCACTCCATCTAAGCTATTCGGTAAGTTTCAATGAGGTTCCCCCTTCATCTTTCAAAACTAAAGTGAGTAAAAGCCCAGTTTCGAAGCACTCAAAGTTAGCGTTACATCTCAGTTTACTTAGATCTAAAAACAGCGAACTATGTAGTTAGCAGTGTTGTATATTCACGTTGCCTTTCTGTTGACTGGATAGCACGCAACAAAAAGTTTCACTGTACCTCAGTACATGTGACAGTGATAAATTAAACTACAGATGGGGTGATGAGATCCTTGATAACTTCTAGTTTAGAAAGGACAAGACAACAAGGTTTCAGGAAACAAACAATTGACTCAATAAACAAAACTTATGCAAAATAATAGACTTAAAGGCAAATCAGATTTTAGATTCCAAGAGTATTGCATCTTGTCAAGAAGTACAAAAAAATGCCTGAGGTTGTCCAGGTTTTAAGTAAAGAGATGTGATTTGCTGAAGCGATGTATGTAGGATGAAACCAGGCTTCTTGAAAGCAATTTTATCAGCGAAGTTGTGAATATTTTGTGGAGGACTGAGTGAGCCTGGCAGTGAGGAAGAATTATTTGATCTTAAAAGATTATAAAATATATGACATACTAGACCAAGTAGGACCCGTTGAATCCCATTTTCCCACGGGTGGTCTGGTCCCTTGACGCAATTTTCCACCTCTCCACCAATTCAAATATTGGTGGCCGATGGGGGGGGGGGGGCTTTCTGGAGCGCTGGTATCGGTTCTTGGGGTGGCAGCTCAGTCCCTCAAGCCTGATGTGCTGGCAGCTCACTCACGGTTGGTGGGCTGGCAGTTGACTCGTGGCTATTCCTTGAAATTCCATTTCAAGCAGGGTGCAAGGCCACCAAATTCAAATCCTTTGTCCTACCATTTCAAGCAGGGTGCAAGGCCACCGAATTCAAGTGCAGTTTCCTACCACTTCAAGCACGGTGCAAGGCCACCGAATTCAAGTGCAGTTTCCAACCATTTCAAGCAGGGTGCAAGGCCACCAAATTCAAATGCAGTTTCCAACCATTTCAAGCAGGGTGCAAGGCCACCGAATTCAAGTGCAGTTTCATACCACTTTCAGCAGGGTGCAAGGCCGCCAAATTCAAGTGCCGTTTTATTCCACTTCAAGCAGGGTGCAAGGCCACCAAATTCAAGTGCAGTTTCATACCATTTCAAGCAGGGTGCAAGGCCACCAAATTCAAATGCAGCTTCATACCATTTCATGCAGGGTGCAAGGCCACCAAATTCAAATGCAGCTTCATACCATTTCATGCAGGGTGCAAGGCCACCAAATTCAAATGCAGTTTCCAACCATTTCAAGCAGGGTGCAAGGCCACCGAATTCAAGTACAGTTTCATACCACTTTCAGCAGGGTGCAAGGCCGCCAAATTCAAGTGCCGTTTTATTCCACTTCAAGCAGGGTGCAAGGCCACCAAATTCAAGTGCAGTTTCATACCATTTCAAGCAGGGTGCAAGGCCACCAAATTCAAATGCAGCTTCATACCATTTCATGCAGGGTGCAAGGCCACCAAATTCAAATGCAGTTTCATACCATTTCAAGCAGGGTGAAACCACCATAAAACCATACAAAACACCAAACTCACAGTTCAGTAGACATTCAGTGTGTTCAGTTGATTCACAGCTCAGACAGTCGTGACCCATCCCTCCCCCATAATGCAGAGATTGAGCCACACCCACACTTCCGGGTTTTATAACCCCTCCCTCTCCCACCGGAAAAGGTGTGGCCTTCATGGCGTGATTGACAGGAGAGAGATACTCAACATTTTTTAAACACTAATAGACTTTTATTTTTCATTGATGGGAAGAATCCTCTGCAGCTGCTGAGCAGATGGGGACCGAGTAAGATGGCCAAAAATGACAACCGCAAGTGGTAGCATTTTATCTAAAATCAATATACAGTGCAAACAGGAAGTTACCCAAAGCACCCAAACCACCATTTGCAGTAGTGCCTTTTAACTTCAACCCAAAGCACCCAAACCACCATTTGTAGTATTGCCTTTTAACTTCAGCCCAAAGCACCCAAAACACCATTTGCGGTAGTGCCTTTTTACTTCAACCCAAAGCACCCAAACCACCATTTGCAGTAGTGCCTTTTAACTTCAAACCAAACCACCATTTGCAGTAGTGCCTTTTAACTTCAACCCAAAGCACCCAACCCACCATTTGCAGTAGTGCCTTTTTACTTCAACCCAAAGCACCCAAACTACCATTTGCAGTAGTGCCTTTTTACTTCAACCCAAAGCACCCAAAACACCATTTGCAGTAGTGCCTTTTAACTTCAACCCAAAGCACCCAAACCACCATTTGCTGTAGTGCCTTTTTACTTCAACCCAAAGCACCCAAACCACCATTTGCAGTTGTGCCTTTTAACTTCAACCCAAAGCACCCAAACCACCATTTGCAGTAGTGCCTTTTAACTTCAACCCAAAGCACCCAAACCACCATTTGCAGTCGTGTCTTTTAACTTCAACCCAAAGCACCCAAAACACCATTTGCAGTAGTGCCTTTTTATTTCAACCCAAAGCAACCACACCACCATTTGCAGTAGTGCCTTTTAACTTCAACACAAAGCACCCAACACCATTTGCAGTATTGTCTTTTTACTTCAACCCAAAGCACCCAAAACACCATTTGCAGTAGTGCCTTTTTATTTCAACCCAAAGCAACCACACCACCATTTGCAGTAGTGCCTTTTAACTTCAACACATAGCACCCAAACTACCATTTGCAGTAGTGCCTTTTTACTTCAACCCAAAGCACCCAAACTACCATTTGCAGTAGTGCCTTTTTACTTCAACCCAAAGCACCCACACTACCATTTGCAGTAGTGTCTTTTTACTTCAACCCAAAGCACCCAAACCACCATTTACAGTAGTGCCTTTTTACTTCAACCCAAAGCACCCAAACCACCTTTTGCAGTAGTGCCTTTTTCCTTCAACCCAAAGCACCCAAACCACCATTTGTAGTAGTGCCTTTTGACTTCAACCCAAAGCACCCAAACAACCATTTGCAGGCAGTGCCTTTTTACTTCAAACCAACCATATTTTAATTTTCAAACCACATTAAGGGCACTCACAGTTGAGTAGACATGTGTTCAGTGTTATTCAGAGTTCAGAGTGACGTGACCCTCTGGATTCCTCCATCTTGCAGAGACTGAGTGAGGCACACCACTTCCGGATTTTATAGTCCCTCCCCCCTTCCACCAGCAGGGGCAGCAGAGAGAATAGCAATTTTAAAAAAAACATTAATATCTCTCTGATTTTTCATTGATGGGAAAAGTCCTCCAGTCCAGGAAGGCGGAGGGGGGCTCTGAGCGAGATAGCCAAAAATGACAGCCGTAGGTGGCGGCATTCTCTCGCAAATCACAGCACAACGTTCCAAAAGCGGTCAAGATCAGTAATATCGTAATACAAGATAGTAATATAATATAGATGCAAGTTAAATCTGGAAGAATTCTTTTTTTAAGTACATGTGATTATTGGAGAGGGTGGTGAATCTGTGGAATTCATTGGCACAGATGATTGTAGAGGCCAAGTCATTGGGTATTTTTAAAGGGGAGATAGATGGATTCTTGATCGGTAAGGGTACCAAAGGTTATGGGGTGAAGGCAGGAGAATGGGGTTGAGAGGGAAACAGATCAGCCGTGATTAAATAGTGGAGCAGATTCGATGATTTCAAGAGGGAGTTAGATTTACCTCTAGGGCTAACGGAATCAAGGGATATGGGGAAAAAGCAGGTACAGGGTACTGATTTTGGATGATCAGCCATGATCACGTTGAATGGCGGTGCTGGCTTGAAGGGCCAAATGGCCGACTCCTGCACCTATTTTTCTATGATAGGCCAAATGGCCTAATTCTGCTCCAATGTATCGTCATCCTATGGACACAAACACTGCAGCAAGAAAAGCAAGGAGCAGGTCCCAGATATTCAACATGAAAGACACAGTCAAGTGTAACATGTATTTTTTGGGAGAAGATGACGAATATAAATGATGATGTTCGGTTATTGTGAAAAAGAAAAAAAATAAGTGAATACTGAGTTCTCAAGAATGGAAATTGTATCAATGCAAAGAGTTTAAATAGTTTGGAAGCAAAACTGATAGGTTTAAATATAACTTTGGAGAAAAAGCAACCTGTTTTGAACTGCATTGCGTAGGAGGCCATCTCAAAAGTATTTAACTGATAAGTCAAAGACAAATTTTACAGTTAGGTGTTGGAGAACAGAATTAAAGAGGCAATTACTGCAGAGCAAAGTCATCATAGGTTGCTGACCACATCGAAAACAACACTGCTAATAACATACATTGCAGTTTTTAGACCAAAGCTAATTTTGAGAAGTAACGCTAACTTCAATAACTTTGGGAAATAGAGATGCAGGGCAGTATAAAAATGCCAGAAATATTTAGCTGCAAATTTCCTAACCAGCAGAAGTTGCCCAATAATCACCCTGTCAATTGCACGGGATATTTTTAAAAACTTTAGTCAAATCTTTCCCCTCATCTCAATTCCAGGGGATAAAACTCTAGTTTGTGTGATTGCCTGTAATTTTACTCTTGTTTCTAAATAAGCAGTAGAAATCAGAGATTGAATCTGCATCCAACTAATGTGATTCGGTGCCACCCTGAGTATTATACTTAACTACCAGGCTGTATCCAGCCAATTGTAAATCCAGCAGACATGCCTGCGATTCCAAGTTCCTCAGACGAGAGCACAAATCACAAGGAGGAAAAGGGACATTATTGCTTTGGATGAAGCTGGCCCATCATGGGAACAATTGCAACTCATTATAATTCATTACAGGATCACGGAGTGTCCTTTAATCAAACCTAAATGTTTACATCATGCTCTGTGCTGTATCTGAATCTCTGCAAATTCAATTAAACATTCAAACAAACAACAACTCCGACTCATTATTTGCTTCATTTAAACCCGGCACGCTACCAAAAAATGCCTGACATTTTTAGCCGCTCTGTTTAATTCCAGGAATTTCATAAATGAAATGAAACATTTATTATTAAAGTTAGATACAGCTTCACCATCCACTGGCCAATGCTCACCACATCCAGCTACCAAATCTGTGCTAAAACAACAAAAATAGTCGTCTTCTTATTAATTTGTTTGCAACGATTTTGATTTGGGCAAATGGTGGCGCAGTGGTAGAGTTTCTGCCTTACAGCGCCAGAGACCCGGGTTCGATCCTGACTACGGGTGCTGTCTGTACGGAGTTTGTACGTTCACCACGTGACTGCGTGGGTTTTCTTTAAGATCTTCGTTTCCTCCCACACTCCAAAGACGTACAAGTTTGTAGGTTAATTGGCTTGGAATAAATGTAAATTATCCCCGATATGTGTTAATGTGTGAGTATCGCTTGTCGGCGCAGACTTGGTGACCTGAAGGGCCTGTTTCCATGCTGTGACTCTAAAACTAAAACTAAACGGGCTTATGTACTTGCATGGCACTAGCTATGCTCCAGAAGTTATTAAATTGGCTTTACAGAAATTTGTAAGGCAATAAATCTGATAAGGTGATAAATGATTATCTTTGTTAAAGATAAACTCAAGGAAGTGAGAAAAATGGAATACATGTAAGAATGTTTGAAGTAGCGACTGTGTAAATTGGTGGTTCAAATTAACACTTCTTTAGGAATGCTACAATGCTGTTAAAGGGCCTGTCCGACTTAACCATATGACCACATAACAATTACAGCATTGAAACAGGCCTTCTCGGCCCTTCCAGTCCGTGCCGAACACTTATTTTCCCCTAGTCCTATCTACCTGCACTCAGACCATACCCCTCCATTCCCTTCCCGTCCATATACCTATCCACTTTACTTTTAAATGTTAAAATCGATCCTGCCTCCACCACTTCTGCTGGAAGATCATTCCACACAGCCACCACTCTCTGAGTAAAGAAGTTCCCCCTCAACTTTTGTCCCTTAATTCTCATGTCATGCCCTCTTGTTTGAATCTTGCCTACCCTCAATGGGAAAAGCTTATCCACGTCAACTCTGTCTATCCTTTTCATCATTTTAAAGAGCTCAATCAAGTCCCCCCTTAACCTTCTGCGCTCCAAAGAATAAAGACCTAACTTGTTCAACCTTTCTCTGTAACTTAGTTGCTGGAACCCAGGCAACATTCTAGTAAATCTCCTCTGTACTCTCTCTATTTTGTTGACACTTGGGCATCATTTGCGTGTCACGCAGATGGCGCGTGAAGATTTTGTACATCCCAAGATCCTGGGGCGCTGCGCGCGACCGGGCGTCACTACCCACGTCACCACGCAACATGCGCGCGTAAACGTGACCCATAAATGACACCCAAGTGGGACAGGCCCTTAAGTATATCACTGACCATACACAGATACTGTGAGACAAAGCCCGACTGGGACACAAAGTGTAAGAGAAACTCAGCGAGTCAGGCAGCATCCCTGGAGAAACGAGCATCTGAAGAACGATCCCGGCCCGAAATGTCACCTATCCAGGAATACTGCTTGGCCCACTGAGGTACTAAAATAGACATAAAGTGCTGGAGTAAGTCGGAATCTGCAGTTTCTTGTTTCGAAAACTTGACAGGACTTCCGCTTTACAAACACCAAGTTCCCCATGTACCCGAACATTAAAGTTTGCTGTTAGGTTCACCTTAAAGCTCATTTACTTCCTTCAATATGCAATATCATGGCATTCTCATTGTCACGAGAGTGTTTAATCGTCATATGCACCCACAACAGAAGTGACATTCTTCCTTCTGCAGCCTTCAAACTTGTTTGAGTGACAATAAAAGAAATTCAATTATAAACTCACCAACATCATAACACAAAAATAAATATGCAATAAAATAATAAATTAGTAACAGTAATACTACTTATCATGTATCTGTACACTGTAAATGGCTCGATTATAATGTCTGCTGGCTATGTACAAGTGGGAATAAACGTACTGAACTGAACTACTAGGGTAATAGCAGTTGTAGTGCAACCAAATAGCGCAAAATCGAAGTCCGCAGTGCAAACAAAAATACAATCCATAGAAGATCCTGGTGTTGAGGTAGTGGTTAGTATTGTGCAGTGTTCAAGAGCCTGATGGTAGCTGGGAAGAAGCTGTTCTTGAACCCGGTGGTCATGATTTTCAGGCACCTGCACCACCTTCCTTCCGATGGTAGCAACGAAATAAGAGCATTGCCAGGGTGGGAAGAGCCTTTGATGATACTGGCTGCCTTCTTGAGCCAAAACGTCCTATAGATCCCACAGTTGGTGGGGAGGCACAAAATTCTGCAGTAACAAAACAGGCCAGGCAGCATCACTGGAGAGAACAAATTGGTGACATTTCGTGTAGAGACCTTTTGTACCTGTGATGGAATAGGCGATGGGTTCTTCCACACCAAAGTATCAAGTCAAAACCATAAAAATGGATTCTGTTGCCATATGTTTGGAAGGTTTCTTGAGTGGCATTGCAGAAACAGATGCAAGACACTTCAAATAAATTAAAATACACTTCAAATAAATAAAATAAAGCCTTCCAGGTCACACGTTCCATGCACCAGGAGGTGCAAATTTATGCATTGTCTTTCTGTTGACTGGTTAGCACCCAACAAAAGCTTTTCACTGTAGCTCGGTACACGTGACAATAAGCTAAACTGGAGATAGACACAAAGTGCTAGAGTAACTCAGCGGGACAGGCGGCATATCTGGAGAGAAAGAATGGATGATGTTTCAGGTCAGACATAGAAACATAACATAGATAAATGGTTGCAGGAGGAGGCCATTCGGCCCTTCGAGCCTGCACGGCCATTCATTGTGATCATGGCTGATCATCCACAATCAGTAACCCGTGCCTGCCTTCTCCCCATATCCTTTGATTCCGCCAGCCCCTAGAGCTCTATCTAATACTCTTTTAAATCCATCCAGTGAATTGGCCTCCACTGCCCTCGGTGGCAGAGAATTCTACAAAATCCCAACTCTCTGGGTGAATTTTTTTTTTCTCATCTCAGTTTTAAATGGCCTCCCCTTTATCCTTACACTGCGGCCCCTGGTTCTGGACTCGCCCATCATTGGGAACATTTTCCTGCATCCAGCTTGTCCAGTCCTTTTATGCGTTTCTATACGATCCCCTCTCATCTATTGCTATTGAGGGAGTGCAGCATAGGTTCACAAGATTAATTCCCAGGATGGCGGGACTGTCATATGCTGAGAGAATGGAGCAGCTGGGCTTGTATACTCTGGAATTTAGAAGGATGAGAGGGGATCTTATTGAAACATATGAGATGGGCCGAATGGCCTACTCCTGCACCTATTGTCTAACACTGCCTAAATAGCAAGGATGTCCTTCTTCAAATTAGGAGACCAAAACTGCACGCAATACTCCAGATGTGGTCTCAACAGGGCCTGTACAACTGCAGAAGGGCCACTTTACTCCTATACTCAAATCCTCTTGTTATGAAGGCCAACATGCCATTAGCCTTCTTCACTGCCTGCTCTACCTGCCTGTTTACTTTCGGTGACTGGTGTTCAAGGACACCCAGGTCTCATTGCACTTCCCTTTTTCCTAATCTGACACCATTGAGATAATAATCTGCCTCCTTGTTCTTGCCGCCAAAGTGGATAACCTCACATCTATCTACATTATACTGCATCTGCCCACTCACTCAAACTGCTCAAGTCACCCTGCAACCTCCTAGCATCCTCTTTGCAATTCACACTGCCACCCAGCTTTGTGCCATCTGCAAATTTGCTCGTGTTATTTTTAATCCCATCATCTAAATAATTAATATATGTTGTAAATAGTTGGGGCCCCAGCACCAAGCCTTGCGACGCTCCACTCACCACTGCCTGCCATTCTGACTGGGACCCGTTTATTTGTACTCAGACCCTTCTACTCAACTCAAAACGTCACCCATTCCCCCTCTCCAGAGACGCTGCCTGACCCTCTGAGTTACTCCAGCACTTTGTGTCTTTCTTAATAATAATAATAATAATAATATCTTTTATTGTCATTGCACATAAGTGCAACGAGATTTGGTTTGCAACTTCCATCCAATGTCATAACTTAAACTAATAAAATTTAGGTATAGATACCCCGAGAACATGGTTTATAAAAAGAACAGTAAAACAGACTAAAGTGCAGATGTGTCTGTGCAACGTGACCATCCGAGGGAGACAGTCCATGGGGGGGAGGGGCACTCAGCAGGGCCGGTTCAGAGCCGCTATAGCTCTGGGGATGAAGCTGTTCCTGAGTCTGGAGGTGCGGGCGTTGAAGGCCTTGTAACGTCTGCCGGAAGGTAGGAGTTCGAACAGTCCATTAAAAGGGTGCGAGAGGAGTCTTTATGGATGTTGACGGCCTTCCCGAGGCACCGTGTGTGGTAGATGCCCTCCAAGGCTGGTAGCGGTGTCCCAATTATCTGTTGAGCTCTGTGGACAACGCGCTGAAGAGCTCTCCTCTCCGCCTCGGTGCAGCTGAGATACCACACAGAGATGCCATACGTTAGCTAGTATGCTCTCTGTGGTGCAGCGGTAGAAGGTTGCAGCAGCTGTTGGTTGGGGCAGACCAGTCTTTTTCAATGTCTTCTTATTCTTCTTCGGTTTGGACCAACATCTGCAGTTCCTCCCAACACATTTCGTGAAACTAAACTGAAATCAAGGGTATTGGGAAAAGAGATTTGGAAGGGATGTTAAGGTGGACCTTCTGTCCCCAGAGAGATGGTTACTCGAGCGGTGTAGATTTTGCATGTGTGGTCTCCACTGTCCAGCACCACCAGCTCGCCGTCAGCGGTGCACGCCAGCCCCGCCGGCCGGACCAGACCCTCGGCGATGAGGACTCGGTAGCGGAGGGTCCCCGGCGCGGCGATGCCCTCCACAAGACCCACCGTGGCCCCCAGCCCGTCGGCCACCAGCACGTTGCCTCGGCCGTCCGCGGCGATGGCCGAGAGACCAGCGGGGAGCCGGGCCGGGCTGAAGACGGTGCTGTCCAGTTGGCGGATGAGTTGGCGGCGGCTGTTGAAGGTCTTGAGGCGGATGCAAGAAGTGGGGGCAGCTGAGGGCGGGAGGGGTTGCAAATGCTCCAACACGTGGATGCAACAGTGTAGCGGGCACACGGCCACCTCCCGAGGGCAATGCAACCCCTCGCTCACTATCTCGGTGCTCAATAAGCCGCCGCCGGGCAGATGCAGGCTGAGGAGCAACAAGGTACCTCGCTGGGAGTCGGTCAGAACCACCTGGTCGGAGCCCGGACCGGCCGCCACTCCCCAGGGTAAAGCGAAGCCGCCCTGGATGGTCTTGGGCTTTTGCCCCTCTCCCAGGGCGAACACTTTGAGGGACGAGTCCCCGCCGTCGGCCACCACCAGCAGCAGCCCGCGGCCGGCCAGCGCCACACCCAGCGGGTACAACAAGCCGCTGAACCCGGCGGCAGAGGCAGAGGCAGCGGGCTGCAGTGAATCCTCTCCCCGCTCCCACAGCCGCAGCGCGTCCCCGTCGTCAGCCACGGCCAGCGCCCCGGAGCTGGGGCAGACAGCCAGAGCCCGGGGGTTGAACAGCTTCCCCCAGCCGCCGAGCACGGCCGTGAGCCGGGGCTGAGCAGAGAGGGGACACTGGCTATTGCTGGGGCTGCTGCTGCCCTCGGCCACTGGGCTCAGCAGCTCCGCCAGCTGCAGCAGAGGCAGGCAGTCGGTGGCTTGAGCAGCCGGCCCGCAACGCCGGCAGAACGGGCACTGCAGCTGCTGCTGCCGCCGACCTCCCAGGTGGGACAGGGCCCTGGCGCATTGTCGGCACACGGCGTGGCCGCAGGACAACACGCAGGGCCGGCGCTCGGCGCTGTCGCTGTAGATCTCGAAACAGACTTTGCACTCCAGCACATTGAGCTGGATGTCCCGCAGGAGGCTGCGGGCGGCGTGCACGGACAGGGACATCCACGGCCGGCCTGCCTCCCTCCCCACCGCCACAGATTACAGAGCACAGCTAGTATCCTTTTCCCCACCACACTTTCCTGCAACTCAGCAGCCCCTGACGTCTTCAGCGCAGGGGGGAACTGCGGGTGCTGCTTCAAAAGCGAAGATATGGACACAAAATGCCGGAGTAACTCAGCGGGACAAGGCAGAGCCTCTGAAGGGAAGGAATGGGTGACGTTTCTGGGTCGAGACCCATCACTGACGCCTACTTCTGGCCACGGGCCCCACAAGCCAGAGGCCAGACGACTTGCAAAATAGCCTGTCATCGATACCCTGAGCCTGCCTGCTGGGACTGGCACGAATTACACTCCTTGTAGCAATGTTACAACATGTTACAATGTTACAACTCAGAGAGTGGTGGCTGTGTGGAATGATCTCCCAGCAGAAGTGGTGGAGGCAGGATCGATTTTAACATTTAAAAGTAAAGTGGATAGGTATATGTACGGGAAGGGAATGGAGGGGTATGGTCTGAGTGCAGGTAGATGGGACTAGGGGAAAATAAATGGTCGGCAGGGACTGGAAGGGCCGAGAAGGCCTGTTTCCGTGCTGTAATTGCTATATGGTTATGTTGAGATTTAAAAATCACGTCTGCAATTTATAACCATATAACAATTACAGCTCGGAAACTGGCCTTCTCGGCCCTTCCAGGCCGTGCCGACCATTTATTTTCCCCTAGTCCCATCTACCTGCACTCAGACCATACCCCTCCATTCCCTTCCTGTCCATATACCTATCCACTTTACTTTTAAATGTTAAAATCGATCCTGCCTCCACCACTTCTGCTGGAAGATTATTCCACACAGCCACCACTCTCCGAGTAAAGAAGTTCCCCCTCATGTTACCCCTAAACTTCTGTCCCTTAATTCTCATGTCATGCCCTCTTGTTTGAATCTTCCCTACCCTCAATGGGAAAAGCTTATCCATGTCAACTCTGTCTATCCCTTTCATCATTTTAAAGACCTCAATCAAGTCCCCCCTTAACCTTCTGTGCTCCAAAGAATAAAGACCTAACTTGTTCAACCTTTCTCATGTAACTTAGTTGCTGGAACCCAGGCAACATTCTAGTAAATCTCCTCTGTACTCTATTTTGTTGACCCATTTTATCCCATCTCTATTTTATCCCATCAGATAAAGCATTAAAATAAGTTTAATGACTCCTAATTCACTTTCATATATTCAGTATTAAAAGAGTTATGGCCATTTTCATACTGGGAAATTAGCATCTTGTTCCCTATAGGGGGGGGTGTGCACGTAAGGTCACTGGGTCATAGGGCTTGGCGCACGGAGCAGCTCAATCCATCTGGAGGACATCCCTAACTTCCGGTATATGTTATTAATGCAAGAAACGCGTACTTTCCTACCTGATAAAAACCGCCAAAATGTTGAATTTTTGCGCTGTCAAAAATTGTGGAAGTCGGGGTAAGCGTGAGAGATATGTACCCAACTTCAAAATTCCAAAAGTGAAGCGAAATGAAGGTTAGAAAAGCGAGAGCTGAAGGGACAACAACAGCGAAAGTGCTTGGCGAACATTGGCCGTGCGTTTTCTTTTTGTATGTAAAAACCCACTTGAGAACCATGCGATTTTAAAATTTTACAGCAAGATTTATTACTTCTGAAACTTTTCAGATGCCAAAGGAATCAAGAAAAGACGCAAATAATGCCTTAGTTGGCGAAATGCAGTGAGCAAACAGTGTTCACCAAGCACACTGGCTGTTGTTGTCCCTTCAGCTCTCGCTTCTATCTACCATCATTTCTCCTCACTTTTGGAATTCTGAAGTAGGCTAAATGTCTCTCATGCTTATCCCGATTTCCATATTTATTTACAGCGCAAAAATTGACAATTTTGTCGGGTTTTAACGGGCCCGCTACACTGGAAACAATGGTAAGTGCTTACCTGCAGTTCATCGCGTGTACTCCACTTGGCGTAGCGTAGCAACAGTATGGGTTATGGGTCGTGACCCGACTGCCGTGAAACCTCCCTATTGTTTTTCCATTGACTTAACACAAGAGCTGTGATCTAGGACAAAGCCCATAACTTTCTTAAAAATTAAGAGAACTGAAAGAAATGTTCAGTTATTATAGGTTGAAGCATTCTGAAACAAATATGAAACAATCTTACTTGGGTGAACTGAAATTAAAGCATATAATTAGTTGGTTACCTAATTGTAGCTAATTACAAAATTCGATTACTAGATCAAAACATCTATCAATTTCTTAAGAAAAGATTAACATTTTTAAATAGCCTAAGTGTCCAAATAACATTCATACAAGAATTCACAATACAACATGATTTTTAAATCTCATTGTCATGAATTTATAGGCCAAATGGAAGGAATTTAATGTTTCATTCCCGTAAATTAATGGCCATCTTAATCATCTTGCGAGTGGGTTTTTGTGGAACGCGATCGATTGGAACATTGCGGTTAGTGGTGAATTTGAACCCCATATCGGCAGGAAAAACACTGCCGGTTTGTATGGGGCCATAATCACATTTTCGCCAATGAAATTTTGATTAAAGTCATCCTAAGAAAAAAGTTTATATGTAAAATAAATGACTTACGTTATGTTTTGTCCCCTACGTGAGATCCTTCCAGTAGTCAGCGTTGACGGTGTTAGAAGTCGTTTTTTTATTTTACTCCAGCAATTAAATTGTCCCACGATTTTTAAAAAAACTTCCAAGAATGCAAGTTGGAACAATTTTTCAGCATCAGCTAGCAGCCCGAGAAAATATATCTCGGACAGGCAAGAGAAAATGGCATTTTAATCCCACCCCCCGCCCCCCCCCTAAAAGCCGCCAAAGTCGCGCACACAGCCAGTGGCAGAACTGCAGCACCGTTGAAGGTAAGTATTGTAACATACCTACACTTAGTCCTTCTGCCTGGTTATAAGATAGTGGGAGGTTACAACCTTCACATGGTCCGCCCAGTTTCAATGAATGCAATTAACATGGCGTGCACAATCAAATAAGATCAAATAGAACAAGTTGTCCTACAACCTTAGGCTGTGCACGCCATACGCAAGAAGAAGAAGGTTATAAGATCACATAGACACAAAATGCTGGAGTAACTCGACGGGACAGACAGCATCTCTGGATAGAAGGAATGGGTGACGTTTCTGGTCGAGACTCTTCTTCAGACAGATGGTCTTAAGATCAGATTCTCCCAAGATATAGAACATATATAGTACAGCGCAGGAACAGGGCCTTCGACCACAATGTCAGTGGAAATGGCATGATAAATGGCATAAGAATTAGTCCCACCATCCTCGTCTTTTGCCGCTTAGTTCGTAGGGAGTGGGTAGAACAGAAACACAGACATAGAAAATAGGTGCAGGAGGAGGCCATTCGGCCCTTCGAGCCAGCACCGCCATTCATTGTGATCATGGCTGATCGTCCTCCATCAATAACCCATGCCTGCCTTCTCCCCGTATCCCTTGATTCCACTAGCCCCTAGAGCTCTATCTAACTCTCTTTAAAATCCATCCAGTGATTTGGCCTTCACTGCCCTCTGTGGCAGGGAATTCCATAAATCCATGAAAAAGTTTTTTCTCACCTCTGTCTTAAATTACCTCCCCTTTATTCTAAGACTGTGGCCCCTGGTTCTGGACTCGAGCAACATTGGGAACATTTTTCCTACATCTAGCTTGGCCAGTCCTTTTATAATTTTATATGTTTCTATAAGATATCCCCTCATCCTTCTAAACTCCAGTGAATACAAGCCCAGTCTTTTCAATCTTTCCTCATATGACAGTCCCGCCATCCCAGGGATCAATCTCGTGAACCTACGCTGCACTGCCTCAATCACAAGGATGTCCTCCCTCAAATTAGGAGACCAAAGCTGTACACAATACTCCAGATGTGGTCTCACCAGAGCCCTATACAACTGCAGAAGAACCTCTTTACTCCTATACTGAAATCCTCTTGTTATGAAGGCCAACATTCCATTAGCTTTCTTCACTGCCTATACTGAAATCCTCTTATAAAGGCCAACATTCCATGAGCTTTCTTCACTGCAGAAGATAGAAACAAAGATAGTAGGTGCAGGAATAGGCCATTCAGCCCTTCGGGCCAGCACCGCCATTCAATATGATCATGGCTGATCATCCAAAATCAGTACCCCGTTCCTGCTTTTTCCCCCATATCCCTCTATTCCGTAAACACTTGGCCCTGTGCCACTGTACGAGTTCATTCCAAGAGCTCTCCCGGGTTTAAAAAAAAACTTGTGGTTAGCACGTAGAATGAACGTAGCGGGTACGTCGGATATCGGGGACGTCTCTTAGCAGCTCGTAACGCTAATGGCAGGTACTCGGGAAGACTAGCTAACGGCAGGTAAGCTCAGGAAGACTCGTGAAGATTTTTCAACGTTGAAAAATGTCCACGAGAGCCTCAGGTACCGACGAGCAGCCATTACCGTAAATCTCAGAGTTCGAATCAGGGCAAACTCGGGAGAACTCTTGAATGAACTCATACAGTGGGACAGGGCTTTAATAAGAGCTATATCTAACTCTCTCTTGAAAACATCCAGTGAATTATCCTCCACTGCCTTCTGTGGCAGAGAATTCCACAGATTCACAACTCTCTGGGTGAAAATGTTTTTCCTCATCTCAGTCCTAAATGGCCCACCCCTTATTCTTAAACTGTGTGACCCCTGGTACTGGACTCCCCCAACATCGGGAACATTTTCCCGCGTCTAGCCTGTCCAATCCTATTAAGAAGATGTCATGATTGGTTTGTTACCGGGCCTGACCAAGCAGAGGGCGGCTCTGCCTGAGCCTTTTCCAGGGTTGCGTTCCTTGAGAAGGAACACAGAACGCTCACGGGCACTAGAGGATTTCCGAGACCGCTGGGCATAGTAATAAGAATATTTGGTGATTTTTCTATTATTACATAGAAACATAGAAAATAGGTGCAGGAGTAGGCCATTCGGCCCTTCGAGCCTGCACCGCCATTCAATGTGATCATGGCTGATCATCCAAATCAGTATCCCGTACCTGCCTTCTCTCCATACCCCCTGATCCCTTTAGCCACAAGGGCCACATCTAACTCCGTCTTAAATATAGCCAATGAACTGGCCTCAACTACCTTCTGTTGCAGAGAATTCCAGAGATTCACCACTCTCTGTGTGAAAAATGTTTTTCTGATCTCGGTCCTAAAAGACTTCCTCTTATCCTTAAACTGTGACCCCTTGTTCTGTATTTCCCCAATATCGGGAACAATCTTCCTGCATCTAGCCTGTCCAACCCCTTAAGAATTTTGTAAGTTTCTATGAGATTCCCCCCTCAATCTTCTAAATTCTAGCGAGTACAAGCCGAGTTTATCCAGTCTTTCTTCATGTGAAAGTCCTGACATCCCAGGAATCAGTCTGGTGAACCTTCTCTGTCCTCCCTCTATGGCAAGAATGTCTTTCCTCAGATTAGACCAAAACTGTACGCAATCCTCCAGGTGTGGTCTCACCAAGACCCTGTACAACTGCAGTAGAACCTCCCTGCTCCTATACTCAAATCCTTTTGCTATGAATGCTAACATACCATTCACTTTCTTCACAGCCTGCTGCACCTGCATGCCTGCTTTAAATGACTGGGGTACCATGACATCCAGGTCTCGTTGCATCTCTCCTTTTCCTAATCGGCCACCATTCAGATAATAGTCTACTTTCTTGTTTTTGCCACCAAAGTGAATAACCTCACATATATCCACATTATACTGCATTTGCCCACTCACCCAACCTATCCAAGTCACCTTGCAGCCTCCTCACAGCTGACACTGCCCCCCAGCTTCGTGTCATCTGCAAACTTGGAGATGTTGCATTCAATTCCCTCGTCCAAATCATTAATATATATTGTAAATAACTGGGGTCCCAGCACTGAGCCTTGCGGTACCCCACTAGTCACTGCCTGCCATCCTGAAAATGACCCGTTTACTCCTACTCTTTGCTTCCTGTCTGCCAGCCAGTTCTCTATCCACATCAATACTGAACCCCCAATACCATGTGCTTTAAGTTTGCATACTAATCTCTTATGTGGGACCTTGTCGAAAGCCTTCTGAAAGTCCATATATAACACATCCACTGGTTCTCCCTTATCCACTCTACTAGTTACATCCTCGAAAAATTCTATTCGATTCGTCAGACATGATTTACCTTTCATAATCCATGCTGACTTTGTCCAATGATTTCACCACTTTTAAATGGGCTGCTATCCCATCTTTAATAACTGACTCAAGCAGTTTCCCCACTACCGATGTTAGACTAACTGGTCTGTAATTCCCCGTTTTCTCTCTCCCTCCCTTTTTAAAAAGTGAGGTTACATCAGCTACCCTCCAATCCTCAGGAACTACTCCAGAATCTAAAGAGTTTTGAAAAATTATCACTAATGCATCCACTATTTCTGGGGCTACTTCCTTAAGTACTCTGGGATGCAGCCTATCTGGCCCTGGGGATTTATCGGCCTTTAATCCATTCAATTTACCTAACACCACTTCCCGGCTAACCTGGATTTCACTCCGCTCCTCCATCTCATTTGACCGCCGGACCCCTGCTATTTCCGGCAGATTATTTATGTCTTCCTGTTGAAGACAGAACCAAAGTAGTTATTCAATTGGTCTGCCATGTCTTTGTTCCCCATGATCAATTCACCTGTTTCTGACTGCAAAATGTTCCTACATTTGTTTTAACTAATTTTTCTTGTCACATATCTATAAAAACATTTGCAGTCAGTTTTCTTTCATAATCTATTTATGGTGGTAGGCGGGTTTTTGTTTATTTTGTCACTATTATTATAAATAATTGGATACATTTAGTTTTGATTAAAAAAAGATAAACTAATTAAGTCTGCCTGTACATATTCAATAAACCTCCTTCCCTCCATTCTCTACATATTTATGTGCATATCTAATGCTTATTAAAACCACTATTGTATTTGATCCACCGCCACCCCTAACACACATTGCAGGCATCCATTACCCTCTTTAAAAAAAACATGTCCCGCAAATCTCCTTTAAACGTTGCCCCTCTCACCTTCATGCTATGCCAATGTTGGTGCATTGGGAAAATGTGTGAACTCCACAGACTGTATCAGAGGTCACAATTGAATCCAGGGTGCATAGAACTGTGAGGGGAAGATACAGAGTGCAGAATATAGTTCTCAGCATTGTCCTGCACCATTTCCAGAGTCAGGTTAGCATCCTTCAGATTGATTATATTGGCTGCTTTTCTGAGGCAGACGATGTGCAGATAGAATGGGGAAGAGTCTGGTCTGTGTGATGGACTGGGTTACACCTACAACTCTCTGCAATTTCTTGTGATCTTGGGCAGAGCTGTTCCCAAATCAAGCTGTGAAGCAACCCAACAGTACACTTAGGTTAAATAAATTATTTTAATCATCATAGTAAACCCTTCTCAATATCTGAGATTTTAATCACTATGTCAAAAATACTGCAAAGGTGATCTGTTGATTTAAATTATGGTTCTGACATTTACCATGCGAACACATGGCCCTCAATCCAGCACGTTTGATCTAACAATACAAAGATTAGAAAATGCATAGAAACAATATCATAATCATATTCTGCATTCTCCCGTCAGTGAAAATTAGATTTGTTATCATAATTTAATCCATCATTTTAATAAAACATAATTCTGATACACTTCATACTTCCAATTCAGGAGAACACGAGCCTAATCAAACAAACCAGTGTTCAGAACCTAATCCAGCATCAGTGAGATGAAATTATCGAAATTCTCAAGCACATACAATTACTTACTCACAAAGAAAGGTATGTTTTTCAAGTCATTAATACGATGAACCCAGCACAGGTTAAAACATGGCAAGGAATTATGAATTATTTAGAAATGTTTTTCACACGCATTTGACGGGACACCAGTAGCACTGTGCTGAGCATTTCACGGTTGTGAAAAATCTACGCTTGGAGCCAAAAGTGGAAATATTATGAGAGTTGATTCAAGGTGGGTTGTAAAGGTGAGAGATTGAATATTCAGAGTGGTAATTCAAGTGCTGGGCCATTTTTAAGATGTGGTCCCTTAAGGTGACCTTTATGGTAACCCTTATAGGGGCTGTCGCTGGAGATTAAACTATGCAGTATTTGGGAGGTATACGGTTAGGTTTAGGTTTATTATTGTCACATGTACCGAGTTGTTTTGCATGTTAACCAAACTGATCAGATATACCATACATTGATACAATCAAGATAAACTCAAGTACAATAGATAGAGTAAAAGGGAAGGGCTAAAAACAGGAGATAGGTGAAGTTACATGATGAACCACAGAAGGAAGATTAAGCCACAAAGGATAAAAAAAAAACTAATTTTACTTCGGAGTCACGTGAGTGACTTCGTGAACACGCATGCACGGCATATCGTCGCGCGCATTTGCTCACGGCAGCTGGGAGGGGGAGTGCGCTCCCTCAACCGGCTCCTTCAAAAGGTACGCAGCTGCAGGTAAGTCTAACCTTAAGCTGGTTCGTTGTGGTCTGTATTGTTTTTGCAGGGCCATGGAAGGAGGAAGGTGTGTCAAGAGTCGCGTTCAGCGAGTTAAGTCCCCGGAGCTGCCCGCTACATCGGGAGCAGCAGAGACACCACCGGGGAAGAAGTCGCGGAAGTCGGGGAGCTCTGGGCAGCTGGTCAGACCCGGCACAACCCCTCTGGCAAAGAAGAGGGTGTCCGCGCAGGAGCAGGGGCTGGGAGACCCTGACTCCAGGCCTCCAGTGCCCAAGTCCAGGGCTGGAGGTAAGACACATGGGGCTGTTGGAGCAAGCGTGTCTGCGGGTGCATCCCCCCCTTTAGAGGTCCCTCGTGGGCAGAACAGGAGGGAAGCCTCGCTAAAGTCCAGCCTTGTCGGTGCGGCAGGCAGGGACAAGCCACTGCGTAAACCTGCGAGGAAGCAGACCAGTGGCAATGCTGGCATGCTGAGGATCCCTGTGGGGGCAGGATGTACCGGCACACCACCGGAACAGGCTGCCGTAGTGTGGGCCGGTGGCAGCAAAATACGGTCCAGCACCCCTGCCGAGGCGGGTATAGCAGACCATGCGCCGCCACATTCCCGTTTATGTGTGGAACACTGTGGTGGTAAGCCTGCACGGACATCGAGGAGTCTGGCTTCTGGTGCAAGCACTGACTCAAGCCCTCTTCCCTCCCACCAGACAGAGGGGCCACTGCTGTCCAAACGACGGCGGACCAGCGGTATGTCCGTGCGGGAGTCGCACAGCCCCGCTGGAGCGGGAGCTGGCGACTTCCTGGCAGTGCATTCCGTGGGGGTGCTGGCAACTGCCGGAAGCCCCAGTTCCTCTGGAGAGGCTGGGGAAGACGACCAGTGGCCCGCGTGCAGCGGTGATGGTCGTATGGCCCGGTTGGAGCGGATGGTGAAGGTGCTCTATCAACGGGACCTGGAGCATCAGGAACGGCAGTCCCAGAGGTCTGGGAGCTACGTACAGCCGCCACCTTCCATCTCACCATCGCTTATTGAGAGCCAGCTAGGAAGTATGGGTGAGTCTGAGGAGGAGCGAGAGCTCGAGGACCCACAGGAAATGTTGGAGGCGGTCTCGAAATTTGGGACGCCTGGTACAGCAGGGAACCCATTACATCCCAAGATAGCGGCTTCGGTTGATTTCCTGACTACGCACCAGCTCCAGGATACCGTGCTCACGGAAACAATGGCGAAATATAAAGCACCAGCGAACTGCAACTCCCTCAACGTTCCGAAGGTAAATACAGCTATATGGGGGAACATGTCTACCAACACAAGGATCAAGGAGGGCAAGTTCCAGAAGATCCTGAAACTGCTGACGGCAGGTATCACGGCCTTTGATCGGTCTCTGGATGCCACGAGTGTTTCCGAGGAGCAGCAGGATGCACTAGCTCTCTTGTGCAACACCCAGTTTGAAATAAACTGCTTTAGGAAAAGCTCCATCCGGCCAAATTTAAATCCCATGTTTGCGGGATTATGCAGCACCTCCACTGCACCACCACCAAGGCAGTTGTTTGGGGAAGACCTGCCTAAACGGGTAAAAGAGCTGGACGAGGAGGCCAAGACTGTGGGGATGATGAGGCAGCCTCATTCATCCAAGGCTCAAGTTTACACTAGGCAGCAGCCTCATTCCTCGGTCAGGTCCCGCACACCGGCGGACAAGGTCCCCAGAACATACCCGCAAACAACATACTCCACGCCGGGGCCCCAACAGCAGAAGCCTTTTTTAGTCCAAGGCCAGCCCAAGCCGGCTTGGAAGATGCGGCAACAGGGCCACGCCACACGGGGAGCAAAAACACCAGAGTCCAGACCCCGGCGCTAACCTTGGAGGTAAGGGGGCTTGGTTCCTTCCACAAAGTAGCAATAGTAACCTCACCGGTGGGGGGACGGCTACGGGAATTCCGGTCTGCCTGGGATACCATAACTACGGATCCTTTTATTTTACAAAGCATTCAGGGTTATGAGATAGAGTTTATTAATGGCAGGGATCCCCCTTCACAACATGAGCCTAGTCGCAGATTTGCACTCTCTCAATTAGAGAAGGAGCGGGCTCATGTTGAGATACTACGATTGGAAGAAAAAGGGGTAATACAGAAAACGATGCACGAGCCACTGGAGTTTGTATCCACCATCTTTACTAGAACCAAGAAGGATGGAGGCTGTCGGATTATCATCGACTTAACCCAGTTGAATGCTTTTGTACAATATACCCATTTCAAAATGGAGACGTTTGAGACGGCCAAGCAGTTGGTCAGTCACGGGTACGTTATGGCTTGCATTGACCTGAAGGATACATACTATACAGTCCCTATCGCTAAACAACATAGAAGGTTCTTGAAATTTGTCTGGGAAGGTCAATTATGGCAATATAAAGCTTTGCCTAATGGGATTACAACAGCGCCGAGACTATTTACTAAAATTGTTAAACCTATATTGGCACATCTTAGGAAACGAAACCATATCGTAATGGCATATTTAGATGACATATTCATAGCGGGGGAAACCCTAGCGCTAGCCCAGCTGGCAGTCTCAGCCGCCATCTCTTTGTTTCAAAGAATGGGGTTTATAATCCATCCAGACAAATCCAAGTTCAACCCTTCGCAGGTCATGGACTATTTGGGGTTCACTATAGACACTAACCAGATGAAAATCACCGTCCCAATTGACAAAGTGGTGGACATTCAACACGCATGCATCAGTTTAATTGACAGCAACAGGCCAACCATTCGGCAGGTTGCTAAGGTAATTGGGAAGCTGGTAGCTATGTTCCCTGCCGAAAATTACAAAAAAGCAAAATTCTGGCGTTAAAATTGAATGCCGGACATTTTGACAGACCTATGCAACTGGCCATAGGGGAAAAAACCGAGTTGAAATGGTGGGTTCACGGTATTAGAGTAAGTTCCAAACCCATCATTCTCCCAAATCCAACAGTTCTGTTGCAAACTGATGCAAGCGCCCAAGGCTGGGGAGCAACTGACACCGTAACCAGCTGCGGTGTAGATGGGACGCTCATGAGTTCACCCTTCTCCAAGTGCAAGGCATTAATTATCTGGAGATGCTGGGGGTCTTTCATGGGTTACGGGCATATTGCAATAATTTGCGTCATGCACATGTCCGCCTTCAAATAGACAATACCACGGTGGTAGCCTAGATAAATCATATGGGTGGTATCAGGTCAGTATCTTGTAATAATTTGGCAAATACTATTTGGCTCTGGTGCATCGAAAGGAATATTTGGATATCAGCAACATACCTCCCGGGGATACTCAATACAGTGGCGGACACCAGGTCACGAGTGTTCAATGATAACATCGAGTGGATGCTGAATCCCCATGTGTTTGCTGAAATTGCAACAAAATTTGGTATGCCAGATATTGACCTCTTTGCGTCTAGGTTGAACCATCAGATACCAACATATGTATCGTGGGAACCAGACCCTGGGGCAGTGGCGTTGGATGCTTTTTCGCTCCACTGGGGGAAATGGTATTGCTACGCATTTCCCCCATTCTGCCTCATCAGCCGGGTATTGCAGAAGATCAAATTGGACTCTACGTCAGGCATTCTGGTAATACCCGACTGGCCGACACAACCATGGTACCCGGTGGTCTCCCAGATGTTAAAACATCCTTGGGTGCAAATTGCAAACAACCCACAATTGGTAACTAATCCTGTCACTGGCGAATCGCATCCGTGCCACGGCTATCTAAACCTGTTGGTCTGCAGGTTCTGAAAAGGCCTTTAATAAACACCGGGATTTCATCGAGAGCCATGGATGTAATCGCTGCATCGTGCAGAACATCTACCAGACGGCAGTACCTGACCCAGATCAGGAAATGGGAACTATACTGCTCAAGGAAGAATGTTTCCTATGATTCTGCCACGATACCTGACGTCCTGGAATTCCTGGCGGGCCTCCACTACGATGAAGGGCTCAGCTACAGTGCCATCAATAGCGCCAGGAGTGCGCTGTCCTCGTACCTTCTGGTAGGAGTGGGGACCAACAATCTGGTGTCAAAGTTCATGAGGGGTGTATTTAATACCAACCCTCCACGGCCCAGATATAACGTTGTCTGGGATGCAGGAGTGGTCCTGTCCCTTTTAAGATCATGGTCTCCCATGGCGGGGTTACCACTTCACCGACTCACCCTAAAGGTGGTCATGTTGATGGCACTCACGTCTGCTCAGCGGGTACAGACGCTTCAAAAGTTACGCATTGACAATATGCTCTCTACTGCTGGGAAAGTAACATTTTACGTTGCAGAGTTGCTGAAGCAGCATAGACCCGGAACTACGGGGCTGCAATTGGAATTCCAGGCGTACCCCACTGATGCCACACTCTGCACAGTCGCCCACCTCCGTTACTACATCGAATCAACCCGGTCAATCAGGAACTCAGAACAAGGACTGCTCATAAGCCACAAAAAACCACATCACCAGGTGACAGTGCAGACGATCTCCAGGTGGCTCAGGGAGGTGTTGGATGCAGCAGGTATTGACACTCACATTTTTAAATCTCATTCCACCAGGGCTGCATCCACATCAACAGCGAGGGCCATGGAGGTGCCCATGGATCACGTCCTCGCTACAGCAGGTTGGGCCAGTGAGTCAACCTTCCAACGGTTCTACCACAAGCCATTGGCCGGACCTGCAGCATTTGCGGATGCAGTACTCGGCTGCTCCCTAATATCATTTGTCCCCAGACAGGGGGTTGTTTATGATTTGTTTTTAATAAATATCCATTATTTTTGTTTTCAGCTTGTCCAGTCTGGATTGCGTTAACAAACTTCCTCCATCAGGATTGCGGCAGTGTGGTAGCATAGACGTTGTCCAGGGCGTGTAATCACAGAACTTTGAAGTCTTCACGAAGTCACTCACGTGACTCCGAAGTAAAATAGTAAGATTAAACGAGAACTTACCAGTTCGAAGGTTGATCTTTATTTTATGAGGAGTTGCGATGAGGGATTTCGTGCCCTCCGCTCCCAACCCTCGATCATTATGTTCAACTGGTTAGTTCAAAGTTTAATCTTAATATCCTTACTTTTGGTGGGGTCTGTGATTCCACACCGCTGTTTTGAAGGATGTCGCGCATGCGTGTTCACGAAATCCCTCATCACAACTCCTCATAAAATAAAGATCAACCTTCGAACTGGTAAGTTCTCGTTTAATCTTACTATTATGGCTGTCAAGGAAGAGGAAGCCAACTCAAGTTTAGGGAATTAAGGTTATAGCAACAAAGATCAGGTAACAGGATATGGCAAGCAATGGAGAGATATGGGTCACATTAAGGCAGAGGAGATTAGTTCAACTTGGTATCATGTTCAGAATACATATTGAGGGCTGAAGGGCCTGTTCCTTATGCTGTAATGATCTATGACAGGACACTGGTGTTATAGAGTTTATAATTAATGGTTTATGACAAAATAACTATTAGAATAGTTATGCAGAAAAGAGGGATTAAGTGGCAGATGCATTTAGGTAGTGCTCAGGATGAAGAAGGTACAAACTTAGAATGGAGGCAAACATGTCCAGATCATGGTTTATAAAGTGTGTGTGTGTGTGTAATTGATGTCAAGTACAGAATTTGAGTCAAGATAGAAGATAATGGTATTCTTTGCTAGTCCATCTAACTAATGAATGCATTTTGATATATAAATAGAAAGCAGAGGATTTCATTACAGTGCTATAGAGGGAAAATTGTGTGTCATTGAGATATGGCAGATGGCTTCATGTTATAATGCTACCGAAAGGCAGGAAGTGGTTGAAAATGGCAAAGACCAGGGACATTTCAAGTAAAAGTGCACAGCTAGGAAGTGAAACCAATGAAGGAAATATTCCAGAAGTAACTCAATAAATGTTATGGACTGGAAACTCCATCGAGTATGAAAACAAAAGGGGATCCGTTGAATGAAGATGTTGTAGTAGAAAATGCCAATGCAATAGAAAAATGAGCTCAATTGGCCATCAAAACTGAATGACCTGTTTATGTGCTGCAAATGGTATATGTGGAATGTAATATTCCATGGAAATAAAGTCAAAATTGATGCCATTTCCGATTCTGACCCTTTTTGGTACCTGGTGTAAAAATAGATCTCTGCAATTATAGAGTTTCAAACATGAAAACGGTATGGTTGGGCTCAGATCTGGGAAACATGAAAATAAAGCTCAGTTGAACTTGGGGTGAGGGTTTGCAAATTTGTCAATGGTCAAGATTTGGTTGAGTGAATATGCGGAAAATTATGTTTGAAATGGAGGTTGATGGAGTAAATATTCGCACTAATGAATGCAGTATTACTTAAAATTAATTTGGTGTGTGTAGATCCATAAAAAATACACACAGAATATCTATAGAAATTCTGCGACAACATGATTCAAAGCCCAGTTTTGGTCACCTTAGATTCACTTAGCTACTGTTATTTTATGAAGGACATACAGGAAAAAGTCAGATCAGCCAGCATTTGTGGCAAAAGGAATTGTTAATATTTCAGGTTGAAAACCTCCTTCATTGTAAGTGTAGAGTTCTAATTATAGATGCTGAACCTGAAATTCGAACTCCTTTTCCTTTTCCACATATGCAGTTTGACCTGCTCAGTTTTCCCAGCATTTTCTGGTTTTTATTTCAGATTTGCAGCATCTGCAGTTTCCAGATCTTGTACGAAGGCTAGGACTGTGCATTGGTCTTTTACTTAATTAGATAGATTTCTTCAATGAAGGAATCCAGACCCCACGAAATCTGTTGCTCAGTCAAAGCATCCAATGATTCCAACAACTGAATGTTGCATGATTGGCCTGCAAAGAATCCAAAAGTAAACACAAGGAAATAAACTCAAGGTCATTGTGATCATGGCTGATCGTCCGCTATTAATAACCCGTGCCTGCTTTCTCCCCATATCCCTTGACTCCACTAGCTCCTAGAGCTCTATCCAACTCTCTCTTAAAACCATCCAGTGATTTGGCCTCCACTGCCCTCTGTGGCAGGGAATGCCATAAATTCACAACTCTGGGTAAAAAGGTTTTTTCTCACCTCAGTCTTAAATGACCTCCATTTTATTCTAAGACTGTGGTCCCTGGTTCTGGACTCACCCAACATTGAGAACATTTTTCCTGCATCTAGCTTGTCCAGTCCTTTTATCATTTTATATGTTTCTATAAGATCCCCCCTCATCCTTCTAAACTCCAGTGAATACAAGTCTCGAATTTTCAATCTTTCCTCATATGACAGTCCCGCCATCCCAGGGATCAATCTCGTGAACCTACGCTGCACTGCCTCAATCACAAGGATGTCCTTCCTCAAATTATGAGACCAAAACTGTGCACAATACTCCAGATGTAGTCTCACCAGAGCCCTATACAACTGCAGAAGAACCCTCTAAACATGTCCTATCCATATACCTGTCTAAATGTTTGTGAAGAGTTGCGATAGTCCTTGTACAAGGACACCCAGGTCTCGCTGTACCTCCCCTTTACCTAACCTAACCCCATTGAGATAATAATCTGCCCTCTTGTTTTTGCCGCCAAAGTGGATAACCTCACATTTATCTATATTATTCAGCATCTGCCCACTAACTCAACCTGTCCAGGTCCCCCTGCAACCTCCTAACATCCTCTTCACAGTTCATACTGCCACCCAGCTTTGTGTCATCTGCAAACTTGCTAGTGTTGCTCCTAATTCCCTCTTCCAAATCATTAATATATATGGTAAACAGTTGCGGCCCCAACACCGAGCCTTGCGGCACTCCACTCGCCACTGCCTGCCATTCTGAAAACGACCCGTTCACTCCTACTCTTTGCTTCCGGTCTGCCAACCAATTTTCTATCCATGTCATCTGCCCAACTTAAAAGGAGAAGTTGATAAATCAACTTGATAAATGATTAATCAAAGAGCCAGTTTTTATGTAGAGCTCTGGAAGAATGGGAAGAGGAATGGAGTGGTTAAGCGAGGGAATTTATAGGGCCTTAGTAATGGACATCACAGCCATCAAAAAAAAAAAAAAATTCAGTGACAACAATGCTTAATGCAGAGAATGACAAGGTGTTGCATTTTGGGAAGCCTAATCAGACGAGGACCTACACAGTGAAGGACAGGCTTCTGTGAAGTGTTGAAGAACAGAGGGATCTAGGAATGCAGGTACAGAGTTCCTTGAAAGTGGTGTCATAGCGTGGTCAAGAAGGCTTTCAGCATATTGGCCTTCATCAGGCAGAGTATTGAGTATTGAAGTTGGGAGGTCATGTTACAATTGGACAAGACATTGGTGAGGCCACATTTAGAATATTGTGTTCAGTTTTCGTCACCCTGTTATAGGAAAGATGTTAAAGAAGGAACTGCAGATGCTGGAGAATTGAGGGTACGCAAAAGGCTGGAGCAACTCAGCGGGTGCAGCAGCATCTAAGGAGCAAAGGAGATAGGCGACGTTTCGGGCCGAAACGTCGCCTATCTCCTTCGCTCCTTAGATGCTGCTGCACCCGCTGAGTTTCTCCAGCCTTTTGTGTACCATAGGAAAGATGTTGTCAGGCTGGAAAGGGGAACAGAGAAGATTTACGAGGAAGTTGCCAGGCTTTAGGGCCTGAGGTGTAGGGAGAGGTTGAGCAGACGAAGACTTTATCCCTTGGGACGCAGGAAGGATCAGGGGGTGATCATAGAGAGGTGCATAAGATCATGAGAGGAACAGAGAGGGTAAATGCAGGTCTTATTACCCAGAGTAAGGAAATCAATCACCAGAGGACATACATAGATACATAGAAAATAGGTGCAGGAGTAGGCCATTTGGCCAATCAGGCATGCACCACCATTCAATGTGATGATGGCTTATCATCCACAATTAGTACTCCATTCCTGCCTTCTACCCATATCCCTTGATTACATTAGCCCTAGGAGCTCCATCTAACTCTCTTTTGAATTAATCCAGTGATTGGCCTCCACTGCCTTCTGAGGCAGAGAATTCTACAAATTCACAAATCTCAGTTCTAAATGGCCTACCCCTTATTCTTAAATTCTGGCCCCTGGTTCCAGACTGCCCCAACATCGGGAACATGTTCCCTGCATCTAGCGTGTTTAATCCCTTAACAATTTTATATGTTTCTGTAAGAACTCCTCGCATCCTTCTAAATTCCAGTGAATACAAGCCCAGTCGTTCCATTCATTCTTCAAATGACAGTCCCGTCATCCTGGGAATTTACCTCGTGAACCTCGCTCCCTCAAATACTGTCCTTCCTTAATTAGGAGACCAGAATTGCACACATTACTCCAGGTGCGGTACAACTGCAGTCAGGCCTCCTTGTTCCTGACCTCAAATCCTCTCGCAATAAAAGCCAACATACCATTTGCTTTCTTCACTGCCTTCTGTACCTGCATGCTTAATTTCAGTGACTGATGTACAAGCACAGCCAGGTCTCGTTGCACTTCCCATTATCCTAATATGACACCATTCCGATAATAATCTGCCTTCTTGTTCTTACCACCAAAGTGGATAACCTCACATTTATCCACATTATACTGCATCCGCCATGCTTCTGCCCACTCACCCAACCCATCCAAGTCACCCTGCATCCTCATAGCATCCTCTTCACAGATCACACTGCCACCCAGCTTTGTGTCATCTGCAAATTTGCTAATGTTACTTTTAATTCCTTAATCTAAATCATTAATATATATTATAAGTAGCTGCAGTCCCAGCACTGAGCCTTGTGGCACCCCACTAGTCACTACCTGCCATTCTGAAAGGGACCCGTTAATTCCTACTCTGTTTCCTGTCTGCCAACCAATTTTCTATCCATGTCAGTACCCTATCTCCAATACCATGTGCTCTAATGTTACCCACCTATCTCCTTTGTGGGACCTAATCAAAGGATTTCCGAAAGTCCAGATACACTACATTCACTGGCTTTCCTTTATCCATTTTGCTTGTTAAACCCTCAAAAAATTCCAGAAGATTAGTCAAGCGAGATTTCCCCTTCATAAATCCATGCTGACTCGGACTGATCCGGTTACTGCTATCCAAATGCGTATTATATCTTTAATAATCTTCCCCACCACCGATGTCAGGCTAACTGGTCTATAATTCCCTGCTTTGTCTCTCCCTCCTTTCTTAAAAAAATTGGAAAACATTAGCTATCCTCCAATCCACAGGAACTGATCCAGTATTTATAGAACATTGGAAAATGATCACCGATGTGTCCACAATTTATAGAGCCACCTCCTTGAGTACCCTGGGATGCAGACCATCAGGCCCTGGGGATTTATCAGCCTTCAGTCCCATCAGTAAATCAAGTTTGATAAGGGAACTTGAGGAGCCATTAGGAGGTAATGACCATAATATGATAAGTTTTAATCTAAAATTTGAGAGGGAGAAGTGTCGGAGAATCGGAGGTGTCAGTATTACAGTTCGACAAAGGGAACTATAGAGCCATGAGGGAAGAGCTGGCCAAAGTTGACTGGAAAGATACCCTAGCAGGGATGACAGTGGAACAACAATGGCAGGTATTTCTGGGAATAATACAGAAGGTGCAGGATCAGTTCATTGCAAAGAGGAAGAAAGATTCCAAGGGGAGTAAGGGGCGACCGTGGCTGACAAGGGACGGCAGGGGCAGTATAAAAATAAAAGAGAAGTATACCGTAGCAAAGATGAGCGGGAAGCAAGAGGATTGGGTAATGTTTAAAGAGCAACTTTGGATAACTAAAAAGGCAATACGGGGAGAAAAGATGAGGTGCGAAGGTAAGCTAGCCAAGAATATAAAGGAGGATAGTAAAAGTTTCTTTAGGTATGTGAAGAGGAAAAAATTAGTTAAGACTGAAAAAGGTGAATTTATTATGGGGAAAAAAGGAAATGGCAGATGAGTTGAACAGGTACTTTGGATCTGTCTTCACTACAGAGGACAAACAATCTTCCTGATATACTAGTAGCCAGAGGATCTGGGGTGACAGAGGAACTGAAAGAAATCCACATTAGGCAGGAAATGGTGTAATAGACAATAGGTGCAGGAGTAGGCCATTTGGCCCTTCGAGCCAGCCCCGCCATTCAATGTGATCATGGCTGATCATCCCCAATCAGTACCCCGTTCCTGCCTTCTCCCCATATCCCCTGACTCCGCTATTGGGTAGACTGATGAAAATGAAGGCTGATAAATCCCCAGGGCCTAATGGTCTGCGTCCCAGGGTACTTAAAGAAGTGGTTCTTGAAATTGTGGATGATCATTTTCCAGTGTTCTATAGATTCAGGATCACTTCCTGCGGATTGGAGGGTAGCTAATGTTATCTAATGAGACAACAGGAAATTATAGACGAGTTAGCCTGACCGGTGATGGGGAAGATGCTGGAGTCAATCACAAAAGATGAAATAGCAGCACATTTGGATAGCAGTAACAGGATCGGTCCGAGTCAGCATGGATTTACGAAGGGGAAATCATGCTCGACTAATCTTCTGGAATGTTTTGATGACGTAACTCGGAAAATGGACAAGGGAAAGCCAGTGGATGTAGTGTACCTGGACTTTCAGAGCTGTATAAAGTACTCATAAAACTCACCAAACAAGTCCTCAATTGCATGTTGAGGAACAGAAAATGGTGGACCTGCAAAAATCAAACCAACATATAAAACTTTGGTATTTATGGATCTATAGATTATAGATTTTGGTAAAATATGAATACATAAATAACTTATGGACCAATGTGCAGATAATCAGTCAACTTTTGTGTGATGGAAAGCTGTGGGTAAAAGAAATTCTCCCACCACTGCAAAGCTCGACGTTTGGAGAGGTAGAGCTTTAAGAATTGTAATTTAATTAACTATTACTCCTTTTATGAATGAATGAATGAATACAATACAATCTAAAACAAAATATAAAATGCAACATAAATTCCAGGGCTATTAATTGATAATAACGACATGCTTACATGTAGATTGTTATCATTTCAAATTTTCAGACCGTCTTCTTTCCAATTTGATCTCTCTTATCCTTTGGTTTTGCAGAGTGCCCCGCGCATAGGACTTACAACTGTCCCACACATTGTACGTTTTCTCAATGTAATATGGATAGACACTGCACAAAAGCTCTCTGTTCGCTTAAGAGAAATCAGATCCCACAACATCCTATCATTAAAATGCCAGTTGTATTTGCTCTCATTGAAATGTATGGTTCTCCCAGCAGTAACTTTCTTGATGATGTCAGCTCCAATTTTCAGTGTAAGGACCTCCTATGCAAAATCCCCCTCAGCCAACACATTGTTCGAACACCCATTATAAAACCCTGACAGGTGGCCGAGCAATCTCCTTGCTCAGCTGAAGATCTCAATGCTCTTTGATTAGAATTCAGTAATAGAGGACACTCAAAAAGTGAATAGCTTTGGGCAGCTCAGCAGTAGAGTGCTTATCTTATAGCGCCAGAGACCCTATTTTGATCCTGACTACGAGTGCTGTCTGCATGAAGCTTGTATGTTCTCCCTGTGACCGCGTGGCTTTCTTCCGGGTGCTCCAGTTTCCTCCAACACTCCAAAGACGTACAGGTTTGGAGTTTAATTGACGTTGGCAAAATGTGGTAAAACAGTGTACAGTCAGAGCACCGAGTATTGAAGGTGGGAGGTCATGTTGCAGTTGTACAAGACATTGGTAAAGCCACATCTAGAATATTGTATTCAGTTTTGGGCATCATGTTATAGGAAAGATGTTGTTATGCTGGAAAGGGTGCAGAGAACATTTACCAGGATGTTGCCATGATTCGAGGGCCTGAGCTATAGGGAGAGGTTGAGCAAGTTAGGACTCTGTTCCTTGGAGCGCAGTCGAGTGAGGGGTGATCTTATAGAGGTGTATAACATGGTGAGAGGGATAGATCGGTGTGACGCCGAGTCTCTAGAGGAATCGATAACCAGAGAACTTAGGTTTAAGTTGAGGCAGATACAATCGCAACCTTTAAGAAACATTAGACAGGTACATGGATAGGACAGGTTCAGAGGGATATGGGCCAAACGCAAGGAAACATAGAAACATAGAAATTAGGTGCAGGAGTAGGCCATTCGGCCCTTCGAGCCTGCACCGCCATTCAATATGATCATGGCTGATCATCCAACTCAGTATCCCGTACCTGCCTTCTCTCCATACCCTCTGATCCCCTTAGCCACAAGGGCCACATCTAACTCCCTCTTAAATATAGCCAATGAACTGGCCTCAACTACCCTCTGTGGCAGAGAGTTCCAGAGACCCACCACTCTCTGTGTGAAAAAATTCCTTCTCATCTCGGTCCTAAAGGATTTCCCCCTTATCCTTAAGCTGTGACCCCTTGTCCTGGACCTCCCCAACATCGGGAACAATCTTCCTGCATCTAGCCTGTCCAACCCCTTAAGAATCTTGTAAGTTTCTATAAGATCCCCTCTCAATCTCCTAAATTCTAGAGAGTATAAACTGAGTCTATGCAGTCTTTGTTCATAAGACAGTCCTGACATCCCAGGAATCAGTCTGGTGAACCTTCGCTGCACTCCCTCTATGGCAATAATGTCCTTCCTCAGATTTGGAGACCAGAACTGTACGCAATACTCCAGGTGTGGCCTCACCAAGACCCTATACAACTGAAGTAGAACCCCCCTGCTCCTATACTCAAATCCTTTTGCTATCCTTTTTCTACCTCTTTAATAATTGACTCCAGCATCTTTCCCACCACCGAAGTTAGGCTAACTGGTCTGTAAGTCACCGTTTTCTCTCTTGCTCCTTTCTTGAAAAGTGGGATAACATTAGCTATCCTCCAATCCACAGGAACTGATCCTGAATCTATTGAACATTGGAAAATGATCACCAATGCATCCACTATTTCTAGAGCCACCTCCCCGAGGACCCTGGGATGCAGAACCAACAGGCCCAGGGGATTTATCATCCTTTAGTCCCATTAGCCTACCCAATACTATTTCTCGCCTAATGAACATTTATTTCAGTTTCTCTACCCCCTTAGATCCTCCGTCCTTCAGTACATCTGGGACAATGTTTGTGTTTTCATTAGTGAAGACAGATCCGAAGTACCTGTTCAACTCTTCTGCCATTTCCTTGTTCCCCATAATAATTTCACCCGTGTCTGCCTACAAGGGACCCACAATTGACTTTGCTACTCTTTTTCCCTTAACATATCTAAAGATTTTACTGTCCTTCTTTATATTCCTGGCCAACTTCCCCTTGTACTTCATCTTTTCAGCCTGTATTGCCCGTTTTGTTTCCTTCTGTTGTCCTATGAAAGTTTCCCAATCCTCTGGCTTCCGGTTACTCTTTGCTGTGTTGTACTTCTTTTCTTTTAGTTTTATTCTATCCCTAACTTCTCTTGTCAGCCATGGTTGCCTCCTACTCCCCTTTACATCTTTCTTCCTTTTTTGAATGAAATGATCCTGCGTCTTCCGGATTATGCCCAGAAATTCCTGCCAGAAACTCCACATACAAGTTTGCAGATGACTCCACTGTCGAGGGCTGGATCTCAAACAATGTTGAGATGGAGTTCAGGAACAATAAGAGTAGAGCAATAAATAACTTACCAACAATTTTGTCTTGGTTAAATGTGCATGAATCTAGAAGATAGCAACATCCCTCGGCCATAAGTGTGATCATATGCTTGGCATATCTAAAATAATTTTTGAAAACATTTAACATGATTTTATTTCATTGTTTGAAGAAGCTTTATCTTTTAATTTCACCATATTTTCAAACACTGTACATTCAATTTTATTATTTGAGGCAGTTAATTATAATGGGGGCTAGAAAGGAAATATTAGCCATTTTGTTTTATTGTGTAATACGAATCCTGGTAATGAGTGTTTAACTGTTAAATGTGTCATCTTTTGGACAAGATGTTAAACTGAGGCTCAATTTGTCCTCTCGAGGTAGGCTAAATGATCCAGCAATAGTTTGCATTGCTGAGGATTATCCTGACATCCAGGTTAAGAAGCATATTGCGTAAAAATAAGATAACCACAATTTTTACATTATAATATTAAATCACACAACCAAGGCCATAAAATAGCTTGGACATCATGAGCTGTGAATGGGACATAATTTTAAGCCTTTCTTTTCAACGGGAAACAAGTATATGGATATAATAATTAGAGTCTAATTTCTTCTTGATTGTAATAAAGTGTTTAAGGTTTAATTATCATAAAAGTAAACGTTAGCAATAGTGGGGCGAACCGCATTCAGACACATAACTGAACTCCAAGGATTAATTTACAAAGTGGAATGACACAGTTGCAATTCATAAAATGTGGACAATTAAGGGATCATTTATCTGAAGGTTATGTTAAGGGCAGATGGAGACAATCTATTTTTCCAGTTGTAGCTGGCCGATGTTGGGGGATACAGTACAATTATAAGTACAACTAGAGGTTGGAAGTTAGTACAACTATGATATAATTGGAGTTAGGCTTTTCACGTGTCATGTTAGAAAATATTTCTATACATAGAGGGTGATAGAAATTACAAAATCATATCTGCAAATGGCAACTGATGCTGTGCAGATTATTGATTTTGAATTCAAGTTTGAAGTATTTTTGATAATTGAAGGTGTTAAGAACACAGTGTAAGAGTGGGTAACAGGATTTAGGTCACATATCCTGAATTATCCCATGATGGACTAGGCTCCAGAACGAAGTAGCCTAGCCTGTCCCAAGGTAAGAATTGATTTTTTTTTAAATCATCTGACATCCTATATCTATTTCTTTATTATAAAGCTATATCTTCTGATATAGTAAAGTACTGAGGAGTAAAGTACCACAGCTTTGAGGTCAGAAATATAATGTGGTAAGAGTATGTATTTGTAAAGAGAGCAAATGTTAATATTATAGATGAATGACTTTCCATCAGAACTGGCCTTATTTGACTCTTTCCCCCCCCCCCCCCTTTTTAAAATACATTTTAACAAAAAAAGATACATTCTCATGGGCCATTACCACTGCTAATATGCAATTCGTGGTGGAAGAAGAATGTGAGCTGGCAAGGTCACCATCTACATTTTCTGATCCAAGTTATGTTCTCCTGGAAATGCTAAACAGAATTCAAATGCATTCCTTCAGAGTGCTTCACAATTGTGTTCTGAAACAAAGTATATCATGGCTGATAGTGAGGGAGTAAACTCAAGTGTGGGGACCCAAGATAATCCCCGTAACTTATGCTACTACAAGCATTAATGGAGTTTAAAATTTAAATTGTTTCACAAAAGATGTAATGTCTTATTTGTTCTGTGATTTTGTTCATATTCAGCTGAAATAAAGTTCAGTTTCAGTTTAGTTTATTGTCATGTGTAAAGCTTTTGTCGCACGCTAACCAGTCAGCAGAAAGACAAATAGATGATTATAGTTATAGTGTATAGAGATACATGACAAGGGAATAATGTTTAGTGCAAGGTAAAGCCAGCAAAGTCCGATCAAGGACAGACCGAGAGCCATATAAGAGAAAGATAGTAGTTCAGCACTGCTCTCCGATTGTGGTTGGTTGATTCAGTTGCCTGATAACAGCTGGAAAGAAAACGTCCCTGAATCTGGTGGTGTGAATTTTCATACTTCTGTACGTTTGCCTGATGGGAGCGGGGAGTGGTCAGGGTGCGACTTGTCTTTGATTATGTCGCTGGAGTCAATAGTTGGGATGTTGGTTTGTGTGATGGTCTGGGCTGCGTCCACAATTTGCTGTACTTTTGTTGCAATTTCTTGTGGTCTTGGATGAAGCTATTCCCAAACCAAGCTGTGATGCATCCTGATAAAATGCTTTCTCTGGTGCATCTGTATTCTTCCTAGAATAGCAGAAAACTACTTACCGCTGTCGGTCAGGTGGGTTGATCGCTACCAAAGATTTACAGTCCCAGATCCCATCGAACTTTCCAGCAATCAAACTATACATTAGAAATAAAAATACATGTTTTTTTAAATAATTTTGGAATAGAATAATCAAACAAAATATGGCATTGACATGATAAAATCTATTTCTGACTGTGCAAAAACCCCACCAAAAAATACTGCTGTCTCTCGGTAATGTCAGTAATGGCAGGGCCTTAAGGAATGTTGATGAACAGAGAACCAGGGATCTAAGTATATTGTTCCCGTAAAATGGGAACACAGGTCAGGAGGGTGGTAAAGAAGAAATGTGGCATATTTGTCTTTGTAGGTTAGGGCACTCAACATAAGAGCTCGGACATTATTTTGCCGCAAGAGAAACTGCTGGTTAGGCTAATCTTTGAGTTCTAATTGCCACACAATAGGATAGATGTGATTCTGCTGGAGAGAATGCAGAGGAGATTCACCAAGACATTGGCTGGATTGGAGAACTATAGTTATGAGAAGAGATTAGTAGACTGGGTTGTTTTCCCTGGAGTGAAAGAGTCTGAGAGGTGACCTGAGAGAGATACATAAAATTGTAAAAATAACAGATAGGGTGGTCAGGATCGTTTTCACTTGGGGAGGGGGGGGGGGGGGGTCAAGAGGGTATAGATTTTAGATGAAAGGAAGGGTTTTTAAAGGGGTTTCAAGGGAAAATTATTTTTTAAACTGCGGCAGATATCTGCCAGAGGAGGTGTTGGAAGAGACATTTAGGCCGGAATTGCACGGCGCACAAAGATACAGACCTAATAGAAACATAGAAAAATAGGTGCAGGAGTAGGCCATTCGGTCCTTCTAGCCAGCCTGGCTGATCATCCAAAATCGGTACCCAATTTCTGCTTTTTACCCATATCCCTTGATTTCTTTTTAGCCCTAGGAGCTAAAACTCTTTCTTGAAAATAGGGTCAAATAGGATTGTAGTAGATGGCAAAAAGGTTGGCTCAAATTGTGAATTGAAGCACTTATTCCCTATGCTGTATACCTAGGAATTAATTTAGTCCTCACCTTGAGAAATTGAAAATATTGCAGTTGTACAAGGAAATACGGTGATCAGAACTCTAGAATAGAAGAAAAGGATTATTGGCTTCAAAAACAATACATTTTGAAATTGATATTTCTTGTCATCTAGTTGCATTATCAATAGGATTGTACTCATTTGGTCAGATGAAATCCTGATTAGCAAGCACATGCCTTTCTATGGGTAAAAATACTAAACTCTGTCATCAAAAAGCATACAAGGCGAGGCCAGGTGTCATTTCTTCATTTCCCTCACCTGTCTCCTACCCAGATAACATATTCTGGCAGGTAGAAGCATTTCTAATAACAAGGCCATTTAAAACTGGAAAATACATCTAAAGGAGGTTCGTCGTAATTATCTTGCATCATGGTGATATATTATCTTGTATCATGGTGAAATAAATATTTTTTCCCCCCAATTCTCAACCCCGCGATCCTTTTGGCTCACATCTTCTGTCTGTTAAAGTCATAGAGTGATGGTGTCAAAACATACCCTTTGGCCCAACTTGCCCACATCGACCAACATGTCCTAGCTATACTCGTCCCACCTGCTTTGGTCCATAGCCCTCCAACCTGTCCTATCCATGTACCTGTTTAACAGTTTTTTTTAAATGTTGGGATAGTCCCAGCCTCAAATACCTCTTCTGGTGGCTTGTTCCATACACCCACCACGCTTTGTGCGATAAAGTTGCCCCTCAGATTTCCATTAAATCTCTACCCCTTCACCTAGAACATATGTTCTCTGGTCCTCAATTGTTCCACTGGGCTAGAGATTCTGTGCATCTACCCGATTTATTCCTCGCATGATTTTATACACCTCTGTAAAACCACCCCTCAACCTTCTGCGCACCTAGGAGGGGGGGGGGGGGGGGGGGGGGGGGAGGGACGACAAAACACAGAAGTGTGGGCGTGGCTCAGTCTCTGCAAGATGGAGGAGGGAGAGGTCACAACTCGCTGTCTTTAGTGGCCTTGCACCCTGCTTGAAGTGGTAAGAAACTGCACTTGAATTTGGTGGCCTTATACCCTGCTTGAAATGGAATTTCAAGGGATAGCCGCGAGTCAACCGCCAGCCCACCAACCGTGAGTGAGCTGCCAGTACAACAGGCTTGAGCGACTGAGCCGCCAGCCCAAGAATCCATTCGGCCCACAATGTTCATACTAGCCCTCTGGAAACCATTCCATTCGGCCCACAATGTCCATACTAGCCCTCTGGAAACCATTCCATTCAGCCCACAACACCCATACTAGCGCTCCAGAAAGCCCCCCCCCCCCCCCCCCCCCGGCCATCAATATTGGAATTGGTGGAGAGGTGGAATATTGCGTTGGGGGACCAGCCCTCCCGTGTGATGCTGCTCCCACTTAGTCTAGTCAACTTTATATATTGCAAGGCAATATGCAGCCTATGAAATACTGCAACTTCAGCCAGTAAATACATTTCAAAATCAGTATCTTGTAGCCACAGACCTTACCAGATGTTAAAAATAGCACCCAGTAGAACCAACCATTTGTCTTTGCCATTCTGTTTATTTTGTCATGAGAGCATTATATTGGTTTTCATAAATCTCAGGCTAAAATTACACTTACTTTCTTTTTTGCAGCTGTAGATTTGCAGAATGTGTAAGAAGGAACTGCAGATGCTGGTTTACGCCAAAGAGACACAAAAGGCTGGAGTAACTCAGTGGGTCAGCCAGCATCTCTGCAGAAAAATAATTGGTGACCGGTTGACCGAGAGTCAGGGAGGGGGTAAATTTACAGATCTTCATCTGAGATCCACTGTCAACTGAGGAATCTCAACAGGTTTCTGCTCCATGCAGACAGCAGCTGAATACTGCATATCAAAGCTAGCCAGCAGCTCAGAACTTCAGTATTTAATAGGAGCCCTGATCTTGTGCAAAACATTTGTAAATAAAGTTGGCAGCAAAATTCTATACTACTGTAAACTACAAATTTATTTGACACTGACGTGCAGATAAGATCAACTACATACGAGGGTGTAACAAAATTAAAATATAATAATTTTCATGCGATAAAAGAACAAACTTTAATATATTCTTGGCAAATTAAATAATGACAAAAAATGGAAATGCCCTAACCTTAAATACTTCTGCACCTGGTATTTCTGGTACCAGCTCCTGCGTGTAGGACAAATTTTGCTCTGCAAAAAATTCTTCAATTGCTGTTTTAGAAATCTCCACACCAACAACATTATGTCCTTGGTCATGAAGCCTAGAGAGAAAGAATATGAAGAGATATAACACTATATTAAAAAAAACTTTATTTACATACATAAATCCCCAGGACGTCACACAAAAGTATTTTGAGGTTATGTGGGGATAAAATAGCAGCCAATTTACAATAAGGTTCTACATACATCAATTAAATATATTACAAGCTCAACTGTTTCACTTATAAAATGAAGCTCAATAATTCCCCATTTAGTCAAACAAAAAGTGATTGAAAATGCTTACAATTGTTTTATAATATCGAACTATAATTAAAGTTCAAGTTCACATTTATTGTCACATGCACCAATTAAGGTACAGTGATATTTGAGTTACCGTACAGCCATACTAAGTGATAAACAAAAATACACACTGCACATAAAATAAAGTTTAACATAAACATCCACCACAGTGGAATCCACATTCCTCATTGTGAGGGAAGGCAATAAAGTTCAATCATCTTCCTCCATGTTCACCCGTGGTCGGGGCCGTTGAACCCTCCGCAGTTAACGCTGCCGATCCGCTGTTCAAGCCCCCTTGTCAGGAATATGGAAACTCCGGCGTCGGGACGGATCGGAACATGGAGTTCCCGAGTCGGCTTCTTCTTATCGGAGACCGGTGCATCATGGTCCAGCGGTCCGAGCACCTTCACTGGCAATCCTCGGCAAAGGATCTCAGGCTCAACGATGGTAAGTCCGCGCCACCCAATCCAGGTTCCTTATATCAACTCACATGTAAGTTTGGTCTCAGATGTTTATTAAGTCGTGAAAATAGTAAAATGCAAATGTCAGGAAGGGCTAGAAACAGTTTGCAGGTCAGACTGCTTCTGTTGAAAGAGAAACAGTTAATAATTCAGGTCCAAGACCCTTCATCAGAACTGTCTTGGACCTGAAGAACAGAATAAACCAAGATAGTTTTTGATCCCAGATAAGGTATGGGGATATTGAAAAAAATAAAAGGAATATTTATGGAATGATACCAGATAGGCAATGGGCCTGTCCCACTTAGACAATTTTTCAAGCGACTGCCGGCGACTGTCAAGTTGCACAGTGTATGATAAATCCTTTAAAAGAGGGGGGAGATTGGGGAGAAGGAGTGGAGACAACCTTTAAGAAGCCAGAGATACATGGCTGTGAAGTTCGGCAGACATTTAACATTACCGGTCGGTTATCTTTGGTTCTGAAAACTACTGCTTACGTTTTGTTTCGCCCAATGAGCCAATGAAATTCACGGGTCAGCACCGGGTACAACCTACGAGAACTAACAAGAACCTTCAACCTCCTGGCAACCCACTAGGACCTCCTGGCGACCCACCTACTGCACAAGAATTCTCGCTACTCTCCATGGCGGCTTCATTCTAGTCGCCGTTAATTTTTCCACCATGTTGAAAAATTTGCGGCGACCATAACGAGGCCGTGACTAGTTTCCAGAATGCGGAAACTCCTCATGACCATGAAGGCGACTCCCCGGCAACCACCCGCGAACATGTGGCGACTGCATAGTCTCCTGCAGTCGCCTACAAAGTTGCCCAAGTAGGACAGGCCCATTAATGTTGCAGCTAAGGTAACAGCTGGAACATCAATCACTTAGCTTTCCACAAAGGTGGCACAGGGGCAAAGCTGTTAAAATTGTTGCCTCACAGCACCAGATACCCGGGCTCAATCCTGGTTTCCTCCAGGTGCTCTGGTTTCCTCCAACTTCCCAAAGTTGTATGGGTTTGTCGCTTAATTGGCCATCCTAAATTGTCCTTCTTAAGTAGGAAGTTAATGAGAAAGTGGGCTAATATAGAAATAGTGAGAACGATCAATGGTTACCATGGATGCAGTGGGCTGAAGGGCAATCTCCCAATAGTTAGTTGGCTTGACCTCCAGAGTGTTTCCAGCACTTTCTGTTATTTACTCCCATTATTTTCTTTTCTTTTCACAATGCTCATGTGAAATGCCTTGGGCCAAGTCTCTTAAAAAAAATATGCGAGAAGGGTGCAAAGGAATGTGTCTGGAACCATTTTCTGTATTCTTTCTTTTCTTTGCTATTACTGCTGTGCAGTAAAGTACATTCAACATCTGCAACCCTCAATATATTTCTTCAACAGAAATGTAAATGAAAGACCATCATATTAAATACTCTATTGTAATGGAGCACAGGCTGAGGGGTGATCTAGAGGTGAATACAATCAGGAGGGGCATAGATAGGGTGAATGCACAGAATCTTTTACCCAGAGAAGGGGAATCAAGAACCAGAGGACGGTTTAAGGTGAGATGATGAACATTTTTTAATTGGAACCCGAGTGGCAATTTTTCCACACTCAGGGTGGTGAGTACATAGAAACATAGAAAATAGGTGCAGGAGGAGGCCATTCGGCCATTCGAGCCAGCACCGCCATTCATTGTGATCATGGCTGATACATAGAACAAGTTGCAGGAGAATGTCGTAAAAAGAAGCGCTATAACAATGTTTAAATGACTCATGGATAGGTGAGTGGATAGGAAAAGTTTAGAGGGATATGGGCCAAACGCAGACAGGTGAGACTAACTCAATTGTGGCAACACTCAACTAACTAATGCCCCTGTCCCTCTTAGGAAACCTGAACGGAAACCTCTGGAGACTTTGTACCCCACCGAAGGTTTCCGTGCAGTTCCTGGAGGTTTTTGTCCTCCAGCAACGACCTTCAACAAGCATCGCAACCGGCTTAGACTAAAAAAAATTACCGATTTTTAAAAAGGAAACCACTTTTGACCATTAGGGAGAGTGACAAAACCTCCGGGAACCGCATGGAAACCTTGGGTGGGGCGCAGAGTCTCCAGAGGTTTCTGTTCAGGTTTCCTAAGTGGGACAGGGGCATAACTCAACCAACTCACAGTCTCCATGCTACAGATTCCAACACAATGTGGTCTGGCTCTCCTGGGTCCCACAGCTCCCCCCTCTTTCATACAGGCAACATCAGTGGTGGTTTAATTGGGTCTTCCCCTTCCCTCTTCCAACCAGCATACCCCGCCACCCCCCACCTATACAATAGTTCCCATGTCCCCCTCCTCTCTGAACACCCACTATCCCCCGACCAGACCTCACCTCGGCCTTCGTCCACTAACCTGCATCCTCTGACCCCAACCGTTGTCGTGTTCCAACTGTGTGTGCTCTCGCACCTCAGTTAATCATAGAACCCTTTTGATTTTATAACATATAACCTGAAGTAATAATTACTAAACATTTTAAAATGTAATTCTCAATCATGAATTTACTCACCACTTTATATCTAATGATTTTCCACAAAGTGGTAAAAAAATGTTGATTTGCTTCCTTCCATTCAGAATGTTAGGCAAGTATTTTTGCAACAATCTATAAAAATACAATCAGTTAAGAAACAAATATGCACTGACAGTTGTTTACAATTCAAAACTTAAAACAGGATATTAATATTTATTTTTTTAAACACAGAGCTTTATAAAGCCATCCAAGTTAATGAACTTGATGTTAGTGTTCAATGAATTAATACTTCATGAAAATCACCAAAACAAGCTGACAGTGAGTCCTGAGTTTGAAGAGAGCCAGTATGCAAAGTAGGTTTGGAAATTAACAGTTAGGAGAAATCAGTGGAGTAAAATAAATCGCACGCCCACAAAATAGAAAAATGGCATTTCGGAGTTCAGATGCCAAATGAGTATTTATTTATAAATATTCTATTTAATTAATCCTAAACTAGATAAATAATTCTTATTTCTTCTTTGTGGGGCAGTAGTTTGAAACATTCTCAATGAAAAATAACATTTTTGTATAGCACCTTTATCATTGTAAAATACTTTTAGATACTTTACAGAAACAAACTATAACAACACGCAAAATGAAGTGGCTGAATGAATTAATAAGTTTATTGACCCAGTATTCACATACAAGGAATTTGCCTTGGTGCTCTGCCCGCAAGTGACATACAGTGACAGTTAGGAATGACACATAAAACATTAAAAATAGCGGAGTCAGGGGATATGGGGAGAAGGCAGGAACGGGGTACTGATTGGGGATGATCAGCCATGATCACATTGAATGGTGGTGCTGGCTCGAAGGGCCTACAGCTGCACCTATTGTCTATTAAACACGTACAGAGATCAGGGGAGCAAAGTCCAGAGGAGTGAGATAGCAGTCACCAGTGATAGTTCATTTAAAACAGGGATATACAAAAGTCCATAAATGGAGTGTTAAGTTAACTAACTGCTAAATAACAAAAATAAATTCTCATGGAATGTGGGAGCCTGCAGAATGACAATTGGGTAATAGACTGGCAGGAATAGATTTGTTATACATTTTGACATAGTTTTAAACAAAACAAATAGTAACATTTGCCATTGCACAAATTACCAATTGTCACAGCTCACACTGTGGCAAAGCTAGAACTACTACACCTATAACGTATTGAAATGAGGTGAATTACATAATATCTTTATTTTAGCTAATTATAAATACTACTGGTATCAGGTTAGTAAATTGAATTTGATAACCTGATATCAATAATAAAATTAATCTGGTTCTGTTTATATGTTCCCGATTTCAAAAAATAATAATTTGATGAACGTAGATAAGACAGATTTAGAGGGATGTGGGCCAAGCACAGGCAGCTGGGACTAGTATAGTTGGGATATGTTGGCCAGTGTGGGCAAGTTGGGCCAAAGGGCTTATTTCCACACTGGAAGATGCTATGAAGAAGGTTGTTAATAAACTTTTCATTTCTGTTCTCGATCTACACAGTGACACTGAAAGTACTGACTCATTATTGTAAAGATTAAAGAGTAAACAAATCATACCAGATATCTGCTATTGTTTTGAAGGCATAAAGTCTACTTTATTTGATGTTAGGTTTCATGAGAACCCCGGCACTTCAGTACATCTGTGTTTACCATTTTTAAAGCGCACAAATACTTATCAAGGCCAGAGTGATTGCAGGGTATTTCCAGAAATTAAACTTGACATTTAAATTATTGAACAGTTCAAATCATGCTATAAAATCAGGCCAAAAAGATTAAATTGTAATTAAATATAAAATGATAAAGAACATTCAATGATCAAAGCACTTTCAGGACAATGGTGGCCCGAAAGCAGAACATCGTGGGGCTGGAAACTGGACGTATCCTGAGCTAATTCTGCTACCAACATCATCTATAGCGACAAGTGATGGCTTCGACTTATGGTCGCCGGAAGCTTGCGTTCTTTTCAGGACGGACGATGACAGCAAGGTCAGCATTTGTAACAAGATAGACACGAAAAGAAGAAAAAGGACAATGGTTTTCCCATAAATGGAATGCTTCAAGGGCAACTCATCCTGTGTAGAAGCAAGGACATCCGCCTGTTTGTCTGTCTGTCCATAACTAAAACTCTCATCTTGTGCTGTTCCGGTTTGCATTGTTTTTACATTTGCACAAAAACGGTACCCGATAGAGCTATTATTTTTACGCCACCTTACTCACCATTCTCCTGTGCTGCAAGTGTAACAAGCTGGGTTCCGATCGGTGAAATATTATAAACATTATTAAGGTTTAAAAATCATAAAAATCGTGCATGCACAAATTGGTCCCCTCTTCCGTCTCAAGATTGGTCTTCTCTCCTGTCATTCGCCGGGACAATGACGCTCCTTCCGGTACGTGCTGTCAATCACCGGGGCGAGCAGAATAAAGCCGGGAGCCCGGAAGCCGCGCTGAGTCCGTGAGCCTGGAAACCGCACTGTGTCTGTGAGCCCGGAAGCCGCGCCAAATCCGTGAGCCTGGAAGCCGCTCTGAGTCCGGGAGCCCGGAGACCGTGCTGAGTCCGTGAGCCCGGAGGCTGCACTGGGTCCGGGGCCGGGCGCTGAAGCCGACGGCCGCAACCTCGAGATTCTGGGGAGGTGAGGAGGGAGAGTGGAGGGATTGAGGGAGAGGAGGGGGTAGGGGGGAAAGTGGGGGAGGGGAGGAGGGAGAGTGGGGGGTGTTAGGGGGTGAGGAGTGGGGGATAATGTGATAGGAGGGGGGTAGGGAATGGAGAGGAGTTATGGAGGGAGTGACTGAGGGTCAGGGAAAGGAGAGGGGGGGATTGGGGGAGGGGAGGAGGGGGAATCGGGGACGTCACAACAGGAACCCGTAAGCTGCGCCCGAACAGTTGGGGGCTATGGGTGAGTGGTGGAATATTGCGTTGGGGGACCAGGCCTCCTGTGTGACAATGGAACCAACGATAAATTAAACCTATTGAAGCCTTCAACATGTTGATGCAGTAACAACATATATCTGGATAATTTTACCAGAATTTTACCTGTGAATGTACCCAGTTCATCTCATGCCACCTTCCTCTCCTCATCCTTGGAGATTAGTTTAAAAAAAATAACATAACCATATCACGCAGAAACAACTGGCTAAACCTGAAAGAACAATGCATCAAACTGCTAATCAATGCGGATAATGTGGAAAATGAACAATTCCAAAAACTTTCGGTCTGGACGGGGAAATGTGTATTTACCTGTGAATTTCATCCTTATGAAAACCAATGTGTTTCTTTTCCCAACGTGCAATCCAGTCTTCCGCAGTCAATTCAAGGTTTTCCAGTTCTCCATATTTGTTCAACTTCTTTCCCTTTGGTATATCAATTTGAGTATTCATGGTTGCTTCAGGGAAATAAATAATGTGATGGCATCACATAAAAACAGATTTTTATCTGAAGGAAAAAGATGGATTGTTATACGCAAAGTAGTCTCATAAATAGTAACTAATGCTTTCTGATTTCAGTTAAAATAATTTATTTGAACCATTGCATTGTGGTTAATTAAAAAAATATTGCTGGAAGGTTTATTTGCTTTTATTATTTTCGTTTATTTGTTTTTTATTATTGTCACGTGTACCGACGTACAGTGACAAGCTTTTTGTCGCAGGGCTATCCAATTCGCAAAAAGACAATACATGATTACAATCGAGCCACTCACAGTGTACAGATACAAGATAAAGGGAATAAATAAAGATTTAAAAGAGTGGAGCGATTCTAATGAATGGTTGCAGAATCACTCCTGAGACCAGCACGCAAAGAATCGCACAAGTTTGGAGCCAACTTGGGTCTCATTCTGCAATGTGCATAACAATTTGCAAACAAGGAACTGCAGATGCTGATTTATACCAAAAAATAGACACAAAATGCTGGAGCAACACAGCGGATCAGGCAGCATCACTGGAGAAAAACTGGCAACATTGTGGATCGGAACTACTCTTCAGACCGAGTCTCAAGAAACGTCCCATCCCGAAACTTCACACATCCATGATCTCCAGAGGATGCTGAGCTACTCAACCACCCTGTGTCTACAATTGGAGATATATCCATGGGTTATTATATGTAAATCTTCATCTATTCCTTCGTTCAGGCTTCAGTCAGGTTCTCGTACCGAACCATTTTGACCCTTTAAATATTCAATAAATGGAGGCCATATCCCTCTGAATTGATCCAACTTGCCCAAAAGGACAAGTCTTAATCTTTCCAGATGAAGTGTCTCCGACATTCCAGTGATCCACACAGTGATCTCCCGAATTTTTGTCTACCTTCTGTGAACATGTGATTTGATGCCTGCCATCCGGGGCGGGATGGTGGCGGGATCCATGTGTACACGTGATAGATGTGGCCCGCCATCCGCTCACAGACATGCGTCCTGGCCTCTATGCAGAACAAGGTTGCCCACCCCTGCTCTATGACATAGTCAAAGAGTCGAAGAATCATGCAGCAAGGAAACAGATTATCCAGTCCAACTTGTCCACACTGATCATATTCATGTTGAAAAACGGCACTTTAAGCCCGCCCCCCTCTGAAAAGCGCCAAAGTCGCGCACACGGGGAGCGGCAGAACTGCAGCGCTGCTCAAGGTAAGTTTTGCAACATACCTATACGTATGGTCGGCAGTTATGCAAATCAAAGATTATAGATAAATCACCGTCACTGCGCCGATCACCTCACGTATGGCATTACGTATGGGCGGCGGCGTGTCGGGGTGGTGCATGGCATGGGGAAGGGCTCGTGACGCGTGGGGAAAGGCAATGGGGAGCAAGATGCTAATTTCAAAGTATGAAAATGTCCAGAACTTTTTTAATACTAAAGATATGAAAGGAATTAGGTGTCAGATTAAACTTCTTTTTAATGCTTTATCTGATGGGATAAATTGCAGACTTGATTGTTTAACTCTCAAAATTTTGTAACATTGCTACATACCCCCTGATCCCCTTTAGCCACATCTAACTCCCTCTTAAATAAAGCCAATGAACTGGCCTCAACTACCTCCCGTGGCAGAGAATTCCACAGTGTGAATTTTGTTTTTCTCATCTCGGTCCCTGACCAGTCTGAAGAAGGGTCTCGACCCGAAACGTCGCCTATCTCCTTCGCTCCTTAGATGCTGCTGCACCCGCTGAGTTTCTCCAGCTTTTTGTGTAACCCCTCGGTCCTAAAAGACTTCCCCCTTATCCTTAAACTGTGACCCCGACATACTATACCCGACAGACGATTGGTCTCGCCGCTGCGTCAGAGTCGGAGACTTACTGAATCCGCCCCTGATGGAGATGGCTGGCGGGCGGGCGCGCGCGTTATGCAATACACGGCCCTTGAGGGCAAAGATTATAATCTTCGGTTAAGGGGCCGGCGCGTGGAGCACGTGGGGGGGGGGGAGGGACGGGTGGGGGAGAAGGGGCGGGGCACGTGGGGGGGAGAAGGGGCGCGTGGGAGTGCGGGGGTGGGGCGTGGCATGAGGAAAGGTTCGTGACGCGTGGGGGAGGGCGGGGTACGTATGGGCGGCAGTTATGCAAATCATCAAAGATTATAGATGCAAATCACCGTCCCTGCGCCGATCACCTCACGTATGGCATTACGCACGCACGGGCGGCGGCGTGTCGGGGTACGGTGAGGGGGGGGGGCGTGGCATGGGGAAGGGCTCGTGACCCGTGGGGAAGGGGGGGGCGGAGCATGGGGCGCGTTGGGGGGGGGGGGGGGCGCACGATACGTCGGAAGGGGGGTGGGGCGAGCGTGGGGTGGGGCGGGGGGAGGGTGCAACGTTGTGAGGGGGTGGGTGGGGGGGGGGCTCCGCTCGCCTCTCTCGTGCTCTCTCTCTCCCTCCCTCCCTCTCTCCCCCCCCCCCCCCCGCCCGCGCGCGTCGAGGGCGCGCGAGCCCGAGCTCCTCCCACGGGCCGAGGGGTTGCCAGCGCGCGCGCGCCCGAGCTGCGTCTTCGTGCGGGTGGAGCTTGCCTGAGGAAGGAAGGCGGGGAGCGTGCGCGCGGGTGAGGGGGAGGCGGGGAGCGTGCGCGCGCGCGCGAGGGGGAGGCGGGGAGCGTGCGCGCGGGTGAGGGGGAGGCGGGGAGCGTGCGCGCGCGAGGGGGAGGAGAGAGAGGAGGATCAGGATAGAGGAGGAATAGGGGGGCGGAACTGAGGTGATCGGCGCAGGGAGGGTGGGACAGAGAGAGGGAAGAGAAGGTGCAGAGGAGAGGAGGAGGAGGGACAGAACGGGAGGGGAGGAGGGACAGAGAGAGAGAGAGAGAGAGAGAGAGAAGGAGGAGGGACAGAGAGAGAAAGAGAGAGAGAGAGAGGAGGAGGGACAGAGAGAAAGAGAGAGAGAGAGAGAAGGAGGAGGGACAGAGAGAGAGAGAGAGAGAAGGAGGAGGGACAGAGAGAGAAAGAGAGAGAGAGAGAGAGAGAGGAGGAGGAGGGACAGAGAGAGAAAGAGAGAGAAGGAGGAGGGACAGAGAGAGAAAGAGAGAGAGAGAGAGGGGAGGAGGGACAGAGAGAGAAAGAGAGAGAGAAGGAGGAGGGACAGAGAGAGAAAGAGAGAAAGAGAGAGAGAGAAGGAGGAGGGACAGAACGGGAGAGGGGAGGCGAGGGTTAAGAAGAAGAGGGGGAGAGGAGAAGAGGTGGGAGAGAAGAGAAAGAGGGAGGGAGGGAGGGAGGAAGAGAGAGGAGGGACGGAGGTGGAGGAGCAGGAGCCAGAGAGAGGGAAGAGGAGGAGGAGGAGGAGGAGGAGGAACGATCGGCTGGCAGCCGCGCCACCATGTATTATTCGGACACAGGTAAAGTGCTCGCCCATTTCTTTGGAGTGATTAAAAAAAAAAGATTTTAAACGCCAGATTTTATTTTAAAAAAGACCTATTTGCGTCCGCTCCCCCCCCTCCCCCCCTCCTCCCCCCCCTCCCCCCCCCCCTCCCCCCCCACCTCACGCCAGCAGTCACCGGGCCCTCCACTGGGCCGATCGGCCTCTTCACTCTCCCTGCCATCCCCTCCCCGCCGCCACCGTGTGCGAGGATTAGAGGACATCAAAGATCTCCCTCCCTCCCTCCACACACCGGCCTTGAACTCAGGCATCGGTTTCCCCCGAGCTCGCACAGACAGACAGACAGACAGACAGACCTGGCTAGCAGGATTAAAAACCTCATTGTTGTCGGCAACAAAGCAAGGTCAATGTTAACGAGAAGTGGAAATTGACTCCTGTTCTTGACATTGACCAGCCGTCGCAGTCTCATTGTTTTGAATCGGCATTTCAATGGAGATTTTTTTTTTCCCCCCTTCCCTATTTGCTTACTTCAGAAGGTATTTTCTTCAGGGGCACTTTAATGTAATCTGATCGCTTTACTCTGCATACATGCTCTTTGTTTTGCCATTGTTGGGTGCAATGTTTTACCGGCAACAATGCACACAAAAGATTTTCCGCAAAATATATATTTTGGCAGTGACAGATGCAAAGACGGAACAAACTGAAGATTACTCTTATCAGTGATTGTCATGAATAATAATCGGTTAGGGGTTGCATTTTAAACTATTGACTAATTTGCATGTAATAATCCCATTTAATGAGTTGCATTTTTAAAAGCTTGGAGGAAATGTTACATTGTTTAAGCGTCAGAAAGTTCTTGTTCAGTTAACTTAAGTTTTCATTCATGTAGATTGTAAGCAGTTTATGATAGAGGTCGTGCGAAAGTAATTCACATTTTTGTATTTTAATTTGTGCTGTCCATGTTTAACATTTTTATTGAAACTAGATACTTCTATTATCCTGACAATTGCCACTAACCTTGCTCAACCAGAAAAAATAAGGCGTCTATAACAGAATTACAACATTTTTAATTTGTATCCCTTTTGTAGCAAATGTGATTTGTTGGGAGGATGTGATGTACATTACTGTATTGAATATCAATGTTTGTGAACATGGTAATATAAATTGCTGTTCCAGATATTCCAATGAGCAGCTTTATTTTGAAATTATGATGCAGGATTCCTAGAGTGAAGCAGAAGGAACAGGAAATTCTGCCATCCAAATACCGATGCTCAAATAGTGTGTTTTTTGCAGTAGGAATAATGGCTCCACCATGAGGTCTCCGCATAATAATTAGATAAATTGGACAGGAACTTGCAACAACATTCTTTTGTTTTAAAATAAGGAAGTTGCAATCAGATATACATAAAAACATAGAAAATATGTGCAGGAGTAGGCCATTTGGCTGTTCAAGCCAGCACTGTAATTCAATATGATCATGGCTGATCATCCAAAATCAGTACCCCTTTCCAGCTAGTTCCCCATATCCCTTGATTCCCTTCACCCTAAGAGCTAAATCTAACTCCTTTGAACACATCCAGTGAATTGGCCTCCACTGCCTTCTGTGGCAGAGAATTCCATAGATTCATAACTCTCTGGGTGAAAAGGTTTTTCCTCATCTCAGTCCCAAATGGCTTGCCCCTTATTCTTAAACTGTGACTCCTGGTTCTAGACTCCCCCAACATCAGGAACATTTTTCCTGCAACTACCCTGTCCAATACTCTAAGAATTTTATATGTTTCTATAAGATATCCTCTCATCCTTCTAAATTCCTGCGAATACAAGCCCAATCGCCCCATTCTTTCATAATTCATCAGCCCAGCCATCCCGGGAATTAACCTGGTGAACCTACACTGCACACCCTCAAAGGCAAGAATGTCCTTCCACAAATTAGGAGACCATAATTGCACACAATACTCCAGGTGCAGTCTCACAAGGGCACTGTACTGCTGCAGTAGTACCTCCTAAACTCCAAACCTATTGCAATGAAGGCCAACATGCCATTGGCTTTCTTCAGTGCCTGCTGTAAACCTGCATGCTTACTTTCAGTGACTGATGTGCAAGCACTTCCAGGTCTCGTTTCACCTCACCTTCTCCTAATCTGACACAATTCAGACAATAATCTGCCTTCCACTTCTCATCACCAAAGTGGATAACCTCACATTATATTGCATCTGCCATGCATCTGTCCACTCGCCCAACCTTTCGAAGTTGCCCTGCAGCCTCACAGCATCCTCCTACCACCCAGCTTTGTGTCATCTGGAAAAATTGAGATGTTACATTTAATTCCTTCGTCTAAATCATTAATATATATTGTAAATAATTGGGGTCCCAGCACCGAGCCTTGCGGCACCCCACTAGTCACTGCCTGCCATTCTGAAAAGAATCCGTTAATTCCTACTCTTTGCTTCCTGTCTGCCAACCAGTTCTCTGTCCATGTCAATACCCTACCCCCAATACCATGCACTGTAATTTTGCACACTAATGACTTGTGTGGGAACTTGTCAAATGCTTTTTGAAAGTCCAGATACACCAAATCCACTGGCTTTCCGTTATCCATTCTGCTTGTTACTTCCTCAACAAATTCCAAAAGATTAGTCAAGCATGATTTCCCCTTCATAAATCCATGCTGACTTTGACCAATACCATCACTGCTTTCCAATCCAAGGAAATACATTATCCGTCCAGTGATCTTTATACTTATGCTGAGGAATATTGCAGTCAAGTGAAGACGGAAAGTTGCATTATTGTTGCAATCCTGCTATTGAGGGAGTGCAGTGTAAGTTTACACGGTTAATTCCCGGGATGGAGGGACTGTCATATGCTGAGAGACTGGAGTAGCTGGGCTTGTAAACTCTGGAATTTAGAAGGATGAGAGGGGATCTTATTGGAACATATAAGATTATTACTGGTTAGGACATGCTAGAGGCAGGAAACATGTTCCTGATGTTGGGGGAGTTCAGAACCATGGGCCACAGTTTAAGAATAAGGGATAAGCCATTAAGAACGGAAATGAGGAAACACTTTTTCACAAAGAGAGTTGTAAGTGTGGAATTCTCTGCCTCAGAGGGTGGTGGAGGCCGGTTCTCTGGACACTTTGAAGAGAGAGCCAGTTAGCGCTCTTAAAGATAGAGGAGTCAGGAGATATGGGGAGAAGGCAGGGATGGGGTACTGATTGTGGATGATCACATTGAATGGTGATGCTGGCTCGAAGGGTCGAATGGCCTACTCCTGCACCTATTGTCACCATGTTTGTATGGCCATATTCACGATCCTTTCAAAAAGAATCATTTTCAAATTCCTACAGGCCTTACCATTTATTAATATCTACATTATTACATATTTAGTCGCTTGGCAATGCTCAATTTTATTTTTATTTTCACCACTGGCAGTTGCAGCACCAGCAGACATGGAATTCCATCACTGAACTTCTCCAGGGTGCTAGCTCCATTTTGTTCTTTAAAAACCTGATCAGCGTTTTGTAGTTTAAAAAATTGGTTTAATAAATCATCATTAATGAGTCTTTGGGCAATAAATATTATGCTTGCATTTACAGAGCCCCTATATTATATAATATTGATTGCCCAAGTAGCCATTTGGCCCCGGAGATTCTACATTTTCATCATTTTGCTTACTGTAGATGATTCATGCTTTAAACATCTTGATTCATACTTAAACTGCCTTAAACTGCTTGTTTCACCCATGGATTCTCCAATCTGATTGAAGAGATGCACATTTTATTACATCATTGATTTTTTGGGGGGCACTGTGCAGAGAAAGGATGATGAGTAAAGTTTAATTGTTAAGTTTGATTATGATGAATGGCAAGTGCCATTCCTTTGCCACTTGTCACACCATCAATGCGGTATTTGTAAAAGTCTCACGAGAGATCAGTTTCCCACATTTAACTAGGTTCCACATCCTTTCTGCAATGGCACCAATCTGGTTTGTGTTAAGTACATTAGCTGAACTTGACCTTTTTAAAATGAATCAATAATTTTCTTTTAAGATTTAAGTAACAACATACCCTGAGTGAGAAGATAGTATAGAGATATATCTTTTAGCTAACTATCTTACGTTGACATTACATGGGTTATTTTTGGATCACCGGTGAAGCATTAGCTCTTGTCTTTGTCAGTGGAGAAGGCTGCCGAAATAGTGAATGCTAGGTCTCGACCCAAAACGTCGCCTATCTCCTTCGCTCCTTAGATGCTGTTGCACCCGCTGAGTTTCTCCAGCTTTTTGTGTAACCCTCGATTCTCCAGCATCTGCAGTTCCTTCTTTAACACTTCTCTATCTCTGCCTGGTTCTTTTCAGATATTGAGTCAGAAGGGATTCCTGGCACCCAGTAACTCTGATATCATCAATCTGGTTGAGCATCTCACATGACAGCAGGCATTTTAGATTATTTAGGAAAGAATTGCAGATGCTGGTTTAAATCGAAGGTATGCACAAAATGCTGGAGTAACTCAGCGAGACAGGCAGCATTCTCTCCAGAGATGCTGCCAGTCCCGCTGAGTTACCTCTACATTTTGTGTCTATCTAGCATTTTTAATGAGCTCTTTAAGCGTTCAAGTGTAAAATAAAGATGGAAACTTGGCAATAATTAAGGTAACCTGCAAAACCATAAATTTAAAATAAGTATCCATTATATTGGAATATATATGAGAACCATAATATTCATACCTGCATATGTTTAGGGTCACGAGGGAAATATGCTCACTATATAAGGTTTGGTGCATCGCTGGTGATATATTTCAATCACATGCACCAAATGACAATGTCCAACTGTTTCAGTTTGATTACATCAGAGAGAAGACTGATAAAAAGCAGTGCTTTTGAGGAAGGATTGCTTCACTGACTGCAGCTTCAAGATATACATTTTAAAATTGTGCATGCACATAAGTCTTTTCACTTTCATGATGTAATGAGAAATTAAGCATCACAGCCACAAAATCTGAAGTATTCATAAGACCTGTTCGCTAGTTTAAAGAATTAGTCTACAATTTGTACGTTTTAAATTCTAACTAAAATTACCAGCAGACAACAATTTTAGCTTCTTAGAAGTGGATTATTTTTAACGTATTAATGCCTAGTTTAGTTTATGGATATGGCTGGTTAGGAGGGTGTGGAAACACACTCTTCGGCCCAATGAGTCCACACCAACCAGCAATCCCCGCACACTAACATGCCCTACAAACGCTTGGGACAACTTACAATTTTACCAAGCCAATTAGCCTACAACACTGTATGTCTTTGTAGTGTGGGAGGAAACCTGAGCTCCCGCAGAAAAATCCACACAGGTCATGGGGAGCACGAACAAACTCCGTACAGACCGCATTCTGTGGCCAGAATCGAACCCGGGTCTCTGGCACTGCAAGGCAACAACTCTACCGCTGTGCCACCATGTCAATAGATTTTAGATTGAAATTCAATCTAAGTTGATGCATACAAATGTAACATAGCAACAGCACACTGGGCTATGCTTACACCACTTGGTTCAGTTGACTCATGTGGAATCAAATTTCAGAAATGAAATGCAATGCGCATCCACTGTTTTCTAAGCTAAATTTGTGTAAGCAGCTGAGGATGAACTTCTAAACTTAAAAAAACAAAACAAAATTGCATTCCCAGTGCGTAAGCCCAGATTTACTTTGTCCAAATTCAGCAGGTCAATCTCCTTGACTGACTTGTTCCGGACACCATAAATCTGGACTGAATGACAGCAGTGCTTCCAGCATTATTGTCAGAAAGGTTTACCCATGAAATGCTCTTAAAGACTTTGACAGCTAATTTGATTCCTATTTCCTGATCATTCAAATATTATTGATTTACCATAATCTGCATGAAATTTCCATTTATCTCTCAATCTGCTGACATGATTGTAAACAAAGAACTGCAGATGCTGGTTTGCAGAAAAATGCTGGAGTAACTCAGCGAGTCAGGCAGTTGTGGGGAACGTGGATAGGAGATGTTTCGGGTTGGGTCTGGAAAAGGATCCCAACCCAAAACGTCATCTATTTATGTTCTCCAGAAATGCTGCCTGACCCACTGAGTTATTCCAACATTTTGTGTTTTTTGCTGACATGAATATAGGTTTGAGCATAGAAAATAATAGCCAAGCTGTACTGAATTAACATAAATCGAAATCGATTTACTTTGTGATAATACAATAGACAGGAGTAGGCCATTCCGCCCTTCGAGCCAGCACTGCCATTCAATGTGATCACGGCTGATCAACCACAGTCAGTACCCCGTTCCTGCCTTCTCCCAATATCCCCTGACTCCGCTATCTTTAAGAGCTCTATCTAACTCCCTCTTGAAAGCATCCAGAGAATCGGCCTCCACCACCCTATGAGGCAGAGAATTAACAGACTCATAATTTTCTGTGTCAAAAAGTATTTCCTCATGTCCGTTCTGAATGGCTTGCCCCTTATTCTTAAACTGTGGCCCCTGGTTCTGGACTCCCCCAACATCGGGAACATGTTTCCTGCCTCTAGCGTGTCCAAACTCGTAATAATCTTATATGTTTCAATAAGATTCCCTCTCATCCTTCTAAATTCCAGAGTATACAAGCCCAGCCGCTCCATTCTATCAACATATGACAGTCCCGCTATCCCGGGAATTAACCTTGTGAACCTACGCTGCACTCCCTCAATAGCAAGAATGTACTTCTCAAATTTGGAGACCAAAGCGGCACACAATGTGGTCTCACTAGGGCTCTGTACAACTGCAGAAGGACTTGTTTGCTCCTATACTCAACTCCTCTTGTTATGAAGGCCAACATGCCATTCGCTTTCTTCACTGCCTGCTGTACCTGCATGCTTACTTTCAGTGACTGATGAACAAGGACCCCCAAATCCCATTGTACTTCCTCTTTTCCCAAATTGATACCATTTAGATAATAATCTGCCTTCCTGTTTTTAGGATGTTGGAGCATTGATGCACTAAAAGGTAGATGCACAAATCCTCCTTTTGCAATGTTTAGTTTTTTAACAGCAAGGTACTAATTGCAAGCTCTGAGTACTACTCAGTTTTAAACTAAAACTACTCGTTTTAAACTGTGAAATAGTTTCATTGCTCAACTGTTTTCTAAAATTGTCTGCAATCCCCGTGATTTGTAAGTGTATATGGTGACAACTGTCCGTAAAACGATTTCAGAGATTACCGTGTCATTTTCCAAAGCAACCCTATTAAGTAGCACAATATATAAAGTCTGGAGGAACTCAGGTCTCATCTGTCGAGGGCAAAACACAAAGTGCTGGACGAATTCAGGAGGTTATGCAGTTGTTGCCTGACCGGTGAGACCTCCCAGTACTTTGTTTAAGATTCCAGAATTTGCAGTTCCTTGTGTTGGTATCTGTGGAAGAAATGGACAGATGAAATTTCCAGTCTGGAAGAAGGCTCATTCTAAAGATGTGTCCAATCCTGAAATGTCTGTCCCTTCCCTCCACAGTTGGTGCCTAACCCGCTGAGTTTCACCAGCCCTTTTTTTTGCACAAGTTTCCAGACCAAGCAGTTTCTTGTGTCACTAACTGGCTGCTTGCTGTGAGCTGGCCACTTGTGTGTTAAAGACAACTTATCTGTTTTACTACTGTGGGGAGGTTGCATGTAAATAGTTTTCAAATACTGATTACCTGCATAATTAAAAAGCTGCTACCCCAATTCCATAACCCCTGAAGATGTTTGCATTTCTGTACCTACCTTTCCTATCATGAAAACTTATTTTAAAAAAAATCATGTAACATTAAGGGACAGAAGTTTAGGGGTAACATGAGGGGGAACTTCTTTACTCAGAGAGTGGTGGCTGTGTGGAATGATCTTCCTGCAGAAGTGGTGGAGGCAGGATCGATTTTAACATTTAAAAGTAAAGTGGATAGGTATATGGACGGGAAGGGAATGGAGGGGCATGGTCTGAGTGCAGGTAGATGGGACTAGGGGAAAATAAATGGTCGGCACAGACTGGAAGGGCCGAGAGGGCCTGTTTCCGTGCTGTAATTGTTATATAGTTATATGTTATATGGTTATAAATTTCCACAAGTAGGATCTTCTGTTGCCTAGTGTGTCCTTGGGTGAGATCCAGCTGATTTTTATATTATGGCTGACAGCAGTAATTGCACTGGGGAATGAACAGTGGAGAGGTGATTAAAGGAAGAAGAGGTCGAACTTTCAACAGTATGTTGCCATGGAAATTTTTCATAAAGTTCAAGATAATTACCGTCCTTGTCTCATTGTTTTGACTTTGCTGTAAAAAAAATCCTTTGCATGTGGTACAATGAGATTATTTATGCACATAAATATTATTATTTATAACTTGCGTTTAGATTATAGGAAGATGATGTGTGTTTAATGGTTGAGCTTGGTCCAATTCTTTTTGGAAGGCATTTCTGATTTTAAATAGTGACATATTTAAACATCATTATATATTTTTTGGTGATGCCTGCTCGTTGCTGTATACTTTGTAAAGACATAAAAGCATGTAATTTAAACTTGTTTATAACTGGTGAGCTTGGTCTCAGTTGGTATTATTTGGACAGTTTTTTTTGGCGGGCACAAAGTTCTATTGCACGTAATAAAAGTTTTTACTGCTACTTCAGTACACATGACAATGATAAACTAAACTAAGCTGCTTTGTTTTATATTAGCTTTGTTAGCATAATTAACCCACAAACTTTATCACGACCATCGGGGGTGCTGTCGAGTATGGCTGCCACACTTGCAGCTGTCCGTCCTTTCACCCTTAAAAAATTTTTTTAGTATGTTAAAAAGTTCGTTGGAGGTCTAATCTTTTTTATGGGAGGGGGAAAGGGGGAAACCGCATTTCTCAGTGCCTACCTGGTCAGAGATGCTGCTTTACTCCGAGCCGTATCTTCGCCCCTTTCTCGCAGCCGACCATCAGGACTGGAGCTGCGTTTCCTGCCGGACCAGCAGGCCAGAACTTCAGCTTCGGCGGCGGTGCAACGTTAAAGGACCATCGCGGAGCGGGCGATGCCTTACCCGGGTTGTCGTGCGGTAAGGTCCGGAGCGCTGAGATCGCCGACTCCAACATCGTGGAGCTGGGAGGTCTGCGGAGGTCCAGCTGCGGCGGCGCTGGGTTTGAACACCGCTGAGCCTGGAATCTCTCGCCGAGATCGCCAGTGTCGGAGCTCTGACCAGCGCGGCCTGTGGACTTCGGGAGCCACGGTTTCCGGGGGGAAGCGGCCGTTCCAGACATCCAAGCCGCTGAGAGTGTTCACCTGACGCCGGAACTACATCATCCGGCGTGAGGGCCTGAAACATTGGGCCGCCGTTGCAGCAACTGCGGAGGCCTCAATAGGCCCCGACTACGGGGTGAACAAGAGGAAAAGGACTGGACTTTGTCGCCTGTGAGGGAAGGCAACACAAACCATTTTTTGTTCTATGCTAAATTCTTCTTTAATGTGGTGTCTTACTTTTATTGGTGAGCTGCAAAAGAACATGAATATCACTGAAAAGGGATTAATAAAGTATTTATCTATTTATCTATCTATCTTGTCTTAGCTGGTCTGGATTGCAAATTCAGTAAGACATTTGAGAATTAATGTAAAATAAATTCAAATTGTGTTCTGTTCTAGCCTTGTAATCTTTCAAGGTGTATATAGTCTCATTTTCTTGCTGTTTGATCATGCAAGAGGTTATGGCTTCAATTATCTAAGTTTTCTCATTCTCTCCCTTCCTCCTTTAAGGAGCTCCTCTTTACTGCTCCTCTTTGTCAGGTGCAGTCTGAACTTGAGTGATTACTGTTTTTATTTTGGATTTTCAACATCTGAAGCATTTAACTTGACCAAAGAAAATAAATGTGTAGGAAAGAACTGCAGATGCTGGTGTAAATCGACACAAAATGATGGAGTAACTCGACGAGATAGGCAGCATCTCTGGAGAGAAGGAAAGGATGACGTTTTGGGACAAGACCCTTCTTCTGACTATTAGAAAATAAATTATGGTTTCCAATCTAATGACTGTTCAGCAGGAATTAGATTCTTGTGTTATAATACATAAAAGGCTTTCACTCAATGTCATAACGCTATACTAAAACCAGCTATACCTTCCATGGTGGCATCAAGGATGCAGCGCTGGGCAATTTTGCTGTCCCAGTATGACGACAAAGTTGAGTACAGAAGCTCCAAGTGCAACGCAGTTGCAGATGCGTTGTCCCGGTTGCCCCATGAGAACTCTGACATGGGCAATGAGAACTCAATCTACACACTGCAAGTTGTAGATGAAGACTTTCCAGTGACTGCAACAGAAATTGCAGCAGAAACAGAGATAGACACTGTGCTGAAGTGGGTCTATGAACAGACATTGAACAGTTGGACTACGATAGTGGATTGAACTCAGTTCTGAACTCAGAGCTGAAGCCTTTCCATAATCGATGCCATGAATTATCATGTGAGCAGGGATGCATTAAGTGGGTTACAGAGTGGTTGTACCAGAGTCTTTGAGAAACAAAATTATGAATGAACTTCATGCCGAACATCCTGGCATAGTAAGCATGAAGTCAATTGCCAGAGGTTTTGTGTATTGGCCAGGTATTGACAGTGACATCGAGTCGCTGGTGAGCAAATGTAGCGTCTGCCAAAATTGCCAGAGTAAACCACCAAAAACACCACTGCAACCCTGGTCATGGCCAAGTAGACCTTTTCAGAGAGTTCATGTAGATTTTTGTGGAAAGGGTAATGATCACTTTCTGGTACTAGTAGATAGTCATTCCAAATGGATTGAGGTTAAGCATATGGGGTCAAGCACTGCTACTGAGTGTACCATAGATGAATTGAGATCAATTTTTGCATGCCATGGTTTACCGGAAGAACTTGTTTCTGATAACGGGCCCCAGTTTTGTTCAGAACGGTTCAAAGAGTTCATACAGCGGAATGGTGTAAAACACACACTTGTTCCCCAAACCATCCAGCCTCCAACGGGGTGGCGGAAAGGTCTGTTAGAATTATCAAAGATGCTCTCAAGAAACAGGTTTTGCAGGGTAGTTCAAAGCTCAGCATGAAACATCGTTTGACTAGTTTCTTGCTGAAGTATAGAACCACACACCACACAACGGGTTACTCACCTGCAGAACTGTTGATGAAGAGAAGGCTAAGAATATGCCTAGGTTTAGTTCAGCCCAATTTGGCCTTGAGAGTTGAGCAAAAACAGCTAAGTCAAAAACGGCATTTTGACTCCCCACAAAAAGGAGAGGTACTTCAAGTCAGTTGAGCAGGTTCGTATTCCCAGTCCTCCCAACAAGTCCAGTCGAGACAAATGGGGTGTTGGGAAAATAGTGGAAGTGTGTGGAACAAAAAGATACTTAGTTGAAGTTGGAGATAGGATCAAAAGTGTTCATGTTGATCAAATGATTCCAGCCAAAGATGAACCAAAAACTGAGCATGAAGTCCTAATCCCTGAGTTTTTATCTGAAAGTGAGTTGGAAGAGACCACTGTGATTGAAACACGAAGTTCAGTTAGTACAGACAAAGAACCGGATTCCTCTGGTCAAAGTCCGGGTACTAAAACAGAACCAAACAAGCCAACAGTTGAGTCAACATCTAAACCTGCTACACCTTTTACTGTTAGACAATCAGGCAGGATCAGTAAACCAGTAGTCAGATTAGGTTTGTAAGTTAAATAACTCACAGATTAAGTAAACCGAAAATGTGTAGATATGTAAAATACATATATTATGTTTATCATTTAAGACTTCATAAATACTGGTTTAAATCAAGTATCACAACAACAAAATTGTAACCATGTACTTAGACTTAATACTTAAAAAAAAGAAGAGTAGTGTAATGTATTCATACATATTCATATATATGTTAATGAGTTGGTGTTCAATATAAACAGGGAATGTTGGGTAATAAATCTCTCTCTTGTGATCCAGGCAACCAGCGTGTAAGTTGTTATTCATTCTGTCATCCAGAATATAACAACTCAAAGTAATTGAACTGCTCTTATGTGTGATAATTCATGAGAACTCTTGCAATAACTTTCCCAGATTCTTTTGTAGTGTGCTTGACTGTCTCGTTGCGGATTAGGAATTATTTTGTGAAATAGGTGAAGGAATCTCTTGGATAAGATTTCTGTGAGAGATCTGGCTCCTTCTGCAAATGTGACTCCAAATTGTTCCAGGTTTTTTGTTTGAAGCTCCATCATGGAGGTTGAAAGGCAAAGACAGTAATATTAAAATATGTGCTTAACATATTTGTTGTTGCTTGCATAAAACTCATTTCTAATCTAGGATCCATGAATGGAATTGGCCATTCATGCAGTAATTCTTTATCTGGAGAGTTGCAGAGCAGTATAGTATGAAAGACCGAGTCATGCCTCATATCAGGATGAGTATTTAAGGACCTTGATATAAGCAGTCAAAGGGTGGCAGCAGATATACCTTGGGCCCCAATTGCCTTCTGAACATCACTTGCCCATTCCTTTCCCACGCCATCTCTTGACCCCAGGTCTGATCTTTCTTTGGCCAGTACGATTACCAAAATTCTCTGCATAAAACAGGCATGTGCATTGCACTTCACCATGCATAATTTCAGAATCAGAATCAGAATGCCTTTTATTGTCACTATACACATGTACAATGAGATTAAAAGCTGCTCCTACTCAGTGCAAAACAAAGGGGGGGGGGGGGGGGGATAAGGTGCACAGTTCTGCGGTGCTATATACATATCTATAAAAAGACAATGGATAAATAGAATGAATAAATAGGATTCCTATATCCAGTTTGGGTTATTGCACATATTGGAAATTACAGTTACAGTACAAATTACAGTAGGTGGATAGATGGAAGTCCGGGGGTTAGGCTGTGAAGTCAGTGCATGTGTGAGTTCAGGGAGATAATGGATTTTGGAAAGAAACTGTTCTTGAATCTATTTGTCCTTGTGCTGATGCACCTATAGCGCCTCCCTGAGGGTAGCAGGTTGAACAGGCCAAATGCAGGATGGGAGCTGTCCTTGATAATGCTCTTCACCCTGCTGAGGCAGCGGGAGGTGTAAATGTCCATCAGAGAGGGGAGAGGGCAGCCGATGATCTTCTGTGCTGCCCTAACTACCCCCTGAAGCCTCTCCCTCTCTGCCATGGTGCAGCTGCCGTACCATGCTGTAATGCAGTATGTCCACAGGCTCTCAATGGACGAACGGTAGAAGGTCAGCAGCAGGTTGGAGTCCAGGTTGTGCTTCCTGAGGACCCTCAGGAAGTGCAGCCGCTGCTGAACCTTCTTGATGACCGCTGTGATGGTGTCATAATTTCAATATGTCGTGCTTTTATAGCTGCTGCTGAACTTTAGATCAATCTCACTTGCTTTTTCTTTAAAAGTTAAGATCATTGACCACTTGAAAAAGAATCGATGTTGTGCAATTGTAACAAAGATACAAAGTGCTGGAGTAACTCTTTGGCATGGGCTGCTGGGGTCCCTAGATGGATATGAATGCGGCACGGTGGCGCAGCGGTAGAGTTGCTGCCTCAAAGCGGCAGAGACCTGGGTTCGATCCTGACCACGGTTGCTGTCTGTATGGAATTTGCACGTTCTCCCCGTGACCTGCGTGGGTTTTCTCCGAGATCTTCGGTTTCCTCCCACACTCCAAAGACGTACGGGTTTGTAGGGTTAATTGACTGGGTAGAAATGCAAATTGTCCCCAGTGTGTGTCGGGTAGTGTTAGTGTGCGGGGATCGCTGGTCGGCACGGACTCGATGGGCCGAAGGGCCTGTTTCCACGCTGTATCTCTAGACAGATGTTAGATCTCTTGCAGTTGCTGGGGAAATTACCTGTGGATGGGATGGTTTTGATAGGAAGGAATGAGAACCAAGAATTTGTGGTGGTCGCAGTCTCTGCGGAAAGGGATAGGAATGAGAAGATGTGACTGCGAGTGGGATCATATTCAAAAAGTGGAGAATGATCATCATAATCATGATCATAATTTGTTAGCCAAGTATGTGTTGCAATAAATGAGGAATTTGGTTTGCCATACGGTCATAACAAAAAAGCAACAAGACACACAACTACATAAAAATTGACATGAGCATCCACCACAGCGGCTCCACCACATTCCCCACTGTGACGGAAGGCAAAAAAGTCTTATCTTCTTTCCTCATTTCCTCCCGCAGCCGGGGGAGTCAAACCATCCGCAGCCGCCGATCGAGCTCCCTCGTCAGGACGGTCTAAGCGCCCGTATCGGGGCGGTTGAACTCCTGCGGCTTGGAGTACCCGAAATTCGGTCCCTTACCAGGGACAGCGAGCTTCACAATGTTAAAGTCCGCAGCTCCCGCAGGTTGGAGCACCAAAGGCCGACCCCTGGCAAACGGATCGCCCGCTCCGAGATGTTAAAGTCCACAGGCTCCACTGTTCTGGAGCTCTAGAAGTCCCAGCAAGAGGCAACCAACACCACGATGTTAGGCTGCAATGCGGACGGAGATATGACACGGAAAGAATTGCATCTCCGTCGAGGAAAGAGATAAAAAAGTTTCCCACCACATAATACAAAACTAAAGATAAACTTAAACGTGAATTTTACAACAAACTCAAAACAATAAGAAGGAAAAGATGAAGACAGACCGTTGGTGAGCCCCCTGATATATTAGATGCAGAGGCGCGGGATGAAATGCCAGGACCAGGGGAACTCTATCCTTATTCCATCTTGGGGGAGCTGAACTATGGGATATACACAAGACATGGGTGAGGGAGCCATCTACAACAACTTTAACGAAGAAAATTAGATGAGTCAAAAGAGAAGTTGAGGGTGAAGACATTCCACCAGGTGAAGGAGAATGTTAATAGAGGGGAACTGATTGGATCTATGTTCAAGGAAGATCAGGAGGGCCCGGAGACTTTCCTGGAGGGGAATGGAGGTATATACCAACTGGACGTCCATGGGATAGATGAGGCAATGGGGGCCTAGTAATTGACAGTTGTTAAAGTGTCGAGGAGTGTTGGAGGTGTTTCAGATGTAGGTTGGAAGAGATTGGACAAGGCGGGGACAAAGTGGAATAAAGATATTTGGAAATGTTTTTTGTGGGGCAGGAGCAGGCAGAACCAAGGAGTTCCAGGGCAGTCTTGTTTGTGGATCTTTGGAAGGAGATAGAAACGGGAAGTACAGGGCCAGGGAACTATAAGGCTGGAGGCTGTAGAGAGGAGATTGTCAGAGGTGATGAGATCGGCATTGGTCTGGGAGATGGTGGCCTGTTGGTCGTCTGTGGGGTCATGGTCAAGGGGAAGGAATGGGGCAGTGACTGGGAGCTGGCACCTGGCCTCAGCATGTTTGACATCAGTCTGCCAAATTACAACAGCATCTTCCTTGTCGGTGGGGTTGATAATAATATTTGGATTTATTACTGAGTGTGGAAGGCTACATGTAAGAGGAGTAGAGAAGCCAAGACGGTTGATGTGCTGCCATTTTAAATAAAAAGGTCACGAGAGAGTAGAAGGTCGGCAGGGGAGTCCATGAAGGGTGGAGAAGGGGATCATCACTGGCAAGTGAGGCCTCCTTGCCAGAGAAAAATTAGAAATGCGATTCTAAATGTTTGCATAAAATGAAATTAGCTACAGTAAGTTTCTGGCAAAGTCGGGTATATTTATAGGGTAAATGTAATTATGGATATCGCATCTCATGGTTGTTGTTATCTCACTCTTTTAGCTTACATTAGTGAGTGTTGAAATAGAAAATAATCTTTTTCCCCAAATCTTTTTATTTAGTCTGACATATTTTATGTCTGGGCTGGAAGATTACATGACTGTTGTTTGGTGGAAACATTGCAATATAACTGAATGTATGACATGCCCTTTGGCCATATCATTCAAATATTACACAAATCTACAAAAGCTACTCTGTTCAGCATCTCAATCAACCCTCTGGACTTCGTTGTTCTGTTGTCACGCTACTTGTCCGACAGTAAACATGAATGAGCCACGGGTTTATCCACTTGAATGGAAGGAACACCGACCATGTTTTTCCCAATGACAAATTTAGTTCCATAGCAAATTTGCAGATGACACAAAGCTGGGTGGCAGTGTGAACTGTGAGGAGGATGCTATGAGAATGCAGGGTGACTTGGACAGGTTGCAGATAAATGTGAGGTTATCCACTTTGGTAGCAAAAACAGGAAGGCAGATTACTATCTAAATGGCATCAAGTTGGGAAAAGGGGAAGTACAATGGGATCTGGGGGTCCTTGTTCATCAGTCTATGAAAGTAAGCATGCAGGTACAGCAGGCAGTGAAGAAAGTGAATGGCATGTTGGCCTTTATAACAAGAGGAATCGTGCATAGGAGCAACGAGGTCCATCTGTCTGCAGTTTTACAGGGCCCTAGTGAGACCACACCTGGAGTATTGTATGCAGTTTAGATCCCCTAATTTGAGGAAGGACATTCTTGCTATTGAGTGAGTGCAGCGTAGGTTTACAAGGTGAATTCCCGAGATGGCGGGACTGTCATATGCTGAGAGAATGGAGCAACTGAGCTTGTACACTGGAGTTCAGACGGATGAGAGGGGATCTCATTGAAACATATAAGATTGTTAAGGGTTTGGACACGCTAGACGCAGGAAACATGTTCCTGATGTTGGGGGAGTCCAGAACCAGGGGCCACCGTTTAAGAATAAGGAGTAAGCCATTTAGAACGGAGACGAGGAAACACTTTTTCTCTCAGAGAGTGGCGAGTCTGTGGAATTCTCTGCCACAGAGGGCAGTGGAGACAGGTTCTCTGGATGCTTTCAAGAGAGAGCTAGATAGGGCTCTTAAAAATAGCGATCAGGGGATATGGGGAGAAGGCAGGAATGGGGTACTGATTGGGGATGATCAGCCATGATCACATTGACTGGCAGTGCTGGCTCAAAGAGCTGAATGGCCTACTCCTGCACCTATTGTCTATGACTATCAATGCCCTTTCCTGCATACTACCTCTAAAGCTAAGCAACCTTGCCAACCAATTGATCCATAGTTCAACTTCTGATGTCACACATTTCCTTAAACCACCAACCTATAGGCTATGGGGAGGAGGCCCAGGACTCTCTCGGTCCTGGGCCTCCTCCACGGCCAGGGTGAGCAACACCGCAAGTTGGAGGAACAGCACCTCATATTCCGCTTGGGGAGTCTGCATCCTCTGGGCTTAAACATTGAATTTTCTCAATTCTGTTAACCCAGACTGCCCCCTCCCCCTCCCCACCTCTCCCTCAGCCCTCGGGCCCTGGCATTCCTTCTCTATCTCCCCCACCCCCGTCGCACTAGCTTCTCATTTTCACACCACAAACAGCTTACAATAGCCTGTTTCCTTTATCATCAATACTTTTTTGCATATCTTTCATTCATTGTTCTTTATCTCTCCACATCACTGCCTATATCTCTCGTTTCCCTGATCCCTGACCAGTCTGAAGAAGGGTCTCGACCCGAAACGTGGCCTATCTCCTTCGCTCCTTAGATGCTGCAGCACCCGCTGAGTTTCTCCAGCTTTTTGTGTAACCTATAGGCTATAATGTTTTCTTTCTGCGTCAAAAACTTTTGTTAAAACATGTGACCGTGCTTTTATTACTTTCAGATTTGATTACTTTGATACTTTACCTACTAGCCTTTAGTTTTCCAGCTTCCATAAATCTGAAGTTATCCAAAAATTGCAGACTGGATCCTTTACACTATGCCCATTGCTTGTGTTCATCATCCTACATTGGTATTTTGCCTGTTAACCTTTTAGATTTAAAATGATCAATTTCTGACGTCGCTCCACATCCTTGTCACTCGCATCTATTATCTTCCTTCAACACAGCTATCCCTAAAAGATCTTAATTCTTAAACCCTAACACACGTGAATTCTGCAGATCATTTTCCCCATCGTTCACAGCCTTCCCCTCTGATGGAGAATTATTAATCTTGAATTTCCTGCATACCTTTCTTTCTCTTTCTCTCTATCTTTCTTATGACCCTTGGCCAAACCTTTGGTTATACAGTGCCCTCCATAATGTTTGGGACAAAGACCCGTCAATTATTTATTTGCCTCTGTACTCCACAATTTGAGATTTGTTACAGAAAAAATCACATGTGGTTAATGTGCACGTTGTCAGATTTTATTAAAGGCCATTTTTATACATTTTGGTTTCACCAAGTAGAAATTACAGCAGTATTTATACATATTTGCGCCCCCCCCCCCCCCCATTTCAGGGCACCATAATGTTTGGGACACATGCCTTCACAGATGTTTGTAATTGTAATTGCTCAGGTGTGTAATAATTGCCTCCTTAGAGCAGGTGTAAGAGAGCTCTCAGCACCTAGTCTTTCCTCCAGTCTTTCCATCACCTTTGGAAACTTTTATTTATCAACATGAGGACCAAAGTTGCGCCAATGAAAGTCAAAGAAGCCATTATGAGACTGAGAAACAAAAATAAAACTGTTAGAGACATCAGCAAAAAACCTTAGCCTTACCGAAATCAACAGTTTGGAACATCAATAAGAAGAAAGAGAGCACTGGTGAGCTTACTAATCGCAAAGTGACTGGCAGGCCAAGGAAGACTTCCATAGCTGATGATGGGAGAATTCTCTGTATAATAAAGGAAAATCCCCAAACACCTGTCCGACAGATCAGAAACGCTCTGCAGGAGACAGGTGTGGGTTTGTCAATGACCACTGTCTGCAGAAGACTTAATGAACAGAAATACAGAGGCTACACTGCAAGATGCAAACCACTCGTTTGGCACAAAAATAGGATGGCCGAGTTACAGTTTGTGAAGAAGTACTAAAAAGACCAACAACAGTTCTGGAAAAAAGGTCTTGTGGACAGATGAGATGAAGATTAACTTGTATCAGAGTGATGGCAAGAGCAAAGTATGGAGCAGAGAAGGAACTGGGCATGTATGGCTGCTGCAGGTACTGGCTCACTTATCTTCATTGATGATACAACAGCTGATGGTAGTAGCACAATGAATTCTGAAGGGTATAGGCACATCCTATCTGCTCAAGTTCGAACAAATGCCTCAATACCCATTGGCCGGTGGTTCATTCTACAGCAAGACAATGATCCCAAACATATTGCTAAAGCAACAAAGGTTTTTTTTTAAATAATGGTCAATTCTAGAGTGGCCAAGTCAATCACCCGATCTGAACCCAATTGAGCATGCCTTTTGTATGCTGAAGAGAAAACTGAAGGGGACTAGCCCCCAAGACAAGCAAAAGCTAAAGATGGGTGCAATACAGGCCTGGCAGAGCATCACCAGAGAAGACACCCAGCAACTGGTGATGTCCATGAATCGCAGACTTCAAGAAGTCATTGCATGCAAAGGATATGCAACAAAATACTAAACATGACTACTTGCATTTACATGACATTGCTGTGTCCCAAACATTATGGTGCCCTGAAATGCGGGGACTATGTATAAACACTGCTGTAATTTCTACATGGTGAAACCAAAATGTATAATGTAGAATGTTGCCTGGATTCCAGCAACTAAGTTACAGAGAAAGGTTGAACAAGTTAGGTCTTTATTCTTTGGAGCGCAGAAGGTTAAGGGGGGACTTGATTGAGGTCTTTAAAATGATGAAAGGGATAGACAGAGTTGACATGGATAAGCTTTTCCCATTGAGGGTAGGGAAGATTCAAACAAGAGGGCATGACATGAGAATTAAGGGACAGAAGTTTAGGGGTAACATGAGGGGGAACTTCTTTACTCAGAGAATGGTGGCTGTGTGGAATGATCTTCCAGCAGAAGTGGTGGAGGCAGGATTGATTTTAACATTTAAAAGTAAAGTGGATAGGTATATGGACGGGAAGGGAATGGAGGGGTATGGTCTGAGTGCAGGTAGATGGGACTAGGGGAAAATAAATGGTCGGCACGGACTGGAAGGGCCGAGAAGGCCTGTTTCCGTGCTGTAATTGTTATATGGTTATAAAAATGTCCTTTATTACAATTTGACAATGTGCCTTGGTATATTTTATAGTTTACCTCTATTGGAACAGGTGGCACTAGTGGCAATGAAACAAAATCCTTGCTGTCATTTTCAATTTTTAGTTCACCAAAAAAATTGTTATGTTAAGTGGGTTCCTGATTTTTAACTTAAAAGTTCTAATTTGCAGTTGGCAAAGAGAAGGCAAATCTAGTTAACCAGAGATTATTATGTGGTACAGTTACTTTTGTTCTTGCTGTAAAGATAGTTGCAATCTATTTTCAACAATTGCGAAATATTGTTTGTCTCAATGATGTCTTTGTGTAACTTTTTGTGCAAGATCTGAATAGGTTCAGCCCTTCCTGTAAGTAAGTAATTTTTATTTATATAGCACTTTTAAATCAAACCATGTTGAAGGCAAAGTGCTTCACAGAGAAGAAATTAGATTACCATACATCCATATAAAATTAAAAATTAAAAAAAAAGACACAATACACCATAGGATTCAACATGAACGTCCCCCCACAGCAGAATCAACACTGTCCACTGTGAGGGAAGGCACCAAAAAGTCCAGTCCTCCTCCTCCTCCTACTCCATTCGAGGTCATATGATTGTATGTATGATTATACAATTTTTCTTAACCTTGTTAGTTAACTCTAATGTTCCTTTCAGTTTAATCTCTGTTGAATCACATCAAACCCGTGTGGCTGACTACACCTTAGCTTGCTTGTAACCAGTTTCCAAATCACAGGAGATATTTAATAAACTATGACTGCAAATGGCGAATGGAGGCTTGTATTGTTCAGTTTAGATTTTCTAAAGTATATTCAAAGGTGAATATTTCACTAATATTATATGTATATTATTTGTAGATTCCTTGAGTGGCATAAGTGGGCGAATGCGAACAAAGAAAAGGCCGGCTATTCTCGAAACGGCAATGGATAACAATCCCCCCTTGAGATCATCTGGAAGACAGGTGTTGTACAGACCTATTAAAACCAATATCTGTTGCACCTTTCAATTTAGTTCAAATTGGAGTAGTGTGTTAACTTGGAATGTTAAAGATTTGAATTAAATTGAATGCCATTTTGTTTTTGAGTTCATCCAACTTGCTACAACCTTTAATTTTGAAAGAATGATGCACACAACTATAGCCACAACTGGATGTTATAAATTAAAATTTTTAGAGGTATTTAATACTAAAATTAACTTTAATTTAAAATAACATCAAGATTAAAGCTATTTCTGTAGAAATGAGAGTATAATGTATATTTTAAACATATATATTGATACGCAGTTCAGGATGATCACTGGGTTTCTGCAAGGCTGCAAATATCCTCTTGAGAATTTTACCTTGTTCTCTATTGAAGATGCCATCTCCCATTGTTCTATTTGCAATCCCCAGACTTGGGAAGATGCAAGATGGAGGTCATTGCAGCTTTGCAGGTGGATGCGAGCTGTAGTAAGTGATATGCCACTATTGGTACATATGATTTACATTCCATATTACTATAAATACACTTTAGAAGACTTAGTCCTTGATATATCTTTAAAGCCTTGTCCCACTGTGCAAGTTCACCCAAGAGCTCTCCCGAGTTTAAAAAAAATCAAAACACGTGGTAAGCACGTAGAATGAACATAGCGGGTATGTCGAAGCTCGGGACGTCTCTTAGCGCTAACGGCAGTTCCTCGGGAAATGTGGTAACGCGTGAAGATTTTTCAACATGTTGAAAAATGTCCACGAGTAAAATATACTCGGGATGTAAACATTTTATACTTTTTAACACGTAGTCATACCGTAGTAACTCGTAGGTTTACCGTAGTGGGACCTGGTGTCCTATATCACTATTGTATGTTCATGATGGAAATAAGAATATTCAGTATATTCATTACCTGTGAATTGTAGTTTTATGTAATCATCCCATAATTTCTGAGTTCCATTTCACAATATCTATCAGACATACAGAATGTTGCAAGGTAATATTTTGCTCAAACTCAGTTGTATCTTTCTATCTCAATAAATATCACAAAATATGCCAATGTTTCAGCCACATTATGACAAAATATAAAATGTGGGTTATTTGTAATCAGTCCTCCCATCCCAGAAACAACAGTACTTAAAGAAGAACATTTGGTTAATAATTTACAAGCATGTACCATACATAGTCTGTTGGTCCATATCCAGCATAATGTTGTGATAATTGCATAAAAGGTATTATTGTCTAAGATTTTTGGTGTGGAATGATAATCCATCTCAGTACTCCTTTAGGCAAGTCCCAAGCTATAGATACTTTCCCCCACCCCAATCCCCCTTGCCCGATCTTCATTGAACCTACCATTTGACCAATCTTTTACTCAGCTGCTGTAACATAGAAACATTGAAAATAGGTGCAGGAGGAGGCCATTCGGCCCTTCGAGCCAGCACCGCCATTCATTGTGATCATGGCTGATTGTCCGCTATCAATAACCCGTGCTTGCCTTCTCCCCATATCCCTTGACACCACTAGCCCCGAGAGCTCTATCCAGTGATTTGGCCTTCACTGCCCCCTGTGGCAGGGAATTCCATAAATTCACAACTCTCTGGGCAAATTTTTTTTTTCTCACCTCAGTCTTAAATGACCTCCCCTTTATTCTAAGACTGTGACCCCTGGTTTTGGACTCGCCCAACATTGGGAACATTTTTCGTGCATCTAGCTTGTCCAGTCCTTTTATAATTTTATATGTTTCTATAAGATCCCCCCTCATCCTTCTAAACTCCAGTGAATACAAGCCTAGTCTTTTCAATCTTTCCTCATATGACAGTCCCGCCATTCCAGGGATCAATCTCGTGAACCTACGCTGCACTGCCTCAATCACAAGGATGTCCTTCCTCAAATTAGGAGACCAAAACTGTACATAATACTCCAGATGTGGTCTCACCAGAGCCATATACAACTGCAGAAGAACCTCTATACTCCTGTACTGAAATCCTCTTGTTATGAAGGCCAACATTCCATTAGCTTTCTTCACTGCCTGCTGTACCTGCACGCCAACTTTCAGTGACTGGTGTACAAAGACACCCAGGTCTCGCTGTACCTCCCCTTTATCTAACCTAACCTCATTGAGATAATAATCTGCCCCCTTGTTTTTGCCGCCAAAGTGGATAACCTCACATTTATCTTTATTATACTGCATCTGCCACGCATCTGCCCACTTACTCAACCTGTCCAGGTCCCCCTGCAACCTCCTAACATCCTCTTCACAGTTCACACTGCCATCCAGTTTTGTGTCATCCGCAAACTTGCTAGTGGTGCACCTAATTCCCTCTTCCAAATCATTAATATATATGGTAAACAGTTGCGGCCCCAACACCGAGTCTTGCGGCACACCACTCGCCACTGCCTGCCATTCTGAAAAGGACCCTTTCACTCCTACTCTTTGCTTACGGTCTGCCAACCAATTTTCTATCCATGTCAACATCCTACCCCCAATACCTTGTGCTCTAATTTTAGTCACCAGTCTCCCGTGCGGGACCTTATCAAAGCCTTTCTGAAAGTCTAGATGCACTACATCCACTGGCACCCCTTCATCCATTTTACTTGTCACATCCTCAAAAAATTCCAGAAGATTCCTTCCTATCGAAATCTCTGTGTATGGGAGGATTACATAAAACTACAATTCAAAGCTAATGAATATACCGAGTATTCTGTTGGAATATCTTCATGAGTTACCACGTTTTCCAAGTCACCTGCCATTAGCGCTAAAAGACGTCCCGAGCTCTGATCTACCCGCTACGTTCATTCTATTTGCTTACCATGAGTTTTGATTTTTGTGAAACTCGGGATAGCTCTTGGGTGAACTCGCACAGTGGGACAGGGCTTTAATACTTATTGCAATGTACTCCAGAATGTAATATTTAATAGTTAATTATTTAATTTTGTAAAATAATATCACTGCAAGTCCAGCAATTCACTCATGTATGTTAATTCTACCTTTATTTGGGATGTGATAAAGGTCAAAAGGAAAACCTTTGAAACTGAGGAAGAGGAAGATGGTTGTGAGAAGAAATATAGGAAATGTGAAAAGGCTGGCTGCACTGCGACACACCCCGTTTGCTTTGCAAGTGCTTCAGAAAGGCAAGTCACCTTGAGTATAATTTTATTGCAAGAACATTTTATTGCTATTTAATCATTAAATAGCAATAGGCCACATCAGGAAGTTCACATCGGTTCAAGACAGTGCAATCCTCTTTGCCTCTCCTTATTTCCTTATGCTCCTCTAATTTATTCTCTCCCACACATCCATCAACTTCCTTTCATTCTTTTGCCACTTGATTACATAATTTAAAGCTCTCAAGATCTGGTAGGATTCCGGGTCTCTGAGGTAGTAGCATCATCCTCAACAATTCTAAAAAGTTCCATTGTATTGCTGATCCTTGAATAATAATATTGAAATGCATTGTAGATCCCAGTGCAATTTGAAGATTCAGGAAATATAACTTACAGAGTTTGAGTACAATAAATAACTATTTGGTCAGTGAAAATCGTGCTGACTTTGTTTCAAATTAACAGAAATCAAATGGTATTATCCAATCACCATATTCATTGACAACCCAGAACTGCAAAAAAACTTTTACAATTGACATTATATGTGTGCATTTTCTGAGGGCATTATAAATTAAAGATAAGATTTAGCGTTCTGTTTTCTTGCACATATTTATTTATTGCCTGATTATAGTGAAAATCTGAAATGTAATTTTTTCAAAAATTCTTAGCACCAATTTTGAAAATATCTTTTCTGAACCCGGTTTTCGTTATGTTTATACGATGTGGAATTTCCATTCTGTGTTATTGTTTGTAAGCTTAATTTGAGGACGGCTAAGAAATACCTAGTTGTTGCTTGAGGGAAAATAAATATTTTCTCGACATCTATTCTAGTATTATGTAGTTTTTCAATTTGGAAAGGGTAGGGAATCTTTATAACCATATAATAACCATATAACAATTACAGCACGGAAACAGGCCTTCTCGGCCCTTCCAGTCCGTGCCGACCATTTATTTTCCCCTAGTCTCATCTACCTGCACTCAGACCATACCCCTCCATTCCCTTCCCATCCATATACCTATCCACTTTACTTTTAAATGTTAAAATCGATCCTGCCTCCACCACTTCTGCTGGAAGATCATTCCACACAGCCACCACTCTCTGTGTAAAGAAGTTCCCCCTCATGTTACCCCTAAACTTCTGTCCCTTAATTCTCATGTCATGCCCTCTTGTTTGAATCTTTCCTACCTCAATGGGAAAAGCTTATCCACGTCAACTCTGTCTATCCCTTTCATCATTTTAAAGACCTCAATCAAGTCCCCCCCTTAACCTTCTGCGCTCCAAAGAATAAAGACCTAACTTGTTCAACCTTTCTCTGTAACTTAGTTGCTGGAACCCAGGCAACATTTTAGTAAATCTCCTCTGTACTCTCTCTATTTTGTTGACATCCTTCCTATAATTAGGCGACCAAAATTGTACACCATACTCCAGAATTGGTCTTACCAATGCCTTGTACAATTTTAACATTACTTCCCTACTCCTATATTCAATGCTCTGATTTATAAAGGCCAGCACACCAAAAGCTTTCTTTACCACTCTATCTACATGCGATTCCACCTTCAGGGAACTCTGCACAGTTATTCCTAGATCCCTCTGTTCCACAGCATTCCTCAATTCCCTACCATTTACCATGTACGTCCTATTTTGATTGTCCTGCCAAGATGTAGCACCTCACACATATCAGCATTAAACTCCATCTGCCATCTTTCAGCCCACTCTTCCAAATGGCCCAAATCTCTCTGTAGACTTTGAAAATCTACTTTATCTTTGCCTTTCCTACCAAGTCATTGGAGCGCAGTGGAATATTGGAAGAGATAATGTATAATTGGCAAAGGCTTGGATACAGATTCAAACTGCATTCATTTTGGTAAGTTTTTGCCAATCCTCAAGCAGGATCAAAATAACGCAAGAATCTCACCACTATCCAGAACAATGCAGCCTGGTTGACTGCTGCCCCATTCACCATCTTAAACATATATTGCACACACCACTGTCACCCAATGATTTCTGTATGCATCATCAATGAAAGCCATTGTAGTTACTCACTCAAGGGTATTGAAACAGTACTTTCAATCATGACCTCTCTCATCAAGGTTTACAAAAGCTTCAGGTGACTGGAAACACCACCATTTGTAGGTTCCCTTCTCAATTGCACTCCATCCTGACTTGAAAATATATTGCAGTTCCCTCATTGCTGCTGGGCATAAATGAATCCTTCAACTCCCTCCTGGCAGCATTCTAGGTGTATCTTTGCCAGAAAGGCTGCAGCAGATTGAGATGGAAACCCATTGCTACCATCTTCTCATGCCAGTTTTTGGGACATGGGAGAAAACCCATGTAGCACAGCAAATTCAATGCAGACAGCACCAAACCGGATAATTAGAACTGTAAGACAGCAGCTCCACTAGCTGTACCACTGTGTTTCCCATCAAATTCTCCAATCATTCAGTAATGTTATTCCACTTCATCCTTCCACAAATCCATATGGTGTCTTAATTTGCATATACCTTAACTGATGTGAAATGTATTTTGTATCTAACGCTGAAGCTAACTATCTTTTACGCAAATATCTTAAGCTCCCATCAAAGACTTCATTTTCTTGCCGTTGTATAATCAGATTTTGTGATCATTTGATCTGAACCATATTGGTCACTTTATAGAAACATAGAAACATAGAAAAATAAGTGCAGGAGTAGGTCATTCGGCCCTTCGAGCCTGCACCGCCATTCAATGTGATCATGGCTGATCATCCAACTCAGTATCCCGTACCTGCCTTCTCTCCATACCCCCTGATCCCTTTAGCCACAAGTGCCACATCTAACGCCCTCTTAAATATAGCCAATGAACTGGCCTCAACTACCTTCTGTGGCAGAGAATTCCAGAGACTCACCACTCTCTGTGTAAAGAATGTTTTCCTCATCTCGGTCCTAAAGGAATTCCCCCTTATCCTTAGACTGTGACCCCTTGTTCTGGACTCCCCCAACATCGGGAACAATCTTCCAGCATCTAGCTTGTCCAACCCCTTAAGAATTTTGTAAGTTTCTATAAGATCCCCCCTCAATCTTCTAAATTCCAGCGAGTACAAGCCGAGTCTATCCAATCTTTCCTCATATGAAAGTCCTGACATCCCAGGAATCAGTCTGGTGAATCTTCTCTGTACCCCCTCTATGGCAAGGATGTCTTTCGTCAGATTTGGAGACCAAAACTGTACGCAATAATCCAGGTGTGGCCTCACCAAAACCCTGTACAACTGAAGTAGAACCTCCCTGCTCCTATACTCAAATCCTTTCGCTATGAATGCAAACATACCATTTGCTTTCTTCACTGCCTGCTGCACCTGCATGCCTACTTTCAATGACTGGTGTACCATGACACCCAGGTCTCGTTGCATCTCCCCTTTTCCTAATCTGCCACCATTCAGATAATAGTCTACCCTCATGTTTTTGCCACCAAAGTGGATAATCTATGCTTTATCTATGCTTTACCTTTCCTAATATTCTCCTGGGTGGTCTCCAGTTTTTCGTCCTCTATGATAATGGTTCTTAACCTTTTTGCCATACATACGTGCATACGCGAACAAAATACTGTACGGTATGTATCTTTGTTAGGTTCCTAAAAATGGGCTCAACAAATGGATATGTTATTTATGATCCCTTCATGTTCCCCGGTAAAGCTCCAAATGACCCCTAGGTTAAGAACCACTGCTCTATGATCTTGGCTCTGCTGCTGATGTTCAATAACCTCACTGAGTTTTGTTTACCATCTGTACTCCTGTCACTCTGCATTGATTTTTCATCCACCACCGAGGCAAATTTTTTTAATCCCATCGTACATCATTTTATGCACCCGACCGTCATCAATCCGTTCCAGTTCTGCAAGTGAGAAATTTGCTCCTCTCTTTGGGGCTTTTTACTTTCTAGTCACTTGGCCCTTCAGCTTGTTCGGGACTAAGTTCTGAAATTTTCTCCCTACACCATTCCTTTTTCAAGGCTTTCATTAATGTAATTTTTTTAATGCTTTTGTTCATGTTCCTTTTTTTGTGTACTTGATAAGATCCTTGGTGTCACTTTCATCTGATTATCTGTTGAGTGCTTTGGTGTATTTTACCGCCTTGTTTGATTGCCTTTTGTTACTGAGCGCCTCCTAGTAGCAATGTTACAAAATTTTGAGATTTTTAAAATCAAGTCTGCAATTTATCCCATCAGATAAAGCATAAACATTATTTAATTTGACACCTAATTCACTTTAATATTTTCAAAGTTTAAAAAAGTTATGGCCATTTTTATACTCGGAAATTAGCATCTTGTTCCCTATTGCTTTTCCATTGACTTAACACAAAAGCTGTGATAGAGGACAGTCAAAAGCCCATAACTTTCTTAAAAATTAAGAGAACTGAAATAATATTTCAGTTATTATAGATTGAAGCATTCTGAAACAAATATGAAACAATCTTACTTGGATGACCTGAAATTAAAGCATATAATTAGTTAGTTACCTAATTGTAGCTAATTACAAAATTCAATTACTAGATCTAAACATCTATCCATTTCTTAAGAAAAGATTAACATTTTTAAATAGCCTAAGTGTCCAAATAACATTCACACAAGAATTCACAATATAACATTTTAAAATATCATTGTCATTAATTTATAGGCCAAATGGAAGGAATTTAGTGTTTAATACCTGTAAATTAATGGCCATTTAAATCATCTTGCGAGTGAGATTTTGTGGAACGCGATCGATTGGAACGTTGCCGGTTGCGGTGAATTTAAACCCCATATCGGCAGGAAAAATACTGCCGGTTCGTATGGGGCCTAGATCACCTTTTCGCAATGTAAAATTTGGATTAAGGTAATCCTAAGAAGCACCTTTATGTAAAATAAATGGCTTACCTTTAGCTGTCCCGTACGTGAAATCCGCCCCGTTGTAGGCGTTGACGGCATTAGAAGCAGATTTTTATTTTACTCCAGCGCTGAAATTGTCCCACGGTTTAAAAAAGAAAATTCACAGAACGGCAGTCGGAGCAATTCTTCAGCATTAGCAAGCACCCCGAGAAAATTGATCTCGGACAGGCAGGAGAAAACCGCATTTTAACCCCGCCCCCCCCTCCCCAAAGGCGCCAAAGGCGCGCACACGGCCAGTGGCAAAACTGCAGCATCGCTGAAGGTAAGTTTTGTAATACCTACTCCTAGTTCTGATCATGGCTGTCAGTGACATGCTGCATGGGCTTTCCTCGAATTTCATAATGGTATGAGATTAAATATTGCACATTTTTATCATTTATTAGGTTGAAAATTTGGAAATGTAACTGCTATGTATTCTTTTTTGGATTTATTTTTTGTAGATGTGCTAAAAATGGCTACACATCACGCTGGTACCATTTATCTTGTGGGGAACATTTCTGCAATGAATGCTTTGACCATTGTTACCGCAGGTAAATTTCCGGAGATTTTGCCTTTTTAATTTTACCATTTAAAAAAATGCTTAACATAGCTTTGAGAGACTTGTAGGCATTCCTGTTTTTAAGCCTCTCCACCTTGAATGAGGTCACAAAATGTTGTATTTGGACTAGTCCCCTTAATTATTTTGGAAGCCTCCAGTTTCAAATTCAATGTTTCTAGAATGCTAAACTTTTGGGATTGGGCAGCGGCAGAGACCCTGGTTCAATCCCGACTACGGGCGCTGTCTGCACGGAGCTTGCACGTTCTCCCCGTGACCTGCGTGGGTTTTCTTTCAATGCTCTGGTTTCCTCCCACACCACAAAGGCGTGCAGGCTCCCTCTACATCGGGGATTCTCCCCCTCTACATCATTCTCCCCCTCTGCCTGAGTTTTGTCCCCAAGATCTTCAGTTTCCTCCTACACTCCAAAGACGTACAGGTTATGTGTAGGAAAGAACTGCAGATGGTGATGTAAATCGAAGGTAGACAAAAATGCGGGAGAAACTCAGCGGGTGAGGCAGCATCTATGGAGCGAAGGAAATAGGTGACGTTTCGGGTCAAGACCCTTCTTCAGACTGATGTGGGATGGGGGGGGTGGGAAGAAGAAAGGAAGAGCCGGAGACAGTGGGCTGTGGGAGAGCTGGGAAGGGGAGGGGAAAGAAGGAGAAAGCAGGGACTACCTAGAATTGGAGAAGTCAATGTTCATACCGCTGGGGTGTAAACTACCCAGGCGAAATACGAGGTGCTGTTCCTCCAATTTGCGGTGGTCCTCACTCTGGCCATGGAGGAGGCCCAGGACAGAAAGGTCAGATTCGGAATGGGAGGGGAGGTTGAAGTGCTGAGCCACAGGGTGATTAGTTTGGTTATTGCGAACCGAGCGGAGGTGTTGGGCGAAGCGATCGCCAAGCCTACGCTTGGTCTCACCGATGTAGAGCAGCTGACACCTAGAGCAGCGGATACAATAGATGAGGTTGGAAGAGGTGTAGGTGAACCTCTGCCGCACCTGGAAAGACTGCTTGGGTCCTTGGATAGAGTCGAGGGGGGAGGTAAATCAACAAGTATAGCATTTCCTGCAGTTGCAAGGGAAAGTGCCAGGAGAGGGGGTGGTTTGGGTGGGAAGGGTCGAATTGACCAGGGAGTTACGGAGGGAGCGGTCTCTGCGGAAATATATGACTTCTTGTATCTTGTATGCATCTTGTATCTTCAACAAGCTCCAACTCATCCAGCATTCTTGTATTTTATCATGTCATCTGTCTATTCGGTAAGTCTGTATATATTGGTGCCTTGACAACTTGTATTTATTCTTTTATTTTAAGCCTTATTACATTGTCTGTAACGTAGTTCTATGTCTGCAATGTTCATTATCTTTCTGTGTTGCTTCATCTTCAACCACCTCATGAATGTCCCTGCCTTGCAAACCATTGGCAATATCCTTGATTATTTGTTGAATCCTTCATTATAACTTTTGTGTCTGTTCCTTTAAGTTTCAGATTTGGACCCTTTTGTTCTGATTTTAATTAAACCTTTGGCCATCCCTTCCCGATCTTGCTACCTTTGTGTAGTCTCATTTTCCTCCTCATTTCGCGAAGCATCTTTAAATTTCATTTCCATGCAGAATAAATTTATAATGCTGATATGGCATGGCTTTCATTTATATGTTAGAGAACGGTGCCACCTGCTAATGGACAGTTGTAATTCTACTGAAATTGGAGTCCTGATTTTGATTTACTTCATCCAAAGAGAACTGAATTAAAAAAACAGATTGAATGCTTGCATTGTAACAATACAAGAAATAAAGCCACTTGATGAGGCCATTTGACTCCTCAGTCCTACTCTGCCATTCAGTGCTTATTCTAAGCCCATGTCCACATTCCCACTCGATGCCTAGTGTTTAGTATAGCTGCTAGAACTTTGCCCTCTAATCCTGTCATCCAGTCATTTATTCTTAGCTGAATCAAAACATTGTCCCTTACCAACCCTTTCTATTTCTGACTGAGTATCACATGGAAATTCTTGCATCTCTGAGATTCATCTCATTGAAACATATAAGATTGTTAAGGGTTTGGACACATTAGAGGCAAGAAACATGTTCCCGATGTTGGGGGAGTCCAGAACCAGGGGCCACAGTTTAAGAATAAAGAGTAAGCCATTTAGAACGGAGATGAGGAAAAACTTTTTCTCACAGAGAGTTGCGAGTCTGTGGAATTATCTGCCTCAGAGGGCGGTGGAGGCAGATTCTCTGGATGCTTTCAAGAGAGAGCTAAATAGGGCTCTTAAAAATCAGGGGAGTTAGGATATGGGGAGAAGGCATGAACGGGGTACTGATTGGGGATGATCAGCTATGATCACATTGAATGGCAGTGCTGGCTCGAAGGGCCAAATGGCCTACTCCTGCACCTATTGTCTATTGTCTAGCTGTAGAATGAACCATTGGCCAATGAGTTTTGAGGCATTTGTGAGGAACTTGAGCAGATAGGATATGTCTATACACTTCAGAATTCATTATGCTACTACCATCAGCAGTTGTATCATCAATGAAGATAAGTGAGCCAGTACCTTCAGCAGCCATACATGCCCAGGCCATAACGCCCCCACCACTGTGTTTCACAGATGAGATGGTATGCTTTGGATCAGTTCCTTCTTTCCTCCATACATTGCTCTTCCATCACTCGGATATAAGTTAATCTTTGTCTCATCTGTCCACAAGACCTTTTTCCAGAACTGTGGTTTCTCTTGGCAAACTGTAACCTGGACATCCTATTTTTGCGGCTAACCTGTGGTTTACATCTTGTAGTGTAGCCTCTGTATTTCTGTTCACAAAGTCTTCTGCGGACAGTGGTCATTGGCATATCCACTCCTGAAGAGTGTTTCTGATCTGTCGAACAGATGTTTGGGGATTTTTCTTTATTATCGAGAGAATTCTTCTGTCATCAGTTGTGGAGATCTTCCTTGGCCTGCTGGTCCCTTTGCAATTAGTAAGCTCACCAGTGCTCTCATTCTTCTTAATGATGTTCTAAACAGTTGATTTTGGTGAGCCTAATGTTTGGCTGATGTCTCTAACAGTTGTATTCTTGTTTCTCAGTCCCATAATGGCTTATTTGACTTTCATTGGCACAACTTTGGTCCTCCTGTTGATAAACAGCAATAAAAGTTCCCAAAGGTGATGGAAAGACTAGTTGCTGAGAGCTCCCTTATAGCTGCATTAAGAAGGCAATTAAACACACCTGAGCAATTACAAACACCTGTGAAGCCACGTGTCCCAAACATTATGGTGCCCTGTAATGGGGGGGCTATGTATAAACATTGGTGTAATCTCTACATGGTGAAACCAAAATGTATAAAAATGGCCTTTATTAAAATCTGACAATGTGCACTTTAACCACATGTGATATTTTCTATTACAAATCTCAAATTGTGGAGTACAGAGGCAAATAAATAAAGGATGGGTCTTTGTCCCAAACATTATGGAGGGCACTGTGCAATCGTCGAATAACGCAGTCTCTCCATTTACGTAGTATGAAGCTTCACGCTGAAGAGCAATATAGTGCAGCAAAAACACAAACTGCGAGAAGAATTCAATTGGCCAAGCAGCATATGTGAATGCAAAGGGACAGTCGACTATGCACGATCTTGAGCCAAAACATTGAGCATCGCTTTGCCTCCACAGATGCTGCTTGACGTGCTGAGTTGCTCCAGGTTAATTAACCATATAACCATATAACAATTACAGCACGGAAACAGGCCTTCTCGGCCCTTCCAGTCCGTGCCGACCAATTATTTTCCCCTAGTCCCATCTACCTGCACTCAGACCATACCCCTCCATTCCCTTCCTGTCCATATACCTATCCACTTTACTCTTAAATGTTACAATCGATCCTGCCTCCACCACTTCTGCTGGAAGCTCATTCCACACAGCCACCACTCTCTGAGTAAAGAAGTTCCCCCTCATGTTACCCCTAAACCTCTGTCCCTTAATTCTCATGTCATGCCCTCTTGTTTGAATCTTCCCTACCCTCAATGGGAAAAGCTTATCCACGTCAACTCTGTCTATCCCTTTCATCATTTTAAAGACCGCAATCAAGTCCCCCCTTAACCTTCTGCGCTCCAAAGAATAAAGACCTAACTTATTCAACCTTTCTCTGTAACTTAGTTGCTGGAACCCAGGCAACATTCTAGTAAATCTCCTCTGTACTCTCTCTATTTTGTTGACATCCTTCCTATAATTAGGCGACCAAATTTGTACACCATACTCCAGAATTGGTCTCACTAATGCCTTGTACAATTTTAACATTACTTCCCTACTCCTATATTCAATGCTCTGATTTATAAAGGCCAGCACACCAAAAGCTTTCTTTACCACCCTATCTACATGCGATTCCACCTTCAGGGAACTATGCACAGTTATTCCTAGATCCCTCTGTTCCACAGCATTCCTCAATTCCCTACTTCTGCTGTCCTCTTGTCTCCAAAGTGCAGTAAAATGCTGATACTCCTAGACTCTTGGGACTTTGGCACTGATGGATGGGCTAATTCCTGGGACATTGGATGGTACTCTATTGATTCCCAATATACCTTTAAATTGTTTTTTAGATGTGACACGTAAATATATTTTCCAATTAACCGAGTGAGTTTAAGGGAGGAAGGGATACAAGGTCCTGGTGTGTTTAAAGGCAGCAAGGGAACTGGACCAAGGTGGGCCCCATGCTGAATCATCTGGATTTCTGACCAATTGGATAGTGGGTTTTCAGAATTTTACTCTATCTCATTAGTATTATCTTCGATTATGTAAACATATTCCCTATTACTAATGTATAGTGTTTTATTGTTCTTTAGCCATAAAGATGGATATGAAAAATATGCTACCTGGAAAAGAATTTGGACCAGCAATGGCAAAACTGAACCTAGCCTGAAAGCATTCATGTCTGATCAATTGGTCCCTTTCTGGGTAAGTTTAATAAATAAAAATAAATATTCAAGTTAGTATTTTGATGCTGATTGCAGAAGGGTGCACAAAATAAATTACACCCTATTAACTTTGAAGAATTTAACCATATTTATTGGAAACTAAGCAAGGGTAAAGCTGCAGAACTAATCTATGAAAGTGAGTGACTGTTGATCAGGTAATTTGTAATAATTTCTGAAGTGCATCTGCACAGCATCGACTTAGCCCCCTTATACATCAACGGCGAGTGTGTGGAGAGGGTCCACACCTTCCAGTTTCCCGGCGTCCTCATCTCCGCTGACATCTCCTGGACAGACAACATCACAGCAGTCATCAAGAAGGCTCAGCAGCGGCTGCACTTCCTGAGGGTCCTCAGGAAGCACAACCTGGACTCCAACCTGCTGCTGACCTTCTACTGCTCGTCCATTGAGAGCCTGTGGACATACTGCATTACAGCATGGTACACAGCTGCACTGTGGCAGACATGGAGAGGCTTCAGAGGGTAGTTAGGGCAGCACAGAAGATCATCGGCTGCCCTCTCCCCTCTCTGATGCACATTTACACCTCCCGCTGCCTCAGCAGGGCGAAGAACATTATCAAGGACAGCTCCCATCCTGCATTTGGCCTGTTCAACCTGCTGCCCTCAGGGAGGCGCTATAGGTGCATCAGCACAAGGACAAATAGATTCAAGAACAGTTTCTTTCCAAAATCCATTATCTCCCTGAACTCACACATGCACTGACTTCACAGCCTAACCCCCGGACTTCCATCTATCCACCTACTGTAATTTGTACTGTAACTGTAATTTCCAAAATGTGCAATAACCCATACTGGATATAGGAATCCTATTTATTCATTCTATTTATCCATTGTCTTTTTATAGATATGTATATAGCGCCGCAGAAACTGTGCACCTTATCCCCCCCCCCCCCCCCACTTTTGTTTTGCACTGAGTAGGAGCAGCTTTAAATCTCAATGTACATGTGTATAGTGACAATAAAAAGGCATTCTCATTCTCAAGTAAATGCCTGTATGATAGAAGGGTGAGGCAGCATCTATGGAGCGAAGGAAATAGGCAACGTTTCGGGTCGAAACCCTTCTTCAGACTGTATGATATATTTATGTATGATTTATATATGTATATTTTACTGCTATCGAAATTTTCCATTGAAATTAAGAACTTCAGTTGGGGAAAAAAAAAATCATCACTCAACTGTGAGGAATAAACCTCAGCGCATAGATTTCATAGAAACATAGAAAATAGGTGCAGGAGTAGGCCATTCGGCTCTTCGAGACTGTTCCGCCATTCAATATGATCATGGCTGATCATCCAACTCAGTATCCCGTACCTGCCTTCTCTCCATACCTCCTGATCCCCTTAGCCACAAGGGCCACATCTAACTCCCTCTTAAATATAGCCAATGAACTGGCTTCAACTACCTTTTGTGGCAGAGAATTACAGAGATTCGCCATTCTCTGTGTGAAAAATGTTTTTCCCATCTCGGTCTTAAAAGACTTCCCCCTTATCCTTAAACTGTGACTCCTTGTACTGGCCTTTCCCAACATCGGGAACAATTTTCCTGCATCTAACCTGTCCAACCCCTTAAGAATTTTGTACGTTTCTATGAAATCCCCCCTCAATCTTCTAAATTCTACAAGCCGAATCCTTGACATCTTTAGCACTTTTGGTTATTGCCAATTATAGTTGTTTAAATAGGTTGAAATCTATCATTGCTCAAACACTTGCGACCACTTCACAGCCTTTCCTCGTGTCCTGAAATGAAATGTTTCCCACATTTGTAATGTTTCCTTGATGTTGGTCAAATCAATAGTCTGAATAAATTATACATTAGTGTTTCTGCAACAATTGATGACCTGTGATTGTTTGTAACAGGTACAATGTTCAAAGCCCAATTGTGCAAAATGGCGCCAATTAACAAGAGATATTCAGATGACAGCATCATCAGCAAAAACATACCGCTGTGGCATGAAAACCCATACTACAGTTAAGGTGAAGGATTACATGTATAATCAAGTATATTGATAAACAGTATTTCGAAATCTATTTGGAAGCCAAATGTTACTATTTAGTAAGAGAAACGGGTTTATGAAGAGATTCATTAATGGGTTAGTTTTATCCAAGCTATTCAGAACTGGCTGTAAAGGATGTGCTGGCTCTGGAGAGGGTCCAGAGGAGGATTATAAGAATGATGCCAGGAATGAGTTGGTTAACATGTGATGAGCGTTTGACGGCACTGGGCCTGTACTCGCTGGAGTTTAGAGGAATGAAGAGGGGCCTCATAGAAATGTCCCAAATAGTGAACAGCTTGGATAGCGTGGATGTGGAGAGGATGTTTCCACTCGTGGGAGAGTAGGACTAGAGGTCATAGCCTCAGAATTAAAGGACGTTCCTTTAGGAAGGAGATGAGGAGGAAATTCTTTAGTCAGAGGGTAGTGAATCTGTGGAATTCTTTGCCATGGAGGGCTGTGGAGGGCCAGGTCAGTGGATATTTGTAAGAGAGATAGATAGATTATCGATTAGTTCGGGTGTCTGGGGTTATGGGGAGAAATCAGCAGAGTGGGGTTAGGAGGGAGAAATAGATCAACCATGATTGAATGGTGGAGTAGAATTGATGAGCCGAATGGCCTAATTCTGCTCCTATCACATGACCTTATGAACTAACCGTCAAATCTTTCCAATTAAATAGCTCAGAAGTTTTAAAAATGATACTTTGCTTCTATTCAGGGACATTTGTCTTAAAATAAAGATCTGGAGGTGTTTGATAACGTTTTAGTGTGGTGAGAGGATGTTAGTGTGTTGATTTGTCATCTTTTATTGCATGTTTTGTTCTGCTCTTGTTATTTATGTATATTTTCAGGTAGCCTTTTTAATTCAACATGTATCTTGTAAGATTACAACTTAGTTCTCTGTTGAGCTTCAGTCAACATTCGTTTAGTCCAATTTTTAGTGAAATGCTACAAGAACAGTTTAAAAAAGGGTATTGCTTTTGTGGATTGAGTTTCATGTTAGCTTCTGTAGTTTAACAACTGCCCTCTAGAATAAATTAAATGGCTTAAATATTTAAGCAGTAAGATTGAATGTATGAAACAGTAATTATTTTAAATTTGCCTGAATTCTATGCTTTCCATAAATTCCATTTCTTATTTGAAAATTGACAATTGAGTGGGTTCATCAAAAAATGGGAATTGGAGCTGTACGTTAGTTTAGTTTAGAGATATAGTGCGGAAACAGGCTCTTTGGCCCACCGAGTCCACACCGGTCAGTAATCCTCGCACATTAACACTCACCCTGGGGACAATTTACATTTATACCAAGCCATGCCTAATTAACCTACAAACCTGTACATCTTTGGAATGTGGGAGGAAACCGAAGATCTTGGAGAAAACCCACGCGGTCACGGGAAGAACATATAATCTCTGTACAGACAGCGCCCCTAGTCGGGATCGAACCCCGGTCTCTGGCGATGTAAGCACTGTAAAGCAGCAACTCTACCGCTGTGTCACCGAGCAGCCCTGGTTGTTGGCTATTGTTGTTTATTAGAAGTAGCCTTATTGAGAAGGCACAGTTTGTACTTGGAGACCCATTCATTATATAGTACTGTGGCATCTGTAGATGTACTAGGAGTGGGCCGCCTGCCATTATGTTTGATTTGGATTGGTAAATAGTGGTACAAAAAGATGATGGATGTGTATGGATATTAAATTTAAATTTAACGTTACTGTTTAACAAATGGTGAATTGATAACAAGATGGAGAAGCATAGACCAATTAATATGCTGTCTGTTATCACCAAAATACCTGTCTTTTATTAAGGGCATCATACCTGAACACTCAGACAGAAAATTGTGTCATTAGGTTCTAGTTAATATGGTTTTGCAGGGAATATCCTATTTGACTAAGATTTTTTTAATGAATCTAATGAAAGGATACCAATGGATGTGGAATATCTGCATTTTTAAAAGGCATCTGATCTTATTCTCCTTGCAAATGAAACATAAACCAAAAGAATAGTTAGATCTCAAGCAGGGTGTTGAGCAGCCAGGTTGTTGTCTCTGCATCAATGTCTGCCAAGCCCTGAGCTCCATCTGGTGGGTGGTAGAGCGGGCACCCAGAGATGACATGGTTGGCTGTCTGTTGTTCTGCTCCGCATTCACAGGCTGTGCTCTGGCGGAGAGAGCCCCCATCTCCACACGCTGGCATTGAAACGCCCAGTACCAAGTCTGTTGAGCTTCACCCATGCTCCTCTGGAGAGGTCAGACCTTGGACAGCTTTTATTTGGTGAAGAGATGTAGCTGTGTAATGGAGATGAGGTTGCCTTCCACTCCTGTGACCACTGGGTGGCTATCCCAGTGTGCTTTTGATAATGCATCATTTAAATGGGTGTGTCTTAAAATAGAGGTTGTGATGACATTTTAACGTGTCTAGAGCATTTGATAAAGGGGACAGATAGTTAAAATGAGTTCCTTTTTGGTTAGCAGGGTGGTTTCAGTGGGTCAGCGCAGAGATTGGTACAGGCACTTATGCAACTTACCCCAAGATTGCTCTTCATACAGTGGTAAGTGGGAAATTGTGGAGGACTTGCTCTGCAAAAAGGATTGGATAAGTTGGGGAAATGAGTAAAAGGGTTAAAGATGGAGTGTAAGTTGGGGAAATGAAGTTGTAGAATATGTTGATCTGATGGGCATGTGGACATGAGGAGTAGCGTCAAATATGATCTGACTGAATATCCAAGCAGATCTCTGAAGTCATTTATGCTACATCTCTTTTTATGTTTTTGTATCCTTGTGCTCAAAGAGAAAATGTATCTTCTCTTTTGTATCCATTCAGAGTGAAAATACAGACCCCTGCTCTTTGTCCGAAGACTTGGTAAGTATAACGGTTATAAGCCAGGAGCTTTGTATCTCCAGTGAACAAGCCGACGATGCATTTATATAGTGGCCTTAGTATTGTGCAAGGGCATTAATAAATAGAATTTGTCATTGAGCCACAAAAATATATTGGGACAGACATCAGACATGTTAAAAACATTTTTTAAAGTAATAACGTTGTAAGAATGAAAGTAAGAATGGTAGAGTGGTTTAGAAAGGTTTGTGTTGAATCTTTGTGTCTAAATGGATGAATGTAGCAACGTTACAAAATTTTGAGATTTTAAAAATCAAGTCTGCAATTTATCCCATCAGATAAAGCATAAAAAGAAGTTTAATTTGACACCTAATTTACTTTCATATCTTCAGTATTAAGAAAGTTATGGCCATTTTCATACTCGGAAATTAGCATCTTGCTCCCCATTGCCTTTCAATTGACTTAACTCAAAAGCTATGATCTGGAAAAGTTAAAAGCCCATAACTTTCTTAAAAATTAAGAGAACTCAATGAAATTTTCAGTTATTATAGATTGAAGCATTCTGAAACAAATATGAAACAATCTTACTTGGATGACCTGAAATTAAAGCATATAATTAGTTATCTAATTGTAGCTAATTACAAAATTCAATGAGTAGATCTAAACATCTATCCATTTCTTAAGAAAAGATAAACTTTTTTTTAATTGCCTAAGTGTCCAAATAACATTCACACAATAATCCACAATATAACATAATTTTTAAATCTCATTTTCATGAATTTCTGGGCCAAATGGAAGGAATTTAATGTTTGATTCCTGTAAATTAATGGCCATTTAAATCAACTAGCGAGTGGGTTTTAGTGGACTGTGGTGGATTGGAACGTTGTGGTTAGCGGTGAAGTCGGGAGGAAAAATACTGTTTGTTCATAGATTTTTTGGGACCCCATTTCGCAACTTAAAAATATTATTAAAGCCTCCCGAAAATCCAACTTTTAATATAAAAATAAACTATTTACCTTTTTTTCTCCCCTACGGAAAATCCTTCCGGTTGTCTTCTCACGGCTTTTGAAGGTGATTTTTAAATTACTCTAGTTAACAAATAATTTAGAGTAATTTAAAAATACCTTCATTGATGAAATGTCGGAGCGATTTTTCTTCCGCAACGAAATCGCCCGACATTCATCGATTATCCCAGTCTGAAGAAAAACGGCACTTTAAGCCCGCCCCCCTCTGAAAGGCGCTAAAGTCGCGCACACGGGGAGCGGCAGAAGTGCAGCGCCGCTAAAGGTAAGTTTTGCAACATACCCAATGAATGTATGTTTACTAATACAAATTTAAATTGGAGATTACCAATTTCTACAGATGCACTGTAGAAAACTCTATCGGGTTGCATCAACTTGGTTTAGCAACTGCTTTGCGCTAGACCTCAAGAACTTGCAGAGCTGTGGATACAGGATGCAGCCCAGTCCCATCATGCAAACCAGCCTCCCCCCTTCTTGTTATTGACTCACTATGCTTCCTTGTGGAAAGCAGCTAACACAGTCAAGGACCACTCACACCCTGGTCACTCCCTCTTCTCCCATCTGCCGTTGGGCAGCAGATATACAAGCGTGAAAGATTCAGGAACAACGTTTTCCCCAGCTGTTGGACATCTCATAACCTACGGGTGTAGACTGATCTTCCAACCTACCTTGTTGCATCCCTTGCATTCTTTTGTCTGCACTTTCTCTGTGGCTATAACACAATACTTTGCACTCTGTTCATTTTTCTCTTTGCACTACCTGTTTTACTTGTGTGTGGCTTGGTTAGTATTTGTGTATGGTATGATTTGTAGACATACCATCTGGCAGCATCTGATGTTGACCTGGTCGGGAGCTGACTTGAAATGTCACCTATCCATGTTCTCCAGAGATGGTGCCTGACCCGCTGAGTTACTTCAGCACTTTGTGTATTTTTTTTTATGGTATAATTTGACTGGATAGCATCCAAAATAATATTTTTCACTCGGTGCACAAGACAATAAAACCAATACCAATAACGTTCTTTTGATCGTCCAATCCCTTTTTGTGCTCAATTGCTTAATAATGCAAGTTCTAAATTTGAATATTGGAAAATATGTATAATGAATATCTTAAAATGAAATGATGGATATTATCTTTTGAACTTCAAATAATGGATGTTTGTTGCCCCATTGTGTGTTTCGTGAAAGCTGATCTATATTATAGACAAATTAACTTTCAGATTTTTTTTCTATCTTATAATTTTTCAGCGAGTGGGTGAAGTTGAAGATAACAAGTGGTACTCGATGCTAATTGTGCCTCCATTACTAAAGGACAGCCCAGCTGCCCCCTTTCTTGGTGCCTACTATCCGGACTGTGTGGGCATGAGTCCCTCCTGTGTCAACACTAACCGTTTCCACAATGAGTACTCCAGTATGAAGATGAACTCATCAGAGCAGAACAAAACCATTCAATCATCAGGTGAGATGTTAATTAAACTAGCTACTGAAATTAATATGTCAACCCAACAATTCTCCTTTGATGTTGGCTTTGTGTCAATCACATCAGATTCGTTTCTGAAGCAGTATTTGAAAATGGGGATATTCAGGAGAAATAGAACTTTATTGTAAAACCTGGCAAAAACCTTTAGGCTGGTTGTATCTTTACTCCACAACTTGCCCAAAATGAACTATCACTTTTTGTAAATGTTTGTTTCATCAAAAGATTGGATGATCTATTTCAGATATCCACAGATACTGTGTGTAATTATTCTATGAATGCTTATTAATGCATAGGTAATTTGCATTAACCTTTCTACGAATAAATTGCCTTGGAATTATAGCCCATTCAATACAATTGCCAATTTACTCCTCACACCATAACCCATAGGTGGAGTCCTCTTCCTTGTGAATCATGTTAGTGTTCCAAATGGTCACATTTTTGCATTTAATTTTTACTTTTCTCTTATAATTGATTTTTCTTTTTGGAATTTTATTCCTTCCATATCTGATTCGCCCTCTGCCCAGTTTGCCTTTCCAGTTGTTCCTCTCCTTCAGTATAAATCTTTCAATTATGTTGATGAGCTCCGTGAGTCCACCATGGTCCGAGATGTCTTGATGACCTCATTACACAGCCATCAATTTGGAAGTGAAGCAAATTTGTGGACCAAATATTTTAAATCCAGTTCTTTCACAAGTAGATTTAACTAACTGGGTGTGCGGTTCTAAATGTTTTCCGTTTTGAACAGCTGATGTCATTCAAACTATTGTGCTATATTTTCTCTTGTGGAGGTGGAAGGGGGATTGAATTTTGCTCCAAGTTTTAAGAAGGCTAGTACTTCTTCATGCTGGGTTTTAGATTCCATCATAACTGAGAGCACAAAGATAAAGAAGAATGTGAGAGACGGAGAGAATGGAAAGGTGGTTTGGAGATGTAAATTGCAACCCAGCAATACATTGGAAATAAAGACGGAGCATGAGAGTATTTTGTAGCACTGACATTTTTGAAAATGTTTAGTTTAGTTTAGTTTAGAGATACAGATGCTCCCCGATTTACGATGCTTCGACTTACGATATTTCGACTTTATGATGGTGGAAACGCTGGGCAATGGCAGTGAGCCAGCGCTCGCGTCCGGTCGCGTGATCAAATTGTATTAAATGCGTTTCCGACACGATATTTTCGATTTGCCGTGGGTTTATTGGAACGTATCGGAACGTAACCCCATCGTAGGTCAAGGAGCAGGTGTACAGCGTTGAAACAGGACCTTCGGCCCACCGAGTCTGCGCCGACCAGCGATCCCCACACATTAACACGACCACAAACACACTAGGGCCAATTTTACATTTACACCAAGCCAATGAACCTACAAACCTATCAGGCACGTGCCGTGAGTGATTACTCAGGGTAGGCACTCAGTCGGCTTAAAAAAATTAAGGGACCAATTGGCGGAACAATTCCTTTCACAACATGTGGAGAGTCTGTGCCAGGGGTAAAGTTGTGGGGAGGGCACGAGTGTTGAGAAGGAGGGTGTCAGGGATACTGCCAGTAACTCACTCACTCATCGCTACTGCAGCTCTCCGGGCGCGAAGCCACGCACTGTAGCTGGGGATAGAAGCAGCTCGGGGAGCTACGAGCGGCCACCGGGACCCGACAGCAGAACAGGCCGCCACTTCAGCGCCTTCTGCCGGCCCGCTCACCTTTGGCAGTGCTCCCCATCGGAACACCTGTCACCTGCCGTTCGCCGACTTCGCTCATGTCAGCAGCTTCCTGCAAATCCTTAAATTCCCACAGCCGAGTAATTCGCTGTCAGAATTTAAAGACATGAGTGAGGCCAGCGAACGGCAGGAAAGAGGTTTTTAGACGGAGAGCTGCCAGATGTTTTGGGGGACCAGCAGAAGGCGGCTGGTTCTGCTGTCCGGCCCGGCGGCCGCTCAGCCACCCGAACTACTTCTCTCTCCCCCCCCCGGCCTCAATGCGGTGGAATTCCACGCCTCTGTGTAAGGAGCATCGCAAGTGGCATTATCCCAATTCCTTCCTTCATAACATTCGTGACCTCCCCGCAACTTTACCCCGGGCCAGACTCCCCAAATGCTTGGAAAGGAGCTCTCCCCCCATCCCCACACCCCGGGAAATACGGTATTTAAAAACATCACCAAGAAATGTACTTACCACATGATTGGTACACGACAAACCACATTTGAAAACCCCGCCAAGAAACTTGCGCTGTGCATGCGCAGTAGACTGATGCGCATGCGCAGTGCTGCAAAGGCAGAATTTCAGCTGCCTTCAGCCCCGCTTGAAACTGACGGCTTCAGGCAGCGCTGACGGCACGTGGGCTGCACAGACCTTCCCGTGTTACAAGCGCTGCGGATGAATGGCGCGGAGAATTATGCCTACCTAAGAGATCGGTCTCTTACATAGGCATAATTCTCCCATGCCTTTACTATTTATATTTAGACATTACTATGTTATAATTTTAGTCAGGGTAGGCAGTGCCTACCTTGCCTACCCTGACGGCACGTGCCTGAAACCTATACGACGTAGGAGAATACTCACGCAGGTCACGGGGAGAACGTACAAACTCCGTACAGACAAGCACCCGTACTCCGGATGTCTGGTGCTGTAAGGCGATAGCTTTACCGCTATGCCACCGCACCGCCCCTTAGTTAAGAGACAAAATAGTTAAGAGATTGATTAATGCAAGAAAGAGAGTTACCTGGGACAGTTAACGCATATAAAAATTTGCGTATGTGTGATCCCCTTGAAAACCAACAGATTTCATAAATATTTATATATACTGATGTATGTGTTATTTTAATCTAATGTTCTTATTAGGATACATTGCAACCATTGAATAATGATACACAATGCTGAGGTGGATATAGTAAATCTGAATTTAATTATGCTTTTGGTAATTTTGAATCCTATTCAAAGTTTTAGCACCATTTTGAAGTGCTTGTTGCCCGATTCATCAGCAGTGTAGAGAAAACGTATACCTGATCAATAACTTTGAATTTTCTGTGTTCGGTTGCAGGAATGAGTCCTTATTTTCAACCGTTCTATCAACCCAATGAGTGTGGAAAGGCCCTTTGTGTCAGACCAGATGTGATGGAACTGGATGAGTTGTACGAGTTCCCTGAATATTCCCGGGATCCCACAATGTACTTGGCATTACGGAATCTTATTCTGGCTCTTTGGAACATTAATTGCACAGTAAGCCTTGTGTGGATAATGTTGTAAGATTTCTCTTGGCACCCATTCCACCCTATCTTTTATTTTCCATTGGTGCTTTTCTCACTTCGTTCCATATTTCTCTCAAAATTCCATCAATTGTATCTTCTGAGTGACGTCACAGCTATCCTCTTGTTGGCTTTCCACATATTACCCCAAGCCAATGCGAAGGTGGCACTGGACCATCTACTCGATCGATAATCCTCTTGAGACAACATACCCAGATGCTCTATTTATGATTGTCAGTGATTTCAATCGGGCAAACCTCAGGGACATACTCCCCAAATAACAACAGCATGTCTCCTGCCCCTTGGGAGATGTTTACATTCTAGACCACTGCTACAGTACCAAGCCATAGAATTATAGTCAGAGAGTCATACAGTGTGCAGACAGGCTCTTCGGCCCAATTTGCCCATGCTGACCAACATGCCCCATCTATACTCGTCCCAACCTACCTGTGTTTTGCCCATGGTCCTCTAAACCTATCCTATCCATGCACTTGTTCAAGTTCAAGTTCAAATTTATTGTCACTTAACCAATTAAGGTACAGTGACATTTGAGTAACCATACAGCCAAATACTAAGCGAAAAGAACACAATAAACAATGGATGCAGGAGTAGGCCATTCGGCCCTTCGAGCCATTCAATGTGATCATGGCTGATCATCCCCAATCAGTACCCCATTCCTGCCTTCTCCCCATATCCCCTGACTCCACTATCTTAATACACACATAAAATAAAATTTAACATAAACATCCACCACAGTGGAATCAACATTCCTCACTGTCATGGAAGGCAATAAAGTTCAGTCATCTTTCTCCTTTGTTCAAATGTTTTTTAAACATTGTGATATTAGCTGTCTCACCTCCTTTCTCTGGCAGCTTGTTCCATATACCTACTACCTATGTGTAAAAAACAAAAGTTGCCCCTCAGGTTCCTATTAAATCTTTCTCCCCTCACCTTAAATCTATGACCTCTGGTTCTTAATTCCCCTACTCTAGCTTGAAAAGCCTGATGAGGGCCAATGTGCTGAAAGCCATCTTGACCACCCTGTCTACGCGTGACGCCACTTTCAAGGAAACATATACCTGCGCTTGTAGATCCCTCTGCTCCACAACACTCCCCAGAGCCCTGCCATTCACTGTGCAAGTCCTGCCCTGCGTAGATCTCCCAAAATGTAACACCTCGCACTTTTCTGTATTAAACATAGAAACATAGAAAATAGGTGCAGGAGTAGGCCATTTGGCCCTTCGAGCCTGCACCGCCATTCAATGTGATCATGGCTGATCATCCAACTCAGTATCCCGTACCTGCCTTCTCTCCATACCACCTGATCCCTTTAGCCACAAGTGCCACATCTAACGCCCTCTTAAATATAGCCAATGAACTGGCCTCAACTACCTTTTGTGGCAGAGAATTCCAGAGACTCACCACTCTCTGTGTAAAGAATGTTTTCCTCATTTCGGTCCTAAAGGAATTCCCCCTTATCCTTAGACTGTGACCCCTTGTTCTGGACTCCCCCAACATCGGGAACAATCTTCCAGCATCTAGCTTGTCCAACCCCTTAAGAATTTTGTAAGTTTCTATAAGATCCCCCCTCAATCTTCTAAATTCCAGCGAGTACAAGCCGAGTCTATCCAATCTTTCCTCATATGAAAGTCCTGACATCCCAGGAATCAGTCTGGTTCAAGATCATTCAAGATCGTGCTGCAATGTTTGACAACCCATATACAATACCACCCACTTCAATTTAATCTGCAAACTTACTTATCATGCCTTGTATGTTCACATCCAAATCATTGATATAGATGACAACCAGCAATGGGCCCAGCATCGAACCCTGAAGCACACCACTGAGGGAGCTGTTATGAAATAATGTCATCAGTGGATTAAATAATGTATTCTTATATACTACTTAATCTTGCTGCAATGTATTTCCTATCCTTTATATTTCATTTGCAGGAGGTTCTCACTCCTCAAAAATGTGCAAACCACATAGTAGTCCGAGGACTTGTTCGTATTCGCTGTGTGATAGAAGTGGAGAAGATCTTGTACTTTGTTACAAGAAAGGGCTTAGTTAACACTGGAGTGTTGACTGTCAATCCTGACCGCCCTCTTCTGCCTAGCTGTTACCATAAGGTTGGACTCTTCATATATTTTGCATGGACTTCATATAGTTTTTAAACATAACATAGAAACATAGAAACATAGAAATTAGGTGCAGGAATAGGCCATTCGGCCCTTCGAGCCTGCACCGCCATTCAATATGATCATGGCTGATCATCCAACTCAGTATCCCGTACCTGCCTTCTCTCCATACCCTCTGATCCCCTTAGCCACAAGGGCCACATCTAACTCATTCTTAAATATATCCAATGAACTGGCCTCAACTACCCTCTGTGGCAGAGAATTCCAGAGACCCACCACTCTCTGTGTGAAAAAATTCCTTCTCATCTCGGTCCTAAAGGATTTCCCCCTTATCCTTAAGCTGTGACCCCTTGTCCTGGACGTCCCCAACATCGGGAACAATCTTCCTGCATCTAGCCTGTCCAACCCCTTAAGAATCTTGTAAGTTTCTATAAGATCCCCTCTCAATCTCCTAAATTCTAGAGAGTATAAACCGAGTCTATGCAGCCTTTGTTCATAAGACAGTCCTGACATCCCAGGAATCAGTCTGGTGAACCTTCGCTGCACTCCCTCTATGGCAATAATGTCCTTCCTCAGATTTGGAGACCAGAACTGTACGCAATACTCCAGGTGTGGCCTCACCAAGACCCTATACAACTGAAGTAGAACCTCCCTGCTCCTATACTCAAATCCTTTTGCTATGAAAGCTAACATACCATTGGCTTTCTTCACTGCCTGTTGTACCTGCATGCCTACTTTCAATGACTGGTGTACCATGACACCCAGGTCGCGCTGCATCTCCCCTTTTCCTAATCGGCCACCATTTAGATAGTAGTCGGTTTTCCTATTTTTGCCACCAAAGTGGATAACCTCACATTTATCCACATTATACTGCATCTGCCAAACATTTGCCCACTCACCCAGCCTATCCAAGTCACCTTGCATTCTCCTAGCATCCATAACATTATGGATTATACATAGATGTTGAATTCTAAGTTGGTGCAGAATTTTTAACTGATTAATCCCGAGGCTTCAAATATTATTTAAAAAAATTACTTGTTCATTTCTATCTGATATGCTTCAATATGCTGCATTGAGAATATGTAGTTCAAGTTGATTGGATATTCAAAATTAAAAATAATTGGCAGCGATTTATTAATTAAGATGTATTATATTTTCTTTTCTCCAGAAAAATGTTATTGTCATTGGTGCTGGTGCCGCAGGCTTAGCAGCTGCTCGACAGCTGCGGAATTTTGGAATTAAAGTAAGGCAGCTTTTCAAGGTTTCAATTTAATGATGATCATAAACGTATTTTGTTCCACGAGCCGGCATGATCATATTTACAAAATTAGTTTAGAGATACGGCGCGGAAACCGACCCTTGTCTGCGCCGACCACCGATCCCCACATACGAACACTATCCGACACACACAACGGACAATTTACAGCTATACCTCGCCGATTAACCTGCATATACCTGTACGTCTTTGGAGCGTGGGAGGATACCGGAGATCCCTGAGAAAACCCACGGGGTCAACTTACAAACTCAATACAAACAACACCCATAGTCAGGATCGAACCCGGGTCTCTGGCGATCTAAGGCAGCAACTCTACCGCTGCATCATATTAATTAAACTAGGAAATAAAAAGAAATCTTGCAGTTGCCTGCTTCTGTGGTCCAGTATAATTTTCTACAACGACAGAAGCCCCTTTATCTCTGAAACCTTCACTAGCTATGTACCACTCTGCTATTTGCATTTCTTCAGTTCTTGCATGTTGACCATTCCCAAATTCAATTGTTGCACCTTTTGGGCCGCATTCACCTTCTAAGGTCTCAAGCTTCAGAATTGCATCGGGTAAACCTATCCATCTCTATTTTACTTCTTCTTTCAACTACTTTCAAAGCATCAAGTCTTGCATTTGCCCTGACACCTCTTTGTGTGGCCCCTTGAAACTATTGATTCTAGCTGAAATGCAGCTAGTTTAATTTTGAGTGTGGATGAACATGCTGGGAGCAACACCAGTCATACTTACGCAGGAAGTGACAACATGTACCTCTTCAAGAACGTAACCTGACATTCCTGGGATGTCACGACTTTCATATGAGGAAAGATTGGATAGACTCGGCTTGTACTCGCTGGAATTTAGAAGATTGAGGGGGGATCTTATAGAAACTTACAAAATTCTTAAGGGGTTGGACAAGCTAGATGCTGGAAGATTGTTCCCGATGTTGGGGGAGTCCGGAACAAGGGGTCACAGTCTAAGGATAAGGGGGAATACCTTTAGGACCGAGATGAGGAAAACATTCTTTACACAGAGAGTGGTGAGTCTCTGGAATTCTCTGCCACAGAAGGTAGTTGAGGCCAGTTCATTGGCTATATTTAAGAGGGTGTTAGATGTGGCACTTGTGGCTAAAGGGATCAGGGGGTATGGAGAGAAGGCAGGTACGGGGTACTGAGTTGGATGATCAGCCATGATCACATTGAATGGCGGTGTAGGCTCGAAGGGCCGAATGGCCTACTCCTGCGCCTATTTTTCTATGTTTCTATGTAAGCAGCGTATAGCAAACATAATTAAGTAGTCCCACTATCATTACATTTAGTTTATTTTTTATTAGTTTAGTTTATTGTCATGTATACTGAGGTACAATGAAAAGCTTTTTTTGTTGCTTGCTATCCAGTCAGTGAAAAGATTACAATCAAGCTGTCCACTATGTACAGATACAGGATAAAGGGAATAATGTTTAATGCAAGATAACGTCCAGTAAAGACTGATAAATAATTAAAATATAATCAATAATTAAAGTTCCACAGGCACACTCAGTCATACATGGTTTTGGACATTGCCCTGACATGAAAAATTGGAAACTCACTGTTTCAAAGACCAGGCTCAAATGTTTGGTCCCATCTTCATCTAGACTTGTTGCAGTAAGAATCAAATGTAGGCACCTTGTGAAGACCCATAATTGCAGAAGCCTGTCCTCAGTCAGTTTAATTCACATATGAAATACCTGAGAGCATTGGATCCAGTAAAAGCCAAGGGGCCACACGATTAAAACCTGGCTATAGTTTTATGAACCGATGCATCAAGGCAAGCATGACGGTCTCTGACATTATTGATGTTAAGAATATTCTTGGATCTTCCTTGTGTTGCAGCTTAACTGTCCATCGCTATTTATGCCTGCTACAGCCTGATGTAGAGCTTTGATATAATTGTGTGGGATCATTCAGTTATATTTTTTCAGAATCAGAATCACACTTTATTCGCCAAGTATGTTTTGCAACATACGAGGAATTTCATTTGCCATATACAATTAAAAGCAACAGATCACTCAAAAACACATTTTAACATGAATATCCACCACAATGACTCTTATACATTCCTCACTGTGATGGAATAAAGTTCAAGTCCCTTCCCTTAGTTCTTCCTCGGTCGTGGGCCTCGAGCCCCCGTTGACGGGACGACGGGACTCCTGTAGTCGACGGCGTTTGGGCCCTCCGTGGCGAGGCGATCAGCTCCCGCATCAGGGGGATCGAACCTCACGTCGGGGCTGGTCGAACCTTCCGCGACGTTAGAGCTTCCCGACTAGCCTCTCCCAACTGCGAGCTTGATGGTAAGTCCGCGTTGGAAGTGATCCCAGGCAAGGGATCAGCTCCGATGTTAATTCCATGCCCCGCGATAGTGCTCAAAGTCAGTACGAGGCAGCTTCCAGCTCCATTGATGGAAGGCCGCAGAGAATGTGATCTGAAAATTAATCACATCTTCGGCAAGGTAAGAGCTCGGAAAAAAGTTTCCCCCGATTCCCTCCCCCTCCCCCACATAAAACAAACCGAAGAACATTAAAACAAACTTTTAACACACTAACACACCCCTGCAATTTTGCGTGTCCTTTTGCTATTTAACACACCTTGTGAAAGATTGCGGCTTCATCAGGTTGGAATCTTATTTTTTTTTTAAGCATGCTTATTTTTTAAGTGTCAAGAGTTTCTGATTGAAACAATCAATAGGAACCAAAACTTAACTTTCTTCTGCAACCTAGGAACATCTTTGTTCATATCTTGCAGAGACTAGAGGGACAGCTGCTAGTGGACGGTTCAAAACTAGAACTTTGAAGATTCAAACACAGAAGCTTTGTTGGTTTATGTGGCTTTGTGACATGTCGCTTCATTCATCTGAAGTATTGGGAACTATTCTCTTGGTGAAAATATATACCTTGCACCACCTTATCAAAATATGTGTCTTGTATTAAAGAACACCTTAAGTGGTGGTTAGGCTGCTATCTTTGCTGTGTTTCTGAGGCTGGACATTGAATCTAAATTCTCTTTAATCATGGTTTTTAACTTTCTTTTTTAACACATAGCCTTGGAAATGTTGCAAAGATGTCAGCCTTGATTAGGAAGCCAGTCATGTGGTGAGTTGTTAAAAGAAATCTCATTGTCAATTTTAATAAATATTTGGGAGAGAATATTGTTACGAGTTATAGAAACATAGAAAATAGGTGCAGGAGTAGGCCATTCGGCCCTTCGAGCCTGCACCGCCATTCAATATGATCATGGCTGATCATCCAACTCGGTATCCGTACCTGCTTTCTCTCCTGATCCCTTTAGCCACAAGGGCCACATCTAACTCCCTCTTAAATATAGCCAATGAACTGGCCTCAACTACCTTCTGTGGCAGAGAATTCCAGAGACTCACCACTCTCTGTGTGAAAAATATTTTCCTCATCTCGGTCCTAAAGGAATTCCCCCTTATCCTTAGACTGTGCCCCTTGTTCTGGACCTCCCCAACATCGGGAACGATCTTCCTGCATCTAGCCTATCCAACCCCTTAAGATTTTTGTACGTTTCTATAAGATCCCCCCTCAGTCTTCTAAATTCTAGCGAGTACAAGCCAAGTCTATCCAGTCTTTCCTCATATGAAAGTCCTGACATCGGTATTGGGGGTTCAGTATTGATGTGGATAGAGAACTGGCTGGCAGACAGTGGTGAACCTTCTCTGTACCCCCTCTATGGCAAGAATGTATTTTCTGAGATTTGGAGACCAAAACTGTACACAATACTCCAGGTGTGGTCTAACCAAAACCCTGTACAACTGCAGTAGAACCTACCTGCTCCTATACTCAAATCCTTTCACTATGAATGCTAACATACCATTTGCTTTCTTCACTGCCTGCTGCACCTGCATGCCTACTTTCAATGATTGGTGTACCATGACACCCAGGTCTCGTTGCATCTCCCCTTTTCCTAATTTGCCACCATTCAGATAATAGTCTACCCTCATGTTTTTGCCACCAAAGTGGATAACCTCACATTTATCCACATTATGCTGCATCTGCCATGCATTTGCCCACTCACCCAGCCTATCCAAGTCACCTTGCAGCATCCTAGCATCCTCCTCACAACTAACACTACCCCCCAGCTTAGTGTCATCCGCAAACTTGGAGATGTTGCATTCAATTCCCTCGTCCAAATCATTAATATATATTGTAAATAGCATTGAGCCTTGCGGTACCCCACTAGTCACTGCCTGCCATTCTGAAAAGGACCCGTTTACTCCTACCCTTTGCTTCCTGTCTGCCAGCCAGTTCTCTATCCACATAAATACTGAACCCCCAATACCGTGTGCTTTACGTTTGCATACTAATCTCTTAGGTGGGACCTTGTCGAAAGCCTTCTGAAAGTTCAGATATAACACATCCACTGGTTCTCCCTTATCCACTCTGCTAGTTACATCCTCGAAAAATTCTATTTGATTCGTCAGACATGATTTACCTTTCGTAAATCCATGCTGACTTTGTCTAATGATTTCACCACTTTCAAAATGTACTGCTATCCCATCTTTAATAACTGACTCTAGCAGTTTCCCCACTACCGATGTTAGACTAACTGGTCTGTAATTCCCCGTTTTCTCTCTCCCTCCTTTTTTTAAAAGTGGGGTTACATTAGCTACCTTCCAATCCTCAGGAACTACTCCAGAATCTAAGGAGTTTTGAAAAATTATCACTAATGCATCCACTATTTCTGGGGCTACTTCCTTCAGTACTCTGGGATGCAGACTATCTGGCCCTGGGGATTCATCGGCCTTTAATCCATTCAATTTACCCAACACCACTTCCCAGCTAACCTGGATTTCACTCAGTTCCTCCACCTTATTTGACCCCCGGTCCCCTGCTATTTCCGGCAGATTATTTATGTCTTCCTTAGTGAAGACAGAACCAAACTAGTTATTCAATTGGTCTGCCATGTCCTTGTTCCCCATGATCAATTCACCTGTTTCTGACTGCAAGGGACCTACATTTGTTTTAACTAATCTCTTTCTCTTCACATATCTATAAAAACTTTTGCAGTCAGTTTTTATGTTCCCTGTCATTTTTCTTGCATAATCTATTTTCCCTTTCCTAATTAAGCCCTTTGTCCTCCTCTGCTGGATTCTGAATTTCTCCCAGTCCTCTGGTTGGCTGCTTTTTCTGGCTAATTTGTACGCTTCATCTTTTGTTTTTATACTATCCCTGATTTCCCTTGTTATCCATGGATGCACTACCTTCCCTGATTTATTCTTTTGCCAAACTGGGATGAACAATTGTTGTAGTTCATCCATGCAGTCTTTAAATACCTTCCATTGCACATCCACTGTCAACCCTTTAAGAATCACTTGCCAGTCTATCTTGGCCAATTCACGTCTCACACCTTCAAAGTTACCTTTGTTTAAGTTCAGAACCATTGTTTCTGACTTAATTATGTCACTCTCCGTCCTAATGAAGAACTCAACCATATTATGGTCACTCTTGCCCAACAGGCCACGCACAACAAGACTGCTAACTAACCTCATTACTCAATACCCAGTCTAGAATAGCCTGCTCTCTTGTTGGTTCCTCTACATGTTGGTTTAGAAAACTATCCCGCATACATTCCAAGAAATCCTCTTCCTCAGCACCCCTGCCCATTTGATTCACCCAATCTATATGTAGATTGAAGTCACCCATTATAACTGTTTTACCCTTGTTGCACGCATTTCTAATTTCCTGTTTGATGCCATCCCCAACCACTACTACTGTTAGGTGGCCTGTACACAACTCCCACTAGCGTTTTCTGCCCCTTCGAGTTTCGCAGCTCTACCCATATTGATTCCACATCCTCCAAGCTAATGTCCTTCCTTTCCATTGCATTAATCTCCTCTTTCACCAGCAACGCTACCCCACCTCTGTTTCCTTTCTGTCTATCCCTCCTGAATATTGAATATCCCTGGATGTTCAGCTCCCAGCCTTGGTCCCCCTGGAGCCATGTCTCCCTGATCCCAACTATAGCATAGTCATTAATAGCTATCTGAACATTCAACTTGTCCACCTTATTACGAATGCTCCTTGCATTGAGACACAAAGCCTTCAGGCTTGTTTTTACAACACTCTTACTCCTTGTACAATTATGTTGACAAGTGGCCCCTTTTGATTTTTGCCCTGGAAACCCACCACCTCTTATTCTCTGTTTATTTTTTTTTTCTTTCTTTCCCCCCAACATGTTGGGTCTGAGTGCTTCCCTTCTCTGCCTCTTGCCTCAGACCCTGTCTACTGGCTTTCTCTAGTTGAGTCCCTCCCCCCATTTAATCCCATTTAATAATTGATTTAGTAAAGGTACTTTTCTCTTTCCTGAAATATTGCTTGGTGATTAGGTATTAAAATCTGAATCAGACAGCCTAACATATGATACATGATGAATTTCAATAATCATTTAATTTTGATCAATTTTTGATCAAAAAGTCCCTTTCTTGTTGCTCGTAAGGCTTGTCCGCTGATCCCCAGGTCCTTCACCTTAAGACTGATGAGGGACCTGGGGATCAGCGGACAAGCCCTACGCCAGGCCATCAAAGAAACATCACGGGTGGCAGAGCGGAGTAGCCAGTGGCTCTGGCTGAAGAGGAAAGACATATTTGGTCTCCCAAATAACCCACTAGACAGATGCAGAGGGGAGTGGTTCTGGGACGCCAGAATGCACCGCTGAGCCTACTGGAGACGTCGTGGGTTCAATCAGCGAAACGTCGATGAAAGTAGGTGCCCACTTGATAACCCCAATGACGTGTCTGCCTAGCCTTTCTCAACATCGGAGGAGCATAGGTGAGTGCAGAAGGCTCCCATCACCATCGGGAGTAAATTGATATTTGGCACTTTGGACTTTTAACGTCTAGTCCTGTGTATTTGTAAACTTAGTTGAGTCGGTAGCCAACTAATGATTCACACTGTGGACGGCTTGATTGTAATCGTGTAGAGTCTTTTAGCTGACTGGATAGCATACAACGCAAAGCTTTTTACTGTTCCTCAGTAAACTAAACTAGAGCTAAGAGGTCTTGAGTGTTGTTTGAGACTTATAACTAATGACCACCAGTATTTGAAAAGTCAAAATATTAAGTGGTGGGCGATCCTTAGTTTCTTTGCGTTTCCTTTCCTCTTTTCACTTCAGGTGATGGTGCTGGAAGCCAGAGATCGGATTGGAGGACGTGTGTGGGATGACTACTCTCTTGGTGTGACAGTGGGAAAAGGAGCACAAATTGTTAATGGCTGCATTAACAATCCCATAGCACTAATGTGTGAGCAAGTGGGTTTCTATCTCATAGCAGTAATATTGAGGCTACATTGTTCATTGTGTTCTAATTGCATAAAATTTAAAACAATGAAGAATTTTATATTATTAATAGACTTCACTTAAGTCATTATAAACACTGACATGATGAAATTATCAGAATTGACTATTATTGTAAACATATAAAGTTCTTAATTTCTTTTACCAATAATCTTTCCCTTCATTTTATTGGCTATATTAGTATGTTTGCTTGTACTTTATCTATTTTGAAATGTGGTTTAGTTTGCCAGCAACCTTTTAATTATTTTTGACATTACATTTTTCATCGCCATCACATTCTCCAATTTCCAAACAAAATGCAAATGTGTGCTCATTTAGGATAATTTTAGGACTAATAAGCTATTTTTGACTGTAAACAAGAGACATTCTAATTTCTTAACACCATTTGGAGATTCCTATTAGGTTGTTGGTATTGAAAAAAATATGATGGTAAAGTTCGATCCTGCGACTACATATGAATTGGTCTGGATATTATACTATGGACCAGTCCCCCCCCGTCCCCCCCCCCCGAACCATAATCATCCTGTTGACCATTTGTGGATCAAATATAGGTATAATTAATTGTTTTCTCTCTCCTGCATTCTCCTGTTCTCTCTGCTGACTCCCCTACTCCCCACTCTCCATCAGTTTACATATCATCCTGCAGTAATCCATGAACAGAGGAAAAAACTGTCTACATTTTGAAATGACAATGAACTACTGCAGTACATAAACACTTAAAATATATTATATGCTGTCATAGAAACATAGAAAATAGGTGCAGGAGTAGGCCATTCGGCCCTTCGAGCCTGCACCGCCATTCAATGTGATCATGGCTGATCATCCAACTCAGTATCCCGTACCTGCCTTCTCTCCATACCCCCTGATCCCTTTAGCCACAAGTGCCACATCTAATGCCCTCTTAAATATAGCCAATGAACTGGCCTCAACTACCTTCTGTGGCAGAGAATTCCAGAGACTCACCACTCTCTGTGTAAAGAATGTTTTCCTCATTTCGGTCCTAAAGGAATTCCCCCTTATCCTTAGACTGTGACCCCTTGTTCTGGACTCCCCCAACATCGGGAACAATCTTCCAGCATCTAGCTTGTCCAACCCCTTAAGAATTTTGTAGGTTTCTATAAGATCCCCCCTCAATCTTCTAAATTCCATCGAGTACAAACCAAGTCTATCCAATCTTTCCTCATATGAAAGTCCTGACATCCCAGGAATCAGTCTGGTGAATCTTCTCTGTACCCCCTCTATGGCAAGGATGTCTTTCATGACAACATGTCATGTTGTTATGTGACTGTAACATTGTCTTTCATATGAGCAGACATTTTAATTGTTATAGCACAAAGTAAATCTATTCTGCAGAGGCATTGCTCAACTTGTTTGCAATGATTTTGATGCAGCTCGGAAACAAAATGCACAAACTGGGGGACAGGTGTGACCTAATAGAAGAAGGTGGAAGGGTGGTTGATCCCACCATTGACAAGTCCATTGACTTTCATTTCAATGCCATGCTGGATGTGGTGGCAGATTGGAGGAAGGACAAGAAGCAATTTCAAGATGTTCCTCTTGGAGGTGAGTTACATAGTTTAGGATTTCCTTAAATTGAGTTTGCATTCAAAGAGATTATTGGTATTGGAATTTGGAAGAACCAACAAAAGGAAAAGGAAGCATGTTATTGTGCTATTTGCTTTGAAGTCATCTATAAACCATTTTATGTGATCGCAGTAAATTTGACGGATTTTATTTTATTGTACAAGATGAAAAATGGAGATGCCCCAAAAATAATATACAGAATATTATGCCTCAATGTACAGAATATTGGTTGTATTCATAACATAACATATAACGTCAGATGGAATAATTCGACTTAGACTTTTGTAGCTGGTCTTGGTGCCTCAGCCCCTCATTACACAGCAAAGCATATAATTAAATTTAGTGGAAAGCTCAACGTTCTTCGTTCAGGTAACCAAGATTTTACCCAGTGGAATTATTATATCCTGCCACCTCTCTGAAAGGAAGTATTCTGTCTCACTTTCATAATCCAAATGCAATATTATGCAGGTAATGAAATAAAAAATGATTTTTTAAAATTCATTTTTGCATAACATTTTGCATATTTTGCATAACATTTTCATGTTATGCAAAAGAGATTATTATCATTTTTGGACACAAGGAACTTTTTGAACACCATTTTTTGAACACAAGGATGTTGGCTTACCAAAAAAAGACACAAAGTGCGAGAGTATCTCAACATATAAGATTATCAAGAGTTTGGACGCGTTAGGGGCAGGAAACATGTTCCCAATGTTGGGAAGCAGGTGCCGCAGTTTAAGAATAAGGGGTAAGCCATTTAGAACGGAGATGAGGAAAAACTTTGTCACCCAGAGGGTTGTGAATCAGTGGAATTCTCTGCCTCAGAAGGCAGTGGAGGCCAATCCTCTGGATGTTTTTAAGAGCGAGTTAGATAGAGCTCTTAAAGATAGCAGAGTCAGTGGATATGGGGAAAGGCAGGAACGGGTACTGATTGTGGATGATCAGCCATGATCACAGTGAATGGCGGTGCTGGCTCGAAGGGCCGAATGACCTACTCCTGCACCTATTGTCTATCTTTCAAGCAGCATCTCTGGAGAACATGGACAGATGACACCTGACGAAAAAAGCCACATGTCCAGGTCCTCCAGAGATGTTGAGTTACTCCATCACTTTGTGACATTTTTTATTATCACCTTTTCTCATGAGGTCATAAATGATAGCGATAATTAGGGCATTTGGCCCATCAAAACTCCTCTGCCTTTCAATCATGGCTGATCCCTCCCTCCGAACCCCATTCTCCTGCCTTCTCCCTATAACCCCTGACACCAATACTAATCAAGAATCTATCTATCTCTGCCTTAAAAATATCCATTGACTTGGCCTGCACAGCCTCCTGCCACAGATTTACCAGAATTCCTCGTCATCTCCTTCCTAAAGGAACATCCTTTAATTCTGAGGCTATGTCCACTAGTCCTGGACCTTCCCACTAGTAGAAGCACCGTCTCCAAATCTATTCTATCCAATCCTTTCACTGTTCAGTGAGTTTCAATGCGGTCCCTCCTCGTCCTAAACTCCAGCGAAACTCCAGCGAGTACAGGCCCAGTGCCGTCATGTTAACCCACTCATTCCTGGGATAATTCCAGGCTCCAGATAATAATTCCAGAGCCTGGAATTATCTGGAGCCTGGAATTATCCCAGGAATGAGTGGGTTAACATGACGGCACTGGGCCTGTACATCCAGAGCCAGCACATCCTTCCTCAGATTTTTTGCCCAAAATCATTCAAGATACTCCAAATATGGCCTGACCAGCGCCTTATAAAGCCTCAGCATTACATCCCTATTTTTGTATTCTAGCCTTGAAATAAATGCTATCTTGCAGGAACATGGCTATTTTCTCTCAAATATTTGCACTGAATGTGAAATTATTATAGTAAGTTTGCAGATGACACAAAAGTGGGTGGCATTGTAAGGCATTGGTAAGACCAATTCTGGAGTATGGTGTACAATTTTGGTCGCCTAATTATAGGAAGGATGTCAACACAATAGAGAGAGTACAGAGGAGATTTACTAGAATGTTGCCTGGGTTCCAGCAACTAAGTTACAGAGAAAGGTTGAACAAGTTAGGTCTTTATTCTTTGGAGCGCAGAAGGTTAAGGGGGGACTTGATTGAGGTCTTTAAAATGATGAAAGGGATAGACAGAGTTGACGTGGATAAGCTTTTCCCAGTGAGGGTAGGAAAGATTCAAACAAGAGGGCATGACATGAGAATTAAGGGACAGAAGTTTAGGGGTAACATGAGGGGGAACTTCTTTACTCAGAGAGTGGTGGCTGTGTGGAATGATCTTCCTGCAGAAGTGGTGGAGGCAGGATCGATTTTAACATTTAAAAGTAAAGTGGATAGGTACATGGACGGGAAGGGAATGGAGGGGTATGGTCTGAGAGCAGGTAGATGGGACTAGGGGAAAATAAATGGTCGGCACGGACTGGAAGGGCCGAGAAGGCCTGTTTCCGTGCTGTAATTGTTATATGGTTATTGTAGATAGCGTAGATGGTTGTCAAAAATTGCAGCAAGATCGTGATTGGTTGGGCAGGTGGTCTGTGGCATAGTTAATGGAGTTTAATATAGAGCAGTGTGAAGTGGTGCATTAGGGAACCAGGGCAGGACCTACACAGTGAATGGCAGGGCTTTGGGGAGTGTTGTAGAGGGATCTAGGAGTGCAGGTACATAGCTCCTTTAAAGAGCCATGAAAAGTGGCTAGGATGATCAAGAATGCTTTCTGCACCTTGGCCTTCATCAGTCTGAGCAGAAGTTGGGAGGTCAAGCTACAGTTGCACAAGACATTGGTGAAGCCACGGTTAGAGTATTGTGTTGAGTATTGGTCACCCTGTTGCAGGAAATATGTTTTTAAGCTGGAAAGGATTCAGAAAATATTGCCAGAATTCGAGGGCCTGAGCTATGGGGAGAGGTTGAGCAGGCTAGGAAACGTATTCCTTGGAGTGCAGGAGGATGAGGGGTGATCTTATAGAGGTGCACAAGATCATGGGAGGAATAGATAGGCTCAATGTAGAGAATTTTACCCAGAGTTGTGGAAATGAGAACTAGCGGACATAAGTTTAAGGTGATGGGGGAAAGATTTAATGGGAACCTAAGATACCTATCACCGTTTTTTTTTACACAAAGGGTGGTAGGTATATGGAACAAGCTGCCAAATGAGGTAGTTGAGGCAGGTACTATCACAACGTGCCCTGCCACAGAGGGCAGTGGAGGCCAAATCACTGGATTGATTTAAGAGAGAGTTAGATAGAGCTCTACAGGCTAGTGGAATCAAGGGATATGGGGAGAAGGCAGGCACAGGTTATTGATTGGGGGCGATCAGCCATGATCACAATGAATGGCGGTGCTGGCTCGAAGAGCCGAATGACCTCCTCCTGCACCTATTTTCTATTCTATGTTTAAGAAACATTTAGCCAGGTAAATGGATAGGATTGGTTTAGAGGGATATGGCCCAAAAGCAGGCAGGTGGGACTAGTGTAGATGGGGCATGGTGGTCGGCATGGACAAGTTGGGCCAAAGGGCCTCTTTCCACGTTGTATGACTCTATAACTTTTTTGGTATTGCACATGAAAGCTATGATCAGCAAAATTGTTCAGGTGGTTCATTTTGTGGGGCGAGAAGCAGTGGGTTGGAGAACATATCCCTTATTATGAGTTAAATATTCGACAATATCTGTATCTGTGCTTGCTTCCTGACCTCTATCCTTCAGTTGTTAAATTCTTGTGAAAGTCCTTATTAAGCTAACCATGCAAGTTCTGCATCCACTGCCTGTGGCGGCACTGCATCAAATTTATTAAGCTTGCTGTTTATTGGCAGGATAAATATTGCATTCTGAACCAGAGGCTTAAAGTTGGGTAATAGCTTCACCAAAGATCATGAAACAGACGTAACCCACCACCCCAACAACTGTGTTGTGCCTTTGTGAATGTCTGTGCATGTATATCTTGTCTCAAGTCCAAACAGGAAACTTGACTGAGATATGGTCTGACCTTTCATTTCTCTTCCCACTCAACATTTGTTTTGATCCATTGATAAATATAACGGCCCAACAGTTCAAAACATTGATTTGAACCCCTGGCCTCTCATCAGTGCTTTACCTTCGTAAAATATTGAGCTTTGTTACTCAGATTTTTAAAGGAAATTAGCATTAATTTTGTTACCGAAGTCATGGAGTGGGGGAAGAACAAAGGTGTGGAGCGACTGCCATGGGTGGAGGTGGGTGGAGGTGGGGGGGGCAACGAACAAAGGTGGATCTGGAGCGGGATACTATAACTTTTTCAGCGCCCTTTATGTAGCAACTATTTGCCTACCTTGGTAGACAAAAATGCTGGAGAAACTCAGCGGGTCAGGCAGCATCTATGGAGCGAAGGAAATAGGCGACGTTTTGGGTCGAGACTTCTTCAGACCATAGATGCTGCCTCACCCATTGAGTTTCTCCAGCATTTTTGTCTACCTTCGATTTTCCAGCATCTGTAGTTCCTTCTTAAACATTTGCATGCCTTGGGTGTGCAAGCAAAGAATTTCACTGTGACTCGTCACATGTGACAATAAAGTAATCATTCATTCATTGAAAGTACTTATTGCTGTAATTCAAATTAATTCCTTCAAGGTGTGCGAGGTGGGGTGTGACTGATTGTAATTTTTCTGTATGCAGAAAAGATTGAAGAGATCTACAAAGCTTTTAGCCAAGAGTCTGGCGTCCAGTTTAGCGATCTAGAAGTCAAAGTGCTACAGTTTCATCTTGGCAATCTTGAATATGCCTGTGGCAGTAATTTGCAGCAGGTAAGAAATTAACATGAATCTTCTAAATATCGTCAAAAATATGATCAGTATTGGACAACATTTCTTAGTGAACTGTTTTGCTACGTGGCATGAAAATGACTATTCTTCCTATGTTTCTATCAATGTCTCCTTTCATACATTAACATTATTTGAGCTAGATATTAGAAGAGTTGTTAAGGGGCTGTCCCACTTGCGCGACCTAATTCAAGAGTTTAGGAGAGTTTGAAAAAATATCATGTTGAAGACCTCCTTCGACCTCCTTCGCCTATGTTGAAGACTAGCATCGACTAGCTACGGGAAAATTGGACTCCGAATAGTGAAGGGTGAAGACGACGTCCTTCGACCTCCCTTCGACTATGTTGAAGGCTATCTTCGACTACCTTAGACTACCTTCGACTACCCTCGATTACCTACGAATAACATGCCGACCTACTTCGACTAAACCTACGAGTAAAAAAAAGTATCGATTTTTTTTTTCCATCGGGACCTTTTTTTACTCGCGGGCATTTTTCAGCATGTTGAAAAATACGCCGCTACCTAGCTGAGGCCTCGAGTACGCGGGGACTACCCTCGAGCATGAAGGAGAGTTACAAAGACCTCCTACAACCTCGTGTCAACCATGCTGCGAGTATGAGTCGAGGGCAAACTCGCCAGAACTCTCGGATTAGGTCGCCGCAGTGGAACAGCCCTTTACACTGACCAACAAGCAGGTTCCCTCCAGAGATGCTGCCTGTCCCACTGAGTTACTACAGCCTTTTGGGATCTACCTACGATTTAAACCAGCATCTGCTGTTCTTTCCTACACATTCTGGGCAGTCTCTGTTGCTATCTCACTTAAGGACACAAAGTGCTGGAGTAACTCAGCAGGTCAGGCAGCATCTCTTGAGAAGAATCTCAACCCGAAACGTCACCAATCCATGTTCTCCAGAGATGCTCGCTGACCTGTTGCGTTACTCCAGGAGCTCTCCATTTCCTGTTTTTCTTTACTATTGTCATGATACAGTACCAAGATACAATTAAACTATTTGTTTGCGATCTAGCCAGTCAAATCATACTGTGCAGGAGTACAATCAAGCCTTACACAAGTGCTGTAGATAGGGTGAAGAGAAAAAGATTCAGTGGAAAATGTAGCGTTCCAGCTGCAGAGAAGGTGCAGATTTTTTTCAAGGGCTGCAATGTTACAGAGAAACTGTTCAAAGTTCGCAATGAGGTAGGTCAGGACTACACCCTAATTTATGAGAGGACCATTCAAGCATCTGGGCAGTTTACAACTCAACGATATGAACATTGTATTCTCCAATTTTAGATAACCTCTCAGGACTCACCCCCCCCCCTCCTTCTTTCCTCCCCCACTTCCCTCCCCTCTGGCCCACCTAGATTCCCACCTGTTTCCCCTCCACTCCCCCCCCCCCCCCTCCCCTCCTGCCACTTTCTACCCTCTGGCCTTACAATCCACAACTCTTCAAACCTGTCTCACTCCTTCCCTCCCTTCTTATCTCTGACCTTTGTTCCAACCATCTGCCCCCCTTGCCAATGTCGACCTATTACATGCCACATTTTGTCCTGCCTCTACCCTTTTCCAGCATTCGTCTCGCCCTCCCCATCCCTCCCACAATCAGCCTGAAAAAGGGTCTTGACACAAAATATCCATGTTCTCCAGGGATGCTGCCTTACGTGCAGTGTCACTCCGACACTTTATGCCTTTTTGCTTTTATTAACCTGCTGGGTCATTTGCCGGAACCATTTGTCTGTTTGCAGGAATACCAATTGGGTTACAAGCCATACCTTAAGGTTTTTAACCAAACGTCCGACATGTTTTTTTGAAGAGCTTTAAGCAATTTTCTTGATTGTAACACTGCTTGCATTAAGAACGAAGTTGGGAGAGGGTCCAGATTAATTGCTGGCCTGTCAAGGGCGAGGAATAGTCATCAATACTGGAGCTGTGTTGTTGTGGCTTTCTCTCACGAAGGTGCGGTTGGATGTACAAATATTTTTCTACTTGTAATTGTGTTTTGTGCTGTAGGTGTCTGCTCGTTCATGGGACCACAATGAGTTCTTTGCCCAATTTGCAGGTGATCATACACTGTTTACATCAGGTTACTCATCCATCATCAGTAAACTAGGGGATGCACTGGACATACGACTCAATATGCCAGTAAGTTCATGATCATATGTAGCAGCCTTTATTTTTTATAAATCAAGCCAGTAAATTCCAAATCAATTTATTATAGTGATGATGCTAACAGCAGGATTTATGTACATCAGACATGGCTGCTTAATAATCTGTGGCATTTGGTTCGTCAGAGTTGTGTCTCGCCATGTTAAAATATTGTATAAAAATGGTTATTTACATAAGAGCAAGTCATTTTTAAATGTCAACAATGGCTGACCTTTGGATCTTAAGTGGGTAGAATATTGTAGTTCTTTCTGCAAACATTTATTTAATTTGGATCGATTCATAAATAGGTCAAAATACATGTGAACTGTTTCGTGCCAGTGACCAAACTACATTGGAGTGAAAACTAATAGTATTGAAAAAAGCAGCTTTCTACTAAATTTAGTGGAAGATGGTGCAGCACAAGACATTAAGTTAATCTTTTAACTTTTATTCATATGTTTATCTTTTTTCCTGCAAGTAAGTAAGTAAGTTTATTGGCCAAGTATTCACATACAAGGAATTTGCCTTGGTGCTCTGCCCACAAGTAACAACATGACATACAGTGACATTTACCGTTACAGTTCCGGTTACAGTTCCGGTACAGTTTAAAACGTCAAGATCAAAGTTTATGTCAAATATCTTTCATTTGAAGTGGATGCAAATGAACATTACAAGGTGCTTATAAAAGTTTCTTGATGTTTTCATCTTTGTAGGTTGTGTCCATAAACTACTCAGGCGATGACATTTGTATAGGAACAGCTAACGGAACGTTATGGATGACACAGAAGGTAAACGTCACAGTTTGTTTTACAATTAGGTTCAATGTGTGCATTAACTAAACAGGAAAGTTCATTAATGCTGCTGGAGTCAAGAAATTGGCCAATGAGCGAAAAGAGAGGAAACAAATCTGTTATAAAATTCCAGTTGTCCATTTTATTATTGCACCAGGTTAGAGGCAAGCAATGTAATCATCCGAACCTGTATCCTTGTGAAGGAATCAGTGGAGTGGCACGGTGTTGTGTAATGCTGCCAATTTAGCATGTCAAGGTGTGTTTTGGCTTCCTGCCACTCAATACTTTTCTAAGCACCTTGACTTTAAAATTCTTGCCAGGCTCTGACGTAAATGCTTCTCCTAAATTACCCGACTAAATTGATGTATGATTGTAGCACATTAGTTGCCCTGACATTCCTTCTCTCTCTATCTCTCCCCCACCCAAGTCGCACTAGCTTCTCGTTTTCACACTACAAACAGCTTACAATGGCCTGTTTCCATTATCATCGATACTTTTTTGCATGTCTTTCATTCATTGTTCTTTATCTCTCCACTTCACGGTCTATATCTCTCGTTTCCCTGATCCCTAACCAGTCTGAAGAAGGGTCTCGACCCGAAACGTCGCCTATCTCCTTCGCTCCTTAGATGCTGCTGCACCCGCTGAGTTTCTCCAGCTTTTTGTGTACCCTCGATTCTCCAGCATCTGCAGTTCCTTCTTTAATACAGTTGCCCTCTTATTTGGTTTCCCAGATGCGGTAATATCAACTGTAGTCTGCCCTCTCAGAGGCTTGTCGATCGTTTCGCCGAACACCTCCGCTCGGTCCGCAATAACCAACCCGCCTCCCGGTGGCTCAGCACTTCAACTCCCCCTCCCATTCCGTATCCGACTTCTCGGTCCTGGGCCTCCTCCACGGCCAGAGTGAGCAACACCGCAAGTTGGAGGAACAGCACCTCATATTCTGCTTGGGGAGTCTGCATCCTCTGGGCTTAAACATTGAATTTTCTCAATTCTGTTAACCCAGACTGCCTCCACCCCTCCCCACCTCTCCCTCAGCCCTCGGGCCCTGACATTCCTTCTCCATCTTTCCCTCCCCCACCCCCCCCCAAGTCGCACTAGCTTCTCATTTTCACACTACAAACAGCTTACAATGGCCTGTTTCCTTTATCATCAATACTTTTTTGCATATCTTTCATTCATTGTTCTTTATCTCTCCACATCACTGTCTATATCTCTCGTTTCCCTGATCCCTGACCAGTCTGAAGAAGGGTCTCGACCCGAAACGTCGCCTATCTCCTTCGCTCCTTAGATGCTGCTGCACCCGCTTTCCCGAGTTTCTCCAGCTTTTTGTGTTGCCCTCTGTGATCTTTCTGTGTATAAGAACCCCAGCCAGATCGATCTGCCTTTTGAGTTTCATCATGTGCACGATTTAACTTTTGAGAAGTGTTTTTGAGATTTGTTTCTCAGAACAGACATCGTACCTCTTCAGACCCAACGTGTGAGTTGTGCAGATGCAAGAAAAAAACATGGTTGATCTTTGATACTTTTAGAATATGAATATCAGACTTAAATGTCGAAATGGCATACTATGTCCCAAGCAATTCATTGATGATTGTTCGATGGTCTCTTGCAGGTTCTGGTTACTGTTCCTTTAACATTACTTCAGAAAAACACTATTCAATTTTATCCACATCTGTCTGAAAGAAAAATTAAAGCCATCAACAGTCTAGGCCAAGGGGTAATTGAAAAGGTAAATATAATGTTATTAAATCTGGTATAGTCTGTGCAGAAAAAGAAATGGGGAAAAAATACTAACAATTAAGTAGTAACAAAGTTGAGTATTCTCAGTTACTTAAAAATTCAACTTACTGTTTCATCAAATTCAGCTTAAATGTCAAATACTCCAAAAAAAAGTGTGAACTTGAACCAATTGCAAGCTTGTTTCCCTGCGTTTGTGATTGCAATAATGAGTTATGATTTAGAATGGCCTTGACCTAATATGTGGCTACAGAAGACGTTACAAGGCACGCATTACATTCTGCAATGAACATCCGTTCATTTTGGGTCACTGCTGTCTTACCAACTTTTTTGGCTGTAGACAAAGGTACAAGAGGATAGGCTTATACTCTTAAGTTGTCAGTTGGGCTGTTTGAATGTCAGTATTATTTTTCTGTGAAACTGGAGAAACCTAATTGCATTATTCCTAGTGTTGAATATTTTAAGGGCTTCTAAGTCATGCTTGAATGGTAACTGCATCCAACCACAAATGTAACGTGGGCTTAGTAACTCTTGTGCAGCCCTGCTTGAGGTTATTCATTACAACAATAACTTTGGAGAGGGCTACAGCTTGCTTTCAGCAATGGGAACCAGTATGGAATGATAGAGGAGACATGGTGCAGAGATAACTGAAAAGCTTTGCCGTGAAGAAAAGTTGAGAAATAGGAAAGATATAAAATAGGCAAAATGGGGGGGCATGACGAGACGCATGGAAGTAATTGTATGTAGCATGGTAAACAAGGTTAACATTGATTGTAAGGAACCGTTGCGTGACTGGACTGACAAATGGCTTAAAGAATGCAAAGATCAATGTTAATAGTAAAAAGGCTGCAGTGTGCAAATACATTATTAAATGTAACAATAGAGCTTTAAATGGCAGAGAGCTTCACAAAGAACGCATTGAGATGTTTTAGTAATTATTCTCTCCGTTCCACATTCCAAAATCAGCCATTGAGGTAAAGCATTGAGATTTGGATATTTTTCAAAGTTTTCAATTTAAATTTTGTTCGAAATACATTTATGATATGACCCATGATTGTTTTGTTGAAAGTTAAATTGTCACTCTTCCTAAATATTAGTTAATATCAATGTGCAAATATTGAATCCTCTAAACCCGTGCACTTTTAACCCTTCAGATCGCCTTACAGTTCCCATATAAATTTTGGGAGAATAAAATTCAGGGATCAGACTTCTTCGGTCATATTCCGCCCAGTCCTGACAAACGTGGGCTATTTGGTGTATTTTATGATATGGATCCACAAGTGAGTGAATTAGTCTTGCTTTTAATCATGAACTGTGTTTAATGTTTTGGCTAATCGCTTAAACTAACATATAACAAAATGGAAATGAAAACACAGTGTTAATAATGCAAATAATAGGGGAAGGAAAACAAAGTTAAAGTCAAAGTCAATTTTATTGGACACATGCACCCGAAGGTGCAGTGAAATTAATTTGCCAGCAGCGATACACAATAAGATTTAACACAAACATCCGCCACAGCATTCTTCACTGTGGTGGAAGGCACAAAGTTCAGCCACTCCTCCTCCTTTGTTCACCCGTTGTCGGGGCCATGAACCCTCTGTAGTTGCCGCTCGGATGGCCCGATGTACAGACCCTCTCGTCTTGATCATCCAAATTTCGACGTTGGGACGGGCGAACACACTCCGCAGCTTGGAGTGCCCGAATTGACACTTTCTTACTAGAGACCGCGGCTTCACGATGTTAAAGGCCGCAGGCCGGCGGTCGGAGCTCTTCTCCGGCGATCCCCGGGAATGGATCCCAGACTCCGGAAGGTAAGTCCAAGCCACGCCCGCGGCTAGAAGCTCCGTGGACCACAGCCCCATGGTGCCAAAGTCACCAGGCCAAAATCGGAGCACTCCTTTCTGGTGACCTCCGGCAAGGGTTCGCCCGCTCCGCGGTGGAAAAGTCCACGCTGAGCTCGCTGCCGTTGCTCTGGTCCCGACCTCCGGGAAAGGCCGCTCCAATCCAAGCTGTTAGGCCGCGAGGGAGGCGACAGGGAAAAAGTCGCCTCGCCGTCGAGGAGACGACCGAAAGCGGATTACACAAGACACACCGAGAGGAGCACACTAAAAAAACAAACACGCTGCTGGCAGGGCAGCTGACTCGCAGCGCCTGCACTGACCACCACACTGACCACCACAACCAAGCATAAGTTGTAACCTTTTGGATAAAAAACATTTCCTAATTTTTAAGCAAATGCGAAGGCCTATCACACGTAAATAGTGCGCAAGGTAATATTGTAGAAATTATAATATTGATTGGAGTAGCATCATAATATTGTCAGTGGACTGAATTGATAGTGGTTTTTATCTAATGCTTGAATTATGAATTGGCAATGAAAGTGTGCACAGGAAATTATTGTTTACACTAATATTGGCATATGGAAGGATGATGTTCCTTTTTTGCATTATTGTCAAATATGAAAATTAATAATTGTGACGGTCATAACAAATTATAACCATTAATACTATTATTTTGTGATTGGATTGCTGTATGATATAAATGATTGCTAAATCTACCCGATATTTACCACTAAGTGATTAACATATTTATAACAAATAATTTTCAGCACCAATATTGGCATAGCAGGTAAAGGGCCTGTCCCACTGTACGAGGTAATTCAAGAGTTCACCCGAGTTTTCCCCTGATTCGAACTCGGAGAATGTCCGTAGCGGGTCCGTAGGAGTTCGAGGATGTGTCGTAGTGGCTCGTACGAGTAAAAAGTAACCATTTTGTTCATCATGAGTCATTTTTTTTACTCGTGGACATTTTTCACAGTGTTGAAAAAATGTCACGAGTTTACCGGATTTCCGGAGTACCTACCGTTACTCGTACGAGCCGCTACGAGACATCCACGAACTTCTACAGGCACGGTACGGACATTCCCCGAGTTCGAATCAGGGGAAAGCTCGGGAGAGCTCTTGAATTACCTCGTACAGTGTGACAGGCCCTTAAAGCTGCTGCCTCACAGTCTAAGGAGCTAAAGTTAGATTCCTGACCTTTGGTGCTGAGTTTGCAGAGTATCTTCTGTATGACTATGTGAGTTTCTGCCAGGTGCTCTGGTTTCCCCAAAACGTGGTTTAATGGACTAATTGGCCACTATAAATTGCCCCATCTATGTGGATCAGTGGGGAACTTGGTAGGAATGTGGGAAGAATAAAATGAACTAAGAGGTTCATTTATGTTGATAGTTGGCCCAGACTTAGGCAGAAGACCCTTTCTGTGCCGCATCTCTCAATGGGGCACTGAAGAGGTGACTGTTTACATCTCACTCTAGCCTCTTCCTACCGATTGTCAACGTTGGAGCTGTAAAAATTCTCCAAGTTCTCCAGATAACTTATTTCGCAGGTCACTGTCCCTTCTGTATTCTAGCAGGTAAAGTCTTCTATATTTCCAGTTGTGGGATTATGCAGCCTGTATAGCACATGGTAGAGAAATTCTACCTTGATTTCTGGACAGTGCAAACCAGTCAAGACATTTGATGAGGATCAGCATCGTTACTACACAAGCGTTTAGAGAAGTGTGGTCTTCAGGAACTTGTATTTACACTAGATGCAAAAACACGTTGAGGTACCTCAATGTTTTGTATCCGTCCAAAAAATAAGTTTCTACAAATTCAGCAGGTGAACTTCCCTTGCTTTTAACTCTTTCAGGCCTGAAAATACTTAAATGCATTCATACATTTATACTTGGTTCTGTAGGGTTCATAAGAGGGTATGCTGTAAATGAGGCCGCAAAAATTGAATACATTTCCAGTGCTGTCTGAATTCTTCTGTTCCTCAAGAATCCATTCTTTTGAAGGTTCCCTTTGTTAGCATACAGTGAATTAATGACTATTTATTTCTATTAAATGTTTTCAGGGCAAACATTGTGTCCTGATGTCTGTGATTAGTGGAGATGCAGTGGCTGTAATACGGGATATGACAGAGCAACAAGTGATTGAACTATGTATGAAAGTCCTCAAAGAACTTTTTAAGGAACAGGTGAGGAATGCAAATTTTAAACCCTATTGTTTTAAAAAAAACCGCAAGGATACAAACATTCCCTAGAACATACCAATGAACAATATCGATTATTTCAGGGTAAATTGTTAACGCTTGCTGTAATGCAGGGGTCGGCAACCTTGTTCTGCATAGGGGCTGGGAAGTATGTCTGTGAGCGGATGGCAGGCCACATCTATCATGTGTGTTCAATTGGATCCCGCCCCGGGTGGCAGGCATCAAATCACAGAAGGTGTTCACAGAAGGTAAGCAAAAATGCTGGAGAAACTCAGCGGGTGAGGCAGCCTCATGCAATCCTTGCATGTTTCACCTGCTGAGTTTCTCCAGCATTTTTTGTCTGCCTTCAATTTTTCCAGCATCTGCAGTTCTTTCTTAAACGTGTTCATAGAAGGTGCGCGGCCGTGGCGGCAGCTTTGCGCAGCATGCGGTACAGACAGAGCTCGGCTGCTGCTCGGGGCGCTGCTTCTTGGGGCGCCTGGCCGCTGCTCCTTGGGGCGCTCGGCAGGCCGCATGATTATGGAAAAAAAATACGTCTGCAGGCCAGATGATTTAAGGTTACGGGCCGAAGGTTCCCGACGTCCGGTGTAATGCATAAAGCAGGCCAGGCAATTCCCCACTTGTCTTATTACAGTATTCTGACCTTTCTTCACCACCACCATCCAATTCTCCCCCCAAAACCTGGTACATTAATTAAGTGATTATCACAATAACAAAGGTGCTCAGCTCGCTAGAATGACAGAAAGACAATAGACAATAGGTGCAGGAGTAGGCCATTCGGCCCTTCGAGCCAGCACCGCCATTCAATGTGATCATGGCTGATCATCCCCAATCAGTACCCCGTTCCTGCCTTCTCCCCATATCCCCTGACTGTTATCTTTAAGAGCCCTATCTAGCTCTCTCTTGAAAGCATCCAGAGAACCTGCCTCCACCACCCTCTGAGGCAGAGAATTCCACAGACTCACCACTCTCTGTGAGAAAAAGTGTTTCCTCGTCTCCGTTCTAAATGGCTTACCCCTTATTCTTAAACTGTGACCCCTGGTTCTGGACTCCCCCAACATCGGGAACATGTTTCCTGCCTCTAGCATGTCCAAACCCTTAATAATCTTATATGTTTCAATAAGATCCCCTCTCATCCTTCTAAACTCCAGAGTATACAAGCCCAGGCGCTCCATTCTCTCAACATATGACAGTCCCGCCTTCCAGGGAATTAACCTTGTAAACCTACGCTGCGCTCCCTCAATAGCAAGATTGTCCTTCCTCAAATTAGGGGACCAAAACTGCACACAATACTCCAGGTGTGGTCTCATTAAGGCTCTGTACAACTACAGAAGAACCTCTTTCCTCCTATATTTGATTCTTGTTATAAAGGCCAACATGCCATTCGCTTCTGCACTGCCTGCTGTACCTGCATACTTACTTCCATAGACTGATGTATAAGCACTCCCAGATCCCGTTGTACTTCCCCTATTCCCAACTTGACGTCATTTCGATAGTAATCTGCCTTCCTGTCATTTCGATAGTAATCTGCCTTCCTGTTTTTGCTGCCGAAGTGGATAACCTCACACTTATCCCCATTAAACTTCATCTGCACCTGCATGTTAAGATCAATGACTCACATGGCAGGACACCTTGACCTCTTATTTAGGTGCTGCATATTTAGTTATACCAATCCTACCATTATCTGTCCAAAATATCGAAGTGGTCCACAAAAGTATTTAAAATTAGGTTAACGTCCTTTTGAAATTCAACTCTCATTTGCATCCCAACATGAACAACAAATTTTGCATTTCATGGGTGGCTCCTTTCTGATTTTTTTTTTTTGGTTGACACTTCAATGCATAATGAATTGGTGGAGGAGGTTGGTTTCTGTTGCTTAGTTCCAGGGACTTGGGAGAATAAGTTAGATCCAGACCATGAGTGTGCCATTTTCTTCCCATATTCAAAAGATTTGCTAGCACAGAGAAGGTTTACGAGGATGTTGCAGGACCCGAGTGTCTGACCTTTTCAAGAAAGGCGGGAGAGAGAAAACGTAATTATAGACCAGTTAGCCTGACATCGGTGGTGGGGAAGATGCTGGAGTCAATCATAAAAGATGAAATAGTGGCACATTTTGATAGCAATAGCCAGATCGGTCCGAGTCAGTATAAAGTGGGCAAAATGAGGGCACATGGTATTGGGGGTAGAGTTGGAAAGAAAATTTGTTGGCTGACAGGAAACAAAGAGTAGGAATTAACAAAGAGTAGAAATGCTAGAGAAACTCAGCGGGTGAGGCAGCATCTATGGAGCGAAGGAAATAGACAACATTTCGGGTCGAAACCCTTCTTCAGACTAGAAGGGTTTCGACCCGAAACGTCGCATATTTCCTTCGCTCCATAGATGCTGCCTGACCTGTTGAGTTTCTCCAGTATTTTTGTCTATTTTTGATTTTCCAGCATCTGCAGTTCCTTCTTAAACATTAGGGATGAATGGGTCCCTTTCAGAATGGCAGGCAGTGACTAGTGGGGTATCGCAGGGCTCGGTGCTGGGACGGCAGCTATTTACAATATACATCAATGATTTAGATGAAGGGATTCAAAGTAACATTAGCAAATTTGCAGATGACACAAAGCTGGGTGGCACGGTGAAGGGTGAGGAGGATGCTATGAGAATGCAGGGTAACTTGGACAGGTTGGGTGAGTGGGCAGATGCAGCTTAGTGAGGTTACCCACTTTGGTAGCAAAAACAGGAAAGCGAATGGCATGTTAGCCTTCATAACAAGAGGAGTTGAGTATAGGAGCAAAGAGGTCCATCTGCACTTGTACAGGGCCCTAGTGAGACCATACCTGGAGTATTGTATACAGTTTTGGTCCCCTAATTTGAGGAAGGACATTCTTGCTATTGAGGGATGGCGGGACTGTTAAATGCTGAGAGATGGAGCAGCTAGGTTTGTATACTCTGGAATTCAGAAGGATGAGAGGGGATCTTATTGAAACATATAAGATTATTAAGGGTTTGGGCAAGCTAGAGGCAGGAAATATGTTCCCGATGTTGGGGGAGTCCAGAACCAGGGGCCACAGTTTAAGAATAAGAGGTAAGCCATTTACAACAGAGATGAGGAAAACAACTTTTTCACACAGAAAGTTGTGAGTGTGTGGAATTCTCTGCCTCAGAGGGTGGTGGAGGCCGGTTCTCTGGGTACTTTCAAGAGAGAGCGAGATAGGGCTCTTAAAGATAGCGGAGTCAAGGGATATGGGGAGAAGGCAGGAACGGGGTACTGATGGGGATGATCAGCCATGATTACATTAAATGGCGGTGCTGGCACAAAGGGCCGAATGGCCTACTCCTGCACCTTTTGTCTATTGAGCTATAGGGTGAGGTTGAGCAAGCTTGGATTCCGTGGAGCACATGCTGATGGGTGATCTTAAAGAGGTGCACAAAATCATGAGAGGAATAGATTGGATAGATGAACCAGAGGACATAGGTTTAAGGTGAAAAAATTTAATAGGAATCTGTGGGGTAACTTATTCACACAAAGGGTGGTGGGCATATGGAACAAGCTGCCAAAGGAGGTAGTCGAGGCAGGGACCATTGCAACATGTAAAAAACAATTGGACAGGTACATGGATAGGATAGATTTGTAGGGATATGGGCCAAATACAGGCAGGTGGGACGAGTGTAGATGGGACATGTTGGTGTGGGCTAGTTGGGCCGAAGGGGCCTGTTTCCGTGCTGTATGACTAGTAGGTCGATTGGATAACCTAAATGATCCCTTGCAGGTAAAGTGAATCAAAGGGAAGTGAATGGACAGATGTAAAAGGAACTGTGTACAGGGAACAACTCCAATTTCTCCCAGGTGAGCCTACATGGGCCCCAATGGCTGGCTACTGTATATTAGAATGTCCAAATATTAATTGTACTTTTTACCTGCCCCACAGGAGGTTCCAGATCCGGTTAGATACTTTGTCACACAGTGGAACAAGGACCCTTGGACACAGATGGCTTACAGCTTTATAAAGGCAGGGGGAAGTGGTGAAGCCTATGATATAATTGCTGAAGATATACAAGGAAAAGTTTTTTTCGCAGGCGAGGTAAGTAGTTTTAGCACAGGATTGCGGCTTTGTTTCTTTCAATGTATTTGCACATTTCCAGTTGAAATTTCTAAAGTTATTCATGGAAGTTATTAAATAAATCAGCTTGCCCATTTTTATGCTTCCTCGTGCTTTATTATCATCAAGATAGACAAACTCCATGAGCTTAAGAAATACCAATTTGGTTGCAGCAGGCTGTGAAGAAAGCGAATGGTATGTTGGCATTCATAGCAAAATAATTTGAGTACAAGAGCAGGGAGGTTCTACTGCAGTTGTACAGGGTCTTGGTGAGACCACACCTGGAGTATTGCGTACAGTTTTGGTCTCCTAATCCGAGGAAAGACATTCTCGCCATAGAGGGAGTACAGAGAAGGTTCACCAGACTGATTCCTGGGATGGCAGGACTTCCATATGAAGAAAGACTGGATAGACTCGGCTTGTACTCGCTGGAATTTAGATGATTGAGGGGGGATCTCATAGACTTACAAAATTCTTAAGGGGTTGGACAGGCTACATGCAGGAAGATTGTTCCCGATGTTGGCGAAGTCCAGGACAAGGGGTCACTGTTTAAGGATAAGGGGGGAGTGAGTCTTCTAGGACCGAGATCAGAAAATCATTTTTCAGAGAGTGGTGAATCTGTGGAATTCTCTGCCACAGAAGGTAGTTGAGGCCAGTTCGTTGGCTATATTTAAGAGGGAGTTAGATGTGGCCCTTGTGGCTAATGGGATCAGGGGGTATGGAGAGAAGGCAGGTACAGGATACTGAGTTGGATGATCAGCCATGATCATATTGAATGGCGGTGCAGGCTCGAAGGGCCGAATGGCCTACTCCTGCACCTCTTTTCTATGTTTCTATGTTGCCTGTGGACATTAAAAAGTTAATACCAAAAAAAAGGAAATCATAGTTACTTAATGTTCTCCCACGTGGAACAAGGACATGGCAGACCAATTGAATAACTACTTTGGTTCTGTCTTCACTAAGGAAGACATAAATAATCTGCCGGAAATAGCAGTGGAACGGGGGTCAAATAAGATGGAGGAACTGAGTGAAATCCAGGTTAGCCGGGAGGTGGTGTTGGGTAAATTGAACGGATTGAAGGCCGATAAATCCCCAGGGCCAGATAGTCTGCATCCCAGAGTACTCAAGGAGGTAGCCACAGAAATAGTGGATGCATTAGTGATAATTTTTCAAAATTCCTTAGATTCTGGAGTAGTTCCTGAGGATTGGAGGGTAGCTAATGTAACCCCACTTTTTAAAAAAGGAGGGAGAGAGAAAGCGGGGAATTACAGACCAGTTAGTCTAACATCGGTAGTGGGGAAACTGCTAGAGTCAGTTATTAAAGATGGGATAGCAGCGCATTTGGAAAGTGGTGAAATCATTGGACAAAGTCAGCATGGATTTACGAAAGGTAAATCATGTCTGACAAATCTGATAGAATTTTTCGAGGATGTAACTAGTAGAGTGGATAAGGGAGAACCAGTGGATGTGTTATATCTAGACTTTCAGAAGGCTTTCGACAAGGTCCCGCATAAGAGATTAGCATACAAACTTAAAGCACACGGTATTGGGGGTTCAGTAGTGATGTGGATAGAGAACTGGCTAGCAGACAGGAGGCAAAGGGTAGGAGTAAACGGGTCCTTTTCAGAATGGCAGGCAGTGACTAGTGGGGTGCCGCAAGGCTCAGTGCTGGGACCCCAGCTATTTACAATATATATTAATGATTTGGACGAGGGAATTCAATGCAACATCTCCAAATTTGCAGATGATACCAAGCTGGGGGGTATAGTTAGGTGTGAGGAGGATGCTTGGAGGCTGCAGGGTGATTTGGATAGGCTGAGTGAATGGGCAGATGCAGTACAATGTGGATAAATGTGAGGTTATCCACTTTGGTGGCAAAAACATGAGGGTAGACTATTATCTGAATGGTGGCAGATTAGGTAAGGGGGAGATGCAACGAGACCTGGGTGTCATGGTACACCAGTCATTGAAAGTAGGCATGCAGGTGCAGCAGGCAGTGAAGAAAGCAAATGGTATGTTAGCATTCATAGCGAAAGGATTTGAGTATAGGAGCAGGGAGGTTCTACTGCAGTTATACAGGGTTTTGGTGAGGCCACACCTGGAGTACTGCGTACAGTTTTGGTCTCCAAATCTGAGGAAAGACATCCTTGCCATAGAGGGGGTACAGAGAAGATTCACCAGACTGATTCCTGGGATGTCAGGACTTTCATATGAGGAAAGATTGGATAGACTTGGTTTGTACTCGATGGAATTTAGAAGATTGAGGGGGGATCTTATAGAAACCTACAAAATTCTTAAGGGGTTGGACAAGCTAGATGCTGGAAGATTGTTCCCGATGTTGGGGGAGTCCAGAACAAGGGGTCACAGTCTAAGGATAAGGGGGAATTCCTTTAGGACCGAAATGAGGAAAACATTCTTTACACAGAGAGTGGTGAGTCTCTGGAATTCTCTGCCACAGAAGGTAGTTGAGGCCAGTTCATTGGCTATATTTAAGAGGGCGTTAGATGTGGCACTTGTGGCTAAAGGGATCAGGGGGTATGGAGAGAAGGCAGGTACGGGATACTGAGTTGGATGATCAGCCATGATCACATTGAATAGCGGTGCAGGCTCGAAGGGCCGAATGGCCTACTCCTGCACCTATTTTCTATGTTTCTATGTAATTGCTGCATTCCAAATAATTTTAACTTGCTATCAACTATAAAATCAAATTAGTTGGATTCAGCGTACAAAACCTTTCACGTGATGTTTGTTAACCAGATTGAGGTTAACAATTAAAATCAGGCCATGAAAAGCAAGCTATCTTTCATTTTCTAGGCATATGAAGATTGAGATGTACATACTACCATTCATGTATTTAATCTATAATCAATCAACCATGTTACTATACTCCCATCATAGCACATAACATTGCCCTTGAACTGTAGCAGTGTTGTTAAAGGTCTTCAGCAAACAAATGTAGACAAAAGAATGCTGGAGAAACTCAGCGGGTGAGGCAGCATCTTATGGAGAAAAGGAATAGGTGACGTTTCGGGTTGAGGCTCTTCTTCAGACAGACGAGTAGGTGACGTTTCGGGTCGAGACCCTTCTTCAGATCAGTAAACAAATCATTCCTGCAATCTTAAAGTATAGTTGAACCATTAAGCAAAGGGTCGGTGAATTTAATTTAATTTTGTTCCAAAATAGCTTTTTCAAATATTATTTAAACTTGCAAATTGTATTATCATAAAAATTCAGATGTATTGGATATAGTATCAATTCTATATATCAAGCAAATTAAAATATCTAAATTCACTTAACCGTTGTATTTGGTCTAGCATTCTAGTTTGTGTAACAATTTTCTTATGGGCATTATCTAAATCCCAGCATTTTGAGCAATATACCACAATAAATAATTTATTTTAAAGATATGTAGAACTGAAAAGTAGCGCCCTAAACTCTAACTACCAGGATTCATTGGTGTAGACACAAGGAACTTCAGATTTACAAAAAAAGACAAAGTGCTGAAATAACTCAGCACATCAGGCCAGCCTCCCTGGAGGACTGGCCAGGACCTGCGTGGGTGACGTTTCTGGTTGGGACTGTTTTTCAGATTGGACATGGATAGGTGACATTCCACGAAGGGTCCCATCCAAAACATTTTTTTATCCATGTCCTTCAGAAATAGTGCATGCCCCACTAAGTTACTCCAGCACATTGTGTTTTAAATTCGTCGGGTAAAATATCCTAAATTGTGTAAAACTGTAGATGAATACCGATGCATTCAGCATGTCATTAAATTCTCTTCACATTAAAATTCGGAATATAAATTGAAAAAGAAAATAGGTACAGGAACCCTCAAAAACCTGCTGAATTCTCTGCCAAAGGGCACAGGAGTGGGAAAGGGAGAAATGGGTGCAAATCAGGTGGGAATTTGTTGGCAACCAAGAGCAAGACAGGAAGGAGGGTGGTAGGGGAAAGAAGTGTGTCCTCATTCTTCAGGAAATGTGGGCTCTCCACTTCTGTCATAGATGAGGCCCTCATACGTGTGTCCTGTAGTTCTGCTCTCACTCCTCTCCCCGCCCCCCAAGATGCAACAAGGACAACGTTCCTAGTCTTCGCCTTTCACCCCACCAGGATCCGCATCCAATACATTATCCTCTAACATTTCTGTCAGTTCCTAAGGAATCCCAGCATTAATCATATCTTTCCATTTCCACCATGCACAGGGACTGCTCCCTCTGCAACTCCTTGGTTCACTCATCCCTTCCCACCCAACACACAGCCTCCCCAGGTACTTAATTAACCCCGCAACCACAGGAGATGCAACACCTATCCTTATATCTCCTCCCTCGACTCCATTCAGGGACACCGACAGTCCTTTCAGGTGAGACAACGGTTCACATGTACATCCTCTAACCTCATCCACTGCATCCGACGTGATCCTGTACGTCGATGAGACCAAATGTAGACTCGGCGACCGTTTTGCTGAACACTTACGCTCGGTCTGCCAAGGCCTACAGGATCTCCCGCTTGCCAACAAATTCAACTACCCTTCCCCTTCCCACCCTGACCTCAGTCTGAAGAGGGGTCTTGACCCGAAACGTCACCTATGCCTTTTCGTCAGAGCTGTCTGACCTGCTGAGTTACTCCATCCAGCTTTTTGTGTCTACCCACACTGACCGTTCTATCCTGGGCCACCTCCATTGCCAGCGAGACCACATATAAATTGGAGGACCAGCACCTCATATTTCACCTGGGTGGTTTACAAACCAGTGGTATGAGCACTGAATTATCTAATTTTAAGTAACTTCCACTTTTACTCCCCTCCCACCCTAGTAGTTTTACTAGATCCACAGTTCTCCACATTGTTTCCCTCTTAAGGTCACACCTTCCCTCGCCAACAATCAATCTACCGGGCACTGCCCTTCCTGAGGTCATTTGTGACCTGCCCTGATTGGTCTTTTCTCACCTACCTTCAGTCTGAAGAAGAGTCCTGACCCAAAACATCAGCAATCCCTTTTCTCCAGAGATGCTACATGACCCAGTGAGTTACTTCAGCACTTTTGTCTATCCATTTCACTTGCCAGGTTTTGTTCTCACCACTACCCCTTCCCCATACTCCAGCAGTCTGAAGAAGAGTCCCAACCTGAAACATGTTCCATAGCTGCAGAATTCCTGCAGCACTTTTAGCTGAAGATTCTAATGAATGCAGTTTCTTGGCTCCAGGAAAAGGCTTGTCTTGACTTTAAGTGCAAGATTTATTTGTTGGTTCTTTTTGCCCACTGTTGATTTGAATGTTTAGCAATCAGAACAAATTTTAAAATCTTGATAAAAATATTTTTCTTTTAATACAGGCAACAAATCGGCACTTTCCACAAACTGTTACAGGAGCATACCTCAGTGGAGTCAGAGAAGCCAGTAAAATTGCTGCATTGTAAAGTATTTGTCTTGTATTTAGGACTAAATGAAAATGCTGTATATGGAAGGTACTGCTCTTGTTTAAAAAAAATTGCTGCTAAATTCTATAATGGTAGGTCTTTGTACTTTAAATCCAAGTACAATTGAAAACTGATTGAAACTTGTTTAAATACCAGAGTACAAAAATGAGTGAAGCTTTCAGCAACTATTTACTTAAATAAAGGCAATAATCCCACAATTTAGAATCTTTTAACCAAGTCATGAAACACAATTCTCTGCAATGCAAAACATTTCAAATACTGAAGAGCTTTCACATTTAATTTTAATAAGGTTGCATGGCTAAATTGAAGCCACCTGTGACTAGTTTTTGAACTATTTCCTTTATTTTTGAATGACCAATTTTGGATTCCAGAACATGTTAAATTTGCTGCAAGGGGTGACCAAGGAGTTTATTGCTGGAAGCGCCTTTCTTTTGCACCAAATACAATTTCCATCCTTCTGGTGCAGATTTTAAAAAAAAATCAAACCCATTAGTTTGTAGTGACAAGCAAAACAATGTGCACATAACCAAGGATAGAATTAGCTCATTCAAGTATACAGTATGCAAAACGCTCAGTGTTTCTTTCAGATGGATACCCATTTAGTGTTTTCTTTTAAATGGTGCTAGGCAGTATTTCCATTACTGCAAAGACTGAACTAGCATCTCCTTATCCAAGATTTAAAACAGGAAAGGCACAAGTTTTCTTTCAGTCCAAAATTCATCTGGTCACTTTCAAAATCCATTGTGGATTGTTTGTTAAACCGAACTAATACTGCCTTTTACTACAACGTAACCCGAGTGCTATTAATCTATTGCTTGTAAAGCATACTGCAATGACAAGTATAATTCTTTATCACTGCCAAAACTGAATCTTTAATTTTATTTATAGTGATTTTGTAGAGCTTCAAATTTTTAAAGCTTGTACATATCGATGTAAATAATGTTTAATTTTAGAGGAGTTGACTCTTTTGTGTCTGTACTATTTACAAATGGAAATGAGAATTGATAGAGTGTTAATTTGAGCTGGAGTATTAATACCAGTTTGCCTTTGGGGTGATTTAAAAAATCTCAGGTATTGCATTCTCAGCCTTTCTCATTACACCAGTCAATTACTAGACTGAAAGCTCACCTGTAATTTGAAATTACCTCGCAAACTTATTCACCAACCTGATCCAAAGTTGTTTTTTGCATGATCTACTGTACTAATGTAATATCCAAGTAAAACAATTCTGGTTTACATAGTGCTAACTGAATCAAAGCTTTCTTCCAGTACAAAAATTCTATTTTCTGAACTTGTTTAATTCTAATTTAAGCACCAACTTACTGATTATCCAGGATACTAAGACTACTGTCTCATTGTATCAGTTAAATTTAACTCTGAATAGGTGCACAATGATTAAATGGGTTTGCAGCAAGATGGATGTTTTTCTTTCCATTTGGAAAGATTTGTCAGATGGTCATACTCCTATTTATAAAGCATTTAAAAAAAAGCCTGAAATGTCTCCTTGCATTTTTATTTCACTTTGAGCTCGGGCATGTAATAGTCAAAACAAGTTCTACAAAGAACTCAAGTTCACAGATATACATCTTCTGCATCTCCAATTTTAAAAAAAACGTCCCCCTTTTACAAAATTAAAATCATAGTCTTGCTTTGAAAACATTTAAATACAGAAAGATCAAATCGAAGTCCAAGATAATTAAATTGTTTTAACATGTACATGCAACTACGTTCCAAGTTTAAGCTTAGGAAAAACAGCCACTTTTCTAATTTATTTGACTAAACTCTAATTAGAGAGAAATAAGACATGCTTAACCATAATGAAGTTACTGGGTAATTTATTCACAACTCCTTTAAATTTACATTTTCATAAACAGGTTAAAAAACTAGTACACTACTAGAAAATTTAACAGATAAAAGTTCAAGTCTTAAAAGGCAGATCTACAGCTGAAGAAGCCAAGTCTAGTTTGAAAGATGGTCAATTGATATTGACATACAATATGGCTTACAACAATCTCCGCTCAAAGAAATGCATTCTTATTTGTGCTGGTGTCAATCCAATTTCTCAATCGACATGGAATATGATAGTAATGCCATCTTATCACTTTGCTGGTTTCTTTGAATAGGGATCATTATCATGATATCAACTGAAAAATAAAAATTACAATGTTACAGCATAAATGTAGTCGCCCAAGAGTGGTATGGGCGATGCTTAGTTATATGGGCTTTCGTTCAGCCCCATATTTATATTTGTGAATCTAACTCAATTATTTGACACTAATGGAGAGCTCCAAACTGCATTAAAAGCATTCCATCACTTCTGCCTTGAGGCATCTGATTTTATACGGGCCATGTGAGCAAATTTACTAAACATTCTCCCTTATGGTAGAGTATTCCCATTCCTATTGCTACATCTTATCCAAAATTACATACACCAGTATAAGTCTTCTGACTACAATATGCAACCCCTAACTTTCTTCTGTGCATCTTCCGTGTCAGGGGTTGTGGGACAAAAATAGCTTGTTAGAACTTCCTGAGACCCAGTTTTAAATAGATTTATAAATAACGATGAAAGAGTAATCAATACTTACCGCTTTCACAGTGTTCTTGACAAAATCTTTCTTGTCAGACAGGTCATATTCCGGATAGACAGCAAACACCTGAAGAATAAAAGGAAATTCATTTAATGATAAAGAACAATACTAGAAACATAGGATATAAACCATGCTTTTTTTCAGGAAATCACTATATTGATATATGACGCTACTATTCATCTTATTTCCAATTCAATGTTCTCAGTGTGCACTTGGTTAAGTGTAAAGCGATCACTACACAGAACTTGCAATTTAGTGAAGCAGCACTAACCCATTTCTCCCACCCCACATCAGACCACAGTGCAAATTTGAGTCATGGTTTGAAAATGGAAAAATAATTAAATGTTCGGCCTCATGTGACCCATGGAGCAAAAAATGAAGTTCCTGGTTAAATACAGTATTAGATTTACGTGACATCTGCATAAGTGCATGGATAGGATAGGTTTTTGGTGTTGTCATAAGTGATAGTAGAATTAGGCCACTCAACCGATCAAGTCTACTCCGCCATTTAATCATGGCTGATCTATCTCTCTCTCCTAATCCTGTTCTCCTGCCTTCTCCCCATAACCTCTAACACCAGTACTAAGCAAAAATCTAGCTATCTCTGCCTTAAAAATATCCACTGACTGCCTCTCCAGTGCCACAGATTAACCACCCTCTGACTAAATAAATGTCTCCTCATCTCCTTTCTAAAAGAACATCCTTTAATTCTGAGGCTATGACTGTAATTCTAGTGCTAGACTGTCCCACTAGTGGAAACATGCTCTCCCCATCCACTCTGTTGAAGCCAGGGGTGTCAAATTCGTGGGCCGGATGCAGCCCGCGAAGGGGTCCGATCCGGCCCGCGGGATGATTTCCCTGACGCCAGAGTGGGCTGCAGCTGTCCGCAGTGCCAGATCGGACTGCGTTCACATATGCGTGGCGTGATCCGGCGCACATGAACACGCATTTTGCCCGTGACCTAAATTGAGTTTGACACCCCTGGTCTAAGCCTTTCACTATTCTGTACGTTTCAATGAATTCTCCTCTCATTCTTCTAAACTCCAGTAAGTACAGGCCCAGTGCCGACAAACGCTGCTCATTCTTAGGATAATTCTTGTAAATCTCCTCTGGACCCTCTCCAGAGCCAGCACATCCTTCCTCAGACATGGTGTCCGAAATTGCTCACAATATTCCAAATGAGACCTTACAGCGCCTTATGGATCCTCAGCATTACATTCCTGTTTTTGTATACAAGCCCTCTTGAAATAAATGCTAGCATTACGTTTGCCTTCCTTACTACCGATTCGACTTAAAAGATGAGCTTTTTGAGAAACTTGCACCGGCACTCCCAAGTCCCTTTGCATCTCTGATTTCTGCATTCTCTCCCCATTTAGAAAATAGTCCACTTTTATTCCTACTACCAAAATACTTGACTCCACACTTTGCTACACTGTATTCCATCTGCCACATCTTTGCCCACTCTCCCAACTTGCCCAAATCCTTCTGCATATCCTTGTTTTCTCTACACTATCTACCCTTCCACTTATTTACGTATCATCCACAAAACCACAAAGCCTTCAATCTCCTCGTCCAAATCATTAATATACAACGTGAGAGTATTTGCCTCAGCACCGACCCCTGCGGAACTCCACTAGTCACTGGCAGCCAACCAGAAAAAGCCCCCTTTATTGCCACTCTTTGTCTTCTGCCATCCAGCCAACCTGCTATCCATGCTAGTATCTGTCCTTTGATACCATGAGCTCTCATCTTCCTTAACAGCCTCACGTGTGACATCTTATTAAAGGCTTTCTGAAATTTGAAGGCCAAGCGAGCAGCTGGTGGGTGTAGTGTAGATGGAGCATGTTGGACATTGTGAGCAAGTTGGGCTGATAGACCTATTTCCACACTGTACTATTACTCGAGGACCTGGAAACATTGCACCTCCAACAATTTGCTCAGTACCAATGCCCTGCCCATTGCAATTCTCTCCAATTTCCTCTCATTTTAATTTCTATGATTATAATTACCTTTTTGCAAATTTGTTTCATTGTGACTTCTTCTAAGTTTGCATCAGCCAACAAGTTCATGACTGTTTTCTTTATTTCTTCATCTGTAGGTGGTTTCTTAAGTTTTTTAATCAGCGGTTCATCATCTGAACCGTCTTCCGATTCACTTTCTGACACACAGTAACAAGATGAAAATAAGGTTTTAAACAAAAGTCACTGAACACAATACTTTTAGCTTTATTATAAAATTGCTCAAATGCACACGCTATAGCCCACCTCAGCTTCCCTTTTCGTATTGGGCGAAACTGAAGATATTAAATATTTTGAGACGGCTTTGGTGTGTGGGAAAGAGCAGAAGGACACAGTGCAGGGGAGCTTGTGGCTGATTAATGAGCAGAATTGGTTACACTCAGGTCACCCTTGCATTGACGTACAAACTGTACTGCACATGAAAAATTTGATTACAGGGTGAGAAAATGAACACCAGCATTAGAAATGCGTTGTTCGTCACGATGTTGTTACAAGGATGTATTTAGGTACTAAGCAAATGAGTCAAAAACATGATTTAAAATATCCTTCCTTCATTCCAATATCTTTTGCAACATTAACCAGCTGAGACTGCAAGCACTTCCTCTTCCCTTTTACGATAGCAAAGCGAGATATGCCGTTATTACTGCATGTCTAAGCACAGAAAAGCTCAGATTAGTTTCAAGAACCTTTTTCAGCAAGTCATCTCATCTTTAAATATAAAAGTTAGAGCCAAGAACTCCCTGCAAACTCAGGAGTGAATTACATCCATATTCCAATGTTGTCTCCCAAGAAATATAGGTCATGAATTTGATTTCAACTTTTACCTCAGTGGAAGAACTTTCCTAGAAAGTAGATTCAAATTGTGTGTTTTCTACATTATTAGGATAGTGGAAAGGTTCACAATCTCATGCATTACAATTTTGTGCAGATAGTGATATTTCTTACCAAATGTGTTACATGGAAAATTTACAGCATAATTGGCTTCTAAAATGACATTAATCAAATGTATATAGACACAAAATGCTGGAATAACTCAGCGGAGCAGGCAGCATCTGTGGAGAGAAGGTGACGTTTCAGGTCGAGACCCTTCTTCAGACCTCAAATGTATGTGGTTTTTAAAAAGGCAACTGATGAGATCATCTTAACAGCATTCATTCTCAATTTTGTGTAACTGTTCCCATAAACAATGTTCTTAGCTAGATCAACATTTTCATTTTCTCCAACTTAAATTTGAAAAAATATTCTCCAACAGTAATAAAAATCTTGAGTCCTAATGCATGGTTTCCATCTGAAATCTCAACCATTTCTCCCTGGGCTGTTCTTAGTGCACTGCACATCATGTTCTTAGTGCACATCATGACGTGCACTGAATTTTGCAGATTTACAAAACTATAGATCTTAACCAAATAATTAGAATGGACAGCATACGAGTAAAACAAACCAAAGGAATTTTTCCAAACACCCAGCCAAAACTTTCACCCTCCCTTATCTGTTAATTTGTTATTTGTTAATCTCACAAGTAGTTAATCAAGTACTTACCCTTCTTGGCAAGAGCTGCAGTTTTCTTTGCGGTGCTACTGTCAGCTTTTTTCACATTTGTTGCTTTGGTATTTTGCCCCTTCTTGCCTTTAGACACGGCTTTTGTTGTAACTTTTTCTTTTTTAGTCACTTTCTTCGGTGGCTGAAAAAAATAAAAAGGTATTCTTAACTTGTGCTCAAAAATATGTAGTGCCATTCTGTGGTTTGCTTTAGGGTTACTATAAAATAATTACTGATAAACCTGTGTGAAGCCATTGACTTCTACCTTTAGACATTACTCTAGACTTGGATACGTGGAAACAGAGATCACTCCGACCAGCGATTACCCTGCACATTAACTAGCATTATCCTACACACTAGGGACAATTTATAGAAACCAATTAATCTACAAACTTGTATGTCTTTGGAGTGGGGGAAGAAACTGGGCACCCGGAGAAAACCCACACGATCACAGGGAGAATGTATAAACACTGTACAAACAGCACCCGAGGTCAGGTTTGAGTATTGCGTACAGTTTTGGTCTCCTAATCCGAGGAGACATTCTTGCCATAGAGTGAGTACAGAGAAGGTTCACCAGACTGATTCCTGTGATGGCAGGACTTCCATATGAAGAAAGACTGGATAGACTCGGCTTGTACTCGCTGGAATTTAGGAGATTGAGGGGGGATCTTATAGAGGCGTAGAAAATTCTTAAGGGGTTGGGCAGGCTAGATGCAGGAAGATTGTTCCCGATGTTGGGGAAGTCCAGAACAAGGGGTCACAGTTTAAGGATAAGGGGGAAGTCTTTTACGACCGAGATGAGAAGATCTTTTTTCACACAGAGAGTGGCGAGTCTGTGGAATTCTCTGCCACAGAAAGTAGTTGAGGCCAGTTCATTGGCTATATTTAAGAGGGAGCTAGATGTGGCCCTTGTGTCTAAAGGGATCAGGGGGTATGGCGAGAAGGCAGGTACAGGATACCGAGTTGGATGATCAGCCATGATCACATTGAATGGCGGTGCAGGCTCGAAGGGCCGAATGGCCTACTCCTGCACCTATTTTCTATGATTCTATGAACCCAGGTCTCTGGCACTTTAAGGAAGCAACTGCATCGCTGTGCCACCCTACTGCGATTAAAAAGTAGCCACTCACTGAACAAATTATAGAATATTGAATTATAGACTGCATAAAAATTCTGATTATCAATGTCCCTTGACTACTACATTAACTGAAAATTAATCGGTTTCCCAAGTCTCACATGACAGACCACGTAGAGTACATAGAACAGTAAAACATAGGAACAAGCCCTTCGGCCCATAACATTTGTGCCAAACATGATGCCAAGATAAACTAATCTCCTCTGCCTGCAAGTGATCCATATCCCTCCATTTCTCGGATATCCATGTGCCATTTAATAGTCTTTTAAACCAGTAAATTGGAAGAAAAATTAATATCATGTAAATGAGGCAGGATTGGGAGGGGATGGGTGGAGGAGCCAAATGGAGTTTCCACATGGTGTGACTTAACACAGAAAATACAGCAAGGCTCTATTTTGTATGGATAGGCTCCATCTGCATGTGTGTAAAATGCAGAAACGTGTGCATGCATTAGAGCATGCAGTTTTCTTTTTGTATGGACCAAGACATTGTTCTATCATTACTGTGTAGTATCTAATATGCTGCGGTTAATTCTTTATATTAATTCATGCAAAGGCATCTTCCACATTGTGAAAGCAAGTCATCCTTAACCCTCAACTACTGTTTAAGTTAATGAAGATGAATATGCCCAATTACTTCACTTAGTTTTCTTCCATGATTTTAGAGGTCTCCTTTCCACTAACTTTCACAACTCTCTGTGTGAAAAAATATCACCATCTCCGTTCCAAATGGCTTACCCCTTATTCTTAAACTGTGACCCATGGTTCTGGACTCTCCCAACATTGGGAACATGTTTCCTGCCTCTAGCGTGTCCAAACCCTTAATAATCTTATATGTTTCAATAAGATGCCCTCTCATCCTTCTAAATTCCAGTGTATACAAGCCCAGCCACTCCATTCTCCCAGCACATGACAGTCAGTCCTGCCATCCAGGAATTATCCTTGTGAACTTACCCTGCACACCCTCAATAGCACGAATTTCCTTCCTCAAATTTGGTGACCATAACTTGGAGACCATTCAAATTTGGACACCATTCAGAATGATGTGGATCTTAACTGGCAGATAGAAATAGCAAGGAGTTGAAACTAATGTAGTTGTAAATAACTGGAGCAACGAGCCTACCATCAGTTTTTACCTGGCCTATCAGAATTACCAGGTCCAAGATCCTAGATTATGTAGTAAATACCCTATCGTGGAAATTGCACATATAACATCTCCAAATTGTTTGCCCGCTTCTAACTAACCTCTACAAAAGCATTCAAGACAGATCACAGTCCCCAAGAAATACTAGCTAGGCACAGCACCTACTGCCATTTGAGAAAGTTCCAAAGACTCAGACAGAAACAATTGCCATGCACATGCTTTTAAAGAGTAAACCCCAAATCTCGAATCCCCCACAAAAAGAAGCATCCTCTCCACATCTACGTTGTCAAGACTAGAGTTAATATAAAATTTAAAATATGTTGATTAAGTCCTCCCTCATTGCAATTGCAGACCAATATAAATGTAAAAATCCAGTCAATTCCAAAAAAAACTCAATACGTTCAAGAATGACAATTACAAACCTCAGGTGCTTCTTCCACGTCACTTTCATGCGACAATTTTTCTTCTTTCTTTTCTTCCTCACTGCTAGATTCATCGGTAAGAATCTCTTCTAAAGGCTTGGATTTCTTTTTCTTGGACGCCGAGCTTTCTTTCTTTCCACCCTTTTGACGCCTTTTTTTGGGCTTTGGTAATGACTACAATTATAGTTAAGTACAAATTAATTCTGTTAACGAATTTATTGATCTGCAAAGTAGTTTTAAGACATGCACTTTTTCTGTCTAAATAAAGATAGTATGAATAGAACCAACATTTTTGTTTTGCAGTATTTTTTTTAATTTGTTGTTACCATGTTACATTTTTAGGACACGAGAATAAGATTACTTTACACTGATGCATTTTAATATTAAACATTTTTTATTCTCTTGAGCTGCCCTATTGGTCTGGATCATAAGCGATTTTGCTTGTGATTACATTAATTATTTTTTAGCAGAAATTTGAAGCAAACCTGAAACACCCTATGGTGTCAACCTCTGCTCTCAATTATCAAGCCAATTTTAGACCAATTTGCCAACCAGCTTTAAATCCCACGAGCTCTAATTCTTTTGGACCAATTTCCCATCTAGGACTTTGTCAAAGACTTAAAAGTCCACTTAGATTCAACGCCCCAATTAACACATTTAGTTACCTGTTCAAAAAATTTAAACTTAATTTGGCCTCAATCAAGATCACCCTGACAAAACCATGCTGACTGGCTATTGATTAATCCCCACCGTCGCCAATATAAATGAATCCCGTTCCTCTTCCCTATCACAGACACGAGGCAGTATTTACAAGGCAAATTCTTGCTGCCTTACAGCAAGTTTTTTGTTATTTCAAAAAAGCAACTCAGATTTCAAAACATCTACCTTCCCAGATGCCTTGGGTTTCATCAAGAAGTTCAAAATTTTTGAAACAATTTCATCTTTTGTGCCCTTTCTTTCCAGATCCAGGACAGTACAGATCACCTTCAATACTGAAATTGGATTCCTAAAATTACGGGGAAAAACAGAAAACATCAATAGAACTGTAAGAGCATTATAAAGCACACATCGTAAGTGTCTTCAGATACATGATAAAAGTATAATGAACGAGACTGACGATAAAATAGGCTAAAGTCAGCATGGCTTTGTGAATGGGAGTTTTACTTCGGAGTCACATGAGTGATTCCGTGAAGAAGGCCCGCCAGGCCACGTGCGCACCAGTACATCAGCCGCATTTGACGCACGGAGACTGCGAGGAACGGAGCTCCTCCAGCGGTAAGTATGCAGACTCCAGGTAAGTTTAAAACTTTCCACTGGAGCTTGAATCCGTACTGGCCGGTACGCTATACCGAGTGCTAGCATGGAAAAAACAGGGAAGGGAAAGCGGCGCGTTCCAACCGGCCGCGGCAGCTCAGGCTTGGAAGTCCTGCCACACATCCCTGTTCAGTCGCTAAGTACAGAAACAGCGACTGCAGACTTAGTGTTACACAGCACAAGAGCCGTTGCCATTAGGGCATAAGGCAACAGATAAGTCTGCTAGGCCCACGGAGTCAGGGGATGATTCCTCACCGGGGCTGGATAGAGTGTGTACACGCCTATCCCAAGTGGAGGAACTGGTACATACAGTCCTCCAAAGAACTTCACTCCAAGAGAAGGAGTGTCAACGCTTAGAAAAAGAAGCGCCAGCAGCAACAATGCTGCCAGAAATTCCTTATCAATTTGAAGAGTGTGCAATGGGCCAGATTAGTCCCGAGCCCGATTCTGATGGGGAAGTTCAGCCAGGAGAAACAAAACTATCAAATGTTCCACCACTGGCACTTCCATTTGCTGTCCCATCAGGAGCAGGTGAGCCGCTAGGTGAAGAGCTGGCTACCACAATTAATTACATGGTGTCTCATCAGCTTCAGGAGCTTACTATGGATGAGACAGCCAAAGAACATGAGCCTCCAAGCAACTGTGAAGTATTAAGAGTTCCAATGGTGAATCAAGTCATTTGCGGTCAGATGGGACCTGGTATGCGAAGCCAAGAAATAAAAATGCAAAGAATTTTAAAATTATTGGCTGCTGGTATTACAGCGTTCGCAAAAGCAATGGATGGTGGTTTTGTGACCAAAACAGACCAAGAGGCTCTAGGGTTGTTATGCAACACCCATTTTGAGATTAATGGTCTCAGGAAAAGGGCTATAAGGTCCACCATTAATCCTAGACATGCTGCGCTTTGTAAGCCAGCAAGTATTCAACCACCTGATCTGCTGTTTGTCGCAGATCTAACCAAACAGGTCAAAGAAATAAATGAAGATGCTAAAACAATGAGTTTGATGAGACCAATGATGCCCGGCAGGCAGCTAAAGAGAGAGTATCCCTAAAAGACCACCGCAGCATCCGGGGCTACTCCAAGGACAAGCCGCTCCTCAGCACAGGGACGTGGATGGTATCCCTTGGTGGTAGCACGAGCAACTATGGGGGCTACTGCCAGAGGCTGGAGTCAACAGGGTGTACCAGTCACCAGGGAGGTAAGTGGACCTGGTTCTCATAAAAACATATTAAATGTAACTCAAGGAAAAATTGGTGGTAGATTACGGCTTTTTTATAACGAATGTAAGCAGCTTACTTCAGATCTATTTATCAGGAGTGTAATTCAAGGGTTTCGCATTTAATTTATTCCAAATGGTACTTTACCTTTCCAACATATTTCTGTTAGAACACTTTATTTTTCACAAACAGAGGTAATAGAGGTTCAAGCTGAACTCACAAAATTATATAACAAAGGTGTAATTGAAAAGACGGATCATCAAGTCCATCAATTTGTGTCAAATATTTTTCCCCGTCCCAAAAAAGACGGAGGATGTAGAATAATTTTGGATCTAACAAATTTAAATCCATTTGTACTCTCTCGACACTTTAAAATGGAAACATTGGTTACGGCCAAGCAACTCATTTCTAAAGGTTGTTATATGGCTACAATAAATCTGAAGGACGCTTATTATTCAGTGCCTGTTCATTGCAAGCATAGAAGGTTTGATCTAGATGATGGGGTGGAAAATTGGATAAGTAAGTATGCAGATGATAGGTGGTGCTGTGGATAATGAGGTAGATTTTCAAAGTCTACAGAGAGATTTGGGCCATTTGGAAGAGTGGGCTGAAAGATGGCAGATGGAGTTTAATGCTGATAAGTGTGAGGTGCTACATCTTGGTAGGACAATTCAAAATAGGACGTACATGGTAAATGGTAGGGAATTGAGGAATGCTGTGGAACTAGGGATCTAGGAATAACTGTGCATAGTTCCCTGAAGGTGGAATCGCATGTAGATAGGGTGGTAGAGAAAGCTTTTGGTGTGCTGGCCTTTATAAATCAGAGCATTGAATATAGGAGTAGGGAAGTAATGTTAAAATTGTACACGGCATTGGTAAGACCAATTCTGGAGTATGGTGTACAACTTTGGTCGCCTAATTATAGGAAGGATGTCAACAAAATAGAGAGAGTACAGAGGAGATTTACTAGAATGTTGCCTGGGTTCCAGCAACTAAGTTACAGAGAAAGGTTGAACAAGTTGGGTCTTTATTCTTTGGAGCGCAGAAGGTCAAGGGGGGACTTGATTGAGGTCTTTAAAATGATGAAAGGGATAGACAGAGTTGACGTGGATAAGCTTTTCCCATTGAGGGTAGGGAAGATTCAAACAAGAGGGCATGACATGAGAATTAAGGGACAGAAGTTTAGGGGTAACATGAGGGGGAACTTCTTTACTCAGAGATTGGTGGCTGTGTGGAATGATCTTCCAGCAGAAGTGGTGGAGGCAGGATCGATTGTAACATTTAAAAGTAAAGTGGATAGGTATATGGGCGGGAAGGGAATTAAGGGGTATGGTCTGAGTGCAGGTAGATGGGACTAGGGGAAAATAAATGGTCGACACGGACCGGAAGGGCCGAGAAGGCCTGTTTCCGTGCTGTAATTGTTATATGGTTAGAAGGTATTTTAAATTAATCAATTTATGAATCAATTATGGCAGTATAAGGCACTGCCAAATGGATTGACCTCAGCCCCTAGAGTATTCACTAAATTGTTAAAACCAATTTTGGGGTTGCTTAGAGGTCAGGGCCATGTTATTATGGCCTATTTGGATATTTTAATAATTGGACAAACAAAACCTTTAGCCGAAATATCAGTGGCAGTTGTCAAATCCACATTTGAAAAACGGGTTTGTCATTCATTTGGAAAAATCCAAACTTACGCCAAATAGCACAATTGATTATTTGGGGTTTTCAATTAACTCTATCAAAAAAGTACAGAGCTAATTGAGGATTGCGTAACGCTTTTAAAGAAGCGTAAACCTTCAATTAGGCAAGTGGCGAGGCTTCTTGGGAAAAAGGTAACAGCCTTTCCAGCAGTCCAATTTGGGCCTTTGCATTATCAGCAATTACAAAGAGCAAAAGAACAGGCACAAGGTACAAATTGGGCATTATGATAGGCCCATGCAATTATCAGCTAAAGCAATTACTGATATTTTATGGTGGATTCAACATGTCTCCAGCAGTTTTAGCACAATAGAGCTGTATCAACCTTCCGTGGTTTTGCAGACTGATGTAAGTGCACTTGGATGGGGTGCCACAGACACAAATTCAAGTTGTGGAGGAAGATGGAGTTTAGAAGAAGCTGTGCTTCTGCAGACATGGGGAGTTAACCATTTAAAGCTTTTAGGAGCATTTCATGGGCTCAAAGCTTGTGTTCTAACAAAAACAGTCTGCATATTCAGCTCCAGATTGATAACACCACGGCAGTAGCATATGTCAATCACATGGGTGGTATCAAGTCGGTATCTTGTGACGGACTGGTAAACCAAATCTGGAACTGGTGCATTGATAAAACTCATTTTCTCTCAGCTATTTATCTAGCAGGAAAACTTAATACAATGGCAGACACCAGGTTACGGAAATTCCATGACAACAGAATGGTGTTGAAAGACATCATTGCCAAATATGGAGCACCTGATGTCGACTTGTTCGCATCTGGACTAAACAACCAGGTTCCCAAATATGTGTCATGGGAACCAGATCCTGGAGCAGTAGCGATTGACGCTTTCTCGCTGAATTGGGGTGGTATGTATATTTATGCATTTCCACTTTTCTGTCTCATAAATCGATGTCTGCTTAAAATCAAGCAGGACAATGCTTCAGGGGTACTGGTAATACCTGACTGGCCTACTCAGCCATGGTATCCTTTGATCCGACAGCTGGTGACATAAACTTTGATGGCTGTTCCTAAACAAAGGAATTTATTGGTGCATCCAGTGACTGGCGAATGCCATCCGTTGTATGACCGTATTGATTTGTTAATTTGCAGATTCTAAGGAGGCCATATCTGGGGCATGGATTGTCGGGTCGAACTGTCGACATGCTTACTGCATCTTGGAGATCGAGTACTCACAAGCAGTATTTCTGTTATGTAAAGAAATGGGAAGTTTACTGCGTACAAAATGATTATTGTACAGCACGTATTTCACATGTTTTGGAATTTTTGTCAACTCTCTACTATGATGAAGGACTAAGATCGTGCAATCAATACAGCAGGAAGTGCTTTGTCGTCATATTTAGTGATGAAGTCAGACAATCATGCAATTGGATCTCACTCTCTTGTGGTTCAATTTATGAAGGGCATTTTTAATTCCAGACCTCCCAAACCTAGATATATAGCTATTTGGGATGCAAGTATAGTCCTTAGGAAACTACGAGAGTGGTTTCCTACATCATCTTTGACGTTGACCAAAATTACCATAAAGTTGGCCATGCTTATGGTGTTGGTTTCAGCACAAAGGGTACAGACGTTACAAAAATTAGTTAGACAGAATGGAAACTGCTGCGGACAATGTTACGTTTTACATTTACAACCTCCTAAAACAGAGCAGGCCAGGTGTCACAGGGTTTAAAATAGTATTTGCAGCATATCTTACGAATCCATCTTTATGAGTAAAAACACATTTGGTGCAATACATTGCAGTTACAGAGAATTTACGTAATATGGAGACAGGATTGTTTATCAGTTATTAAAAAACACATACAAGAGTGTCAGTTAACACTATCTCCAGGTGGCTGAAACAAGTTTTGATTGATGCAGGTGTATTAACACAGATGTGTTTACATCTCATTCAACTAGGGTAGCAGCTACTTTGGCGGCCAAAGCGGCGGACGTGCCCATCGACCATATTATGACCCGGATGGGCAAATGAGCTGATGTTTCAGAATTTTTTATCATCGCCTGATTGTTGATCCAGGGCTGTATGCTAATGCCATTTTAAGTTCTGTTTAAATGCCCTAGTATTAGTATGTTATTAAATAAACCCTATTACTACATTGAATGCAATGTTACTACTAATGCATTATTTCTCATTCGAGTCAATCAATGCAGTGGGATGCCGAGTTTGTAATCTGCGGCATGAAATCACAAAGCTTTGAGCTCTTCACGGAATCACTCACGTGGCTTTGAAGTAAAATGGTAAGATTAAATGAGAACTTACCAGTTCGAAGTTTGATCTTGATTTTATAAGAAGTTACGTTGGTGATTACGTGCCCGCCATGCCCAACCCTCTCTCATAAAGGATCATATGGTAGTTCTCGAGTCACTGATCTTACTATGTACTTCAGAGTTGTTTATTTGTGATTTCATACCGCTGCTTTGAAATTTGGTGCGCATGCGGCCTGGCGGGCCTTCATCACCAACGTAACTCAAATCATAAAATCAAGATCAAACTTCAAACTGGTAAGTTTTCGTTTAATCTTACTAGTCTCGCTTGACAAATTTGCTAGAATTCTTTGAAAAAATAAACAGGAGAGTCAGTAGGTAGACAAAAATGTTGGAGTAACAGCATTTTTGTCTACCTTCAATTGTTCCAGCATCTGCAGTTCCTTCTTAAGCAGGACAGTCAGTAGATGTTGTTTACTTAGATTTTCAGAAAGCCTGTAATATAGTGCCATACATGACGCTGCAAGGAAGATGAGAGCCCATGGTATCAAAAGGCAGATACTACCATGGATAGCAGGTAGGCTGGATGGCAGAAGGCAAAGAATGGCAATAAAGGGGGCTTTTTTTGTCAGTAACGAGTGCTGGGGGCGCTACTCTTCATGAGACCACCATTATTCACGTTGTATATTAATGATTTGGACGGGGGGATTGAACGCTTTGTGGCCAAGTTTGCGGATGATACAAAAATAGGTGGAAGGGCAGGTAGTAGAGATAAAGCAGGGATTCTGCAGAAGGACAGGTTGGGAGAGTGGGCAGAGAAGTGGCAGATGACGAGTGGAGTGCCGCAAGGCTCGGTGTTGGGGCCGCAACTGTTTACCATATATGTTAATGATTTCGAAGAGGGAAATAGGAGCAACACTAGCAAGTTTGCGGAAGGCACAAAGCTGGGTAGCAGTGTGAACTGTGAAGAGGATGTTAGGAGGTTGCAGGGGGACCTGGACAGGTTGAGTGAGTGGGCAGATGCATGGCAGATGCAGTATAATATAGATAAATGTGAGGTTATCCACTTTGGCGGCAAAAACAAGGGGGCAGATTATTATCTCAATGCGGTTAAGTTAGGTAAGGGAGAGGTACAGTGAGACCTGGGTGTCCTTGTACACCAGTCACTGAAAGTTGGCGTGCAGGTACAGCAGGCAGTGAAGAAAGCTAATGGAATGTTGGCCTTCATAACAAGAGGATTTCAGTACAGGAGTAAAGAGGTTCTTCTGCAGTTGTATAGGGGTCTAGTGAGACCACATCTGGAGTATTGTGTACAATTTTGGTCTCCTAATTTGAGGAAGGACATCATTGTGATTGAGGCAGTGCAGCGTTGGTTCACAAGATTGATCTCTGGGATGGCAGGACTGTCATATGAGGAAAGATTGAAAAGACTAGGCTTGTATTCACTGGAGTTTAGAAGGATGAGGGGGGGGTCTTATAGAAACATATAAAATTATAAAAGGACTGGACAAGCTAGATGCAGGAAAAATGTTCCCAATGTTGGGTGAGTCCAGAACCAGGGGCCACAATCTTAGAATAAAGAGGAGATCATTTAAGACTGAGGTGAGAAAAAACTTTTTTACCCAGAGAGTTGTGAATTTATGGAATTCCCTGCCATGGAGGGCAGTGGAGGCCAAATCACTGGATGGATTTAAGAGAGAGTTGGATAGAGCTCTAGGGGCTAGTGGAGTCAAAAGATATGGGGAGAAGGCAGGCACGGGTTATTGATAGCGGACGATCAGCCATGATCACAATGGATGGCGGTGCTGGCTCGAAGGGCTGAATGGCCTCCTCCTGCACCTATTTTCTATGTTGCTATATTTTCTATGTTTCTATGAAATATAGTGACGCAAAGTGTGGAGTCATGCATTTTGGCAGTAGGAATAAAGGCGTAGATCATTTTCTAAATGAGGAGAAATCGGAGGTGCAAATATAAATGCTGGTGCAGGATTCCCAAAAAGTTAATCCGTAAGTCGAATCGGTAGTACAGAAAGCAAGCCCAATGCTCGCATTTATTTAAAGGGGGCTTGCATACAAAAGCAGGGATGCAATGCTGAGGATCTATAAAGTGCTGGGAAGGTCGCATTTGGAATATTGAGAGCAATTATGGGCACCATATCTGAGCAAGGATGTGCTGGCTCTGGAAAGGGTCCAGAGGAGGTTTACAAGTATGATCCCAGGGATGTGTAGGTTAACCTATGGAGAGCCTATACTCGCTGGAGTTTAAAAGAATGAGGGGGGGACCTCATTGAAACACAGAATAGTGGAAGGCTTGATTAGAGTGGATGTGGAGAAAATGTCTCCACTAGTGGGAGAATCTAGAACCAGAGGTCATAGTCTCAGAATTAAAGGATGTTCCTTTATGAAGGAGACAAAGAGAAATTTATGTTGTCAGAGGATGGTGAATCTGTGGAATTCTTTGCCACAGAGGGCTGTGGAGGCCAGGTCAACGGATATTTTGAAGACAGATAGATTCTTGATTAGTAACGGTGTCAGAGGTTATGGGGAAAAGGCAGGAGAATGGGGTTAGTAGGGAGAGATGATGAATGGTGGAGTAGCCATGATGTGCCGAATAGCCCAATTCTACTCCTATCACACATGACCTCGTGACAGGAATTAATTAACCTGTCCAATTGATCATCAAAGGCAGTCACTGGACCTAATATTCTTGGGACCCAGTTTACCCGCACTTTGACAGGACAGATGAGCTGACCCGCCCCACTCACGATCATCTTGCGAGGGGATGGACAAACGTCTTTGATGAAGACATTTTCAAACAATTCTACATCACTGTTTTTAAATCATTATTCTTAGAATTTGCTAACAAAACATTGGAAAAGGCTTTACAAGAAACACAGGAAGCAGAACAAAGAAACATTTACAACTATCACATTTTTGTTTCAAAACACAAGTTCCTCCAATGGGATCCCACCACTAGCCACATCTCCACCTCTTTTGCTTTCCGCATAGACCGTTCCCTCCGCAACTTCCGGGTTAACATGTCCTTTCCCACCCCCTCCCCAAGTACTTTCCCCTGCAACCACAGGAGATGCAACACATGTCTGATCTCAGACAACGATGAGAAGGTCTACCGGGAGGAGGTGGCTGATCTGGCACTCTGGTGCCAGATCATTAAAAAAACTTAAGGAGCTGATCGTGGAATTCAGGATGGCATATCATCCGAGGACGTACACACCATTAATACTGGGGATACTGTGGATAGGGTAAGCTGTTATAAATACCTGGGAGTCCACATCTCTGAGGATATGACATGGACATCACACGCTGCAGCACTAGCGAGTAAGGCAAGGCAGCGCCTTTACCACCTCAGGCAATTGAGGAAATTCAGAGTGTCTCCGAGGATCCTCCAGTGCTTCTACTCAGCGGCTGTGGAAAGCATCTTGTCCGGAAATATTACAATCTGGTTTGGGAATTGCCTTGCCCAGGACAAGAAGGCTTTGCAGAGAGTAGTGCGTTCGGCCAAACGCACTATGGGAACTTCACTCGCCCCTTACAGGAACTATACATCAGGAGGTGCAACTCCAGAGCCAATAAGAGACCCCTTCCACCCCTGCAACGGACTGTTCCAGCTGCTACGGTCAGGCAAAAGCCTCCGTTGCCATGCTGTGAGAACGGAGAGGTTGAGAAGGAGTTTCTTCCCAGAGGCCATTAGGACTGTGAACTCCTATCTCATCAGGGACTAACTTTACTGTACCACAATACCGCCCAAAATATTTAATATGTAAAAGAACACGTGATTCTGTTCCATTCTGTTTGTAGGTCGTTTGTTGGTTTGTTTTTTGCACAAAGTCCGCGAGCATTGCCACTTTTCATTTCACTGCACATCTCGTACGTGTATGTGACGAATAAACTTGATGACTTGATGTCCCTATACCTCCTCTCTCGACTCTGTCCAAGGACCCCGACAGTCTTTTCACGTGAAGCAGAGGCTCATTTGTACCTCCTCCAACCTCATCCATGTGAGGACTCCTATATACGGCGAGACCAAGCGCAGTTCGTTTCACTGAACACCCCTGCTCAGTCCACCTAAACCTACATGATCTCCCGGTTGCTAAACATTTTAACTCCCCCTCCCATTCCCACGTTGACCTTTCTGTCTGTCCTGGGCCTCCTTCATTGTCAGAGTGAGTCCCAGTGTAAATTGGAGGAACAACACCTCGTATTCCGCTTGGGTAGCTTACAGCCCAGCAGTATGAATATTGACTTCTCTAACTTCAAGAACCCTTTGCCTCCTCTCTCTCTCCATCCATCCCTAGTTCTTCGACTAGCCTGACTATCCTTGTTTACATTTTATCTGTTTGCTTTGTTGTTACCTTCTCCTAGCTAACAAGCTATTCTACATTTTACTTGATCTCCATCCCCTTTGTCTCATTTTCACACCTTACATTTCCTTATCTCTGTATCTTCCTCTCCACTCATTCAGTCTGAAGAAAGGTCTCAACCCAAAAAGTCATCCATTACTTCTATCCAGAGATGCTGCCTGTCCCGCTGAGTTACCCCAGCATTTTGTGCCTATCTCAAAGTTCCAATATAATCTGCTTGGGATGTTGTTGGTGCCACGATAAAGATTTACTTACATTTTCTTACACATTACCTAGCATAAATTGACCTGCAAATCAAGCTAGTAGAAATGGAGCAGGAAAGAGACGGCTTCAGCTGCAAACCCAGCCACATTCCTGATCCTTGGTATTCATTCCTTAACTTTGGCTCTGGCCTCACACTTGACGTGTATGGAGACACACTCTGGATTCCTGACTCTAGCCACACTCCCTGCTAGTCCACTGGATACCCCCTAACCCTGGCTCACATTCCAGGCCTTCTGGAAATTATCTACTGACTGCTTTTTCCACAAACCACTTTGGCAAATCATTGATCAAACAGGATTTCCCTTTAAAAATAAAGCATAGTGACCATGATTTGTTATGTGACCTGCTGTAATATTTTTTAGAACAACTTCCAATATTTTCCATGGCAGATATTAAATTAATTGGATTTTAGTCCGGCTTTATCTCCTTTCCCTGAATAATTGAATTTGCTTCTTTTAAATTTGATTAAATCTTCCCCAAATCTAGGACATTTTTGAAAGTAAAACTAACACATCAACCATCCTATCAGTCCCTTCTTTTAAGACCAGAGGATGCTTCTCGCCAACAGTTTAACCTCCAAAAAACTCTTTATTTTAATATATATCTTTTCACACAAACAGCAAATATAATTCATAGAAACATAGAAAAATAGGTGCAGGAGTAGGCCATTCGGCCCTTCGAGCCTGCACCGCCATTCAATATGATCATGGCTGATCATCCAACTCAGTATCCCGTACCTGCCTTCTCTCCATACCACCTGATCCCTTTAGCCACAAGTGCCACATCTAACACCCTCTTAAATATAGCCAATGAACTGGCCTCAACTACCTTCTGTGGCAGAGAATTCCAGAGACTCACCACTCTCTGTGTAAAGAATGTTTTCCTCATCTCGGTCCTAAAGGAATTCCCCCGTATCCTTAGACTGTGACCCCTTATTCTGGACTCCCCCAACATCGGGAACAATCTTCCAGCATCTAGCTTGTCCAACCCCTTAAGAATTTTGTCAGTTTCTATAAGATCCCCCCTCAATCTTCTAATTTCCAGCGAGTACAAGCCGAGTCTATCCAATCTTTCCTCATATGAAAGTCCTGACATCCCAGGAATCAGTCTGGTGAATCTTCTCTGTACCCCCTCTATGGCAAGGATGTCTTTCCTCAGATTTGGAGACCAAAACTGTACGCAATACTCCAGATGTGGCCTCACCAAAACCCTGTACAACTGTAGTAGAACCTCCCTGCTCCTATACTCAAATCCTTCCGCTAAGAATGCTAACATACCATTTGCTTTCTTCACTGCCTGCTGCACCTGCATGCCTACTTTCAATGACTGGTGTATCATGACACCCAGGTCTCGTTGCATCTCCCCTTTTCCTAATCTGCCACCATTCAGATAATAGTCTACCCTCATGTTTTTGCCACCAAAGTGGATAACCTCACATTTATCCACATTATACTGCATCTGCCATGCATCTGCCCATTCACTCAGCCTATCCAAATCACCCTGCAGCCTCCAAGCATCCTCCTCACACCTAACTATACCCCCCAGCTTGGTGTCATCTGCAAATTTGGAGATGTTGCATTGAATTCCCTCATCCAAATCATTAATATATATTGTAAATAGCTGGGGTCCCAACACTGAGCCTTGCGGTACCCCACTAGTCACTGCCTGCCACTCTGAAAAGGACCCGTTTACTCCTACCCTTTGCCTCCTGTCTGCTAGCCAGTTCTCTATCCACCTCAATACTGAACCCCCAATACCGTGTGCTTTAAGTTTGTATGCTAATCTCTTATTCGGGAACTTGTCGAAAGCCTTCTGAAAGTCTAGATATAACACATCCACTGGTTCTCCCTTATCCACTCTACTAGTTACATTCTCGAAAAATTCTATCAGATTTGTCAGACATGATTTACCTTTCGTAAATCCATGCTGACTTTGTCCAATGATTTCACCACTTTCCAAATGCGCTGCTATCCCATCTTTAATAACCGACTCTAGCAGTTTCCCCACTACCGATGTTAGACTAACTGGTCTGTAATTCCCCCCGTTCGCTCTCCCTCCTTTTTTAAAAAGTGGGATTACATTAGCTACCCTCCAATCCTCAGGAACTACTCCAGAATCTAAGGAATTTTGAAAAATTATCACTAATGCATCCACTATTTCTGTGGCTACCTCCTTGAGTACTCTGGGATGCAGACTATCTGGCCCTGGGGATTTATTGGCCTTCAATCCGTTCAATTTACCCAACACCACCTCCCGGCTAACCTGGATTTCACTCAGTTCCTCCATCTTATTTGACCCCCGTTCCACTGCTATTTCCGGCAGATTATTTATGTCTTCCTTAGTGAAGACAGAACCAAAGTAGTTATTCAATTGGTCTGCCATGTCATTGTTCCCCATGATCAATTCACCTGTTTCTGACTGCAAGGGACCAACATTTGTTTTAACTAGTCTCTTTCTCTTCACATATCTATAAAAACTTATGTAGTCAGTTTTTATGTTCCCTGCCAGTTTCCTTTCATAATCTATTTTCCCTTTCCTAATTAAGCCCTTTGTCCTCCTCTGCTGGATTCTGAATTTCTCCCAGTCCTCCAGTAGGCTGCTTTTTCTGGCAAATTTGTATGCCTCATCTTTTGTTTTTATACTATCCCTGATTTCCCTTGTTATCCATGGATGCACCACCTTCCCCGATTTATTCTTTTGCCAAACTGGTATGAACAATTTTTGTACTTCATCCATGCAGTCTTTAAATACCTTCCATTGCACATCCACTGTCAACCCTTTAAGAATCACCTGCCAGTCTATCTTGGCCAATTCACATCTCATACCTTCAAAGTTACCTTTGTTCAAGTTCAGAACCCTTGTTTCTTCAAACCAAGTGCACATTCAACTAATGCTAATTATATTCCGACACTGACGTGACAGCATGTTTTCAAACATTCATACCCAATAGAATTTTATTTTGAATGCAAAGATAAAATTGAATAATCGGTTACTCACTTTTTCAGTACCTCTTCTTTTTTCTTGTGCTGATCACTGCCAATTTCAAAGGAGAACCCAGTGAAGAGACGAATGTTTCTCTTTAATGTGGGAACCTAAAACGCATCAATTACAAAAAAAAAACATGAAAAGTTAATTTAAAGTAACTTTCTGAACATTAGCGCAAAAAGGAGCAGGTTAGCCCTGGCAGATAATAGCTCTGGCAGGTAACGTTGAGGAGAATCCAAAGAGACGTTATTAAGGGAAAGAGAGCAATTAGAAGGGAAGAAAGGACCTCTCCGAAACCAAAGCAGTCATCTGTGTGGTGACACAAGAGATGGGCAAGGTCCTTAACAAGTTAATCTCTGGTTTTACTATGGAAAAGGTCAAGAATGAAGAACTTGGAATAATGAACAGATATCGCATGAGGACAGTCTGTATTATGGTCAAGGATATGTTGGAAGTCCTAAGGTATATGAAGGTAGATAAATCTCCAGGGCTTGATCAGATAAATCCGAGGACATTGTGGAAAGGTAGAGAATAGATTGCAAGAGCCCTGGTTGAGATATATGATCATTAGACACTGATGATATGCCAGAAGACTGGAGGGTGACTAACGTTATGCCTCGTTTTAAGAAGGGCTGTATGGAAAAGCCTGCTAACTATAGACCTGTGAGCCTAACAGTTGTAGTAGGCAAGTTAATGGAGAGAATTCTAAGGGAAAAGATATATACCGGAGTAAACATTTTGATAAACAGCACAGCTAGGGATAGTCAGCATTGTTTTCTCCGTGGGATAACGTGCCTTATGAATCTGATTTGGTTGGAACCAAAAAGGTTAATGAGGCCAAAGGCCTTTGAAAAGTTTCCGTACAGTAGGCTGCTCTGGAAGGTTACATTGTGCAGGATCCAGGGAGAGCTATCCAACTGGATAGAGAATTGGCTTCGTGAAAGGAAGCAGATGATGATGGTGGAAGGTTGCTTTTCAGACCGATGGCCTGTCACGAGTGGTGTCCCTCAGAGAACGATTGCTGTTTGTGGTATATATCAACAACTTGGATGAGAACATACAAGGCACGATTTGTAAGTTTACAGATGACACTAAAGTGGGTAGCATCGTAGACAGTGAAGATTGTTAACAAAAATTGAACCAGGTGCTTGATCAGCTGGGCAAGTGGGCTGAGATGGCGAATGGAGTTTAATACTGATAATTGTGAGATGTTCCATTTTGGGAAGACAACCCTGGGCTGGGTCTTCATGGTGAATGGTAGGGCCCTGGGGAGTGTTGTAGAGGATGAAGGAGTACAGGTACACTTTTCCTTGAAAGTGGCATCACAGGTAGATAGGGTGGATAAAATGGCTTTTGGTATATTGGCATTCATCAGTCATTGAGTATAGAAGTTGGGATGCTATGTTAAAGTTGTACAACACATTGAGGTGGCATAATTTGTAGTTTTATAGTATTAGTCGCCCTGCTATAGGATGTCATTAAACGGGAAAGAGTGCAGCGAAGATTTAAGAGGACGTGGCCAACACTTGAAGGCCTGAGCTATATGGAGAGGTTGGGCTGGACAGGACTTTTCTCCTTGTAGCGCAGGTGGCTGACGGGTGATCTTATCCGTGTACAAAATCATGAGAGGAATATTTAGGGTGAATGCAGAGTCTTTTATCCAGGATAGGAGAATCAAGAACCAGAAAACAAAGGTGTAAGGTGAAAGGGTAAAGATTTAATAGGAACGAGGGGCAACCTTTTATCTGAGGGTGATGGCTATTATGGAACAAGCTGACAGAGGAAATAGTTGAGGCACATGGAACAAACATATGCAATTTGTACTTGTTTAGATGTGGCATCTTGGTCAGCATGGATACGTTGGGTTGAAACCTGCTTCTGTGCTGTATGACTCAATTACTCGAGATTACAGTAGAAAAAAGGCATAACACATCCCCACTGTAATTAACTTTTACATGCAAGCAGTACATTTTTGTACACAAAAGGTCTGATACAGATGATTAATAAACGTGTCATGTGGCTAGATAACAAAATAATTGTTTAACTTTTTAAGAGGGGCACTGTCACGAAAAAAAAGCACCGGATTTAAGTATTTGCATTTAATTAATGAGTTGCTAATCTACACAATAAAATATATATATTCTCCATTGTATTCTATTTGCTCTATGCTTAACGTCATGGAATTAGGAGACGATTAACCAAAAAAAGCACTGTTGTGAGTATTCGCTAGTCTTTATGCATGGAGCAGACTGCGTCAATGGTAATATCTTAGTCAAAGGAATGCATCCCTTTACAATCATCAGAAAATTTCACCCACAAATTAAAAATGGTTTGTCTTATGCAATTGCTGTGTATCAATTTGGTTCCAATAAAAAAAAAATGAGCATGGGACTCTCCACAGAATTAAATAAGCTATATATGTATTTTTCCAAATTCTAAAATCATACAGCATAGAAACAGACTGTTGAACTACTTAAAATGATCAATCTCACGTAGACTTTCAGTCAGCTTACCGAACCTGGCCTATTGTATAAGATTTTGTGCAGAGTTTTGAGATCTTCAGCCTTAGTTTTGCTCATGAAATAGTGTATCCTTTCAATTTCTCCCAGCCTTGTGCCTGTACCTAATTGATACAAAATCAAAAAACAATCATTGTTGCTCCGACAAGTTTCCATTAGCAAAGCTGTTACCCAATCAAGACTTTTTTTTTTTAATTTAAAATACCTCAACTGGTTAAGTTAAAGAGAATTTTGGTCTTTAATTTCAAAAATGTAAAACTGCCAAGGTTTGCCGAGTCAGATAATAATCTGAGATAGCAAGGCGGCTGCAAAAATAAAATTGAATTGGATATATACCACAGAACGGGTCCATATTCCACATAAGCATCTTTCCATTATTTTGTCTAACCAACTTAGTATAATGTTAGCAAAATACCACAACGTATCAGGAGAATCAGGAGATAGAAGGGGAAATAGATACAATTCTTCTTCTTAAATCGTTTGCTCCTCTAGAGTGCATAGGCCATTGACAAACATCCTCTACCTCACTCGGTTGTTGGCAGTTCTTTCAAGATCTGCCCAGTTGAGCCCACTCTCAGACATTTCTGTCTGGACACCTCTTCTCCAGCTGTTCCTGTGACAACCTCTCTTCCTTTTTCCTTGTGGTTTCCATTTCAGGGCTTGCCAGGTGATGTTTGTGGCAGGTTTCATGAGGGTGTGACCAATTCAACTCCATTTTCTCCTTCGAATTTGTAAGTCAATGGGCTCCTGGCTTGTTCATTTCCACAGATCCACATTGCTTACTTTGTCTCTCCGCCAGATGTTAAGTATTCTCCTAAGGCAGGTATTAATGAATGTTTGCAGCCTGTTTGTTATGTGTTTTGATGTTTTCCATGTTTCTGATCCATACAGCATCACCTGTTTCACATTTGAGCTAAAGACGCATATTTTGGTGTTGATTGCGATGTGTTTTGAGCTCCAGATCTTCCTGAGCATGTTAAACACCGCCCTAGCATTATTGATTCTACTTTTTATGTCTGCCTCTGCCCCTCTGGTGATGTCCACAACACTGCCTAGATATGTGAATGTTTCTACCTCCTCTAGAGCAGTGCTGTGCATAAGGATAGGGTTGCTGGTTTTGGAGTGGATCCTCATCACCCGTGTCTTTGCTGTATTGGGTGTAAGACCAAGTTTTGTTGCAGCTTGTGAGAGTCTATCCGTCATCTCCTGCATTTATATCTGTGTGTGTGAAAGGAGAGCTATGTCGTCTGCAAAGTCAAGATCATCTAGCTGCTCCCACATTGTCCACTGAATTCCATTTAAATATCATGGGGGATCCTTTTTATGCTATCCAATAACTCCTCTTGAAATGCTTATTACATGAACACTGTATATGGCTCAGTTTGGGATTTGCACATTTGGTTGTACAGCATGCTCATTACGTGTGTAAGAAAGAACTGTAGATGCTGGTTTAAATCGAAGGTAGACACAAAATGCTGAAGTAACATGCAGCATCTCTGGTGACAATTTGGGTCGAGCCACTTCTTCAGACTGAAGAGGTCTACCTTCAAATTCAATTTTTAACAATCAAAATATTATGGAATATTGTAGTCTCCTTATGGCATGGCACATGCTTTACCCAGTGACAACATTTGAAAGTAAATCATCCATGTTCCTTCCACAGACCATAATCCATTATGACTTCTAAGGAATTGATTCAAACCACACCGGTTCTTCACTTTCCTGGTTTCCTCATAGAAAAGATAAATCCATTAAACCATAAAAATATTAGCAACTATAAATTATTAAACTGAGATGTTTACCTTCAGGAACACTAAATGTCTCTTTTGCAGACGGTGTCACTTGTAAAGTCAGTCTTTCCACCTTTCTCTTTTCCCTTTTTCCCTCTACAATCGGGCTTCTTTCCAGCAATCCAACTATAACATTAAAAATTATATTCTTGTAAATGATGAAACCAGGAACTGCAGATGCAGGCATTACCAAGGAAAGACACAAAATGACGGGACAACTAAGCGGGTCAGGCAGCATCCCTGGAGAATATGGATATGCGATGTTTTGGGTTGGCACCCTTCTTCAGCCTCCGTCGTTATTTCTTCAGTCAACATCACGTATGCATGTTCTCCAGGGATGCTGCTTGACCCACTGAGGTGCTCTGGCACTTTGTGCCTTTCTTTAAAAATAAATGTTTGACTTAAGATATCTTAAATTATTTGTACTTTACCTCTCTCCTCCTCCTCCTCCTCTTCCTCCTCCTCCTCTTCTTCACTTTCCAATTTTTCTTCTATTTTTGTGGAAGACTTGTCAGGCTTATTTCTCTTCTTTGTTGCTTCAGCCTTCTTTGCTTTCTCAGGCGTAGCCATCTTTGCACACGTGTGGACAGGATATCTACCAATTTCAAATTAATACACATTAGTTAGGTAGATGATATGAGCATTTTAATTAAAGTGCACTCAGATTGGATCAATATCTGCTTTAAAAAAAATCTAACTCCAAGATCTTATTTTTATTTCCTCCTGTCAGATCAACCGTGATTATTTTGTATTTACCACCTGCTCTCAATCAGCACTCAAACAATGTGTGTAGTCTCTCGATCTCTAACACTGATATTCTTTTTCTTCTCTGCACCCCCTGCCATCTCTGCAATACAGAAATTAAACACATTTTAAGTTTTAGTTCTGATGAAATGTCATCAACCGAAGTGTTAATTCTGTTTTTTTTGTCAGGCACTGTTGTGCACTTGCAACACATTGTCTTTATTTGATTCAAACAATTCAAATTGCAGGTGGCTGCAAAAAACAAGTACCATTCCCAAGAAACACGGGGCAGTACTCGTGCCTTGGTCACTAGTCATGCCTCCAGGAAATATTGGTAATTATCTTATTGCTGTTTGTGGAATCTCACTGTGCAGAAATTGCCTGCTGAGTTCCTACAGTTCAAACTTAAATGGCTTTGAGTGCTTTGGAATTTTATGTTGCAAAAGATGCTATAACAAGAATTTCCTTCAAAATAGCATTAATCATCAGTTTTGTATTAATGAATTAAGTGGTTAGTGCTGTTATAAACACATATTTTAAAAAACATGTCATTTTGTCTCCTTAGTAGATCTGCACTCCTTACAATATGGGCTAAGGATCTAATTTTACAAGTCAAGTTTAAAAAACATCTGAAGAAGGGTCTCGACCCGAAGCGTCACCCATTTCTTCTCTCCAGAGATGCTGCCTGACTCACTGAGTTACTCCAGAATTTTGTGTCTACCTTCAATGTATTTACTCAGAATGTCAATGTTACTGAATCTTCAATTTTCTTAATAAACATAACTAGCCAAAAACATGACTTAGAATATCTTAAAGTATATATTGTATCTGATAGACTGGAAACCACCAGATACAAAATATTTAATCAATAGCTCTTCGCAAATTTACAACAAGCAAAACCTCTGAAAAAGGTAATGTGTCACTGTCTTTTCTCCAAGGTAGTGAAGTCTCAAATTAGATAGTACATGTTCAAGGTGGCCAGGTTAAGAGATTTAAAAGGGGCCAGAGGGGCAATTTTCTCTCTCACACACAATAAGACAATTTCTCTCACACAATGGTGGATATATACAAAGAGTTACTTTCCCGACTTCACCACAAACCGCAACGTTCCAATCCACCGCATTCCACTAAAACCCACTCGCTAGTTGATTTAAATGGCCATTAATTTACAGGAATCAAACACTAAATTCCTTCCATTTGGCCCAGAAATTCATGAAAATGAGATTTAAAAATTATGTTATATTGTGGATTATTGTGTGAATGTTATTTGGACACTTAGGCAATTTAAAAAAAGTTTATCTTTTCTTAAGAAATGGATAGATGTTTAGATCTACTCATTGAATTTTGTAATTAGCTACAATTAGATAACTAACTAATTATATGCTTTAATTTCAGGTCATCCAAGTAAGATTGTTTCATATTTGTTTCAGAATGCTTCAATCTATAATAACTGAAAATTTCATTGAGTTCTCTTAATTTTTAAGAAAGTTATGGGCTTTTAACTGTTCCAGCACAGCTTTTGAGTTAAGTCAATGGAAAGGCAATGGGGAACAAGATGCTAATTTCCGAGTATGCAAATGGCCATAACTTCCTTATTACTGAAGATATGAAAGTGAATTAGGTGTCAAATTAAACTTTTTTTTTATGCTTTATCTGATGGGATAAATTGCAGACTTGATTTTTTAAATCTCAAAATTTTGTAACATTGCTACAGTCTGTGGGTCAGAAAGTAGAGGATCCAGTGGCAGAGAAAGGGAGTTAATTCCTAGGTCCAAGAGATTGGATGGGACTATGGTGTTCAAGGGAGAGCTATAATGGATAAATAGGTATCTAATAGTAGATAATAGGCACCCTTGGTGTCTACGTGTCTGTATACGAGTTTAGGGTCAGCGGGATGCCGTCTGCTATGGACCTGTTGTGACATGGCCAAACAGAGGCAAATGGGAGTAGCTCAGGTAGACAACTCATTGGACGTAATGGACATTGGGCTGAAGGACCTCTTTCTGGTTTCTACTGAGGATAACACCTCGTGAAATACCACAATTCAATAATTAACTACATTCTGTATCTTCACTGTATTGCACAGGTAACAATCCAGTTAATGTGGCCTTTTAGTTTCACTGGCCTACCTATTCTCTGTCATTCTGAAATTTTACTGCAGCGAATATGTATGCAAAACATCTCATAAAAATCTCCACAATTCTAATTGTGATCAAGATTATGTGCTTCTTTCTCTGACTAAATAAGTTATTCTGAGCTCCTTGAGAATATTTATTATGTTCTCGAGGAGCCCAAAATGCTATGGTAAAATAGTTTGGACCTGTACATGTTGGAGTATAGAAGGATGAGGGAGATTCTCATTGAAACCTACCAAATAATGAAAAGCCTAGGTAGAGTGACTGTTGAGAGGATGTTTCCAGTAGTGGGAAAGTCTCGGACCAGAGGGCACAGTTTAATAATTAAAGGATGCACCTTTAGAATATTGATGAAGAGAAATTACTTTAGCCAGAGGTGAATCTGTGGAATTCATACCCACAGATGGCTGTGGAAGCCATGTCATTGGGTATTTTATAAGTAGAGATGAATAGATACTTGATTGGTAAGGACGTCTAAGGTTATGAGGGAAAGGCAGGAGAATGGGGTTGAGAAAGATATATAGATCAGCCATGATCGAATGACAGAGTAGACTTGATGGGCTGAATGGCCTAATTCTGTTCCAATGTTTTATGGTCTAAAATACTAACAGGGCAATCAGCCAGCAGTGGAAGTTATTTTTATCCAAATATTTGTTTAGTATGTCAATTACCAATTTTAAGAACATCAATATGACTGGTGATGGGATATGTCATGCTTTATAATAATTCAATTTCTCACTGTTCCATGAAGAATAAGCTCCAGTTTTACTTATTGTACAGATTAACCTCCAGTATCAGACTCAAACACTTCATTCCGAACAATTTACAAAGACAGAAAATACAGGAATATGGGGGGAAATTTGAATACTTTGCACAGAGGAGTCAGAGGGAGAAAATAGTAAGAATGGGTCCAGTTGCCTACAAGGAGGGACTGCAAAGACAAGGTTCAAGGTTTGAAACTTCTGACATTCTGACAGGACCAGTCAGGATAGATGGAGGAAGGCAATATCTCCGGATTGATGTATTACTGATTGCCTTAGAACAGAGAAGGACCGTGCAGGACTTGGACGAGGACAAATTCCATCCCTCAAATAAATAGAGAAATAAAGAAGTGCAGATACTGGTTAAGACATTAAAGAGGACACAAGGTGCTGGAGTAACTAAAGAGGTCAGGCTCTGGAGAAGATAGATAGGTGATGTTTAGGGTCGAAATCCGTCTTCAGGCTGAAAAGCACTTTGTGCCCAATCCCTCAAACAATGACTGATCTTTGGAATGATTTTCCCCGGCAGGCTATGAAGGACCAGCCACGATGTTCATTCAATATACGGTTAACAAATTACTGACTAAGAGAAGCGGGAGATTTGAAGATCATGCAGGAGAAACTAAGTTAGAGTTTGAACATCCATAATCCTGCCTGAAAAGACTGGAAGGGATTGGATCTCTGCTTCTTATTCTTGTGTTTTTTGTTGTTCAAATGATCGGTGTAACAATGCAGGCGGCCTGAAAAGATGCCAAGAGGATGCAGGAGGAAGTAACTGCGGACAGAAGCAGGTGGGTGGTGTGGCGAGCCACTGTTTATAAACAACGTTGGTGCTACTTGATCAGCTTCTCTGCGCGGGAATAGAGACGGCAGTACTCCTTCACACATTCTCCAATTCTCTCTCCCACTACACCTCTCTCTCTACCCCCACCTCCCTCACTTTCTCTACCCCCCCCATACACTCAGTCTCCACCTGCCCCTCTCTCTCTCTGCCCCCTTACTCTCTCTTTAGCCCCTACCTAGCTCAGTCTACTCCTCACTCACTCCCTACCCCCCTCACTCACTCTCTCTCTACCCCCTCACTCACTCTCTCCCTACCCCCTCACTCGCTCTCTCCCTACCCCCCTCACTCGCTCTCTCCCTACCCCCCTCACTCACTCTCTACCCCCCTCACTCACTCTCTCCCTACCCCCTCACTCACTCTCCCTACCCCCCTCACTCACTCTCTCCCTACCCCCCTCACTCACTCTCTCTCCCTATCCCCTCACTCACTCTCTCCCTATCCCCCTCACTCACTCTCTCCCTACCCCCCTCACTCACTCTCTCCCTACCCCCCTCACTCACTCTCTCCCTACCCCCCTCACTCACTCTCTCCCTATCCCCTCACTCACTCTCTCTACCCCCTCACTCACTCTCTCCCTACCCCCTCACTCACTCTCTCTACCCCCTCACTCACTCTCTCCATACCCCGCTCACTTACTCTCTCCCTACCCCCCTCACTCTCTCCCTACCCCCCTCACTCTCTCCCTACCCCCCTCACTCACTCTCTACCCCCCTCACTCACTCTCTCCCTACCCCCCTCACTCACTCTCTCCATACCCCGCTCACTTACTCTCTCCCTACCCCCCTCACTCTCTCCCTACCCCCCTCACTCTCTCCCTACCCCCCTCACTCACTCTCTACCCCCCTCACTCACTCTCTCCCTACCCCCCTCACTCACTCTCTCCCTATCCCCTCACTCACTCTCTCCCTACCCCCCTCACTCACTCTCTCCCTACCCCCCTCACTCACTCTCTCCCTATCCCCTCACTCACTCTCTCCCTACCCCCCTCACTCACTCTCTCCCTATCCCCCTCACTCACTCTCTCCCTACCCCCCTCACTCACTCTCTCCCTACCCCCCTCACTCACTCTCTCCCTACCCCCCTCACTCACTCTCTCCCTATCCCCTCACTCACTCTCTCTACCCCCTCACTCACTCTCTCCCTACCCCCTCACTCACTCTCTCTACCCCCTCACTCACTCTCTCCATACCCCGCTCACTTACTCTCTCCCTACCCCCCTCACTCTCTCCCTACCCCCCTCACTCTCTCCCTACCCCCCTCACTCTCTCCCTACCCCCCTCACTCACTCTCTACCCCCCTCACTCACTCTCTCCCTACCCCCCTCACTCACTCTCTCCATACCCCGCTCACTTACTCTCTCCCTACCCCCCTCACTCTCTCCCTACCCCCCTCACTCTCTCCCTACCCCCCTCACTCACTCTCTACCCCCCTCACTCACTCTCTCCCTACCCCCCTCACTCACTCTCTCCCTATCCCCTCACTCACTCTCTCCCTACCCCCCTCACTCACTCTCTCCCTACCCCCTCACTCACTCTCTCTCTACCCCCCCCCCACACACTCTCTGTACCCCCCTCACTCTCTCTACCCCGCCCCCTCCTCACTCTCTCTACCCCCTCACTCACTCTCTCTCTATCCCCCTCATCTCTCTCCCTACCCCCCTCACTCTCTCCTCTCCAACCCCGCCCCCTTCGCTCTCTCTGTACCCCCCATCACTCTCTCTCTACCCCCCCCCCTCAATCTATCTCTCGACTCCCCGCTGTCGATCTGCGGATCCGGGGGGGGGGGGGGGGCGGGACGACCATTGCTGGAGCGGGCGAACTGACGGACGGTCGGTCGGCCGGTCATCTGCGGAATGAAGGCCGCGGCGTTTCTAATCTCTCCCCACAGTCAACCCCGGGAGAGACGTTTCCTCCCCTCACACCCCGGGCGCGTATAATAAAGTCCGGGTGCCGCACACAGACGGCGCGGCGATCGGGACGGACGCCGGAGATGGGTGGGTGTGTGTTGTTTTTAAAAAATTAACATGCTCTCCGTGAGACGATCCGAGCGAACCACCCGTGATCGGTCGGTCGAGCGGGAGAGAGACGGACGGACGGACGGGAGGGGAGATTTGAGCTGAGGCGATGCGAGATGAGCTCCAGGACCAGTGGGCGGGAGAGTGAGAGAAAGGGAGGCTGGATTTTACCTGAGTCCCGTGAGCCGAGCCGAGCCGAGCCGAGCCCAGCGGCGATTGAGTGAGCGAGTTAGTGAGCGAGCGGACGGGCGCTTCCTCCTGCGCGCGGTGGACGATCGGGCGGGCGGGCAACGGAATCGCGCGCCACCAGCGAGCGGCCGCAAGATTCAAAATGGCAGTTGTGGCGCACGCGGCAAAAGCGGCTGCCAATGGAAGCGCGCGGGCGGGCGGGCGACGGAGCGGACACCCCCAAACCCCCTCCCCCCCCATCCCGGGCCCGCTGGCATCAACTCTATGGGCCGAGTGGTCGGCATCGCTGGAGCACATCCCCTTCATCGGACCGAACAAGGTCAATATTTATTATAAACTGCGATTAAAACGTGTAGGAAGAAACCAAGCAAGAAGCTGGTTTCCTCCAAATACCAAGGCATACTTTCGGCCCAACTTGCCCACACTGTCAAGTCAAAGTCAAACAAACTTTATTGTCATTTAGAAATACATTGGTATATGCAGTTCCAAACGAAATTACGTTGCATTTGGCTCCCTGTGCAACACGGTAAATTAACAGAAGGATAGGCATGGATAAAAAGGATAAAAGGATAAATAGACAATGGTGGCAGCCCATTAAGGCCCAACAAGTTGGGAAATGGGGAAGTACGACGGGATCTGGGGGTCCTTGTACATCAGTCTATGAAAGTAAGCATGCAGGTACAGCAGGCAGTGAAGAAAGCGAATGGCATGTTGTTGGCCTTTATAGCAAGAGGAATCGAATATGGTAGCAATGTTACAAAATGTTGAGATTTTAAAAATCAAGTCTGCAATTTATCCCATCAGATAAAGCATAAAAATAAGTTTAATTTGACACCTAATTCACTTTCATATCTTCAGTATTAAAAAAGTTATGACCATTTTGATACTCTGAAATTAGCATCTTGTTCCCTATTGCTTTTCCATTGACTTCGAGTTCAAGTGAGTTTATTGTCATGTGTCCCTGATAGGACAATTAAATTCTTGCTTTGCTTCAGCACAACAGAACATAGTAGGTATTGACTACAAAACAGATCAGTGTGTCCATATTCCATTATATAAATATATACACTCATGAATAAATAAACTGATAAAGTGCAAATAACAGATAATGGGTTATTAATGTTCAGAGTTTTGTCCGAACCAGGTTTAATAGCCTGATGGCTGTGGGGAAGTAGCTATTCCTAAACCTGGTTGTTGCAGTCTTCAGGCTCCTGTACCTTCTACCTGAAGATAGCAGGGAGATGAGTGTGTGGCCAGGATGGTGTGGGTCCTTGATGATGCTGCCAGCCTTTTTGAGGCAGCGACTGCGAGAAATCCCCTCGATGGAAGGAAGGTCAGAGCCGATGATGGACTGGGCAGTGCTTACTACCTTTGTAGTCGTTTCCTCTCCAGGGCGCTCAAGTTGCCGAACACTCTGTACACTCTGGAGTTTAGAAGGATGAGAGGGAATCTCATTGAAACATATAAGAATGTTAAGGGTTTGGACACGCTAGAGGAAGGAAACATGTTCCCGATGTTGGAGGAGTCCAGAACCAGGAGCCACAGTTTAAGAATAAGGAGTAAGCCATTTAGAACGGAGACGAGGAAACACTTTTTCTCTCAGATTGGTGAGTCTGTGGAATTCTCTGCCTCAGAGGGCGGTAGAGGTGGGTTCTCTGGAGAGAGAGAGACAACTAGATAGGGCTCTTAAAAATAGCGGAGTCAAGGGATATTGGGAGAAGGCAGGAACGGGGTACTGATTGGGGATGATCAGTCATGATCACGTTGAATGACGGTGCTGGCTCGAAGGGCCGAATGGCCTACTCCTGCGCCTATTGTCTATTGTCTTTTGTCATCTACACTAGTCCCACCTGCCCGCCGTTGGTCCCTATCCCTCTAAACCTGCCTATCCTGTCTAAATGGTTCTTAAACGTTGTGATAGTCCCACCCCTCAATTACCCCATCCGGCACCTTGTGATCCATTCACCCACCACTTTTTGTGTGGAAAAAGTTACCCCTTATATTCTTATTAAATCTTTTTCCCTTCACTTTAAATGGGCCAGAGACTATGCAACCACCTGATCTATTCCAAATGCTGGAGTAACTCATGTAGGCAGCATCTCTGAAGAAAATGAATAAGGTAGCATTCGGATAGGGACCCTTCTTCAGACTCAAGTAAAACAAGGCATTTTGTTTTCTGTCAAAAATCATACCATTAGTTTTATTAAAAAATTCCCCACTTTGCACACTTGTTATGTGGAGCTCTTTCAAAACTCCTTCTTCACAACAAATTCCGGTCACCAGCAACCCCATGTTTGTTGATTGTATCGGTTTTTCTATTTGGTTATGTTCATGTTCATAAGCACTCAGATCGCAACATGGTCCAACCCTCACTAGATTTATAATCTTTGCCACACCAATAGACTCATGTAAGATGAGGAAATAACAGAATAATCTTTAAATTAATTGGCAAGAAACAGGAAACAAATGGTTACATCCAATAAAAGGTTATGTCTAACTCTTTCCTGAATTCAATGTGCAAAATGTTCACATACAAGTGGAGCAGCTATGGGAAACGATTTAAGGTAAGAGTCGACCAGAACCATTGAGGAAAGAGTAGACCAACATTTGAGCAGTGGTTTGAAGGATTATAAAACCTTTCTGAAATATTTAGTATTGAAATTAAATAGATAATAAAGTACAGACATAACTCCATTAATGATTTTGTTTAAGAAGTAACATAAATGGATAGATATGAGCATTACAGGCAAATGGCAGTAATATTTCTCAGTCTTCTAGAGACAAAGAGGAGTTTGCCAGCTGAATGGAGGACAGAGATGTGTGATGTGTCCGTCACCGTGCCCGTTGGAAACCAGCACCACTGTGTCGTTAAATATTAAAGGTAGACAAACCTGCTGGAGAAACTCAGCGGGTGAGGCAGCATCTATGGAGTGAAGGGAATAGACGACGTTTCGGGTGGTGATCCTTCTACAGATCTGAAGAAGGGTCTCGACCCAAAACGTCGCCTATTCCCATCGCTCCATAGATGCTGCCTCAACTGCAGAGTTTCTCCAGCATTTTTGTCTACCTTAGATTTTCCAGCATCTGCAGTTCCTTCTTAAACGTTAAATAATAATGTTCACTATCTAAATAAGCACATTTCTCCCTGTTTTCTCAGAGTGCTCTTCCCACACTCCAAAGACGAACAGGTTTGTAGATCTATTAGCTTTGGTAACAATTGTAAATTGTCCCTAGCATGTAGGATAGTGCTAATATAGAAACATAGAAATTAGGTGCAGGAGTATGCCATTCGGCCCTTCGAGCCTGCACCGCCATTCAATATGATCATGGCTGATCATCCAACTCAGTATCCCGTATCTGCCTTCTCTCCATACCCTCTGATCCCCTTAGCCACAAAGGCCACATCTAACTCCCTCTTAAATATAGCCAATGAACTGGCCTCAACTACCCTCTGTGGCAGAGAGTTCCAGAGACCCACCACTCTCTGTATGAAAAAAGTCCTTCTCATCTAAAGGATTTTCCCCCTTATCCTCAAGCTGTGACCCCTTGTCCTGGACCTCCCCAACATCGGGAACAATCTTCCTGCATCTAGCCTGTCCAACCCCTTAAGAATTTTGTAAGTTTCTATAAGATTCCCTCTCAATCTCCTAAATTCTAGAGAGTATAAACCGAGTCTATCCAGTCTTTCTTCATAAGACAGTCTTGACACCCCAGGAATCAGTCTGGTGAACCTTCTCTGCACTCCCTCTATGGCAATAATGTCCTTCCTCAGATTTGGAGACCAGAACTGTACGCAATACTCCAGGTGTGGTCTCACCAAGACCCTATACAACTGAAGTAGAACCTCCCTGCTCCTATACTCAAAATCCTTTTGCTATGAAAGCTAACATACCATTTGCTTTCTTCACTGCCTGCTGCACCTGCATGCCTACTTTCAATGACTGGTGTACCATGACACCCAGGTCGCGCTGCATCTCCCCTTTTCCTAATCGGCCACCATTCAGACAATAGTATGCTTTCCTATTTTTGCCACCAGAGTGGATAACCTCACATTTATCCACATTATACTGCATCTGCCAAACATTTGCCCACTCACCCAGCCTATCCAAGTCACCTGGCAGTCTCCTAGCATCCTCCTCACAGCTAACACTGCCCCCCAGCTTAGTGTCATCCGCAAACTTGGAGATAAACAGGGTCTGATCAAGAACAGTCAACGTGGATTTGTGCCTGGAAGGTCATGTTTGACAAACCTTCTTGAATTTTTTGAAGAGGTTACTAGGGAAATTGATGAGGGTAAAGCAGTGGATGTTGTCTATATTGATTTCAGTAAGGCCTTTGACAAGGTTCCCCATGGAAGGTTGGTTAAGAAGGTTCAATCTTTGGGTGTTAATGGCGGAGTAGCAAGATGGATTCAACAGTGGCTGAATGGGAGATGCCAGAGAGTAATGGTGGATGGCTGTTTGTCAGGTTGGAAGCCGGTGACCAGTGGGGTGCCTCAGGGATCTGTGTTGGGTCCACTGTTGTTTGTCATGTACATCAATGATCTAGATGATGGGGTGGAAAATTGGATAAGTAAGTATGCAGATGATACTAAGATAGGGGGTGATGTGGATAATGAAGTAGATTTTCAAAGTCTACAGAGAGATTTGGGCCATTTGGAAGAGTGGGCTGAAAGATCGCAGATGGAGTTTAATGCTGATAAGTGTGAGGTGCTACATCTTGGCAGGACAAATCAAAATAGGACGTACATGGTAAATGGTAGGGAATTGAGGAATGCTGTGGAACAGAGGGATCTAGGAATAACTCTGCATAGTTCCCTGAAGGTGGAATTGCATGTAGATAGGGTGGTAAAGAAAGCTTTTGGTGTGCTGGCCTTTATAAATCAGAGTATTGAATATAGGAGTAGGGAAGTAATGTTAAAATTGTATAAGGCATTGGTAAGACCAATTCTGGAGTATGGTGTACAATTTTGGTCGCCTAATTATAGGAAGAATGTCAACAAAATAGAGAGAGTACAGAGGAGATTTACTAGAATGTTGCCTGGGTTCCAGCAACTAAGTTACAGAGAAAGGTTGAACAAGTTAGGTATTTATTCTTTGGAGCGCAGAAGGTTAAGGGGGGACTTGATTGAGGTCTTTAAAATGATGAAAGGGATAGACAGAGTTGACGTGGATAAGCTTTTCCCATTGAGGGTAGGAAAGATTCAAACAAGAGGGCATGACATGAGAATTAAGGGACAGAAGTTTAGGGGTAACATGAGGGGGAACTTCGTTACTCAGAGAGTGGTGGGTGTGTGGAATGATCTTCCAGCAGAAGTGGTGGAGGCAGGATCGATTTTAACATTTAAAAGTAAAGTGGATAGGTATATGGACGGGAAGGGAATGGAGGGGTATGGTCTGAGTGCAGGTAGATGGGACTAGGGGAAAATAAATGGTCGGCACGGACTGGAAGGGCCGAGAAGGCCTGTTTCCGTGCTGTAATTGTTATATATGGTTATATGATATTGCCTTCAATTCCCTCATCCAGATCATTAATGTATATTGTAAATAGCTGGGGTCCCAGCACTGAGCCTTGTGGTACCCCACTAGTCACTGCCTGCCATTATGAAAAGGACCCGTTTACTCCTACTGTTTGCATCCTGTTTGCCAGCCAGTTCTCTATCCACATCAATACTGAACCCCCAATGGCGTATGCTTTAAGTTTGCATACTAATCTCTTATGTGGGACCGTGTCGAAAGTCTTCTGGAAGTCCAGATACACCACAACCACTGGTTCTCCCCTATCCACGCTACTAGTTACACCCTCGAAAAATTCCACAGATTCGTCAGACATGATTTACCTTTCGTAAATCCATGCTGACTTTGTCCAGTGATTTCACCACTTTCCAAATGTGCTGCTATCCCATCTTTAATAACTGACTCTAATAGTTTCCCAACTACCGATGTTAGACTAACTGGTCTGTAATTCCCCGTTTTCTCTCTCCCTCCCTTCTTAACAAGAGGGGTTACGTTTGCTACCCGCCAATCCTCAGGAACTACTCCATAATCTAAAGAGTTTTGAAAGATTATCACTAATGCATCCACTATTTCTGGGGCTACTTCCTTAAGTACTCTGGGATGCAGCCTATCTGGCCCTGGGGATTTATCAGCCCTTAATCCATTCAATTTACCCAACACCACTTCCCAACTAACCTAGATTTCACTGAATTCCTCCTTTGACCCACGGTCCCCTGCTATTTCCGGCAGATTATTTATGTCTTCCTTAATGAAGACGGAACCAAAGTAGTTATTCAATTGGTCCGCCATATCCTTGTTCCCCATGATCAACTCACCTGTTTGTGACTGCAAGGGACCTACATTTGTTTTAACTAATCTCTTTCTCTTCACATATCTATAAAAATGTTTGCAGTCAGTTTTTATGTTCCCTGCCAGTTTTCTTTCATAATCTTTTTTTCCTTTCCTAATCAAGCCCTTTGTCCTCCTCTGCTGGTCTTTGAATTTCTCCCAGTCCTCTGGTATGCTGCTTTTTCTGGCTACTTTACACGCATCATCCTTTGCTTTGATACTATCCCTAATTTCCCTTGTTATCCACGGATGTACTACCTTCCTTGATTTATTCTTTTGCCAAACTGGGGTGAACAGTTTTTGTAGTTCATCCATGCAGCCTTTAAATGTCTTCCATTGCGTATCCACCGTCAACCCTTTTAGAATTGATTGCCAGTCAATCTTGGCCAATTCACATCTCATACCGTCAAAGTTACCTTTCTTTAAGTTCAGAACCATTGTTTCTGAATTAACAATGTCACTCTCCATCCTAATGAAGAACTCGACCATATTATGGTCACTCTTGCCATATATACTGGGTGGTGTATATCGGTGGTGTTTCCATGCTGTATCTCTAAAGTAAAGTGATCACCACCAATTGAAAATTAATTCTGATTTTCAGCAATACTGGAACCAAAGGAAGAACAGTGATCTCTGCCCTCCTGTATGCTTTGGAAATGGGCACCTCAAAGCACTGCTCATGTATTATCCAACATGCCAATTTTACTTACATCAATGCTCTGGTCACACTACTCCAAGTTCGATGGGCAGGTCATATGTTGCCTGATAACATGCTCATGAATCAAACTCCATCACATCAAACATTCATAGCTTTAAGGTGAAAGTTTAGAGGAGATGTGTGGGGCAAGATTTTGCACAGAGGCTGCTCGTTACCTGGAATGCGCTGCCAGGAAAGGTGATGGCGGCAAATACAATCAAGAGTGTTTTATTGTCATATGTCCTAAAACATAACAATTACATTCTTTGGGATATGAGAAGTAATGGAAGCACCCGGAGGAAAACCACGCAGTCACAGAGATCATGCAAACTCCACACTAACTGAACACAAGGTCAGGATTGAACCCAGGTCTCTGACGCTGTGAGACAGCGGCTCTGCCAGTTACGCCACTGTGCTAATATCTCATGCTGAACAAAAGTGCAACTGGGACATGCATGACTTTGTTGGAAACATCAGTAAAAGAGTTGCAGGACACTTGGAAGTACCTTCTTGTTCTGTGCTAGCTGATTTCCAATACAAGGAAGAGGGTTGCCTTTACATGTTTCTTCCACAGTAGAACTGAAATTAAATAACAAGATGCCAAGATACAAGATGATATCCTGTGATTGTGTCGTGCTATTTTAGCAGCTGAACTGGAAAATCTAGTCTGGGATTACATTGCCATGCAGGCAAATACAGTGCCCTCCATAATGTTTGGGACAAAGACCCATTATTTATTTATTTGCCTCTGTACTCCACAATTTGAGATTTGTAATAGGAAAAAAAATCACATGTGGTTAAAGTGCACATTGTCAGGGTATCTTTATGCATTTTGGTTTCGCCATGTAGAAAAGTAGAAAATATGTTTATACATAGTTCCCCCCATTTTAGAGCACCATAATGTTTGGGACACATGGCTTTACAGGTGTTTGTAATTGCTCGGGTGTGTCTAATTGCCTGCTTAATACAGGTATAAGAGAGCTCTCAGCATCTAGTATTTCCTCCAGTCTTTCCGTCACATTTGGAAACTTCTATTGCTGTTATCAATATGAGGACCTAAGTTGTGTCAATGAAAGTCAAAGAAGCCAATATGAGACTGAGAAACAAGAATAAACCTGTTAGAGACATCAATCAAACCTTAGGCTTACCAAAATCAACTGTTTGGAACATCATTAAGAAGAAAGAGCACTGGTGAGCTTACTAATCGCAAAGGGACTGGCAGGCCAAGGAAGATCTCCACAGCTGATGACAGGAGAATTCTCACTAGAATAAAGAAAAATCCCCAAACACCTGTCCGACAGATCAGAAACGCTCTTCAGAAGTCAGGTGTGGATTTGTCAATGACCACTGCCCGCAGAAGACTTCATGAACAGAAATACAGAGGCTACATTGCAAGATGCCAACCACTGGTTAGCCGCAAAAATAGTATGGCCAGGTTACAGTTTACCAAGTACTTAAAAGAGCTACCACAGTTCTGGAAAAAAGGTCTTGTGGATAGATGAGACCAAGATTAACATATCAGATTGATGGCAAGAGCAAAGTATGGAGGAGAGAAGGAACTGCCCAAGATCCAAAGCATACCACCTCATCTGTGTAACACGGTGGTGGGGGTTTATGGCCTGGACATGTATGGCTGCTGAAGGTACTGGCTCACTTATCTTCATTGATGATACAACTGCTGATGGTAGTAGCATAATGAATTCTGAAGTGTATAAACATATCCTCTCTGCTTAAGTTCAAACAAATGCCTCAAAACCCATTGGCCAGTGGTTCATTTCTACAGCAAGACAATGATCCCAAACATGCTGCTTAAACGACAAAGGAGTTTTTCAAAGCTAAGAAATGGGCAATTCTTGAGTGGCCAAGCACCCAATCTGAACCCAATTGAGTATGCCTTTTATCTGCTGAAGAGAAAACCGAAGGGGACTAGCCCCCAAAAAAAACATAAGCTAAAGATGGCTGCAATACAGGCCTGGCAGAGCATCAAACATTATGGTGCCCTGTAAAGGGCGGGGGGGGAGGGGAAGAGAGGAGTAGGAGACGGGGACTATGTATAAACACTGCTGTAATTTCAACATGATGAAACCAAAATGTATAAAAATGGCCTTTTAAAAAATCTGGCAATGTGCACTTTAACCACATTACGGAGGGAAATGTAAGTAAACACTGCAAGTTCCAATTAAAACTCGGAGCTACTGTAGTTAATGCAGATTAGGTGATATTGTGCCCTTATTAAAAATATTTAAATATGTTCTTAATCTGCTTGGTATAATTGAGTTGCAAATTAAAACTATTCTCAAATGAAAACAGGTACTGTATTGCTGAGAAAGATTGGAGTGGACGGGGTCAACCTTCCTTAGATACTGGGATGGTGCCTGAACTTTGTAACTTTGTCGGTGCCAGGCACGTGGCAACAATTGTGTACTGCCTAGGTGAGGTCTGCTGCACAATTTTACCAGGTTGTATGCAAAACAAAGCATTTCACTGTACCTAGGCACGTGTCATTCATCATCATTAATTCATTCAAGATTGTAAGGTGAGAAATGTGACACATTTGTTTGAGAAAAGTACGGAAATTTCAAATAACTGCTGACAGGTTAGTTTAGTAATACTGGTGGACAGGGTTTTGGAGATATAGCGTGGAAACAGACCCACCGAGTCCGCGCCTACCAGTGATCACCCATACACTAGTTCTATCCTACACACTCAGGACAATTTGCGGAAGCCAATTAACCTACAAAACGGCATGTGTTTGAAATGTGGAAGGAAATTGGAGCAGCCTGGAGAAAACCCACACGGTCACATGGAGACCATACAAACTCTGTACAGCGTACAATAATTACAAACTAATAACTCCATACAGTGTATACACTCCATACATAGGAATGATAATCAGGAAAATAAAACAATTAATACTTGGAGAGGTTTGAGTCCATTACTCTCACGTGACAGTGAGAGTAGAAATGGAATGAGGTGGAGGATAAATGCGTGGCTGAGGGACTGGTGCAGTGGGCAGGGATTCAAGATTCTGGATCACTGGGACCTCTTTTGGGGAAGGCATGATCTGTATAAAAAGGACGGGTTGCACTTGAACCCGAGGGGAACCAATATCCTGGTGGGGAGATTTGCAAAGGAGACTTTAAACTAGAAAGGCTGGGGGGAGGGACTCGGGTAGAGGGGGCTAGGGGATGGGGTGAGAGGCAAGAGGCAGAGAAGGGAAGCACTTGGACCCAAAATGTAGGCGAGAAAGACGAAAAAGATAATAAACAGAGAATAAGGGATGGTGGGTTTCTAAAATGTGTATATTTTAATGCTAGGAGGATTGTAAGAAAGGTGGATGAACTTAGAGCCTGGATTGACACCTGGAAATATGATGTTGTGGCAATCAGTGAAACATGGTTGCGGGAGGGTTGTGATTGGAAACTAAATATTCCAGGATTTCGTTGTTTCAGGTGTGATAGAATTGGAGGGACCAGAGGTGGAGGGGTTGCATTGCTTGTCAGAGAAGATATTACAGCAGTGCTTTGGCAGGATAGATTAGAGGGCTCGTCTAGGGAGGCTATTTGGGTGGAACTGAGAAGTGGGAATGGTGTACCAACACTTTTATGGGTGTATTATAGACCGCCAAATGGGGAGCGAGAATTGGAAGAGCTAATATGTAAGGAGATAGCAGATATTAGTAGTAAGCACAAGGTAGTGATTGTGGGAGATTTCAATTTTCCAAAAATAGACTGGGAAACACATTCTGTAAATGGGCTGGATGGTTTGGAGTTTGTTAAATGTGTGCAGGATAGTTTTTTGCAGCAATACATGGAGGTATCGACCAAAGAAGGGGCAGTGCTGGACCTCCTGTTAGGAAATGAGGCAGGTCAGGTGATGGAGGTATGCGTTGGTGAGCACTTCGGGACCAGTGATCACCATACCATTAGTTTCAATATAATTATGGAGAGAGTCAGAACTGGACCTAGGGTTGAGATTTTTGATTGGAGAAAGGCTAACTTTGAGGGAATGCGTAATGATTTAAAAGGAGTGAATTGGGACATTTTGTTTTATGGGAAGGATGTAGAAGAGAAATGGAGGACATTTAAAGGGAAATTGTAAGAGTACAAAATCTGTCCCTGTTCGGTTGAAAGGAAATAGTAAAAATCGGAAAGAGCCATGGTTTTCTAGGGAAATTGGACACTTGGTTCGTAAAAAGAGAGATATCTACAATAATTATAGGAGGCAGGGAGTAAATGAGATTCTAGATGAGCATAAAGAATGTAAAAAGAATCTTAAGAAAGAAATAAGACAAGCTAAAAGAAGATATGAGGTTGCTTTGGCAAGAAGGGTGAAAGTAAATCCAAAGGGTTTCTACAGCTATATTAATAGCAAAAGGATAACAAGGGATAAAATTGGACCACTAGAGAGCCAGAATGGACAGCTATCTGCAGAGCCAAAAGAGATGGGGGAGATATTGAACAATTTATTTTCTTCGGTATTCAGCAAGGAGAATGATATTGAACTCTGTGAATTAGGGAAAAAAGTAGAGTAGCTATGGAAACTATGAGATTCAAAGAGGAGGAAGTACTGACACTTAAAAAAAATATAAAAGTGGATAAGTCTCCAGGTCCTGACAGGATATTCCCTAAGACATTGAGGGAAGTTAGTGTAGAAATCGCAGGAGCTATGACAGAAATATTTCAGATGTCATTAGAAACGGGAATAGTGCCGGAGGATTGGCGTACTGCGCATGTTGTTCCATTGTTTAAAAAGGGTTCAAAGCATAAACCTAGCAATTATAGACCTGTTAGTTTGACGTCAGTGGTGGGCAAATTAATGGAAAGGATACTTAGAGATAATATATATAAGCATCTGGATAAACAGGGTCTGATCAAGAACAGTCAACATGGATTTGTGCCTGGAAGGTCATGTTTGACAAACCTTCTTGAATTTTTTGAAGAGGTTTCTAGGGAAATTGATGAGGGTAAAGCAGTGGATGTTGTCTATATGGATTTCAGTAAGGCCTTTGACAAGGTTCCCCTTAAGATTCTTTTTACATTCTTTATACTCAACTAGCATCTCATTTACTCCATGCCTCCTATAATTATTGTAGATATCTCTCTTTTTACGAACCAAGTGTTTAATTTCCCTAGAAAATCATGGCTCTTTCCGATTTTTACTATGGAAGGTTGGTTAAGAAGGTTCAATCTTTGGGTGTTAATGGCGGAGTAGCAAGATGGATTCAACAGTGGCTGAATGGGAGATGCCAGAGAGTAATGGTGGATGACTGTTTTTCAGGTTGGAAGCCTGTGACGAGTGGGGTGCCTCGGGGATCTGTGTTGGGTCCACTGTTGTTTGTCATGTACATCAATGATCTAGATGATGGGGTGGAAAATTGGATAAGTAAGTATGCAGATGATACTGAGATAGGTGGTGCTGTGGATAATGAAGTAGATTTTCAAAGTCTACAGAGAGATTTGGGCCATTTGGAAGAGTGGGCTGAAAGATGGCAGATGGAGTTTAATGCTAATAAGTGTGAGGTGCTACATCTTGGCAAGACAAATCAAACTAGGACGTACATGGTAAATGGTAGGGAATTGAGGAATGCTGTGGAACAGAGGGATCTAGGAATAACTGTGCATAGTTCCCTGAAGGTGGAATCACATGTAGATAGGGTGGTAAAGAAAGCTTTTGGTGTGCTGGCCTTTATAAATTAGAGCATTGAATATAGGAGTAGGGAAGTAATGTTAAAATTGTATAAGGCATTGGTAAGACCAATTCTGGAGTATGGTGTACAATTTTGGTCGCCTAATTATAGGAAGGATGTCAACAAAATAGAGAGAGTACAGAGGAGATTTACTAGAATGTTGCCTGGGTTCCAGCAACTAAGTTACAGAGAAAGGTTGAACAAGTTATGTCTTTATTCTTTAGAGCGCAGAAGGTTAAGGGAGGACTTGATTGAGGTCTTTAAAATGATGAAAGGGATAGACAGAGTTGACGTGGATAAGCTTTTCCCATTGAGGGTAGGAGAGATTCAAACAAGAGGGCATGACATGAGAATTAAGGGACAGAAGTTTAGGGGTAACATGATGGGGAACTTCTTTACTCAGAGAGTGGTGGCTGTGTGGAATGATCTTCCTGCAGAAGTGGTGGAGGCAGTATCGATTTTAACATTTAAAAGTAAAGTAGATAGGTATATGGACGGGAAGGGAATGGAGGGGTATGGTCTGAGTGCAGGTAGATGGGACTAGGGGAAAATAAATGGTCGGCACGGACTGGAAGGGCCGAGAAGGCCTGTTTCCGTGCTGTAATTGTTATATGGTTATATGGTTAAGAGCTAGCATGGATCTATAAATGGTGGATTGTGATTATATAACCTGAATGAATATTTCCAACACCTCTGCTTCATTAGAAGACTAAGGAAGTTCAGCATGTCTCCCAACAATTCATACTGACTTCGACTTATGCACTGTAGAAAGCATATTCTCGGGTTGCACCACAGCTTAGTTTGAGAACAGCTCTGCCTAAAACTGCATGAAATTGCAGAGTTCTTGATGTAGCCCAGTTCATCACACAGATCAAACTCCCCACCATCAACTCCATCCACACTTAAAATTGCTTCGGGACTGCAGATATTGTTTTATACCTACGATAGACACCAATGATTATACCAAAGATATACATGCATTTAGATGGACAAGGGCTGATTAGGGATAGTCAGCATGGTTTTTGTATGTGGAAGGTTGTGTCACACAAATCTGATTTTGAAGACATGACCAAAAAGATTGATGAGGGCAGAGCTGTAATTGTTGTATACATGGACTTAAGCAAAGCATCCGACAAGGTTCCGTTTGGTAGGCTGCTCTGGCAGGTTACGTTGCGTGGGATCCAAGGTGAGATAACTGATTGGATGGAAAATTGGCTTCATGGAAGGAAGCAGAGGGTTGATGGTGGAATGTTGCTCCTTGGACTGGAGGACTGTGACTAGTGGTGTGCCTCAGGGTTCAGTGCTGGACCCGTTACTGTTTGTCATCTATATCAATGATTTGGATTAGAACATACATGGCAATAATAATCCATAATCCAACAGAGGAGAAAGTTAAAGGAGAAAGTGGACAACTCGAGAATAAGGGCTGAAAAGGCTTTAGCCCAAAAGGAGTATAACAGATGCCACAAAGAAGTGCGAAATAACATCAGGAGGGACAAGAGAACACAGGTGGAGAGGCTAGCCAAAGAGGCAGAAATTGTGGCGACCCAAAGGAACATGAGGGAGTTGTATACCATCTCAAAGAAATTGTCCGGGACATATCTGCATAGTAATAAACCAATTACAGACAAGAACGGTCAACTGCTTTCAACCCAGGAGACCCAGCTCGACAGATGGATAGAACATTTTGAGGAAGTCCTAAACAGGCCACCACCATCTGTACAGACACACATTCCCAAAGCCAGGATACCAAATTAAATGTGACAGACAACAAAATCAGAAATAAAGGCTGCCATCAAGCAACAGAAAACTGGCAAGGCTGCTGGCCCTGACAATATTCCAACTGAAGCCCTGAAAGTAGTTATAAACTAATCTTCAGACATGCTCTATGGCTTCTTTGGGAAAAGATACCCACAGAATGGGCAGAGGAATACATCGTGAAATTGCCAAAAAAAAGATGACCTAAGAAAATGTGACAACTACCAAGGGATCACCCTCCTTTCTGTAACCAGTAAAATTCTCAACCGGGTCATCCTCAACCATCTTCAGGAAGCTGTAGACAAGAGGCTAAGGGACCAGCAAGCAGGATTCGGGAAGGATAGCTCAAGCACAGACCACATAGCAACATTACGCATCATCATTGAGCAGTCCGATGAATGGAACACATCCGTGTACATTAACTTCATCGACTTTGAGAAAGCGTTTGACAGCATAGACAGGACAACACTATGGCGCCTAATGGACCACTACGGAATTCCCACCAAGATCATAAATTTAATCAAAAACTCGAATGATGGAACCTCATGCGAAGTTATGCATGCAGGCCAGCTCTCTCAGAGCTTTAGTTTCAGGACCGGCGTCAGGCAGGGATGTCTATTGTCACCATTCCTGTTCCTCCTAGCAATTAACTGGATCATGGTGGAAACAACAAAAAGGAAAATAAATGGAATTCAGTGGACAATTTGGGAGCAGCTAGATGATCTGACTTTGCAGTAGACATAGCTCTCCTTTCACACACACAGATACAAATGCAGGAGATAACGGATAGACTCTCACAAGCTGCAACAAAACTTGGTCTTACACCCAGTACAGCAAAGACACAGGTGATGAGGATCCACTCCAAAACCAGCAACCCTATCCTTGTGCACAGCACTGCTCTAGAGGAGGTAGAAACATTCACATACCTAGGCAGTGTTGTGGGCATCACCGGAGGGGCAGAGGTAGACATAAAAAATAGAATCAATAAGGCTAGGGTGGTGTTTAACATGCTCAGGAAGATCTGGAGCTCAAAACATATCTCAATCAACACCAAAATACGCATATGTAACTCAAATGTGAAAAAGGTGATGCTGTATGGATCAGAGACATGGAAAACACCAAAACACACTACGAACAGGCTGCAAACATAGAAAATAGGTGCAGGAGTAGGCCATTCGAGCCTGCACCGCCATTCAATATGATCATGGCTGATCATCCAACTCAGTATCCCGTACCTGCCTTCTCTCCATACCCCCTGATCCCTTTAGCCACAAGGGCCACATCTAACTCCCTCTTAAATATAGCCAATGAAGTGGCCTCAACTACCTTCTGTGCCAGAGAATTCCAGAGACTCACCACTCTCTGTGTGAAAAATGTTTTTATCATCTCGATCCTAAAAGATTTCCCCCTGATGCTTAAACTGTGACCCCTTGTTCTGGACTTCCCCAACATCTGGAACAATCTTCCTGCATCTAGCCTGTCCAACCCCTTATGAGGTTTGTACATTTCTATAAGATCCCTTCTAAATTCTAGCGAGTACAAGCCGAGTCGATCCAGTCTTTCTTCATATGAAAGTTCTGAAATCCCAGGAATCAATCTGGTTAAACTTCTCTGTACTCCCTCCATGGCAAGAATGGCTTTCCTCAGATTTGGAGACCAAAACTGTACGTAATACTCCAGGTGTGGTCTCACCAAGACCCTGTACAACTGCAGTAGAACCTTACTGCTCCTATACTCAAATCCGTTTGCTATGAATGCTAACATACTATTCGCTTTCTTCACTGCCTGCTGCACCTGCATGCCTACTTTCAATGACTGGTGTACCATGACACCCAGGTCTTGTTGCATCTCCCCTTTTCCTAATCGGCCACCATTCAGATAACAGTCTACTTTCCTGTTTTTGCCACCAAAGTGGATGACCTCACATTTATCCACATTATACTGCATCTGCGATGCATTTGCCCTCTCACCCAGCCTATCCAAGTCACCTTGCAGCCTCCTAGCATCCTCCTCACAGCTAACACTGCCCCCCAGCTTCATGTCATCCGCAAACTTGGAGATGTTGCATTCAATTCCCTCATCCAAATCATTAATATATATTGTAAATAGATGGGGTCCCAGCACTGAGCCTTGCGGTACCCCACTAGTCACTGCCTGCCATTCGGAAAACGACCCGTTTACTCCTACTCTTTGCTTCCTGTCTGCCAGCCAGTTCTCTATCCACATCAATACCGAACCCCCAATACCGTGTGCTTTAAGTTTGTATACTAATCTCTTATGTGGGACTTTGTCGAAAGCCTTCTGAAAGTCCAGATATAACACATCCACTGGTTCTCCCTTATCCACTCTACTAGCTACATCCTCGAAAACTTCTATAAGATTAGTCAGACATGATTTACCTTTCGTAAATCTGTGCTGACTTTGTCCAATGATTTCACCACTTTCCAAATGTGCTGCTATCCCATCTTTAATAACAGACTCTAGCAGTTTCCCCACTATCGATGTTAGACTAACTGGTCTGTAATTCCCCATTTTCTCTCTCCCCCCCCTTTTTTAAAAAGAGGGGTTACATTAGCTACTCTCCAATCCTCAGGAACTACTCCAGAATCTAAAGAGTTTTGAAAAATGATCACTAATGCATCCACTATTTCTGGGGCTACTTCCTTAAGTACTCTGGGAAGTAGCCTATCTGGCCCTGGGGATTTATCGGCCTTTAATTCATTCAATTTACCTAACACCACTTCCCGGCTAACCTGGATTTCACTCAGTTCCTCCATCTCATTTAACCCCCGGTCCCTGCTATTTCCGGCAGATTATTTATGTCTTCTTTAGTGAAGACAGAACCAAATTAGTTATTCAATTGGTCTGCCATGTCCTTGTTCCCCATGATCAATTCGCCCGTTTCTGACTGCAAGGGACTTACATTTGTTTTAACAAATCATTTTCTCTTTGCATATCTATAAAAACCTTTGCAGTCAGTTTTTATGTTCCCTGCAAATTTCCTTTCATAATCTATTTCACCTTTCCTAATTAAGCCCTTTGTCCTCCTCTGCTGGACTCTGAATTTCTCCCAGTCCTCTGGTGGGCTGCTTTTTCTGGCTAATTTGTATGCTTGATCTTTTGTTTTGACACTATCCCTGATTTGCCTTGTTATCCACGGATGCACTCCCTTCCCTGATTTATTCTTTTGCCAAACTGGGATGAACAATTGTTGTAGTTCATCCATGCAGTCTTTAAATGCCTTCCATTGCACATCTACCGTCAACCCTTTCAGAATCAATTGCCAGTCTATCTTGGCCAATTCACGTCTCATACCCTCAAAGTTACCTTTCTTAAAGTTCAGAACCCTTGTTTCTGAATTAATTATGTCAATCTCCATCCTAATGACGAACTCAACCATATTATGGTCACTCTTGAAATGCTCTTCCTCAGCACCCCTGCCAATTTGATTCACCCAATCTATATGTAGATTGAAGTTGCCCATTATAACTGTTTTACTTTGTTGCACGCATTTCTAATTTCCTGTTTGATGCCATCCCCAACTCCACTACTACTGTTAAGTGGCCTGTATACAACTCCCACTAGCGTGTTCTGCCTCTTAGTGTTTCGCAGCTCTACCCATATCGATTCCACATCCTCCAAGCTAATGTCCTTCCTTTCGATTGCGTTAATCTCCTCTCTAACCAGCAATGCTACCCCAGCTCCTCTTCCTTTCTGTCTGTCCCTCCTGAATATTGAATATCCCTGGATGTTCAGCTCCCAGCCTTGGTCACCCTGGAGCTATGTCTCCGTGATCCCAACTGTATCATAGTCATTAATAGCTATCTGCACATTCAACTCATCCACCTTGCTCCTTGCATTGAGACACAAAGCCTTCAGACTTGTTTTTACAACACTCTTACCCCTTATACAATTATGTTGAAAAGTGGCCTTTTTTGATTTTTGCCCTGGATTTGTCTGCCTGCCACTTTTACTTTTCACCTTGCTACGTATTGCTTCTACCCTCATTTTATACCCCTCTGTCTCTCTGCTCACACATTTAAGAAACCCACCACCTCTTATTCTCTGTTTATTATGTTTTTCTTCTTTCCCCCTGCATGTTAGGTCTGAATGCTTCCCTTCTCTGCCTCCTGCCTCACACACTGTCTACTAACTTTCTCTATTTGAGTCCCTCCCCCCAACCATTCTAATTTAAAGTCGCCCCAGTAGCCTTTGCAAATATCCCCGCCAGGAAATTGGTCCCCCTCGGGTTCAAGTGCAACCCGTCCTTTTTGTATAGGTCATACCTTCCCCAAAAGAGGTCCAAATGATCCAGAAACTTGAATCCCTGCCCTCTGCACCAGTCCTTCAGCCACGCATTTATCCTCCACCTTGCTCCATTCCTACTCTCACTGTCACGTGGCACAGGCAGTAATCCTGAGATTGTTACCTTTGCGGTCCTTCTCCTTAACTCTCCTCCTAACTCCCTAAATTCTCCTTTCAGGACCTCTTCTCTTTTTCTACCTATGTCATTGGTACCTATATGTACCACGACCTCAGGCTCCTCTCCCTCCCATTTCAGGATATGTTGGACACGTTCAGACACATCCCAGACCCTGGCACCAGGGGGGCAAACTACCATCCGAGTCTCCTGACCGTCCACAGAATTGCCTATCTGACCCCCTAACTATAGACTCCCCTATTAATACTGCCCTCCTCTTCTTTTCCTTACACTTCTGAGCAACAGGGCCGGTCTCTGTACCGGAGGCCCGGCCGCTGTTGCTACCCCCAGGTAGGCTGTGCCCTCCAACAGTACTCAAACAGGAGTACTTATTGCCAAGGTGTACAGCCACCGGGGTACTCTCTAATCCCTGGCTCTGCCCCTTGCCCCTCCTAACCATGACCCACTTGTCTGCCTCCTTTGGTTTTGGAGTGACCACCTCTCTGTAACTCCTCTCTATGACCTCTTCGCTCTCCCTGACCAGACGGAGGTCATCGAGCTACTGCTCCAAGTTCTTAATAAGGTCCCTTGGGCGCACCTTCTCGATGCACCTGGCGCAGATGTGGATGTCTGGAGGGCTATCAGACTCCATGACTCCTACATCTGACATCCAGAACAGTGACTGCCCTGGCCCTCATAATCCTCCTTAGCCTGGCTACAATACAAGGTACAATACAATACAAAGTGCTGGAAGAAATCAGCAGGGATCTGACTGCCAATCAGCTGCTTCCTCTAGTCCGCTTCCACCAATCAGCAGCTTCCACAAGCCCACTTGTTTTGAACTGCGAACTGCGAATGGAACGTTACAGATTTGGGTTCCTCCTCCCTTACCAACGGCTCCTCGATCCCCGCGATCGGGTTTTATACTTACAGATCAGACGTCGGTCCTCCCTCACCAACGGCTCCTGGGCCTCATTCATTCAAACATTCATTAACACCTGCCTTGGGAGAATACTTAACATCTGGTGGAGAGACAATGTAAGCAATATGGACCTGTGGAAAAGAACAAGCCAGGAGCCCATTAACTTACAAATTCGAAGAAGAAAATGAAGTTGGATTGGTCACACCCTCAGGAAACCTGCCACAAACATCACCCGGCAAGCCCTGAAATGGAACCCCTGAAGAAAAAGGAAAAGAGGTTGCCCCAGGAACAGCTGGAGAAGAGGTGTCCAGACAGAAATGTCTGAGAAGGGTCTCGACCCGAAACGTCGCCTATCTCCTTCACTCCTTAGATGCTGCTGCACCCGCTGAGTTTCTCCAGCTTTTTGTGTCACCCTCGATTCTCCAGCATCTGCAGTTCCTTCTTTAACACAGAAATGTCTGAGAGTGGGCTCAACTGGGGAGATCTCGAAAGAACTGCCAGCAACCGAGTGAGGTAGAGGATGTTTGTCAATGGCCTATGCTCCCTAGAGGAGCAAAGGGCTTAAGAAGAAGAAGAAACATGGCAATGTTAGCAAGTTTGCAGATGATACAAAAGTGGATGGTTTGCAGATAGTGAAGATGAATTGTAAAAATTTCCACCATGACCTTGATCGGGTGGGCAGGTGGACTGAGGAATGGTTGATGGAATTTAATACAGAGAGATGTAAGGTGTTGCATTCTGAAAGTCAAACATGGATGGGACCAACACAGTGATTGGCAGGGCTCTGGGGAGTGTTGTAGACCAGACGGATCTAGGAGTGCATGGTTCCTTGAAGGTGGAGTTGCAGGTAAATCGGGTGGTCAAAAAGGCTTTTGGCACATTGGCCTTCATTAGAGTATTGAGTAAAGAAGTTGGGAGGTCATGCTGCAGTTCTATAAGACGTTGGTGAGGCCGCATTTAGTATATTGTGTTCAGTTCTGGCACCATGTAATTGGAAAAGTCAAACTGGAAAGGGTACAGAGAAGATTTACGAGGATGTTATTTTTAATAGAGTTAATAGGAATCTGATGGGTAACTTTTTCACATAAAGGGTGGTGGGTGTATGGAACAAGCTGCCACAGTAGGTAGTTGAGGCAGGGACTATCCCAACGTTTTAAGAAACAGTTAGACGGGTACATGGATAGGACAGGTCTAGAGCGATATTGGCCAAACACGAACAGGTGGGACTAGTGTAGCTGGGTCATATTGGCTAGTTGGGCCGAACCTTTTTCCACGCTGTATAATTCTATGACTCTATAACACAAAGTGCTAGAGTAACTCAGTGGGTCAGGCAGAATCTCTGGCTATTTGTGTTAGTGTGCACTGTAGAAGCTGTTACTGTCCGTTTTTGTATCATTTGCTCATTTACAGGCACATTTTCTCTGTTATTGTTAATTAACTTGTTTTACAGTTTCTCCCAGTTCTGATGAAGGGTCTTGAGACGTTAACTTTTTCTCTTTCCACAGATGCTGCCTGACCTGCCTGGTGTTTCCAGCATTTTCTTTAGACTTTAGAGATACAGTGCGGAAACAGGCCCTTCGGTCAACCGAGTCCATGCCAACCAGTGATCACCCTGTACTCTAGCACTATCCTACACACTAGGGATAATTTACAATTTTAGTGAAGCCCATGAACCTACAAGCCTGCATGTCTTCAGAGTGTGGGAAGGATTAACGTAGGTTTACAAGGTTAATTCCCGGGATTGCGGGACTGTCATATGCTGAGAGAATGGATAGGCTGGGCTTGTACGCTCTGGGGTTTAGAAGAATGAGAGGGGATCTTATTGAAACATAAAAGATTGTTAAGGGTTTGGACAAGCTAGAGGCAGGAAACATGTTCCCGATGTTGAACGATGTTGATGTCTAGAACCAGGGGCCATAGTTTAAGAATAAGGAGTAAGCCATTTAGAACGGAGACGTGGAAACACTTTTTCTGCCTCAGAGAATTCCACAGATTCACAACTCTGTGAGAAAATGTGGAGGGCGGTACTCTGGATACTTTCAAGAGAGAGCTAGATAGGGCTCTTAAAGATAGCAGAGTCAGGGGATATGGGGAGAAGGCAGGAATGGGGTACTGATTGGGGATGATCAACCATGATCACATTGAATGGCGGTGCTGGCTCGAAGGGCCGAATGGCCTACTCCTGCACCTATTGTCTATTGTCTACTGGAACCAGAGGTCCCAGAGAAAACCCACACATTCACAGGGAGAACGTGTAAACTCTGTGCAGACAGCACCCGTAGTTAGGATCTAACCCGGGTCTCTGGTGCTGGAAGGCAGCAAATCCACCACGGTGCCATTATGTTGCCCCACATTTTCACTTTTGTTTGAATGTAGTGGTCACCTTGCCAACAGATGGCACTGTAGTTCCTTTTACAGTACTGTCCTTGCTGAGCCAGTAAAAGTTGTCCACAGTTATAGAGTTGCTGCCTTACAGCGACAGAAACTCGGGTTCGATCCTGACTACAGGTGCTGTCTGTACAGAATTTGTATGTTCTCCCTGTGACCTGCGTAGGTTTTCTTCTGGGATCTCGGGTTTCCTCCCACACTCCAAAGATGTACAGGTTTGTATGTTAATTGGCTTGGTAAAATTGTAAATTTTCCCTGGTATGTGCAGGATAGTGTTAGTGTGCGGGGATTGTTGGTCAGCGTGGTCTCGGTGAGCCAAAGGGCCTGTTCTGCTCTATATCTCTAAATTTAACTAAAACTAAAGGTAACTTTACTGCTAGCCCACTAGTTAACTTACTGGACTGGCCACTGGAGACCTGGACCATAGAACTCCAAACATTTGAGTTCCACCTTTGCACCTGGGGGTTTGAATCTAAGTACTGTAATTAAATAATTCTTGAGTGAAAAGCAGGAATTAAGATGAAGCTACCAGATTACCACATAATCCTCACTTGATCGGTGCTTACATCTGCAAGACACCCACATCCCATACAAGAGTAAGGCATGCAGGTATGATCATTTCTCTGCACTTTGTTTTAATCGCTACGTTGCATACGACCATGACTTGGAATTTTATCTGACAAAATACTTTCTGTTAGAATAAGCAGAATTATCATGAAACGTACCAAAACTCATTTTTTATTGAAGACAAACAAGGCCTTATCTGAAATATAATCTGGGAATAATGATTCCTTTGCCTGGCAGTGAGATTTCAATACCTACCTGATGACTGCATGGATCTTTATGCCAGTATCAACTGTCAGTGTTATTTTGTCTATACTTTCAGAGAAACTATAAACTGATCACAGATTACTCACCAACCGAAGACCAAAAAAGCTGCATTATGCAGACTAGATTATCAACATTTAAAGTGGTTTCATAATACTGAGTCAAAAATGATGAGTGATTTTAGACGGGATGGAAGATTGCAACCTTCGCGTGGTCCTCCCTGTTTCGACTAATGCAATCAACTCGACGTGCACAAACACAAGATCAAATAGAACAAGTTGTCCTACAGCTTTAGGCTGTGCACGCCACACGAAAGAAGAAGTGACTTCAATTTAGACTTTAAAGATCCAGCGTGGAAACAGGCGTTGTGGCCCAACGAGTCCGCACCAACCAGTGATCACTCCCATACACTAGCATTATCCAACACACTGGGAACAATTTACAGAAGCCAATTATTGATGGACAATCAAATATGTTTATGACCATGCGTAAACAGAGCATGTGCCAAGTGACAAATTAAGCCTGGTCTAAAGTTTCCTTCACCTCTATTACAATGGTGTGAAATAACTGAAGATGAAGATCTCTGCTTTGATGTAGGCCAATTACTATTATCTTACATTCGGCTGATGCGTACAAGAACAAAGAGGCACAGTGGCACAACGGTAGGAGTTGCTGCCTTACAGTGTCAGAGACTCGGGTTCGATCCTGACCAAGGGTGCTGTCCGTGGAGTTTGTACTTTCTTGCTGTGACCTCGTTGGTTTTCTCTGGGTGCTCCAATTTCCTCCCACATTCCAAAGACTTGTAGGTTAGTTGGCTTCTGTAAATTGTCCCTATTGTGTAGGATGGAAATAATGTACAGATGGACTCAGTGGGTGACAGGGCCTGTTTCCTCTCTGTATCTATGGAAACTGAATCATCCTACCACAACCATAGAGCAGTGCTGAACTACTATGTACCTCTTTGGTGACCCATGGACTTTGCTTGATCAAACTTTGCTGGCTTTACCTTGCACTAAATGTTATCCGCTTATCATGTATCCATACACTGCAAATGGCCCAATTGTAATCATGTATTGTCTTTGCTGACTGGACGGTTATGGTCTGAGTGCAGGTAGATGGGACTAGGTGAGAGTAAGTGTTCAACACGGACTAGAAGGGCCGAGATGGCCTGCTTCCGTGCTGTAATTGTTATATGGCTATATATGGTTATGGTTAGCACGCAACAAAGGCTTTTCCTGGTACCTCGGTACACGTAACAATAAACTAAAGTTAACTGAACTCATTTGAGAACTTTGACTATCTTTAATCGGCTTTATCAGAGTTCATCATAGAAACATAGAAAATAGGTGCAGGAGGAGGCCATTCGGCCCTTCAAGCCAGCAATGTGATCATGGCTAATCGTCCCCAATCAATAACACGTGCCTGCCTTCTCCCCATATTCCTTGGTTCCACTAGCCCCTAGAGGTCTATCTAACTCTCTCTAAATCCATCCAGTGATTTGGCCTCCACTGCCCTCTATGGCAGGGAATTCCACTAATGTTGTACCCTTTACCCTTTATCTGTACACTGTGGATGTCTTGATTGCAATCATGTACAGTCTTTTCTTTGACTGGAAAGCACGCAACAAAAAGCTTCTTACTGTACCTCGGTACACATGGGTTATTATGGAGATGGTCACCTATCCCCACTGATAGTCACAGTACCTCACACTACCACATTAATCTTGACCTTCATCAGCCAAAAGTGATCACCCCCTGTCATACTCTGCAGAGCTCTCTTCATTACAGATAGGCACAAAATGCTGGAGTAGCTCAGCGGGACAGGCAGCATCTCTGGAGAGAAGGAATAGGTGACGTTTCTGGTCGAGACCCTTCTTCACTACAGATTCCCCAATGTTTTGACATCCTTTTTAAGTTGTTTTAAGTTGACTAGGAAATCTGGCTTCCTAATTGTAATTGATTATTCAGCCAGCTTTTTTTAAACGGTCAAGTAAAATTATATCTTGTGTGAACCTGTTTCATACACTCACGAAGAGATGCAAATTAATCCTTAAACCATGACTCTTAATGAAGATTTGTTCATACTTGTCACATTTATCTATCATCCATAATATCTATTGGCTTATTGTTTGTAGTATCTTGGAACTGGAGAAGCAGCTAGATGACCTCCAGGCCATCCGGGAAAACGAGTGTTTCGTGGACAGTGAGGTAGTCACGCCGAGGATAAAGGAAGAGTGAATGTGGGTAACTGGGATAAAGGGGAGTAACCGTGGAGTGCAGGAGACCCCCGTGGCTGTGCCAAATGAAAACAGGTACACCCTTTTTGGAGCTGTCGGGGCAGATGACATTTCCAGTCCAAGCAGCCGACAGGTCGGTGGCTCCAATCCTAGCGATGAGACTCGACTGGCAGGACCGACGTCGAGCAGAGCTATAATGGTGGGTGACTCCAGACTGAGGTGCGGACTGGAGATTCCGCGGCAGCAGGCAAGACTCCAGGATGGTCTGTTGCCTCCCTGGTGCCAGGGTTCAAGATATCACAAACTGACTTCAGAACATCCTCGAGAGGGAAGGTGAACAGCTGGCAGTAGTTGTGCATGTGGGCACAAACGACGTCGGGAAGAAGAGGAAGGAGGTTCTGCAACATGTGTTTAGAGAGTTAGGAAGAAGACTAAAATACAATACAATAATACAATTATTAACGAAAGTTGGTTTCTGCATTCATACAACAAGAAAAGAACCAAGACACACAACCAACACAATTTACACAAACATCCATCACAGTGAATCTCCTCCTCACTGTGATGGAAGGCAAAGTCTTGTCTCTCCCCTGTGTTCCAATCTTCTCCTGATGTTAGAGCCCCCGGCGGGCGATGGCAAGTCCCACGCCGGGCAATGCAAGGCCCCGCTTCGGGTCCCAAAGTTATAGCCCCCGGCAGGCATTGGCAAGTCCCGCGGCCATTAATGCTGCGCCGGGCGATGTAAGGGTAGATGGAGATGAGGGGGAATGGAGAAGGGGGGGAGGGGGAGGTCCTTTAAGGCTCCAGGGCAGCGCTCCCACCCCTCCAGTCGCCGTGCTTCACGCACACAGCCCTGGTTCCATCCCCCTCTCACCTCGGGGAGACGCGGTGAACAATACAGGGAGGGCCGGACCGGGGTTTGGAGCAACGTTTACAATCCTCGGACTCAGCTCACATGCGTTCGCCCGGACCCCGGCATCCGCTCCCACCGCTGCTCCTCTCCCTCCCTTCTCTCCTTCCCTTCCCTCCCTCCCTTCCCTTCTTCCCTCCCTCCCTGTACTTTCAGAAAGCATTTGATACGGTCTGATTAGCGAGCAAAATTAGAGTACATAGTATTGGGGGTAGAGTGCTGACATGGATAGAAAATTGGTTGGCTACAGGAAACAAAGAGTAGGGATTAACGGGTCCATTTCAGAATGGCAGGCAGTGACTAGTGGGGTACCGCAAGGGTCGGTGCTGGGACCACAGCTATTTACAATATACATTAAAGATTTCGATTAAAGGATTAAAAGTAACATTAGCAAATTCGCAGATGACATAAAGCTGGATGGCAGTGAACTGTGAGGAGGATGCTATGAGGATGCAGGGTGACTTGGACAGGTTGGGTAGTGGGCAAATGCATGCCAGATGCAATTTAATGTGGATAAATGTGAGGTTATCCACTTTGGTGGCAAAATAGGAAGGCCGATTATTATCTGAATGGTGTCAAGATGGGAAAAGGGGAAATACAACGAGATCTGGGTGTCCTTGTTCATCAGTCACTGAAAGTAAGCAAGCAGGTACAGCAGGCAGTGAAGAAAGCGAATGCCATGTTGGCCTTCATAACAAGAGGAGTTGAGTATAGGAGCAAAGAGGTCCTTCTGCAGTTGTATAGGGCCCTAGTGAAACCACACCTGGAGTATTGTGTGCAGTTCTGGTCTCCAAATTTGAGGAAGGACATTCTTGCTATTGAGGGAGTGCAGCGTGGGTTCACAAGGTTAATTCCTGGGATGGCAGGACTGTCATATGTTGATAGAAAGGAGCGGCTGGGCTTGTTTACTCTGGAATCAAGAAGGATGAGAGGGGATCTTATTGAAACGTATAAGATTATTAAAGGTTTGAACATGCTGGAGGCAGGAAACATGTTCCTGATGTTGGGGGAGTCCAGAACCAGGGGCCACAGTTTAAGAATAAGGGTTGTAAATCTGTGGAATTGTCTGCTTCAGAAGGCAGTGGAGGCCAATTCTCTGAATGCTTTCAAGAGAGAGTTAGATAGATCTCTTAAAGATAAAGATAGCGGAATCAGGGGATATGGGGAGAAGGCAGGAACGGGGTACTGATTGTGGATGATTCGCCATGATCCCAGTGAATGGCAGTGCTGTCTCCAATGGCCGAATGGCCTACTCCTGCACCTTTGTCTATTGTCTAAACATGTATGAATTTATGTTACCATTGATCATTAACAATTTAAAGATCCATAAATGTTTCATACCTATTTTTTATATACAATAACAATAACAATCTTTGAGGATTTATTATGCTGATTGGTCCAACAACCAAATCACCGTTTAAACTTTGTTGACACAAGGAACTGCAGTTGCTGGGTTACAATAAAACACACAAAGTGCTGGAGTAACTCAGCATGTCAGACAGTATCTTTGGAGAACTTGGATACGTGATGTTTTAGGTTGAGGCCCTTCTTTAGTTTGAAGAAGTCTGAGATGCATAGATGTCACGTTGATATAACCATATAACAATTACAGCACGGAAACAGGCCTTCTCGGCCCTTCCAGTCCGTGCCGAACATTTATTTTCCCCTAGTCCCATCTACCTGCACTCAGACCATACCCCTCCATTCCCTTCCCGTCCGGATACCTATCCACTTTACTTTTAAATGTTAAAATCGATCCTGCCTCCACCACTTCTGCTGGAAGATCATTCCACACAGCCACCACTCTCTGAGTAAAGAAGTTCCCCCTCATGTTACCCCTAAACTTCTGTCCCTTCATTCTCATGTCATGCCCTCTTGTTTGAATCTTCCCTACCCTCAATGGGAAAAGCTTATCCACGTCAACTCTGTCTATCCCTTTCATCATTTTAAAGACCTCAATCAAGTCCCGCCTTAACCTTCTGCGCTCCAAAGAATAAAGACCCAACTATTATTATTAGTTCCCATTTCTAGTTTTGATAGCTAATTAAACTGATTACTCTTACAAAGTGTCATTGGGTGGCGCTGCGCAATGCAGCCTCCCCAGCAGTCTGGTTGTCATTTCACCCTTTTTGTTATTTTTAGTCTGTTTGATAGCATGTTTTTGGAATTTTCTTAGTCTTTTTATGTGGGAGGTGGGGGGGAAGAGGGGGGGGAGGGGGGGGGGGGGAAACCATCTCTCAGTCACTACCTGGTCGAGGATGTGTCTATTCTGCGAGTCGCATCTTCGCGCCCCCTTCGCGGCCTACCAACTGGATTGGCGCGGCCTTTCCTGCCGGACACTGGCCAGAGTTTCAGCAGCGGCGTAGCGCTGAATTACCATCGCGGAGCGGGACGATGCCTTACCGGGGATCGCCGTGTTGAGGTTCCGGAGTGTTGGGCCTGCTGTTTAACACCATGGAGCTGTGGTCTGCGGAGCTTCTAGCCGCGGGCGGCGCTGACTTTAACATCGTGGAGTCCTGGCATCCTTAGCCGAGGGTCGCTAATGTTGGAGCTTCGCCCAGCTCGGCCTGTGGACTTTGGGAGCCGCGGTCTCCGGTAGGAAGTGACCGATTCGGAATCTCCAAGCCGCTGAGTGTGTTCTTCTGTTCCGACGTCGGAGTTCCGATCATCCCGGCGAGAAGGCCTGAACATCGGGCCGCCGCAGCAGCGACGGCGGAGAGCTCAAAGGCCCCGACCATGGGTGAACAAGGAGGAAGATGACTGAACTTTATTGGCTTCCCTCACAGTGGGAAACGCTGATTCCGCTGTGTGGGGATGTTCATGTTAAATTCTATCATGTCTCGTGTTCTTTTTATTCGTATGGCTGTATGGTAACTCAAATATCACTGCACCAATTGGTGCATGTGACAATAAATGTAACTTGAACTTGAACTTAAAGGGTAATCTTATAAAGGTAATCTGAAGTAGGGTCTCGTCCCGAAACGACACCCATTCCTTCTCTCCAGAGATGCTGCCTGTCCCGCTGAGTTACTCCAGCTTTTAGTGTCTATCTTACTGTTATACTATCATTTTAAAGAAGGATTTCAACCTGAAACATCATCAATCCTTGATCTCTGGAGATGCTGTCTGACCCACTGGGTTACTCCAGCAGTTTGTGTACTTTTTTAACCTTAAATTTTGTTTATGCTCCAACATCATGTTTGAATGGGTACCATTTATAAAGTGGCAGAATGTAATCATTTTGAGGATTAGAATGGGTTAAATGTAAAAGGAAATTAGTTTGCACAGTTTACACAGGGGACGGCTGTGATCTGGGGAATGTTGTTGAGCAGATAGATTGAGAAGTGCAGGTACATTGTTCCTTGAAAGTGGTGTCACAAGTAGATATGGAGGTCAAGAAGACTTTCACCATTTTGACCTTCATCAGTCAGAGTATTGAGTATAGAAGTTGGGCAGTCACACTACAGTAGCACAGGACATTAGTGAGGCCACAGTTTGAGTATTGCGTTCAGTTTTGGTCACGTTGTTATGAGGGATGATCTTATAGAGGTGTATAAGATCATGAGAGGAATAGATGGGGTAAATGCACAGAGTCTTTTACCCAAAGTAGGGAACCGAGAACCAGAAGACACAGGTTTAAGGTAAGGGCAGAAAACGTTAATGCACAAAGAGTGGTAGGTACATGAAACAAGCTGCTGGAAGAGCTAGTTGAGGCAGATACTATCACAACGTTTAAGAAACATTTAGATAGGTGCATGGCTAGGATAGGTTTAGAGGGATATAGGCCAAACGCCAGAACCAGGGGCCACAGTTTAAGAATAAGGGGTAAGCCATTTAGAACGGAGACGAGGAAGCATGTTTTCTCACAGAGGGTGGTGAGTCTGTGGAATTCTCTGCTTTGGAGGACGGTGGAGGCAGGTTCTCTGGATGCTTTCAAGAGCGAGCTAGATACGGCTCTTAAAAATAGCGTAGTCAGGGGATATGGGGAGAAGGCAGGAACGGGGTACTGATTGGGGATGATCAGCCATGATCACATTGAATGGCAGTGCTGGCTTGAAGGGCCAAATGGCCTACACCTGCACCTATTGTCTATTGCACGCAGGTGGGAATAGTGTTTATGGGGCATATTGGTGAGTGTGGGCAAGTCAGGCCGAAGGGCTATGACTCTAAATAATGTTTGTTGTATTTAGTTAAGTGACATCAGTTTGGAAAATAAAAATAACTATTATTGAAAACAAATTGGCCAGTTGGACAAGCAATAAAACCACACTGCTGTTTCCACAGATATTTGAGGGCATCTTATGAAATGGGACAAATTCTGGGAAAATGCAGCAGACTGCTAATAGGGCATTCCTTGCACCAACTGTTGCAATGAGCATTTCTGTTTATTGGGGAAATTGTTACTGTGAGTCACTAATTAACATGAAACTGTATATTGAGTCATTGGAGTTGCAGAGAAGAAATGTTTCTTAAATCCCATTTCCTGTTTTGATAGCCGTGTAAACCAATCATTCTTATACTATCAGTTTGCTAGGTAAATAATTATTTAGATGGAGTGGCAGATTGCAACCTTCACGTGGTCCATCCTGCAATCAACCCGATGTGCACAAACAGACAGATCAAATTGAACAAGCCCCTTTGCATCTCCAATTTCTGGGTTCTCTCCCCATTTAGAAAATAGTCTATGCTTTTATTCCTACTACCAAAATGCACGACTCCACACTTTGCTACACTATATTCCATCTGCCACTTCTTTGCCCACTCTCCCAACCTGTCCAAGTCCTTCTGCAGAATCCCTGCTTTCTCTACACTACCTGCCCTTCCACCTATTTTTGTATCATCCGCAAACTAGGCCACAAATCCTTCAAACCCCTCATCCAAATCATTAATATACAACGTGAAGAGTATTGGCCCCAGCACAGACCCCTGCGGAACTCTTAAAGAGTCTGAAGAAGGGTTTCGGCCCGAAACGTTGCTTATTTCCTTTGCTCCATAGATGCTGCCTCACCCGCTGAGTTTCTCCTTCAATTTTCCAGGATCTGCAGTTCCTTCTTAAACACCCTGCGGAACTCCGCTAGTCACTGGCACCTAACCAGGAAAAGCCCACTTCATTACCACTCTTCGTCTTCTGCCATTCAGCCAACCTGCTATCCATGCTAGTATCTGTCCTTTGATGCCATGGCTTCCTTAACACTCATGTGTGGCACCTTATCAAATGCTTTTTGAAAATCTGAAAAGATGGGACTAGGGCAGATGTGTCATATTGGTTGGCATGGGCAAGTTGGGCAGAAGGGCTTGCTTTAGTGTTCTATATATCGCATATAATATATCATATTAAGTACAACAAGACATTTATGATGTAAACTGAGCGAGAAATATTTATTGAGTCGAAGTATGGCACAGCTGGTAGAGCTGCTCCTCCACAGCGTACTGCTGGCTGCACAGATCCACAATTGTATCTATTTAAATTATTGATTCAAAACAGCACCAGCCTTGAAAACGCAAGAATGCCAGGAAAGAACCTGTCGATTATCAAATCCCTGACATGAGCTTGAGTCACAGCCATTCAAATTCGATATTGATTAACACAAATTCCAAGTTGTGTGGTCAACCAATTTGATCTTACATTCCTATCTAAACAACCTTCCTGATTGAAGGAAACAAGGAGAATGTGCTGTGTGGGGGGTTGGTTGGAAAGTTCAGATTGGATTTGAATTGGCTGGTTAAACTTTCGAGGTGGGTTGGCCTAAATAAAGATGATGTCGCTTTAACCTCTGGGGTTGGTTCCAGTCTGTCAGGGCACACAGTTGGGAGCTGGGCAGTGCAGTGCAGGTGACAGGGCAGTGATAATGATGAGAATTTGCAGCCATTTGAACCCCAGCCAAACTAGAGGCTTCACTCAGGAGTGGGTCGCAGCTCCCCAGCTGACGGGACCTGTTCTCGCTCTCTTTGAAGGAGGCGCCGCCCGCCCCAGTGAGTGGGCAAACACAGAGTCAACCCGTAATATGAGTGGGAGCATTTTCTCAGTCAGACTATGTCAACAGTTGAGGTGGGGGATCTGGGAGAGAGAGCTGACGATGCCACACAGATGGAACCGTTTAATAACGACCCATTATAACCCGCCCTTCGGCCACTTGGCAACCTGGGCTGATCTGACCTGACAGCCCTCTCGCTAGCTCGCTGCATGCCCGATCCTAACGCAGAACCTCCACAAAACGCTCAGACTTCGGGTAACAACTGCACAAAGAGCCTTTGCTAACTAGGGCTGGCGAACTGTGCTGGTCAACGTGCACTAGGCGAGATGGCTGGGGGGAAACGCACTGTAACCACCGCAAACGTGGAACCACACAGACCCTCCACTCAATCTATCCAATACTAAAGGGAAGGCATTTCACAGGTAAATGTCTTATATCGGATTGGCGTCTCCTTCACAGGACCAGGCCTGTACTCTGTTTTCCTCAGAGATGACTCTTTGCCTTAATGGTACATTCATACCGCCTGTAGGTAAAGCATCAGACCACATCACACTGATACAGTCGCTGCCTGCCTCACATTAAATATATTTTTACACATAAATTATGAATGAAGATAAGAAAATGTTTCAAACACATATATTTTCTTATTCCAGTAGCAAACACATTAAGGATTAAACAAAAATAATAAATTCTTTTTGAATATCTCATAATTTCAGATGAATTAACTGAACTGGAACTAGAACTGTTTAGGTAGTGTGTGAACAGCAGAACAAGAAAGGAAGCTATTGAGTTGACAGAATTCTAGATTAATTCCTTGGTAGAATAGTTAACAATTTATACACAGTTTATACAGCATTTAAAAAAACTCCTGAATGACCTTTGACAAATCCCATGATTCCTTGCGTTTATCGAGATACCGAACTCGCTTATTTGCAAGCCGGGATTGCATATTCCGGTTAATACCAAAGATAGACACAAAATACTGGAGTAAATCAACAGGTTAGGCAACATAGAAAATAGGTGCAGGAGGCGGCCATTTGGCTTCACTCAGGAGTGGGTTGCATCTCCCTAGCTGACGGGACCTGTTCTCGCTCTCTTTGAAGGAGGCGCCGCCCGCCCCTGCGAGTGGGCAAACGCGGAGTCAACCCGTAATATGAGTGGGAGCATTTTCTCAGTCAGACTATGTCAACAGTTGGGGTGGGGGATCTGGGAGAGAGAGCTGGCGATGCTGCACAGACGGAACAGTTTAATAACAACCCATTATAACCCGCCCTTCGGCCACTCGGCAACCTGGGCTGATCTGACCTGACAGCCCTCTCGCTAGCTCGCTGGGTGCCCGATCCTAACGCAGAACCTCCACAAAACCTTTGGTTCTTCGGGTAAAAACTGCACAAAGAGCCTCTGCTAACAAGGGCTGGCGAACTGTGCTGGTCAACGTGCACTAGGCGAGATGGCTGGGGGAAACGCAATGTAACCACCGCAAACTTGGAACACCACAGACCCTCCACTCAATCTATCCAATACTAAAGGGAAGGCATTTCACAGGTAAATGTCTTATATCGGATTGGCGTCTCCTTCACAGGACCAGGCCTGTACTCTGTTTTCCTCAGAGATGACTCTTTGCCTTAATGGTACACTCATACCGCCTGTAGGTAAAGCATCAGACCACATCACACTGATACAGTCGCTGCCTGCCTCACATTAAATATATTTTTACACATAAATTATGAATAAAGATAAGAAAATGTTTCAAACACATATATTTTCTTATTCCAGTAGCAAACACATTAAGGATTAAACAAAAATAATAAATTCTTTTTGAATATCTCATAATTTCAGATGAATTAACTGAACTGGAACTAGAACTGTTTAGGTAGTGTGTGAACAGCAGAACAAGAAAGGAAGCTATTGAGTTGACAGAATTCTAGATTCTTGGAATTCCTTGGTAGAATAGTTAACAATTTATACACAGTTTATACAGCATTTTAAAAAACTCCTGAATGACCTTTGACAAATCCCATGATTCCTTGCATTTATCGAGATACCGAACTCGCTTATTTGCAAGCCGCATTGCACTAAAAAGTAATTTCATATGCTGGTTTATACCAAGAATAGACACAAAATACTGGAGTAAATCAACAGGTTAGGCAGCATAGAAAATAGGTGCAGGAAGGAGGAGGCCATTTGGTCCTTCGACCCTGCATCTCTGGAGAAAATGGATAGGTGATGTTTTAGGTTGGGACCCTTCTTCAGACTGATTGTGGTGGGGTGGAATCTGGAAGCAGGAAATGATGAGTAGACAGGGACAGCAACAGGTGACCTCATGCAGGGAGGTTCCCTGATAGATCAATTGTAGGCCAGGACCGATGTGATCCCAAGAGGGATACGTCGTTGCGAACTGTGAAACTGGTTCACCGACGTCTAGTAGAGGAAGGAACCGTGGGGGTGGGGGAGGGGGGGGGGTGTAGGGGGGAAGGGCTCCACGTTGCAGCTGCATGACATGTTGGTTAGGCCACATTTGCAGTATTATAAGCAGTTCTGGTTTCCATAATTCAGGATGGATGTGCAGATTTTGGATAGGGTGCATTCATTAGAGGTTTACCAGGATGTTGCTTGGATTGGAGAGTGTTAGCTGAAAGAAGCAGTTGGGCAGACTTGCAATGTTTCCTCTGCAACATTAAGGGTGCCCTTATAGAATGGATATTTATAGGGTGGATTGTCAGGGGATGTATTAGAGGTGGGACGGTTTGGGTGGCACGGTGGCGCAGGGTAGAGTTACAGCGCCAGAGACCCGAGTTCGATCCTGACTACGGGTGCTGTCTGTACGGAGTTTGTTACGTCCTCGGGTGCTCCAGTTTCCTCCCAAATTCCAAAGATGTACAAGTTTGTAGGCTTCGGTTGTAAATTTTCCCTAGTGTGTAGTGTGGTTCTAGTGTATGGGGATCGCTGATCGGCGTGGACCGAAGGGTCTGTATCCGAACTGTATCTCTAAACTAAACTAAAAGGTGGAAAGTTTAAAGGAGATTTTGTGAGGCAAATCTTTTTTAAACAGAGAGTGGTAGGTAGGTGCCTGGAACACACTGTCACGGAGTATCTAGAAGCAGGTGTGATTACATTGTTTAAGAGGCATGAACACATGAACAGACAATGAATTGAGGGAAAGGTCTGAAGTCATCAGTCTGAAGAAGTGTCCGGACCCGAAACGTTACTAGAATGTTGCCTGGGTTCCAGCAACTAAGTTACAGAGAAAGGTTGAACAAATTAGGTCTTTATTCTTTGGAGCGCAGAAGGTTAAGGGGGGACTTGATTGAGGTCTTTAAAATGATGAGAGGGATAGACAGAGTTGACGTGGATAAGCTTTTCCCATTGAGGGTAGGAAAGATTCAAACAAGAGGGCCTGACATGAGAATTAAGGGACAGAAGTTTAGGGGTAACATGAGGAGGAACTTCTTTACTCAGAGAGTGGTGGCTGTGTGGAATGATCTTCCTGCAGAAGTGGTGGAGGCAGGATCGATTTTAACATTTAAAAGTAAAGTGGATAGGTATATGGACAGGAAGGGAATGGAGGGGTATGGTCTGAGTGCAGGTGATGGGACTAGGGGAAAATAAATGGTCGGCACGGACTGGAAGGGCAGAGAAAGCCTGTTTCCGTGCTGTAATTGTTATATGGTTATATGGTTACCCATCATTTTTCTCAGAGATGCTGCCTGACCCGCTGTGTTACTCCAGCACTTTGTGTCTATCTTTGGCACATACCAGCATCTGCAGTTCCTTTCTACCCAGTGAATAAAGGAATACTGATCATGCACTGGCAGATGAGATCAGTTAGGTTGGCATCATGGTTGGCATGGACATGTTGGGCTGAAGGGCCTGTTCCTATGCTGTACTGTTTTATGCTCTATAATGGGTAATGCTCTACAGTGGCCAATTAATCAAACTGTACGTTTTGGGGATGTGGGAGAAAACCTTCTCGGTCACATGAAGAACGTGCAAACTCCACAAAACAAAACCCAAGGTCAAGATTGAACTTGAATCACTGGATCTCTTAGGCAACAGTAATATTTACTGTGCTACTGCATCATCCGTGATCATGACGGAGACAAAGGCATTGTGTGGTTACAAAGGGCAGGATCAGTCCAAAATTATATCTCTTTAACTGGATATTTAGTCTAATGGATTCTTCTGCTAATCATACCTCAGGAAGAAACCGTAGAATAATTATTTGGTAATGGTGCAATAAATCATCTTTGCACCCTCCCCACCTCAGTTTCTCTCCCCACGTTAGAACACAAAACAGTACAGTATTACAGATATCACAAATCACGATATTACAATATTACAGAGAAAGGTTGAACAAGTTGGGTCTTTATTCTTTGGAGCGCAGCAGGTTAAGGGGGGACTTGATAGAGGTCTTTAAGATTATGAAAGGGATAGACAGATTTGGCGTGGATAAGCTTTTCCCATTGAGGGTAGGGAAGATTCAAACAAGAGGGCATGACATGACAATTAAGGGACAGAAGTTTAGGGGTAACATGAGGGGGAACTTCTTTACTCAGAGAGTGGTGGCTGTGTGGAATGAGCTTCCAGCAGAAGTGGTGGAGGCAGGATTGATTTTAACATTTAAAAGTAAAGTGGCTAGGTATATAGACGGGAAGGGAATGGAGGGGTATGGTCTGAGTGCAGGTAGATGGGACTAGGGGAAAATAAATGTCCGGCACGGACTGGAAGGGCAGAGAAGGCCTGTTTCCGTGCTGTAATTGTTATATGTTATGTTATGTTATATTCTTATCCTTGTTCCCTCTGGGCAGCGAGGGCAAATCCATGTAACACAGAGGAGTTGCAGATGAATAATCCATCCATCCAGATCAGCAAGTGGGGGGGTGGGAACACCACATTTGCTAAGCTTTTTCCATTGAGAGTAGGGAAGATTCAAACAAGAGGACATGATTTGAGAATTAAGGGACAAAAGTTTAGGGGTAACATGAGGGGGAACTTCTTTACAGAGAGCGGTAGCTGTGTGGAATGTGCTTCCAGTGGAAGTGGTGGAGGCAGGTTCGATTTTATCATTTAAAAATATATTGGATAGGTATATGGATGAGAAAGGAATGGGGGGTTATGGTCTGAGTGCAAGTAGATGGGACTAGGTGAGTATAAGCGTCCGGCACGGACTAGAAAGGCCGAGATTGTAATTGTTATATGGTTATATAGTACGAGAACAGGCCCTTCAGCCCACAATGTCCAGGCTGAATGTGATGCCAGGTGATGCAAATCTCCTCTGCCTGCATGTGATCCATATCCCTTCATTCATGAATGTCCTCATGTGCTTATCCAAAAATGCCACTCTTGTATCCGCCTCCACCACCACCCAGGGCACAAAGTTCCAGGAACCTATCACTCTCTCTGTGTGAGCAACCTGCCCCACGCATCTCCTTTAAATTTTGATTCTCTCACTTTAAAGCTCTGCCTTTGGGCTTTTGACTGTCTACCCTTTCAAAACCTCTCATAATTTTCTGAACTTCTATCACATCTTCCCCCAGCCACCAACGCTCTAGAGAAAACAATCCAAATTGTCCAACCTCTCCCTATAGCTAATAGTTTTTGATCCACACAACATTCTTGTAAAAATTAACCTACTACATTCAGCACTCTGTATCTTCCCTTTTGCACTATCCATTGTACTTGAGTTTGACTTGATTGTATTTTAGTCAATGGGGCGGCACGGTTTCGAAGCGGTAGAGTCACTGCCTCACAGCACCAGAGATCCGGGTTTGATCCTGACTATGGGTGCTGTCTTAATTTAGAGATAAGAGACTTAGTCTGTATGGAATTTGTCCCCATTACCTGCATGGGTTTTGTCCGGGAGCTCCGATTTCCTCTCACACTCCAAAGACGTACAGGCTTGTAGGTTAATTGGCTTGGTATAATTGTAAATTTGTGCCTCGTGTGTGTAGAATAGTGTTAGTGTGTGGGGATCGCTTGTCGGCGCCGACTTGTGCGCCAAAGGTCCTGTTTCTGCACTGTGTTTCTAACTTAAATTAAACTAAACTATCTATGGATGGTATATTTGATCTGTTTGGATTGCATGCAAAACAATGTTTTCACAATACCTCGGTCGGTACACATGATAATAATAACCTAAATTTAAATTTATACCTAGAAACACAGTAAAATCAGACCATGATTCCACCTGAGAATTCACAACAAGGAAAGATGTTCAGCCCGCAACCAAATAGTTAAATTATGCTAGAGATACGCAGATGTTTGGGCGGCAGTGTGCTGCTGCAGGGACCCTGGATTGATCCTGACCACAGTTTGCATATTTTAGACAATAGACAATAGACAATAGACAATAGGTGCAGGAGTAGGCCATTTGGCCCTTCGAGCCAGCACCGCCATTCAATGTGATCATGGCTGATCATCCCCAAACAGTACCCCGTTCCTGCCGTCTCCCCATATCCCCTGACTCCGCTATTTTTATGAGCCTGATCTAGCTCTCTCTTGAAAGCATCCAGAGAGCCTGCCTCCACCGCCCTCTGAGGCAGAGAATTCCACAGACTCACCACTCTCTGTGAGAAAAAGTGTTTCCTTGTCGCCGTTCGAAATGGCCTACTCCTTATTCTCAAACTGTGGCCCCTGGTTCTGGACTCCCCCAACATCGAAAACATGTTTCCTGCCACTAGTGTGTCCAAGTCCTTAATAATCTTATACGTTTCAATGAGATTCCCTCTCATCCTTCTAAACTCCAGAGTGTACAAGCCCAGCTGCTCCATTCTCACAGCATATGACAGTCCCGCCATCCCGGGAATTAACCTTGTAAACCTACGCTGCACTCCCTCAATAGCAAGAATGTCCTTCCTGAAATTAGGGGACCAAAACTGCACATAATACTCCAGGTGTGGTCTCACTAGGGCTCTGTACAACTGCAGAAGGACCTCTTTGCTCCTATATTCGATTATGGTATATCTGATCTGTTTGGGTAGCATGCAAAATAAGGTTTTCACAATATCTCAGTCGGTACACACGATAATAATAACCTAAATCTAAATTTAAACCGAGAAACACAGTAAAATCAGACCATGATTCTACCTAAGAATTGCACAACAAGGTGTTCAGCCTGCAACCAAATGGTTAAATTATGCTAGAGATAGGCAGATGATTGGGCGGCAGTGTGCCGCTGCAGGTTCCCTGGATTGATCCTGACTACAGTTTGCATATTTTCCCAGTGACCACGTGGGCTTTCTCTGAGTGCTCCGGTTTTCTCCCAAATTTAGAGACATGCAGGTTTGTGGGATAATTTGCTTCCATGAAAATGTGTGTAGGACATAAAAACTGTTTTTTATCCACGAGTAGTTGCTCTACTCAACAGCCAAAAATCTGTAGCCTCCCTTTGATCTGGTACTTTGTTGGTTCACATGCTTAATCAATGGTGTTTTATCATTAATGTTTTATTATTATTAATGTTTAGTGTTTTCTGAGTCATTCGTAACTGTCACTGTATGCCATGTTGTTACTTGTGGGCGGAGCACCAAGGCAAATTCCTTGTATGTGAATACTTGGCCAATAAACTTACTTACTTACGATAGAACTAGTGTACAGGTGATTGCTGGTCAGAGCGGACTTGGTGGGTTGCAGCGCCTATTTCCATACTGTATCTTTAAACGCGTTCGCTCGTGTGTCAGACGACGTTCTGCCATCGCTTTGCCACAGCCGGTGCCACATCTGTGCCTCTGTGGAGATCGTTCGCAATTCATGCCTCTCCGTCGCAAGTAGGCGGGCCATTGTCTGTACCTCTCCACAGTTGTACTTGTCAGGGTCTGAGAAGCCCCACTGCTTCAGGTTGAGTCCGCAACATCCCCACTTCAGTGCAAAAGCTCTAATCTGAGATTACCTAAAAAAACTGTGCACAATTAGCTCGAATACCCTCTGTTCCAGAACGGAAAGTAACTTATTTTATGTAAACCAGAAAATGCTTCAAATACTAAGCGTCAGAGGCAAAGTCTGTGAAAAAAAACAAACGTGTTTAATCCAGGTTGTTCTTGTACCAAAGCACTGAAGTGAAAAGTATTATAACGTATGCGACATCCTGTGATGGTAATTATGAGTCAAGATACAGAAACAGATACAGAAATGCTTTTCTATTTTAGGCCAAAGAACCTTCATCAGAACTGGGAAAAGGAGAAAACAAGTTGGTTTTAGTTGAAACCAAAGATAGTCACAAAACATTGGAGTATTATTGTTACGTGTACAGTGAAAAGCTTTTGGTTTAAAAAGTTAGTTTTAAATTGAAGAGAGGCTGGGAAGTGGTGGGTAGGAGAAAGAAAATATCTCTGATAATGATGGGGCTACAGATAACCAGATGATACTCTATTTATAAAGACTGGTTTAGTTTCTGTTCATGTTTCTTGAGTATGTGTGCATGTGTATACACACACTGAACTTTTTTTCTTCTCCCGTGATGTACTATGTTTACATATTCTGTTGTGCTGCAGCAAGTAAGAATTTCATTGTCCTATCTGGGACATGTGACAATGAAATACTCTTGACTCTTGTTTACAAGTCTATTCGTCAGAATTATTTGCCTACATTTGAAAACTTTTCCTTTCAGGAGTAGTTTTTACAATGCATTTTGTTCAAACTTTCTATTAAACTACGCTATCAACTTTAATCGAGGAGGGTACCACACGTTCCTCCTCGTCTCACGGGCAAGAAGCTCAGGCCCAGACGAACCCCGTTCAACATCTATGAAGAGAGGAAGTCCTGTAGCAGTTTCCTGCTAAATCGCCGCCCTCATGGGTGGAGGCAGGTTTGACGTGGAGTCTGACTGTCGGTTTCAAAAAGGGAACTGCCTCCTCACCTCGCCCTCCAAAATAGTCTTTCAGGAAGTTGCAATATATATATATATGCAATTCGCACTGCAGGGTTTTAAATCTTCCAGTCGACAGCGCTGTTTCTCCTTGCTTGTGGCGTTGTGGAGCTGCGGTGTGCAGTATCAGGCTTAGCTGCAACTGCTGAAAAGCAACACTGTGTGTGTGTGTTTGTTGCACCAGGACGCTGTCTGGCTCGCTCCTTAAAGGACAAGCAAGCAGACTTCACTGACAGTTCCTTGGGCTTGGATTTCTCCTTCTCCAGAGGTAATGTGTGCCAAATGAAACTTGATTTTCAAACTTGATCACTCGTTTTATTTTTAAGGTGAGGGAGGGGAATGATTTAATAGGAATCTGGCGGGGGGGGGGGGGGTAACTTTTTCCACACAAAGGGTGGTGGGCGTATGGAACGAGCTGAGCTGCCAGGGGAAGGTGGTTAAGGCAGCTGCCTACTATCGTTGTGTTTAAGAAACATTTAGACAGGTACACGTGGATAAGGTACGTTTAGAAGTTGAATTGGGGCCAAGCGCTGGTGGATAGGACTAGTAGATGGGACATCGAAGGTAGACAAAAGTGCTGGAGAAACTCAGAGGGTGCAGCAGCATCTATGGAGCGAAGGATCTGCAGTTCCTTCTTAAATCCTTCGCTCCATAGATGCTGCCTCACCCACTGAGATTCTCCAGCACTTTTGTCTACCTTCGATTTTCCAGCATCTGCAGTTCCTTCTTGAACACAGTAGATGGGACATGTTGGGCCGAAGGGCCTATTTCCACGCTGTATGGCGCTACTATTTATTGTGCCATGTTTAAAATATAAATATTAAGCATACAGGCCAGCATAAACCTCCCCATTACAGTTGTTGTCTTTCCGAGACATCTCGGACACAGAATTTGTAGATGGGAGCAAGATATGTTGAATGCTTTCATTTTGATATCATCCAAAACTGTCACGGTTGTAAACAGGAATTCTTCTGATGGCGTTCAAATCTTTTGTTGACACGTAGTCGTAGTTGAAACTAAAACAGTGTTTGCAGCACTGAATGATTTCACCCACATCAAGATTATTTGGTTGACTGGTAACTGTGTGTAACTGTTTAAAAAAATGTGTGTGTATATATATATATATATATACATATACACACATATATATACACATTTAAAATATATATACATATATGTATATATATATAAAATTATGTCAATGTCTAACCAAACTTGTTTCAAAGCCAAAAGTATTTTGCAGACAGGTTAACCCGTAATAGATCGGAAATTAACCTGCCTGTTATTTTTCACCCCCTGACTGTGGACTTTAAGAGCGAAAGCCCCGATTGTGGGTCGGGGTGTTTCAAGTTCATTGTAACTATCTTTGAACGCTCTGAGCTGGGATTTAAGATCAGAATGTTGCAATTGGCCTTGTTACGGGTGTTACTCCTTGCACATTGTATTGTGCTAGATTAATCGATCTCATGAGCCTCTAATTGGGCTTTTTAACTTTTTAAGTGGTGCAAATTATTTTGTAATGGCTAGAATGCAGTTAACAAAAATACGTTCAAAGTACTCGGTTTACTCTCAACTGCCTGCTTTTGTGAAATTAAAACAGAAAATACACTGGTTAGCAGGCAACAGAAGCTGTCCACTGTACCTTGGTACATGTGACAATAAACTGAACTGAAATGCGGGAACGGATTACAAATTTTGCATTTGGTTTTTAAAGTTGGTACAACACAGATATTGGCTGTTAGGCCAACCTCAAGAGTAAAGTATCAAGCATTCACATGCCCCTATAATTACAGTTAGTTAATGGCTCAATTTCCATTGGTGTTAATTTGCTGTGTTGTTGGTGCCCGAGGTTATTACAAATCCTGTATAGGGGAAAAAGGCGTATGATTTTTCCATGGCGTAAATGCCACACCATAAATACGAAGACTACAAGAAATTGCAGGGAATTGTGGAGACAGCTGGAGAAACTCAGCGGGTGAGGCAGCATCTATGGAGCGAAGGATTTAAGAAGGAACTGCAGATCCTTCGCTCCATAGATGCTGCTGCACCCTCTGAGTTTCACGCCAACCAACCTCCCTTCAATTGACTTAATTTATGCCTCGGCAAGGCCAGCAGCATAATCGAGGACGAGTTGCACCCTGGCCGCTCCCTGTTCTCCCCTCTCCCATTGGGCGAAAGGTGTAGAAGTGTGAAAACGCACACCTCCAGATTCAGGGACAGTTTCTTCCCAGCTGTTGTCAGGCAACTGAATCATCCTATCAACAACGAGAGAGTGGTCCTGAACTATTATCCAGCTCATTGGAGATCCTCAGAAAAACTTTAATCAGACTTTATACGGTGGCCGATTAGGAAAAGGGGAGATGCAACGAGATCTGGGTGTCATGGTACACCAGTCATTGAAAGTAGGCATGCAGGTGCAGCAGGCAGTGAAGAAAGTGAATGGTATGTTAGCATTCATAACAAAAGGATTTGAGTATAGGAGCAGGGAGGTTCTACTACAGTTGTACAGGGTCTTGGTGAGGCCACACCTGGAGTATTGCGTACAGTTTTGGTCTCCTAATCTGAGGAAAGACATTCTTGCCATAGGGAGTACAGAGAAGGTTCATCAGACTGATTCCTGGAATGTCCGGACTTTCATATGAAGAAAGACGGCTTGTACTCGCTAGAATTTAGAAGATTGAGTGGGGATCTTATAGAAACTTACATAATTCTTAAGGGGTTGGACAGGCTAGATGCAGGAGGATTGTTCCCGATGTTGGGGAAGTCCAGAACAAGGGGTCACAGTTTAAGGATAAGGGGAAGTCTTCTAGGGCCGAGATGAGAAAAACATTTTTCTCACAGAGAGTGGTGAATCTCTGGAATTCTCTGCCACAGAAGGTAGTTGAGGCCAGTTCATTGGCTATATTTAAGAGGGAGTTAGATGTGGCCCTTGTAGCTAAAGGGACCAGGGGGTATGGAGAGAAGGTACGGCATACTGAGGTGGATGATCAGCCATGATCATATTGAATGGCGGTGCAGGCTCGAAGGGCCGAATGTCCTACTCCTGCACCTATTTTCTATGTTTACTGGACTTTATCTTGCACTAAATGTTATCCGTGTTATTTCCCTTTATCGTGTATACACTGTGGATGGCTCAACTGTCAGCATGTATTATAGACAATAGGTGCAGGGGTAGGCCATTTGACCCTTTGAGCCAGCACCGCCAATCAAAGTGATCATGACTGTCTTTCTGCTAACTGGACAGCACTGGACAACAAAATCTTTTCACTGTACCTCGATACATGTGACAATAATCTCAACTCAACTCAACTCGCACTTCAGCTGCACCAACAAAAAGCTAACATGATTTGCGAGTGGTGATATAACATTCAAACTTGTATTCGGTAGGAAAAATTCTTGGACCCCAAGAAAGGGAGTTTGTGGAGTGCCTCCATGATGGATTCTTAGAGCAGCTTGCACTGGAGCCTGCCAGGGAGAGGGCAATTCTGGATTTAGTGTTGTGTAATGAACCGAATTTGATAAGGGAACGAGGTTAAGGAGCCATTAGGAGGTAGCGACCATAATATGATTAGTTTTAATCAACAATTTGAGAGGGGGAAGGGTAAATCAAAGGTGTCTGTGTTACCATTGTGACAAGCCATTACTGGCTCTTTGGGAGTTGCAGTGAAATGTGAAAAGGAGGAATGTGGTGGAGATGGTGCAACTCAGAGAGACAAAACAACCCATCATTAGTAGACAGCCTTGCATCCCTATTTTTAAATAAGCAATAGCATGTGGACTGACTGCACAAAAGTTCCATTTATTATCTCCATCAGCTGTAGATTGGGTTTCTGTCTCTGGTGAGTGGGTTTCTAGTTGTATCAGCCAAGACTATTAACCAGATTAACCTATTAACCTTGACTGACAAACCAGATCAATTTTCAAAAATATGGTCTCCTTTTATTGAGTTTCTTCAACAACATAATGGATGAACACAAACTGAAAACCGATGCTAGGGTCGGGTGAGCGGGCGTATGGAAGGGTAGTGGGATATATCTCCGCTTCTTTCACTCCTTCATTAGTTCTGGGGTTTTCCTTTTTTCTTTTTCTTGTTTTTCTTGACATTTTGTTCTTTTTCTTTCTTTCCCTTTTTTCCGATCTAGTTATTAGTCCATAAAGTGTTAAAACTGAAGCAGTACGAAAATTCTATAACTGTTATGTCGATCATTTTCTTTTTGTACAATTGCTTCTAACAAAAATAAAATAAAATAACAAATAAAAAAAAGAGCATTAACCAGTAGAAACAAGAAACTACAGATGCTGGTTTACAAAAAAGGACACAAAGTGCTAGAGTGACTCAGCGGGTCGGGACCCTTCAGACTATTGACCTCTAGAGTTTTTGTTCGGAAAAATGGCGTGGCTCTGTATCCATATTGACCACCAAGTACACGTGTACGAATCCTAGTTGGTCTGTCAACTTCTATGCCTTAGCAATTCAAGTGCTCTTAAATTCCACGAGTACCTGCTTCCAGTACCACTTAAGATAGTGTTCCAGATTCCAACTACCCAATGGGTGGAAAAACCATATTTCTTGGCTGCCCTCTAAACACCTTGCACCAAGCTTACAACTATGCAACCTACATCCTGGGATGTCAGGACTTCCACTTGAAGAAAGGCTGGATAGACTCTGCTTGTACTCACTGGAATTTTAGAAGATTGAGGGGGGATCTTATAGAAACTTACAAAATTCTTAAGGGTTGGGCAAGCTAGATGCAGGAAGATTGTTCCCGATGTTGGGGGAGTCCAGAACAAGGGGTCACAGTCTAAGGATAAGGGGGAATTCATTTAGGACTGAGATGAGGAAAACATTCTTTACACAGAGAGTGGTGAGTCTCTGGAATTCTCTGCTACAGAAGGTCGTTGAGGCCAGTTCATTGGCTATATTCAAGAGGGAGTTGGATGTGGCTCTTGTGGCTAAAGGGATCAGGGAGTGTGGAGAGAAGGCAGGTACGAGATACTGAGTTGGATGATCAGCCATGATCATATTGAATGGTGGTGCAGGCTCGAAGGGCCGAATGGCCTACTCCTGCACCTATTTTTCTATGTTTCTATGCCCTCTAGTTATGTTTATCTTTGCCTGGGGGAAACTTTCTCTCCATCTCCCCTATCAATGAGCACCATAATTTTGTGTACCTGGTACAGGACCCCTCTACTCACTCAAAGAAAAATCAACCCCGAATTTCCAATTTGTCAAAAATGTCCCAAACCGGAACGTCACCTATCCGTTTCCTCCACAGATGCTGCCCGACATACTGACTTCCCTTTTTTTTTGCTCAACATTCAAGCATCTGCCAGCCTCTGCAGTCTTTCCTTTCAATTGAATGCTCAATGCTCCTCGCCAGTGCTATTTTGTCCTTTCTGTTTTCAGGGGAAAAAGGGTGCAGCGAGCATGGTTAATAAACGTATGTGTGGCTGGATAACAAAATAATGACGTTGAACTGTTTAGAGTTGCCAGTGTGCTGTACGAATCAGCACTGGAACTTCCTGTAGTGTAATAGCTTTGTTGTTTGTTTTGTGCACAAAGTCCGCGAGCACTGCCACTTTTCATTTCACTGCACATCCCGTATGTGTATGTGACGAATAAACTTGACTTGAGTAGCTCACAACCTAACCGTATGAACATTGTAACATTGAATTCTCCAATTTTAGGTAACCCCCCCGCCCACCCATTTCTCTCATTTCCTACCCTCTTCCCCACCCATTGCCTCCCTCTGGCTCCCTACATTCCACTCCTCCTCTCTCCTATTTAACACCCTTTTCATCTCTGTCCTTTGTCCACCCATCTGCCAATCGACCCACCCCTCACCTGTATCCATGCCCCAGAGTCTGAAGAAGGGTCTCGACCCAAAACGTCACCGGTTCCTTACATCTAGAGATGATGCCTGTCTCATTGAGTTACTCCAACATTTTGTGTTTATCTTTGGTTTAAACCAGCACATAGAAACATAGAAATTAGGTGCAGGAGTAGGCCATTCGGCCCTTCGAGCCTGCACCGCCATTCAATATGATCATGGCTGATCATCCAACTCAGTATCCCGTACCTGCCTTCTCTCCATACCGTCTGATCCCCTTAGCCACAAGGGCCACATCTAACTCCCTCTTAAATATAGCACCTGCAGTTCCTTCCAACAACTCCACCCCACTTGCCAGGCTTTGTCCTTCCCCCACTTTTTTCCAGCTTTCGCCCCCCATTACAATCAGCCTGCCCATTATGTCTTTATGTATCCATGGGCTGCACAAGCAAATGAGGAACAGTTAGGTGGAGGCAGGTCCTCTGGATGCTTTCAAGAAGGAGCTAGATAGGGCGCTTAAAGATAGCGGAGTCAGAGGATATGGGGAGAAGACAGGAACGGAGTACTGATTGGGGATGATCAGCCATGATCACATTGAATGGCGGTGCTGGCTCGAAGGCCCGAATGGCCTACTCCTGCACCTATTGTCTATTAAGAGTAGGATAGTGCTAGTGTTTGGGTGATCGCTGGTCGGCGTGGACTCGGTGGGCCGAAGTCAGTGTGGACTCGGTGGGCCGAAGAGCCTGTTTCCGTGCTGTATCTCTAAAGTCTAAAATAAAGTAACGGAAGGGCATAAAGGTTGTTACTGATAGATATAGATTGGGAATGAAGGAAGAGATGAGTGGAGCAGCATGTGCCAACAGCATTGGAAGTGGTGATCTGTTCCCACTGTGATACGAAACCAATGTATCTGGTGTATTCTCCTTCCTTCTGATGCTAGTGCAATTAGATTTCAAATTCTTCCCTGTATCTCTATCCCTTTAACCTTTTAGGTTTTGAAAAACAAGTCAGATTCTTAATGGGATTTTTATTATGTTTGACCGGAATGAATCCGATCGTGTTATGGTGGATGGTATGTGAGAAGTATTGCTGTAAACCAGTTGAGAAAGCTCATCGACCTATTTGCAACACAAATGCTCTTATAACTGCTGATATATCAGGAAGCAATTTGAGGCCCTGCTCACTTAAATGAGGGCATGTCAAAGGTTTGAATTCCTTTGTGTGCCCTGCACAAAGATCTAAAATAAAATTAGATGTTTGAACTCTGAAAGGAAAGAGAACAAACTGGTTTGATTATTATTACTACCTGGGAGCAGCTGTTTTTTCTTACTCAAGAAGAGGTGTGTCAGGTTTTACAAATCAACAACTTGAGTTGCCATGTTGGGTAATTGTTATTGACACTGTCCACATCCACAGAGTAAATGCAATGCTGTACTTGCTCAGTAGAAATGACACCTTTGTTAAGGCTGGATAAACTCAGCGGGTGAGGCAGCATCTATGGAGAGAAGGAATAGGAAGAAGGGTCTAAGAAACATAGAAAATAAGTGCAGGAGGAGGCCATTCGGCCCTTTGAACCAGCACCGCCTTTCATTGTGATCATGGCTGATCGTCCCCTATCAGTAACCCGTGCCTGCCTTCTCCCCATATCGCTTGACTCCACTAGACCCTAGAGCTCTATCTAACTCTCTCTTAAATCCATCCAGTGACTTGGACTCCACTGCCCTCTGTGGCAGGGAATTCCATAAATTCACAACTCTTTGGGTGAAAAAGTTTTTTCTCACCTCAGTCTTAAATGACCTCCCCTTTGTTCTAAGACTGTGGCCCCTGGTTCTGGACTCGCCCAACATTGGGAACATTTTTCCTGCATCTAGCTTGTCCAGCCCTTTTATAATTTTATATGTTTCTATAAGATACCCCCTCATCCTTCTAAACTCCAGTGAATACAAGCTTGCACGGGTCTTGACCCGAAACGTCACCTATTCCTTCTCTCCATAGATGCTGCCTCACTTGCTGAGTTTCTCCAGCATTTTTGTCTGCCTTCGATTTTTTTTGTCCAGAATCTGGCGTTCTTAAACCTATGTTAAGGCTGTTTGAATAATGGAAATTCACCACAAAATAATGACTGACAAATTTGAGAGAATATCAATTGCTCTCATGAGATTTATGAGAAAGGAAAGATTATTAAGCACAATTTACTTTTATTTTTGCCACTCACATTTCAAAGATTCAATTCAATGATACTTTATTGTCACATGTACCTAGGCACCCCTGGCCTCTCCCTCTTCTCTCCTCAGGCAAAATGTACAAAAGTGTGAAAACCCACACCTCCAGATTCGGGGACAGTTTCTTCGGAGCTGTTATCAGCCAACTGAATCATCCTACCACAAACAGAGAGCAATGCTGAACCACTATCTATCTACCTTTTTGGTGACCCTTGGACTATCCTTGGTCAGACTTTGCTGGCTTTACCTTGCACTAAACGTTATTCCCTTCTCATGTATCTATACACTGTAAATGGCTTGATTGTAATCAGGTACTGTCTTTCTGCTGACTGCGTAGAATGCAACAAAAGCTTTTCACTGTACCCGGGTACACGTGGCAATAAACAAAACTGTACAGTGAAATGCTTTGTTTTGCATCCAGCCGGTAAAATCGGTGAAGTCTTAATGCAAGTGCAGTTGACGCAACTTAACGTGTTAAAGAAGGAACTGCAGATGCTGGAGAATCAAGGGTTACACAAAAAGCTGGAGAAACTCAGCGGGTGCAGCAGCATCTAAGGAGCGAAGGAGATAGGCGACGTTTCGGGTCGAGACCCTTCTTCAGAAGCTATTTGTGCAAAACCTCCTAACTCCAAAAAAATGTGGCACTATTTTCCATATTTTGTTTTTGTTTCCAACTGTTGTACATTTCCAAATTTTACAAATTTGGATACTCCTAATTTGACTACCTCCTCATTTAAAAACCTTCCTTTGACGCAACTTAACCTTGTGGAAAATAGCGATGCAGACAGTTTTCTAGGGGTGCAGCCCCCCCCCCCCCCCAATAAGGCAGGGATACCTGTACATGAAGACAGTGCTTGGTGTGCCCTTTATGACATGCATTGCAAGACAATTGGTGTCAAAAGAGGTCCTTTTCGCAATAGACGTGCCACCTCTGTAACTGTCCCCCATAATCCTGCATATTGTTTATATACCCACATATTTTATTGTCTTGTTTCACGCATTTACCGGGCTTCTTGACAAACAAAAGTTCCTTTTCAGAAGCTATTTGTGCAAAACCTTCCAACTCCAAAAAAAATACGGCACTATTTTCCATATTTTGTTTTTGTTTCCAACTGTTGTATATTTCCCAATTTTACAAATTTGGATACTCCTAATTTGACTACCTCCTCGTTTAAAAACCTTCCTTTGATTAAGGTACATGGATAGGAAAGGTTTAGAGGATATGGGCCAAACGCAAGCAGGTGGGACTAGTGTAGATGGGGCATCTTGGTCGACATGGGCAAGTTGGGCCAAAGGGCCAGCTGTACGGCTCTACGATCATTTTTTGTAGTCTTAATTGGGGATTAGAGGAACAATCCAATTTTGTCCGTCTTTAAGGATATCCTGAAACTGAAATTAGGTTTTCTGCATTTAGTCAATGCCACTCCACCTGTTTGTCTAATCGTAAGTTTCAACAATTGTCTCCCTTCATTTCTTGGGACCTGCAGAGCATTTATGGTGTGCAACTCTGCTTCCCTCTTCACAAATCCTTTAGGGTTTTGGGACTTGTACACAATAGGCATGGTTCTTTTCCAAGTACACTGTAATTTTCCAATTATAGTGCATAACTCTATTCTGCACTTTGTTCTATTTTTTGTACTACAGTTTGCGCTGATTGTATCTATGTATGGTATATATGACTACACCTCTACATAGATTGTATCCATCCCCTCAATTCCTCCGTTTCCACCGCACCTGCTCCCAAGATGAAGCTTCCCGTTCTAGGGCATCCAAGAATGTGGTGTTTCTCCCCCCCCCCCCCCCCCCCCCCCCTCCCCCCGCTGATGTGGAGGGATGGATTATTCACCTGCAACTCCTCTGTGTTACATAGATCTGCCCTCGCTGCCCAGAGGGAACAAGGATAAGAATACTCCAACACATAATCCTCTGACATTTCTGTTGCCTCCAACGCGATGCCACCACCAGTCACAACCTCCCATCTCCACGCCTTCCACAGAGACGTCTCCCTCCGCAACTCATTCATTCACTCATTCACTCATTCATTCCCACCCAAAAAAGCTCCTCCTCAGATACTTTCCCCTACAACTGCTGTAACACCTGTCCCTATACCTCCTTCTATGCCCCCATCGAGGGACCCCAGCAGTCCTTGCAGGTGAGACTTAGGGTGCACCCCCTCGAACCTCATCCACTGTCCCTGACATGGCCTCCTGTACATCAGCGAGACCAAGTATAGACTTGGCAACTGTTTTGCGGACACGCGCGCAGTCCACCAAGGTCAACTGGATCTCCCGGTTGCCAACCATTTGAATTCCCCTTTCCATTCCCATACTGACCTTTCTGTCCTGGGCCACCTCCATTGCCAGAGTGAGGTAACACGCAAACTGGAGAAAAAGCACCTTGTATTATGCTTGGGGGGCTTACAATCCAAAGGCATGAACGTTGAATTCTCCAATTTTAGTTAAGCCCCCCCTTCCCTCCCTCCACCCTCCTCTTGCCCCACCTGGACTCGTACCTGTTTCTTCCGCGTCGTCGTCCTCCCCCCCCCCCCCCCCCCCCCCCCCCCCCCCTCCACCTACATTCCTTCCTCTGGCTTCCCAGATCGCAACTCTTCAATCCTTTTGTCTCACTGTTTTTTTGTTTGGCCTTTGTTCAACCACCTGCCTCTCAATAACCTTCCATGCCCTTGTTCACCTTTCACCTGCCAGGCTTTCTCCTGCTCCTCCCATCTCTTCCTTTCTTTCAGCTTTTTTGCCCGCCCACCCCCCCCCCCCCTTAAAAAAAACCCCGCAATCAGCCCGAAGAAGAGTCCCAACCTGAAATGTCACCTACCCATGTTCTCCAGGTTTGCTGCTGACTTGCTAAGTTACTCAAGAACTTTGTGTCTTTTTTTATGGTGCATCTTAACATGGCATCTTATGTTTATTACCGAGATACAGTTTAATTTAGAGATACAGAGCGGTAGAAACATAGAAACATAGAAAAATAGGTGCAGGAGTAGGCCATTCGGCCCTTTGAGCCTACACCGCCATTCAATATGATCATGGCTGATCATCCAACTCAGTATCCCGTACCTGCCTTCTCTCCATACCCTCTGATCCCAAGGGCCCCATCTAACTCCCTCTTAAATATAGCCAATGAACTGGCCTCAACTACCTTCTGTGGCAGAGAGTTCCAGAGACTCGCCACTCTCTGTGGAATTCCAGAGACTCGCCACTCTCTGTGTAACAGGCCCTTCGGCCCACCGGGTCTGTGCCAACCAGCCATCCCTGCACATTAACACTATCCTACACCCACTGGGGACAATTTTTACATTTACCAAGCTAGTTAACCTACAAACCTGTACGTATTTGGAGTGTAGGAGGAAACCGAAGATCTTGAAGAAAACCGACACAGATCACGGGGAGAATGTACAAACTCCGTACAGACATGCACTGATAGTCAGTGAAAAGCTTTGTGTTGCATGCTATCCAATTAAATTAGATAATACTCTGCGTAAATACAACCAAACCAAACTCAGTTAGTTAATTCAGTTTATTATCGCGTGTATCGAGGCGCAGCAAAAAGCTTTTTGTTGCTTGCTACCCAGCCAACGGAAATACAATACATGATTACAATCGAGCCATCCACAGTGTACAGATACAGGATAAGGGGAAATAACATGAAGTATATAACAAATAACGAAGAAGTCCAGAAAAATCCAATTAAAGACAGTCCAAGGGTCTCCGATGAGGTTGATGGTAGCTTAGGAGTGTTGGCCAGTTATTGATTAAATGTTTCAGTTGCCTGATATCAGCTGTGGAGAAACTGTCCCTGAATCTTGAGAAACTGTCCCTGAATCTGGGAGAAACTGCCCCTGAATCAGGAACCCAGAGCAAAGGGACAGATACAGAGTGCAGAATATAGTTCTTGGCATTAGTGCGCAACAGTTCCAGAAGCAAAGTCCTTTGTCTGCAATGAGGTAGAGTAGAATTGGACTGCACCCTTGCTTATGGAATGACTATTCAGACGCCTGATAATAACAAAGGGGAAGAAGCTGTTCATGAGTCAGCTGGTACATGCTTACATGCTTCTGTATCTTCTTCTTGACAGTAGAAGGGAGAATGAGGAATAGCCAGTGTGTCATGCTTGCCAAGGACCACTCCTGTATATTGTGAAGTATTTTGGCTCTTTTACTGTGTTCAAGATTGGACAGCTTTCTGTGCTCAAATGCTTGCCCCAATGGCCAGACGCTCCATCCTGTGTTCAAAGTAAGAGCATTTTATGATGTGGCATCGCATATATAAAAGACAGCTGTGTTTTGTCTCTCTAGTCACGGGAGATCACAAGATCTGCATGATCAGCACATGAAGTTAGTTTTGGAGATGTTTAAAGCTCCATGTTTCCTTTGCATTTCAAATGCGTTACCAAGGAAAGTAATCTTTTGCCAAGCACAGTCAATTACAAATTAAACAAGGCTACTAAAACAATTTTCAGTACTTATGGGATGTAATTTATGCTCGGTGACTTTGTGAGCAAATTTGGGCACCATATCTGAGGAAGGATAAAAACATGGAAACATAGAAAATAGGTGCAGGAGTAGGCCATTCGGCCCTTTGAGCCTGATCATTCAATATGATCATGGCTGATCATCCAACTCAGTATCCTGTACCTGCCTTCTCTCCATACCCTCTGATCCCTTTAGCCACAAGGGCCACATCTAATTCCCTCTTAAATATAGTCAATATTCGCCACTCTCTATGTGAAAAATGTTTTCCTCATCTCGATCCTAAAGGAATTCCCCCTTATACTTAGACTGTGATCCCTTGTTCTGGACCTCTCCATCTGGAACAATCTTCCTGCATGTAGCCTATCCAACCCCTTAAGAATTTTGTAAGTTTCTATAAGATCCCCCCTCAGTCTTCTAAATTCTGACGAGTACAAGCCAAGTCTATCCAGTCTTTCCTCATATGAAAGTCCTGACATCCCAGCAATCAGTCTGGTGAACCTTCTCTGTACCCCCTCTATGGCAAGAATGTCTTTCCTCATATTTGGAGATAAACTGTACGCAATACTCCAGGTGTGGTCTCACCAAAACCCTGTACAACTGCAGTAGAACCTCCCTGCTCCTATACTCAAATCCTTTTGCTATGAATACCAACATACCATTCGCTTTCTTCACTGCCTGCTGCACCTGCATGCCTACTTTCAATGACTGGTGTACCATGACACCCAGGTCTCGTTGCATCTCCCCTTTTCCTAATTTGCCACCATTCAGATAATAATCTACCCTCCTGTTTTTGCCACAAGTGGATAACCTCACATTTCTCCACATTATACTGCATCTGCCATGCATTTGCCCACTCACCCAACCTATCCAAGTCACCTTGCAGCCTCCTAGCATCCTCCTCATACCTAACACTACCCCCCCAGCTTAGGTTCATCCGCAAACTTGGAAATGTTGCATTCAATTCCCTCGTCCAAATCATTAATATATATTGTCAATAGCTGGGGTCCCAGCACTGAGCCTTGCGGTACCCCACTAGTCACTGCCTGCCATTCTGAAAAGGACCCGTTTACTCTTACCGTCTGCTTCCTGTCTGCCAGCCAGTTCTCTATCCACATCAATACTGAACCCCCAATACCGTGTGCTTTAAGTTTGTATACTAATCTCTTATGTGGGACCTTGTCGAAAGCCTTCTGAAAGTCCAGATATAACACATCCACTGGTTCTCCCTTATCCACTCTCCTAGTTACATCCTCGAAAAATTCTATAAGATTCATCAGACATGATTTACCTTTCGTAAATCCATGTTGACTTTGTCCAATGATTTCACCACTTTCCAAATGTACTGCTATCCCATCTTTAATAACTGACTAGCAGTTTCCCCACTACCGATGTTAGACTAACTGGTCTGTAATTCCCAGTTTTCTCTCTCCCTCCTTTTTTTAAAATTGGGGTTGCATTAGCTACCCTCCAATCCTCAGGAACTACTCCAGAATCTAAGGAGTTTTGAAAAATTATCACTAATGCATCCACTATTTCTGTGCTACTTCCTGGGATGCAGACTATCTGGCCCTGGGGATTTATTGGACTTTAATCCATTCAATTTACCCAACACCACATCCCGGCTTACCTGGATTTCACTCACTTCCTCCACCTTATTTGACCCCCGGTCCCCTGCTATTTCCAGCACATTATTTATGTCTTCCGTAGTGAAGACAGAACCAAAGTAGTTATTCAAGTGGTCTGCCATGTCCTTGTTCCCCACAATCCATTTCACCCGTTTCTGACTGCAAGGGACCTACATTTGTTTTAACTAATCTCTTTCTCTTCACATATCTATAAAAACTTTTGCAGTCAGTTTTTATGTTCCCTGCCAGTTTTCTTTCATAATCTATTTTCCCTTTCCTAATTAAGCCCTTTGTCCTCCTCTGCTGGACTCTGAATTTCTCCCAGTCCTCTGGTAGGCTGCTTTTTCTGGCTAATTTGTATGCTTCATCTTTTGTTTTTATACTACCCCTGATTAGCACAATACAGTACTATTCCCTCCAATAGTTGTAGTTCATCCATGCAGTCTTTAAATACCTTCCATTGCACATCCACTGTCAACCCTTCAAGAATCACTTGCCAGTCTATCTTGGCCAATTCACGTCTCATACCTTCAAAGTTACCTTTGTTTAAGTTCAGAACCCTTGTTTCTGACTTAATTATGTCACTCTCCATCCTAATGAAGAACTCAACCATATTATGGTCACTCCTGCCCAGTGGGCCACGCACAACAAGACTGCTAACTAACCCTTCCTCATTACTCAATACCAAGTCTAGAATAGCCTGCTCTCTCGTTAGTTCCTCTACATGTTGGTTTAGAAAACTGTCCCGCATGCATTCCAAGAAATCCTCTTCCTCAGCACCCCTGCCCATTTGATTCACCCAATCTATATGTAGATTGAAGTCACCCATTATGACTGTTTTACCCTTGTTGGACGCATTTCTAATTTCCTGTTTGATGCCATCCCCAACTCCACTACTACTGTTAGGTGGCCTGTACACAACTCCCACTAGCGTTTTCTGCCCCTCAGAGGTTCGCAGACCTACCCATATCGATTCCACATCCTCCAAGCTAATGTCCTTCCTTTCTATTGCATTAATATCCTCTCTCACCAGTAACGCTACCCTACCTCCTTTTCCTTTCTGTCTATCCCTCCTGAATATTGAATATCCCTGGATGTTCAGCCTGCCTTGGTCCCCCTGGAGCCATGTCTCCGTGATCCCAACTATAGCATAGTCAGTAATAGCTATCTGCACATTCAACTCGTCCACCTTATTACGAATGCTCCTTGCATTGGGACACAAAGCCTTCAGGCTTGTTTTTACAACACTCTTACTCCTTATACAATTATGTTGACAAGTGGCCCCTTTTGATTTTTGCCCTGGAAACCCACCACCTCTTATTCTCTGTTTATTTTTTTTCTTATTTTTTTTCTTATTTCCCCCCAACATGTTGGGTCTGAGTGCTTCCCTTCTCTGCCTCCTGCCTCAGACCCTGTCTACTGGCTTTCTCTATTTGAGTCCCTCCCCCCAGTAGCTTTTGCAAATTTCCCTGCCAGGATACTGATCCCCCTTGGGTTCAAATGCAACCCGTCCTTTTTATACAGGTCACTCCTTCCCCAAAAGAGGTTCCACTGATCCAGAAACTTGAATCCTTGCCCTCTGCACCAGTCCTTCAGCCAGGCATTTATCCTCCACCTTGCTCCATTCCTACTCTCACTGTCGAGTGGCACAGCAAGTAATCCTGAGATTGTTATCTTTGCGGTTCTTTTCCTTAACTCTCTTCCTAACTCCCTAAATTCTCCTTTCAGGATCTCTTCTCTTTTTTTACCTATGTCAATGGTACCAATATGTACCACGATCTCAAGCTCCTCTCCCTCCCTTTTCAGGATATCTTGGACACGTTCAGACACATCCCGGACCCTGGCACCAGGGAGGCAAACTACCATTCGGGTCTCCAGACGGTGTCCACAGAATCGTCAATCTGACCCCCTAACTATGGAGTCCCCTATTACTAATGCCCTCCTCTTCTTTTCCTTACCCTTCTGAGCAACAGGGCCGGTATCTGTACCGCAGGCCAGGTCGCTCTTGCTACCCCCAGGTAGGCTGTCCACCCGTACAGCACTCAAACAGGAGTACTTATTTCCAAGGTGTTACAGCCACTGGTGTACTCTCTAGTGCCTGCCTCTGCCCCTTGCCTCTCCTAACTGTGACCCACGTGTCTGCCTCCTGTGGTTTTGGAGAGACAACCTTCCTGTAACTCCTCTCTATGACCTCCTCACTCTCCCTGACCAGACGGAGGTCATCGAGCTGCTGCTCCAGGTTCCTAACACACTCCTTTAGGAGCCCCATCTCGACACACCTGGCGCAGATGTGGACGTCTGGAGGGCTACCTGACTCCATGACCTCCATGCTGGCTCTGGAGAGGGTCCAGAGGAGGTTTACAAGAATGATCCCAGGAATGAAGCGGTTATTCCGGGAAGCGAGCGGGCAAGATCATCTCTGACCCCTCTCACCCTGGCCACAAACTCTTTGAATCACTTCCCTCTGGAAGGCGACTCCGGACTGTCAAAGCTGCCACAGCCAGACATAAAAACAGTTTTTATCCAGTTTTTAGTTGTTCTACTCAACAGCCAAAAATCTGCAGCCTCCCTTTGATCTGGCATTTTGTTGGTTCACATGCTTGATCAATGATGTTTTATCATTAATGTTTTGTTATTATTAATGTTTATTGTTTTCTGAGTCTTTCATAACTGTCACTGTATGTCATGTTACTTGTGGGCGGAGCACCAAGGCAAATTCCTTGTATGTGAATACTTGGCCAATGAACGTATTTACTTAACATATGATGCGCGTTTGATGGCACTGGGCCTGTACTCGCTGGAGTTTAGAAGGATGAAGGGCGGGACCTCATTGAAGCACAGAATAGTGAAAGGCTTGGATAGAGTGGATGTGGAGAGGATGTTTCCACTAGTGGGAGATTCTAGGACCAGATGTCATAGCCTTAGAATTAAAGGATGTTCCTTTAGGAAGAAGATGAGGAGACATTTCTTTAGTCAGAGTGTGGTGAATCTGTGGAATTCTTTGCCACAGAAGGCTGTGGAGGCCAAGTCAATGGATATTTTTAAGACGGAGATAGATAAATTCTTGATTAGAACGGGTGTCGGGGGTTATGGGGAGAAGGCAGGAGTATGGAGTTAGGAAGGAGAGCTATATCTCAGCCATGATTGAAGGGCGGAGTAAACGTGATGGGCAGAATGGCCTAATTCAACAGCTATCACCTATGACATTATGTCAATAAATGAAGGGGTGGGCACCGTGCTAACAGTGCAGGTTTAATGTTTGGTTATATAAGCATTTAATGGTTATGGTTTGGTTCTATAAGCATTTTTGTAATAAAGGCACATTAATAAACGTATATTAGCCGGCATATATTAGTTTTCCTGGATGATCCTTCATCTCTTTGTGTTGTCATTGCGAATGGTCAAAACCATCATGCTTAAATGTATAATGTATCATGTATAAATGCAGGAATAGCAAGATGGATTCAACAGTGGCTGAATGGGAGAAGCCAGAGGGTAATGGTGGATGGCTGTTTGTCGGGTTGGAGGCAGGTGACTAGTGGGGTGCCTCAGGGATCTGTGTTGGGTCCTTTGTTGTTTGTCATGTACATCAATGATCTGGATGAAGGGGTGGTAAATTGGATTAGTAAGTATGCAGATGATACCAAGATAGGGGGTGTTGTGGATAATGAAGAGGATTTCCAAAGTCTACAGAGTGATTTAGGCCAGTTGGAAAAATGGGCTGAAAGATGGCAGATGGAGTTTAATGCTGATAAATGTGAGGTGCTACACCTTGGCAGGACAAATCAAAATAGGACGTACATGGTAAACGGTAGGGAATTGAAGAATACAGTTGAACAGAGGGATCTGGGAATAACCGTGCATAGTTCCTTGAAGGTAGAATCTCATATAGATAGGGTGGTAAAGAAAGCTTTTGGTATGCTAGCCTTTATAAATCAGAGCATTGAGTATAGAAGCTGGGATGTAATGTTAAAATTGTACAAGACGTTGGTGAGACCAAATCTGGAGTATGGTGTACAATTTTGGTCGCCCAATTATAGGAAGGATGTCAACAAAATAGAGAGGGTACAGAGGAGATTTACTAGAATGTTGCCTGGGTTTCAACAGCTAAATTACAGAGATAGGTTGAATAAGTTAGGTCTTTATTCTCTGGAGCGCAGAAGGTTAAGGGGTGACTTGATAGAGGTCTTTAAAATGATGAGAGGGATAGACAGAGTTAATGTGGACAAGCTTTTCCCTTTGAGAATAGGGAAGATTCAAACAAGAGGACATGACTTTAGAATTAAGGGACAGAGGTTTAGGGGTAACATGAGGGGGAACTTCTTTACTCAGAGAGTGGTAGCGGTGTGGAATGAGCTTCCAGTGGAAGTGGTGGCGGCAGGTTCGTTGGTATCATTTAAAAATAAATTGGATAGGCATATGGATGAGAAGGGTATGGAGGGTTATGGTATGAGTGCAGGCAGGTGGGACTAAGGGAAAAAAGTTGTTCGGCACGGACTTGAAGGGCCGAGATGGCCTGTTTCCGTGCTGTAATTGTTATATGGTTAAACTTGAAATATTAACAGCGGAATTGGACTACGCTGTTAATGCCTTCAAATGCCTTAAAATGTAGAACTGCAGATGCTAGTTTACACAAAATGAAACAAAGTGCTGGAGTTACTCAATGGGTCAGGCAGCATCTCTGGGGAACATGGGTAGGTGATGTTTTGGGTTGGGACCTTTCTTCAGACTGTCTTAAAGTCACCAGTTAGGCTCCTTACTGGAATATTGTTTCTAATTCTGGACAATCCATTTAAGGAGAATTCGGAAGATGGAGAGACTTGCTGGACGTTGCAGTGTGCAGGCTTTACGGACCTGCAAACAAAAGTCAAGTCAAGTCAAAAGAGTTTATTGTCATGTGTCCCTGACAAGACAATGAAAATCTTTCTTTGCATAGCACAACAGAACATAGAAGGCATTGACTACAATTCTATACATAAATACACCCATTACTTAATAAATTAATAAAGTGCAAATAACAGATGGAGGGATGTTAATGTTCAGAGTTCCAAGCCAGGTTTAATAGCCTGATGGCTGTGGGGAAGTAGTTGTTCCTAAACCGGGTTGTTGCAGTCTTCAGGCTCCTGTACCTTCTACCCGAAGGTAGCAGGGAGATGAGTGTGTGGCCAGGGTGGTGTGGGTCCTTGATGATGCTGCCAGCCTTTTTGAGGCAGCGACTGTGATAAATCCCCTCGATGGAAGGAAGGTCAGAGCCGATGATGGACTGGGCAGTGTTTACTACTTTTTGTAGTCTTTTCCTCTCCAGGGCACTCAAGTTGCCGAACCAAGCCACGATGCAACCAGTCAGCAAGCTCTCTACTGTGCACCTGTAGAAGTTAGAGAGAGTCCTCCTTGACAGACCAACTCTCCGTAATCTTCTCAGGAAGTAGAGGCGCTGATGAGCTTTCTTAATAATTGCATCTGTGTTCTCGGACCAGGAAAGATCTTCACAGATGTGCACGCCCAGGAATTTGAAGCTCTTGACCCTTTCAACCATCAACCCGTTGATATAAACAGGACTGTGGGTCCCCATCAAACCAAACTTGCTCGTCCTTGGTTTGAAACTGGAATTTGTACACTCCATCTCGCACTCCCTTCCTCCCCTAATTCTGCATCTGCCAACTTAATTTGTATCATCTGGCCTGCTCCTCCACATGTCTCAGTAAACCAAACAATACGATGTCACCCAGACTTCACAACATCTATAACACATTAAATTCTATCCTCTTTGTAACGGACCTCTTTATAACTGATTTTGGTTATCGAAGACGGAGTGTTCCCGCAGCAATCAGACACCACTGTCTCTTTAAGAACACAGGGTGCAAGTTACACTATGGGAGGCATTGATATTGACAACCAATTGCTTCGATCGACACTTGTGCAATGATACTCTATAAAACAATGTTTCAAACGGCCATTAGTATTTTTAGCTTGCACAAAAATAATTTTTTTGCTGTTAAAAAGAACTTTGTATTTGAAAACAACTTCTTGTTTCATGGAGGGACAATATATGATTACTCTTTCGTTCTTCCACATTTCTTATGAAGAGTCTTCGACCTGCAACATTACTTCCCACAGATGCTGACGAGGAAACATTTTTTTGCACAGAGAGTGGTGAGTCTGTGGAATTCTCTGCCTCAGAGGGCGGTGGAGGCAGGTTCTCTGGATGCTTTCAAGAGAGAGCTAGATAGGGCTCTTGAAAGTAGCGGAGTCAGGGGCTATGGGGAGCAGGCAGGAACGGGGTACTGATTGGGGATGATCGGCCATGATCACAGTGAATGGTGGTGCTGGCTCGAAGGGCCGAATGGCCTACTCCTGCACCTATTGTCTATTGTCTATGTAGGAAAAGTGCCAACTTTAGGGCGAAATTGCTGTTGGAACTCGCAATCCGAGTCCTTTTGGTTTTTTGTATTTTATTTTGTTCGGATTCCAGCAGGTTTATTTGTTTTCCATCGCAGGTTCAGGCACTGGGCACTGAAGGGCTGGAAATTATATTAAAACCTCCTCGTCCTTCAACTAATGAAATGAATTTGATCAGAAAATTAGTGTGTAATGTCATGAGGGGGAATAGATAGGGTGAATGCACAGAGTCTTTTACATGGAGCAAGGAAATCAAGAACCAGAAGACTTGGGTTCAAGGTGGAAAGGGAAAGATTTAATACGGACCCGAGGAGCAACTGTTTACACATAAATAGTAATGGTTCAAGGGTCACATTTGTAGGGGTATGGGGAACGGGCTGCCAGTAGTTAAGGCAGCTACTAAAGATAATGGTAGGCACTACAACAGCTTTTAAAAGCTGAGAAGGCAGGCACGGGTTATTGATAGGGGACGCTCAGCCATGATCACAATGAATGGCGGTGCTGGCTCGAAGGGCCTCCTCCTGCACCTATTTTCTATGTTTCTAAAAGACACTTGGACAGGTACATGGATAGGAAAGGTTTGGGGAGTCTGCATCCTCTGGGCTTAAACATTGAATTTTCTCAATTCTGTTATACCAGCCTGCCCCCTCCCCCTCCCCACCTCTCCCTCAGCCCTCGGGCCCTGACATTCCTTCTCCATCTTCTCCCCCTCCCCCCCCCCCCCCCCCCAACCCAAGTTGCACTAGCTTCTCATTTTCACACTACAAACAGCTTACAATGGCCTGTTTCCTTTATCATCAATACTTTTTTGCATATCTTTCATTAATTGTTCTTTATCTCTCCAGATCACTGTCTTAATCTCTCGTTTCCCTGATCCCTGACCAGTCTGAAGAAGGGTCTCGACCCGAAACGTCGCCTATCTCCTTCGCTCCTTAGATGCTGCTGCACCTGCTGAGTTTCTCCAGCTTTTTGTGTAACCCCCAAGGTTTAGAGGAATATGTTTAGTTTATTTGCTGTCATGTGTACAGGGTATGGGCCAAATGCAGGCAGGTGGGACTAGCGTAGGAGGGGAAATCTTGGTCAGCATGGGCAAGTTGAGCCGAAGGGCTTATTTCCGTGTGATATGACTTTAGGATTCCATGGTGCCATGCTGAACTATGGTCCTCTTGTTAGGGGGGGAAAAAAACAAACTGCTGTAGGAACTTGGCAGCTACAGGCGATTTCCTCCAGCAGCTTGTTTTTTGCTCCAGATCCCAGCATCTGTAGTCTCGTGTGTGTCCAAACCTTGCAAGCGAATGGAATGATTGGCGTCCCAGTAAATACGCATGTCCAACACAACATGGCAGATTTGGTAGCTGCTTTTTTTTGAAGGGAGGATGAGACAACTAACCTTGTTCCTCCCTCTGATCAACCTGGTTTCTCATTCACTCTTGGAGGTCTTTTGTTGTCCCTCAACGGCTTCTGCCATTGGGGACTTACCGCAATAAACATGTTATGGAATGATCTGTTAACATAGCACATAGAACAGTACAGCACAGGAACCCTTCAGCCTATAATCTTTGCTCCGAACAAGCTCATCTGCCTATACATGATCTTTCATGTGCATACCAAAAAGCCTCTCAAACCCCGCTACCCTATCTGCCTCCACCATCACCCCCACTGCTGGCAACGCATTCCAGTCCCCCACCACACTCTGTCTAGTAAAAAAAAATCACAACAGCAAGATTAACTTGCTCCGCACATCTCAATTAAACTTTCCTCCTCGCACCTCATAGCCATCCCCTCTAGTGTTGGAGATTTCTATCCTGGAGGACGAATGTTCATACAATGTACCCTACCTATGTCAGAAAAAACCTATCCTGTTTATAGCGCCTGGGTTCTGTTTGTGCCATTAAAGTCCTACCTCTATCAAGCTCGTTGACAAAGAACGTGCTTTTCCAGATTCCGACCAACTTCTAGGCAGGAAGGTCTAGTAACAGTTCACCAGTGTACATGGAAGGAAAGTAGTTTTGAGGTCTTAACAGAGCTGCATTTCTTGCAAGACGTTTTTCCCTCGTCATGTAGATATACACTGTAAATGGCTCGATTGCAACCATGTAATGCAGGAGCAGGCAACCTTGTTCTGCATCGGGGCCAGGACCCATGTCTGTGAGCGGATGGCGGGCCACATCTATCGCCATAGTGTGACACTTGGTGTCGTTTTTCGCGTTAGTTTTCATGTGTTTTTCAATAAATTTTCTGCAGTTCCCAGGTCCCTCGCGTGCCCCGGGACTTGCTGCAGTTCCCAGGTCAGCTCGCGTCCCCGGGACTGGCTGCAGTCCCCAGGTCGCGAAAACGAATTGAGAAAAAATAAGCGCTTGCCGGCCGGGTTGATTTCGGGTTACGGGCCTGATCCGGCCCATGGGCCATAGGTTGCCGATCTCTGATGTATTGTCTTGTGCTGACCAGTGCAACAAAAGCTTTTCACTGTACCTCGGTACATGTGACAATAAACTAAACTGAACTGGACTGATAGATGAATTAAAAGCTCAAATGGCCTTGATATTATGTCCATTGCTGGAGTTCAAAGTGTCATGGCTACTGAAATAGTTAAATTTTCTGGATGTGGGAATCGTCCCAGTGGATTGAAATGTAGTTTGACGTTAGTCATCTGGGAAATGCAGGAATGCTTTAGTATGGAAGCAATAGCCCAGAGCATTCAGAAAATCTCGGTATGATTAGGCAGAGTCAACATAGGGTTATGAAAGGGTAGCTGTGTATGCTTGGAGGACGTAATGAGCAAGGTGAGTTGTGTAGGACCAGAGGAATTTCCAAAGGTGATTGATGATGTGCCACTCTAAAGATTGCATCAATTGAGGGATGTTGGGGGCAACCGACAGCATGGATAATAGCTGGCTAAAGAGCAGATCACAGGAATTAGCAGCCTGCTGATCTGAAAACGGTCTGCAATGTAGGAATAGAGCCTAAAGCAAAGATCCTATAGCAAGCAAGGTAGACCACTCCTTCTAAATGCAATGGGCTGACGTGTAGTATGCAACGGAGCGGAACGTGGGCCTTTTTTCATCCATTTCAGTAACCCAACCCGACTCGCAGTCTAATCAGCGTTGCGGGGGAACAGTTTGAGTTAATAAATTATAATTCTGAAAATGAGGAGAAGATTTTTCCCAAATAACTTTTATTTTTACGAGGATGTTTCCGTAACCGGCTTCCGTCTCCGCACCAGTATCCTATGGGACCTTTGGTGCGGAGACGGAAGCCGGTTACGGAAATGGGGCCGAAAATTACCCATGAATCTGCCCATGACCGTACTACGTGTTTTTTGTCGAGTGATCGATCTTGCCTAATCTTTAGATCTTTGGCCTAAAGTGTGTGAATGGTACTCCAAAGGAGTGTTTAGGTGGGACACACATATACTCCCCTGAGCTCGAGTGAGAGGAGATATCATTGAACTGTAACGGGCTCTGAGCTAGTTTAGTTTAGAGATACAGTGCGGAAACAGGCCCTTCGGCCCACTAAGTCTGCGCCGACCAGCAATTCCCATGCCCTATCCTACACACCAGAGCCAACTTACAATCTTTACCGAAGCCAATTAACCTACAAACCTGTACGTGTTTGGGGTGTAGGAGGAAAGCGGAGCATCTGGGGTGAAGCCACGCAGTCACGGGGAGAACGTACAAACTTCGTGCAGTCATCACCCGTGGTCAGGATTGAATCTGGGTCTCTGGCGCTGTAAGGCAGGAGTTCTACGTCCGTGCCACAGTTAACTAAACAGCAGATTGCGGGAAATAACAACCAGCAGACCTGTAATGTTGGAATGGGGACCCAAAGTGTACGAATGGAATGCTGAAGGAGTGAATGGGTGGGACAGACTTGTACTCCCCTGAGCTCGAACGAGAAGAGATATCATTGAAATGTAAAAGGTTATGAGCAAAATTGACACGATAAAGTTTCCTTATTCTCTACCAAGTTGTCTGGCCGTGCAGTTGGGAGTTGGCTATATATGACGGGTGTTAGATCAGTTCATTAGTTCGAGGAGCAGAATTAGGCTATTCGGCCCATCAGGTCTACTCCGCCATTCAATCACGGCTGAACTGTCTTTCCCTCTCAACCCCATTCTCCTGCCTTTGCCCTATAATCCATGACGCCCTTACTAATCAAGAATCTGCCAATCTCCGACTTAAAAATATCCATTGACTTGGCCTCCACAAAGAAATCCACAGATTAACCACCCTCATCTCCTTTCTGAAGGTCCATCCTTTTATTCTGAGGCTATGGCCTCTGAATAACAGTGATATCTCATCTCACTCGAGATCAAGGCAGTGGGCAGGTGCTATAGACCTTCACGGGAAGGTAGACGCTCCCGCCCCCACGAGTCTCGGGCAGATGGGGCTCGTCAGCCTGGGGAAGGCAGTCCATCTAGGAGAGGGAAAACTCTGATTTAAAACCTCCACTGCCTTGTGGCCATATCCAGTCATGGAAAAGGCTCCAGGAGTAAACCTCAGGAAAGTCCGGAGTCGGAGCCCCTAAGGCAGTTCGTCGTTGTCTACAACCTCGCTCTGGCAGCTCCTGCGACGGCGCTGGTGCCAAACTGTAACGGCCCTGCTGTTCCTTTGGACCGATCAGCGACGTGGAGAGGGAGGACGTGCTGCATGGGCACCAGCCTGTCTGTCCTCCATATGACATCGCCCAGGCTTGCATCCGACCAGGATGCATCGCCCATGGTCAGTCATGACCGAGAGGGGCCTACTACTACCGTACTATGGCCTCTGATCTTGGGCTCTCCCACTAGTGGAACGGTGATCTCCACACTATCAGATAAAATATCTCCTTTCCAGAGCACTGTGGATCGTTGAAGCTCTAACTCTCAAATCCCGGGTAGGGGAATCTCAGTCACTGAGTATATTGAATGACAATACACTGAATGACAATAGTCAATAGGTGCAGGAGTAGGCCATTCGGCCCTTCGAGCCTGCACCGCCATTCAATGTGATCATGGCTGATCGTCCCCAATCAGTACCCCGTTCCTGCCTTCCCCCCACGTCCCCTGACTGGGCTATCTTTAAGAGCCCTGTCTAGCTCTCTCTTGAAAGTATCCAGAGAACCGGCCTCCACCGCCCTCTGAGGCAGAGAATGATTAGAGTCTTGAAATGAAGCGTATCAGTGTATCAAGGGTATCGGGTAGCAAAGTGGATTTGAGACGCGTCTCTGGAACTAATCATTCTATTCACATATTTAAAGACGCAGTGATTTTCTCATTTACTTTACTGGTTTCCGCTTCTGGTTAAATTGGCAAGGAACCAGAATATCAGCTTCTCCAACTGGAAGCACTTTGAGGGTATCTGACAGGTGAAGTTGAAATGATCAAAGGTCAGGATAAAGTTTATAGAGGGATATCTATATCTCTCGCAGTGTAGAAAAACTTGTTCCCAGGTCCAGTGGTGCATGGTTAATCCTTAAACCATAATCTTGCAGGTGGCACAGTGGCGCAACGGTAAAGTTACAGTACGAGAGACCCAGGTACAATCCTGACGTTGGGTGCTGTCTGTACCGAGCTTGGACGTTCTCCCCGCGACTGTGGGTTTTTACTGGGTGCTCCGGTTTCCTCCCACACTCCAAAGACGTGCGGGTTTGTAGGTTCACTGGCTTATTTTAAATTGTTCCTAGTGCGTCGGATAGAACAAGTGTACGGGTGATCGTTGGTTGACGCGGACACAGTGGGACGAATGGCTGTATCTCCAAAACTAAACTAAACCAAACAATCATTTGATGAACTCGTCCCTTACTCGTATTTACAGTTGGCTGTGGAAACTGGTTGAGATGCGAGCAAGCATTTTTAAATATCAACAATTTCAGAAATAGTTCTTGAGTTTAAAAAAACAAAAACGCTGGAAATACAGCAGACGGGGAGGGAAATATTGTGAAGGTTTCAAGCTGCCTTTTCGGATTCCTGGTCTCTGCAGGTTTTTTGCTTCATCAATGATCATCTTGATGTTTGAATAGTGACGCACTGCCCTCTGTCATGGAACTATTAATCCAATAATCAACATGGGTAGTCAAGAACAGATCTGTCGAATATTTATAAATGATCTCCCTGTGTGCTGTGCTTTATCTATTCAATAGTACTTGCTTTAATCCTAAATGGAAAAAACTACAGAGGTCTCCAGTAAGTCGTACTGAAAGGATTTTTTAGACTCTATGTAAACAATATTTTCATTGCGACCACTCTGTGGGAAACAAGAGTTATGATTATTAAAAAGAAAAATAGACTTTTATTTACATGCTGTCTTTCCACACCTGTGATGTCCCAAATGGCCCTGTAGCCTCCAAGATTCAGTTTAAAGTGTAGGCACTTTTGGAGCGTAGGAACTACAACAAGAGGGAGTTATAGGGAGAGGTTGACCTTATTCCTTGGTGCACAGGAGGATGAGGGGTGATCTTATAGAGGTTTACAAGATCATCGGGTAAACAGTTTCTTGCCCAGAGTAGAGGAATCAAGAACCAGAGGACATAGGTTTAAGGTGAGGGGGGGGGGGGGGGGGGGGGGAAGATTTAATAGGAACCCGAGAGGTATCCTTTTCTCGCAAAGGGTGCTGGGTGTATGGAACAAGCTGCCGTAGTTGAGGCCAAAGATCCTATAGCGGAGCAAGATAGATCGCTCGAAGAAAAAGACGTAGTACGGTCATGGGCAGATTCATGGGTAATTTCCGGCCCCAATTCCGTAACCGGCTTCCGTCACCGCACCAAAGATCCCATAGGATACTAGTGCGGAGACGGAAGCTGGTAACGGAAACATCCTCGTTATTTGGGAAAAATCTTCTCGTCATTTTCAGAATTATAATTTATTAACACAAACTGTTCCCCCGCAACGCTGATTACACTGCAAGTCGGGTCGGGTTGGGTTACGGAAATGGAAGAAAAAAAGGCCCCCGTTCCGCTCCGTTGCGTACTACACGTCAGCCCATTGCATTTAGCAGGAGTGGTCTATCTTGCTATAGGATCGTTGATTGAGGCAGGTTTTGCTGCAATGTTTAAGAAACATTTGGACAGGTACATGGATAGGACAGGTTTAGAGGGATCTGGGCCAAATGCAGATGGGTGGGACTAGTGTAGATGGGGGACGTTGGTCTGTGTGGGCAAGTTGGGACAAAGGGCCTGTTTCTCTGCTGTAAGACCATGACTCTGAGAAGTATGCACCCAAAACCCTGCAAACATCAATGCTGTGAGGATTATTCCGATTGAGGGATAATTATTGACCAAGCATTGGTTTAACGGTTTGGCAGTATAACACTCTGTAAATAGTCTGTGGGCATTTCAGCCTGCATTTTGCCTTGTGAATGCACAACATTATGGCCATGTAGGTGTGAGTCTTGTGGTGGAGACACAGTTAAAGTTTAAACTTAGGATGTTTTAAAAAGTTTAATACATTGCGTGGATGTTAAAGACCCTGCTGCTGCTCTGCTGATCCAACCTGTTAAATAGTAAATCCTTTTTCTGACTTTCAGTGGAAATTCCTGCAACACCTGAGCCAGCTTTTAAACCATTTGACGCTTCAGTATTTGGGTCAATGTTTACACCCTGTCCATATTCAAAGACTGACTACACAGTGCTGCATCTGGTAGACCTCGAGTGCTGCCTGTGTGGAGTTTGCATGCTCTCCCTGTGAGCGTGTGGGTTTTCCTCCGGGCGCTCCACTTTCCTTCCTTGTCCCAAATACATGCGGGATTGTAGATTAATTGGTCTCTGCAAATTGCTCCTGATGTGTAGGGAGTGGATTGGTAAGTGAGATAGCGTAGAACGAGTGTGAGCGGGTGATCGATGGTCGGTGTGGACTCTCTTCCAGGTCAGCTGGTGCATCGAGGGGCCTGTTTCCATGCTGTGTCTTTAAACTAAACTAAAATGCATGGATATGTTTTCTCATTAACTTGCATATTTGCATAGTTAATATGCAAATATGCTGAGCATCCCACGATGTCCCATCACACAAACCAACCTCCTCTGCATAGGGTTACACAAAAAGCTGGAGGAACTCAGCGGGTGCAGCAGCATCTAAGGAGCGAAGGAGATAGGTGACGTTTCGGGTCGAGACCCTTCTTCAGACCTCTACATAGACTCAATTGACACCTTGCATGACAAGGCCAGCAGCATAATCAAGGACGAGTTGCACCCCAGCCACTCCCTCTTTAACCCACCCCCCCCCCCCTCCCCCGCCCATTCCCATCGTGCAAAAGGTATAGAAGTGTGAAAACGCCCACCTCCAGATTCAGGGACTGTCAAAGTCAAATTCAAGTCTATTCGTCACATACACATACGAGATGTGCAGGGAAATGAAAAGTGGCAATGCTTGCAGATTGTGCAAAAAAATCTACAAAACAGAATGGAACAGAAACACATATTCACATATTACATATTTGTGGGAGGAAAAAAGAAAAAACTGCAATTTTAAAAAGGCACAACAGTAAAAAGGTACAGTAGAGTTAGTCCCTGTAGAGATAGGAGTTTACAGACTGTTTCTTCCCAGCTGTCATCAGGCCACTGAACCATCCTACCTACAACTAGAGAGCAGTCCTGAGCTATTATCTATCTGATTGGAGACCCTCGGACTATCTTTGATTGGATTTTACTAGACTTATATTGCACTAAACGTTAATCACACTGTTCTCTTTAGGGGCTGTCCCACTTGGGCGACCTAATCCGCGAGTTCTGGCGAGTTTGCCCTCGTCTCGTACTTGCGGCATGGTCGACATGAGGTCGTAGGAGGTCTTCGTAACTCTCCTGCATGCTCGAGAGTACTCCCCGTGTACTCGAGGCCTCCGCTAGGTCGCGCCGTATTTTTCAACACGTTTTCAACACGTTGAAAAATACCCGTGAGTAAAAAAAGTCGCCATGGGGGAAAAAATCGATACTTGTTTTACTCGTAGGTATAGCCGTAGTAGGTCGGCATGTTAGTCGTAGTAGGTAATTGAGGGTAGTCGTAGATAGTCTTCATCATAGTCAAAGGGAGGTCGAAGGTGGTTGTCTTCACCCTCCACTATTCGGTGTCCAATTTTTCCGAAGTTAGTCGTAGCTAGTTGAAGCTGGTCTTCAACATAGTCGAAGGAGGTCTTCTACATAGTAGAAGGAGGTCTTCAACGTGACATTTTTTTGAAACTCTCCTAAACTCTCCAAAACTCGGCAATTAGGTCGCCCCTTTAATCACTGTGGATGGCTCAATTATAATCATCCACGTCTTTACACTGACTGGTTGGCATGCCACAAAGTTTTTCACTGTACCTCTGTACATGTGACAATGAACTAAACGCTTCACCTCAGTCTGAGCTGAACATGGATAGGATGGAGAACACAGCAACATGTTTTGAGCACTGATTTTTTTGGAGGTGGGGAGTTTACCTTAGAGATACAGCATGGAAAACGGGCCCTTTGGCCCACCGAGTCCACCAACAATCATCCACATACTAGTTCTATGTTATCCTAGCTTCACATCCTACTACAGATGCCAATGAACATACAAATCTATATGTCTTTGGAATGTCAACAAAATAGAGTTCTATGTCAACAAAATAGAGAGAGTACAGAGGAGATTTACTGGAATGTTGCCTGGGTTCCAGCAACTAAGTTACAGAGAAAGGTTGAACAAGTTGGGTCTTTATTCTTTGGAGTGCAGAAGGTTAAGGGGGGACTTGATTGAGGTCTTTAAAATGATGAAAGGGATAGACAGAGTTGACGTGGATAAGCTTTTCCCATTGAGGGTAGGTAAGATTCAAACAAGAGGGCATGACATGAGAATTAAGGGACAGAAGTTTAGGGGTAACATGAGGGGGAACTTCTTTACTCAGAGAGTGGTGGCTGTGTGGAATGATCTTCCAGCAGAAGTGGTGGAGGCAGGATCGATTTTAACATTTAAAAGTAAAGTGGATAGGTGTATGGACGGGAAGGGAATGGAGGGGTATGGTCTGAGTGCAGGTAGATGGGACTAGGGGAAAATAAATGGTCGGCACGGACTGGAAGGGCCGAGAAGGCCTGTTTCCGTGCTGTAATTGTTATATGGTTGTCATATGGTTATAAAGATTCCCTACCCTTTCCAAATTGAAAAACTACATAATACTAGAATAGATGTCAAGAAAATATTTATTTTCCCTCAAGCAACAACTAGGTATTTCTTAGACGGAAAGCTAGAGCACCCGGAGAAAACCCACACAGTTACAGGGAGAGCCTACAAACTCTGTACAGACTGCACCCATAGTCAGGATTGAAGCCGGGTCTCTGGTGCTAATATTTGCATGCTATCCAGTCAAAAGGACTGTACACGAATACTATCAAGGCATCCACAATGTACGAATAAAAGGTGCAGCATTTAGTGCAAGATAAAGTGGAATTAAAGAGAGTTCGAAGGTCTCCAATGCGATAGATGGGAAGTCAGGATGGTAATGATGCATGATAATGGCTGAGTAGAAACTGTCCCTGAATCCGGGAGCTGTGCGTTTTCACATTTCGGTATCCCTTGCCTGATTGGGAGTGACTGGGGTGAGACTGGTCCTTGATTATGCTGGTGGTCTCGCTGAGGCAGCGTGAAGTGTAGATTGAGATAATGGAAGGGAGATTGGTTTGTGTGATGGTCTGGGCTGCGTCCACAATTCTCTGTCTTTATTTACTTCAGTCTTGGGCGAAGCTGTTCCCAAACCTGGCTGAGATGCATTCTGATAATCTGCTTTCCATGGTACATCTGTAGAAGCTGGTGGGGACATGCAGAACTTTTTAAGCCTTCCGTGGAAGTGGAGGTGTGGGAATGGGTGGGCGCTACTCTCAGAGAGGGGGAGAGGGAGGGAGGGAGGGAGGGAGGGGGAGAGGGAGGGAGGGGGAGAGGGAGGGAGAGAGAGACAGAGAGAGGGACAGAGAGAGGGAGAGAGAGGGAGAGAGAGAGAGGGAGAGAGAGAGAGGGACAGAGACAGAGAGAGAGAGAGAGGGACAGAGACAGAGAGGGACAGAGACAGAGAGAGAGAGAGGGACAGAGACAGAGAGAGAGAGAGGGACAGAGACAGAGAGAGAGAGAGGGACAGAGAGAGAGAGGGGGACAGAGAGAGAGAGAGGGACAGAGAGAGAGAGGGACAGAGAGAGAGAGGGACAGAGACCGAGAGGGACAGAGACAGAGAGGGACAGAGACAGAGAGGAAGAGGGACAGAGAGAGAGGGGGAGAGGGACAGAGGGGGAGAGGGACAGAGGGGGAGAGGGACAGAGGGAGAGACACAGACAGAGACACAGACAGAGACACAGACAGAGACACAGACAGAGAGAGAGGGAGAGACAGAGACAGACAGAGACAGAGAGAGAGAGAGAGAGAGAGAGGGAGAGACAGAGAGGGAGAGACAGAGAGGGAGAGACAGAGAGGGAGAGACAGAGACGTACGTCACATTGTGAGAGCATCTTGGAGGAAATCTGAGGGGAAGTGCCAAGTTTGTTCACGGTGGCCTGGGTCCACATGCCAGACATACTAGTGTGTTTTTTTCATTGAAAGATACTGCATGGAAACAGACTCTCCGTCCCACCGAGCCCACACTGACCATTGACCACCTGTTTGGTTGGAATCATGCGCAGTATTTCCACTCAGAACAAAACGCTTTGCACTGTACCTCGATAAACTCAACAAGACGCACTAGTTCTATGTTATCCTTCTTTCGTATCCACTCCCTACACACTAGGGGCAATTTACGGAGGTAAATTAAGCTTCAAACCCACACGTATTTGAGACTTTTGCAGGAAACCGGGGCACCCAGGGGAAACCCACGCAGGCACAGAGAAAACGTGCAAACTCCTCACAGACAGCACCCGAGGTCAGGATCGGACCTGGGTCTTTGGCGCTGTGAGGCAGCAGCACTACAGGTTGTGCCACTGTGCCATCCTTTGTACAATTTCTTCCTGCTACCTCCAAAGTAAGGTTTTCTCCAAGCGTGTCTTCGTAACAGTTCTCCTTCAAGGAATGTTTGATAAAGCACAGATGGAATTCAGTTGTATTTTGCTGATAATATCGCTATGATGACCAAGGTTGTGCAAGGCTTAAGGTAAAATCCCAAGTGCTTTCTCAGGGGCTTTTGTACAGTACACCACCAGGGAGATTTGGGAACCAAATTTGGGCAATTGATTGGAGCTTAAACTAAAGTTCTAGAAACATACAAAAATAGGTGCAGGAGTATTGACATGCCTTATTTCAGGAAGCAGCACGTTTGATTGCAAATGGTGCCAGCCTTATTTTTAAGGACTTGATCCAAAACCTTGGTAAGCTTTCAGTTTGGTCTTTAGTGGATAATGGCGTACCATGGTCTTTTGTTTTAGATTTCTCTGTGGCATAAGTCAATCGTTCACGTAGCGATCCCATGCCTTGTTCAACTTATTGCTTGTAGATAGACGCAAAGTGCTGCAGTAACTCAGCTGGCCAGGCAGCATCTCTGGAGAAAAAGGGTGGGTGATGGTTCGGGCTGGAACCATCTTCAAACAGTCTGAAGAGGGGTTCCAAACCAAAAGATCGCCCACCGTTTTTCCCCAGAGATGCTGCCTGACCAGCTGAGTTACTCCAGAATTTTCTGACTATCTTCGGTGTAAACCAGCATCTGCAATTCCTTCCTACACATTTTGTGGAATAGCTACTTCCCCACAGCCATCAGGCTTTTAAACCTGGCTCGGACAAAACTCTGAACATTAATACCCCTTTATCTGTTATTTGCACTGTATCGGTTTATTTGTTCATGTGTGTATTTACATATATAATGGTATATGGACACACTGATCTGTTTTGTCGTCATGCCTACTATGTTCTGTTGTGCTGAAGCAAAGCAAGAATGTCATTGTCCTGTCAGGGACACATGACAATAAACTCACTTGACTCTCTCTTGACTCTCTTGTTGCTCGTGGAGTTGTGGTTTGCGAGTGAAGTTAGTTCCTCTTCCCTTTTTCCAAAATTTGGCTGTAAATATCCTTTGTAATCACATTGAAAGTTTGCTTTCGTGCAGCTGGGTTTTCCCCAACATCCCTTAAGAGAGATATTCAAGTACTTTAGTTCTTCTCCAAAATCTCTGCCTCGGAGGGCGGTGGAGGCCTGTTTGTTCTCTGAAAAATAGCGGAGTCAGGGGATATGGGGAGGGCAGGAACGGGGGTACTGGCTCGAAGGGCCGAATGGCCTACTCCTGCACCTATTGTCTATTGATGGGTGGTCTGTGGCAATAGGCCATCACTCTGCATACTTGCTTCACGGGTTAGCTGATTATTGTGAAGTCCTGTGTTGCTTCACATTTTTAACTTTTTTTTCAATATTTAGTGACTTTTGTATTGATGGCCGTTAAGTTTTCTGCTTCTACCACCAAAAGATCTGAAAAATCCTGTGTGTGTGTGAGAGAAATAATTTCCCTAATTTGTTCTAAGTAGGCACAGTGGGATTGATTTATGATGTTTCAACTAGTGGGAGAGACTTGAACATGGGAATATAGTTACAAGATAAGGAGGGGTTAAAACTAGAGTATGAAGGAATTCCTCCTAGGGAGATGGTGAATCTGTGGGATTCTTTACCCTTGAGGGTTGTAGAGGCTAGATCATTTCAAGTATTTAAAATCGGACTTTATCTCCAGTCCCCTTTATTGGCCCTCCTGATTTTCTCTTGCTCCTTAGTTCCTGAAACTCCTCCAGGGATACACTTGATCCCAGCTGCCTATACCTGGCACATGCCTCCTTCTCATTCTTGACCAGAGAATCAGTTTCTCTCGTCATCCAAGCTTCATTACACCCACCTGCTTTGCTCTTCACTCCAATGGAAACATGTGTGCCATGGACTCCTGTTGGCACACTTTCAAAAACATCCCACCTTCTGGATGTTCCTTTTCCTTAAAACCTGTTTTCAATAAGCTTGAGCGAGTTCCTGTCCAATACCCAATCAACGGGCAGCACTATTGCGCAGCAGTAGGGTTGCTGCCTAAAACCCCTGTCCCACAGTACGAGTTCATTCCAAGAGTTCTCCCGAGTTTCCCCTGATTCAAACTCGGAGATTTACGGTAATGGCCACTCGTCGGTACTCGGGGGTCTCGTGGACATTTTTCATCATGTTGAAAAATCTTCACGAGTCTTCCCGTGCTTACCTGCCGTTAGCGAGTCTTCCCGAGTACCTGCCGTTAGCGCTAAGAGACGTCCCCGAGCTTCGACGTACCCGCTACGTTCATTCTCCGCGCTTACCACGAGTTTGATTTTTTTTTTTAACTCTGGAGAGTTCTTGGAATGAACTCGTACTGTGAGACAGGGCTGTTACAGTTCAATCCTGGCTATGGGTGCTGTCTGTCTGGAAAATTGTACGTTCTGTCTATGATCTCGTGGGTTTTTACTGGGTGCTCCAGTTTCCTCTCTCACCCCAAAGACGTGCAGGTTTGTAGGTTAATTAGTTTCGGTAAAGAAATGTAAATTGTCCCGGGTTTGTGTGGGATCGTGCTAGCATACGGGGTGATCACTGGTTGACATGGACTCAGTGGGCCTGTTTCCACACTGCATCTCTAAACTAAACTAAACTGGCGCGAGTTCCTGTCTGAAAGTATACTTTTAACGTTGTTGTCGTTGATGTGGATTGCACGGGCTATGGATTGTACTTGGATGATGTGTTGCCATGCAAAACAAAAAAAGTAGATGGACAATGTCAGGAATATCCGTGAAGCTTCTTGGTGAGATTCCACTGTTTTGGATTTCTGAACAGCAGCTCAGATTGAGTTGGATTTGTTTGGGGAAAAATAAGCTACTTGAAGGAGGTATCTAGCATTCAGGTGAGTTTGCAGAGTTGTTCAAGGTCTATTTTTTAATGTACAACGATTTATGAGGATGTTGCCAAGACTCGAGGGTCTAAGCTATAGGTTGAGTAGGCTGGGACTCTATTCCTTGGAGCGCAGGAGGATGAGGGGTGGTCTTATAGAGGTGTGTAACATCATGAGCGGAGTAAATCGGGTGGGTGCACGCGGTCTCTTGTCCAGAGTAGGTGAATCGAGGACGGGAGGTTCAAGGTGAAGGGGAAAAGATTTACTAGGAATTGGAGGGGTAGCTTTTTCACACAAATGCTGGTGGGTATATGGAACGAGCTGCCAGAGGAGGTAGTTGAGGCAGAGGACTGACCAAACGTTGTGCCTTCCACCACAGTGATGAATGCTGTGGTGGATGTTTGTGGTAGTTTTTGATTGTGTATTATTTTTGTGTATTTTATTGTGTGTTCTATTTTTATTGTACCGCTGCTGGCAAATTCATTTCCTTGCACGTTATGAATAAAACTTGACTGAACTTGACTTGATCATCCCAACGTTTAAGAATTATAGACATGAACATGGATAGGACAGGTTTGAAGAGATAGGGTTTGAAGGGTAGTTGAGGCCAGTTCATTGGCTATATTTAAGAGGGAGTTAGATGTGGCCCTTGTGTCTAAGGGGATCAGGAGGTATGGAGAGAAGGCAGGTACGGGATACTGAGTTGGATGATCAGCCATGATCACATTGAATGGCGGTGCAGGCTCGAAGGGCCGAATGGCCTACTCCTGCACCTAATTTCTATGTTTCTATATGGGCCAAATGCAGGCAGGTGGGACTAGTCTAGCTGGAACATGGAGGCCGGTGTGGGCAAGTTGGGCCGAAGGGCTTGTATCCGTTCTCTGTGAGACGAGCGAGCGTCTTTACACAGGAGGGTTGCAAAAGCGGGTTTGAGTTATGCTCGGGCCACTGTTGCATGTAATGTACCGAAAGCGCTATGTTGCAATTTCCAAAAGTGTGCCAGATGTGTACACTTGCAGATTGCATTGGGCAATGCAGAGAAATGTTGCTCTGCCTCGTAGAATTGTTTTTGCTTGCAATGACAATTGTTGCAACTTTAAAGGAAGTACAGCTCAGATGATGAAAGTCAAGGCCCTGTCCCGCTTTCCTGAGTTACTCACGAACTCTCCCGAGTTTTCCCCTTGATTCGAACTCGGGTAATGTCGGTGTCGAGCCCGTCGATGTTTCGTAGCGGCTCGTAATGCCAGACGTAGTCAAGTCAAAAGAGTTTATTGTCATGTGTCCCTGACAGGACAATGAAAATCTTTCTTTGCATAGCACAACGGAACATAGAAGGCATTGACTACAATTCTATACGTAAATACACCCATGAATTAATAAATTAATAAAGTGCAAATAACAGATGGAGGGATATTAATGTTCAGAGTTCCGAGCCAGGTTTAATAGCCTGATGGCTGTGGGGAAGTAGCTATTCCTAAACCGGGTTGTTGCAGTCTTCAGGCTCCTGTACCTTCTACCCGAAGGTAGCAGGGAGATGAGTGTGTGGCCAGGGTGGAACTCGGGGCATCAGGTAAGTCAGGACGTTTTTTCAACATGTTGAAAAATGTCCACGAGTATAAAAAAAAAGCCCTGAGTACCTACGAACGGCCATTACCGAGTGATTCTCCGAGTTCGAATCAAGGGGAAAACTCGGGAGAGTTCGTGAGTAACTCGGGGAAAGTGGGACAGGGCCTTCAGAATAAGAAGAAAAAATGCTGGAAGACCTTGTGTCTGGTATGACACAATTCCAGAGTGGGAGAAGCAGTTAACCTTTCATAGAGTTGACCAGCTGTCACAATAAAACATGGACTCTTATTTATTGCTGCAGCCTGGTCCAGTGAATGTTTCTAATACTTCCTGTTTCTATTTATTGTTGGGTTATTTGCTTTTTTTTTTTAATAAGGAGACATATAAAATATTCCGTCTTCCTTCATACTTGGGAAGCTAGTTAAACACGCTTGGTTTATTATTGTTGCGTGCACCGAGGTACAGTGAAAAGCTTTGCGTTGCATGCCATCCAAACAGGGGAGACGCCCAACCCGGGCGGGCCCCAAATGATAATACAATGATAATATCAATAATTTGCCTATTGGAACACATGCGGTGTTGCACAGCCCAATTTAAGTGAAAGACAGCACACTCCACCACAGAGTCAAATAGTTACTTAAAAATATAACTTTGCCAATCTCCAGCGGAGTCGAGAGTGTTTTATTGTCACATGTCCCAGATAGAACAATGAAATTCTTACTTGCTGCAGCACAACAGAATAGGCAAACATAGTACGCTGTAAATATGCAAACTAAGTATGCTAGTATGATGAAATCACCCGAGGGTGTGTCGGATAGTGTTAATGTGCGGGGATGGCTGGTCGGTGCGGACTCGGTGGGCGAAGGTCCTGTTTCTGCAGTGTATGTGTAAGCGAAACTAAGCATAGAAAATCACTGGCACGTGGACTAGAGCATCTTCACATAATTCCAGGTGGAGAGGTTTTGCAATTTCACACACTGTCTTTAGGTAACTTAATTGCAAGGCTTTGTGTTGCAACCTCTCGTGTGTGTGTGTGGGTGGGTGGTTGGGTGGGTGTGTGTGTGTGTTTCCACTTCTCCCCATATCCCTTGATTCCACTATCTCCAAGAGCTCCATCTAACTCTCTTGAACGCATCCAGAGAATTGGCCTCCACTGCCTTCTGAGGCATAGAATTCCACAGATTCACAACTCTCTGGGTGAGAACGTTTTCCTCGTCTCCGTTCTAAATGGCCTACCCCTTATTCTTAAACTTAAACTGGCCCCTGGTTCTGGACTCCCCCAACACCGGGAATATGTTTCCTGCCTCTAGTGTGTCCAATTCCTTAACCTACAAATCTTATAGGTTTTGTAGGGAGTTAGATGTGGCCCTTGTGGCTAAAGGTATCTTCTTCTTCGAGTCCGTTGCAATCTCAGATGTCGTTCTGCCAGTATCTGGCGCAGGTCACAGCTGGTCGGGTCGGTTCAGCCAGGTCCTGGGGGCTGCACTGGGGGGCATCGTCACACTCCAGTAGGTGGGACATTGTCTGTAAAGGGCTTGTCCCACCAGCATGCAACTCTATGCGATGAGCGCGACCTAACGTGGTCGCGGGGCCGGTCCCACTTCGATCGCCGGAGCCGTGCGGAATTGTGCGGAGTTCGTCCCGACATCGCGCGGGGCTCCAAAAAACTGACCATGTTCAAAAATTCTGCGTGGCAATGGCTTGTCGGCTCGCAGTCGCCTCGACGCATTACACACCGTCTCGACATCGTGCCTCCGTGACACTCTCTGTAGGTGCCTCCGTGACCCTCTATGTGTGTGGCTCCATGGCCCTCTGTGTGTGTGTGCCTCTGTGGCCCTCTCTGTGTGTCCCTCTCTGTCCTGGCGAACTTACCTTTAAGACTTCGCTCCAAGTTCGCCTCACTTTGCGCCGGGTTGCGCCACACACCCGACCTCCGCGTGGCCCTCGCTGCCGGTTCGGTCGCGCTTGCCGCATGCAGGCGCATGCTGGTGGGAACGGCCCTGTACAGGGGATCACCCGACCTCCGCGCGGCCTCCGCTTCTAGTTTGACCGCGATCATCGCATGGAGTCGGATGCTGGTGGGACTGGCCCTTACTGCTCCACAGCTGCATGTGTCTTCTGCCTGGTAGTTCCATGCCTTCGTAAGTGCTTTGCACCTCCCCTGCTCCACTCGTAATCTGTTGAGGGTGTTCCAGGTTGGCCATGGGAGGTCGTGCCCGCTGGCGAGGCATTCAGTCGGAGTGATTCCTCTCTCCATCCAGTCGTGGGCTCGTGCGTTGAGCTGGTTCCATTCATCTATCCAGATGTTGGTCCTTGCTGTTTCTTTGGTTGTCTGGAGAGGTGGGACTGTCTGCAAGAAACTGGCTCTGGATTTCAGTCGGGGTGGGGGTGCTGTGTGTCTGTGCAGGAGGTGCCTGGTATCGATCTCCTGTGCTCTCCGCTCGTCTTGGGCGACGATGGATCGTCTGATATGGGGGGGGGGGGGGGGGGGAGGGGCAATACCAGCTAGGGCGTAGAGGCACGGGACTGGCGTTGTCTTTATGCATCCCGTGATAATGCGGCAGGTGTCGTTGAGGGCTGTGTCAACCAGTTTGGTGTGGTGGGAGCGGCTCCAGCTTGAGCACGCGTATTCAGCTGTGGAGAAGCACAGGGCTAGGGCAGTTGCTCCAGCGCCCCACTTTGAGTTTACCAGTTTGCGCAGGATGTTGTTGCGAGTGTTGCCCTTGGCTTTGGTGTTCTGAAGGGTGTTTTGAAAGAGAGTGTCCTGTCGAGTGTGACTCCGAGGTACACGGGGTGGGAGTGGGTGGAGAGTTTGTGGCCATCCCATGAGACGCTCAGTTGTTTTCCTGCATCTCAATTTTTAAGATGGAAGCTGCATAGTTGGGTTTTTGATGGGTTGGGTTTCAGGTGGTTGTTATTGTAGTAGGTTGTCATCTCTTGGAGGGCGCTTTCCAGGACTGACTCTGGAAGTTCTCCTGTTGGGTGGTGATGCAGAGGTCATCAGCATAGATGAAGCGGCGGCATTGTGGGGGAAGTGGTTGGCCGTGGGTGTAGATGTTGAAGAGGAGGGGGGGCCAGTACGCTGCCTTGTGGTGGGCCATTCTTTTGGGCTTTCAATTTGCTCTTCTTGTCGTTTAGTTGAACGAAGAAGCGCCTGTTGTTGCGAAGGCTTTTGATGACTTGGCACAGGTCGAGGTCACCAGTCATGTCAAAAAGTTTCCTGATCATGGTGCGGTGCTGGACAGTGTCGTAGGCAGCGGTGAGGTCTATGAAAGCTGCTACGGTGATGAGTTTGCACTCAAAACCGTCCTCAATGTGTTGGGTGAGGTTCAGGAGTGGCCAGGGCAGAAGCCAGCTTGATCTAAAGCGCTAAAGGGATCAGGGGGTATGGAGAGAAGGCAGGTACAGGATACTGAGTTGAATGATCAGCCATGATCATATTGAATGGCGGTGCAGGCTCGAAGGGCCGAATGGCCTACTCCTGCACCTATTGTCTATGTTTCTATGTATATCTTTCAATAAGATCCCCTCTCAACCTTCTAAATTCCAGTGTATGCAAGCCCAGTCGCTCCACTCTTTCAACATATGAGAGAGACAGATGATAATGATACTGAAGTCTAGTTATTGGATCAATTTCAGAAATCTTGTCTTTGATATGAGGAATGACCACAGACTATTGCAGTTGGCCGAAACTCAAAACAGGTTTTTGTCTTCTCGCACTCAAAAGGGTGTGAGATATTGCATGATTCATGTGTGAATCACACGTTTATGAAACAAAATATCTTTATAGTTTCTTCTGAACATTTAGTTGGAATGTGGACTGAAGATGTATCTGAGATGGAGCTGATCGGGAAGTGTAGCGTGGGGTCAATTTCTTTATTGTTTTTAGTTTTAGTTTCAGAAATACAGCACGGAATCAAGCCCTTCGGCCCACCGAGTCCCCACCGACCAGCGATCCCGGCACATTAACACTACTAGGGACAATTTTACATTTATACCCAACCAATTAGCCTGCAAACCTGCATGTCTTTGGAGTGTGGGAGGAAACCTAAGATCTCAGAGAAAACCCACGCAAGTCACGGGGTGACTGTAAAAACCCCATACAGACGGCACCTGTAGACAGGATCGAACCCAGGTGTCTGGTGTCTGGATTTGAGTATAGGAGCAGGGAGTTTCTACTTCAGTTGTACAGGGTCTTGGTGAGCACACCTGGAGTATTGCGTACAGTTCTGGTCTCTAAATCTGAGGAAGGACATTATTGCCATAGAGGGAGTGCAGAGAAGGTTCACCAGACTGATTCCTGGGATGCCAGGACTGCATAGACTTGGTTTATACTCTCTAGAATTTAGGAGATTGAGGGGGGATCTTATAGAAACTTACAAAATTCTTAAGGGGTTGGACAGGCTAGATGCAGGAAGATTGTTCCCGATGTTGGGGAGGTCCAGGACAAGGGGTCACAGCTTGAGGATAAGGGGGAAATCCTTTAGGACCGAGATGAGAAGGACTTTTTTCACACAGAGAGTGGTGGGTCTCTGGAATTCTCTGCCACAGAGGGTAGTTGAGGCCAGTTCATTGGCTATATTTAAGAGGGAGTTAGATGTGGCCCTTGTGGCTAAGGGGATCAGAGGGTATGGAGAGAAGGCAGGTACGGGATACTGAGTTGGATGATCAGCCATGATCATGTTGAATGGCGGTGCAGGCTCGAAGGGCCGAATGGCCTACTCCTGCACCTAGTTTCTATGTTTCTATGTTTCCATGGTGCTGTGAGGCAGGAGCTCTACCCGCTGCATCGCCATGCCGCCCGATCAATTGGAAGATGGGTCCCTACCTGAAATGTCACCTGTCCGTAATTCTCCAGAGAATCTGCCTGACCCGCTGAGTTACTTCAGCACTACGTGTCCTTTTGTGTAAACCACCATCTGCAGTTCCTTGTTTCTATTTGGGTTAATTTCCTGGGTAGTTATAGAAACATAGAAACTAGGTGCAGGAGGAGGCCGTTCGGCCCTTCGAGCCGGCACCGTCATTCATAGTGATCATGGCTGATCGTCCCCAATCAATAACCCGTGCCTGCCTTCTCCCCATATCCCTTGACTCCACTAGCCCCTAGAGCTCTATCTAACTCTCTCTTAAATCCATCCAGTGACTTGGCCTCCACTGCCCTCTATGGCAGGGAATTCCACAAATTCACAACTCTCTGGGTGAAAAAGTTTTTTCTCACCTCAATCTTAAATGGCCTCTCCTTTATTCTAAGACTGTGGGCCCTGGTTCTGGACTCGCCCAACATGATCAGCCATGATCACAGTGAATGGCGGTGGTGACTCGAAGGGCCGAATGGCCTGCTACTGCACCTATTGTCTATTGGACCCAGTACAAAGCTTGAAATAGAAGAATAGAATAGAATGCCTTTTATTGTCATCCGAACAACTTGGTTTGAACGAAATTGCATTTTCTACAGTTTTTGTTTTTTTTTTAGATTTGAATGAGATTGCTGTCATTTTAAATGGCTGGAGAAAAATGGGGGTTTGCTTTAAATGACAAATCTCAAGAATAGGTACGGGGATGAAATATGTATTGAGATACGCACTCAACGCAAACTGATGGGACTAGAGTAGATGGGGCATCTGGGCTGGCATGGACAATTTGGGTGAAAGTCCTGATTCCGTGCTGTATGACTCGATAACTAGTATTTACTCATCTTTTCACAACCACTGTTATTCATTTATTTATTTATTGGGAACATTTGTACATCTAATGGAGATGAACGTGGGGAGCAGTTCCAAAATTGAGTGCCCACTGGGTTTGCGAGATGGTGATGGTAGGATCTTGTCAAAATGGCTGGGGAAAGGGGTGGGGGGGGGGGGGGGGGGGGGTGAGAGGAAGACTAGCAGGAATGAAAATGTTTTTTCACCCTTCCTCATGTGCCCGAGACGCCAAGAGAATCGTCTTGCGCAGGCTTGGAGCCCTCCTTCATCCCATTCCTTGGAACTTGGTGGTTGCGATGGTTTTCAATTTAAAGTTCAATTAACATGACCGTGGGGGTTGGGAGCTGGCAACCTTCATGTGGTTCGCCCTGTTTCGACGAATGCAATCAACCCGGCATGCACAGTCAAATAAGATCAAATAGCACAAGTTGTCCAACAACTTTAGGCTGTGCACGCCATACGCAAGAAGAAGAAGAACATTACCCTTTTCTCATACAAGTTTGAATAAGGACGTGGGTTAATGAAGGGCTGGAAAACTAACGCTCTGTACTGGAGTATTTTATGAATTTCTAATTTCCGTCAAATTCTCCTCCCAACTCGTACACTAACCGAGCTTAAATGTATCACTGTTTCTTCATTATTGCCGAAAGAAAAATGCCTGCAGCTCCCTTCCCAGTATTTTAATTTGGATACAGTGTGGAAACAGGCCCTTCGGCCCCCCGGGTCCGTGCCGTCTAGCGATCCCCGTACACTAGTACTATCCCACACACATTAGACAATGTACAATTTTTACTGTAACCGATTAACCTACAAACCTGCACGGCTTTGGAGTGTGGGAGGAAGCCAGGGCAACAGAGATGGGTGATATATTGGGTGGGGACCCATCTTTGGACTAATTGCAGGGGTGGGGGAAAGGAACCGAGAAGAGCAGGCGGGAGAAGAGCAGGAGAAAGCATGACAAATGAACTGTGGCATCTTAAATGCAAATTGAGGGAGTGGTCAGGTGTGCTGTGGAATTATCAGCTATCATCTTTATTAACTGAAAGTTTGGAAACCATAAATTCAGGAAGTCAATGTTTTAAATGTAGTGTGGTGCAGGTGAAGTGGGTGGTATTTACTTTAGAGGTACAGCACGTAAACCTGCCCTTCAGCCCACCGAGTCTGCGCCGTGATCATTGCACTAGCACTACGCTAAACACCAGGGACATTTTTACCAAGGCCAATTAACCTACAAACCTGTACGTCTTTGGAGGGTGGGAGGAAACCGGAGCACCTGGAGAAAACCCACGCAGTCACTGGGAGAACGTACAAACTCTGTACAAACAGCACCTGTAGTCAGGATCGAAGCTGGGTCTCTGGCGCTGCAAGATAGCAACTCTACCGCTGCCCACTGTGCTGCCCCCATTTTGTACACTTTCCCCCCCTCCCCCCCCGCCCCTTTTTGTTGCTAAGAGCAAACAGTACTATCCTACACACTAGGAAACAGGCCTTCTCGGCCCTTCCAGTCCGTGCCGACCATTTATTTTCCCCTAGTCCCACCTACCTGCACTCAGACCATACCCCTCCATTCCCTTCCCGTCCATATACCTATCCACTTTACTTTTAAATGTTAAAATCGATCCTGCCTCCACCACTTCTGCTGGAAGATCATTCCACACAGCCACCACTCTCTGAGTAAAGAAGTTCCCCCTCATGTTACCCCTAAACTTCTGTCCCTTAATTCTCATGTCATGCCCTCTTGTTTGAATCTTCCCTACCCTCAATGGGAAAAGCTTATCCACGTCAACTCTGTCTATCCCTTTCATCATTTTAAAGACCTCAATCAAGTCCCCCCTTAACCTTCTGCGCTCCAAAGAATAAAGACCTAACTTGTTGAACCTTTCTCTGTAACTTAGTTGCTGGAACCCAGGCAACATTCTAGTAAATCTCCTCTGTACTGTAATTTTTGGTAGCTTATTAAAACAGAGATTTAGCGATTTGAGTTTATACTTAAAAGGAGAAAGAAGTGGAATCAAGAACTAGAGAACATGGGTTTAAAGTGAGGGGGGGGGGGGGAAAGATTTAATAGGAGTCTAAAGGGCAACTTTTTGCACAATCGGTGGTAGATATATGGAACAAGCTGCCAGAGGAGCCAGTTGAGGCAGGTAGTATCACAATGTTTAAGAAACATTTAGATAGGTGCATGAGTAGGAAAGATTTAGAAGGTTATTTGGCTAAATGCAGGCAGGTGGGACTAGTGCAGATGGGGCATATTGTTTGACATGGGTATATTGGACCAAAGGGCCTATTTCATGTTGTAGAACTCTATAACATAGCTGCCATTATTATTTGGACTTTGGAACATCATGGTCACTGCTCCCATTTTCCATCTCCCTTGTGTGAGACTCTTCACAAAAGGTTTTAGTTTTGCAGCACTTTCCATGTCAGAAAGTAATGGGCAGAGGTGTGGATGGGGCATGTTGGTCGGCAGGGGCAGGTTAGGCCAGAGAGCCTGTTTCCACGCTGAATGACTAGGAAATCCTGGCTGAATCTTCCACGTGATGTGATAATAACATCTTTATTGTTTTATGTGTGTCTCACAGGTACCTGGGCTGGATCCAGAGGCCTAACGTGGAAGAGTGGAGATGGCCACTAAGACCCTACAGGTGATGCCGAAAGGTCCGTCGGTGGACCTGGCTCTGGAGCCACTGATGAAGTGCAAGCTCTGCCTTTGTGACCACACTCCCGATAAAATGACCACTCTGAATCAGTGCAGCTGTTGCTTCTGTACCACGGTGAGTGTTCTCAGCAGCTCCCAACAGAGTGGAACTTGATGCAATTGTTCCCGATGTTGGGGGAGTCCAGAACCAGGGGCCACAGTTTAAGAATAAGGGGTAAGCCATTTAGGACGGAGATGAGGAAACACTTTTTCACACAGAGAGCTGTGGAATTCTCTGCCTCAGAGGGCGGTGGAGGCCGGTTCTCTGGATACTTTCAAGGGAGAGCTAGATAGGGCTCTTAGAGATAGCGGAGTCAGGGGATATGGGAGAAGGCAGGAACGGGGTATTGATTGGGGATGATCAGCCATGATCACAGTGAATGGCGGTGCTGGCTGGAAGGGCCGAATGGCCTACTACTGCACCTATTGTCTATTGGACCCAGTACAAAACTTGAAATAGAAGAATAGAATAGAATGCCTTTTATTGTCATTCAAACAACTTGGTTTGAACAAAATTGCATTTTCTACAGTTTTTGTTTTTTTTTAGATTTGAATGAGATTGCTGTCATTTTAAATGGGTCGAAGGGCCGAATAGAAACATAGAAACATAGAAATTAGGTGCAGGAGTAGGCCATTCGGCCCTTCGAGCCTGCACCGCCATTCAATATGATCATGGCTGATCATCCAACTCAGTATCCCGTACCTGCCTTCTCTCCATACCCTCTGATCCCCTCAGCCACAAGGGCCACATCTAACTCCCTCTTAAATATAACCAATGAACTGGCCTCAACTACCCTCTGTGGCAGAGAGTTCCAGAGACTCACCACTCTCTGTGTGAAAAAAGCCCTTCTCATCTCGGTCCTAAAGGATTTCCCCCTTATCCTTAAGCTGTGACCCCTTGTCCTGGACCTCCCCAACATCGGGAACAATCTTCCTGCATCTAGCCTGTCCAACCCCTAAAGAATTTTGTAAGTTTCTATAGTTTCTAATGGCCTACTCCTGCTCCTAATTTCTATGTTTCTAACATGCTTTTCAACATGCAATTCAATCCAATAAAAATGAAATTCTAAAGATCAAAAGTCAACTATTTCAAGATTGTTGTATATTATCTGGCTAAACCTCAGTAAATCTGCATCTATTTCCCCTTTAATGCTGCAAATTGTCTCAAACAACATCTTAAAGTTTTAAATAAACCTATCATTATCTCGTGGTCTGTCTCTCAGCTCGGGTTCAGTAACATCAACCCAATTACACACATTCCTCTACCCTGAATAGAATGGAAGTCATAGAGTTGTACAGCACAGAAACAGACTCTTCAACCCACCACGTCAATGCCGACCTTTCCGCCCGTCTACTCTAATCACATTTGCCACATTGGTCCATATCCAATGGGCCATGTCCGGATTATTCAAGTGCCCATCTAAATGAGCCCTAAACACAGTGAAACATCTAAAATCAGTTCCACGTTCCCGATTTTTCCCCATATCCCTTGATTCCTTTAGCCCTACGAGCTAAATCTAACTCTCTTGAAAACATCCAGTGAATTGGCCTCCACTGCCTTCTGTGATAGAGAATGCCACAGATTCACAACTCTCTATGTGGAGAAGATTTTCCTCATCTCAGTCCTAAATGGGCTCCCCCTTATTCTTAAACTGTGAACACTGGTTATGTGACCCATTTTTACTGCATCTAGCCTGTCCAATCCTTTAAGAATGTTTTATGATTCTATAAGATCCCCTCTCATCCTTATAAATTCCAGTGAATACAAGCCCAGTTGACCCATTCTTTCATCATATGTCAGTCCCGCCATCCATGAATGAATCTGGTGAACCTACGCTGAACTTCCTCAATAGCAATAATGTCCTTCCTCAAATTAGGATACTAAAATTGCAAGCAATACTCCAGGTGTGGTATGAGCAGGGCCCTGTACAACTGCATTGGACCTCTTTGCTCCTAAACTCAAATCCTCTCGCAATGAAGGTCAACATGCCATTAGCATTCTTCATTGCCTGCTGTACCTGCATGCTTACTTTCAGTGACTGATGTACATGCACACCCAGGTATCGTTGCACCTCCACTTTTCCTATAGTGACACCATTCAGATAATAATCTGCCATCCTGTTCTTGCCACCAAAGTGGATAACCTCACATTTATTTATCCACATTATAGTGCATTTGCATCTGCCCACTCACCCAACCTATCCAAGTCGCCCTGCAGCCTCATAGCATCCTCCTCGCAGCTCACGCTGCCACCCAGCTTTATGTCATCCGCAAACTTGAAGATGTCACATTTAATTCCCTCGTCTAAATCGTTAATATATATTGTAAATAACTGGAGTCCCAGCACCAAGCCTTGTGGCTCCCCACTAGTCACTGCCTGCCATTCTGAAAAGGACCCATTAATTCCTCTTCTTTGCTTACTGTCTGCCAACCAGTTCTCTATCCATGTCAATATCCTACCCCAATACCATGTGCTCTAATTTTGAACACTAATCTCTTGTGTGGGACCTTGTCAAAGGCTTTTGGAAAGTCCAGATACACCACATCCACTGGCTCTCCCTTTTCCATTCTACTTGTTACATCTTCAAAAAATTCCAGATGATTAGTCAAGCATGATATCCCCTTCATAAATCCATGCTGACTTTGACCGATCCTGTCACTGCTTTCCAAATGCGCCGCTATAACATCTTTAACAATTGATTCCAGCATCTTCCCCACTACTGATGTAAGGCTAGCTGGTAGATAATTCCCCATTTTCTCTCTCCCTCCTTTCTTAAAAAGTGGGATTACATTGGTCAGCCTCCAGTCCACAGGAACTGATCCAGAGTCGAGAAAACATTGGAAAATGATCACCAATGCATCCACGATTTCTGGGGCCACCTCCTTGAGTATTAGATAATAGACAATAGATGGAGGAATAGGCCATTCGGCCCTTCGAGTCAGCACCGCCATTCAATGTGATCATGGCTGATCATCCCCAATCAGTACCCCATTCCTGCCTTCTCCCCACATCCCCTGATTCCGCTATTTTTAAGAGCCCTATTCTGGAATGCACGCCCTCAGGTCCTGGGGATTTTTCTGCCTTCAGTCTCAGCAGTTTATCCAACACCATTTCCTGACTAATGTGGATTCCCTTCAGTTCTTCCCTCCCACTAGACCTTCAGACCCCTCGCATTTCTGGGAGATTGTTTGTGTCTTCCTTAGTGAAGACAGGACCAAAGTACTCGTTTAACTTCTCGACATGATTGAGTTGGAAAGAGTGCAGAGAAGATGATCTTTCTTACAATCGGAAGCGTTGTATCTTAAATTTGCTGACATTGATAGCTGCCTTTTATTAAATCGTATCTATTTCAGCGTACGGATATCACTTTTCTAAGACACCCAATATCTATGTTTAATATTCCAATAAAATGATCTAATGACCCCCAATTTTGTCAATCAGCTGTCCAGGTCCCTAACCAGATCACTACGTGTGGTCTATATATGCGGTGCTCTAAATTCAGTTCCAAAACCTCTGGGAAAAGATTTGTTTTCCGTAAATCTAATTTGCTTTCCTTTTTATATCTTAATATTCTCTAATTTAGCAAGTTTTATAAGGTCAAAGGCTTTTCCAAAGTCTGTGCACACTGTATCTACTGAATTACCCCCATCGCTCTCTCTCAAATATTTATTTATCATTAATATTGAGTACTGTGCATGTTAACCTGCATGTGTGTTTCCTTAGTTGGATAACCCTTTTGTGTTATTTTGACGATGTTGGGTTCTTGTAGGACTGTATAGCAAACGCTTTTAACAACAAAAGGGTTATGCTACAATGATTTGCTTTTAAATAATCTAGTCGTACAGACTTTTTCAAATAAAGAGTTCGATTTAGCTCTAGGGGCTAACGGAATCAAGGGATATGGGGAGAAAGCAGGAACGGGGTATTGATTTTGGATGATCAACAATGATTATAATGAATGGCGATGCTGGCTCGAGGGGCCGAATGGCCTACTCCTGCATTATGTTTCTAATTGATTTTGGATGATCAACAATGATTATAATGAATGGCGGTGCTGGCTCGAGGGGCCGAATGGCCTACTCCTGCATTATGTTTCTATGTTTCTAATAGGTTAAATCGTCTTTAACTTTGCTGATAAACGGGTCTAAGATTCTGAGAGTATTGATTTATAAAATGATACTTGAGCTCAGAGAGTTACTTTAATTTAGAGATACAGCAGGGAAACAGGCCCTTCAGCCCACCATGTCGGCGCCGGCCAGCGATCCTCGCACACTAGCACTATCCTACACGCAGGGGACAATTTACAATCTTTACCGGAGACAATTAATGTACAGACCTGTATGTCTTTGGAGTGTGGGAGGAAACCGAAACATCCAGGGAAAACCCCCAAGGGGAGAACGTACAAACTCCATCAACAGCACCCGTACTCGGGTTCGAACCCAGGTCTCTGGCGCTGTGAGGCAGCAACCTTACTGGCTGCGCACCTTGCCTTTTAACAATCCAGATGTACAGGTTTCTGCAAGTACAGATTTATGAAATGATACTTGAGTTCATAAGGCCATAAGTGACAGGAGCAGAATTAGGCCATTCAGCCCATCAAGTCCACTCTGCCATTTAATAATGGCTGATTATATCTCCCTCCTAACCCCAGTCTCCTGCCTTCTCCCCGTAACCCCTGACACCCGTACTAATCAAGAATCTGTTTATCTCTGCTTTAAAAATATCCATTGACTTGGCCTCCACAGCCTTCTGTGGCAAAAAATCCCACAGATTCACAACCCTCTGACTAAAGGAATTCCTCCTCATCGCCTTCTTTAAGGAACGTCCTTTAATTCTGAGACTATGACCTCTAGTCCTCGACTCTCCCACTAGTAGCAACATCCTTTCCACAGACACTCTGTATCTTCCCCTTTGCTCTACCTATTGCTCATGAGTTGGAATTGATTGTATCTATGTATGGTATATCTAGATGGCTAGATGCAGGAAAAATGTTCCCATGTTGGGCGAGTCCAGAACCAGGGGGGCACAGTCTTAGAATAAAGGGGAGGCCATTCAAGACTGTGGTGAGAAAAAACTTTTTCACCCAGAGAGTTGTGAATTTGTGGAATTCCCTGGCACAGAGGGAAGTGGAGGCCAAATCGCTGGATGGATTTAAGAGAGAGTTAGATAAAGCTCTAGGGGCTAGTGGAATCAAGGGATATGGGGAGAAGGCAGGCACGGGTTATTGATAGGGGACGATCAGCCATGATAACAATGAATAGAGAGAGTACAGAGGAGATTTACTAGAATGTTGCCTGGGTTCCAGCAACTAAGTTACAGAGAAAGGTTGAACAAGTTAGGTCTTTATTCTTTGGAGCGCAGAAGGTTAAGGGGGGACTTGATTGAGGTCTTTAAAATGATGAAAGGGATAGACAGAGTTGACGTGGATAAGCTTTTCCCATTGAGGGTAGGAAAGATTCAAACAAGAGGGCATGACATGAGAATTAAGGGACAGAAGTTTAGGGGTAACATGAGGGGGATCTTCTTTACTCAGAGAGTGGTGGCTGTGTGGAACGATCTTCCTGCAGAAGTGGTGGAGGCAGGATCGATTTTAACATTTAAAAGTAAAGTGGATAAGTATATGGACAGGAAGGGAATGGAGGGGTATGGTCTGAGTGCAGGTAGATGGGACTAGGGGAAAATAAATGGTCGGCACGGACTGGAAGGGCCGAGAAGGCCTGTTTCCGTGCTGTAATTGTTATATGGTTATATGAATGGCGGTGCTGGCTTGAAGGGCCGAATGGCCTTGTCCTGCACCTATTTTCTATGTCTATCTGATCTATTTGGACAGCATTCACAACACAGCTTATCACTATACCTTGCTGCATGTGACCAGAATAAGCCCAAACCTAATTTCTGCCTCTTCTGAACCGTCAGCCAACATCCCAGACATACTCATTCTTGCCAGGTACAGTGTGCTTGAAAGTCACCAGTGTCTGTCTGGAAAACAGCAGAAACCGGCCAAGAAACACAAATAACAATATCTCGCTTGACTAGGGCCATTAATATGAGACGTAATCTCTCTCTGGGCATCTTGAATGTATACAGAAGGCAATAGTTTAGTTAACATTGGTGCAGAATACTGAATAAATCTGAGTTGCTACTCTGAATCCTTAATTAATTTAGTGTTTAGCTTGGAGATACAGTGTGGAAACAGGCCCTTTGGCCCACCTTGTCCGGGCTGTCCAGCCGTCACCCGTACACTAGTTCTGTCCTACACACTAGGGACAATTTACAATGAAACATAGAAAATAGGTGCAGGAGGAGGCCATTCGGCCCTTCGATCCAGCACCGCCATTCATTGTGATCATGGCTGATCGTCCCCTATCAATAACTCGTGCCTGCCTTCTCCCCATATCCCTTGACTCCACTAGCCCCTAGAGCTCTATCTGACTCTCTTAAATCCATCCAGTGATTTGGCCTCCACTGCCCTCTGTGGCAGGGAATTCCACAAAATTCACAACTCTCTGGGTGAATTTTTTTTCTTTCTCACCTCAGTCTTAAATAGCCTCCCCTTTATTCTAAGACTGTGGCCCCTGGTTCTGGACTCGCCCAACATCGGGAACATTTTTCCTGCATCTTGCTGGTCCAGTCCTTTTATGATTTTATATGGAAAATAAATGGTCGGCACGGACTGGAAGGGTCGACCCTCTGACTAAAGAAATTCCTCATCAACCCCTTCCTAAAGGACTGCCTGTTAAATCTCCCACTAGTGGGAACATCCTTCCACATCCACTCTATCCAGACCTTTCACTATTCGGTGTTTCAGTGAGGTCCCCCCCTCATCCTTCTAAACCCCAGTAAGTGCAGGCCAAGTGCCATCAAACGCTCATCATATGTTAACCCACTCATCCCTGGGATCATTCTCGTAAACCTCCTCTGGACCCTCTCCAGCACTGGCAGCTCCCTCCTCAGAAGGCTCGAAGGGCCGAATGGCCTCCTCCAGCACCTATTTTCATACGTTTCTATGTTTCTATCTATATAGGGCCCAAAATTGCTCACAATACTCCAAAGCTTTACCGATTCAATCAACATAGCAGACATGTTGATACCAAGTAACTGATGTGCTTTTTGTTTTCTCTCCCCTGTCTGACCCATCAGTGCTTGACACAATATGTCGAACTGATGATCAGGGAAGGCTGTGGATCTCCGGTCACTTGTCCAGAACTGGGATGCCCGAAGAACGGTGTCTTTCAGGATACAGAGGTAATAATATTTTGTTATGAATAGAATATGCTCTGTGCATACTGATTTATGCTTTTGTTTAAAGTTGCAATATTTCTTCCATATTGATGTCTTTTGTTTTCAACCATTTTGAGTCAGTTGTTAATGTACATGCAGCACTTCAAATTATAATGATTTAGTCAACCAAATTTTAACATTCTGTTTTCCCATTGATATCTCAGAGTCCTTCTTCTAGATAGGGCTGTTGAAGATAGCGGAGTCAGGGGATATGGGGAGAAGGCAGGAACTGGGTACTCATTGTGGATCAGCCATGATCACATTAAATGGCGGTGATGGCTCGAAGGGCCGATTGGCCTACTCCTGCACCTATGGTCTATTGTCTATTCTAGCACCTCGTGAGGGTCATTTGCCACTCTCTAGGATCCAATATTATTGACCATAAGCTATAGGGGCAGAATTAGGCCTTTGGCCCATTGAGTCTGTCCCACCAATCGATCATAGCTGATATATTTTTACCTCTCAACCCAACTCTTCTCCCTCTCCCTGTAGCCTTTGACGATTTTACTAATCAACAATCTATCAATCTCCACTTTAAAAATTCCCGACTTGGCCTCTACAGCCTTCTGAACATTCTGAAGTTTGTAGTCGGCAGGGCAGTACTCTGTATATCGCCAACTTGGACAATTTAACATTTTTATCAAGCCAATTGAACAAGCCAATTTACCTACAAACCTGTACGTCTTTGGAGTGTGGGAGGAAACCGAGGATCTCGGAGAAAACCCACGCGGTCACGGGGAGAACGTACAAACTCCATACAGACTGCACCTGTAATCGGGATCGAACCCGGGTCTCTGGTGCTGCATTTTGCTGTAAGGCAGCAACTCTGCCGCTTTGCCACCGTGACTGCCCTTGACACCGTCTGCGGCAATGAATTCCACAGATTCACCACCCACTGGCGAAAGAAATTCCTGCTCATCTCCATTCTAAAGACATGTCCATTTATCCTGATGCAGTGCCCTCCAGTCCGAGACTCTCCCACCACTGGAAACGTCCTCTCCACTTCCACTCTCACTCTATCTGGGCCTTTCATTATTTGGCAGATTTCAATGAGATCCAAACTCATCCTTCTAAACTCAGCGATGATAGGTCTAGTGCCATCAAACGCTCCTCATATGTTAACCCAATCATCCCTAGGATTATTCCAGTAAACCTGCTCTGGACACAATAGACAATAGGTGCAGGAGTAGGCCATTTGGCCCTTCGAGCCAGCACCGCCATTCAATGTGATCATGGCTGATCATCCCCTCCGCTCTCCAAAGGCAGCACATCTTCCTTCAGATATGGGGCCCAAAATCGCTCCCAATACTCCAAATGTGGTCTGACCTGTGCCCTATAAAGCCTCAGCATTACACCCATGTTTTTATATTCTAACCCTCTCAAAATGAATGCTAACATTGCATTTGTAATGTGCCTTCAGCCTTAGGCAATACACTGTGACTGCAAGAAATAGAGTGAGTGAAAATGAGGTAAAGCATTCCAATAAAATCCCTTTTCGCAGATTTCTGAATATGATGATTTTTTTTTCATTGTAAAATATAAAGATCCTGAGAAACTGCTTTAAAATATTACTTTAGAAGTAACAAAACATAGAAACATAGAAACATAGAAAATAGGTGCAGGAGTAGGCCATTCGGCCCTTCGAGCCTGCACCGCCATTCAATGTGATCATGGCTGATCATCCAACTCAGTATCCCGTACCTGCCTTCTCTCCATACCCCCTGATCCCTTTAGCCACAAGTGCCACATCTAACGCCCTCTTAAATATAGCCAATGAACTGGCCTCAACTACCTTCTGTGGCAGAGAATTCCAGAGACTCACGACTCTCTGTGTGAAGAATGTTTTCCTCATTTCGGTCCTAAAGGAATTCCCCCTTATCCTTAGACTGTGACCCCTTGTTCTGGACTCCCCCAACATCGGGAACAATCTTCCAGCATCTAGCTTGTCCAACCCCTTAAGAATTTTGTAAGTTTCTATAAGATCCCCCCTCAATCTTCTAAATTCCAGCGAGTACAAGCCGAGTCTATCCAATCTTTCCTCATATGAAAGTCCTGACATCCCAGGAATCAGTCTGGTGAATCTTCTCTGTACCCCCTCTATGGCAAGGATGTCTTTCCTCAGATTTGGAGACCAAAACTGTACGCAATACTCCAGGTGTGGCCTCACCAAAACCCTGTACAACTGCAGTAGAACCTCCCTGCTCCTATACTCAAATCCTTTCGCTATGAATGCTAACATACCATTTGCTTTTTCACTGCCTGCTGCACCTGCATGCCTACTTTCAATGACTGGTGTACCATGACACCCAGGTCTCGTTGCATCTCCCCCTTTCCTAATCTGCCACCATTCAGATAATAGTCTACCCTCATGTTTTTGCCACCAAAGTGGATAACCTCACATTTATCCACATTATACTGCATCTGCCATGCATTTGCCCATTCACTCAGCCTATCCAAATCACCCTGCAGCCTCCAAGCATCCTCCTCACACCTACCTATACCCCCCAGCTTGGTATCATCTGCAAATTTGGAGATGTTGCATTGAATTCCCTCGTCCAAATCATTAATATATATTGTAAATAGCTGGGGTCCCAGCACTGAGCCTTGCGGCACCCCACTAGTCACTGCCTGCCATTCTGAAAAGGACCCGTTTACTCCTACCCTTTGCCTCCTGTCTGCTAGCCAGTTCTCTATCCACATCAATACTGAACCCCCAATACCGTGTGCTTTAAGTTTGTATGCTAATCTCTTATGCGGGACCTTGTCGAAAGCCTTCTGAAAGTCTAGATATAACACATCCACTGGTTCTCCCTTATCCACTCTACTAGTTACATCCTCGAAAAATTCTATCAGATTTGTCAGACATGATTTACCTTTCGTAAATCCATGCTGACTTTGTCCAATGATTTCACCACTTTCCAAATGCGCTGCTATCCCATCTTTAATAACTGACTCTAGCAGTTTCCCCACTACCGATGTTAGACTAACTGGTCTGTAATTCCCCGCTTTCTCTCTCCCTCCTTTTTTAAAAAGTGGGGTGACATTAGCTACCCTCCAATCCTCAGGAACTACTCCAGAATCTAAGGAATTTTGAAAAATTATCACTAATGCATCCACTATTTCTGTGGCTACCTCCTTGAGTACTCTTGGATGCAGACTATCTGGCCCTGGGGATTTATCGGCCTTCAATCCGTTCAATTTACCCAACACCACCTCCCGGCTAACCTGGATTTCACTCAGTTCCTCCATCTTATTTGACCCCCGTTCCACTGCTATTTCCGGCAGATTATTTATGTCTTCCTTAGTGAAGACAGAACCAAAGTAGTTATTCAATTGGTCTGCCATGTCCTTGTTCCCCATGATCAATTCACCTGTTTCTGACTGCAAGGGACCAACATTTGTTTTAACTAGTCTCTTTCTCTTCACATATCTATAAAAACTTTTGCAGTCAGTTGTTATGTTCCCTGCCAGTTTCCTTTCATAATCTATTTTCCCTTTCCTAATTAAGCCCTTTGTCCTCCTCTGCTGCATTCTGAATTTCTCCCAGTCCTCCGGTAGGCTGCTTTTTCTGGCAAATTTGTATGCCTCATCTTTTGTTTTTATACTATCCCTGATTTCCCTTGTTATCCATGGATGCACCACCTTCCCCGATTTATTCTTAAAAACAAGTTCTTACCTTCAAGGGTTAACAAACTCAAGGGATATTGGGGGGGGGGGGGGAGAAAGCATGAACAGGGTACTGATTCTGGATGATCAGCCATGATCATTTTGAATGGCAGTGCTGGCTCAAAGAGCCTAGTGGCCTACTCCTGCACCTACTTTCTATGTTTCTGTTTGAATGGTGTGATGTTGACTGAATCAGATTCAGATTCAGATTTAGATTCAATTTTAATTGTCATTGTCAGTGTACAGTATAGAGACAACAAAATGCATTTAGCATCTCCCTGGAAGAGCGACACAGCAAATGATTTGAATAAATAATAATAAGTGTCCGGGGGGGGGGGGGGGGGGGGTGATTGGCAGTCACCGAGGTGATTGGCAGTCACCGATTCAGAGGAGTAATGTGATTTGATTTCTGATATATTCTCTGAGACATTCACGATCATGAGAGGTAAGTAAGTCAAAATAAAGGAGGAAGGAGTGAGTAAGCATTTAAAACAAAAAGCGATCCGAAAATCTCAGTGTTCATCTGAGCACTTCAACCAGAATATTGGTGCACTCCCAAAAAGTAGCTCCAAACATTTTTGCTGCAGATGGAAAGCCTTGATTCATGAACTGAGACATATTTCTCGAATCTCTCAAGGCAAAAGTATTTGTGAGGTAAAGCCAGCAAAGTCTGATTAAGGATGGTCCAAGGGTCACCAAAGAGATAGATAGTAGTTCAGCACTGCTCTCTGGTTGTGGTAGGATGATGTGTTTTGTATTGGAAAGTGCCTGTGGCATACTCTGTTTGTGTTGATGAAACCACCCTTGGCTTTGGAGAAGTTTGACTGCCATTCGTTTCCTGTTGGGTGACAATAGACAATAGGTGCAGGAGAAGGGCATTCGGCCCTCCGAGCCAGCACTGCCATTCAATATGATCATGGCTGATCATCCCCATTCAGTACCCTGTTCCTGCCTTCTCCCCATATCCCCTGACTCCGCTATCTTTAAGAGCCCTATCTAGCTCTCTCTTGAAAGCATCCAGAGAACTGGCCTCCACCGCCCTCCGTGGCAGAGAATTCCACAGACTCACCGCTCTGTGTATGAAAAAGTGTTTCCTCATCTCCGTTCTAAATGGCTTACCCCTCATTCTGTGAAACTGTGGCCCCTGGTTCTGGACTCCCCCTGGATTTGGGTTGGTTCCTGGATTTGGAAGCAGGCAGATGCTGTTTCAATTTTGTTTATTGTCACATGTACCAAAATACAGTGAGATGCTTTTTGCTGTGTGCTACCCAATCAGCAGAAAGACAATACGCGATTTCTCACACCTTCCACTTCCTTATCTCTGTGTCTCCCTCTCCCCTGACTCTGTCTGAAGAAGGGTCTCGACCCGAAAAGTCGCCCATTCCTTCCATCTAAAGATGCTGCCTGTTCCAATGAGTTACTCCAACATTTTGTGTCTATCTGCATGATTACAATCGAGCCATTTATAGTGTACATGATAAGGGAATAACTGTACACTTCTATATTTTTGTGGATGCTGTGGAATGTTTGCTTGGATCCAAATATCCTTTCGGCGGGTTTTGTCTATTTCCTTTGCTCCATAGATGCTGCTGCACCCGCTGTGTTTCTCCAGCACTTTTGTCTACCTTCAAATATCACGATCGTTTTAGTAGGTTTTCATTTTTTTTTGCTGGCTACTTCAGCCAAGGTTTCGGCGTTATTTCCGAACGTTTATCTCAATCCATCAGTATGTCAGTGATTGTGTCAGAATCCACTTGGATGTGGCTGGTGACCCCTTGACAGAACTCTAGTGGTGTAAGGGTCCTCCTGGCAGTGTTTTGCTGCGTGCTTTAGTAGGAGATGTTGCATGGAGATGTTGTCATCCCTCGGCTCCCGTTCAAAATGTTTGTATCGAGCAGTGTGGAAGTTATATGTAGGAAAGAACTGCAGATGCTGGTTTAAACCGAAGATAGACACAAAAAGCTGGAGTAAAGGGGCTGTCCCACTTGGGCGACCGAATTGGCAAGTTTGGAAGAGTTTGAAGACCTCCTTCGACTATGTAGAAGACCTCCTTCGACTATGTTGAAGATTAGCTCCGACTAACTTCGGGAAAATTGGACACCGAATAGTGGAGAGTGAAGCCGACCTCCCTTCGACGATGAAGAAGACTATCTACGACTACCTTGGACAACCCTCGATTACCTTCGACTAACATGCCGACCTACAACGACTAAACCTAAGAGTAAAAAATGTATCGATTTTTTCCATGGCGACCTTTTTTTACTCGCAGGCATTTTTTAACATATTGAAAAAAACGCCGCGACCTAGCTGAGGCCTCGAGTACACGGGGACCACTCTCGAACATGAAGGAGAGTTATGAAGACCTCCTTCGACCTTGTGTCGACCATGCTGCGAGTATTCGCGGATTAGATCGCCCAAGTGGGACAGCGGGTCAGAAAGCATCTCTGGAGAAAAGGAATAGATGATTTTTTGGGTCGATGCCCTTCTTCAGACTGAGAGTCATGAAAGATGGAGTCTAGAGATATGGAAGGGTAAGGTGTGAAAATGAAAGATCAAAGTGTAAAATAATAAGGAAATGTAGAATGGTTCATTGTTAGCTGAGGGGAAGGTGACAAGGAGGCATACAATCTGTAAAATTAATCAGATGACTAGAACTAGTTGGATTACTAGAGTGGGGGAGGGACAGGGAGAGAGGGAAAGCAAGGATTACTTGAAGTTAGAGAAATTCATGCTGCTGGGTTGTAAGCTGCCCAAGCAAAATATGAGGTGCTGTTCTTCCGAGTTGCGTTGGGCCTCACTCTGACAGTGGAGGAGGCCCAGCACAGAAAGGAAAGTTTGGGAATGGGAGGGGCAGGTGGTGTTGCTGTTCTTCCAATCCCCTTTAAGGTAGAAGTTATTGTTATCAAAGGTAAGGAATGTTTAGCAGGGTCTTCGCAATTGGAAACATGAGTTGGCTGACCAACGGTTGCGACAAACAGAAGCTGGTTTACCAAGGAAAATACATCAAATGCTGTGGCAACCCAGTGGGCCAGGCAGCATCTTTTGCTCATATTTCCACGAAGTGTCGGATAACTTTTATTAACCTTAAAAGTTGCTAATCTTACTAACCTTAAATTCCAATTTACTGACCTTAAATCAGAACTATAGTTCATTGCAAAGCAATTGCCATAAGGGCGGCACAGTGGCAGAGTTGCTGCCTTAGCTCTAGAAACCCAGGTTCGACCCTGACCATGGGTGCTTGTTCGTTCAGAGTTTACATGTTCTCCCTGTGACCGTGTGGGTTTTCTCTGAGATCTTCAGTTTTCTCCCACACTCCAAAGATGTACAGGTTTGTCGGTCAATTGGCTTTGTATAAATTGTCCCTAGTGTGTGTGTGTGTGTGTGTGGGGGGATAGTTTAAATGTGTGGGGATCGCTGGTCGGCACGGACTCGATGGGTCAAAGGGTCTGTTTCCGCGCTGTATCTCTAAACTAAACTGAGATAAAGTAGTTAGTTTTATTTTTGGAAGTTTACTGGTTCCTTTTTTTTTGTGGGGAGGGAAGAAAGTCCCTGTCTGGAAACTCGCTACCTGCACTGACAGTTTAACTTGACGTGTAATCGCAAATGGAAATGGCTTTCACAAGTCCCACACAGTTAAAGGGTAATTCACTCAACACTCATCTTGGGAGCATTCAAGGAAAGTTTTATTGCTTCAATGGGTCTGAAGGGAATTCCAGACTTGTAGGATCAGACATCTCATGACAAAGTCACTCTTGGCAGCATGGTCTACTTTAGTTCAGAGATACCGTGTGGATAGTATTCACTTAAGTTTAGAAGGATGAGGGGGGAAAACATATAGAAACATATAAAATTAAAAAAGGACTGGACAAGCTAGATGCAGGAACATTTTTCCCAATGGTGGGCGAGTCCAGAACCAGGGGCCACAGTCTTAGAATAAAGGGGAAGCCATTTAAGACTGAAGTGAGAAAAACCTTTTTCACCCAGAGAGTTGTGAATTTGTGGAATTCCCTGCCACAGAGGGCAGTGGAGGCCAAGCCACTGGATGGATTTAAGAGAGAGTTAGATAGAGCTCTCGGGGCTAGTGGAATCAAGGGATATGGGGAGAAGGCAGGCACGGGTTATTGATTGGGGACGATCAGCCATGATCACAATGAATGGTGGTGCTGGCTTGAAGGGCCAAATGGCCTCCTCCTGCACCTATTTTCTATGTTTCTATGATAGAGACCCTTTGGCCCATATTGACCAGCCACACACACACACACACACACACACACACACACACACACACACACACACACACTTACTTTAATCAAGCCAATACAAACCTTGGAGTGTGGGAGGAAACTGGAGCATCCGGAGAAACACACACAGGTCATGGGGAGAACATATAAACTCCGTAGTCAGGATTGAACCCGGCTCTCTGGTGCTGTAAGGCAGCAACTTTACTGCTGTGCCACCCTTGATTGATGTAGGAAAAATGTAAGAGATGGGTTGGAAGAGCTTTTTTAAAAATCATAATCATACTTTATTAGCCAACTATGTTTTGCAACATACGAGGAATTTGATTTGTCATACCGATAAAAAGCAACAAGACACACAAAATACATTTTAACATGAACATCCACCACAGTGCCTCCTCCACATTCCCCACTGTGATGGAAGGCGAAAAAAAAAGTTCAATCTCTACCTTTCTTTGTTCTCTCGCGGTCGGGTGCCTTGAACCTTCCGTTGTTGCGGCGATCTTGGCTGCTGTAGCCGGCGGTTGGGCCCCTCCAAGCCGGGCGATCAAGCTCCCCCGCACCGGGGCTAGTCGAACACTTACGGCTTTGGAGCTTCCCGACATGAGTCTCTAACCTGAGACTGCGTTCTCTTCGATGTTGAAAAACCGCAGGCCGTGGTTGGGGCGTCGATCCCAGGCAGGGGATCGCAGGCTCCGACGGTAAGTTCACGGCCCCGCGGTGGGGCTCAAAGTCGGCCTCCAGCAAGGCCGCCAGCTCCATGATGTTAGGCCGCAGAGCGACCGGAGATAAGATCCGGAAAACAACCGCATCTCCCGCAAGATAAGAGATTGGAAAAAAAGTTCCCCTCCCCCCCCACCACATAAAACAAATCAGAGAACATTGACACATTTTTAAAACACACTAAAAATAACAAAAAAGACGAAAAGACAGACAGACCTATAGGTGCGATAATACAGAATTGTTATTTCAGTAAGGATATGTCTCTATCCAAATTGGTTATTCAGGATGGGATGGCTCTGGACTAGTGATCCTGGGGGCAATTTGTACAATCCTCAGCAAATACTGCTGTTTTTTGTCGAACCAAGATAGACCAAATAAAATTGATGCAAGGATTATTCAAGAGCACACCCACACCTTCCATAAAAGATCTCGGAGGTCAGGCCCTTTGACTGATGGGGATGGCTCCCTGACGTACAGAACTGGGCTGGTGGACTCTTTCAAAGACCATTTTTATATATGCTAACTTTATTTTGGTCAATATAGTCGCCCTATATGCACAGCTTCGGCTATCACTCTGACCCATGTGAGCTCCCTTCTTCACAAAAACAGCACCTCCGTCTCACTGCTGAACCCCAGCATATCATGCTTTAATATAAAGCTAATCACACCTTTATGCAACTCTTATGGGTCTGTCCCACTTAGGCAATTATTTTTTTAGGCGAATGACGGCGACTACGACAATGGAACTCACCAAAGTCGGCACCTGGCGCCAACCTACGACATCCCGGCGACAGTCTGCGTTAACCTGTGCACAACCTACAACAGCACCTACGTCAAGCTACGTTCACCGGCGTCAAATGCACTGTCGCCGAAGAATTTTCAACATGTTGAAAATCCAGCGGCGACCAGAAAGACGCTTTGGGCGACTGAGGAGACGACTCACGATCATACTGACGACACCACTGGCGACCATGTGGCGCCTAAAAAATCGCCCAAGTGGGACAGGCCCATCAAACACTTCTCTATATGATGATTCTGACTAATGCTTTTTATATTGTCCTGTTTGGACAAAAAGCGGTTATTGTAGGAACTGAGCTGTTCTTCCCACACCTGCATTGAAATCTGGCAGCTGTTGCAGCTACATCCTAAACGGATTGGAGGAATAGAGCGGATAATCTCACGGAGTCTCTTGCCCGGAGGACTCAGACTCCACGAAATGCTGGTGCGATCCGGCGGGTCAGGCAGAATGCGTGACGTTTCGGGTTGCAATACTTCTTCAGTCTGAAGAAGGGTTCCGGCCCGAATCATCACCTATTCATTTTTCCCCAGAGATGCTGCCTGACCTGCTGAGAAACCAGCAACTGCAGTTCCTTCCTGCAAAAAAATGTCATTGCCTATTTCCATTTTGCATTTAAATCGTAGCATTAAATCAAGTTTCTGCATTCCAGCACTCCAATTCAGGCAAGTGATTGGTTTGGTTTGTGGGGTCTGCTGTCAAAATGGCTGCTCTTGGATTGGTTGTATCTATGACAAGCCCAGAAGTGCTTGATATGAAGGTAGACCAACTGAGTGTGGGAGTGGAGGCCTGAAACTCCCAAGAGTTGGGTGTAGGTCAGACAATCTGGCCCAAGGCATCCTGCAAATCCGTGCTGTGACATCCCCATTAGTCTCGAGCAGCAAAGAGCTAGGTATGAAGTTTGCCGTGTTGCTAATGTGGGAGGGTGTGCAGTGGAATGTAGGAATGCCAGTTCAAATACTTGCCATCATGAGGAGTGGTGAAAGAGAATTGATGAGTCTTGAAGCTGGATAGCGCGCGTGAGCACCAGCGGACACGGGAACAGCTTTGTCTCTGGATGGAAGTTCTCCCGTAAGCTGGAGTATTGTTCGATTCACCTCTGCCCAATTGCGGACGTTGGACTGTGTCCAAGGAATTGATGTGCTGCAAGGCTGAGGACTACCTCCTGCACTCTGCAGCAATGATGTCTAAGGTTCTACAATGGACCTTGATTATGCTGGTGGCCTTGCCGAGGCAGCATGAAGTGTAGAAAGGAGTCAGTGAAAGGGAGGTTGTTTTGTGTGATGGTCTCTGATGCTTGAGATCTTGATGGTACATAGCATCTTTTTTTTCATCTTCGAGCCAAGATCTCCCTTAGAGTCATTACATTTACTGTAGAGTGAACGATACAGTGTGGAAACAGGTCCTAGGGCCCAACTTGCTACACTAGTCCCACCTGCCTCTGTTTGGTAAAGATCCCTCCAAACCTGTTATATCCATGTCCCTTGTTGTGCAGTTCTTCACATTCTCAGCTCTGGTCCGATTCCAAGTTTTCACCAGATCTAGACATCAGATCTGTCTATCTTAATGAAAAACTTGGCCGTGTGGTTACCTGTCAAAAGGTTGACACTGTTCACAGTAGATACAGTTCATTTAAAGTATCTGCGGAATGCAATGAGTTTGGCGAAATGTACAATCCGGAGCTCTGGCCACAAGGGGCATTTGTACGGCGCTATTGCGAGCCGCGCAGGGTTGGAGTCATCGGATCAAGCACCGCGCCTGCCGCGGGGGGAATGAGTATACCTGCCGGTGCTTGGGGCACTCACTAGTCTCACTAAATGAACATTAGAGTACTATCATACAATTGTTGTGGCCTGCGTTTGGGCCAGAGCGCAGGGGATAAAGCTCGCCACTCAGTTGTTGACAACCTCCTGGAGAACTGTGACGTACTTTGTATGCAAGAGACATTCCTAGCGTAGCAAGACTTGGACAAACTCAATTCTCTCAATGACAACTTTCATGGGGCTGGGGAGTCTACAACTGACCTTGGCATGGGCGGAGTCAGAGATAGGATACCAGGTGGTGTGGCTATTCTATGGAACAAGAAGCTTGACTCATCAATAAATGTGATTCGGCTTGATGTTGACTGGTGCATTGCCATACACTTTACTCACAATAATAAGGAATCTGTTATCCTGAATGTATATACACCCTATGAATGCCATCAGAATGAGGATGAATATTTAAATAGACTTGCTTTCATCTATTCTTTTATTCAAAACAATAATTATTGTAGTGTATATGTCATTGGGGATATGAATGCAGATATCTCCAATAGGAACTCATTATTTGCCAATCATATGGCTCAGTTCTGTCAAGATAATAATTTAATATTGTCAGGCAAAGTGCTTTTACCTACAGATAGCTATACTTATATTAGTGAGGCCTGGCACACCACATCATGGCTGGACCACTGTATTAGTACAGCTGATCCACATGCCTCATTGGGGTGTATGAGCACTCTGTATGGGGCAGCAATGACTGATCATATACCTGTTGCTATGACAATAAATGTTGAACACATACCTGTGGTATCCAGAGATAGAAATAGCTTTAAAACAGAAAAACTGGACTGGTCAACGCTTACAAAGGAAGACATCATAGCCTATTATGCCCATACAGATAAATCCTTAAGCAATATTCATCTGCCTAAAGATGCAATAATATGTAGTAATGTTAATTGTAAAGATATGAAGCATAGGAGAGATATCTGCTCCATGTATAATGATATAGTAAGCGTAGATAAGATATATGTAGGCAGTAAGCACTACTGCAAGCATAAAAATAAGACACATAACATCAGACCTGGCTGGAATAAGTATGTAGCTGAGTATTATACTGAAGCCCGTGAAACATAGACATAGAAACATAGAAAATAGGTGCAGGAGTAGGCCATTCGGCCCTTCGAGCCTGCACCGCCATTCAATGTGATCATGGCTGATCATCCAACTCAGTATCCCGTACCTGCCTTCTCTCCATACCCCCTGATCCCTTTAGCCACAAGTGCCACATCTAACGCCCTCTTAAATATAGCCAATGAACTGGCCTCAACTACCTCCTGTGGCACAGAATTCCAGAGACTCACCACTCTCTGTGTAAAGAATGTTTTCCTCATTTCGGTCCTAAAGGAATTCCCCCTTATCCTTAGACTGTGACCCCTTGTTCTGTGAAGCCACCAAAGCATGGGCTATGGCAGGTAGGCCCAGACAGGGGCCTGTGTTTGAGCACAAGAAGCTCACTAATGCAAGGTATAAGTATGCTGTTGGCTTCATCTGTAAAAATGAGCAAGCTATGACGGCTGATTCCATGGCTACGAAGCTGCTAAGTAACAATGCTACAGACTTTTGGAAGGAAGTGAGAGCTCTTAGCAGTTGCAAAACATATCTACCATGTACTGTAGATGGAATCTCCGGAACAGGTAATGTCGCAGAGTTATGGCGACAACATTATAGCACTTTATTCAACTGTGTCCAAGGTGACTTGTATAGGGTGGACAATGTTGAGAGTAATGACTCAATAGTGATTATGTCACATGAGGGTGTATCATGCCATAAACAAGCTGTCCAACAACAAAGCAAGTGGCTTGGATCATATCTCTGCTGAACATCTTAAGTATGCGAGTACGAGGATAGCTCCTCTCCTAGCTATTTGTTTTACTGGCTTTATGATTCATGGCTTGTTACCAGACTCAATGTTGTCTGTCCTGTTAGTGCCGGTTATTAAGGACAAAGCTGGGAAAGTAGGCAGTCTAAATAATTACAGGCCCATAGCTTTAGCCAGCATATTGTCAAAAGTCTTAGAAAGAGTTCTGCTGGATAGGATAAATGAGTTTGTTAACTCCACAGATAACCAGTGTGGCTTTAAAGCTAAACGTGGCACTGACTTATGCATATATGCCCTAAAGGAGCTTGTAAACAAATATAGAAGCAAAACCTCTTCAATCCTTATGTGCTTTATTGCTGCTTCCAGAGCCTTTGACTGTGTTAATCACAGAATGCTGTTTGGTAAAATGAGTCAAAGAGGGGTGCCTAAATACATGGTTAGAATTCTGGCCTACTGGTATGCCCACCAGACTGTGCAAATAAAATGGGGCAATAGGGTCTCAGCCCCATTTGGGGTTAGCAATGGTGTTAGACAAGGGGGAATTTTGTCCCCAGTCCTTTTTAATCTATATATTGATGATCTGTCTAAACAATTGAAAGCCTGTAACATTGGGTGCGTGATTGGTAATATTTTAGTGAACCATATTATGTATGCAGATGATCTTGTGGTCTTTAGTCCATCTAGCGCTGGTCTCCAGCAGCTCCTTACTACATGTTCCGTGTATGGTGTGGAACATGACATTAAATATAATGCTAGTAAGAGTGCTATTATGGTCTGTAGAACCAAAGAGGATAAAAGCCTAAAATACCCAGATTTTAAATTGTCTGACAACAATCTTAGTGTCTGTAATAAGATAAAATATCTAGGGCATATTATTACAGAACAAATGACAGATGATGGGGATATTTATAGGCAACGACGCATGCTGTATATACAGGCGAATATCCTCTTGCGTAAATTTGGTGCGTGTGCAGATGTGGTGAAGATGTCGCTATTTAGAGCATATTGCACACCCCTCTACACTGCGCACCTGTGGTCGAACTATTTAAAGACAAGTATGCAGAGACTAAAGGTGGCATATAACGATGCCATGAGAACACTGCTAAGGCAACCAAGATGGTGTAGTGCCAGTAATATGTTTGTGGCTGCAGGAGTCAGTACTTTAGAAGCTATCCTAAGACACCACATGTATAAATTCATTTGCAGGATAAATAACTCTAAAAATGTGCTTATTGTGGCCTTGACAAACATAAGGGTTAGCACTACACGCTACGAATCCCAGCTGTGGAGACACTGGTATCGTTGTCCCGTTGTACGACATTGATCATCTTTTACTCTGGATTTTTAACTTAAGTATTGTGGGTTTTTAAAATATATAAATTATGATGTTTTTATGTGATTTACCTTGATTTTATACATATTTCTGATATTTGATATGCAATGCATTTTTAATGTAATGTTGCCCCTTGTCTCGACCTTGAGTCCGTAATAAAGTTATTATTATATATATTTTTTGCTTTCTGTCTTCGGGGGACGAGCTAGGGCCGGGCTCGGTGGTTTCCCCAGGTGGCGGACCATGTGAAGGTTGCAATCTTCCACCCCACAAGCAGCTGACTTGTGCTTTTAACTTGAAACTACTGAGGCACCACATGTAGCTGTGTTAAGGGCCTGTCCTACCAGCATCCGACTCCATGCGATGAGCGCGATCAAACTAGAAGTGGGGGCCGCGCGGAGGTTGGGTGATCCCTGTACAGGGCCATTCCCACCAGAATGCGCCTGCATGCGGCAAGCGCGACCAAACCGGCAGCGAGGGCCGCACGGAGGTCGGGTGAGTGGCGCAACGCGGCGCAAAGTGAGGCGAACTTGGAGCAAAGTCTTAAAGGTAAGTTCGCCAGGACAGAGAGGGGCACACAGAGATGGCCACGGAGCCACACACATAGAGGGTCACGGAGGCACCTACAGAGAGGGTCACAGAGGCACGACGTCGAGGCGGTGTGTAATGCGTCGAGGCGACTGCGAGCCGACAAGCCGTTGCAACGTGGAATTTTTGAACATGGTCAGTTTTTCGGAGCCCCGCGCGATGTCGGGACGAATTCCGCACAGCTCCGGCGATTGAAGTGGGACCGGCCCCGCGACGCCGGACGGCTCAAGCGACCACGTTAGGTCGCGCTCATCGCATGGAGTCGCATGCTGGTGGGACAGGCCCTTTATTGTTGAACAGGGCGCAGTGGTAGAGTTGCTGCCTGTCCAGAGTTTGTACATTCTCCCTATGACCTCGTGGGTTTTCTCCGGGTGCTCCGGTTTCCTCCCACACTGCAGGTTTGACATACAGGTTTGCAGGTTAATTGACTTTTGCAAATTGTAAATTATCGCCAGTGTGTAGGATTGTGCTAGCGTACGGGGATCGCTGGTTGGCACCGACTCGGGTCCGAAGGGCCTGTTTCCACGCTGTATCTCTAAACTAAATTAAAGTCACTAAAATGATTAAAGTCTAAGGTAAACAAACTGGCTATATATTGGGAAGCTTCAGCAAGGTTAACCAAATCCCAGTAAATTCAGCTCTTGTATGAAACAAATAAACACATTCTTTAAAGTGAATAATATCTTGGAGGAGATAGTGATATCATGAGAGCCATTGCATATGTTAAGAAATATAAACTGGGTCATGGCATTTTTACAAATTTTATTGCTCGAAGGCTTATCTAACAGGGAGGACTGTACTGCAAAGGAAATCAACGTGGTAACCACATGTTGCCTGGTGAGAACAGCCCTGTAACTGCGCCTGAAATCGCTAACAAGTCAGACCATGTTCCAGGATTGAGTGGGTTACGGGGTGGGAGATTGCAACCTTCACGTGGTCCGTCTTGTTTCGGCGTGCACAATCAAATATGATCAAATAGAACGCGTTGTTCTGCAACGTTAGGCTGTGCACGCCATACGCAAGACGAAGTGGGTTAGCATATGATGAGCGTTTGACAGCACTGGGCCTGTACTCGCTGGGGTTTAGAAGGTTGAGAGGGGACCTCATTGAGACTTGCAGAATAATGAAAGGCATAGATAGAGTGGAGAGGATGTTTCCACTGGTGGACGAGTCTAGGACCAGAGGTCACAGCCTCAGAATTAAAGGGCGCTCCAGGGGTGTGGGGGGGGGGGGGGGGATTATTAGAGGTGTTGAAGAGGGTCTGTTCACTGATGGAGAGATGAGAAACTGGAGATGACAACTTTTCAGATTGGGACCCTTAATTTTGGTTATTAGTTTAGTTTATTATCACGTGTACCGAGGTTGCGTGCCAAGCGGAAAGACTATACATGATTACAGAAGTGAGTGGTTTTACAGATAGTGAAGATGATTGTGAAAGATTGCAGCAGGATCTGGATTGATTGGCCAGGTGAGCGGAGGAACGGTTGATGGAATTGTGAGAAGTGTGAGGTGTTGAATTTTGGGGCATCGAACAAGGGCAGGACCCACACAGTAAATGGTAGGCCTCTGCTTAGCGTTGTAGAGCAGAGGGATCTAGGAGTACAGGTGCATGGTTCCTTGAAGGTCGAGTCGCAGGTAGATAAGGTGGTCAAAAAGGCTTTTGGCACTTTGGCCTTCATCAGAGTATTGAGTATAGACGTTGGGAGGTCATGTTGCAGTTGTATAAGACGTTGGTGAGACCGCATTTAGAATATTGTGTTCAGTTCCGGGCACCATGTTATAGGAAAGATATTGTCAAGCTTGAAAGGGTTCAGAAAAGATTTACAAGGATGTTCCCAGGACTAGAGGGTGTGAGCTATTGGGAGAGGTTGAGTAGGCTGGGTCTCTATTCCATGGAGTGCAGGAGGATGAGGGGAGATCTTATAGAGGTATGCAACATCATAGAGGAATAGATCGGGTAGATGCACAGTCTTTTGCCCAGAGTAGGGGAATCAAGGACCAGAGGACATAGGTTCAAGGTAAAGGGGAAAAAGGTTAATGGGTATCCGAGGGATAACTTTTTCACACAAAGAGTGGTGGGTGTATGGAACAAGCTGCCAGAGGAGGTAGTTGAGGCTGGGACTATCCCATTGTTTAAGAAACAGTTAGACAGGTACATGGATAGGACAGGTTTGGAGGGCTATGGACCAAACGCGGGCAAGTGGGACTAATGTTGCTGGGACATTGTTGGCCGGTGTGGGCAAATTGAGTCAAAGGGCCTGTTTCCACACTGTATCACTCTATGACTTGGCCAGACATTGCTGGAGATAGTGACTCATTGCTGCTGTGACTTATGCCAGGTTCTGCACTGCACTAGATCCACCCTAATGTTCTGTCCAAAACCACTCTGATTAGCAACCAGCAAGCAAAACTGAACTAAAGCTTAAATGGATGGAAACAAATTGATAGCTACTCATGTGACCCTTTTTGATTCCTTTCATTTGGGGATTGGTTATTGAATGATTTACCTCAGTGTGTATCGGACTTGCGGGGGGAAGAGTTAATAGATCCATGCATGAATTGAAAAGCCAGTTTAAATGTGGCAGTTTTCACACCAGCTGAGAAAGCTCACGTTTGGGATGATTTTTCTGAATTGTCGATTTTCTTTTTACTTTCTAAAATCTGTTTATCATCAGAAACGTGGGGTGTCAGTAGTGTGCACATTGAATTAACTTGAATAATGTTTGTGCATCTTTGAGAAGAAATACCATGGGAAGGGAAGTTGTGGCTGGGTGGGTGGGCGGGAGGGGGGGGGGGGTGCGTGGGAAGGTGTGTATTAAATATCATTGATTTAACTTCTCGTTGTCATTGATTTAACTTAAGTTGTTAAAACTTGGTTTCGAGCTTTAGAGGTGTACAAATTCATGTGAGGAATAGATCGGGTAGACGCGCAGTCCCTTGTTCAGAGTCGGGCAATAGAGAACCAGAGGACATAGGTTTAAGGTGAGGGGAAAAGATTTAATGGTAACCTGAGTGGAAACTTTTTCGTACAAAGGGTGTATAGAACTAACTGCCGGAGGAGGTAGTTGAGTTAGGTACTATCGCAATGTTTCAGAAACATTTAGACACGTGCCTATATAAGGCAGGTTAAGAGGGATATGGCCAAATGGCAGCAGATGGGACTTGTTGGCCAGTGTGGGCAAGTTGGGCCGAAGGGCCTGTTTCCACCTGCATGAGTCTGTGACTCTCGATCAACTTTATTTAATGGTCAATAGCAAATTTGTTTCTCTTGGTGGTGCCTATCACGGAGGCATCATAAGCATAAGCCCGTGTCTAATTTTATGATCCAGCACGGAAGCAGGCCCTTCGGCCCACAGAGTCCATGCCACTCGTTTACATTAGTTCTATGTTTTCCCACATTCTCACCCACCTCTCTACACACGAGGAGCAGTTTACCGAGGGCGATTAACTTGCAAACACACACGCCTTTGGGATGTCTATATGAAATTAGTTTAGTTTAGAGATAGAGCACGGAAACAGGTCCTTCGGCCCACCGGATCTGCACCGACCAGCGATCCCCGCACACTAACACTATCCTACACCCACTAGAATAGAATAGAATAGAATGCCTTTTATTGTCATTCAGACAAGTTTTGAAAAAATGTTCATTCCTACAGTCATGACATTACAAAAACAAAAACCAAGACCCACACTTAACACAGTTTACACAAACATCCACCACAGTGAATCTCCAACACCTCCTCACTGTTATGGAAGGCAAAAGTCTTAGCTCTTCCCTTTGTTCTTCTCCCGCGGTCCAGCAGTCCAACTGCAGCGTCAAGGCGACTGGGGCTCCGATGTTAGGGCCCCCGGCGGGCGATGGTAAGACCCGCGGCCGTCAAGCCGCGCAGGGCGATGTTAGACCCCGCTCCTAGTCATTTAAACCCCGTGATTCCAGCGGGAGAAGTTGCCGTTGCGGGAGCTCCGAAAAGCGGTCTCCCACCAGGGATCTGCGAGCTCCCGATGTTCCTGTCCACCGGGCCTGTGGCTGGAGCCTCCGAAGCTCCAAAGTCGGGTCGCAGCCGAGCGCCACCACAGCTCTCCCTGCTCCAAAGTCCGCCAGCTCCACGATGGTACGTCCTCACGCTCCGCGACTGGAGCCTTCAGGTTGGTTCCGGCCGGAGGCTGCCGCCGACTCCACTGTGTTAGGCTCAACGTCAATGGAGACCCGACAGGGAAAAAGTTGGGTGCCCTTACAGGGAAGAAATTAAACGGTATTCCCCCCCCCTTCCCCCCCCCCCACATATACACAGCTAAAAGATGATAAAAATTAGAACCAAAAACATACATTTAACGGGACAACATTTTTAAAAAAAGACAGACGGACTGCAGTCGAGCTGCTGCCGTTAGGCGCCGCAACTTTGCACGTCACTAGGGACAGTTTTCACATTTACCAAGCCAATTTACCTACAAAGCTGCACGTCTTTGGAGTGTGGGAGGAAACCGAAGATCTCAGAGAAAACCCACGCAAGTCACGGGCCGAACGTACAAACTCCGTACAGGCAGCACCCGTGGTCGGGATCGAACCCGGGTCTCCGGCGCTGCATTCGGGGTAAGGCAGCAACTCTCCTGCCGCGCCACCGTGACCGCCCGATTGTATCGATGAGGAATTGCATTTTGATTTGATTCAGTTGGTAACATCTTTCTAACATCTCCGTTTCAAGGCAGCGAGAAGCAAGTTGGGTTGTCTTGGAACGTCAGAGAGTCTTCAGGCTCTGCTTTGAGGCTTCTAAACTCCAGGCCTTATGTGAACAGCGCTGGCAAAACTTTGAACCAAATCTTATAGTTTTTAAAAACCTGCACAAGGTAAGTATTGATAGGTATTTCCACATAGGATATGTTGCTCTGAATATGCAGGGAGGAACTGCGGATGGTGGTTTAGACCGAAGATAGATACGCAAGATAAAATGCTGGAGTAACTCAGCAGGTCAGGCAGCATCTCTGGAATAGGTGACGTGTTGGGTCTCTACCAGAGATTGATTTGCATATCTGTTGTGATACGGCAAATAAGAATTTCATTGTTCGGCTTCGGCATATATGACCACAAAACTCTTGACGCTGAGTTATGACTCTGGCAATATGACTCTTGTCGCTGCAGGTTATCTGTACTGTGTAGGTAGGTGGCTGGTAGAATGGAGTTGATACAAATATGGGAACGATTGGTCACAAAGTAAATGAGTGGGTGAATGGACTTGCTCTGTGAGCAGGCATTGACACGGTGGGCTGAAGTTTATACTCCCTAGAATTTATACTCTCTAGAATTTAGGAGATTGAGAGGGGATCTTATAGAAACTTACAAAATTCTTAAGGGGTTGGACAGGCTAGATGCAGGAAGATTGTTCCCGATGTTGGGGAGGTCCGGGACAAGGGGTCACAGCTTAAGGATAAGGGGGAAATCCTTTAGGACCGAGATGAGAAGGACTTTTTTCACACACAGAGTGGTGGGTCTCTGGAACTCTCAGCCATGATCATATTGAATGGCGGTGCAGGCTCGAAGGGCCGAATGGCCTACTCCTGCACCTAATTTCTATGTTTCGATGACCTTCCATATTGGCAAGGGAATGTGTTCTAGTTAGTTCTTTGGAAAGAAAAGCTGTGCAACAGGCTTAGATGTTGCTGGAACCACGCACGCAGTCCAGCTGTGTTTTCCTGCCTTCTGTGTTTAACCAGCCATTTGGTTCTGTAAAACATAGAAACATAGAAATTAGGTGCAGGAGTAGGCCATTCGGCCCTTCGAGCCTGCACCGCCATTCAATGTGATCATGGCTGATCATCCAACTCAGTATCCCGTACCTGCCTTCTCTCCATTCCCTCTGATCCCCTTAGCCACAAGGGCCACATCTAACGCCCTCTCAAATATAGCCAATGAACTGGCCTCAACTACCCTCTGTGGCAGAGAGTTCTAGAGACCCACCACTCTCTGTGTGAAAAAAGTCCTTCTCATCTCGGTCCTAAAGGAATTCCCCCTTATCCTTAAGCTGTGACCCCTTGTCCTGGACCTCCCCAACATCGGGAACAATCTTCCTGCATCTGGAGATGCAGTGAAGATGGAGTAGGTTACTAAATGGGGAAAGAAAAGTGTAGGAGTGGGTCAGGCAACCTCTGGTGGGCGTGAGCAGACGGCCTTCTGGGTTGGGTCCCTCTTTTGGTACTTCTCCAGTCTGAAGAAGGGTCCCGATCCAAAACATCTGCTTGACCCGCTAAGTTACTCCAGGACTTTGGATTTTTCTTTGTAAACTGTCAACTGCAGTTCCTTGTGCCGCCACATTTCCAAATGGGATGACGGAGGAGGAAATTGAAGTGCTGTCCGTGAAACGGCTATCTAGACATCAGAGGTTTATATCTGGAAGTATTTATTTGAATATGAGTGGCCACAATTGATTGGCTAGAGCTCTAGGGGCTAGTGGAGTCAAGGGATGTGGGGAGAAGGCAGGCACGGGGTATTGATAGCGGACGATCAGCCAGGATCGCAATGAATCGCGGTGGTGGCTCGAAGGGCCGAATGGCCTCCTCATGCACCTATTTTCTATGTTTCTATGTACAATGGGTAGAGGTTTAAAAATATATATATATATATATATTACTCATTTCAACTGGAAACAACTGTAAGACTTTCGAGATACAGTGTGGAAACAGTCCCTTGGGTTCATTGACCAGCGATCCCCATACACTAGAACTATCCTAAACACTAAGGGCAATTTGCATTGTTTTTACCAAAGCCAATTAACCAACAGACCTGCACATCTTTGGAGTGTGGGTGGGAAATCGGAGCACCCGGAGAAAACCCACGCGGTCACAGGGAGAACGTACAAACCCTGTATGGACCACGCCCATGGTTTGGATCGGACGTGGGCCTCTGACACCGTCAGGCAGCAACTCTACACTGTGCCGCCCCTGTTGTATAACTATTATAATTATAACATGATTAATTTGGTCGTGAGGTAACGTTTCATACATTGTGCAATTTTCAAATTGCCGGAAGAAGTGGAGTTACGAGTTCTGCTGGTGGGAATCTGGCTCCTGCCAACATCCTCTTTTCCCATCAGTATGTGTGTGTATGTGCTCAAAAATATGCCAAAATGCCACTGTCCCAGATGTGGTGGTTCTACCCATCTGAGACCGGGAGAGGATGAGGCAGCAAGACAAGCTATGAGGATGACTGGTCTACTTTCATCTAATAAGTGTTTATTTTCTCAGCACAGATATGCTCCTTTTTGTTGCATTCTCGATTGCAAATTCCAATGTTAAATCAGTTTAGTTTAAGAAGGGACTGCAGATGCTGGAACATCGAAGGTAGACAAAAGTGCTGGAGAAACTCAGCGGGTGAGGCAGCATCTATGGAGCAAAGGAAATAGGCAAAGTTTTGGGCCAAAACCCTTCTTCAGACTGATGTGTACCAAGGTAGAGTGAAAGGCTTTTGTTACATGGAAAATAGAAAATAGGTGCAGGAGTAGGCCATTCGGCCCTTCAAGCCTGCACCGCCATTCAATATGATCATATGACACCATATAACAATTACAGCACGGAAACGGGCCCTCTCGGCCCTTCCAGTCCGTGCCGACCATTTATTTTCCCCTAGTCCCATCTACCTGCACTCAGACCATACCCCTCCATTCCCTTCCCGTCCATATACCTATCTATTTTACTTTTAAATGTTAAAATCGATCCTGCCTCCACCACTTCTGCTGGAAGCTCATTCCGCACAGCCACCACTCTCTGAGTAAAGAAGTTCCCCCTCACGTTACCCTTAAACTTCTGTCCCTTAATTATGGCTGATCATCCAACTCAGTATCCCGTACCTGCCTTCTCGCCATACCCCCTGATCCCTTCAGCCACAAGGGCACGTCTAAGTCCTCTTAAATATAGCTTTTGCGTGCTAACCATTCAGTTTACAGCTTAATGTTGCGGTGCTAACCAGTCAGCGGAAAGATAATACATGATTACGATCAAGACATTTACAGTACATGATAAGGGAGTAACATTTAGTGCAAGGTTAAGCCAGTAACGTCTGATTAGGACTGCTGTCTGGCTGTGGTCAGATGATTCAGTTGCCTGATAACAGCTGGGAAGAAACTGTCCCTGAATCTGGAGTTGTGCGTTTTTACATTTCTCTACCTTTTATCCGATGGGAGAGGGAGAAGAGGGAGTGTCCGGGGTGCGACTCGTCCTTGATTATGCTGCTGGCCTTGCCGGGGCAGCGTGAGGTGTAAATGGAGTCATTGGGAGGGAGGTTGGTTTGCGTGATGGTCAAGGCTGCGTCCTCAATTGCCGACTTTTTCTTGAGGTCTTGGATGGAGCTGTTCCCAAACCAAGCTGTGATGCATCCTGATAAAATGCTTTCTATGGCACGTCTGTAGAAGTTGGTGAGAGTTGTTGGGCACATGCTGAACTTCCTAAGCCTTCTAAGGAAGTCGAGGTGTTGGTGGGCTTTCTTCGTCGCTGCTTCTATATGGGTGGTCCAGGAGAAGTTGTTGGTGATATTGACTCCTGGGAGTTTGAAGTCTAGAGTTATTGAACATTCTAATTGACCTTAACTTTTCCACCAATAGATACAGATGTCAATAGAGCAAAACGATCATATTACTCTGCTGGGTAATTTGGTAAACATACATTAGATGTGTAGAAAGGAACTGCAGATGCTGGTTTATACCGAATGAAAGGAACTACAGTATGAAGAAAGATCCCAAGCTGAAATGGGAGTCTGAAGAAGGGTCCCGTCCCGAAAAGTGAGCCATCATTTTTCTCCAGCGATCTTGTCTGACCCGCAGTGTTACACCTGGAGTATTGCGTACAGTTTTGGTCTCCTAATCTGAGGAAAGACATTCTTGCCATAGAGGGAGTACAGAGAAGGTTCTTGGGATGTCAGGACTTTCATATGTAGAAAGACTGGATAGACTTGGCTTGTACTCGCTAAAATTTAGAAGATTGAGGGGGGATCTTATAGAAACTTACAAAGTTCTTAAGGGGTTGGACAGGCTGGATGCAAGAAGATTGTTCCCGATGTCAGGGAAGGCCAGAACAAGGGGTCACAAGTTTAAGGATATGGGGGAAGTCTTTTAGGACTGAGATGAGAATTTTGTTTTTTCACACAGAGAGTGGTGAATCTGTGGAATTCTGTGCCACAGAAAGTAGTTGAAGCCAGTTCATTGGCTATATTTAAGAGGGAGTTAGATGTGGCCCTTGTGGCTAAAGGGATCAGGGGGTATGGAGAGAAGGCAGGTATAGGATACTGAGTTGGATGATCAACCATGATCACATTGAATGGCGGTGCAGGCTCGAAGGGCTGAATGGCCTACTCCTGCACCTATTTTCTATGTTTCTATCTTACTCCAGCACTTTATATCTATAGTAGATGTCCAAGTCTGATTTCATCTACACCCTGTCCCCACATGTACTGAGGTCATTAGGCAATGATAGGGTGGTCTCAACGGGTATCTGAGTCCATATTGTCAGCATAGGTTTGGATCAGAAGATCAGAAGACAGGAGCAGAATTAGGCCATTCGACTCATTGAGTCTGCTCCAACGTCTGATCATGGCCAATCGACTTTACCCTCTCAACCCCATTCTGGCTTCTCCCCAATGTCTGTTTCTCCTCTGTAGCAATCGTGGAAGAGCTTGTTGATTTCCACAGTTGTGGCTATCAAGTTATTTGCTCGTGGCCAAGTTAGCAGATCAGCCCGCATTCATGGGACCACGCCTTAGTGAGAAGCCTCAGGTCTTCACAAGCGAGGCGGATATTTGGCTAAGAACTTAACTTAATTATATTGTATTTCGAAGCGTCAATCTGCTCAGAGAAGGTAACATTGCCAATGTCCTTGGATAGACACAAATTGTTGGAATAACTCAGTGGTTCTAGCAGCAGCTCTGGAGAAGAGGAATAGGTAGTGTTTTCGGGTTTTTTTTCTATGACCCTTTGTCGGAGAGCCAGAGAACATTAGGAGCCACAGAAGGGAAGCAGGACTCCTGTCTGAGAGAGAAGGAAAACATCTTCAAAGTAGGCATACCTTGAGGAGCTTTCACAGTGAAGCAGACAAAGGAGTAAGTAGGAATGAACTGCAGATGCTGGTTTAATCATAATCATAGCAACATAAGAGGAATTTCATTTGCAATACAGTCATACCAATAAAAAGCAACAGAACACACAAAATACATTTTAACGTAAACATCCACCACAGTGACTCCTTCACATTCCTCACTGTGATGGAAGGCCAAAAAAAACCGTTCAATCTCTTCCCTTCTTTGTCCTCCCGCGGTCGGGGGCCTCGAGCCTTCCGTTGATGGGACGATCTTGGCTCCTGTAACCGGCGACGTTTGGGCCCTCTGCGTCGGGGGGAGTTGGAGAACTGGAGAGAGTTGGAACCACAGTCGTAGAGATGGAGAGCAGAGGGAATCGCCAACAGGAACCTTGCTAATGTCCTTGCTGGGAGCTGGCCTCCTCACAGGCAGAAGAACCAACGGGATGTTCTACCGACGGGGCTTTTCAATGTACTTCGGTCGGTTTAGTTTAGAGATACAGCATGGAGCAGGCCATTTTGCCGGTTGTGTCCACGCCGACCATCGATCACCTGCACACTAAGTCTGTGGTACCCACTATCCACATCCTACATACCCGGGGTTATTTACAGAAGCCAAATTCACCTACAAACCTGCGTGGTTTGGGGAATGTGGGAGGAAACTGGAGCACCCGGAGGAATGAAACGCAAGCTGTCACAGTGAGAACGAACAACCTCCGCACAGGCGGCATCCGTAGTCTGGATCGAACCGGGGTCTCTGGTGCTGTGAGGCTCTACTGCTGAGCCGCCCACATGACAATAATGAATCTAGGCCGAGATGTCGGTGAAGGAAAATGTGGTGACTCTTGTGTAATCTTGCACTCTTGTACGTGTGTATGATTGTGTTAAGAGTATGCAAAAATGGAACTTCAAGAGAGATTATTGTCATGTGTCCCAGATAGGACAATGAAATGGTTCCTGGGAACCATCATCTCCAAGGACCTTAAGTGGGGGGATACCATCGACTCCACAGTCAAAAAGGCACAACAGAGGATGTACTTCCTGCGGCAGCTGAGGAAGCACAATTTGCCACAGGCAATGATGGTCCAATTCTACACGGCCATCGTAGAGACTGTTCTCACCTTCTCCATCATGGTCTGGTTTGGCTCGGCTACCAAGCACGACACCTGGAGGCTGCAGCGAATCGTCCGATCAGCTGAGAAGGTTATTGGCTGCAACCTTCCCTCCATTGATGAACTGTACACTGCAAGGGCCAGGAAGCGAGCGGGCAAGATCATCTCTGACCCACTCACCCTGGCCACAAACTCTTTGAATCAGTTCCCTCTGGAAGGCGACTCCGGACTGTCAAAGCTGCCACAGCCAGACATAAAAACAGTTTTTTATCCACGAGTAGTTGCTCTACTCAACAGCCAAAAATCTGTAGCCTCCCTTTGATCTGGTATTTTGTTGGTTTACATGCTTGATCAATGGTGTTTTATCATTAATGTTTTATTATTATTAATGTTTAGTGTTTTCTGAGTCATTCGTCACTGTCACTGTATGTCATGTTGTTACTTGTGGGCGGAGCACCAAGGCAAATTCCTTGTATGTGAATACTTGACCAATAAACTTACTTACTCACAACAGAATATGTAAACATAATACAGAACAGGAGATAAAAGTTCAGTGTGTCTATACACCATAGACCATATATATACACAATAAATAAACAGATAAAGTGCAATAGGCTGTTATTGTTCAGAGTTTGTTTGATGTCGTGTTTAATAGTCTGATGGCTGTGGGGAAGGAGCTGTTCCTGAACCTGGATGTTCCAGATTTCAAGCTCCTGTACCTTCTTCTCGATGGCAACGGAGAGAAGAGTGTGTGGCCAGGATGGTGTGGGTCCTTGATGATGTCGGCAGCCTTTTTGAGGCAGCGACTGCGATAGATCCCTTCGATGGTGGGGAGGTCAGAGCCGATGATGGACTGGGCAGTGGTCACAACTTTCTGCAGTCTTTTCCACTCCTGGACATTCAAGTTGCCGAACCAAGCCACGATGCAACCGGTCAGCAAGCTCTCTGCTGTGCACCTGTAGAAGTTCGAGAGAGTCCTCTTTGACATAGCGGCTCTCCGTAATCTTCTCAGGCAGTAGAGGCGCTGATGTGCTTTCTTTATAATTGCATCAGTGTGCTGGGACCAGGAAAGATCTTCGGAAAAATGCACGCCCAGGAATTTGAAGTTCTTGACCCTTCACTGTATCGAGGAACATGTGACAACGTGGCATTGGAATCAGCTGGTGTGTTTAAGTGCATTTGAGTTAAATGTATGTATAATCTTTTTTAATTTAAAAGTAAATGCCTTTAGGTTCTTGTTTAATTTGTTATGTTTCATTTGTTTCAGATTGCTCGTTTGGTTCCAGCTGACCTGCTTCAGTGGTACCAGCAACTGAAATTTGATCGAGGTGTGCAATCTTTTTATATGCAAAAGTTCTCTCTCTGGCAACTGTCTGGGGGTTTGACTACTTGGGTTTATTTTCTATTTTGCCTATTGATTGGGTCAGCTAGGACTGTCGTTGATCAAATTTTTTTTAATTTTCCATTTTCAACATCTTAATCTGCTGAGGCGGTAAATTGAATCTGGCTTGTTTGTGCTTTGCTTCCTTAGTTTTAGTTTTGAGGTGCAGCACGGAAACAGGCCCTTCGGCCCACTGGGTCCACACCGACCAGTGATCCCCACACGAGCACTATCCTCCACACACTATATTTACACTTATACCAAGCCAATTAACCTGCTTTTCCTTTTTCCTTTTCGGAAATTTTCCTTCTCGGAAATGTTACCGCACACGATTTATTAATTTGTTTCTGTTGCAAACTAACAATGAGACGTGTGTCAGGAAAGTGGTCCCTTTTCAAACGCTGTTATCCAAAATGAATGGGCTGTGATTTTTACAGGCAGTTCAAAATCAGTCTTAGAAACATAGAAACATTGAAATTAGGTGCAGGAGTAGGCCATTCGGCCCTTCGAGCCTGCACCGCCATTCAATATGATCATGGCTGATCATCCAACTCAGTATCCCGTACCTGCCTTCTCTCCATACCCTCTGATCCCCTTAGCCACAAGGGCCACATCTAACTCCCTCTTAAATATAGCCAATGAACTGGCCTCAACTACCCTCTGTGGCAGAGAGTTCCAGAGACTCACCACTCTCTGTGTGAAAAAAGTCTTTCTCATCTCGGTCTTAAAGGATTACCCCCTTATCCTTAAGCTGTGACCCCTTGTCCTGGACTTCCCCAACATCGGGAACAATCTTCCTGCATCTACCCTGTCCAACGCCTTAAGAATTGTGTAAGTTTCTATAAGATCCCCTCTCAATCTCCTAAATTCTAGAGAGTATAAACCGAGTCTATCCAGTCTTTCTTCATGAGACAGTCCTGACATCCCAGGAATCAATCTGGTGAACCTCCCCTGCACTCCCTCTATGGCATTAATGTCCTTCCTCAGATCCCCTCTCAATCTCCTAAATTCTAGAGAGTATAAACCGAGCCTATCCAGTCTTTCTTCATAAGACAGTCCTGCCATCCCAGGGATCAGTCTTGTCTAATTCCTACTGCAGTCATGAGAGTAAATTGAATCGCCTTCCTTTTGCATGCATTTAATCCTATTGACTCAGCTCCCAATAGCAAACTGTTTTACATCCACGTGAATCCTGTCAAATCTACAAACCTGCACGCCTTTGGAGTGTGGGAGGAAACCGGAGCACCTGGACAAAACCCACACAGTCTCACGGAAAACGTACAAACTCCGCACTGACAGCACTCATAGTCAGGATCGACCCCAGGTCTCTGGCGCTGCAAGACACATCACAGTCTTTATCCAAAATATTTAATCTGCTGAAGAAAAGCTCTGCACTCGATCTGGTCCCTTAAAGGCAATGAGGTGAAACTATGTCCTGTTTGTCCCATCGCCACATCTTTGGCTTTCAATCGTGGATGTAGACTTCTGATGTACAACCAGGGGCGGCACAGTGGTGTAGTGCTAAGGTTGTGCCTTGCAGCGCTGGAGACCTGGGGTCGGTCCTGACTACGGGTGATGTCAGTACGGAGTTTGTACATTTTCCGTGAGACCGCGCGGGTCTTCCCCGAGTTCTCCGGTTTCCTCCCATGCTCCAAAGACGTGCCGGTTTAATTGGCTTTGGTAAAAATTGTAAATTGTTCCTCGCGTGAAGGATAGTGTCAGTGTATGGGGATCGCTGGTCGACGCGGACACGGTGGGCCAAAGGGCCTGGTTCCACGCTGTATCTCTAAACTAAACCTTCATTCTGCCATTGGAACTCTTTTTGGGTATATAATTTGCCTCTCAGGAGACCACTCTTATAATGATTCCATTAAGGTTAATGAAGGGAAAACCTCCTGCGCCTTTGATTTTGCTGCTTTTCTGCCTTCTCGAGAAGTTCTAGATCATAACTTTGTAGAATATATAGGGGAGATTTCTTTGTTAATAGATCTTTCCATCATCTTCATTCCCATTCCTGTCAATTTTGGAGGAAGGGCATAAGGAATAAGAGTAGAATTAGGCCATCCGGCGCATCAAGTCCACTCCGGCATTCAATCATGGCTGGTCCATCTCTCCCTCCCAACCCCATTCTCCTGCCTTCTCCCCACAACCCCTGACACCCGTACTAATCAAGAATCTATCAATTACCGCCTTAAAAATATCCTTTGACTTGGCCGTCTGTGACAATTAATTCCATAGATTCACCACCCTCCAACTAATGAAATTCCTCCTCATCTCCTTCTTAAAGGAACGTCCTTTTATTCTGAGACTATGGCTTCTGGTCCTAGATTCTACCACTAGTGGACACATCCTCTCCACATCCACTGTCTCCAGGCCTATCACTATTCGGTAACTTTATTTTGCACTCGATTACCCAAAGTAACAAGAATTTCATGACTTCTTTCTCTTTTTTGTTCACACAGAGATCCACCTGGACCCCACCAGGACAAGGTGCCCCAAGGTTCCGTGCCAGGCTGTGTGCCAGATTGAAGCTGGCGATTCGCACCAGGCTGCGTCAGTTCGATGCCCGTCTTGTCACCTACAGTTTTGCTCCGTCTGCAAAGAGAGTTGGCACGCAGGCCAACCTTGTCAAGACTACCAGCCTTTCAAGCCCTCAAAAGGAACCGATGATGGGTAAGAATGGCCAAACTTGTTAACCTGAGCAGAAAACGGACGTACCTTTTAGAATGGAGATGAGTTAGGATGTAAAAGGTAGGCCTCTGGGGAGTGTTGTAGAGCAGAGGGATCTAGGAGTGCAGATAGATAAGGTGGTCAAAAAGGCTTTTGCCACATTGGCCTTCATCAGTCAGTCTTGAGTAGAATAGAATGGAATAGATTGTCTTTTATTCTATCGGGAGCTCCAAGTCCCTACACAGACCTTTCTGTCCTCTGTCGCCTCCATTGTCAGAGTGAGGCTAAAAGCAAATTGGAGGAAGAGCATCTCATATTTCGCTTGGGCAGCTTACACCCCAGCGGTATGAATATTAATTTCTCTCACTTCAGGTAGCCCCGGAAATCCCTCTCTTCCTATCCCTCCCCCACCCAAGTCGCACTAGCTTTTCATTTTCACCCTACAAACAGCCTGTGTCCTTTATCATCGTTACTATTTTGCATATCTTTCATTCATTGTTCTTTATATCTCCACATCACCGTCTATATCTCTCGTTTCCCTTATCCCTAACCTGTCTGAAGAAGGGTCTCGAACCGAAACGTCACCCATTCCTTCTCTCCAGAGATGCTGCCTGTCCCGTTGAGTTACTCCAGCTTTTTGTGTCTATCTTAGGTACACAAGGTTTGAAGGGGATATGGACCAAGCGCAGGCAAGTGGGACTAGTGTAGCTGGGACATTGTTGGCCGGTGTGGGCAAGTTGGGACCGAAGGGCCTGTTTCCACACTGTATCACTCTATGGCTCTATGAATCTGTGGAGTCCATTGCCGCAGATGGCGGTGGAGGCCAAGTCAGTGGGTTTTGTTAAAGTGGAGACTGATGGATTCTTGATTAGTTCGGGCATCAAAGATTACGGGGAGAAGTCTGGAAAATGGGGTTGAGAGGGAAAAATAGATCAACCATAATCAAATGGCGGAGTAGACTTTGGGCCGGCTGGCCTAATCCTGCTCCGATTGCTTATGAGCTTACATGGAAACATAGAAACATAGAAAATAGGTGCAGGAGTAGGCCATTCGGCCCTTTGAGCCTGCACCGCCATTCAATATGATCATGGCTGATCATCCAACTCAGTATCCTGTACCTGCCTTCTCTCCGTACCCCCCGATCCCTTTAGCCACAAGGGCCACATCTAACTCCCTCTTAAATATAGCCAATGAACTGGCCTCAACTACCTTCTGTGCCAGAGAATTCCACAGACTCACCACTCTCAGGTGAAACTCAGGGTCTCTTACAGTATTACCATGTGAACTCATTATCAACGCTGCCTTATGTGAGACCGACCCACCCACAGATGTAACAACAAGAGCAGTATGATGCATAACAGAGGCACGCCCAATGACTTCATGTAACTCACCTTGGGCTTTTCTGGGCATGTTTCTGTAGCAGATGAATATAAATAACCACTGAATTCATTTAACAGTTCTCAGTCATGTCGAGGTCTAAATTGCTCAGGAAAACAGTGTGTGTTTGTACATTTCAAAAGTGGTCGGTGTGCTTCGCATGCAAGGAATGCAATAGAAATTACAAAGTAGATTCAGCCCTTCCGGGCCAATCAGTTCATGATCACTCATTTGAATGTGCTCTTGTCTCTTTGACACTGAAATGCGGTAACTACCATCAGGGGAATATGATATTTAGATTAAATTTGTTTAGAGACACTGCGCGAAAACAGGCCTTTCAGCCCATGGAGTTCGCACCGACCAGCGACCACCGCATATTAATATTACCCTGCACACACGAGAGATAATACATTCATACCAAGCCAAACCTACAAACCTGTATGTCTGGAATGTCGGGGGGGGAGGGAACCGAAGATCTCGGGGGGGAAAAAAAAATGCGGTCAATAGACAATAGGTGCAGGAGTAGGCCATTCGGCCCTTCGAGCCAGCACAGCCATTCAATGTGATCATGGCTGATCATCCCCAATCAGTAATAATGGGATATAAAGATATGTTATTATCAAAAGCTACAAAATTGACCCAGGAATTAGATTGTCTCGGCCCCCGAGTGCTTCGACTATGTAGTTATGTCATGTCTTATTTATGCTATTAATGTTACTACTTAAAGAAAGAAAAAAACCCTCCAGATGCCGAACAATGTGAACCAGAAAATGTTAGAAACATTAGCAAGCCAGGCAACATCCGTGGAAAAAGTAATTGGGTTGGATTTCAGCTACGGGTTTCCAGCATTTTCTGTTTTTAATTTCAATTTTCAGTTTAGTTTATTGTCACATCTACCGAGGTACAATAAAAAAACATTGGTTGCGCGCTGACCAGCTAGCGGAAAGACGAAAAGTCACAGTGGCGCAGTGGTAGAGTTGCAGCCTTACAGCAAATGCAACGCCTGGGTTCCATCCCGACTACGGGTGCTGTCTGTACGGAGTTTCTACGTTCTCCCCGTGACCTGCGTGGGTTTGGTCCGAGATCTTCGGTTTTCTCCCACGCTCCAAAGACGTACAGGTTTGTAGGTTAATTGGCCGGGTAAATGTAAAAAAGAATTTAAAAAATTGTCCCGAGGGGGTGTAGGATAGTGTTGATATAACCATATAACAATTACAGCACGGAAACAGGCCATCTCTGCCCTTCAAGTCCGTGCCGAACAACTTTTTTCCCTTAGTCCCACCTGCCTGCACTCATACCATAACCCTCCATACCCTTCTCATCCATATGCCTATCCAATTTATTTTTAAATGATACCAACGAACCTGCCGCCACCACTTCCACTGGAAGCTCATTCCACACCGCTACCACTCTCTGAGTAAAGAAGTTCCCCCTCATGTTACCCCTAAACTTCTGTCCCTTAATTCTAAAGTCATGTCCTCTTGTTTGAATCTTCCCTATTCTCAAAGGGAAAAGCTTGTCCACATTAACTCTGTCTATCCCTCTCATCATTTTAAAGACCTCTATCAAGTCCCCCCTTAACCTTCTGCGCTCCAGAGAATAAAGACCTAACTTATTCAACCTATCTCTGTAACTTAGTTGTAATTGATGTACGGAGATCGGCGCGGACCCGGTGGGCCGAAGGGCCTGTTTCCGTGCTGTATCTCTAAAATCTAAACAAAACCTAAAACAATACAAGATTACAGTCGAGCCATTCACAGTGTTCAGATAGATACATGATAAAGGAACAGAGGTTGAAAAGAGTAATGCGATTGTAATGCATGATTGCAGACCCACTTTTTAGACTAGCACACAAAGAGTGGCCTGCTGTGGTCGCCACCTTGCACCCGCAAATAGTAATACTTGCATGATCCCCTAAAGCATCCAGTTTCTATTGTGGGAAATTAGTCAGTGTACCTTGTTGAGGTTAGACTGCTTTTTGAAGATGTTTCAACTTGCTTAAAGTTCCAACTTGTAGCAACAATACAGTGCATCCTGTTGAGGTGAAATCCCGTGTGCTTCAAGCCATTAATGATTTAATGAGCTACTAATTGACAACTAAATTGATTACTAGGACGACTGATTTTGCGACCCACTGCATTATACCACATTCTTGATGCATTTTTACAACAATCTATATTAAGTGGAAGAAAGATCCAATGTTACACGATTAAATGGGTGATATTGACGCACAGCGGTAGAGTTGCTGCCTTGCGGCGCTAGAAACCCAGATTCGATCCTGACTAAGGGTGTTGTCTGTATGGGGTTTGTACGTTCTCCCTGTGATGGTGTGGGTTTTCTCCAGGTGCTCCGATTTCCTCCCACATTCCCAAGACTTGTGAGTTTGTAGGTTAATTGGTTTCTGTAACTTGTCCCTAGTGTGTCGGATATAACTAGTGTACTTGGTGGGCTGAAGGGCCTGTTTCCACGCTGTATCTCTAAAGTAAACTCATTTGAGCACATGTTATTGGGGGTAGGGTATTGACATGGCTAGAGAATTGGTTGGCAGACAGGAAGCAAAGTGTAGGAATAAACGGGTCCCAGTCAGAATGGCAGGCAGTGGCAAGTGGTGTGCCGCAAGGCTCGGTGCTGGGGCCACAACTATTTACAATATATATTAATGATTTAGATGATGGAATTAAACGTAACACTAGCAAATTTGCAGATGACACAAAGCTGGGTGGCAGTGTGGACTGCGAAGAGGATGCTAGGAGGTTGCAGGGTGACTTGGACAAGTTTGATGAGTGGGCAGATGCAGCATAATGTAGATAAATGTGAAGTTATCCACTTTGGCAGCAAGAACAAAAAGGGAAGTGCAACGTGACCTGGGTGTCCTTGTACACCAGTCACTGAAAGTAAACATGTACAGCATGGAAAGCTAATGGCATGTTGGCCTTCGTAACAAGAGAATTTGAGTAAAGAGGTCCTCCTGCAGTTGTAGAGGGCTCTGGTGAGACCACATCTGGAGTATTGTGTGCAGTTTTGGTCTCCTAATTTGAGGAAGGACATCCTTGTGATTGAGGCAGTGCAGCGTAGGTTCACGAGGTTAATCCCCGGAATGGCGGGACTGTCATATGAGGAAAGATTGGAAAGACTGGGCTTGTATTCACTGGAATTTAGAAGGATGAGAGGGCATCTTATAGAAACATATAAAATTATAAAAGGACTGGACAAGCTAGATGCAGGAAAAATTGTCCCAATGTTGGGTGAGTCCAGAACCAGGGGCCACAGTCTTAGAATAAAGGGGAGGCCATTTAAAACTGAGGTGAGAAAATACTTTTTTACCCAGAGAGTTGTGAATTTATGGAATTCCCTGCCACAGAGGGCAGTGGAGGCCAAATCACTGGATGGATTTAAGAGAGAGTTAGATAGAGCTCTAGGGGCTAGTGGAGTCAAGGGATATGGGGAGAAGGCAGGCACGGGTTATTGATAGCGGACGATCAGCCATGATCACAATGAATGGCGGTGCTGGCTCGAAGGGCTGAATGGCCTCCTCCTGCACCTATTTTCTATGAACATGCTTTTTGTTCTTCTAATAATCTATCAATCTCTACCTTAAAAATATCGATTGACTCGACCGCCAACAGCCTTCTGTGGCAGGAAGCCCATAACTGGTCATCAAATTCCTTGGGCTTTAGAGATGCAATGTGGTAACGAGCCCTTTGGCCCACCGAGTCTGTGCCGACTAGCGATCTCCCCATATGCGAGCACTACCCTACACACTCGGGACAATGTACAGAAGCCAATTAACCTCTGAACCTGTATGTCTTTGGAGTGTGGGAGGAAACCGGAGCAGCCAAAGAAAATCCACGTGGTCACGGGGAGAATGTACAAACTCCGTGAAGACAGCACCCGTAGTCAGGATCGAACCGGGGCCTCTGTCGCTGTAAGGCAGCAGCAGCACTGCTGTGCCACTACACGCACTAGGAATGTTTCAGTTTCATTTTAGTTTATTGTCACGTGTACCGAGGTACAGTGGAAAACTTTCGTCCGGTACTAACCAGTCAGAGGAAAGACAATACATGATTACAATCGACCCATTCATAGTGTACAGCCGTATGATAAGGGGAATAACATGACTAACATTTAGTGCAAGATTAAAGCCAGTAAAGTCTGATCAAAGATAGCCCAAGGGTCTCCGGTGATGTAGATAGTAGTTCAGTACTGCTCACAAGTTGTGGTATATGGTTCAGTTGCCTGATAACAGCTGAACCTGGGGGTATGCTTTTTTTTTTACACTTCTATAACTTTGGCGAGAGGGGAGAAGAGGGAGTGGCCAGGGTGCGACTGATCGTTGATTATGCTGCTGGCCTTGCTGAGGCAGCGTGAGGTGTAAATGGAGTCAATGGGAAGGGTCTCGACCCGAAACGTCGCCTATCTCCTTCGCTCCTTAGATGCTGCTGCACCCGCTGAGTTTCTCCAGCTTTTTGTGTAACCCTCGATGGGAGGGAGGTTGGTTTGTGTGATGGCCTGGGCTGCGTCCACAATTCTCTGCAATTTCTTGCAGTCTTGTGCAATTTCTTGCAGTGTTGATCACATTTTGGATGGGGAAGGAGGAATCAGAATCAGGCCCTCGGTTTGAAGAAGGGTCTCAACCCGAAACGTCGCCTATTTCCTTCTCTCCATCGATGTTGCCTCACCTGCTGAGTTCCTCCAGCATTTTCGTCTACTTTGGATGCGGATGGCTCTTTTTCAATAGCTTTGACATTTCGTGCATTGGAATGAGATAATATCGGAGATTTATGAATATTTTATTGGCACGTGGTCTCATCAATTGGTGATTATGAAATAAATTGATGCGTCTTTCCGCAAAGGTTTAGTTCGCCAACCGCCTCAACAGGCCCATGGATGTTGTCATCACCCTAGCCCTGCACACATCGCTGGAACACTTGGATAGGAGAGACACCTATGTCAGTCTCCTATTCATAGACTAGAGCTCTGCCTTTAATACCATTATTCCATCCAAGCTTATCACCAAACTCGCAGGACTAGGTGTCAGCACTCATCACTGCAACTGAATCCTCAACTTCCTGACCAACAGACCCCGATCAGTGAGGGTAGGGGACAAATCATCCTCTACGCTAATCTTCAACACTGCTGCTCCCTTCTTTATTCCATGTACACCCACGACTGAGCAGCCATGTACAAATCCAATTCATATAACCATATAACAATTACAGCACGGAAACAGGCCTTCTCGGCCCTTCCAGTCCCTGCCGACCATTTATTTTCCCCTAGTTCCATCTACCTGCACTCAGACCATACCCCTCCATTCCCTTCCCGTCCATATACCTATCCACTTTACTTTTAAATGTTAAAATCGATCCTGCCTCCACCACTTCTGCTGGAAGATCATTCCACACAGCCACCACTCTGAGTAAAGAAGTTCCCCCTCATGTTACCCCTAAACTTCTGTCCCTAATTCTCATGTCATGCCCTCTTGTTTGAATCTTCCCTACCTTCAATGGGAAAAGCTTATCCACGTCAACTCTGTCTATCCCTTTCACCATTTTAAAGACCTCAATCAAGTCCCCCCTTAACCTTCTGTGCTCCAAAGAATAAAGACCTAACTTGTTCAACCTTTCTCTGTAACTTAGTTGCTGGAATCCAGGCAACATTCTAGTAAATCTAGTAATTCAATTTTCAAATTCGCAGACGACACCATCATTGTGGGCCCGATATCAAATAATTATGAGATGGTGTATAGGAAGGAGATCAAGAACCTTGTGTCATGGTATTAAGACACAACCTTTTTACTCAAGTTAGCAAGACAAAGGAGATAGTGATCGACTTCAGGAAGCGAAGCGGTGCACACATCCTAGTTCGCATTGACCAGGCCGAAGTAGAGATGCAAGTAGAAATTCCTAGGAGTCAATATCACCAACAACTTCTCCTGGACCACCCATATTGAAGCGACGACCAAGAAAGCCCACCAATGCCTCGACTTCCTTAGAAGGTTTAAGAGGTTTGGCGTGCCCCTTACAACTCTCACCAACTTCTACAGATGCGCCATAGAAAGTATTTTATCAGCATCACAGCTTGGTTTGGGAACAGCTCCATCCAAGACCACAAGACATTGCAGCGAATTGTGGACGCAGCTCAGACCGTCACACAAACCAACATCCCTTCCATTGCCTCCATTTATACCTCGCACTGCCTCGGCAAGGCCAGCAGCACAATCAAGGATGGATCGCACCCTGGCCACTCCCTCTTCTCCCATCTCCCATTCTCAACCAACATGTGGAGGAACCAACGAGAGAGCAGGCTATTCTAGACTGGGTATTGAGTAATGAGGAAGGGTTAGTTAGCAGTCTTGTTGTGCATGGCCCCTTGGGCAAGAGTGACCATAATATGGTTGAGTTCTTCATTAAGATGGAGAGTGACAAAATTAAATCAGAAACAAGGGTTCTGAACTTGAACAAAGATAACTTTGAAGGTATGAGATGTGAATTGGCCAAGATAGACTGGCAGGTGATTCTTAAAGGGTTGACAGTGGATGTGCAATGGAAGGTATTTAAAGACTGCATGGATGAAGTACAAAAATTGTTCATACCAGTTTGGCAAAAGAATAAATCGGGGAAGGTGGTGCATCCATGGATAACAAGGGATAGTATAAAAACAAAAGATGAGGTATACAAATTTGCCAGAAAAAGCAGCCTACCGGAGGACTGGGAGAAATTCAGAATCCAGCAGAGGAGGACAAAGGGCTTAATTAGGAAAGGGAAAATAGATTATGAAAGAAAACTGGCAGGGAACATAAAAACTGACTGCAAAAGTTTTTATAGATATGTGAAGAGAAAGAGACTAGTTAAAACAAATGTTGGTCCCTTGCAGTCAGAAACAGGTGAATTGATCATGGGGAACAAGGACATGGCAGACCAATTGAATAACTACTTTGGTTCTGTCTTCACTAAGGAAGACATAAATAATCTGCCGGAAATAGCAGTGGAACGGGGGTCAAATAAGATGGATGAACTGAATGAAATCGAGGTTAGCCGGGAGGTGGTGTTGGGTAAATTGAACGGATTGAAGGCCGATAAATCCCCAGGGACAGATAGTCTGCATCCATGAGTACTCAAGGAGGTAGCCACAGAAATAGTGGATGCATTAGTGATAATTTTTCAAAATTCCTTAGATTCTGGAGTAGTTCCTGAGGATTGGAGGGTAACTAATGTAACCCCACTTTTTAAAAAAGGAGGGAGAGAGAAAGCGGGGAATTACAGACCAGTTAGTCTAACATCGGTAGTGGGGAAACTGCTAGAGTCAGTTATTAAAGATGGGATAGCAGCGCATTTGGAAAGTGGTGAAATCATTGGACAAAGTCAGCATGGATTTACGAAAGGTAAATCATGTCTGACAAATCTGATAGAATTTTTCGAGGATGTAACTAGTAGAGTGGATAAGGGAGAACCAGTGGATGTGTTGTATCTAGACTTTCAGAAGGCTTTCGACAAGGTCCCGCATAAGAGATTAGCATACAAACTTAAAGCACACGGTATTGGGGGTTCAGTATTGATGTGGATAGAGAACTGGCTAGCAGACAGGAGGCAAAGGGTAGGAGTAAACGGGTCCTTTTCAGAATGGCAGGCAGTGACTAGTGGGGTACCGCAAGGCTCAGTGCTGGGACCCCAGCTATTTACAATATATATTAAAGATTTGGACGAGGGAATTCAATGCAACATCTCCAAGTATGCAGATGACACCAAGCTGGGGGGTATAGTTAGGTGTGAGGAGGATGCTTGGAGGCTGCAGGGTGATTTGGATAGGCTGAGTGAATGGGCAGATGCATGGCAGATGCAGTATAATGTGGATAAATGTGAGGTTATCCACTTTGGTGGCAAAAACATGAGGGTAGACCATTATCTGAATGGTGGCAGATTAGGAAAAGGGGAGATGCAACGAGACCTGGGTGTCATGGTACACCAGTCATTGAAAGTAGGCATGCAGGTGCAGCAGGCGGTGAAGAAAGCAAATGGTATGTTAGCATTCATAGCGAAAGGATTTGAGTATAGGAGCAGGGAGGTTCTACTGTAGTTGTACAGGGTTTTGGTGAGGCCACACCTGGAGTATTGCGTACAGTTTTGGTCTCCAAATCTGAGGAAAGACATCCTTGCACATAGAGGGGGTACAGAGAAGATTCACCAGACTGATTCCTGGGATGTCAGGACTTTCATATGAGGAAAGATTGGATAGACTCGGCTTGTACTCGCTGGAATTTAGAAGATTGAGGGGGGATCTTATAGAAACTTACAAAATTCTTAAGGGGTTGGACAAGCTAGATGCTGGAAGATTGTTCCCGATGTTGGGGGAGTCCAGAACAAGGGGTCACAGTCTAAGGATAAGGGGGAATTCCTTTAGGACCAAGATGAGGAAAACATTCTTTACACAGAGAGTGGTGAGTCTCTGGAATTCTCTGCCACAGAAGGTAGTTGAGGCCAGTTCATTGGCTATATTTAAGAGGGCGTTAGATGTGGCACTTGTGGCTAAAGGGATCGGGGGTATGGAGAGAAGGCAGGTACGGGATACTGAGTTGGATGATCAGCCATGATCACATTGAATGGCGGTGCAGGCTCGAAGGGCCGAATGGCCTACTCCTGCACCTATTTTTCTATGTTTCTTTCTATGTTTCTATCAGGCAAAAGGTATAGAAGTGCGAAAATGCACACCTCCAGATTCAGGGGCAGTTTCTAACCAGCTGTTATCAGGCAACTGAATCATTCTACCACAACTAGAGAGCGGTGCTGAACTGCTATCTACCTCATTGGTGATCCTTGGACTATCCTTGATCGGACTTTGCTGGCTTTGAATTGAATTGAAATTGAAAATCTTTATTATCATTTTCCTGAATACTTACATACCCAGAGGAAACGAAAAAATGTTGCTCAACCAGTGTCCATTCAGTGTGCAGTAAAAAATAAATGGAAAGTAAAAATAAAAATACATATATCATCATGGGTTCCAATGGGCAGTGGCACGACAATGGCTGTGCTTCAGTGTGTCCAGGTTGGTGGTTGGTACGCGATACTTTGGCAGGGGGGGTAAAGTCCGTTTATCAGTCTTATAGCCTGCGGGAAGAAGCTGAGGAGCATCCTGCTGGTTTTGCAGCTGATGCTCCTGTACCTCTTCCCAGATGGCAGGATGGAAAATATGTGATGAGATGGGCGGTGCAGGTCTTTGATGATGGAGATGGCTCTGTTGATACATCTCTTCCTGTATATGTCCAGCAGGAAAGGGAGTGGAGCACCAATAATCCTGCTGGCAGTCTTCACAATCCTGTCTAGTTGGTGCCGTTCGTATGTACCTTGCAAGGCTTTACCTTGCACTAAACGTTATTCCCTTATCATGTATCTGTACACTGTAAATGGATTGATTGTAATTGTGTATTGTTTTTCTGCTGACTGGTTAGCACGCGACAAAACTTTTCACTGTACCTCGGTACACGTGACAATGAACTAAACTAAATTGCAAGGTTAATTTTACTTTGCTTCTCCCCATAGTGTTCTTAACGACCAAGACACGGACGCTCCCATCAAACAGTGTCCTGTATGCCATATTCTCATCGAACGAAACCAAGGCTGTGCCCAAATGATGTGTAAAAACTGCAAGCACACTTTTTGCTGGTACTGCCTTCACGATTTGGACGTAAGTATCTCTCACAAACAACTGCAAAGATTTGCATGAATCATGTGTTTTTTCTTGTTTTTAAGTTCTCGTTAAGGGCCATATAAAAGGACTGGACAAGCTAGATGCAGGAAAAATGTCCCCAATTTTGGGCGTGTCCAGAACCAGGGGCCACAGTCTTAGAATAAAGGGGAGGTCATTTAAGACTGAGGTGAGAAAAAATGTTTTCACCCAGAGAGTTGTGAATTTGTGGAATTCCCTGCCACAGAGGGCAGTGGAGGCCAAGTCACTGGATGGATTTAAGAGAGAGTTAGATAGAGCTCTATGGGCTAGTGGAGTCAAGGGATATAGTGGATGCATTAGTGATAATTTTTCAAAATTCCTTAGATTCTGGAGTAGTTCCTGAGGATTGGAGGGTAGCTAATGTAACCCCACTTTTTAAAAATGGAGGGAGAGAGAAAGCGGGGAATTACAGACCAGTTAGTCTAACATCGGTAGTGGGGAAACTGCTAGAGTCAGTTATTAAAGATGGGATAGCAGCGCATTTGGAAAGTGGTGAAATCATTGGACAAAGTCAGCATGGATTTACGAAAGGTAAATCATGTCTGACAAATCTGATAGAATTTTTCGAGGATGTAACTAGTAGAGTGGATAAGGGAGAACCAGTGGATGTGTTATATCTAGACTTTCAGAAGGCTTTCGACAAGGTCCCGCATAAGAGATTAGCATACAAACTTAAAGCACACGGTATTGGGGGTTCAGTATTGATGTGGATAGAGAACTGGCTAGCAGACAGGAGGCAAAGGGTAGGAGTAAACGGGTCCTTTTCAGAATGGCAGGCAGTGACTAGTGGGGTGCCGCAAGGCTCAGTGCTGGGACCCCAGCTATTTACAATATATATTAATGATTTGGACGAGGGAATTCAATGCAACATCTCCAAATTTGCAGATGATACCAAGCTGGGGGGTATAGTTGGGTGTGAGGAGGATGCTTGGAGGCTGCAGGGTGATTTGGATAGGCTGAGTGAATGGGCAGATGCATGGCAGATGCAGTACAATGTGGATAAATGTGAGGTTATCCACTTTGGTGGCAAAAACATGAGGGTAGACTATTATCTGAATGGTAGCAGATTAGGTAAGGGGGAGATGCAACGAGACCTGGGTGTCATGGTACACCAGTCATTGAAAGTAGGCATGCAGGTGCAGCAGGCAGTGAAGAAAGCAAATGGTATGTTAGCATTCATAGCGAAAGGATTTGAGTATAGGAGCAGGGAGGTTCTACTGCAGTTGTACAGGGTTTTGGTGAGGCCACACCTGGAGTACTGCGTACAGTTTTGGTCTCCAAATCTGAGGAAAGACATCCTTGCCATAGAGGGGGTACAGAGAAGATTCACCAGACTGATTCCTGGGATGTCAGGACTTTCATATGAGGAAAGATTGGATAGACTCGGTTTGTACTCGATGGAATTTAGAAGATTGAGGGGGGATCTTATAGAAACCTACAAAATTCTTAAGGGGTTGGACAAGCTAGATGCTGGAAGATTGTTCCCGATGTTGGGGGAGTCCAGAACAAGGGGTCACAGTCTAAGGATAAGGGGAAATTCCTTTAGGACCGAAATGAGGAAAACATTCTTTACACAGAGAGTGGTGAGTCTCTGGAATTCTCTGCCACAGAAGGTAGTTGAGGCCAGTTCATTGGCTATATTTAAGAGGGCGTTAGATGTGGCACTTGTGGCTAAAGGGATCAGGGGGTATGGAGAGAAGGCAGGTACGGGATACTGAGTTGGATGATCAGCCATGATCATATTGAATGGCGGTGCAGGCGCGAAGGGCCGAATGGCCTACTCCTGCACCTATTTTCTATGTTTCTATGTTTCTATGATATGGGGAGAAGGCAGGCACGGGTTATTGATAGGGGACGATTAGCCATGATCACAATGAATGGCGGTGCTGGCTCGAAGGGCCAAATGGCCTTCTCCTGCACCTATTTTCTATGTTTCTATTCCCTTGACAAATATTCTGACTGAAGACTCACTCGTGCAGCAACTGATCTTGTGGAGTAAGGAGTGTGCATGCAAAATCCCGCCATTAATGGTTGCCTATTCAGATACCCAGATTGCAGGTGGAGGCATTATAAACAGCAATGAGAGAGAATTAACCAAGGATGTGGAGAGGATCTTTCCACCAGTGGGAGAGTCTAGGACCAGAGGCCACAGCCTCAGAGAATAAAAGGACGTACCTTTAGAAAGGAATTTGTGTGGAAGGATTTCTTTAGTCAGAGGGTGGTGAATCTGTGAAATTCATTGTCACAGAAGGCTGTGAAGGCCAAATTAATGGATATTTTTAAGGCAGAGATTGATAGATTCTTGATTAGTCTGGGCTTATGGGGAAAGGCAGGAGAACGGGGTTGAGAGGGAAAGATAGACCAGCCATGATTGAATGGTAGAGCAGACTGGATGGGCGAATGGCCTAATTCTGCTTATAGCCTATGAACCAAGTCAACTTGTTTTATTTTTTCTCATCCATAACCTGCCATATTTTTGTTGTGGGGTCTACTTGGTGTCCTTTAGAAAGTTTCTGCTTCGATTTGCAAGGCTGAGCTGATAGATATTTTGGGAAGGGGAAGCTGAGGGTCCATAAACCTGTCTGTATTGTCAGGACAGAGGTCGAGTGTGTCTTTAGACTGGAGAGAAACATCGCGGAAACAAGACCTTTGGCCCACCTAGTCCATGCTGACTCGCGATCACCTCGTGCGCTAACACGATCCTACACACTAGGGACAATTTACAATTTATTTTTTTTACCGTCGCTGTAAAGAACATGCACGTACACAAGGAATTCTTTACTAAAGCTTTTATTAACTACACACACATTACTGCCCTAGTAATGCATAGGTGCAAATAGGTGCAGGAGGAGGCCATTTGGCCCTTCGAGCCAGCACCGCCATTCATTGTGATCATGGCTAATCATCCCCTATCAATAACCCGTACCTGCCTTCTCCCCATATCCCTTGATGTCCAGTCCTTTTATATGGCCCTTAAAGAGACCTTAAAGCGTTCCAGAATGCAGTTGGTGGGAACATCACACATCTCGGTAAACTTTTCGACCAAACAAACGGGGTCCTGGGCGCTCTCGTTGAGCCCGAAAATGAACGACTCGGAGCGCTCCAGAGCCTCCAGACCGGCCAGGTTTAGGAGGAGGGAGGCTTTAATCGCTGGGGCAACCGCAGGGTGGGCGATTGCGACATAGTGCTCAAAATCACGTCGGAAGATGTTCCATCGGTGAGCAATGTCATCATCGAAGATCAGAGGGTCTGGCTTACGACGGGAGGAAGCCATAGCGAGTCAGGGAGGGGTAACTGGGACTAAAGAAATAAAACCCGATATACAGGAGACGCAGGGAAAGAAACTTCTGACACCATGTAAAGAACATGCACGTACACAAGGAATTCTTTACTAAAGCTTTTATTAACTACACACACATTACTGCCCTAGCTGTACATGGTCTGTCACGTTTACTAGAGAGGGAGCTAGGGGATGGGAAGACACAGATATACTTGATTATAGGGGAGTGGTTAGCAGGGCTACGTAACTACAATTAAAGAGACATGCACTAATCATCTACAGTCGCCAATTAACCTACAAACCTGTACATCTTTGGAGTGTGGTAGGAAACCGGAGCACCCGGAGAAAACCCACGTGGTCACAAGGAGAAGGTACAAACTCTATACTGACAGCACCAGTAATCGGGATCGAACCCGGGTCTTTGGCCCTGTGAGGCAGTCCCCAATGACTACAAGTTCTGTCAACAACTTCAACTTTCTGGATGTGCACATCTCCGAAGATCTGTCCTGGGCCCAGTACATTGATGCGTGAACAAAGAAAGCTCATCAGCGCTGGACTTTGGAAGGAGTAGGATGGAGACCCACAGTCCTGTTTATATCAATGGGTCGATGGTTGAAAGGGTCAAGAGCTTCAAATTCCTGGGCATGCACATTTGTGAAGATCTTTCCTGGTCCGAGAACACAGATGCAATTATTAAGAAAGCTCATCAGCGCCTCTACTTCCTGAGAAGATTACGGAGAGTTGGTCTGTCAAGGAGGACTCTCTCTAACTTCTACAGGTGTACAGTAGAGAGCTTGCTGACTGGTTGCATCGTGGCTTGGTTCTGCAACTTGAGCGCCCTGGAGAGGAAAAGACTACAAAAAGTAGTAAACACTGCCCAGTCCATCATCGGCTCTGACCTTCCTTCCGTCGAGGGGATTTATCACAGTCGCTGCCTCAAAAAGGCTGGCAGCATCATCAAGGACCCACACCACCCTAGTCACACATTAATCTCCCTGCTACCTTCGGGTAGAAGGTACAGGAGCCTGAAGACTGCAACGACCCGGTTTAGGAATAGCTACTTCCCCACAGCCATCAGGCTATTAAACTTAGCTCGGAACTCTGAACATTAATATCCCTCCCTCTGTTATTTGCACTTTATTAATTTATTAATTCATGGGTGTATTTATGTATAGAATTGTAGTCAATGCCTTTATGTTCTGTTGTGCTATGCAAAGAAAGATTTTCATTGTCCTGTCAGGGACACATGACAATAAACTCTTTTGACTTTTTGACTTTGACTTTGTCTCATCAATGCCTCTACGTAGATGATTGAGGAGATTTGGTCATGTCGTCACCTCTGTGGACCTTTTATTGAACTTCTACAGGTGTACTTTAGAGAACATACTGCGGCATCACAGCATTTCGCTGTTTCCTTTTCGGTTTCAAAGATGTGTAGGTTTGCAGTTTAATTGACTTCTGTAAATTGCCCTTGGTGTGTAGGATAGCGTAGGGTGATCACTGGTCGGCGTGGGCTGAAGGGCCTGTTTCCATGCTGTATCTCTGAACTAAATTAAACAAAACTAACTATGGAAATTATTTAGTTCCATTACAAGCAATACCTTGATGCTTCAAGCTTCATTCAGGTTAAGGACACACAGGGCTGGAGTAACTCAGCGGGTCAGGCAGCATCTCTGCATTTTCTCAATTCTGTTAACCCTGGCTGCCTCCTCCCCTTCCCACCTCTCCCTCAGCCCTCGGGGCCCTGGCATTCCTTCTCTCTCTATCTCTCCCCCACCCAAGTCGCACTAGCTTCTCATTTTCACACTACAAACAGTTTACAATGGCCTGTTTCCTTTATCATCGATTCTTTTTTGCATATCTTTCATTCATTGTTCTTTATCTCTCCACATCACCGTCTATATCTCTAATTTCCCTGATCCCTGACCAGTCTGAAGAAGGGCCTCGACCCGAAACGTCGCCTATCTCCTTCGCTCCTTAGATGATGCTGCACCCGCTGAGTTTCTCCAGCTTTTTGTGTAACCCTAGCATCTCTGCAAAACTTGGATAGTTGATGTAGGTATGTTGCAAAACTTACCTTGAGCAGCGCTGCACTTCTGCCGCTCCCCGTGTGCGTGACTTTGGCGCCTTTCAGAGGGGGGCGGGCTTAAAGTGCCGTTTTTCAACAGGCAGGACAAATCGATGAATGCCGGGCGATTTGGTTGCGGAAGAAAAATCGCTCCGACATTTCATGAATGAAGGTATTTTTAAATTACTCTAAATTATTTATTAACTAGAGTAATTTAAAAATCACCTTCAAAAGCCGTGAATAACATTTAGTGCAAGATTAAAGCCACCTTCACCTTCAACTGACAACCGGAAGGATTTTGCGTAGGGGAGAAGAAAAGGTAGTTTATTTTTATATTAAAAGTTGGTTTTTCGGGAGGCTTTAATAATATTTTTATGTTGCGAAATGGGGTCCCAAAAAATGTATGAACAAACAGTATTTTTCCCCCCGACTTCACCGCTAACCGCAACGTTCCAATCCACCGCATTCCACTAAAACCCACTCGCTAGTTGATTTAAATGGCCATTAATTTACAGGCATAAAACATTAAATTCCTTCCATTTGGCCCAGAAATTCATGAAAATGAGATTTAAAAATTATGTTATATTGTGGATTATTGTGTGAATGTTATTTGGACACTTAGGCAATTAAAAAAAAGTTTATCTTTTCTTAAGAAATGGATAGATGTTTAGATCTACTCATTGAATTTTGTAATTAGCTACAATTAGATAACTAACTAATTATATGCTTTAATTTCAGGTCATCCAAGTAAGATTGTTTCATATTTGTTTCAGAATGCTTCAATCTATAATAACTGAAAATTTCATTGAGTTCTCTTAATTTTTAAGAAAGTTATGGGCTTTTAACTTTTCCAGATCACAGCTTTTGAGTTAAGTCAATGGAACGGCAATAGGGAACAAGATGCTAATTTCCGAGTATGAAAATGGCCATAACTTTCTTAATACTGAAGATATGAAAGTAAATTAGGTGTCAAATTAAACTTCTTTTTATGCTTTATCTGATGGGATAAATTGCAGACTTGATTTTTTAAATCTCAAAATTTTGTAACATTGCTAGGTGATGTTACGGGTTGAGACCATTCTTCAGACTGGAAACTGAATTGTGTATTCACCAGCATCTGCAGTTCTTTGTTTCCTCATGTCAGGTCAAAAGAAGGGTCTCGACCCGAAAAGTCACCCATTCCTTCTCTCCAGAGATGCTGCCTGCCCCGCTGAGTTACTCCAGCTTTTTGTGTCTAACCTTGATAAACAGCAGACTGCTGCAAATGAAGCTGCTAAGCATGTACAGACCAATTACACACGCCCTGCTGATTTATTACAAACTAAACTGGCAAATTATTGGCACAGTAGGATGTGTAGGCTCAAGATGATGTATTTATTTATGGACGATCTTTACTTTACAGAATGATATTTTCCTGAGGCATTATGACAAAGGACCATGCCGCAATAAACTTGGCCACTCCAGGGCTTCAGTCATTTGGAACAGAACTCAGGTGAGTCGATTAAAAGGAAAGTTGGAACTAAGTACGACACTAAGGGACAGACGTTTAGGGGTAACATGAGGGGGAACTTCTTTACTCAGAGAGTGGTGGCTGTGTGGAATGATCTTCCAGCAGAAGAGGTGGAGGCAGGATCGATTTTAACATTTAAAAGTAAAGTGGATAGGTATATGGACGGGAAGGGAATGGAGGGGTATGGTCTGAGTGCAGGTAGATGGGACTAGGGGAAAAGAAATGGACTGGAAGGGCCGAGAAGGCCTGTTTCCGTGCTGTAATTGTTATATGGTTATATGGTTAATATTTGTTAGAGTAAGTTAATTTGAAGACAATTTAGTGGAAACTGGTAGCAGGGGTAGTAAGAGCAGGTATTGAGGTGGGGGGGGGGGTTGTTGTTATGGATGTTATGTTCTCCCTGTGACCTGGTGGACAAACTTGGATTATTTCTCTCTGGAGTTTGAGGTGTTGTGCATCAAATTATGAGATGTAGATAAGATCAAAAACTTTTCCCCCCCCATGGTGAAAATGTCAAAGGCTAGAGGGCAGAGGTTGAATGGAGGGGTATGGTCTGAGTGCAGGTAGATGCGACTAGGGGAAAATAAATGGTCGGCACGGACTGGAAGGGCCGAGAAGGCCTGTTTCCGTGCTGTAAATTGGTATATGGTTATATGATGTGATTATATAGGCATACAACAGAAAGTGCTGGCAGAACGCAGCAATTCAGGCAACATTGTATGGAGGGAATGGACAGAAGATATATTGTGGCAGAAAGATTCTTCAGATTGATTAGATCGGGGGGGTGGGGGGGGGAAGCTGGAAAAGGGGGTTAGGGTTGGACCAAACTTGGCAAATGACAGGTGAATACAAATGATGTGGAGGGTGATTGGGATATGGGTGAAGTTAGTGACAAAGACTGGAGGTGATAATAAGGCAAAAGGATTTGAAAAAGGAAAGAAGAGCAGGAGTGAAATGCATAGTGGCGCAGCGGTAGAGTTGCTGCCTTACAGCGAATGCAGCGCCGGAGACCCGGGTTAGATTCTGACTATGGGTGCTGCCTGTACGGAGTTTGTACGTTCTCCGCGTGACCTGGGTGGGCTTTCTCCGAGATCTTCGGTTTCCTCCCACACTCCAAAGACATGCAGGTTGTAGGTTAATTGGCTTGGTGAATGTAAATAGAATTGTCGCTAGTGGGTGTAGGATAGTGTTAATGTGCGGGGATCGCTGGCCGGCGCGGACCCAAAAAGCCGAAAGGACCCGCTTCCACGCTATATCTCTAAACAAAGGAGAGATATGGATGGTAGATAAAAGTGCTGGAGAAACTCAGCGGGTGTGGCAGCATCTACGGAGCAAAGGAAATAGGCAACGTTTCGGGCCGAAACCCTTCTTCAGACCGATGTGGGGGGGGGGGGGGGGGGGCGGGAAGAAGAAAGGAAGAGGAGGAGCCAGAGGGCTGAGGGGGAGCTGAGAAGGGGAGGTGACAATAAGGGCTACCGGAAATTGGAGAAGTCGATGTTCATGCCGCTGGGGTATAAACTGCCCAAGCGAAATATGAGGTGCTGCTCCTGGATAGGGATAGGGGAGGGGGAAATAAAAGGAAATATGGCACTAGGAGATGGAAGATTTACTGGAGGTGAAAGGAGTAGGGTGATTGAGGTGGCAAATGTGTGCATCAGGGTATGGTGGGGTTGGGAGAAAGAGGTGACGGGGGTAAGACGGGGGATTTGATACCAATGAGCGCAGCTTGACGTAGGTGCTGTCGTAGGTTGTCACCGTTTTTTGACGTTGGATTACTTGACGTTGGATAATTCACTGTTCATAGGGAAGATAGAAACAAAATGCTGGAGTAACTCAGCGGGGCAGGCAGCATCTCTGTTTTTTGACGTTGGATTACTTGACGTTGGATAATTTACTGTTCATAGGGAAGATAGAAACAAAATGCTGGAGTAACTCAGCGGGGCAGGCAGCATCTCTGGAGAGAGGCAAAGGGGGATATATTGTGTCCCAACCCTTCAGACAGAGTCAGAGAGGGAAAATAGAGATATGGAAGGGTGCACAGAGCAGGTAAGGTGCAAAAAGGACAGATCAAAGCAGACGATGATCAAGGAAATGCACGATGGTTCATTGTTGGCTGAGGGGAAGGTGACAACGAGGCATGCAAACAGTAAATGAGGGGGAAAAGCTTGAAGTTTCTTAAAGTTAGAGAAATCAATATTCAAAATAGACATTAGACAATAGATAGGCCATTCGGCCCTTCGAGCCAGCACCGCCATTCAATGTGATCATGGCTGATCATCCCCAATCAGTACCCCGTTCCTGCCTTCTCCCCATATCTCCTGACTCCGCTATTTTTAAGAGCCCTATCTAGCTCTCTCTTGAAAGTATCCAGAGAACCAGCCTCCACCACCCTCTGAGGCAGAGAATTCCACACTCACCACTCTCTGTGAGAAAAAGGGGTTAGTGGAATCAAGGGATATGGGGATCAGGCAGGCACGGGTTATTGATGGGGGATGATCAGCCATGATCACAATGAATGGCAGTGCTGGCTCGAAGGGCCGAATGGCGGCCTCCTGCACCTATTTTCTATGTTTCTATGAAGTGTTTCCTCGTCTCCGTTCTAAATGGCTTACTCCTTATTCTTAAACTGTGGCCCCTGGTTCTGGACTCCCCCAACATCGGGAACATGTTTCCTGCCTCTAGCGTGTCCAAAATGCTGGGTTGTAAGCTGCCCCAGTGGAATGAGGCGAACTGTTCCTCCAGTTTGCGCGCGGCCGCACTCTGGTAATGGGCCTGTCCCACTTAGGTGATTTTTTTTTTAGGCAACTAGAGGCGACTAGCTTGTCACCACACGTTGGCCGGCGGTCTCCTCAGTCGCGCAAAAAGTCGTAGCATCTTTCTGGTCGCCGCTAAATTTTCGACATGTTGAAAATTTTTCGGCCACAGTGGATTTGATACCAATGAGCGTAGCTTGACGTAGGTGCTGTCGTAGGTTGTCACCGTTTTTTCGGCGACGTGCTACGACTATGACAGTCGCCGGCAGTTGCCTAAGAAATCACCAAGTGGGACAGGCCCAGGACAGAGTGGTTAATACGGGAATATTAAGTTAAAGTGGTTAGCAACAAGAATTCCAATAGACCTTGGCAGACTGATCGTTAGTGTTCAGCAAAATGGATTGTCTGCTTGACCTCGCCGCTGTAAAGGAGGCGACATTGGGAGCATCATATGCATATAGGCATATTGGCTTAGAATTGGATACAGTCATTTGGATACAGTTCGTTTATACAGAGTTCTGTGCCAGGCTACAAGGTACAGTAAAAAGCTTTTGTTGCGTACTAACCAGTCAGCGGAAAAACAATTCCTGTTTACAATCGAGCCATCCACAGTGTACAGATACATGATAAAGGGAATAACGTTTAGTGCAAGATAAAGTCCAGTAATGTCTGATTAAAGTTAGTCCTAGGGTCTACAATGAGATAGATAGTAGCTCAGAACCTTTAGTTGTTGATAGAAAGGCTCAGATGCCTGAATATACCTGGGAAGAAACTGTCCCTGAATCTGGAGGTGTGCGTTTTCACACTTCTACACCTTTCGCCCGATGGGAGAGGGGAGAAGAAGGACCAGGTCAGGGTGCAACTCGTCCTCGATTATGCTACTGGCCTTGCCGAGGTATAAATTAAGTCAATTGAAGGGAGGTTGGTTTGCGTGATAGTCTGGGCTGTCTCCACAATTTCCTGCAGTCTTCGTATTAACGGTGTGGCATTCATGCCATGGAAAAATCATACGCCTGTTTCTCTATATAGGATTTGTAATAACCTCAGACACCAACAACACAGCAAAAACGGATCCATTAACTAACTGTAATATAAGGGCATGTGGATGCTTGATACTTTACTCTTGAGGTTGGCCAAACAGCCAATATCTGTGCTGTACCAACTTTAAAAAGCTTCCATACCTCTTGCCTGATGGGAGAGGGGAGAAGAAGAGTTGAGACAATAGGTGCAGGAGTAGGCCATTTGGCCCTTTGAGCCAGCACCGCCATTCAGTGTGATCATGGCTGATCATCCCCAATCAGTACCCCGTTCCTGCCTTCTCCCCATATCCCCTGACTCCGCTATTTTTAAGAGCCCTATCTAGCTCTCTCTTGAAAGCATCCAGAGAACCTGCCTCCACCGCCCTCTGAGGCCTTGGTTATAGAAACATAGAAAATAGGTGCAGGAGTAGGCCATTCGAGCCTGCACCGCCATTCAATATGATCATGGCTGATCATCCAACTCAGTATCCCGTACCTGCCTTCTCTCCATACCCTCTGATCCCTTTAGCCACAAGGGCCAAATCTAACTCCCTCTTAAATATAGCCAATGAACTGGCCTCAACTACCCTCTGTGGCAGAGAGTTCCAGAGACCCACCACTCTCTGTGTGAAAAAAGTCCTTCTCATCTCGGTCCTAAAGGATTTCCCCCTTATCCTTAAGCTGTGACCCCTTGTCCTGGACCTCCCCAACATCGGGAACAATCTTCCTGCATCTAGCCTGTCCAACCCCTTAAGAATGTTGTAAGTTTCTATAAGATCCCCTCTCAATCTTCTAAATTCTAGAGAGTATAAACCGAGTCTATCCAGTCTTTCTTCATAAGACAGTCCTGACATCCCAGGAATCAGTCTGGTGAACCTTCTCTGCACTCCCTCTATGGCAATAATGTCCTTCCTCAGATTTGGAGCCCAGGTGGCCTTGCCGAGGCAGCGTGAGGTGTAAATGCAGTCAATGAACAAGGGGTCACAGAACAAGGGGTCACAGTCTAAGGATAAGGGGTCTTCCTTTAGGACCGAGATGAGGAAAACATTCTTTACACAGAGAGTGGTGAGTCTCTGGAATTCTCTGCCACAGAAGGTAGTTGAGGCCAGTTCATTGGCTATATTTAAGAGGGCGTTAGATGTGGTACTTGTGGCTAAAGGGATCAGGGGGTATGGAGAGAAGGCAGGTACGGGATACTGAGTTGGATGATCAGCCATGATCACATTGAATGGCGGTGCAGGCTCGAAGGGCCGAATGGCCTACTCCTGCACCTATTTTTCTACGTTTCTATGTTTCTAATGGAAGGGTGGTTGGTTGTGTAGGTAGGAACTGCAGGCGCTGGGTTACACCGAAGATCGACACAAAATGCTGCAGTAGCAGGCGGCATTTCTGGAGTGAAGGAATGGGTGACGTTTAGAGTTGAGACCCTTCTTCCATCCGAATTTATCTCAATCAATTGTTGCCCCATTTCTGAATGCGACCAATGACTCGACCGTTGCTTCTGATTCGCTGTGCGTTTGACAGCGAGAGGGTGGGGAAATGTATGTTTGTTATTAAAATGATTGCAACCATAAATGGCATAATGCGTGACAATACTGAAAATAAGTTAAATGTTCGGCATGTATCAAAGTGTTTGTGTTGAGAGCGAAACAATGTTTATAGATGCATGTTGTTGGATATGTAATCCTTCAAAATACAAGTAATTGGAAATATAACCGAGTGACTCATACATCAGCTGCCATGGGTAAGGCTTGGAGTGGCTTTGTATAATTAATTTTTGAATTCTTTGGAGTTTCCCGGTGAGATTTTGGTGATTGTACAGAAAAAAGCACTGTATGGGATTCGGAATGTTGGTACATCTCAACTACTTTGGGGCGGCACGGTGGTTCAGCGGTAGAGTTGCTGCCTGATTTTCTCCGGCTGCTCCAGTTTCTTTCCACACCCCAACGATGTGCAGGTTTGTAGGTTAATTGGTGTCATTAAAATTGTAAATTGTGCCTGGTGTGCAGGATAGTGCTAGTGTACGGGATGATCGCTGGTCGGTGTGGACCCGGCGGGGCGAAGGGCCTGTTTCTGCTCTGTAACTCTAATTCAACTATTGATGTGCAAGAAGGCAGGGAATTCCATAATTTCACAACTCTTTGGGTGTTGGTTTACTCCAGGATTTTATGCCTATCTTCGGTGTAACTCAGCAGGTCAGGCAACATCTCTGGAGAAAAGGAATAGGTGACGTTTCGGGTCATAGAAACATAGAAAATAGGTGCAGGACGAGGCCATTCAGCCCTTCGAGCCAGCACTGCCACTCATTGTGAACATGGCTGATCGTCCCCTATCAATAACCCGTGCCTGCCTTCTCCCCATATCCCTTGACTCCACTAGCCCTTAGAGCTCTATCTAACTCTCTCTTAAATCCATCCAGTGACTTGGCCTCCACTGCCCTCTGCGGCAGGGAATTCCACAAATTCACAACTCCCTGGGTGAAAATTTTTTTTCTCACCTCCGTCTTAAATGACCTCCCCTTTATTCTAAGAGAGCCTTCATCAGACTAAGAGTCAGAGAGGGGCCACTGATCGATGCATCGATGACTCTGGAAAGGTGGAGCCCACAATGGCCCATTGTTGGCTGGGGATGAGGTGATAAACAAAGAAATCGTAAACTACTGATGCTGTGGGCTACTGAAGCATTAATGGCTGTTCCTTTTGCCCCCTTCTGCAGGTCGTAGGGATCCTCTTTGGAATCGGTCTGATTGTACTGGTGACATCCCCGCTGCTGCTCCTGGCCTCGCCCTGCATCCTGTGCTGCATCTGCAAATCGTGCAGGAGCAAGAGGAAACGCAACCGCCCGCCGTCGGCCTAAGCTGGGAAACCTGCTGCCTGATCCCGCCTTCCTCCGGCGCGCTGGGTTCCGCGCTGCGCCTGGTCGCTCTCTTGCAGACCGCTGGATGAGTGCAATGGAAGAACGTGCCATGGGAGGGATTAGTGGGGGACAGAGGCAAAGGTTGCTCACCGCATAGTAACCGATCCACGCAAGCATGACCAAAAATGGAATCGTGTAGCAGGCAACTGCAGATGCTGGTTTACACCCAAGGTAAACGCAACATGCTGCAGTGACTCAGCGAGGCAGGCCGTACACATATCTCTGGACAGCTGAAGGAACGGGTGACGTTTAGGGTCGAGGCCCATCTTCAGTCTGAAGAGGGAGTGAAGAAGGCTCTCGACCCGAAACGTCACCCGCTCCTCCTATCCAGAGATGCTGCCTGTCTCGCTGAGTTACACTCCAGCATTTTATGTTTTATCTTCCAAAAATGGAATTAGCGCCTTTGTTTTGGCAACATCGACCAGACAGTCTTTAAAATCCCAGCTGTCACGGCCTCTGTTGCTTCATAATCTGAAGATATTTTTGTATATTTTCAGCTGGTTGTTAAAGGCTTTTTTTTTGTGAGCTATTCACCAACAGACCTATTATCCACTCGGCAGGTCTGTTGTTGTGTTTCGGGGTTGTGCATTTAGGGACTGGGTAAGGTTTAGAATTGTAATTGCCCTCATTCCCCTGGATACTGCAATGTTTACGGGAGTATCCTGTTGTTTTGCTTTGAAACGACAGCCTTGGGTTCTACCTAGTAATTAGCAGTCATCTGACCTGACTTGAGAATTATCTCTTTAACCTGGGGCGCGGGGAGGCGCATGATCTAAAGTCACCTTTGCTGCTGAATGCCCGTTGGGTAAAATGCCAGCGAAACCCAAAGTAGGTGCTATGTAAATGCAGGTTGTTGTGAATTGAGAATTCCTGTCCCTTCACGCAGTCAACTCTTTCCCCCCCCCCCACCCCCTCGCAAACTGAAGCATGTCCTCCCCTCTCATCATCCAATTATTCTCACCTCTTTCTTCTGAAACCTCGACATCCAGTTTGAAACCTGACCCACTTTTACACCGCGCCCATTCCCATCAGTCACCCAGACACGGAAACCTCCTGACCCACACCTGTACTTATGTTGAGAATGAAACATCCTTGTAGACGTGTCAGATTGCAGGTAGAAACAGGATCTCTACTGTACTCTTCCAACAGTTGTGAGGGAGTGGTTTAGAATTAGTGTCACCTAGTTACTGACTTGTTTGCAACAGCAGACTTGTCAGGGTGAAGGTGGGAATCTGAAGAGGAGAAAGCCCAAGATGTTAAAGAGATAACAAACTTTATGGGAACTTGCAATACATCCATAAACACTAGAATTAATTCCACTGATGGAGATTTTGTGTGAGAGTGCATGTGCGTGCTGAGGCTTAGTCCCTTTGCGCGCACACACATATATATGTTTATATGGGTGTGTATCAAGGGACTACACACACGTGTGTGTATGTATATATGTATGTATTTGCGTGTGTAAAGGGACTAAGACTATATATCTTGTGTATCTATATACTCAGACAAAGTTTGAATAATTCAATGTGTGTGTGTGTGCACACAAAGACACACGCACGCACACAAAGACACACACACGCACACAAAGACACACACACACACACACAAAGACACACACACACGCAGACAAAGAGACACACACACACACACACACACAAAGACACACACACGCAGACAAAGACACACACACACATACTTTGAAATAAAGTTTGGTTACATCAAAGACCTATATTCAAATTTTGAAAAACTCAAAGTATGTACAGAGATAATATATGTATGTATATGCATTGTGTGTGGGCACACATACTTTGAATTTTTCAAACTTTGTCTTAATATGAAAAAAGGTATTTGAAATCTTCCCAAGATATAAAGCATGGAGACTTCCGAATACTAAGGTTCCCCCCCCTCCCCCACCAACATAATTTGTATCCATCTATCACATGCCAGGCTTAGCCCAACTCTAACTCCTTTTCCAGCAATATGGGGCAACATTATTGGAGAAAGACAAGAAACCATTGAGAAAATTAGTTATCCCAGTCTGGAGACCTTTGCAGTCAATAGACAATAGGTGTAGGAGTAGGCCATTCGGCCCTTCGAGACAGCACCGCCATTCAATGTGATCATGGCTGATCATCCCCAATCAGTACCCCGTTCCTGCCTTCTCCCCATATCCCCTGACTCCGCTATTTTTAAGAGCCCTATCTAGCTCTCTCTTGAAAGCATCCAGAGAACCGGCCTCCACCGCCCTCTGAGGGAGAGAATTCCACAGACTCACCACTCTCTGTGAGAAAAAGTGTTTCCTTTCTCCGTTCTAAATGGCTTATTCCTTATTCTTAAACTGTGGCCCCTGGTTCTGGACTCCCCCAACATCAGGAACATGTTTCCTGCCTCTAGTAGGTCCAAGCCCTTAACAATCTCATATGTTTCAATAAGATCCCCTCTCATCGTTCTAAACTCCAGAGTGCAGAAGCCTAGCCGCTCCATTCTCTCAGCATGTGACAGCCCCGCCATCCCGGGAATTAACCTTGTAAATCTACGCTGCATTCCCTCAATAGCAAGAATGTCCTTACTCAAATTTGGAGACCAAAAATCGAAGGTAGACAAAAGTGCTGGAGTAACTCAGCGGGTGAGGCAGCATCTATGGAGCTAAGGTGTGGTCTCTCTAGGGCTCTGTACAACTGCAGAAGGACCTCTTTGCTCCTACACTAGACTCCTCTTCTTATAAAGGCCAACATGCCATTCGCTTTCTTCACTGCCTGCTGTATCTGCATGCTTACTTTCATAGACTGATGAATAAGGACCCCCAGATCCCATTGTACTTCCCCTTTTCCCAACCTGACGCCATTTAGATAGTAATCTGCCTTCCTGTTTTTTATACCAAAGTGGATAACCTCTCTTTGGTCCAGTGCCATATGTTCATCTTCATTGGTGCCAAATCTTTACGGGAATGGCCGTGCTTCCATAATGTTCCAGAGAATGATACCGAGATCAGTTAAGAGAGAATTACAAGGAAGTCTTATTCTCTTTATCAAAGAGTATGGATTGTACTGATGAAGGTTTAGGTTTTCTTTGTGCACAGAGAAAGGTCTGTCTATTTTGGATGGGAATTACAAATTCCATCTGAGCATGGCATTATCTGTTAAACATCCATCAATGGCAATGAAAAACAAAATGGGTGGATTATGAATAAGCCATTTAAGGGGTAACTTTATGAAATTGTGTTCTGCAAGTAGAACTTTGTCTAGGGGTAATATTTATTAGTAACTTAAATTCTTTGGACTCTATAAAGTTTGCTGATCATATTCTCCAGCCCTGCCTTTGTTGAGAACCGTGCCAGAATGACCTCACCAGTGGGTTACACAAAAAGCTGGAGAAACTCAGCGGGTGCAGCAGCATCTAAGGAGCGAAGGAGATAGGCGACGTTTCGGGTCGAGACCCTTCTTCAAACTGGTCAGGGATCAGGGAAACGAGAGATATAGACAGTGATGTGGAGAGATAAAGAACAATGAATGAAAGATATGCAAAAAAGTATTGATGATAAAGGAAACAGGCGATTGTAAGCTGTTTGTAGTGTGAAAATGAGAAGCTAGTGCGACTTGGGTGGGGGGGGGGGGGGGAGATGGAGAAGGAATGTCAGGGCCCGAGGGCTGAGGGAGAGGTGGGGAGGGGGGGGGGGGAGGAGGCAGTCTGGGTTAACAGAATTGAGAAAATTCAATGTTTAAGCCCAGAGGATGCAGACTCCCCAAGCGGAATATGAGGTGACCTCACCAGTGTCTGTGTGTAGTACCTATTTCTAGGCAAGGAAACCCGTTTTTCTTTTTCGAACACAAAATACTGGAGTAACTAACTCAGCAGGTCAGGCAGCTTCTCTGGAGAACATGGGCAATGTGACATTTTGGGTTGGGACCCTTCTCAAAATTCATAGAGAAGGAGCGGTGAGAGAGGGTCTCTCACGATCTATTTCAGGAAGGGTCCTGACCGGAGTCCAGGTTCTCCAGGGGATGCTGCTTGACCCGCGACATTTCAGGTCTAACCCTGAAGTGAGAATTAGAATTGCGCATCTGCTCAGGCCCAGATCGGACACTTCATAGGCTTCGAGGTTGCAAAATGGAACTGGAACATGGCGACGATGTGCTCTTCTTGTAGAGGATGTACAGAATGTACTCTTTTATAGAAAAAATAGCTGAACAGTTGTTTCGCTGTATCTATGCACAAACGTCAATAAGAAAATCAATTAAAAAAAAAAAAATCCATCCTCATTATCTGAAGAAGAGTCCCGAACCAAAACATCGCCTGTCCATGTCACTGCAGAGTTGCTGCCTGATCTACTGAGTTACTCCAGCACTGTGTGATCCAAGGTGGACAAAAGTGCTGGAGAAACCCAGCGGGTGAGGCAGCATCTATGGAGCGAAGGAAATAGGCAATGTTTCTGAAACGTTGCCTATTTCCTTCGCTCCATAGATGCTGCCGCACCCGCTGAGTTTCTCCAGCACTTTTGTCTACCTTCGATTTTCCAGCATCTGCAGTTCCTTCTTGAACACTGTGTGTCCCAAGCAAGATTCCAGCATCTGCAGTTCCTTGTGACCAGTTGTGACCGCCCTTGCGCCTGAGGTCCTTGTTCATAAGCTCCACGAGCAGAATGAGGTCATTCAGCCCATCAAGTCTACTCCGCCATTCAATCGTGGCTGATCCATCTTTCCTTCTCAACCCCACTCTCCTGTCTTCTCCCCAAAACCCCTGACACCCGCACTAATCAGGAATCTATCAATCTCCACCTTAAAAATATCCATTGACTCAGCCTCCACAGCCAGCTGTGGTCATGAATTCCACAGATTCACCACCCTCTGACTAAATAAATTCCTCCTCATCTCCTTTCTAAAGGTGGCCTTTTACTCAGAGACTATGGCCTCCGGTTCTACACTCTCCCCATAGTGGAACCATCCTCTCTGCATTCACTCTATCCAGGCCTTTGAATATTTGTCTATTTTTGTTTGATAGCTTGCCAAAGGGACAGTAGATGTTTTTAGGGTGTTCTCTGGGTGGTGTGCCCCTTTCTCTGTATGTGTCCTCAATTTACTGGAGAAACAAGGATTTCCATTCATAAACCATATATCGGGACTCTACTAAAGAACTTTGCAATCCAGTTGTGCAGTTCTGGTGTGTAGTTACTGTTGAGGGAAATATGGTAGCCAATTTCTGCTCTGGAAGATCCCGTAAACAGCATTGTGAGAAGGACTAGATAACCTAAATCTTTATTCGTTAAAGGATGAACGTGGCCAAAGTCACAGGCCTTCTATTAGTCACAGACCTTCTACAAGATATTTTATACTCGTTGAAGGGCCAGTGTGGAAACAGGCCCTTCAGCCCAACTTGCCCACGCTTGAGGTAGGAAACATGTACCCGATGTTCGGGGAGTCCAGAACCAGGGGCCACAGTTTAAGAATAAGGGGTAAGCCATTTAGAACGGAGATGAGGAAACACTTTTCCACACATTTTACTTGTTCCATCCTCAAACAATTCCAGACGATTAGTCAAGCATGATTTCCCCTTCGTAAATCCATGTTGACCCGGACCGATCCTGCTACTGCTATCCAAATGTGCCGCTATTTCAGCTTTTAGAATTGACACCATAATGTTCCCCACCATAGATGTCAGGCTAACTGGTCTATAATTCCCTGTTTTTTCCCTCCCCGCCTTTTTTTAGAAGTGGGATAACATTAGCTACCGTCCAAACCTACCAAACTGATCCTGAATCCATAGAACATTGGAAAATGATCACCAATGCGTCCACGATTTCTAGAGCCACTTCCTTAAGTACCCTGGGATGCAGACCATCAGGCCCTGGGCATTTATCTGCCTTCAGTCCCATCAGTCTACCCAATACCATTTCCTGTCTACTGTGAATTTCCTTCAGTTCCTCCGTCACCCCAGATCCTCTGGCCGCTAGTACATCAGGAAAATTGTTTGTGTCATCTTCAGTGAAGATGGATCCAAAGTACCTGTTCAACTTGTCTGCCATTTCCTTGTTCCCCAAAATAAATTCACCTTTTTCAGTCTTCAAGGGTCCAACTTCGGTCTTAACTAATTTTTTTCCTCTTCACTTACCTAAAGAAGCTTTTACTATCCTCCTTTATATTCTTGGCTAGCTTACCTCCGTACCTCATCTTTTCTCCATGTATTGCCGTTTTAGTTATCTTCTGTTACTCCAGCCCTTTGGCAATCAAATCTCTACAATGAGTGACACAAAATGGTGGAGTAACTCAGCTGATCAGACTGCTGAGTTACTTTGATTTTGTTCTTTTCATACCTTTAATTTCACTTGTTCTTAGTATCTTTGCATATCTCTAATTTCCCCTCTCCCCTGACCCTCAGTCTGAAGAAGGGCGTCAACCCAAAACGTCACCCATTCCTATTCTCCAGAGATGCTGCCTGACCCGCTGAGTTACTCCAGCATTTTGAGTCCGACTCCGGTGAAAGCCAGCATCTGCAGTTCCTTCCTATGCATTCCTCTGTGCCAGGTATATAGTTGAAAGGGTTTTTTAACCTTGTGTTCCATGTGCTATTAAACCTAATTGTGGCAGGTGATCAACTCCAGGGACTGACCTGACCTGATGGAGTTTAGTTTATCGTTACATTTAGTTAATGTAATGGGGAATTTCAATATACAAACGGTGTTTGGTTTGGGTTTGGGTTGAGAGAAATCTTTATACACCAAAAATCTCAAAGGGCGGCTCAATCTCAACTGGGATGGGTGCCAACCAGCTTCTGGAATGTGCGTTGTGTCCTTTTGAAAGGAGATTAAAATATTTTAAATTTATTCTGGCGAGCTAGGATGGGCTGAGTTGCTAATGGGCTGAGCACTGCAGCATTCGGTAGGCAAGTACCTGCGATGGGATTTCCCAACCTCAAAACACCTCTCTCTGCGGGATCCCGTTATACCTGCCCTAATTCTTTGAAGGAGCAGTCATAGAGTCATACCGCATGGAAACATGCTCCTTGGCCCAGCTCATCCATGTCCATTAAGATGTCTAATCTAAGCTAGCCCCATGGGCGTGCATTTGACATGTATCCCTCCAAACCCCCATTCCGATCCATACCTGTCCAAGTGTCCTTTCAATGCTGTTATTTGTACCTGGCTCAACCACCTCCTCTTGGGACTTGTTCCATATACTCATCACCCTCTGTGTGGAAAAACGTGCCCTTTGGGTTCCACTCGCTGATGCCGTCTAGTTCTTGATTCCCCGACCGAAGAGTCATACAAATGTTGCTAAAGTTAGTGTTGATGGTTGGGTCAATCAATCAATCAATTTTATTTGTATAGCACATTTAAAAACAACTTGCGTTGACCAAAGTGCTTCAAATCAGTGCAGTTACTAATGTGCTACATACACAGACCTAACAATACATACATAAACTGTTTACAGCGCCCCCTCAGAGGGCCTCAAAAACGCTAGGGAGCAGAAATAGGTGGGGAAACATAGAAACATAGGCCATTCGGCCCTTCGAGCCTGCACCGCCATTCAATATGATCATGGCTGATCATCCAACTCAGTATCCTGTACCTGCCTTCTCTCCATATCCCCTGATCCCTTTAGCCACAAGGGCCACATCTAACGCCCTCTTAAATATAGCCAATGAACTGGCCTCAACTACCTTCTGTGGCAGAGAATTCCACAGATTCACCACTCTGTGTGAATTTTCTTTTTCTCATCTCGGTCCTAAAAGACTTCCCCCTTATCCTTAAACTGTGACCTCTTGTTCTGGACTTCCCCAACATCGGGAACAATCTTCTTGCATCTAGCCTGTCCAACCGCTAAAGAATTTCTATAAGATCTCCCCTCAATCTTCTAAATTCGAGCTGAAAGGTGATGAGGGACATCCATAAACTGGCTTTGTGCCTGTGTTGCACTTTATTTTAAACATAGCCCTCCCTATTCTACCCCCACCCCAGCCCGCCACTCACACGGAAACCAGTGGTTGGAGAATGAATATGGCTTGGTGGTGCATGCTGTTTGGATAAGTACTTTCATACGTTCTCCGAGCAGATTTTCACTCGGGCGAATACAGGCCCAGTGCCGCCAAACCCACTCTTATGTTAGCCCAACGATTCCTGGGATCATTCGCCTAAACCTGGACCCTCTCCAATGCCAGCACATCCTTACTTGGACATGGAGCCTTAAGTTAACCAAATCGGCAAAGATACATGGAAAAGTTGTTTTATAATCTACTTAATGTACAATAATAATAATTGAGAGTGGATTTATAATATGCATCCCCCACAGCTGTGGCTTGCGTAGGGAAACCGTCTGTTGCCAACACAAGGGAAAAATAACACCCAATGCATCATGTGGACTCAACAGAGTTGGCAGCCCTGGTTGTATATTGTCCTGGAGGCTTTGCCAAGGCACCTTGGGTTCAGTAGCCAGGTCTAACCACCCTCCTTTTCCATATCCTACAATTGAATGGGGGGGGGGGGGGGGGGGAGGAATGATGGTCAAATAACATAAGGAGGGTAGTGCAAGAAAAAAAAAAGCATGCCGTCTTTCTAATGTCCCATTAATATTAAATTCCCCCCGACTGTTATTCAGAACAGTGCATGCAGCGATAGGTGGGAAAGTATGTTGAGATGGAAAGGGTGCACAGAAGATTGACGATGCTGTTGCCAGGACTCGAGGGTCTGAGCTACAGGTAGAGGTTGCGCTGGCCGGGACTATATTTCTTGGAGCGGAGGGATGATCTTGTAGAGTTGTACAAAATCATGAGGTAGACGCACAGAGTCCTCTTGCCCAGTGTAGGGGAATCAAGAACCAGAGAACATGGGTTTATTGTACGGCGGGGAAAATTTTACAGAAAACTGAGAGGTAACGTTTTCATGCAAAGGATGGTGGGTGTGTGGAACGAGCTGTCGGAGGAGGTAGTTGAGTCGGGTTCTATTGCAATGCTTAAGACATTCAAACAGGTACATGGATAGTTCACAAGTCCACCAGTTCGCAAGTTCATTTATTGTCCCATACACCAATTGGTGTGAAATTCACTGGCCAGGTCAGTCATACAATTTAATTTAATAGACAGGTTTAGAGGGATAGTGCAGGTTTAGAGGGATATGGGGCAAACGCAGGCAGGTGGGACTAGTGTAGATGGGACGCTAAGGAACACTAGTGTAGATGTGTACAGAGGAACTGCAGATGCTGGTTAAAACCGAAGATATACACAAAAAGCTGGAGCAACTCAGCGGGACAGGCAGCATCTCTGGAGAGAAGGAATGAATGGGTGACGTTTCGGGCCGAAACCTTTCTTCAGACCTTTCTTCGTGTAGATGTTGGTCGGTATGGGCAAGTTGGGTGGAAAGGTTTGTTTCCATAATGCATGACTCTAGCCCCAGAGGTCTGGCATGACTCGGTTGCAGTCAGCTCCTAGAATATTAAATGTCTCTTCCAGTTGCCTTAAATTTCTCTTGGTATCCTCATTTCATACCATGCCTGCATATCTCTATCTAATAAAATCTGGAGAACAATATTGCAAGTCTATGCACTTTATCACTGTATATTAATATATAGCTCTCTATGTAATTGTGCCATATTGCTGACTAATAAAGTTTGTAAGAAAAATCTAGTTTGGAAGCTTATGTATATTTTTGTTTGATATATTAAAATATAAATCTTATTACTTTATTGACGGCTGTTTTTATTGACATGTGAGTGTCACTCTCCGTCTGTTTTAAGTTTTGTTATCATCACGGTGGCGTGGCAGTAGTGTTTTTGCCTCACAGCGCCAGAGACCCGGGTTCGATCCTGACTACGGGTGCTGTCTGTACGGGGTTTGTACGTTCTCCCCGTAAACCACGTGGGTTTTCTCTGGAAGTTCCGGTTTCCTCCCACACGTTAAAGACGTACAGGTTTGCAGATTAATTGGCTTCGGTTTTTAAAAAAAATTGTCCCTAATGTGTTGGTGTGTGGGATCGGTGGCGGGCACGGACTCAATGGGCCAAAGGGCCTGTTTCCGTGCTGCATCTCTAAATTAAATTAAAATTAACAGACCGATATTGCAAGACTATGCACTTTATAACTGTATATACATATGTAGCTCTCTATGTAACTATGCCATATTGTTGAATAATATTAAAAGTTTGTAAGAAAAATCTAGTTTGGAAGCTTATGTATATTTCTGTTTGATATATAAAAGAATAAATCCTATTACTTTATTGACTTGGCTGCATTTTATTGACATTTGGGTGTTACCCTCCATCTGTTGTAAGATCGGTCATCATCAGTGACTTGACGATGTGAGTCGGGGTTAATACCCGTGGCCATGTATTGTCGTCCCACCTCTGTGCAAACCAAACGTTTCACCTTGCTGACAACTCTCTATGTTCTATGTTTCTATGACTGTTAGAGATACAGTGCGGAAACAGGCCCTTTGGCCCACCGAGTCAGCGCCCACCAGCGATCCCCATATACTAGCACTATCCCACACACTAGGAATAGTTTACAATTTTAACTGAAGTCAATTAACCCAAAAATGCTGACTCGCGATCACCTCGTACGCTAACCCGATCCTACACACTAGGAACAATTTAAGGGCCTGTCCTACCAGCATCCGACTCCATGCGAAGAGCGCGATCAAACTAGAAGCGGAGGTCGGGTGATCCCCTGTACAGGGCCGTTCCCACCAGCATGCGCCTGCATGCGGCAAGCGCGACCATACCGGCAGCGAGGGCCGCGCGGAGGTCGGGTGAGTGACGCAACGCGGCGCAAAGTGAGGCGAACTTGGAGCGAAGTCTTAAGGTAAGTTCGCCAGGACAGAGAGGGGCACACAAAGAGGGGCACAGAGGCACACACACAGAGGGCCACGGAGGCACCTACAGATAGGTTCACGGAGGCACGATGTTGGGGCGGTGTGTAATGCGTCGAGGCGACTGCGAGCCGACAAGCCGTTGCCACACGGAAGTTTTGAACGGTCAGTTTTTCGGAGCCCCGCACGATGTCAGGACGAACTCCGCACAATTCCGCACGGCTCCGGCGATCGAAGTTCGACCGACCCCGCAACGCCAGACGGCTCAAGCGACCACGTTACTCATCGCTTTGAATTGCATGCCGGTGGGACAGGCCCTTTACAATTTGTACCGGTGCCAATTAACCTACAAACCTATGTGTCTTTGGAGTGTGGGAGGAAACCGGAGCATCCGGAGAAAACCCAGACTGAGAACGTACAAACTCCATACAGACAGCACCCGTAGTCAGAATCAAACTCTGGTCTCTCGCTGTAACGCAGCAACTACTACTGCGTCACATTGTCGTCCTTAAATTAGTCTGTGAGTAACGGCCGACAGAAAGGAATGAATAATTTTGCTTTGGGTTTTGTCAGAAAATAGAACAAACAGCACAAGAACAGTTCCTTCAGCCCACAGTGTCTGTGCCGACCAATATATTAAGATCAACATTTGCCTGCGCGTGAGCCATATCCCTCCATTCCCTGCATATTGTGTGCAATTTTGGTCTCCTAATTTGAGGAAGGCCATTATTGCTATTGAGGGAGTGCAGCGTAGGTTTACAAGATTCATCCCGGGATGGTAGCACTGACATATGATGAAAGAATGGGTCGACTGAGCTTTTATTCACTGGAACTTAGAAGGATGAGAGGGGATCTTATAGAAACATATAAAATTCTGAAAGGATTGGACAGGCTAGATGCAGGAAGATTGTTCCCGATGTTGGGGAGGTCCAGGACAAGGGGCCACGGCTTAAGGATAAGGGGAAAATCCTTTAGGACCGAGATGAGAAAGACTTTTTTCACACAGAGAGTGGTGGGTCTCTGGAACTCTCTGCCACAGAGGGTAGTTGAGGCCAGTTCATTGGCTATATTTAAGAGGGAGTTAGATGTGGCCCTTGTGGCTAAGGGGATCAGGGGGTACGAGGAGAAGGCAGGTACGGGATACTGAGTTGGATGATCAGCCATGATCATATTGAATGGCGGTGCAGGCTCGAATGGCGGTGCAGAACCAGGGGTCACAGTTTAAGAATAAGGGGTAGGCCACTTAGGACTGAGATGAGGAAAACCTTTTCCACCCGGAGAGTTGTGAATCTGTGGAATTCTCTGCCACAGAATGCAGTGGAGGCCAATTCACTGGATGTTTTCGAGAGAGAATTAGATTTAGCTCTTCGGGCTAAAGGAATCAAGGGATATGGGAAAAAAAGCAGGAATGGGATACTGATTCTGGATGATTAGCCATGATCATATTGAATGGCGGTGCTGGCTCACAGGGCTGAATGGCGTACTCCTGCACCTATTTTTCTATGTTTCTATATCCATGTGCCTATTTAAAAACCTCTTAGACGCCTGTATTGTATCTGCCTCCACCACGATTCCTGGCAGCGTGTTCCAGGCACCGACCATCCTCTGTGTAAGAGATGAATAATATTGCTTCGGGGTTCTGATTAGCAAAGGCGTCAAAGGTTACAGGGAGAAGGCAGGAGAATGGAGTTGTGGGGGGAAAATAAATGAGCCATGATCAAATGATGATGGGGTAGACTCGATGGGCTGAATGGCCTAATTTTGCTGCGGATGATGTCTGTATGGAGTTTGTGTGTTCTCCTTGTGACCACGTGGGTGTTCTCCGGGTGCTCCGGTTTCCTCCCTTGTTCCAAAGATCTGCACGCTTCTAGGTTAATTGGCCTCTGTGAACATTGCCCCTAATGTGTAGTGTAAAGCGCCTGTCCCACCAGCATGCAACTCTATGCGATGAACGCGATCAAACTAGAAGCGGGGGCCGCGCGGAGGTCGGGTGATCCCCTGTACAGGGCCGTTCCCACCAGCATGCGCCCGCATGCGGCAAGCGCAACCAAACCGGCAGTAGGGGCCTTGCGGAGGTCGGGTGAGTGGCGCAACGCGGCGCAAAGTGAGGCGAACTTGGAACGAAATCTAACGTAAGTTCGCCAGGACAGAGAGGGACACAGAGAGAGGGGCACAGAGGCACACACACACACAGGGCCACGGAGCCACACACATAGAGGGTCACGGAGGCAATTACAAATAGGTTCACGGAGGCACGATGTTGGGGCGGTGTGTAGATGTCGAGGCGACAGCGAGCCGACAAGCCGTTGCCGCGCGGAATTTTTGAACATAGTCAGTTTTTCGGAGCCCCGCACGGTGTCGGGACGAACTCCGCACAATTCCGCACGGCTCCGGCGATCGAAGTGGGACCGGCCCCGCGACGCCGGACGGCTCAAGCGACCACGTTAGGTCGCGCTAATCGCGTAGAGTTGCATGCTGGTGGGACAGGCCCTTAAGGGGGATTGATGGTGGGCGCGGACTCGGTAGGCCAAAGGGCCTGATTCCACGTGGTATCTCTAAACTAAACTAAACGGCAGAAGAGAATGGCTCCCTGGAATATCTCTCTCACTCTCTCCTGGGTTGTTTCTCGTCTTTCACTTAAATAAGACTTTGGCATTTGGGTTTTAGACAATCATAACCAGTTCTCCTGGGAAACATGCAAACTCCGTACAGACAGCACCAGGGGCGGAAATATAACCATTTAATAACCATATAACAATTACAGCACGGAAACAGGCCTTCTCGGCCCTTCCAGTCCTTTCCGACCATTTATTTTCCCCTAGTCCCATCTACCTGCACTCAGACCATACCCCTCCATTCCCTTCCCGTCGATATATACCTATCCACTTTTCTTTTAAATGTTAAAATCGATCCTGCCTCCACCACTTCTGCTGGAAGATCATTCCACACAGCCACCACTCTGAGTAAAGAAGTTCCCCTTCATGTTACCCCTAAACTTCTGTCATTTAATTCTCATGTCATGCCCTCTTGTTTGAATCTTCCCTACCCTCAATGGGAAAAGCTTATCCACGTCAACTCTGTCTATCCCTTTCCTCATTTTAAAGACCTCAATCAATCCTAGGGGGGACGGGAGGGGACGGGGGAGGGGGTGGTGGTGGGGGCAGGGGGGATTGTTCCCCCCCCCTGCTTTGAGAGGTGGAGGACATTACCCCCCCCCCCCCCCATGTTTTGTAATCAAGACTTTATCAGAAGCTTTCTAAGGGCTGAATCGGCCCGTTCGCAGGGCTTTTCAGCGCCTGGCGCGGCTTCAAACGCAAACTGCTGCATCGAGGCGATTGAGGCTTCCGATGTTGAATCCCCCGCCAGGCGATGAAAGGCCCCGCGAGCTGGCCAATTCAAGACCCACGATTCGGGGCGGACGAAGCTGCTGTTGCTGGAGTTCGGAGTTGCTCACCAACCAGGTCAGCCCCCGATGTTACCGTCTACAGGGCCCACGGCCGAAGCCTCGCGGGTGTGCGCATGAGCGCCGGTGTGCGTGTGCAAGTGCGCGCGCGCCCCCCCCAAGAAATTGTGTCCCCCGCATGTTTTGATAGCGATTTCCGTACCTGGACAGCACCCACAGTCAGGACCGAACCCAGGTCTCGGGCCAGAGATAGAGAGATACAGAGAGAGCCACACGAAGGTCAACAGAGGGAGTGCACCCCACAGACAGCGAGCGATCACGACAGGGCAGATACCAGCACGGAGAGAACGTTGGCTGGACGGCAGAAGGCAAAGAGTTGCAATAAAGGCGCTTTTTCAGCTTGGCTGCCAGTGACCAGCGGAGCTCCGCAGTGGTCTGTGCTGGGGCCGCTGCTCTTCACGTTGTATATTAATGATTTGGACAATGGGGATTGAAAGCGTTGTGGCCACGTTGGCAGGTGATGCTAAGATATCGCCAACACTCATCCTCCCCCCCGCACCCTCTATCACGCACCGCCCTCCCCCCCCCACCCAATGCCCCCCACACGCATTCACCCCCTCCCCCACACTCACCCCCTCCCCTCAACACCACCACCCCCACACACACACACTCCCTCCCCCCACACCCACCTCCCCTCTCCCACTCCCCCCCTTCCCCCCACCCAAACCCCCCACACACATATCTAGCAAACAAGTTATCCAGCTATCCCTGTGTGGAGAGGGTGGCGGATTTCCGCTTCCTGGGAATCCATATTGAGGAGGACCTGACGTGGAGCGTGAACACCTCTGCGCTGCTGAAAAAGGTCCAGCAGAGACTGCACTTTCTGAGGGTGCTCAGGAAGAATAACATCACACAGAGACTGCTGCTGTCCTTTTATCGGTGCTCCATTGAAAGCATCCTAACATACTGTGTATGCGTGTGGTACACCAGCTGCACAGCGGCTCAGAGGAAAGCGCTCCAGAGGGCCATTGACAATGCCCAGAGGATTGTCGGCTTACCTTGGAGGACTTACACAGTTCCCGCTGCATCAAAAAATCCCAGAATATTATAAAGGACATTTCCCACCCCGGGCACTCCCTGTTTGAACTGTTGCCGTCAGGCAGACGGTACAGATCTACAAGGACGAGGACAAACAGACTTAAAAACAGTTTTTACCCCACTGCTATAAAGGCACTAAATGTAGTCGCCAAGGAACGCGGGGACTAAGGGACTGTGGTTGGTACACTGTGAAATCGACAGAAGGATGTAGGGTTGGGTGTTTATGCGTGGCTGTTTTTATATTTCATATTTATTTTAGTTGTTTATCTTTTTTAATATTTTACCTTGTATGTATCGTTAGCTTTTATGGTTTGAATGTTGCACTGACTAGCTGACATTTTTAAATTTCGTTGTACATGGTTCATGTTACAATGACAATAAAGAAACTATTCTATTCTATTCTCTAGATATCTAGTTATCTAGCTATCGAGATATCTAGCCCTGTAGCTATCAATCTAGCTATCTATCTACCTATATATCAGCTGACTACTTTTCTGTCTAGCTGTCTATCAATTCAGCTATCTATCTAGCTGGCTATATATATAACTATCTAGCTGTTTATCTGTGTGCCTATCTATGTAGATGGTTACCTAGATAACTAGCTATCTAGCCATTTGGTCACGTAGTCTGTAGCTACCAATCTAGCTATGAAAAAGGGCCTCGACCTTCATAGCTACCAATCTAACTGAAGAAGGATCTCGACCCGAAATGTTGCCTATTTCCTTCACTCCATAGATGCTGCCTCACCCGCTGAGTTTCTCCAGCATTTTTGTCTACCTTAGCTATCTATCAAGCTATCTGATTAGCAATCTATATATCTATCTAGCTAAGTGGCAAATCAGCTAACTAACTAGCTCTCTAGTTGCTATCTAGCGAGCCAGCTATTGTAACCAGCAAGCCCACCCATCCAGCCATCCAGCCATCTACTGATCTAGCCATCAGCCGTATCTTGCTATCTTGCTCTGTAACTTTCAATCAAGCTATATATTTATCTACATATCTAGCTGGTTAGATAGCTATCTTGCTATACCTGTCTCTCACCTATCTACCTAGCTAGCGAGCTAATTCTCCAGATAGCTAGATATCGCTAGATCCCGCCCTCGAGTGAGAGAGAGAGAGAGTGCTGCCTAGCTAACAAGAGATCTGGCTATCGTCCACTGGATGGCAATCTAGCCACCTAGTTATCCAGGTATGTAGCTCAGTCTAGCTAGCTAGTTATGCAGCTCAGTCTAGCTAGCTACCCAACTATCCAGTATGTAGCTCAGTATAGCTAGTTACCTAGCTTGCCAGTTTGTAGCCCAGTCCAGCTGGCTATCTAGATATCCAGTATGTTGCCATCTAGCTATGTACCTAGGTGTCCAATAGAAAATAGACAATAGACATTAGGTGCAGGAGTAGGCCATTCGGCCCGCTATTCAATGTGATCATGGCTGATAATCCCCAATCAGTACCCCGTTCCTGCCTTCTCCCCATATCCCCTGACTCCGCTATTTTTAAGAGCCCTATCTAGCTCTCTCTTGAAAGCATCCAGAGAACCTGCCTCCACCGCCCTCTGAGGCAGAGAATTCCACAGACTGACCACTCTCTGTGTGAAGAAGTGTTTCCTCGTTTCCGTTCGAAATAGCTTACTCCTTATTCAGTTTGTAGCCATCTTCCAATCTACCTAGTTATCCGGTATGTAGACATCTAGCAACCTATCTAGCTATCCAGTATGTAGCCTTCTAGCAAGCTATCCAGCCATCCAGTATGTAGCCTTCTAGCTAGCTACATAGCTATCCAGAATGTAGCCATCTTGCTAACTACCTAGCTATCTAGCTATCTAGCTATCTATGCTCAGTCTATCTAGCTATCCAGCTATGTTGAGAGAAGGGTTGAATGTGCAAGTGAGTGTGTGGTGGGATGGAGTGATTGTGGGGCGAGGGGATGAATGTGGGGGAGGGGGTGAGTATGGGGGGGGGGGGGGGGGGTTAGTGTGGGCGATATCTTAGCATCATCTGCCAACTTGGCCACAAAGCCTTCAATCCCCTCGTCCAAATCATTAATATACAACGTGAAGAGCAGCGGCCCCAGCACCGAGCCCCGTGGAACTCCGCTAGTCACTGGCAGCCTGAAAAAGCGCATTTTATTACCACTCTTTGCCTTCTGCCATCCAGCCAACCTGCTCTCCATGCTGGTATCTGTCCTGTGTGCGCTGTCTGTCCCTGTTGCTCTGGGCCGCGCGATCGCTCCCTCTCTATGGGGTGCGCTCCCTCTCTCCACCTACGCGTGGCGCTCCCACTCACTCTGTCTCTCAGAGGTGCTCTCTCTCTCTCTCTTTTTTTTTTTTTTTTTTTCATTTCAAAAACTTTATTCAACACAAATCATAAAATACAACACATCCAAACACAATCAAAAATCACACTATAATGAACAGATCATTGTAGTACAGCAGTACATTCATTTATAATCGCCTCAACCCCACGCGGCGACCAGCGCTGACGGAAGGCCTCCAGTGTCCCCGTGAACACCGCGTGTTCCCTCTCCAGGGACACACGTGCACGGACGTAGGCCCGAAAGAGGGGCAGGCAGCCGACTCTCGCCTGACCGTCGACCGCCCGCTGCCTGGACCCACGAATGGCCATCTTGGCCAGGCCGAGGAGCAAACCGACAGGTAAGTCCCCCCCCCACACTCGGCTCTCCCCACTCCCCGCCCTGTGTCCAAACACCAGGATTGTGGGGCTAAAATGCAGCCAGAACTTGAGGAACAGCCCCTTCAGATATTGGTACAGGGGCAGTAACCTCACACACTCCATATACACATGGAATACGGTCTCCTCCTCTCCGCAGAAAATACATGCGGCAGACGAGCCCGTGAACCGACTCAAAAGTTTATTACAAACCACCGCTCCATGCAGCACTCTCCACCCCAGGTCCCCAATATAAAGGGGTACAACTCCCTTATAGAAGGACCCCCACTGGGGCCCCCCGCCGCCTTCGGATGGTAACACCGTCCTCCATGGTGAGTCAGGACGGGAGACGAAGGCACGGTGGTTCAGAATGTGCAGGAGCATCCTGTACAGTGCGCGTCTCCTTGCATCACAAAATGGCATGCTGGTCATCTCAGAAAGGCAGCTCAGATTATGCGGAGCCGGAGGCCGAGAAATATCCCGAAGCCTAGGCCCGATGAGCAGATCTGACGGAGCAGGGGTAAGCTCTATCTGAACCACTCTAGGCTCGCGCCTCTCCTCGACAACCACCATGACAGGATGAGGACCAGCCACACCCGCAGCCACAACATCCCCCTCTCCTCGTGGAACAACACTCTGGCTGAACACCACCAAATTCCTCACTCTTAACACATCCCTATAGAAAACAGGCAAGCCCCTTAGAGCGGGTCGACTGACACCCGCCACCGGGAGCCGCGAGACCCCCCTTAGGCAACGACCCTGACGAAAAAAATACGTGGCCAGAGCGTGCCATCTGGGAGGGTTCTCTACATACATGTATCTCCGCAGAGTCCTGAGACGGAGAGCCGCCACCTGGGTGCGCACGCACACCAAGGACTGGCCGCCCTCCTCTAACGGAAGACTCAGGACCGCCGCGGAAATCCAATGCTTCCTATTTCCCCAAAAGAAATCCACCAGCTTCTTCTGTATAGCAGTTACAAATATAGAGGGCGGGACAAGAGTAGCCAGCCGGTACCATAACATAGAGGCCACCAGCTGGTTTATGACCAGCACCCTCCCCCGAAAGGAGAGAACTCCAAGCAGGCCTGACCAGCGCCCCAGCCGAGCAACCACCTTCGTCTCCAACTCTTGCCAGTTTGCCGGCCAAACATCCTCAGTGGGACTCAGGTACACCCCCAGATAGAGGAGGTGCGTGGTACTCCACGCATACAATGCCATCTCCTCCGGCAGGGAGTCTACCCGCCACTGACCCACCAAAAGTCCAGAGCACTTACTCCAGTTAATCCTAGCAGAAGATGCAGCCGAGAATATCTCCTGGCAGTCACGCATCCTCCGCAGGTCACCAGGATCAGTGAACATAAGAAGTACGTCATCGGCATACGCCGATAGAATCACCTCAACCCGCGGGCCAGGTAGGGCCAGGCCTGTCAACCTCCTCCGAAGAAGACACAGGAACGGCTCCACACAGACCGAATACAACTGGCCCGACATAGGGCACCCCTGGCGGACCCCCCTCCCAAAATGAAAAGGAGATAGCACCGCGCCATTAACCTTTACAAGACACTCCGCAGCAGCGTACAAAAGCCGGACCCGGGCCACGAAGTGTGGTCCAAACCCAAACGCTTGCAACGTCCCAAATAGGTATTCATGCTCTACCCTATCAAAAGCCTTCTCCTGATCAAGAGACAGAAAAGCAGCTGACTCACCAGTACCCTGGACTAAATGAATCAGGTCCCTAACCAGGTGGATGTTATCCTGGATGGACCGGCCAGGGACTGTATAAGATTGATCAGGATGAATCACTTGATGCAGCACGGAGCCCAGGCGATTTGCCATTGCCCGTGCAAAAATTTTATATTCTGTGCAAAGGAGAGAGACTGGACGCCAGTTCTTCAACAAACGGAGTTCGCCCTTCTTAGGCAGCAAGACAACAACCGTCCTACGCCACGAGAGAGGCATCACTCCAGTCGCCAGGCCCTCCCCCAGAACCAACATATAGTCACCCCCTAGGACGTCCCAGAATGCTCTAACAAACTCCACCGTCAACCCATCCAGCCCGGGGGACTTACCCCTCCTGAGCTGATGCAAGGCGCGAGTCAACTCCTCCAAAGATAAGGGGCCATCAAGAAGATCAGCCTCCCCCCTATCTACGGTCGGTAGACCCTCCCACAGATCTTGCTGAGCCTCCACACTGAATCCTTCCGCAGAGAACAGGGACCCATAAAAGGACCTAACCAAGGCATTAATCCTCTCTGGATCAGTGACAGAGGAGCCGTCATCTGCAAGCAACTCCACGAGCTGTTTTCGAGCTCCCCGCCCCTTCTCCAAAGAGAAAAAGAAAGGCGACGCTCGGTCCAGCTCGTGCAGCATCTGGACCCGAGACCTCACATAAGCGCCTCGAGATCGCTCAAGCAGCAGACTCCTCAAAACCTCCTTCTTCCTCTGAAACTCTCCCCATTCGCTGGAGTCTTCACCAAACTGACCAAGGCGAGACTCAGCGTCCTGTATCTCCCTCTCCAGCTTCTCGACCGCTGAGTCCCGCCTCCCAGTCGACCCCCATGTATATTCCTTACAAAAGAGACGGATGTGAGCTTTACCCACATCCCACCACTGCCTAAGGGAAGAGAAGCACCTCTGCCTCTCTCTCCACTTCACCCAAAACCGAGTGAATGACTCCCGGAAACACCGATCCTCCAGCAGCCTGTTGTTAAAGTGCCAGTACGCGGACCCAGCCCGAGCGCACGCTGGATTGAAATCCACACGCACCAGACAATGGTCCGAGCACGGCACCAGCCGCATTGAGGCCACTGAGACACGGGAAACAAACGCTCGGGAAATATAAAACCGATCAATGCGGGAACCACCGCCCTCAGACCTCCGCGAAAAAGCAGTGGAATCAGGGTGAAGGTCCCTCCAAACATCAACCAACTCAAAGGAGTCAATCAAGCCTCTCAGCTTCTTCGCTACAGCAGGCGCACACTGAGTACCAGAACGGTCCCGCACCTCAAGTGTGCAATTAAAGTCCCCACCAAGGAAGACACACTCTCCCCTATCAATAGTGCCCAACAGAGCATTCACCTCCCGAAGCAGGCCGGCCTGCATCGTGCCGGAGCTAGGGGCATACACGTTAATGAAATGCAACGGCATGCCATCCAGGCTCACGGCCAGATGGAGCAAACGTCCTGGCACCACTTCCTGCACTTTTAAAATGCTTGGCAGAAAATTTGGGGCCAACAGAAAAGCCACCCCACTCGAATTTGAGCTGAGATGGCTCATATAAACCCTCCCTTCCCACTCCAGTTGCCAGGTAGGTTCATCACTAGCAACGGTATGTGTCTCTTGCAGATAACAAACTGCAAATCTCCCCTCCCTTAGGGCTGATAAGAGCTGAAATCTTCGAAAACTCGCTCTACTCCCATTTAAATTTAATGTAGCTACTGTGAATGTGTAGACACATTAGATTGTGACCCTCACACTCCCTGTAGTCACAGGAGCTCCTTTTTTGAGGACCTTCAACAAACCCCAAAACTGCCCCAAATCCGAGTCAGAAAGACCACTATCCTTGTTACTAAGGATAGCCTCGAGACTCGCCTGCACATCTAGCCAATCCTCCCACCGCCTTGTAGCGGCAAACCATAATGTTTTGGGAGCACGGCTTATTTTTAAGAACTCTCGCACCTCAACAATAAGCTTCGCCTCAGACACGGCCTTGGAGTCTGGGCTCGCAGCCAACCCGCTCGCACCTGAATCAACAACCTCAGAAAGACCAGAACTGTCTGACAAATCACTCTCTGTGCCCCCCCCACTGGCCGCATCGCTGTCCTCCTCCACAGCCATGACACGACCACCCGGATCAATGCTGGGGGTGGGTCCCAACACCCCTGCCTGAGACTCGCAGCCCTCTGAATGGCTGGGCTCCTGCACGCTACCATCACCCTCCTCCTCTGGGCCTGGGGAAGCAACAACAAGAGGCATCCCCAGGGCCTGTGGAACACTGGCACCCTCGGAGTCTGAAAGAGGATCACGTCCCATAACAGCCCTGACCTCCACATCATCCAGAGTGCCCTCTCCACAGGCATCACCCAGAGAATCACCACCTGCCATTAACCTCACCCCAGACAACTCATCCGGTGAGGCATCCCGCCCCCCAGCACCTCCACTGGCACTGATATGGAGCACAGACTTGAACGACAACACCCCCGAAACTCCCCCCTCAGCCTGACTCTGCGCATCCCCCGTCACAGAGGGCACACTACCAGAGGAGCCAACCACGTCACCTAACGTGCTAGCACCCTCAGTAGGCCTCTGAAACGAGGGGACCTCATCCGACCCAGAGGGTACACCCCCAAGGGAGCTAACCACAGCACCCGCCGAGATAACTCCCTCAGAGGGCCCCTGAGATGAAGGGACAGACTCCCGCCCAGTGGACCTACCTCCACCGGAATCAACTTCAGCACCCAGTCCGGTGACACCCGCTGTAGATCCATGAAGAGAAGGCCCAACCACCGACCCAGAAGACACCGGGTCAAGACCACTTTCAGCCACCTCAGTGGTGGAAAGCCCGGAGAAAGACATCCCCTTCGCTCTGGACCCACGCCCTTCCTCCTCTTCACCAGGCAGATGCCTCCTTTTAGTCCCACTCGCATGCGGAGGTGCGGTAACCTCCATAAGGGAAGGGTCATCCGCCTCCACATTACCCCCAACCACTTTGCCACCCACACGTTTAGGCTTCTTTACCCCCTTCCGAGCCACCACAACTCCCCCCTGGGCCCCAGCAGGTGCAGTCTGCACCACACTGGAGCTAAACTCACCCGATTGCACTTTCTTCGCTCGGGCGGCCCTATCCCTCTCCTTCTTCTTATTGTGCTTCCCCTGCTTCTCCCAAAACCCCCCCTCAACACTCCCCTCCTCCTGCGCCCCACCTCCATCCACCGCCACAGGCGCAAGACGTAGGGGACGTGGGGGGCTTGGGCTCTCACTGCCCAGGGTCCCCAAAGCGGAACCTCTGGACCCAGAAGGCTTAGCACTGCCGCCCCGGGTCACCAAGGCAGAACTGGCAACCTCAGCCGGGTCAGCAGTACCACCCCGCGCCGCTGAGGTTTGACAAGCCACCCCAGATGGGCCAGCAGTGCTTTCCTGGGCCACTGCACTAGAACCTCTAGCAGTGCCCCCGCGAAAAAGACACTCCCTACGGAGATGTCCAAATTCGCCGCACGCATGACACCGTGCCTTTCCCCAACTCCAACGCACGGTTCTGGGTACACCCTTATGGACCACCTCAAAACTCCCCTCAGCACCATCCCCCTCACCCACCTTCATGAACACCCTCCTCTTGAAACTGAAGACCCCTTTTTCCTCCGGGTCCCCCCCGGGATGCAAGAGACGAAAACATTTAGACCGCACCTCCCCGAACTTGGACAGGTGTGGAATAAGCACTGCATCCGAAAAATAAGTGGGGCAGCTCCGCAGGAGAACCGGTCTCACCCTGGATACCCACGGATCCACCTGTACGTGGACCCCCCCCACTGAGATCCCCTCCTCCAACGCTCGGGCCACACACTCCCGGGTCTTAAGTATCATCTCCACCTTTCCCCTTTCGAGCTCAGAAGAGACAATAGCCCCCCTCCCAAGAAGTTCATTCATGGCCTTCGTAATTACCCCCCTCGACATCATAGGCCCAGTTTGAACAGAAATACCAAAACTGTCCCCATCCAAGTCAACATGAGGCTCAAGCTCAGATGGCCTCGCACCCGCCACTGATGCCGTCGCTGCGTAGGTCCGGACCTTCGGCCGCGCCCCTTCCATCGCCATCCTCACAGAGGCACAAACCAGCTCCAAGCCCCTCAGCAGCACAGCTCCAAGTTAAGTCCCAGAGACAGTCACAGTCAAAGACAGGCAGCAGAAAACAGAAACCTCCAGCTGAAGCAGGAAAGTCCCCAGGTTCGTCCACAGCCAAGAGCAGCTTACGGGAAACTCGATCCCAGTCGCGCTGGACGCAAAAGTACCTTCTTCACATTAAGCCAGGCAGCCGCACTGAGCAAAATGACTTTAGGGCAGAGAAGCGGTGCCAAAACGACAAAGACACCGCACAACTTCAGCCCACTGAGATCACAGGCACTCTTGGCAATCCGCCAACGCCAACCGCACCCTCGACAATGTGGAGAAACTCAGGAATCTTCACACAGATGGAGGCTCCCCAGACCAGAGAAAAGCTTCAACAGCCCAACAATAAGTTGAACTATGAAGCCCCCCTGGGTCTGTGCCCTCTCCAACGACAAAATCCTGGAAAGGCTGCTCCAATCCTTCTCAACTGCAGAGCTGAGAAGAAAACACGACCTCTCTCTCTCTCTCTCTCTCTTTCTCTCTCTCTCTCTCTCTCTCCCCCCCCCCCCCCCCCCCCCCACACAGGGCCAGATAACTAGATGGTTGGATGGCTAGTTGGCTACATAGTGGATAGCTGGTTAGACGGTTAGAGGTGTAACTGGCTGCATGGCTAGTCTGCGTGCTGGCAAGCTGGCTAGCTGGCTAGAGGTCTAGACGGCTGTGGCAAGAAGGCTAGAATGCTAGATACCTGGGCTAGATGGATATGTAGCCAGGTAGGGGGTTACACAAAAAGCTGGAGGAACTCAGCGGGTGCAGCAGCATCTAAGGAGCGAAGGAGATAGGCGACGTTTCGGGTCGAGCCCCTTCTTCAGACTGTAGCCAGGTAACTTGATAGCTAGCTAGCTAAGTCTCGACCTGAAACGACACCCATTCCTTCTATCCAGAAATGTTGGATGTCCCTTGCACTTCAACTCCCCCTCCCATTCCGTATCCGACCTCTCGGTCCTGGGCCTCCTCCACGGCCAGAGTGAGCAACACCGCAAGTTGGAGGAACAGCACCTCATATTCCGCTTGGGGAGTCTGCATCCTCTGGGCTTAAACATTGAATTTTCTCAATTCTGTTAACCCAGGCTGCCTCCTCCCCTTCCCACCTCTCCCTCAGCCCTCGGGCCCTGGCATTCCCTCTCTCTCTATCTCTCCCCCACCCAAGTCGCACTAGCTTCTCATTTTCACACTACAAACAGCTTACAATGGCTTGTTTCCTTTATCATCGATACTGTTTTGCATATCTTTCACTCGTTGTTCTTTATCTCTCCACATCACTGTATATATCTCTCGTTTCCCTGATCCTTGACCAGTCTGAAGAAGGGTCTCGACCCGAAACGTCGCCTATCTCCTTCGCTCCTTAGATGATGCTGCACCCGCTGAGTTTCTCCAGCTTTTTGTGTAACCCTCGATTCTCCAGCATCTGCAGTTCCTTCTTTAACAACAGGTTGCATGTCCCGCTGAGTCACTCCAGCATTTTGTGTCTATCTTTGTTATTTATTTATGTCTATCTATTTATCTAGATCTATGCAGATGTAGCTACAACTCACTCTCTCTCACGTGGCCCACTAGGGGGCGTGCGAGACGGAGAGCAGCGGCCCCAGCGCCGACCCCTGGGGGTCTCCATTAGCCACTGGCAGCCAACCGGAAAAAATGCCTTTTATTGCAACTGAACACAATATACACATCCCTGTGCCTATCTAAAAGCCTCTTAAATGCCACTGTTGTATCTGACTGATATGCACATCACCACCCCCTAGCGATTCGTTCTGGGCACCCAATAACTTCTCTGTAAAAATCAAATTGCTCCACAAACCATATAACCATATAACCATATGGTAATTACAGCACGGAAACAGGCCTTCTCGGCCCTTCCAGTCCGTGCCGACCATTTATTTTCCCCTAGTCCCATCTACCTGCACTCAGACCATACCCCTCCATTCCCTTCTCGTCCATATACCTATCCACTTTACTTTTAAATGTTAAAATCGATCCTGCCTCCACCCTTCTGCAGGAAGATCATTCCACACAGCCACGACTCTCTGAGTAAAGAAGTTCCCCCTCATGTTACCCCTAAACTTCTGTCCCTTAATTCTCATGTCATGCCCTCTTGTTTGAATCTTCCCTACCCTCAATGGGAAAAGCTTATCCACGTCAACTCTGTCTATCCCTTTCATCATTTTAAAGACCTCAATCAAGTCCCCCCTTAATCTTCTGCACTCCAAAGAATAAAGACCTAACTTGTTCAACCTTTCTCTGTAACTTAGTTGCTGGAACCCAGGCAACATTCTAGTAAATCTCCTCTGTACTCTCTCTATTTTGTTGACATCCTTCCTATAATTAGGCGAACAAAATTGTACAAAATTGTAAGGTCATAAGGAATAGGAGTAGAATTAGGTACTTTGGCCTACATTAGGAAACATCCTCTTGACATCCACTCTATCCGGGCCTTTCACTATTCTGTATGTTTCAATGAGGTCCCCCCCTCATTCTTCTAAACTCCAGCGAGTACAGGCCCAGTGCCGACAGACGCTCATCATAGGTTAACCCAACTCATTCCTGGGATCACCTGGGATCACCTCATCACCTCGACGCAGGAGAAGAACAAAGACCAGGGAAGAGATAAGACTCTTGCCTTCCATCACAGTGAGGAGGTGTTTGGAGATTCACTGTGATGGATGTTTGTGTGAAACTGTGCTAATTGGGTGTTATGTTTATTTCACCGTTACGGCTGCAGGGAACGAAATTTCGTTCAAACCTCTGTTTCTTTGAATGACAATAAAGGCAACTTGTATTTGTATTTGTATTATCGATGTCTGTGCTACACACAATGCGAAGACCAGCTCTTATCCGTCTTCTCATTATCCTTATCGCTCCCTTCCCTGCATATCCGTGTCCCTCTCCATCCTCACTACTTTCTACAGGGGCACCATAGAGAGTATTCTGACCAGCTGTATCTCTGTCTGGTTTGGGGACTGTGGAGCCTCCGACTGGAAGTCTGTGCAGAGATTGGTGAGGACAGCGGAAAAAATCATCGGGACCTCTCTCCCCTCAATCGGGGATATTGCGACCAAACGTTGCGTGTCTAAGGCCAGCAGTATTATAAAAGACCCCACACATCTCCATCACGGACTGTTCACTCTGCTGCCCTCGGGAAAAAGATATCGCAGCATAAGGAGCAGAACATCAAGGTTCTGCAACAGCTTCTTCCCACGAGCCATCAGACTCCTGAATGCCATGTAATGGGCTGCCACCATTGTCTATTTATCCTTTTATCCTTTTTATCCATGCCTATCCTTCTGTTAATTTACCGTGTTGCACAGGGAGCCAAATGCAACGTAATTTCGTTTGGAACTGCATATATCAATGTATTTCTAAATGACAATAAAGTTTGTTTGACTTGAAAGGTCTTTTTAAATGCTACTATCGTACCTGCCTCAACACCAATACCCCAGTGCCAGTCACGGGCACTCACTACCCACTCCGTAAAAAAAAAACCCTTTTGCCCACTCACCGTCAACCTCTGCCCTCTAGCCTTTGACATTTTCACCATGGGGGGGGGGAAAAGTTTTTGATCTTATCTACATCTCATAATTTGATGCACAACACCTCAAACTCCAGGTTCACCAGGTCACAGGGAGAACATAACATCCAGAACAACAACCCCCCCCCCCCCACCCTCAATACCTGCTCTTACTACCCCTGCTACCAGTTTCCACTAAATTGTCTTCAAATTAACTTACTCTAACAAATATTAACCATATAACCATATAACAATTACAGCACGGAAACAGGCCTTCTCGGCCCTTCCAGTCCATTTATTTTCCCCTAGTCCCATCTACCTGCACTCAGACCATACCCCTCCATTCCCTTCCCGTCCATATACCTATCCACTTTACTTTTAAATGTTAAAATCGATCCTGCCGCCACCACTTCTGCTGGAAGCTCATTCCACACGGTCACCACTCTCTGAGTAAAGAAGTTCCCCCTCATGTTACCCCTAAACTTCTGTCCCTTAATTCTCAAGTCATGCCCTCTTTAAACCCTCTCATCCTGTCTTCCACTTATCCTAATGCATCATAAAACTCATAACACCACAAAAATCAACCTTGCATATAACCAGGGTTACACTTACACAGAATACACTTACAAAGTAAATATAAGATTGACATAAAAAGCTGGAGTAACTCAGCGGGACAGGCAGCACCTCTGGGGAGAAGGAAGGGGTGACGTTTCGGGTCCCGCTTTTTACTCCAGCTTTTTATGTCTATCTTTGGTTTAAACCAGCATCTGCGGTTCCTCCTTACACAAAGAAAATATGTTAGGTCCAGAACCAGGGGCCACAGTTTAAGAATAAGGAGTAAGCCATTTAGAACGGAGATGAGGAAACATGCTTTCTCACAGAGAGTGGTGAGTCTGTGGCGGTGGAGGCAGGTTCCCTGGATGCTTTCAAGAGAGAGCTAGATAGGGCCCTTAAAAATAGCGGAGTCAGGGAATATTGGGAGAAGGCAGGAACGGGGTACTGATTGGGGATGATCAGCCATGATCACATTGATCTATTGTGCTGAAATGGATCGAAGAATTCCCAAAAAAGGACAAATTTCTCCACATGAATAATTGCACCAGCCAGGATTCCAGTGACTAGGGAACCTACGGTAATTACAGGAAGATCCTGAGGGAGGGGTCTTTATGGAACAGGAGTGAAGCCAAAGTGAAGTTGCAGAATCTGTTACGTAAGGTTCTGGGAACATGACTCATGGCATCACCAGCATTGGGAGCAGAAGCGTGGGAAGCAGAGGGCACACCTGCAATGATGCGTGGGAAGCAAAGGACACACCTGCATTGTTCGGGATGTTCTCCAACATAAGCAGGTTTAAGACCAGCACATACTGGGAACACAGAGATGCAAGTTCAAGTTCAAGTGAGTTCAAGAAGGCATTGCATGAGAATTAAGGGACAGACGTTTAGGGGTAACATGAGGGGGGACTTCTTTACTCAGAGAGAGGTGGCTGTGTGGAATGAGCTTCCAGCAGAAGTGGTGGAGGCAGGATCGATTTTAACATTTAAAAGTAAAGTGGATAGGTATATAACATATAACATATATAATATATAACAATTACAGCACGGAAACAGGCCATCTCGGCCCTTCAAGCCCGTGCCGAACAACTTTTTTCCCTTAGTCCCACCTGCCTGCACTCATACCATAACCCTCCATACCCTTCTCATCCGTATGCCTATCCAATTTATTTTTAAATGATACCAACGAACCTGCCGCCACCACTTCCACTGGAAGCTCATTCCACACCGCTACCACTCTCTGAGTAAAGAAGTTCCCCCTCATGTTACCCCTAAACCTCTGTCCCTTAATTCTAAAGTCATGTCCTCTTGTTTGAATCTTCCCTATTCTCAAAGGGAAAAGCTTGTCCACATCAACTCTGTCTATCCCTCTCATCATTTCAAAGACCTCTATCAAGTCCCCCCTTAACCTTCTGCGCTCCAGAGAATAAAGACCTAACTTATTCAACCTATCTCTGTAACTTAGCTGTTGAAACCCAGGCAACATTCTAGTAAATCTCCTCTGTACCCTCTCTATTTTGTTGACATCCTTCCTATAATTGGGCAACCAAAATTGTACACCATACTCCAGATTTGGTCTCACCAATGCCTTGTACAATTTTAACATTACATCCCAGCTTCTATGTTCAATGCTCTGATTTATAAAGGCTAGCTTACCAAAAGCTTTCTTTACCACCCTATCTATATGAGATTCCACCTTCAAGGAACTATGCACGGTTATTCCCAGATCCCTCTGTTCAACTGTATTCTTCAATTCCCTACCGTTTACCATATGGAAGGGGAATGGAGGGCTATGGTCTGAGTGCAGGTAGATGGGACTAGGGGAAAATAAATGTTCGGCACGGACTGGAAGGGCCGAGAGGGCCTGTTTCTATGCTGTAATTGTTATATGGTTATATGGTTATTGTCATATGTCCCTGATGGGACAATGACATTCTTGCTTGGCTTCAGCACAACCAAACATAGTAGGCATTGACTACAAAACAGATCAGTGTGTCCATATACCATGATATAAATATATACACACATGAATAAATAAACTGATAAAGTCCAAATAACAGATAATGGGTTATTAATGATCAGAGTTTTGTCCGAGCCAAGTTTAATAGCTTGATGGCTGTGGGGAAGTAGCTATTCCTGAACCTGGTCATTGCAGTCTTCAGGCTCCTGTACCTTCTACCTGAAGGTAGCAGAGAGATGAGTTTGTGGCCAGGGTGGTGTGGGTCCTTAATGATACTGCCAGCCTTTTTGAGGCAGCGACTGTGATAGATCCCCTCGATGGAAGGAAGGTCAGAGCCGATGATGGACTGGGCAGTGTTTACTACTTTTTGTAGTCTTTTCCCCTCCGGGGCGTTCAAGTTGCCGAACCAAGCCACGATGCAACCGGTCAGCAAGCTCTCTACTGTGCACCTGTAGAAGTTAGAGAGAGTCCTCCTTGACAAACCGACTCTCCGTAATCTTCTCAGGAAGTAGAGGCGCTGATGAGCTTTCTTGATAATTGCATCAGTGTTCTCAGACCAGGAAAGATCTTCAGAGATGTGCACGCCCAGGAATTTGAAGTTCTTGACCCTTTCAACCATCGACCCGTTGATATAAACGGGACTGTGGGTCCCCATCCTACTCCTTCCAAAGTCCACAATCAGTTCCTTGGTTTTGCTGGTGTTGAGGGCCAGGTTATTGTGCTGGCACCATTTGGACAGTCGCTCGATCTCTCTTCTATACTCTGACTCTTCCCCATCAGTGATACATCCCACAATAGATACAGACGCGGCTTAAAGGAGATTGATGGAAATATTAAACAAGTCAGGAAGCACCTGCAGAGGGTGAAACGCCATTAAAGTTTCATCTTAATTACTCGACGGCAGAACTGGGGTGGCGCAGCGAGGTTCGATCCTGGCTACGGTGCTGTCTGTACAGTGTTTGTACGTTCTCCGAATGCTCCGGTTTCCTCTCATATTCCAAAGACATGCAGGAGTTGTAGGTTAATTGTGTTAATTGTCCTGAGAGTTTAGTTTAGAGAAACAGCGTGGAAACAGGCCCTTCAGCGAGTCCATGCCGCCCAGCATTGCCTGCCCATTAACACTATCCTACACACACACATCTGGGACAATCTTACACATACACCAAGGCAATTAACCTTCAAACCTGTACGTCTTTGGAGTGTGGGTGGAAACCGGAGATCTCGGAGAAAATCCACGCAGATCCCGGGGAGAACGGAACGTACAAACTCTGCACAGACAGCACCCATGGTCGGGATCGAACCTGGGTCTATGGCACTGCAACTGCTGCAATGCCCCTGTCCCACTTAGGAAATCTGAACGGAAACCTCTGGAGACTTTGCGCCCCACACAAGGTTTCCGTGCGGTTCCCGGAGGTTTTTGTCCTCCGGCAACCACCCTCAACTAGCATCGCAACCGGCTTCGACTAATAAATTACCGATTTTTAAAACGGAAACCACCTTCGACCATTAGGGAGACCGACAAAAACCTCCGGGAACCTCCGGGAACTGCACGGAAACCTTGGGTGGGGCGCAAAGTCTCCAGAGGTTTCCGTTCAGGTTTCCTAAGTGGGACAGGGGCATTAAGGCAGCAACTCTACCGCTGTGCCACCGTGCCGCGCGACGTGTGTAGGATAGTGCTAGTGTACGGGTATTTGCTGATCAGCATGCACTTGTATCCGCTCTGTATTACTACTAAACTAAACTAAACTGACAGAAGTTAGATAGAACTAAATTTTAAGAAGAGGAGGAAGGAAGCAGAGTAAAGAAAAGAAGGGTGGAGACAAAAAGCGACTGGTTGACACATTTGCCGTGGTATTTGCTGAATCAAGATGGTGAAGGCTGATGAATAACAAGTGGTGTGTTTGCATAAACTGGAAATACGAGGAGACAAACTAAATCCGAAGTTACCAGAAGCGGAGAGAGAAAAAAAAAAGTGTCTGAAATGAGTAATACGAAGCTGGATTACACAAAATCAATTAAAAATATGGAATAGTTGCTGAAAGTCCAACATAAATTTGAGTTTGAGTTGAGTGTATTGTCAGGTGTACTGAGGTACAGTGAAAAGCTTTTGTTGCGTGCTATCCAGTCAGCGGAAAGACAATACGTGATTACAATCGAGCCGTCCACGGTGTACAGATACATGATAAGGGGGAAAGTAAACAATGCTGCTGTCGGAGTAGAGGTTTGACAGAGTGGAGCGATTGTATTGTGCGACTGCTGATCCACTTCTGGGGCCAGTCGCCTGGGCTTGGGAGCCACCTTGGATCAGTGGCAAGTCACATCAAGTTTGAAGATGTAAGAGGGCTTGTAGACGAAAACAAGGATGTAATGTCGAGGCTCTATAAGGCGCTGGTCAGGCCGCATTTGGAATATTGTGAGCAATTTTGCGCACCATATCTGAGGAAGGATGTGCTGGCTCTGGAGAGGGTCCAGAGGAGGTTTACAAGAATGATCCCAGAAATGAGTTGGGTTAACCTATGATGAGCGTCTGTCGGCACTGGGCCTGTACTCGCTGGAGTTTAGAAGAATGAGGGGGGACCTCATTGAAATATACAGAATAGTGAAAGGCCCGGATAGAGTGGATGTAGAGAGGATGTTTCCTAATGTAGGCCGAATTACCTAATTCTACTCCTATTCCTTATGACCTTACAATTTTGTACAATTTTGGTCGCCTAATTATAGGAAGGATGTCAACAAAATAGAGAGAGTACAGAGGAGATTTACTCAAAGTCAAACAAACTTTATTGTCATTTAGGAATACATTGATATATGCAGTTCCAAACGGAATTACGTTGCATTTGGCTCCCCGTGCAACACGATAAATTAACAGAAGGATAGGCATGGATAAAAAGGATAAAATGATAAATAGACAATGGTGGCAGCCCATTACATGGCATTCAGGAGTCTGATGGCTCGTGGGAAGAAGCTGTTGCAGAACCTTGATGTTCTGCTCCTTATGCTGCGATATCTTTTTCCCGAGCCATCGGGAAAAAGATACAAGAATGCAATACTAGAATGTTGCCAGGGCTCCAGCAACTAAGTTACAGAAAAAGGTTGAACAAGTTAGGTATTTATTCTTTGGAGCGCAGAAGGTTAAGGGGGGACTTGATTGAGGTCTTTAAAATGATGAAAGGGATAGACAGAGTTGACGTGGATAAGCTTTTCCCATTGAGGGTAGGGAAGATTCAAACAAGAGGGCATGACATGAGAATTAAGGGACAGAGGTTTAGGGGTAACATGAGGGGGAACTTCTTTACTCAGAGAGTGGTGGCTGTGTGGAATGATCTTCCTGCAGAAGTGGTGGAGACAGGATCGATTTTAACATTGAAAAGTAAAGTGGATAGGTATATGGACGGGAAGGGAATGGAGGGGTATGGTCTGAGTGCAGGTAGATGGGACTAGGGGAAAATAAATGGTCGGCATGGACAGGAAGGGCCGAGAAGGCCTGTTTCCGTGCTGTAATTGTTATATGGTTATATGGTTATAATATTATTGTGCCTGGAAAATTGCAATACAACTCAAGCAGCAGATGAACATATTTCCTACCGGCAATGAAAGAGGCAAGAGTAATAAATGGAATGCAGATGTTGGAATCTGGCCATTCGGCCCGCCAGTAAGCTAGTCTGTCACCTCTGTCTATTAATGTCACTTCAATCACTTACACTTGGGACAATATTATAATGAATTTTATTTATAAATGTTATAGTAATAAGTAACAATCACTGAGTGATCAAAGGACAAACATAGCAAGTACAGGTACATAATTTGTTGAAAGTGGTACCACAGGTAGATAGGGTGGTCAAAAAGGCTTTTGCAACATGTGCCTTCATCAGTCGGAGTGTTGAGTATAGAAGACTCTGTATAGGGCTCTGGTAAGACCACATCTGGAGTATCGTGTATAGTTTTGGTCTCCTAATTTGAGGAAGGACATCCTTGTGATTGAGGCAGTGCAGTGTAGGTTCACGAGATTGATGGTGGGACTGTCATATGAGGAAAGATTGAAAAGACTAGGCTTGTATTCACTGGAGTTTAGAAGGATGAGGGGGGATCTTATAGAAACATATAAAATTATAAAAGGAGTGGGCAAGCTAGATGCAGGAAAAATGTTCCCAATGTTGCTCGAGTCCAGAACCAGGGGCCACAGTCTTAGAATAAAGGGGAGGTCATTTAAGACTGAGGTGAGAAAAAAAACATTTTCACCCAGAGAGTTGTGAATTTGTGGAATTCCCTGCCACAGAGGGCAGTGGAGGCCAAATCACTGGATGGAGTTAGATAGAGCTCTAGGGGCTAGTGGAGTTAAGGGATTTGGGAGAAGGCAGGCATGGGTTATTGATTGGGGACGATCAGCCATGATCACAATGAATGGCGGTGCTGGCTCGAAGGGCCGAATGGCCTCCTCCTGCACCTATTGTCTATTTTTCTATGTTTCTAAGACAAATAAAATTGACTGACTTTGACTTTTGACTTTGAAGTTGGGAGGTCATGATGCAGTTGTACAGGACGTTGGTGAGATCATATTTAAAGTGTACAGTTCTGGGCACTCATGTTACAGGAAAGATGGAAAGGGTGCAGAGAAGATTTACGAGGATGTTGCCAGGACTCGATGGCCTGAGCTATCGGGAGAGGTTGATCAGGCTGGGACTCTATTCCTTGGAGCGCAGGAGGACGAGGGGTGACTTTATAGAGGTGTACAAAATCATAAAAGGAATAGACCGGGTAAACAGAGTGAGGGAATTGAGAACCGGACGACACAGGTTTCATGTGTGGGAGGACAGATTTAACAGGAACCTGAGGGTAACCTTTTTACACAAAGGGTGGTGATTGTATGGAACGAGCTGCCGGAGGAAGCAGTTGAAACATGGGCTATCGCAACGTTTAAGAAACATTTAGACAGGTACATGGATAGGGTAGGTTTAGTGGGACATGGGCCAAACGCAGGCAGCTGGGACAAGTTCACTGTACTATAAATGGGGCATGTGACAATAGATGTGAACTTGAACTTGAACTAGCTTAGATGGGATATGTTGGCCGGTGTGGGCAGGTTGGGCTGAAGGGCCTGTTTACATGCTGTATCATGCGGCAGGAAGTTTATTAAAGGTGATTATGGCAAGGAAGATCAAGAATCATACTTGGGCAATGCACAGCCTGATTTGACAGGTGTCGTCGTTGAGATTGACTATCGGGTTGGGAGATTGCAACCTTCACGTGGTCCGACCTGTTTCGATTAATGCAATCAACTCGACATGCATAAGCGGAAGATCAAATAGAACAAGTTGTCCAGCAACTTTAGGCTGTGCACGCCACACGAAAGAAGACCCCCCTGAAGAAGGGTCTCGACCCGAAACGTCGCCTATCTCCTTCGCTCCTTAGATGCTGCTGCACCTGCTGAGTTTCTCCAGCCTTTTGTGTAACACACGAAAGAAGACGTTGAGATTGACTATCGACCAGTGGCACTAACGTCTGTGGTGATGAAGTGCTTTGAGAGGTTGGTTATGGTGCACATCAACTCGTACCTCGACAAGAACCTCGGCCCACTACAGTTCGTATACCGCCACAACTGGTCAACGGTAGATGCAATTTCAGTGGCTCTCCACTCCGCACTGGACCACTTGGACAATAAAAGCACCTACGTCAGGCTGTTGTTTATAGACTACAGCTCGGCATTTAATACCATCATCCCTTCCAAGCTGGTTACCAAGAAGGCTTTCGACAGGGTAGATCACGTGTATCTGTTGAGGACTCTGCGAGCGTTTGGGTTTGGACCCCACTTTGTGACCCGGATCCAGCTTTTATGCACCGCCTCGTCAAAGTAAACAGATCCTTGGCGGCCCCCATTCCCTTCCGCAGAGGAGTACATCAGGGCTGCCCCATGTCAGGCCAACTGTACGCCATCTGTGTGGAGTCATTCCTCAGTCTACTTCGGAGGAGGTTGACGGGCATGGTTCTACGCGAGGTGGAGGTGGCCCTCTCGATCTATGCTGATGACGTGCTACTCATGGTCACCGAACCCGTCGACCTGGTCTCCAAATCTGAGGAAGTGTACATTATTGCCATAGAGGGAGTGCAGAGAAGGTTCACCAGACTGATTCCTGGGATGTCAGGACTGTCTTATGAACAAAGACTGCATAGACTCGGTTTATACTCTCTAGAATTTAGAAGATTGAGAGGGGATCTTATAGAAACTTACAAAATTCTTAAGGGGTTGGACAGGCTAGATGCAGGAAGATTGTTCCCGATGTTGAGGAGGTCCAGGACAAGGGGTCACAGCTTAAGGATAAGGGGGAAATCCTTTAGGACCGAGATGAGAAGGACTTTTTTCACACAGAGAGTGGTGGGTCTCTGGAACTCTCTGCCACAGAGGGTAGTTGAGGCCAGTTGATTGGCTATATTTAAGAGGGAGTTAGATGTGGCCCTTGTGGCTAAGGGGATTAGAGGGTATGGAGAGAAGGCAGGTACGGGATACTGAGTTGGATGATCAGCCATGATCATATTGAATGGCGGTGCAGGCTCGAAGGGCCGAATGGCCTACTCCTGCACCTAATTTCTATGTTTCTACCTGCAGAAGATGCGTGAGTGTCAACGAGTCTTCTCGGCTGCCTCCTCTGCCAGGATCAACTGGGGGAAATGTTTTGGACTCTTGGTGGGTCCTTGGCATAGAATATAAGCAGGACAGTAAAAGCTTCTTGAGGAATGTGAAGAGGAAAAGATTAGTTAAGACCAACGTTGGACCCTTGAAGACCGAAAAAGGTGAATTTATTATGGGGAACAAGGAAATGGCAGATGAGTTGAACAGGTACTTTGGATCTGTCTTCACTAAGGAGGACACAAACAATCTTCCTGATATAGTAGTGGCCAGAGGATCTGGGGTGACAGAGGAACTGAAGGAAATCCGCATTAGGCAAGAAATGGAGTTGGATAGACTGATGGGACTGAAGGCTGATAAATCCCCAGGGCCTGATGGTCGGCATCCCAGGGTACTTAAGGAAGTGGCTCTGGAAATCGTGGATGCATTGGTGATAATTTTCCAATTATCACCAATGTCATTATAAAAGATGAGATAGCCTCACATTTGGATAGCAGTAACAGGATAGGTCCGAGTCAACATGGATTTACGAAGGGCAAATCATGCTTGACTAATCTTCTGGAATTTTTTGAAGATGTAACTAGGAAAATGGGCAAGGGAGAGCCAGTGGATGTAGTGTCAGAAAGCATTTGATAAGATCCCACATAGGAGATTAGTGGGCAAAATTAGGGCACATGGTATTGGGGGTTGAATGCTGACATGGATAGAGAAGTGGTTGGCAGACAGGAAACAAGGAGTTGGGATTAACGGGTCTCTTTCCGAATGGCAGGCAGTGACTCGGTGCTGGGACTGCAGCCACTCTGGAGTTTAGAAGGATGAGAGGATATCTCATTGAAACATATAAGATTGTTAAGGGGTTGTTAAGGGATTCTTAAGGGGTTGGACAGGTTAGATGCAGGAAGATTGTTCCCGATGTTGGGGAGGTCCAGGACAAGGGGTCACAGCTTAAGGATAAGGGGGAAATCCTTTAGGACCGAGATGAGAAGGACTTTTTTCACACAGAGAGTGGTGGGTCTCTGGAACTCTCTGCCACAGAGGGTAGTTGAGGCCAGTTAATTGGCTACATTTGAGAGGGAGTTAGATGTGGCCCTTGTGGCTAAGGGGATCCGAGGGTATGGAGAGAAGGCAGGTACGGGATACTGAGTTGGATGATCAGCATGATCATATTGAATGGCGGTGCAGGCTCGAAGGGCCGAATGGCCTACTCCTGCACCTAATTTCTATGTTTCTATGTTTCTATGTTAAGGGCTTGGACACACTAGAGGCAGGATACATGTTGGGGGAGTCCAGAACCAGGGACCACAGTTTAAGAATAAGGAGTAAGCCATTTATAACGGAGACGAGGAAACTCTTTTTCTCACAGAGAGTTGTGAGTCTGTGGAATTCTCTGCCTCAGAGGGCGGTGGAGGCAGGTTCTATGGATGCTATGGAGAGAGCTGGATAGGGCTCTTAAAAATAGTGGAGTCAGGCAATATGGGGAGAAGGCAGGAATGGGGTACTGATTGGGGATGATCAGCCATGATCACATTGAATGGCGGTGCTGGCTCGATGGGCCGAATGGCCTACTCCTGCACCTATTGTCTATTGTCTATTGGCAGGTGGACTCCCTGCCGTAGGAGATGAGGTCTTTCACGTGGAGTACCACGCACCTCCTCTACCTGGGAGTCTACCTGAGTCCCGGTGCGGAGACCCGGCTGGCAGGAGCTGGAGATGAAAGCGGTCACCCGGCTGGGGCGCTGGGCGGGTATCCTCAGGGTGCTTTCCTACCGGGGCAGGGTGTTGGTCATTAACCAACTCGTGGCCTCCGTGCTCTGGTGCAAATTGACCACTTTGGTCCCATCAGCCACCTTTGCTGGGATAGAAACATAGAAACATAGAAATTAGGTGCAGGAGGAGGCCATTCGGCCCTTCGAGCCTGCACCGCCATTCAATATGATCATGGCTGATCATCCAACTCAGCATCCCGTACCTGCCTTCTCTCCATACCCTCTGATCCCCTTAGCCACAAGGGCCACATCTAACTCCCTCTTAAATATAGCCAATGAACTGGCCTCAACTACCCTCTGTGGCAGAGAATTCCAGAGACCCACCACTCTCTGTGTGAAAAAAGTCCTTCTCATCTCGGTCCTAAAGGATTTCCCCCTTATCCTCAAGCTGTGACCCCTTGTCCTGGACCTCCCCAACATCGGGAACAATCTTCCTGCATCTAGCCTGTCCAACCCCTTAAGAATTTTGTAAGTTTCTATAAGATCGCCTCTCACTCTCCTAAATTCTAGAGTGTATAAACTGAGTCTATGCAGTCTTTGTTCATAAGACAGTCCTGACATCCCAGGAATCAGTCTGGTGAACCTTCTCTGCACTCCCACTATAGCAATAATGTCCTTCCTCAGATTTGGAGACCAGAACTGTACGCAATACTCCAGGTGTGGTCTCACCAAGACCCTATACAACTGAAGTAGAACCTCCCTGCTCCTATACTCAAATCCTTTTGCTATGAAAGCTAACATACCATTCGCTTTCTCCCTGCAACCTGTTTCTCTAGCGGTTCACAGGCTCTCCAGCCGCCTGCCACATTTGCGGGCTGGTGGAGTCTATGTACCACGTGTATATGGAGTGCGTGAGGCTGCAGCAAATGTTTGAATACCTGAAGGGGCTGCTCCTCGCCTTCTGGCTGCATTTTCCACCCACCACCCTCATCTTTGGACACCCTGTGCATTTGGGGAGAGGGTAGGGCTAAAGATGTCCTGGTTGGGTTGCTCCTGGGCCTGGCCAAGCTGGCCATCCGCGAGTCAAGGCGCCAGGCGGCGGAGGGGTCTACCCGAGCCAGCTGCCTCCCTGCCCCTTTTCCGGGGGTACGTCCATGCCCGGGTGGTGTTAGAGAGGGACTACGCCCTGTCCACGGGCACCCTGAGGGAGTCCCGCAACCGCTGGGCTACGCAGGGTGTTGAATGTATCCTCAATAAGGATTGTAACATCGTTGTACAGTAATTTATTTAGGATATTTGTTTGTTTTGTATTACGGTGGTGGGATGTGGTTTGTTTTATTGTAGTGTCAATATTATTTTTTAATAATGTAATACATTTTTTGATTTTAAAAAAAGCTCACGGAACTGGGCCTCTGCGCATCCCTCTGCAATTGGATCCGCGACTTCCTCATCCACAGACCACAGTCTGTCCGAATTGGTGGAAACACTTCATCCTCAGTAACAATTGATACCGGAGCACCTCAAGGCTGCGTGCTCAGCCCCCTGCTGTACTCACTCTATACTCATGACTGCGTAGCCGGTCATCGTGCGAACTCCATCATCAAGTTCGCCGATGACACAACTGTGGTTGGACGAATAACAGATGGGGACGAGTCAGAGTATAGAAGTGAGATCGACTGACTGACCAAATAGTGCCAGCACAATAACCTGGCTCTCAACATCAGTAAGACCAAGGAACTGATTGTGGACTTTAGTAGGGGTAGGATGAGGACCCACAACCCTGTTTATATCAACGTGATGATGGTGGAGAGGGTCAATAACTTCAAATTCCTGGGCGTGCATATATCAGAAGATCTTTCCCGGACCCAGCACACCGATGCAATTGCAAAGAAGTCACATCAGCGACTCCTTTCATGAGAAGATTGCGGAGATTCGGCATGTCGAAGAGGATTCTCCTAAACCTCTACTGGTGCACGGTAGAGAGCACGCTGACTGGTTGCATCGTGGCCTGGTTCGGCAACTTGAGCGCCCAGGAGCGGAAAAGACTACAAAAGGCTGTGACTGCTACCCAGTCCATCATCGGCTCTGACCTCCCCACCGTCGAAGGGATCTATCGCAGTCGCTGCCTCAAAAAGGCTGGCAGCATCATCAAGGACCCACACCATCCTGGCCACATACTCATCTCACCACTGCCATCAGGAAGAAGGCACAGGAGCCTGAAGACTGCAACGTCCAGGTTCAGGAACAGCTTCATCCCCACAGCCATCAGGCTATTAAACACAACGAATAAGCTATGAGCTCTGAACTGCAAAAGACTATATTATTATTTGTTTTTTGTACTATGTTTGTTATTTATTGAACTTTTTTTTTTTTTTCTCGTTGTGTACAATGTTCACATATTCACATATTCTGTTGTGCTGCAGCAAGTTCATTGTCCCGTCCGGGATATATGACAATAAAACATTGTTAACTCTTGAGATTGTGGCCAAGCATCTTGGAAAGTCCTGGTAATCCTTAAATGGATACTGAGCACCCTCTAGTGACCAATTAATGAACTCCAGCTGAACCTAAAATGTTGCACATGTTATCTCTTATGCTGGGTTACACAAAAAGCTGGAGAAACTCAGCGGGTGCAGCAGCATCTAAGGAGCGAAGGAGATAGGCGACGTTTCAGGTCGAGACCCTTCTTCAGACTGGTCAGGGATCAGGGAAACGAGAGATATATATGCTTCTTTGTACCAAGAGACAGACACAAAACACTGGAGTGATGGCCCTGTCCCACTGTACGAGTTCATTCAACAGCTCTCCCGAGTTTAAAAAAAAATCAAACTCATGGAAGCACGTTGAATGTACGTAGCGGGTACGTTGGAGCTCGGGACGTCTCCTTGCGGCTCGTAAAGCTAACGGCAGGTACTCGGGAAACGCGGTAAGCCCGGGAAGACTTGTGAAGATTTTTCAGCATGTTGAAAAATGTCCACGAGAGCCCCGAGTACCTACGAGTGGCCATTACCGTAAATCTCCGAGTTCGAATCAGGGCGAACTCGGGAGAACTCTTGAATGGACTCGTACAGTGGGACAGGGCCAATAACTCAGTGGGTCAGGCCAAATTACTGGAGAGAAGGAATGGGTGACGTTTCAGGTCGGAACTGAGAGTCAGGGGAGAGGGAGACTAGCAAAATGGAAGGGTAAGGTGTAAGCACTGCAGATCAAAGCAGACAATGATCAAGGAAATGTAGAATGTTGGCTGAGGCGACAGCCAGGCATACAAGCAATAAAATTAATCAGGAGGACAGTGAAACTAGTCAGAGATTAGTGTGGGGAGGGACGGATAGAGAGGGAAAGCAAGGGTTACTTGAAGTTAGAGTCATAGAGTGATACAGTGTGGAAACAGGCCCCTCGGCCCAACTTGCACACCCCGGCCAACATACACTGGTCCCACCTCCCTGCATTTGGTCCATATCCCTCCAAACCTGTCGTATCCACGTATAGAGCTAGATAAATCAATATTACTACCGGTAGGTTGTAAGCTACCCGTGAAATATGAGGTGCTGTTCCTCCAATTTGATGTTGGGCCTCACTCTGGCAATGGGGGAGATGGTAAGTGCCGACAAACGCTCCCCACATCCCCTGACTCCGCTATTTTTAAGAGCCCTATCTAGCTCTCTCTTGAAAGTATCCAGAGAACCCGCCTCCACCGCCGTCTGAGGCAGAGAATTCCACAGACTCACCACTCTCTGTGAGAAAAAAGTATTTCCTCATCTCTGTTCTAAATGGTTTACCCCTTATACTTAAACTGTGGCCCCTAGTTCTGGACTCCCCCAACATCGGGAACATGTTTCCTGCCTCTAGCGTGACCAAACCTTTAACAATCTTATGTTTCAATGAGATCCCCTCTCATCTTTCTAAACTCCAGAGTTTACTTCCCTTTAATGTGAAGTATTGTTGCCTAACTTCACTGGTGCATGACTGACTTTTAGACTTAAAATCGCTGGCTTCTGGACCCATTCATCTATTTTCATGAGTGAAGTAAGTCCGAGAACTTACGAACCTATGAAGAAGTTTGGTCTGTTTCCAACTTAATGCTTCGTTGACAAATCTTCATCTCTTGAATGTAGAAATGGACTATTTAAAAGCTGTTACACTGTTATTCAGCTTGTAATTGAAGGCTTCAAGTCTGCATCATCTAAGATCACAGGGGCGGCATGGTGGTGCAGCGGTAGAGTTGCTGCCTTGCAGCGCCAGAGACCCAGGTTCGATCCCGACCACAGGCGCTGTCTGTACAGAGTTTGTACGTTCTCCCTGTGACCCGCGTGGGTTTTCTCCGGGATCTGCAGTTTCCTCCCTCACTCCGAAGACGTACATGTTTGTAGGTTAATCGGCTTGGTATAAATGTAGAAATTGTCTCTAGTCTGTGCAGGACAGCGTTAATGTGTGGGGATCGCTGGTCGGTGCGGACGCAGTGGGCCGAAGGGCCTGTTTCCGCGCTGTTTCTCCAAAACTAACAAAAACTAAAAACTTCGAAAAGTATTAGCCATTACACGCTTACTCCACCAGGTGGAACGTTAGTGATGGGGGTTACACAAAAAGCTGGAGAAACTCAGCGGGTGCAGCAGCATCTAAGGAGCGAAGGAGATAGGCGACGTTTCGGGTCGAGACCCTTAGTGATGTTGTGTAATTCAACCAGGTTTTGTGATCAGCATGAAGTTTGGCCAATGGACTGTGAAGTCAACCAACATGAATGCAGTAACTTTAAATCAGGGATAATTTAAAGCATGAATCCTGAGTCATGTTCGTTGTTTATGTACAAGGGTGGTTAAACTATCATGGGGCGGTAAAGAAAAATCATTTACCAACCTATTGGGATGTGGTCTATATATTTGGAGCTGGAGCTATGCAATATCTCATTGACCCCACCTCAAGAAGGGTCTCGACCCGAAACGTCGCCTATCTCCTTCGCTCCTTAGATGCTGCTGCACCCGCTGAGTTTCTCCAGCTTTTTGTGTGACCCCACCTCAACTATGGTACGCAGGCCTGGGTGTCGAAGGCTATATTGTCTTAGACCAAGTGCAACTTGTATTTTCCAACAAGAACAACAAGACACCTGTCCTATCCATGTACCTGTCTAGCTGTTCCTGAAACATTGGGATAGTCCCAGCATTAACTACCTCCTCTGGCAGCTCGTTCCATACACCCACCAACCGTTGTGTGAAAAAGTTACCCCTCAAATTCCTATTAAATCTTTTCACCTTCACCTTGAACCTATGTCCTCTGGTCCTCGATTCCCCTACTCTCACGCAAGAGGCACTGTGCATCTACCCGATCTATTCCTCTCATAATCATTAGAATTCAGCACAATTGTTAGGTGATCAGGTCATAAGTGATAGGAGCAGAATTAGGCCATTCGGCCCATCAAATCTACTCTGTCTTTCAATCGTGACTGATCTATCTCTCCCTCCTAACCCCATTCTCCTGCCTTCTCCCCATAACCCCTGACTCCCGCACTAATCAAGAATCTATCCATCTCTGCCTTAAAAATATCCATTGACTTGATCTCCGCAATCATGTGGCAAATATGTGGCAATGCATTCCACAGATTGACTAAAGAAATTCCACCTCTGACTAAAGAAATTCCTCTTTCCTCCTTTTATTCTGAGAATGACCCCTGGTCCTAGACTCTCCCACTGGTGGAAACATCCTCTCCACATTCATCCTATCCAGGAATTTCACTGTTTAGTAAGTTTCAAAGAGGTCCCCCTCATCATTCTAAACTCCAGCGAGTACAGACCCAGTGCCGACAAACGCTCAACATATGTTAACCTAATCATCCCTGGGATCATTCTTGTAACCCTCCTCTGGAGCCTCTCCAGAGCCAGCACACCCTTCCTCAGATATGGGGCACAATACTGCTCACAATATTCCATAGGCAGTCTGACCAGTGCCTTATAAAGCCTCAGCATTGCATCCCTCAGGTGCTGTCTGTGTGGAGTGTGCATGTTCTCCTTGTGACCTGTGACGTTTTGGGTTTGGCCCGCACGGCCACAGGGAGAACGTACAAAATCTGCTCAGACAGCACCCGTAGTCAGTATCTGTTTAGTTTAGTTTAGTTTATTGTCACGTGTACTGAGGTACAGTGCAAAGCCTTTGTTGTGTGCTAACCAGTCAGCGGAAAGATAAGACATGATTACAATTGAACCTTTCACAGTACCATACATAGAAACATGGAAACATAGAGAATAGCCTGAGGAGTAGGCCATTCGGCCCCTTGAACCAGCGCTGCCACTCCATATGATTATGGCTGATCATTCATAATCAGTACCCAGTTCCTGCTTTCTCCCCATATCCCCTGATTCTGTTAGCCCTATGAGCTATCTCTAACTCTCTCTTGAAAACATCCAGTGAATTGGCTTCCACTGCCCTCTGTGGCAGAGAATTCACAATTCTCTGGGTGAAAAGGTTTTTCCTCATCTCAGTCCTAATTGGCCTGCCCTTCATTCTTAAACTGTGTGACCCCTGGTTCTGGACTCGGGAAGATTTTTCCTGCATCTAGCCTGTCCAATCCCTTAAGACTTTTACGTTTCCATAAAACCCCCTCTCATCCTTCTAAATTCCAATTAAAATAGTCAGCAGTAAGAGTATTCATGATTGTAATCAAGTTTTCCACAGTTTGCAGATACATGACAAAGGGAATAACGTTTAGTGCACAATAAAGTCCTGTAAAGTCCGATTAATGATAGTCCGAGGGTCTCCAATGAGGTAGATAGTACCTCAGGACCGCTCTTTAGTTGTTGGTAGGATGGTTCAGTTGCCTGATAACAGCTGGGAAGAAACTGTCCCTGAATCTGGAGGTGTGCGTTTTCACATTTCTATACCTTTTGAAACCAGACTGATTCCTGGGATGTCAGGACTGTCTTATGAACAAAGACTGCATAGACTCGGTTTATACTCTCTAGAATTTAGGAGATTGAGAGGGGATCTTATAGAAACTTACAAAATTCTTAAGGGGTTGGACAGGCTAGATGCAGGAAGATTGTTCCCGATGTTGGGGAGGTCCAGGACAAGGGGTCACAGCTTAAGGATAAGGGGGAAATCCTTTAGGACCGAGATGAGAAGGACTTTTTTCACACAGAGAGTGGTGGGTCTCTGGAACTCTCTGCCACAGAGGGTAGTTGAGGCCAGTTCATTGGCTATATTTAAGAGGTAGATGTGGCCCTTGTGGCTAAGGGGATCAGAGGGCATGGAGAGAAGGCAGGTACGGGATACTGAGTTGGATGATCAGCCATGATCATATTGAATGGCGGTGCAGGCCCGAAGGGCCGAATGGCCTACTGCTGCACCTAATTTCTATGTTTCTATGTTTTGCCCGATGGGAGAAGGATGAAGAGAGAATGGCCAGGGTGCGACTCATCCTTGATGATGCTGCTGGTCTTGCCGAGGCAGCGTGAGGTATAAATGGAGTCAATGGAAGGGAGGTTGGTTTGTGTGATGGCCTGGGCTGGGTCCACAATACTCTGCAATTTCTTGCGGTCTTGGATGGAGCTGTTCCCAAACCGAGCTGTGATAACCATATAACCATAGAACCATATAACAATTACAGCACGGAAACAGGCCTTCTCGGCCCTTCCAGTCCGTGCCGACCATTTATTTTCCCCTAGTCCCATCTACCTGCACTCAGACCATACCCCTCCATTCCCTTCCCGTCCATGTACCTCTCCACTTTACTTGCTAGATTTAGCTTTAGCAAGTTACATATTTATTTGCATGATGTGATTAATTTATACTTGGACGTTAATTCTTAGTTTAGTTTAGTTTAGAGATACAGTGCGGAAGCAGGCCCTTCGGCCCACAGAGTCCGTGCCGACCAGCGATCCCCGCACACTAACACGATCCTACACACTAGGGACAATTTACAATTTTTAGCAAAGCCAATTAACCTACAAACCTGCACGTCTTTGGAGTGTGGGAGGAAACCAGGGCACCCGGAGAAAACCCACGTGGTCACGGGGAGAACGTAAAAACGCCTTACAGACAACACCCGTAGTCAGGATCGAACCAGGGTTGCTGGCACTGTAAGGCAGCAACTCTACTGTTGCACCACCGTACCACCCTTAGAATTTAGTCCATTTTCCTAAACTTGGCTTCAAGCCGAAAGTTGGCAAATAAACCTTTCTGCTGTTAGTTATTTCTCACAGTTACAGCTTGGAGTGATATTGTATGCCTGGGGCTGTCGACATATAACCATATAACAATTACAGCACGGAAACAGGCCTTCTCGGCCCTTTCAGTCCGTGCCGACCATTTATTTTCCCCATGTTAGTTGGAGAGTGAGTTGGGTGACTCTGGGGCGGGCATGTGCTCATTAACGAGCGTCCTTCAGCCTGTCAGGTCCCCAACCTTCACCTCCCTGAAAAAGGAGGCGATTTCAGTCAAAGATGGAACTGAATGGACTGGGAGGAAAAGTGACATCGCGAGGAGAGGAGAATTGAAGGGATTCAAACGGACTCTGCCGGCCACCGCAGTGTGTGTTGCAATGAAAGGACTTTTAACGGGGCACAAAGAGCTCTGAGAAGCTTGTGAACTGCAGTCCGTCACTCCGTTCTTGCCTGTTTGAATGGGAATGAAAAGAAGGTTAACAAGGCCTCTTCTGTGGTACATGAAGAGATGTGCCCGTTCTCAGTCATAGAGTCACAGTCATAGAGAGATACAGCGTGGAAACAGGCTCTTCGGCCCAACTTGCCCACACCGGCCAACATGTCCCTGCCACATGTCTGTTGTCAGGATCGAACCCGGGTCTTTGGCGCAGCAAGGCAGCAGTCTGTGGAATTCTCTGCCTCAGAGAACAGTGAGGGCAGGTTCTCTGGATGCTCTCAAGAGAGAGCTAGATAGGGCTCTTAAAGATAGCGGAGTCAGGGGATATGGGGAGAAGGCAGGAACGGGGTACTGATTGGGCATGATCAACCATGGTCACATTGAATGGCGGTGCTGGCTCGAAGGGCCGAATGGCCTACGCCTGCACCTATTGTCTATTGTCTATTGTCAACTCTGCCGCTGCGCCACCGTGCCGCCCCATTCTCCACTGCCTGGCGGTTGTAATGATGGCATTGCCACCTAGGGACTGGCACAGCTGCAAGTCATTAGCAGTATCCCGTGGGGGAGCCTGGTGCAGTGCCAACTGCAGGGAGGGTGAAGAGTGGAGGAGGGAGTCACATAATCTCACGGGGGCGGCTGTGAGCGGCAACCCATTACTCTGCCAACATCCCGCTCCCAGTCTCCGCAACCTGCAGGACACTGGCATGGGTTTAGCTCAGTTCACTTTAGGCCTTTTGGCCCACCAAGCCCTCTTCGACCAGTGATCCCCGCACACTAGGTATCCCACACACAGTAGGATTGTTTCAATTTCAGTTTAGTTTATTGTCATGTGGCAGTGGAAAGCATTTGTTGCGTGCTACCAGTCAGCAGAAACACATTACATAACCATATAATAACCATATAATAACCATATAACGATTACAGCACAGAAACAGGCCTTTTCAGCCGTTCCAGTCGTGCCGACCATTTATTTTCCCCTAGTCCCATCTACCTGCACTCAGACCATACCCCTCCATTCCCTTCCCGTCCATATACCTATCCACTTTACTTTTAAATGTTAAAATCGACCCTGCCTCCACCACTTCTGCAGGAAGATCATTCCACACAGCCACCACTCTCTGAGTAAAGAAGTTCCCCCTCATGTTACCCCTAAACTTCTGTCCCTTAATTCTCATGTCAATTAGTCATCAATACCATGTGTGCTGGCAATGTCCACAGATCGGTGGGATCATTAACGGACTAAAAACCCCGCTGGTTGGGAAACAGTATCGAGCAGAAGATAGTGCGGCACGGTGGCGGAGCGGTAGAGTTGGTGCCTAGCAGCGGCAGAGTCCCGGGTTCGATCCCGGCTACGGGTGCTGCCTGTGCGGAGTTTGTACGTTCTCCCCGAGACCTGCGTGGGTTTTCTCCGAGATGGTCGGTTTCCTCCCACACTCCAAAGACGTGCAGGGTTGTAGGTTAGGAACTGCAGATGATGGTTTAAACCGAAGATGGACAAAAGAAAAATGCTGGAGTAACTCAGTGGGACAGGCAGCATCTGTGGAGAGAAGGAATGGTCGAGACCCTTCTTCTGAAACGTCACCCATTCCTTCTCTCCAGAGATGCTGCCTGTCCCGCTGAGTTACTCCAGCATTGTGTAGCTTTCAAGAGGGAGTTAGATGGAGCTCTTAAAGGTAGTGGAGTCAAGGGATATGGGGAGAAGGCAGGAATGGGGTACTGATTGGGGATGATCAGCCATAATCACAGTGAATGGCGGTGCTGGCTCGAAGGGCTGAATGGCCTATTGCACCTATTGTCTATTGTCTATCTCAGGTTTGTAGGTTAGTTGGCTTGGAATAAATGTAAAAAATGTTCCTAGTGTGTGTAGGATCGTGTTAATGAGTGGGGTTTGTTGTTTGGTGCGGACCCGGAGGGCCGAAGGGCCTGTTTCCGCGCTGTATCTCTAATCTAAACTAAACTAAACTAAAGTTTTGGCTACTGCGAGTTCTTTTGTTTAAAACTTCCAATGTCATCACAAAAGCACAGCTGCGGAAAGAACAAGCCAAGACTTTTTTCCTTTTGCATCCTCTGAGAAAGATTCAAGATCTTTGCTGAAGCCTCGGCCATGGAAACGCATCGACTAGCAACGCAATTAGCGAGAGGAGTTACATGAGAGGAATCCTCTGGCACCCCTTAATGGCACAGAAATGAATCACACTCTCTTTGTGCTGGTGAGACAGGGAGGCACTTAAGCTGACGGATCCTTGTTCTTGCCTACGAGGGTGAGAACAGGCATTTATCAGGCAGGCTTCAGACTTGCTGGCACCAACACTTTTCGCAGCAACAGCAGAATCTCTGACCCACCAGGTCCTTGTGCCAACCACAAGCTAACGGAGAAAGACCAGCAGAATCCATACACTGGGCTTAAACTCCAATGACATCTTCAGGTTCTCCATAGAACATATGGAGCATAGAACGGCATAGAACGGGCCCTTCAGCCCACTATGTTTGTGCCGAACATGATGCCATGTTAAACTGATCTCATCTGCCTGCACGTGATCCGCACCCCTCTAATCCGTGTATTTCCCTGTGCCCATCCAGAAGCCTCTTAAATGCCACTATTTATCTGTCTCCACCCACCACCCCTGGCAATGTGTTTCAGCCCCCAACACCCTCTGTGTAAAAACTTGCCCCATACAAAATCCTTCAGGGGTTGGACAGGCTAGATGCAGGAAGATTGTTCCCGATGTTGGGGAAGGTCCAGAACAAGGGGTCACAGATTAAGGATAAGAGGGAATTTCTTTAGGACCGAGATGAGGAAAACATTTTTCACACAGAGAGTGGTGAGTCTGTGGAATTCTCTGCCACAGAAGGTAGTTGAGGCTAGTTCATTGGCTATATTTAAGAGGGAGTTAGATGTGGCCCTTGTGGCTAAAGGGATCAGGAGGTATGGAGAGAAGGCAGGTAAGAGATACTTATCCTTAAACTGTGACCCCTTGTCCTGGACTTCCCCAACATCGGGAGCAATCTTCCTGCATCTAGCCTGTCCAACCCCTTAAGAATTTTGCAAGTTTCTATAAGAATCAGGATGTCTTGATGCAGCTCTATAAAACTTAAGAAGGGTCTCGACCCGAAATGTCATCCATTCCTTCTCTCCAGAGATGCTGCTGAGTTACTCCAGCTTTTTGTGTCTATTTTCTAGAATTGGTTCGGCTATTATATGCAATACTCCATATATAATGCTGAGGCTATTATAAGGAGCTGGTCAGACTGCATTTGGAGTATTGTGAGCAGCTCTGAGCCTCATATCTGAGGGAGGATGTGCTGGCATAGCAAAGAGTCCAGAGGAGGTTTACGAGAATGATCCCGGGGATGATTGAGTTAACAAGTGATGAGCGTTTGTCGGCACTGGGCCTGTACTCGCTGGAGTTCAGAAGGATGAAGGGGTGGACCTCATTGAGATGTACCGAATAGTGAAAGGCCTGGATAGAGTGAATGTGGAGGGGGTGTTTCCACAAGTGGGAGAGTCTAGGACAGAGGCCACCATCTCAGCATAAAAGGACATACCATTAGAAAGGAGATGAGGATGGATTTCTCTAGTCAGAAGGTTGTGAATCTGTGGAATTCATTGCCACAGACAGCTGTGGAGGCCAAATCATTGGGAATTTCTTTGGAGCGGAAATTGACAGATTCTTGATTAGTGCGGGTGTCAGGGGTTGTGGCAAGAAGGCAGGAGAATGGGGTTGAGTGGGAAAGATAGATCAGCCACGATTGAATGGCGGAGTGATTACAGCTATAATTCTCTTGATTCATAGAGTCAAGCAAGCCCATCTGGTGCAACTCATCCAAGTCGACCAAGATGGCCCATCTAAGCACCATTTGGAGTCATTGACTCATACAGCGTGGAAAGAGGTTGTTCAGCCCAACCTGCCCACACCGACCAACATTCCCATCTAAACGTCGCCTATCGCCTTCGCTCCTTAGATGCTGCTGCACCCGCTGAGTTTCTCCAGCTTTTTGTGATTCCCATCTACCTACCTGTCCATGCTTGGCCCATATCCCTGAAAACCTGTCCTATCTGTGTACTTGCCCAAGTGCCTTTTAAATGCTGTTATAGTATCTGTCTCGACAACTTCCTCTGGCAGCCCGTTCCATACACCAACCACCTTCTGAGTGAATAGATGGTGGCCTCGCAGGTTCATATTAAATGATCGCGGGCAGGTGGGAACAGTATTGGGCAAGTTGGGCCGAAGGGCCTGTTTCAAGGCCGTATGACTCTACGACTCTATGGGTCTTTGGCATGGATCGGATAGGGTTCGAGGGATACAGATGGGACATGTTGTTCGGCGTGGGCAAGTTGGGCTGAAGGGGCCGTCTCTGTGCTGTACGACTCTATATGGGGTACCTTGTGTGTGCATGGATGAGCTGTACCAAAGGGCCTGTTTCCACGCTGTAGGACTCTATGACTGATTCCTGGGATGGCCAGACTGATTCCTGGGATGTCAGGACTGTCTTATGAACAAAGACTGCATAGACTCGGTTTATACTCTCTAGAATTTAGGAGATTGAGAGGGGATCTTATAGAAACTTACAAAATTCTTAAGGGGTTGGACAGGCTAGATGCAGGAAGATTGTTCCCGATGTTGGGGAGGTCCAGGACAAGGGGTCACAGCTTAAGGATAAGGGGGAAATCCTTTAGGACCGAGATGAGAAGGACTTTTTTCACACAGAGAGTGGTGGGTCTCTGGAACTCTCTGCCACAGAGGGTAGTTGAGGCCAGTTCATTGGCTATATTTAAGAGAGAGTTAGATGTGGCCCTTGTGGCTAAGGGGATCAGAGGGTATGGAGAGAAGGCAGGTACGGGATACTGAGTTGGATGATCAGCCATGATCATATTGAATGGCAGTGCAGGCTCGAAGGGCCAAATGGCCTACTCCTGCACCTAATTTCTATGTTTCTATGTTCTGTGTTTCTATGACTCTATTCAAGATTTAAGATTCAAGTGAGTTTATTGTCATGTGTCCCAGATAGGACAATGAGATTCTTGCTTTGCTTCAGCACAACAGAATATTGTAGGCATAAATAAATACAGTGTGTCCATGTACTATTGAATATATATATACACACATAAATAACCAGAATGAAGTGCAATAGGCTATTAATGTTCAGATTTTGAGTTTAATAGTCTGATGGCTGAGGGGATGAAACTATTCCTGAACCTGGATGTTGCAGATTTCAGGCTCCTGTACCTTCTACCTGAAGGCAGCGGGGAGATGAGTGTGTGGCCAGGATGGTGTGGGTCCTTTTTGAGGCAGCGACTGTGATAGATCCCGTCGATAGTGGGGAGATCAGAGCCGACGATGGACTGGGCAGTGTTTGCTACTTTTCTAGAGCACAATAGCTGTAACCATGCAGTAATTATTGGCTTGAGCATGAAAAGGGAAGGACAGAGAGAGACGTGGGGTGGGGCGGGGGGGGGGGGGGGGGGGAGGGGGAGAGAAAAAGAGGTAAAGACAGAAGACTTGCTGACAACTGCACTACAAAATTGTGCAATGGGGAGCTGCTGTTTGCATTCCTGTGCCAGGTGTCCCGCAGAATGGAGTCATCACGGAGGGTTGGATGGATGATGAGTCAGACCCTCTATGAAAAGGCAAGATTTGTTGAAGCCTCTTATCCCGGGAACAAAGAGGAAAGGTCCCATGTACGTGCCCGTGCCACTGACTCTTACGTTGGGGGACAAAGCTTGTGCTTGTGGTGGAATGTGCGTCGGGACAGAGCGGTCATTGTTGAAGCAAGGTTCTTGGTGGAGAAGACGAGAGAATTAACCCACCCACGCAGTTAGTTGCACTGTTGCCCTTGACCGGGAGCTGTGTGTGCTGTATAATGATGGTACATATTCATCCTGTGATTTTCTAAGGTCACTTTCCCCGCACGCACTTTAATCTGCTTCGAATCGCTGTGCCTTCTTTATGGCTGTTTTTGAACATGCAGATTTTATTACGTGCCAGGGCAGTGTTATAAGATCATAAGATAATGAGGGATAGGAACAGAATTAGGCAATTTGGACCATCTAGTCTACTCTGCCATTCAATCATGGCTGATCTATCTCTCCCTCCTAACCACATTCTCCTGCCTTCTCCCCATAACCCCTGACACCCGTACTAATCAATTATCTATCCATCTCTGCCTTAAATACTGTGTATCCATTGACTTGGCCTCCACAGCTTTTTGTAGCAAAGAATTCCACAGATTCACTTCTTCTTCTTCTTGTGTATGGGGTGCACAGCCTAAAGTTGTAGGACAACTTGTTCTATTTGATCTTATTTGATTGTGCGCGCCGGGTTGATTGCATTCGTCGAAACAGGGCGGACCACGTGAAGGTTGCAATCTTCCCACCCCACAGATTCACCACCCTCTGAGTAAAGAAATTCGTCCTCCTTCCCAAAAGGAATTCTGAGGCTACGACCTTTAGTCCTAGAGTTCCACCAGTCTTTCACTATTCGGTAAGTTTCAATGTGGTCCCACCTCATCCTTCCAAACTCCAGCGAGTACAGGCCCAGTGCCGTCAAACGCTCATTATATGTTAACCCAACTCATATCTGGGATCATTCTTGTAAACCTCCTTTGGACCCTCTCCAGAGCCAGAACATCCTTTGTGTTGACGCTTGGTTGATGGGCGGCATGGTGGCGCAGCGGTAGAGTTGCTGCCTTACAGCGGGTGCAGCGCCGGAGACCCGGGTTCGATCCCGACTACAGGTGCTGTCTGTACGGAGTTTGTACATTTTCCCCGTGACCTACGTGGGTTTTCTCTGAGATCTTCGGTTTCCTCCCACACTCAAAGACGTACAGGTTTGTATGTTAATTGATTTGGTATGAATGTGAAAATTGTCCCTAGTGTGTGTAGGATATTGTTAATGTGTGGGGAATGCTGGTCGGCGCGGACCCAGTGGGCGGAAGGGCCTGTTTCTGCGCTGTATCTCTAAATTAAACTAAACTAAAAATAAGATGATGATGAAGAGGAGGAGGAGGAAGACAATGGTGAGGTCAATGATTAAATGGCAACAGTGGTGAATCTGTGGAATTCTTTGCATTAGTATGGGTTGCAGGGGTTATGGAGAGAAGGCAGGGGAATAGGGTTGAGATGGAAAGATAGATCAGCCATGATTGAATGGTAGGGTGGGCTTGATGGGCCGAATGGTCTAATTCTGCGCCTGGTGACCTTATAAGACTTCAGTCTGCAAAAGGTTCTCAACCTGAAATGTCACCTATCCATGTTCTCTCTGCCACAGAGGGTAGGTGAGGCCAGTTCATTGGCTACATTTAAGAGGGAGTTAGATGTGGCCCTTGTGGTTAACGGGATCAGAGGGTATGGAGAAAAGGCAGGTAAGGGATACTGAGTTGGATGATCACCCATGGTCATATTGAATGGCGGTGCAGGCTCGAAGGGCCGAATGGTACCTAATTTCTATGTTTCTATGTTTCTCCAGGAATGCCGCCTGACCCGCTGAGTTGCTCCAGCACTCTGTGTCCATAGCTCAGGCCCTCGAGTCCTTTCAACATCCTGGTAAACCTTCTGGGAAACCTTTCAAGCTTGACAACATCTTTCCTGCAACATGGTGACCAGAACTGAACACATTATTCTAATGTATCCTTGCAAACATCTTATACAACTGAAACATGGCCTCCCAAGTTCTATACTCAATTTATATGCCTTCTTTAAGGGCCTGTCCCACTCTCACGACTTAATTCAAAACCTCTACCGAGGTTAAAGTAGCAATGTTACGAAATTTTGAGATTTTAAAAATCAAGTCTGCAATTTATCCCATCGGATAAAGCATAAAAAGAAGCTTAATTTGACACCTAATTCATTTTCATATCTTCAGTATTAAGAAAGGTATGACCATTTTCATACCCGGAAATTAGCATCTTGTTCCCCATTGCCTTTCAATTGACTTAACTCAAAAGCTGTGATCTGGAACAGTTAAAAGCCCATAACTTTCTTAAAAATTAAGAGAACTCAATGACATTTTTAGTTATTATAGCTTGAAGCATTCTGAAACAAATATGAAACAATCTTACTTGGATTACCTGAAATTAAAGCATATAATTAGTTAGTTATCTAATTGTAGCTAATTACAAAATTCAATGAGTAGATCTAAACATCTATCCATTTCTTAAGAAAATATAAACTTTTTAAAAATTGTCTAAGTGTCCAAATAACATTCACACAATAATCCACACTATAACATAATTTTTAAATCCAATTTTCATGAATTTCTGGGCCAAATGGAAGGAATTTAGTGTTTTATGCCTGTAAATTAATGGCCATTTAAATCAACTAGCGAGTGGGTTTTAGTGGAATGCGGTGGATTAGAACGTTGCGGTTAGCGGTGAAGTCGGGAGGAAAAATACTGTTTGTTCATACATTTTTTTGGACCCCATTTCGCAACATGAAAATATTATTAAAGCCTCCCGAAAAACCAACTTTTAATATAAAAATAAACTATTTACCTTTCGGCTGTCGGTGCTCACACTTTTGAAGGTGATTTTTAAATTACTCTAGTTAATAAATAATTTAGAGTAATTTAAAAATACCTTCATTCATGAAATGTCGGAGCGATTTTTCTTCCGCAACGAAATCGCCCGACATTCATCGATTTTCCCTGCCTGTGGAAAAATGGCACTTTAAGCCCCCCCCCCCCCCTGAAAGGCGCCAAAGTCACGCACACGGGGAGCGGCAGAACTGCAGCACTGCTCAAGGTACGTTTTGTAACATACCTAGTTAAAGGACCTTAAAAAAAATCAAGATCGAGGTAATCTACAAACTCCTACGACCTTCCACGACTATGTTCACGAACTCCTACGTACTCCTACTAGTATGTCTACGATTTCCGACGACTATTTCGATGCCCGCCTTACGAGTAGAAAGTTGCAATTTCTTTCATCCCGACCATTTTTTTATTCAAGGATAATTTTTATCGGGCTGGAAAAAATGTCCTGACTTACCTGAAGCCACGAGTACCAACAGCTGGCATAACGAGCCGCTACGATATATCTACGAACTCCTACGACCTCCTACGGACTCGTTACGAACATTCTGCGAGTTTGAATCAAGGCGAAAACTCGGAAGGACTCGTGAATAACTCGTGAAAGCAGGACAGGCCCTTTATCAGAACTCTTTAGTTCTGCGGTTAGCACGGTGGCGCAGCAGTAGATTTACCCCCTTACAGTGCCAGAGACCCAGGTTCAATCCTGACTACGGGTGCCGTCTGTACGGAGTTTGTATGTTCTCCCCGTGACAATAGACAATAGACAATAGGTGCAGGAGGAGGCCATTTGACCCATCGAGCCAGCACCGCCATTCATTGTGATCATGGCTGATCATCCCCAATCAGTACCCCGTTCCTGCCTTCTCCCCATATCCTCTGACTCCGCTATTTTTAAGAGCCCTATCTAGCTCTCTCTTGAAAGCTGCGTGGGTTTTCTCCGGGTGCTACGGTTTCCTCCCACACTCCAAAAAGATTCCAGATTTGGAGGCTAATTGGCTTGGTATGAATGTAAATCGTCCCTAATGTGTGTAGGACTAGTGTGGGGATAATGGCGCGGACACGGTGGACCAACGGGGCCTGTTCCCGCGCTGTATCTCTAAACTAAACTAAACTTTCACAGTGCGGCAGCATGTGAGGGTAAATGAGGTCAGTCAACAACACAGCACCTGGCACGCTGAGAATGTCAAATGTCCAAGCATTTACGAAAACATTCAAATCCTCTCTAACGCAGAAAATATGAACAACCCAGCATTATCAGTTGCAGCCAGCACAACAATGAACTCATTTTCATACATGGATACAAGTTCAGTTATGTAAACTAGTTCCTTTGAACCAAGTCAATGGTATTAGTAAGGGTGTCAGTGGCTGCGTTGAGTTTTGCATCTGAGAGCTTAATTAGTTTCAGGCAGATACATGCGCAGCCAAGTTCACGAGCATGGAATGTGGAACGTGGAATAGAAACATAGAAACATAGAAAAATAGGTGCAGGACTAGGCCATTCGGCCCTTCGAGCCTGCACCGCCATTCAATATGATCATGGCTGATCATCCAACTCAGTATCCTGTACCTGCCTTCTCTCCATACCCCCTGATCCCTTTAGCCACAATGAACTGGCCTCAACAACCTTCTGTGGCAGAGAATTCCAGAGACTCACCACTCTCTGTGTAAAGAATGTTTTCCTCATCTCGGTCCTAAAGGAATTCCCCCTTATCCTTAGACTTTGACCCTTTGTTCTGGACCTCCCCAAACTTCGGGAACAATCTTCCTGCATCTAGCTTGTCCAACCCCTTAAGAATTTTGTAAGTTTCTATAAGATCCCCCCTCAATCGGCGGCACGGTGGCGCAGGTGGTGGAGTGGTGGAGCTGCTGCCTCGTCAGGTTCCATCCTGACCTTGGGTGCTGCCTGCGTGGAGTCTGCACGTTCTCCCTGCGACCGCGTGGGTTTCCTCCGCGTCGCTCCGGTCTCCTCCCACATCCCGATGAGGCTTAATTGGCTTCGGTAAATTGGCCCGAGTGTGTAGGACACAACTAAAGTAGAAATTAAAGTCAACTAGAAAATGGATAGAGTACAGCACAAGAAAAGGCTCCTCAGCCCATGACGCTTGGGCCGAACATGATGTTAAGTTAAACTGTACATCTGCCCACACACTAACACTATCCTACACGCACTAGGGACAATTTACCATTTGCCGAGCTCGATTAACCTATAAGCCCATAAGCCTTTATGCCTTTGGTGTGTGGGAGGAAACCAGAGCACCCGGAGAAAATAAGGAGGAATAAGGAGTAAGCCATTTAGACCGGAGACGAGGAAACACTTTTTCTCACAGAGAGTGATGAGTCTGTGGAATTCTCTGACTCAGAGGGCGGTGGAGGCAGGTTCTCTGGATGCTTTCAAGAGAGAGCTAGATAGGGCTCTTAAAGATAGCGGAGTCAGGGGATATGGGGAGAAGGCAGGAACGGGGTACTGTTTGGGGATGATCAGCCATGATCACATTGAATGGCGGTGCTGGCTCGTAGGGCCGAATGGCCTACTCCTGCACCTATTGTCTATTGTCATAAAACCCACGCAGGTCACGGGGAGAGCGTACAAACTCCGTACAGACAGTGCCCATAGTCAGGATTGAACCCGGGTCTCTGGCGCTATAAGGCAGCAACTCCACCGCTGCGCCACCGTGCCGCTCTGTAATACAGAGGAGAAGACAGGAGAATGGGGTTAAGAGGGAGAGATAGATCAGCCATAAATGATTGATGGGCCGAATGGCTTAAGTCTTCTCCGAAACGTCGGAACTTATTTTTAAGAGGCTTTTGAATAGTAATCCTGGCAGAGTCTGTACGAATACTCCACCAGATGGCGCTAACGACTGCTGGTTTCTCGACCATGCATCAGGAATGCGCTGTTTGCATCGGAGGCTGAGGATCAGTGTGGCAGAATGATGAAGGGTCCCGACCCAAAACGTCGCCGGTCCATTGCCCTCCACCGATGCTGCCTGCGCCGCTGAGTGCCCCAGCACTTTGTGTTCTGGTTGCTGAAGGCCGCTTCTCGTCCTGTCCAATTTCCATTGCGTTCCGCTCTGTCAGTGAGATTGATAATGGTTTGACCTCTGAAAAAGGATCAGGTGGGCAAGTCTGCTTCACTGCTCTCCCTATCTGGGAGGGCATCTTTTCCAAGGTCGGAGTGACAACTAATGAAAGGCTTGGATAGAGTGGATGTGGAGAGGATGTTTCCATTAGCAGGGGAGTCCAGGACCAGAGGCCACAGCCTCAGAATTAGAAACACAGAAACATAGAAATTAGGTGCAGGAGTAGGCCATTCGGCCCTTCGAGCCTGCACCTGCCATTCAATATGATCATGGCTTATCATCCAACTCAGTATCCCGTACCTGCCTTCTCTCCATACCCTCTGATCCCCTTTGCCACAAGGGCCACATCTAACTCCCTCTTAAATGTAGCCAATGAACTGGCCTCAACTACCCTCTGTGGCAGAGAGTTCCAGAGACCCACCACTCTCTGTGTGAAAAAAGTCCTTCTCATCTCGGTCCTAAAGGATTCCCCCCTTATCCTTAAGCTGTGACCCCTTGTCCTGGACCTCCCCAACATCGGGAACAACCAAAAATTAAAGGACGTTCTTTCAGAAAGGAGATGAGGAAGAATTTGTTTCGTCAGAGGGGTGGTGAATCTGTAGAATTCTTTGCCACGGAAGGCTGTGTTGCCCAAGACAAGACAGTGGATATTTTTAAGGGAGAGAGAGAGATACATTCTTGATTAGTACGGGTGTCAGAGGTTATGGGGAGAAGGCAGGAGAATGGGGATAGGAGGGAGAGATAAATCAGCCATGATTGAATGGCGGAGTAGACTCGTTGGGCCGAATGGCCTAATTCTGCTCCTATCACTTACGACAGAATGACGTTATGATGTTTCTGTGTTGTATCCCTAAGGCCTAATAAAATGGATGCAATAGACACTAGTGAACCCTACACACATTTGAGGAACCTCAAGCATAATATCCAACCAAAAACAAGATTTTAATAGCAATGAGATCATTTGGGTAGGAGTAGAATTAGGCCATTCGGCCCATCAAGTCTACCCCACCATTCAATCATGGCTGATCTATCTCTCTCTCCTAACCCCATTCTCCTGCCTTCTCCCCATAAACCTTGACGCCCGCACTAATCAATCACCTAGTACCTTGAACCTTGTGGACATCAATTCCGAAGAGCCACCAGGGACTATTGGAAGTTGGACAAGTTATACTGGACAATATTTACATTTATACCAGGAATATTAACCGACACACCTGTACTTCTTTGGAATGTGGGAGGAAACCGAAGATCTCGGAGAAAACCCACACAGGTCATGGGGAGAACGTACGAACTCCGCACAGACAGCGCCCGTAGTCGGGATCGAACCTGGGTCTCCTGCGCTGCATTTTTGCTGTGAGGCAGCAACTCTACCGCTGCGCCACCGCGACTATTAGAGTGGGGTTTATTTAGCGTTGCACAAGTGATATCGAGTTGCAACAACAATTATAAGCTGGACTAAACTCTCAGGGGTCGAATATTTTATGTTTAATGAGATGCGCAGGGCGGTGTTTCTACACAGAGGGTGGTGAGCGCCTGGAACAGGACGCCAGGGGTGGTGATGGAAGAAGATAGGATAGTGGCCTTTAAGTGGCTTTTAGATGGGCACGTGGATACCAAGTCAAGTCAAGTTTATTCGTCACATACACATACGAGATGCGCAGTGAAATGAAAAGTGGTCAATGCCTGCGGACTTTGAGCAAGCAAACAAACAAACAAACAAACAAACTACACACAGAATGGAACGGAATCGCATATTCTTTTACATATGAAATATTGTGGGCGGAAGGAAAAAGGGAAAAGGAACAGCAATTTTAAGAAAAGCAGTAGAGTGGTCCAGTAAGGTTTGCCCCTGGTGAGCCTAGAGATTAGATTTAAGAGTGTTTCCCTGCCATACTTCGTTAGTACTAGGGAGTTAAAGCCCTGTCTCACGGTGCGAGTTCACCCACGAGTGACCCCAAGTGAAAGAAAAAAAACAGACTCGTGGTTATGCACGAGATTCAAAGTTTATGTTCAAGCGTTTAACCGAGTTCCCACGGGTATGTCATTTATGCGATGTTCCAAGGTGCTCTCCCGAGTTACCAAGTTCCTCTCCCGTTACTCTTGAGCCAACCGCGAATAAAGGTAAAGGGCTTGTCCTACCAGCATCCGACTCCATGCGATGAGCGCGATCAAACTAGAAGCGGGGGCCGTGCGGAGGTCGGGTGATCCCCTGTACAGGGCCGTTCCCACCAGCATGCGCCTGCATGGGGCAAGCGCGACCAAACCGGCAGCGAAGGCCGCGCGGAGGTCGGGTGAGTGGCGCAACACGGCGCAAAGTGAGACGAGCTTGGAGCGAAGTCATAAGGTAAGTTCGCCAGGACAGAGAGGGGCACAGAGGCACAGAGACACACACACACAGAGGGCCACGGAGCCAAACACATAGAGGGTCACGGAGGCACCTACAGAGAGGGTCATGGAGGCACGATGTCGAGACGGTGTGTAATGCGTCGAGGCGACTGCGAGCCGACAAGCCATTGCCGCGCGGAATTTTTGAACATAGTCAGTTTTTCGGAGCCCCGCGCAATGTCGGGACGAACTCCGCACAATTCCGCACGGCTCCGGCGATCCGCACGGCCCCGCGATGCCAGACGGCTCAAGCGACCACGTTAGGTCGCGCTCATCGCATAGAGTTGCATGCTGGTGGGACAGGCCCTTTAGTGTGTGAGGGTGTGAGAAGTCCATGCCGGGTGGCAGCCGGCCGGCCGCAGCCGCTGTTCTTTCATATCAGTTGCACATCAGATTGTTGGGAGACGGAGCTCAGGGTTCGCCTCCTGGGCTGCATCGGTCTGGGGTGACAAGGCTCTTGGGTTAGGCTGGGATCATTTTCTGCGGGATGATCTTAGTGCGGGGGACATGTGTAGGAGAGGTGTACTGACTGTGTGGGCAGACACTTTGGTAGTGATTGCCCACCAGTCGCAAAAGCAACTGTGTCTCCCTGTCCCTGGGATAGCAGGGGGCAATCAAACAGCACAATACCGCCCTCACCCTCCACGCCAACACAAAGGGCAACGATCCCAAGGCTTTAGGGTCAGAAACAGCGGGCAGGCGACAATCACCCGCCATAACGTGAGAGAGATCATGCGCTATTGTAGGTCCCCTTTGCACGTCGGTGTTTCTGTCTTTCTCCATCTCATTGATGGCCCTGTCTGTCGCCTCCCCCATCCCCACCCCTCTGCTTCCCGGCCATGTGTGTGACCCCTTCCCTCCCCTCTCCAGCTCCCCACCCATTTCACCGGGCGCGGGGGCTTCGCACCATCTTCACGTCGGCGACGATCCCAAGGCTTTAGACGGAAGCTGGGGTAACAAGGGTGCGCAAAAGGCTGGAGAAACTCAGCGGGTGCAGCAGCATCTAAGGAGCGAAGGAGATAGGCAATGTTTCGGGTCGAGACCCTTGTTTCAGCCCGAAATGTCGCCTATCTCCTTCGCTCCTTAGATGCTGCTGCACCCGCTGAGTTTCTCCAGCCTTTTGTGTACCCTCGATTTTCCAGCATCTGCAGTTCCTTCTTTAACAGCTGGGGTAACAGCGCGGGCCAGGTAACATCTCTGGAGAATGTGGATAGGTGACGTTTCGGATAAGGGCTCGTCTTCTGAAGAAGAATCTCGACCCGAAAAGTCACCTATTCCTCTCTCCTGACCCGCCAAGTTACTCCAGCATATTGTGTTGTGCATCAAACAAACCCTCGTCCTGTACTGACTAATCTATTTATTTTAAATGCCTAGCAACATATTTCCTGCTGCTTCCCCTAATTCCCATTCCTCAAGAAAGGGTTGAAGCATTAACTTATCACAAAAGGTTGGAATAAGTCTACGGTTCAGGCAGCATCTCTGGAGAAAATGGATAGTTGACGTTTCGGGTCGGGACTCTTCTTCAGGGCCTTTTGTTTAGTTCAGATACAGTGTCGAAACAGGCCCTTCGGCTCACCGAGCCCATGCTGACCACAATGACCCGGACACTAGTTCCATCCTACACACTGCGGGGCAATTTACAGACGACAATTAACATACAAACCTGCACGTCTTTGGAATGTGGGAGGAAACTGGAGCACCCGGAAAAAATCTACGTGGTCACTGGGAGAACGTGCAAACTCCGTACGGACAGCATCAGTCGTCAAGATTGAACTCGGGTCTCTGGCGCTGTGAGGCAGCAACTCTACTGCTGCGCCGCCAATGTGACATTGCAAGTTTTAGAATGAAGTTAGCCGCTTACAAATCCCATTCTCTGCCCAGCGTGGAGAATCATGAATTGCCAAGACACAAGGCACTGTAGATGTTGGTTCCTTTTTTATAAATCACGAATTCAAAGTTATCTATTCAAGAATAATGTAGTGTGGTTCGTTGGATTTGTCCATACTCAACTTTAAATTGTCCATAATCTAGAACTTAAAGTTTTTTTTAAGCAATTAGTGAAACGCTACCCCCCCCCCCCCCGCCCCCCCACCTTTCCCTCCCAACTCCAGTCCCGTCACGACCCCCTGGGAAACAGAAGGGAGCGACAATCAACAGCCACGGATACAAATAATGTCATACCCAAGAAAGGGCAGATGCTGGTTGACAAAAAGTGAACACCTGGTGCTGGAGAAATTTGGAAAAGTCATCCCGTCACCCATTCCTTCTCTCCAAAGATGCTGCCTGCCCGCTGAGTTAAAGAGTTCCCTCGGTAGACTCACGAATCACTAAGGTAAACGCACGGGCCACTACGTTATTACAAGGAGTTTAAATGTTTCCATTTTTAACTTGAACAGTAAATTTGACGCGTGGAAATTATCAAACATGTTTGATTTTTTTCACGAGTTAACAAGTTTCACGGGTACCTGCCGTCAGCGTCACGAGCCGCGAAGTCGCTCGCGCGAGTTCCGACGTTCCCGCTGCGTTGATTGTACGGGATTACCCTCGAGTGAAAACTCGGGGTCACTCGTGGGCCAACTCGCACCGTGAGACAGGGGTTTTAGAACTTAGAAATAAGTTAAAAAGGAAATGAAAGTTAAAAACAGGCACAGTTTTTGCGGAGCTGCCACAACGGCGACTGGGCAGGGCCCCGCCTTTTTTTTTGTTTTTTTAGGGGAATTTTGTAGGGATATTTAGGGAATACAGAGACATGGATCTTTGCAGGCAGATGAGATTAGTTATTCACACAGTGGGTATACGGAACGAGCAGTCAGAGGAGGTACAGTAGTTGATGCAGGTATTATAACAGCATTCAAAAGACATTTGGACAGGTACATGGATAAGAAAGTTTTCATATGGGCCAAACGCAGGCAGATGGGGCTAGCAGGTTCTTGGTCCGCATTGACAAATTGGGCCAAATGGCCTGTTTTCCTCCTGTACGAATCTATCGTTTTCGTTTAGCTTGTTCAACACAGACATTGTGGGCCGAATGGCCGCACTTTACTCTGTTCAAGAACTCGAAGACATAGGTTTAAGGTGAAGGGGGAAAGATTTAATAGGAACCTGAGGGGTAATTTTTCACACAAAGAGTGGTGGGTGTATGGAACAAGCTGCCAGAGGAGGTAGTTGAGGCTGGTGGGACTATCCCAACACCAGCTAAAGGGATAGGAGAGGTTTAGAGGATTATGTGCCAAACGCAAGCAGGTGGGACTGGTGTAAATGGGACTTGTTGACTGGTTGGCTGAAGGGTGTAATCCATGAAGGTTTCCATGCTGTATGAATCTATGACCATGATTCTGATATGTTCTATGTACCATAATGTTCATATGTTCATAAATTCATAGGTTCTTGGAGCAGAATTAGGCCATTCAGCCCATCAAGTCTATTCTGCCATTGAATCATGGTTGATCTATTTTTCCCTGTCAACCCCATTCTTCTGCCTTCTCCCCATAACCCCTTACCCCCAAACTAATCAAGGACCAATCAATATCCACCTTAAAAATATCCATTGACTTGGCCTCCACAGCTGTGGCGATGAATTCCACAGATTCACCACCCTCTGACTAAAGAAAGTCCTCCTTCCTAATGGTACGTCCTTTTATTCTGAGGCCGTGGCCTCTGTTTCTAGACTCTCCCATTGGTGGAAACATCCTCTCCACATCCACTCTATCCAGGCCTTTCGCTATTCGGTAACTTTCAATAAGGTCGCCCACCTTTCTAAACTCCACCATATCCAAGCTCAGTGCCATCAAACGCCCATCGTATGTTAACCCAAATAATTCCTGGGATGTTATTGATTATAATAAGAAGGCTATTATAAGAAACATATAAGATTGTTAAGGGCTTGGACACACTAGGGGCAGGAAACATGTTCCCGATGTTGGGGGAGTCCAGAACCAGGGACCACAGTTTAAGAATAAGGGGTAAGCCATTTAGAACGGAGACGAGGAAACATTTTTTTCTCACAGAGAGTGGTGAGTCTGTGGAATTCTGTGCCTCAGAGGGCGGTGGAGGCAGGGTTCGGTAGGTAGAGAGAGGTAGATAGGGTTCTTAAAAATAGCGGAGCCAGGGGTGAAGACAGGAACGGGATACTGATTGGGGATGATCACATTGAATGGCAGTGCTGGCTCGAAGGGCTGAATGTCCTACTCCTGCACCTATTGTCTATTGTCTATTGTCTATTGCTACCTCATTTGTCTAATTTTCTTTCACATGAAAGCTCTCAGCAAAGTAAAACCATTACTGGGTTAAAAGTGAATCCGTTCTATTTGTGTTTATTTTCAGTTGGCGATCGTCTGATTTACCGAGTACCTTCGGCAGCTCTTTATTTCAAAGCGCCCCCCCCCCCCCCCTGCACACCCTCATACAAACCAGCAATCCCAACTGCACTTCCGATCTGACATAAACAGTTCCTTTGAAACAAAACCAATGTCCGAAAATGGATTTTATATAAGTAGTCTTCGCACATGGTGTTAAATCTCATGTCGTTTTATCACCCAGATTAATAAAGTAACAAATCTTAAAAATAAAGGGGGGGGGGGGAGGGATGAGGAAAAATCCGTTCATTTAAATAAATTATATGGTGATCTTTGTGCGGGTGAAAAAGCCATAATTAGTGAGCCATTCTATAATGATATTGCCGGGATGTTTTGCATCTAAAAGTCATTTGAATAACGCAGAAGCCTGCAGGACAGTTCTCCTTCATTAGAAGGAACATTTGCCAAAAATGGACGAGGGACCTACTTTATTTTTGCTGCACCTGACTTCTGGGCACTTTCGTCTGGGGAACTTGGTCCATTTCTGGATTGCCACCAGGAACACAATGGATCGCTCGCTCAGAAAGGTGGCCTCATCTTTGTCACAACCAATGTCATAAAACATTTACAGCGCTGAATTAATTTCTGCTCACTGCAGAGGCAATTTGCATGAGTTAGGATGTGAAATGTATGAATATATTATGAACAGTGGCATATGATTTAACACCGGAGTCAGGGTGGAATTCATTTATTTCTTCCCGAACAAGAACCTTTCTAATTAATAGCTTAGGAAGCCCAAATGTCTCTAAGCTTTGGTTGAGAGAATTTTTTCTTCCTTCAATGATTCAATGATTCAATTTAACAATACTTTACTGTTAGAAGCTGGAAAGGGTGCAAAGAATATTTACAAGGACGTTGCCAGGACTCGAGGGACTGAGTTATAGGGATAGGTTGAGTAGGCTGGGACTCTATTCCCTGGAGTGCAGGAAGATGAGGGGTGATCTTATAGAGGTGTACAAAATAGTGAGAGGAATAGATTGCCTGGAGTAAGGGAATTGAGACCCCATGGGGCATAAGTTTAAAGTGAAGGGGGAAGGGTTTTATATGAATCTGAGGGGTAACTTTTTCACTCAAAGGGTGGTGAGTGTATGGAACAAGATGTCGGAGGAGGTATTAAAGAAGGAACTGCAGATGCTGGAGAATCGAGGGTTACACAAAAGGCTGGAGAAACTCAGCGGGTGCAGCAGCATCTAAGGAGCGAAGGAGATAGGCGACGTTTCGGGTCGAGATCCTTCTTCAGGGAGGGGGAGGTAGTTCAGGGATGTCGGTGGAGGTAGTTGAGGCAGGGACTATCGCAACTTTTAAGACGTTATTGGACAGGTACATGGATAGGACAGGTTTAGAGGGATATGGGCCAAAAGCAGGGTCGCTGGGACATGTTGGTCGGTATGGGCAAGTTGGGCTGAAGGTGCTGTTTTCACACTGTATCCAGGTACAGTGAAATTCTTTGCTTGGTATATAATATAGCAATGTTACAAAATTTTGAGATTTAAAAAATCAAGTCTGCAATTTATCCCATCAGATAAAGGATAAAAAGAAGTTTAATTTGACACCTAATTCACTTTCATATCTTCAGTATTAAAGAAGTTATGGCCATTTTCATACTCAGAAATTAGCATCTTGTTCCCCATTGCCTTTCCATTGACTTAACTCAAAAGCTGTGATCTAGGACAGTCAAAAGCCCATAACTTTCTTAAAAATTAAGAGAACTCAATTAAATTGTCAGTTATTATAGATTGAAGCATTCTGAAACAAATATGAAACAATCTTACCCAGATGATCTGAAATTAAAGCATATAATTAGTTAGTTACCTAATTGTAGCTAATTACAAAATTCAATTACTAGATCTAAACATCTATCCATTTCTTAAGAAAAGATAAACATTTTTAAATTGCCTAAGTGTCCAAATAACATTCACACAATAATTCACAATATAACATGATTTTTAAATCTAATTTTCATGAATTTATAGGCCAAATGGAAGGAATTTAGTGTTTAATTCGCGTAAATTAATGGCTATTTAAATCAACGCGAGTGGGTTTTAGTGGAACGCAATGGATTGGAACGTTGCGGTTTGCGGTGAATTTAACCCACAGTCGTCAGGAAAAATACAGCTGGTTCGTATATATTTTTTGTCCCCTTTTCGCAACATGAAAATTTGATTAAAGGCTTTCTAAGTAGCACGTTTTTATGTAAAAATAAACTGTGTACCTTCTTTACTCCCCTATGTAAAATCCTTCCTGTTGTCGGCGCTCACGGCTTTAGAAGATGGTTTTTAAATTACTCTAGCTAATAAATGATCTAGTGTAGTTTAAAAATACCTTCATAAATCAAATGTCGGAGCGATTTCTCTTTAGCGACGAAATCCCCTGAGATGATCGATTTGAACTGTCTGGAGAAAAACGGCATTTTAAACCCGCCCCCCTCTGAAAGGCGCCAAAGTCATGCACACGGGGAGCGGCAGAACTGCAGCTCCACTCAAGGTAAGTATTGTAACATACCTATATAATACATAAATTATGCAAACCGTCGCCACATGCAGGAGGCCGACAAAGTTACAAAAATATTCATGCTAGTTTGGTTTGTCCCTCTTTATTCTCGACGCACTCCTACTCCCCCCCCACCCCCCCAACCACCCCCAAGCCGGTTCCCTCTTTGTTCTCGGCAGCACAGGCCCGTCCTCAGCCACCTGCCGCCGGGTCCTCTCATGGACGGCTCCATGAAAGTTCCCCACTGCGTTGCCGTGACGATCGCTGGAAGCTCTTCACTCAATGTGTGGTGGGTCCCTGTAACTCCCCATTCCCCAAAACACTATCGGGGTAGAGTGCTGACATGGATAGAAAATTGGTTGGCAGACAGGAAACAAAGAGTAGGGATTAACGGGTCCCTTTCAGAATGGTAGGCAGTGATTAGTGGGGTACCGCAAGGCTCGGTGCTGGGACCGCAGCTATTTACAATATACATCAATGATTTAGGTGAAGGGATTCAAAGTAACATTAGCAAATTTGCAGATGACTCAAAGCTGGGTGGCAGTGTGAACTTTGAGGAGGATGCTATGAGAGTGCAGGGTGACTTGGACAGGTTGGGGGAGTGGGCAGATGCATGACAGATGAAGTTTAATGCGGATAAATGTGAGGTTATCCACTTTGGTGGCAAAAAAGGAAGGCAGATTACTATCTAAATTGCGTCAAGTTGGGAAAAGGGGAAGTACAACGGGATCTGGGGGTCCTTGTTTATCAGTCAATGAAAGTAAGCATGCAGGGACAGCAGGCAGTGAAGAAAGCGAATGTCATTTTGATCTTTATAACAAGAGGAGTCGAGTATAGGAGCAAAGTGGTCCTTCTGCAGTTGTATAGGGTCCTAGTGAGACCACACCTGGAGTATTATGTGCAGTTTTGGTCCCCTAATTTGAGGAATGACATTCTTGCCATTGAGGGAGTGCAGCGTAGGTTTACTGGGCTTGTACACTCTGGAGTTTAGAAGGATGAGAGGGAATCTTTTTTAAACATATAAGATTATTCAGGGTTTGGACACCCTAGACGCAGGAAACACGTTCCCAATGTTGGGTGAGTCCAGAACCAGGGGCCACAGTTTAAGAATAAGGAGTAAGCCATTTAGAATGGAGATGAGGAAACACTTTTTCTCACAGAGAGTTGTGAGTCTGTGGAATTCTCTGCCTCAGAGGGTGGTGGAGGTCGGATCTCTGGATACTTTCCAGAGAGAGCTAGATGGGGCTCTTCGGAGACAGGGGATATGGGAGAAGGCAGGAACGGGGTACTGATTGTGGATGATCAGCCATGATCACATTGAATGGCGGTGCTGGCTTGAGGGGCCGAATGGCCTACTCCTGCGCCTATTGTCTATTGTCTATCGGCCTGTGTGATCTGAAATGCGGAAACTGAGGTAAGTAGTTGTTCTGTTCGGCAGGGAGTGAGATGGATAATGAATGAAGGCAGATAGAGGTTGTTATGGACACACATCAGCGTTGAATCTGGTTGAATGAATCAATGGCCAATGGGGCAAAATAGCTTCCCCTGCTCCTCCCTTTCATGTTGATAAGTTCTAGGAGCAGAATTAGACCATTCGGCCCATCAGGTCTACTCCACCATTCAATCGTGGCTGATCTATCTTTCCCTGTCGACCCCATTCTCCTGCCTTCTCCCCATAACCTCTGACACCCCGACAATCTATCTCTGCCTTAAAAATATCCACTGACTTGGCCTCCACAGCCTTCTGTGCGAAAGAATTCCACAGATTCGCCAATCTCTGACTAAAGAAATTGCTCCTCATCTCCTCTCTAAAGGTACGTCTTTTAATTCTGAGGCGGTGGCCTCTGGGAATCCTGCCCTCTGTCCCCTTGGTCTTACAGTGTCAGAGATATGTTTTAGTTTAATTTAGAGACACAGCGCGGAATCAGGCAGTTCAGCCCACTGAGTCCGCGCCGACCAGCGATCCTCGCACACTAACACTGTCCTACACAAACTAGGGACAATTTACAATTATACCAAGCCAGTTAGTCTACTAACCTGCATGTCTTTGGATAGTGGGAGGAAACCCCAAGATCCCGGAGGAAACCCACGCAGATCACGGGGATAACGTACAAGCTTCATACAGTCAAGCACCCGTGGTCAGGATCGAACACTCGGGACAATTTACCTTTGAGTCCTGGCAACATCCTTGTAAATCTTCCCTGTACCCTTTCCAGCTTGACAACATCTTTCCCATAACATGGTGCCCAGAACTGAACACAATACTCTAAATGCGGCCTCACCAACGTCTTGTACAACCATATAACCATATAACCATATAACAATTACAGCACGGAAACAGGCCTTCTCGGCCCTTGCAGTCTGTGCCGACCATTCATTTTCCCCTAGTCCCATCTACCTGCACTCAGACCATACCCCTCCATTCCCTTCCCGTCCATATACCTATCCACTTTACTTTTAAATGTTAAAATCGATCCTGCCTCCACCACTTCTGCAGGAAGATCATTCCACACAGCCACCACTCTCTGAGTAAAGAAGTTCCCCCTCATGTTACCCCTAAACTTCTGTCCCTTAATTCTCATGTCATGCCCTCTTGTTTGAATCTTTCCTACCCTCAATGGGAAAAGCTTATCCACATCAACTCTGTCTATCCCTTTCATCATTTTAAAGACCTCAATCAAGTCCCCCCCTTAACCTTCTGTGCTCCAAAGAATAAAGACCTAACTTGTTCAACCTTTCTCTGTAACTTAGTTGCTGGAACCCAGGCAACATTCTAATAAATCTCCTCTGTACCCTCTCTATTTTGTTGACATCCTTCCTATAATTAGACGACCAAAATTGTACACCATACTCCAGAATTGGTCTTACCAATGCCTTGTACAATTTTAACATTACTTCCCTACTCCTATATTCAATGCTCTGATTTATAAAGGCCAGCACACCAAAAGCTTTCTTTATCACCCTATCTACATGCGATTCCACCTTCAGGGAACTATGCACAGTTATTCCTAGATCCCTCTGTTCCACAGCATTCCTCAATTCCCTACCATTTACCATGTACGTCCTATTTTGATTTGTCCTGCCAAGATGTAGCACCTCACACTTATCAGCATTAAACTCCATCTGCCATCTTTCAGCCCACTCTTCCAAATGGCCCAAATCTCTCTGTAGACTTTGAAAATTTGACACCTGCAACATGTCCTCCCCACTTCTATGCTCAACATTCTGACTGATGAAGGCCAAAGTGCTGAAAGCCTTTTCGACTGCCCTGTGGTGCCACTTGCAACGAACTATGCACCTACACTCCTCTGCTCCACAACACACCCCAGAGGCTTACCGTTCAGCAAAGATGCCGTTCACTGTGGGTACACAAAATGCTGGAGAAACCCACCGAAAATGCTGGAGAAACTCCCCAAGCGGAATATGAGGTGCTGCTCCTCCAATTTGCGGTGTTGCTCACTCTGGCCGTGGAGGAGGCCCAGGACAGAGAGTGGTGCCGTTCACTATGTTAGTCCTGCCCATGTTAGAATCCCCAAAATGCAACACCTCACATTTCTCTGCATTAAATTCCATGAACCATTCCTCAGCCCACCTGGCCAACCGATCAAGACCCTGTTGCAAATTTAGACAACCATCTTCAATCCAAGTCTTTCTTTCCCCATTAGAATATACCAAGAGAAAGCTAGAACCTGATGAGACGTTACAAAGAAAAAAGGCTTATTCCTATTAGTTGGCGCCTTCAAATTAATGGTGCCATTAACAAAGCCATTAACTAGTGAGTGCTATGCTACATATCTGCGTTTAAGCTTTATGTTAAGTCAACGCTAATCTCCAAAACATGCATTTTTTAGACCACTTACGCTGACAGCTTGTTAAACTTTAGGGTTTTATTTGCAAGCGCAGAATGGTGATTAATGCGGCTAATTGCGGAAACAGATCCATTTCATTAGGTAAGCCTCGTAATGATTGCAAATTCCTCACCTTATTTATGTTTAGCTTGGTTTAGTTTAGAGATGCAGCGCCGAAACAGGCCCTTCGGCCCATCATGTCCGCACGGACCAGCGATCCCCGCAAATTATCCCTATCCTACACGAGGGACAATTTTTTTTAACATTTACCCCAAGCCGATTAACCTACAAACCTGTACGTCTTTGGAGTGTGGGAGGAAACCGAGGTTCTCGGGGAAAACCCACGCAGGTCACGGGGAGAACGTACAAACTCTGTACAGACAAGCGCCCGTGGCCAGGATCGAACCCAGGTCTCTGCCGCTGTAAGCGCTGTAAAGGGCCTGTCCTACAAGCATGCAACTCTATGCGATGAACGCGATCAAACTAGAAGTGGGGGCCGCGCGGAGGTCGGGTGATCCCCTGTACAGGGCCGTTCCCACCAGCATGCGCCTGCATGCGGCGAGCGCAAGCGCAACCAAACCGGCAACGAGGGCCGCGCGGAGGTCGGGTGAGTGGCGCAAAGCGGCGCAAAGTGAGGCGAACTTGGAGCGAAGTCTAAGGTAAGTTCGCCAGGACAGAGAGGGGCACACAGAGAGGGGCACAGAGGCACACACACACAGAGGGCCACGGAGCCACTCACATAGAGGGTCACGGAGGCACCTACAGAGAGGGTCACGGAGGCACGACGTCGAGACGGTGTGTAATGCGTCGAGGCGACTGCGAGCCGACAAGCCGTTGCCGCGCGGAATTTTTGGACATAGTCAGTTTTTCGGAGCCCCGCGCGGTGTCGGGATGAACTCGGGACGAACTCCGCACAATTCCGCACAGCTCCGGCGATCGAAGTGGGACCGGCCCCGCGATGCCGGACGGCTGAAGCGACCACGTTAGGTCGCGCTCATCGCATAGAGTTGCATGCTGGTGGGACAGGCCCTTAAGGCAGCTATTCTACTGCTGCACCACTGTGCCACTTGTCTCTTTGGAGGGAAGATATTAGCATGGACAGCAGGTTGGCTGGACGGCAGAAGGCAAAGAGTGGGAATAAAGGGGGCTTTATTTGGACGGCCAGCCAGTGACTAGCGGAGTTCCGCGGGGCTCGGTGCTGGGGCTGCTACTCTTCACGTTGTACATTAATGATTTGGACGATGGGATTGAAGGCTTTGCGGCCAAGTTTGCGGATGATACGAAAATAGGTGGAGGGGCAGGTAGTGTAGAGAAAGCAGGGACTCTGCAGAAGGACTTGGACAGGTTGGGAGAGTGGGCAGAGAAGTGGCAGATGGAATATAGAATAGCAAAGTGTGGAGTTGTGAATTTTGGTCGTAGGAATAAAGGCGTAGACTATTTTCTAAATGGGGAGAGAATTCAGAAATCGGAGGTGTAAAGGGACTTGGGAACGCTGGTGCAGGATTCCCAAATAAGTTAATCTGCAAGTCGAATTGGCAGTAACGGAGGCAAACGCAATGCTCGCATTTATTTCGAGAGGGGTAGAATACAAAAACATGCTGACGTAAAGCGGTGGCTCCATAAGTTGGGAGTATTGTGAACAATTTTGAGCCCCATTTCTGAGGAAGGATGTGCTGGCTCTGGAGAGGGTCCCAGAGGAGGGTTACAAGAATGATCCCAGAAATGAGTAGTTTAACCGATGATAAGCCTTTGATGGCACTGGGCCTGTACTCGCTAGTTTAGAAGGATGAGGTGGGGGGGGGGGGGGGGGGGTTCTCATTAAAACTTATCAAATAGTGAAAGGGTTGGATCTAGTGGATGTGGAGATGATGTTTCCACTAGTGGGAGAGTCTCAGACCAGAGGCCAAAGCCTTTAGGAAGGAGATGAGGAGGATTTTTCTGCCTTCAGGAGAACACTGCCGATGAATATGAATATGTAATTTGATAGCGAGAGTGGTAGAGGGGGGAGGGAAGCAAAGACCCTGAATGAAGCTGGCTTGGTAATTTGTCGACAGCCTAGCTGCAGCAGTACAGTCTGTACAGGTACATCCTCCACAGAAATGGCGTGCTTTGTTTTGTAACCTCTATTTAAATACAGTGGAGAAGGGGTTAATCGCAGGAAGAGAAATCACTGCACTTAATACCAGCAATGTCACGCACAGTGGCAGCATTCAATGCCCAGGTTCGATCCCGCCTACGGGTGCTGTCTGTGCGGAGTGCGTACGTTCTCCCCGTGACCTGCGTGGGTATTCTCCGGGTGCTCCACACTCCAAAGACGTACAGAGAATGTAGGCTAATTGGCTGGGTAAAAACCGCTAATTGTCCCTTGTGCGTGTCAGATAGTGTCGGTGTGCGGGGATCGCTGGTCGGCGCGGACCCGGTGGGCCGAAGGGCCTGTTTCCGCTCTGTATCTCTAAACTAAACAAAAGTAATATATCAATCTATCAATCAATCGAAGACTTTATTGTCATTCAAAAATACACCAATAAATGCAAGTCTGAACGAAAGTTCGTTGCATCTGGCTCACCGTGCAACATAAAATCACAAATGGATAAAGTAGATAAAATAGATAAAATGGATAATGGTGGCGGAACATTACATGGAATTCAAGTCTGATGGCTCGGGGGAAGAAGCCTGGACGTCCTGCTCATTATACTACGATACATTTTGCCCGAGGGCAGCAGAGTGAACAGAGTTTTAATGTATCTGTACACTGTGGACTGTTCACCGTGCCTCGGTAGACATGACAATAAACTAAACTCAAACTCAAGTGAAGGGCCTGTTTCCATCAGTGTGACTCTGTGACTCCATATTAATGCAAATACGTAACCCCGGTCACCTCTACTCATCATCCGCACATTTGTGTTTAGAAAGGTCTCGACCCGAAACGTCACCTATCCCTTTTCTCCGGAGGTACTGTCTGAGCCGATGAGTTACTCGAGCGTTTTGTCTCTGCCCACAGCAACTCCTGACTGTTGCCAGGGTTGGAGGATTATACAGCAGTCCCCAGCCTTCCTCAACATTTATGTGGATAAATGTGAGGTTATCCACTTTGGTGGCAAAAACATGAGGGCAGACTATTATCTGAATGGTGGCAGATTAGGAAAAGGGGAGATGCAACGAGACCTGGGTGTCATGGTACACCAGTCATTGAAAGTAGGCATGCAGGTGCAGCAGGCAGTGAAGAAAGTGAATGGTACGTTAGCATTCATAGCGAAAGGATTTGAGTATAGGAGCAGGGAGGCTCTACTGCAGTTGTACAGGGTTTTGATGAGACCACACCTGGAGTATTGCGTACAGTTTTAGTCTCCAAATCTGAGGAAAGCACTTTATTAATTTATTAATTCACGGGTGTATTTACGTATATAATTGTATTCAATGCCTTCTATGTTCTGTTGTGCTATGCAAGGAAAGATTTTCATTGTCCTGTCAGGGACACATGACAATAAACTCTTTTGACTTTGACTTTGACTTTGACATCCTTGCCATAGAGGGAGTACAGAGAAGATTCACCAGACTGATTCCTGGGATGTCAGGACTTTCATATGAGGAAAGACTGGATAGACTCGGCTTGTACTCGCAGGAATTTAGAAGATTGAGGGGGGATCTTATAGAAACTTACAAAATTCTTAAGGGGTTGGACAGGCTGGATGCTGGAAGATTGTTCCCGATGTTGGGGGAGTCCAGAACAAGGGGTCACAGTCTAAGGATAAGGGGGAATTCCTTTAGGACCGAGATGAGGAAAACATTCTTTACACAGAGAGTGGTGAGTCTCTGGAATTCTCTGCCACAGAAGGTAGTTGAAGCCAGTTCATTGGCTATATTTAAGAGGGCGTTAGATGTGGCACTTGTGGCTAATGGGATCAGGGGGTATGGAGAGAAGGCAGGTACGGGATACTGAGTTGGATGATCAGCCATGATCACATTGAATGACGGTGCAGGCTCGAAGGGCCGAATGGCCTACTCCTGCACCTATTTTTCTATGTTTCTATGTTTCTAACAGATCAATAGCCGATCAAAAGCTCCCTGTGACACCCAGTGTCCCTAATGTGTAGGATAGTGCTAGTGTAAAGGGTGGTCGCAGGAATGAGCGGGTTGGCTTGGCATATGATGAGCGTTTGACAGCACCGGGCCAGTACTCGCTAGAGTTTAGAAGGTTGAGGGGGGTCCTCATAGAAAATGACAGAATAATGAAAGACATAGATAGAGTGGATGCGGAGAGGATGTTTCCACTGGTGGGAGAGTCAAGGAGCAGAGGTCACAGCCTCAGAATTAAATTTTAGAAAGGAAGCGAGAAGGAATTTCTTTAACCATATAACATATAACCATATAACAATTACAGCACGGAAACAGGCCCTCTCGGCCCTTGCAGTCCATGCCGACCATTTATTTTCCCCTAGTCCCATCTACCTGCACTCAGACCATACCCCTCTATTCCCTTCCCGTCCATATACCTATCCACTTTACTTTGAAATGTTAAAATCGATACTGCCTCCACCACCTCTGCTGGAAGATCATTCCACACAGCCACCACTCTCTGAGTAAAGAAGTTCCCCCTCATGTTACCCCTAAACTTCTGTCCCTTAATTCTCATGTCATGCCCTCTTGTTTGAATCTTCCCTACCCTCAATGGGAAAAGCTTATCCACGTCAACTCTGTCTATCCCTTTCATCATTTTAAAGACCTCAATCAAGTCCCCCCTTAACCTTCTGCGCTCCAAAGAATAGTCAAGGGTGGTTAATCTGTGGAACATTGCCACAGAGGGCTGTGGAGGCCAAGTCGGAGGATATTTATAAAGCAGAGATAGACACATTTTTGATTAGAACGGGTGTCAAGGGTTATGGGGAGAAGGCAGGAAAATGGCATTAGGAGGCAGAGATCAGCCATGATTGAATGGCGGAGCAAACTGGATGGGCCGAATGGCCTAATTCTACTCCTATAACTTGTGAACTTGTGAATGCTGGTGGGTGTGGACTCTGTGGGCCGAGGGGACTGTTTCCACCTTGTATTCCTAAAGTCTAAAGTGCAAAGACACGGGGTCCTTCTTCACCTTTGACCCGAAGAATCGCTTGGATTTTACATCGCTCACAAACGAAACAAGATTCCCCCAGGGAGCGCGGTCGTTCACAGTCCATTCACATCCTCTGCATGCCCCCTCCCCCCTCCCCCTCCCCCTTCCCCACCCCACCCGATCCTCATGTAGAAACAAAGAACTGCAGATGCTGGTCAGACGGCATAAGTTCATAAGTGATAGGAGCAGAATCAGGCCTTTCGGCCCATCAAGGCTACTCCGCCATACAATCATGGCTGATCTGCCTTTCCCTCTCAACCCCATTCTCCTGCCTTCTCCCCACAACCCCTGACACTTTTACCAGTCAAGAATCTGTCAAATTCCACCTTAAAAATATCCATTGACTTGGCCTCCACCAGGGATGTGTGGTCAGGGTTAGGCAGGGTTAGGCAGAGCCTCACCTGTCATACTCCCAATGAAAATAGCTGTTAAGAAAAGTAGAGAGAAATAATAATGAAACAAAATAAATATATAAAGATTTTTCCACTGATCTGCTCCCCATTCTCTCTCTCCTTTCTCTCTCTCTCCCTCCTTTCTCTCTCTCTCTCTCTCTCCCTCCCTTCTCTTTCTCTCCCTCCCTTCTCTTTCTCTCCCTCCCTTCTCTCTCTCTCCCTCCCTTCTCTCTCTCTCCCTCCCTTCTCTCTCTCTCCCTCCCTTCTCTCTCTCTCCCTTCTCGTCTCTATCCCTCCCTCCCAGCCCCGGCACCACCCCTCTCTCTCTTCGGGGAGACGATGTGATCAATACATTATCAGGGAGCCACTGATACTAGCCAGTGCCTCCCCAGCCATTGACCTCACCGCACGTCACTGGCCTCCACAGCTATCTGTGTGATGGTTTCCACAGATTCACCAGAATTCCTTCTCATCTCTTCCTAAAGGTACGTTCTTTCATTCTGCTCCTGTGTCCTCTGGTCCTTGACTCTCCCACTCATGGAAACATCCTCTCCACATCCACTCTATCCAGGTAATTGGGCCCATTTAAATCGTTCAGTTTAGTTTATTCTTATGCGTACCGAGATACAGTGAAAAGCTTTTGTTGCGTGCATGACTACACAAGATTATAATCAAGATCCCCACAGTGTACAGATACATGATAACGGGAATAGCTCAAGATAAACTCCTGTAAAGCCCAATTAAAGATAGTCCGAGGGTCTCCAATGAGGTAGATAGTAGCTCAGGACTGCTCTCTGGCCCACAGTCTTAAAATAAAGGGAATGCCATTTAAGACTGAGGTGAGAAAAAACATTTTCACCCAGAGAGTTGAGAATTTGTGGAATTCCCTGCCACAGAGGGCAGTGGAGGCCAAGTCACTGGATGGATTTAAGAGAGAGTTAGATAGAGCTCTAGGGGCTAGTGGAATCAAGGGATATGGGGTGAAGGCAGGCACGGGTTATTGATTGGGGACGATCAGCCATGACCACAATGAATGGCGGTGCTGGCTCGAAGGGCCGAATGGCCTCCTCCTGCACCTATTTTCTATGTTTCTATGTTTTGTTGATAGGATGGTTCAGTTGCCCGGGAAAGAATTGTCGCTGAATCTGGAGGTGTGCGTTTTCACTGGCCTTGCTGAGGCACAGGGAAGTGTAGATGGAGTCAATGAAAGGGAGGCTGGTTTGTGTGATGGTCCGGGATTGATAACTCATTGCAATTACTTTAGTGGCAAAAACAGGAAAGCAGACTATTATCTAAATGGTAGCCGATTAGGAAAAGGGGGAGATGCAGCACGACCTGGGTGTCATGATACACCAGTCATTGAAAGTAGGCATGCAGGTGCAGCAGGCAGTGAAGAAAGTGAATGGTATGTTAGCTTTCATAGCAAAAGGATTTGAGTATAGGAGCAGGGAGGTTCTACTTCAGTTGTACATGGTCTTGGTGAGACCACACCTGGAGTATTGCGTACAGTTCTGGTCTCCAAATCTGAGGAAGGACATTATTGCCATAGAGGGAGTGCAGAGAAGATTCACCAGACTGATTCCTGGGAGGTCAGGACTGTCTTATGAAGAAAGACTGGATAGACTTGGTTTATACTCTCTAGAATTTAGGAGATTGAGAGGGGATCTTATAGAAACTTACAAAATTCTTAAGGGGTTGGACAGGCTAGATGCAGGAAGATTGTTCCCGATGTTGGGGAGGTCCAGGACAAGGGGATCAGAGCCTGCACCACCATTCAATATGATCATGGCTTATCATCCAACTCAGTATCCCGTACCTGCCTTCTCTCCATACCCTCTGATCCCCGTAGCCACAAGGGCCACATCTAACTTCCTCTTAAATATAGCCAATGAACTGGCCTCAACTACCCTCTGTGGCAGAGAATTGTAGAGACTCACCACTCTCTGTGTGAAAAATGTTTTTCTCATCTTGGTCCTAAAAGATTCCCCCCTTATCCTTAAACTGTGACTCCTTGTCCTGGACCTCCTCAACATCAGGAACAATCTTCCTGCATCTAGCCTGTCCAACCCCTTAAGCATTGTGTACGTTTCTATAAGATCCCACCTCAATCTTCTAAATTCTAGCGAGTACAAGCCGAGTCTATCCAGCCTTTCTTCATAAGACAGTTCTGACATCCCAGGAATCAGTCTGGTGAACCTTCTCTGTACTCCCTCTATGGCAAAAACGTCCTTCCTCAGATTTGGAGACCAAAACTGTACGCAATACTCCAGGTGTGGCCTCACCGAGACCCTGTACAACTGCAGTAGAACCTCCCTGCTCCTATACTCAAATCCTTTTGCTATGAATGCCAACATACCATTCGCTTTCTTCACTGCCTGCTGCACCTGCATGCCTACTTTCAATGACTGGTGTACCATGACACCCAGGTCTCGTTGCATCTCCCCTTTTCCCAATCGGCCACCATTCAGATAATATTGTCAAGCCTGTTTCACTTTGTGTGTTGGTTTGGGCAGCCTGAGATAGAGTTAGTTAGGTTGGGAATAGTTGGAGGATTGTTATCAGTTACCAGCATGATCACAAGACAAATTACGTGCTTCTGTGCAGAAACCAGCAATCTGAGCTCCTAATCAAACGCTCAACGACTAAAATCATAAAATGGACCCAAGGCCAAAATAGAGTAAACTACAATTAATTCATCCTTCCTCAATGTTTTATTGTTGAGCAGACTAATATTTCATACAAAGGATACAAAGGACATTTATTATCACGTACACCAATTGGTGCAGTGAAATTTGACTTGCCATAGCAGCACACCTATAAAAATAAGACACAACATTAAATAATTTAACAGTAAACATAAAAACACCCCCCCACAATGGTTCCCACTGTGAGGGAAGGCAGCAAGATGCAGGAAGATTGTTCTCGATGTTGGGGAGGTCAAGGACAAGGGGTCACAGCTTAAGGATAAGGGGGAAATCCTTTAGGACCGAGATGAGAAGGATTTTTTTCACACAGAGAGTGGTGGGTCTCTGGAACTCTCTGCCGCAGAGGGTAGTTGAGGCCAGTTCATTGGCTGTATTTAAGAGGGAGTTAGATGTGGCCCTTGTGGCTAAGGGGATCAGAGGGTATGGAGAGAAGGCAGGTACGGGATACTGAGTTGGATGATCAGCCATGATCACATTGAATGGCGGTGCAGGCTCGAAGGGCTGAATGGCCTACTCCTGCACCTAATTTCTATGTTTCTAAAAGTCCAGATATTTAAAGAGTTGGACCAGGTGAAGTGGAAGCTGCATTACCTGTAGCGACATTTGCCATCTTTGATTTCCCTTCTTACAAAGGACAACATGGTGGCTGTAGATGATATGTGTGTACACCTTTAAATATAGTGACATATCCACCACTAACCACTCCCCTCACCATTCAGTATAATTGTGACCTTCCCACCCTTGCCTCTCTCTCTAGCATCCGTGACAGACCACGTACAGCTTGGACTGCGATGTATTGGACTAGTGAATAAACTAGTAGTAAAGACTCTGTGAGTAAGAGGCCATTCTTTACATGGCGTCAGAAGTTTCTTGCCCTGCGCCTCCTGTTTACCGGTTTTTGTCTCTTTAGTCCCAGTTCCCCCTTCCCTTTGCTACCATGGCTTCTGCCTGCCGCAAACCTGACATTCTGGTTTTTGATTCTGACATCGCCCACCGCTGGAGCGTGTTCAGGCGCGACTTTGAACGTTACGTTACGGTCGCGCACCCTGCAGTAACCCCTGCGGTCAAGGCTTCTCTCCTGCTCAACTTGGCCGGTCCTGAAGCCCTGGAACATTCAGAGTCGTTTGTCTACGGCGACAACGAAAATGCTCAGGACCCGGTATGTCTACTTGCCAAGTTCACTGCGGTGTGTGATATCCCTACCAACTGCATATTGGAGCGGTTCAAACTGTTCGGGCGCCGCCAGAACCCGGGTGAGTCGGTCGACAATTTCGTTGCCGCGCTGCGGCACTTGGCTCGTCGCTGCAGCCTTGACACGCTGACACCTGAAACTGTCACCCGGGGCATTTTAGTTTATGGCCTCCGGGATGAGAAACTGAGGGTTGAGCTTCTTCGCAAGCCCGATCCGACTTTTAACGAGGCGCTGCATGCCTCCCGCCTGGCAGAGGCTGTCACCTCGGCGGTGTCGCCTCCTGATCATGACGTTCGTGCGGCTAGCAATACCAGCCGTCAGTACTCAACACAGCAGCGACGACGGGGAAACCCCCCCCCCCGCCCGGGACCAGAAGCCCTCAACGTTGCTCGAACTGTAACTTTGCTTCCCATCATTTTAATGTGTGCCCTGCTCTGGGCAAAACTTGCAATTCCTGCCACAAGCAGAACCACTTCTCAGCGGCATGCCGTTCCCGTGGGAAGCCTGCACAGCCACAGCATAACTTCTCTAACTACCTGGTACATGCTGATACCGCGTCTGGTTCCCATCACCAGTATGAAGAACTCCCTCTGTCTGACTCCAGCTCTTCCCAAAGCAAGCTCAGTGTTTTCTCTGAAGGATGCACCTGCGCTGATAACGGATCCCACCGTTCAAGTCACAGTCAACGGAACAACCTTCTCTGCTAAAGTCGACATGGGAGCAGCTGCCAACGTTATGTCAACAAGCTTGTTCAAGAAGAATTGAAATAATGAGCTTGTTACCACTGACCGCTCTGTTCTGCGTGCTTATGGGGGAGGCGTGCTCGTTCCAGTGGGGAAGGGCACTCTCCACTGCAAGGTACTGAAGGCCTCTCGGCCCCTCACTTTCTTTCTGCTAGACAGCAAATGCACGCCCCTGCTGGGCATCCGGGCATGCCAGGACCTCGGCCTGGTCAACTTCCACCGTGACATTCACCTGGTGCAGTCGCCCCTGGACCCGCTGGCCGAGTATCCAGACCGTTTCAATGATGAGCTGGGCAGGCTCCCCTGCAGCTACAAGATCGCTCTCGATTCGGACATCGAGCCCGTTATCCGCCCGCCGCACCGGGTCTCCTTCGCGATGAAGGACCAAGTCGAGTCTACCCTCCGCGACATGGTGACCATGGGCATCCTGAAGGAGGTGAGCGAGCCCACCCGGTGGGTATCCACCATGGTTGTTGCAGGAAAGAAGGACAAGAGCGAAATACGGATCTGCATCAACCCAATCCATCAAGCGCCTGCATTACCCCATGCGAACTGTTGAGGACGTTGCTGCAGAAGTTGGTCCGGCCACTGTCTTTTCGGTTCTCGATGCCAAGAGCTCGTTCTGGCAGATACCACTCGACGAGCAGTCTTCGTAGCTGACAACTTTCAGCACACCCTTTGGCAGGGTCCGCTTTCTCCGCATGCCATTCGGAATTAACTCTGCCAGCGAGGTATTCCAAAGGACAGTGGGACAATTGTTCGCCGGTCTCCCGTGTGCCATCATAGTTGACGACATCCTGGTCTACGGGAAGGATGTCACCGAGCACGATTTCAACCTCCGCCGAGTTCTGGACCGGGCACGAGAAATCAACCTGAAGCTGAACCCAAAGAAGTGCCGTTTCCGCGTCCCAGAAGTCACCTATGTGGGGCACGTCTTCACGGCATCGGGGCTGAAGCCCGACCCGCAGAAAACGTCCGCTATCTCCGAGATGTCAGCACCTTAAGGGACCTGGTCAAAAAAGACACTGCTTGGGCTTGGTTCCCGCAACACCAGAAAGCTTTTGACATTCTGAACTCCAGATTGGTCAGCACGCCGACGTTAAAGTATGTCGACCTCAAGCGCCCCATTGTTATCACTTGTGATGCCTCCAAGTTCGGCCTAGGGGCCGCTTGTCTGCAACTGCACAACGGCCTGCAAATGCCCGTGTCTTACGCGTCCTGAACGATGACTCCTGCCGAAGAGCGTTATGCCCGGATCGAAAAGGAGCTGCTGGCGGTCGTCTTTGCCTGCTCTAAGTTCAAGGACTATATTTTGGGCAGCTGTTTTACCATTGAGACGGACCACCAGCCTCTGGTTACCATCCTTAACAACCCCATACACGTCGCCTCCTCCAGACTACAGCGCATGATGCTCCAGCTCCAACGATTCACTTTCACCGTGGTTTATCGCAAGGGCAAAGACATGTTCGTTGCCGACACGCTGTCACGGGCGCCACTCGCATCCACCGAACGTCACCCCTACGAGGCGTCCGACCTGATGGTTCTCAACGTTAATTTCGTGCCTTCTAAACAAATGAAGTCCCTGGTCCAGCACACGGCTGAGGACTCTTCCCTACAACAGCTTGCCGCGGTGATCAGGCGGGGTTGACGGACCGCCGTTCTGCCCTGCCGGCTGGTGCAGTGCCTTATTTCCTGGTTCATGATGAACTCGTGCTGCATGATGGTGTAATTGTGAAGGGACACAAGGTGGTGGTGCCCGCTGCACTGCACGACCACTACTTCCAAACCGCACACCGTGGCCATCCCGGGGCAGAGGCCACTCTATCCAATGCTCAGAGCCAGTTCTACTGGCCTGACATGGCACAATACATCCGTGAGAGGGTCTCCCCCTGTCCGACTTGCAACAGCTTCGCTCTGCTCCAGCAGCGGCAGCCTCTCATGCAGCAGCCTGCCCCCGAGCTCCCCTGGTCTGCGGTGGCAGCTGACATCTTCGAGTGGCGTGGAAAACACGTCCTGGTGCTTGTCGACTCCAACTCCAGCTGGTTCGAGGTTGACCAGCTGCACTCGCTCACGTAGTCTGCTGTCATCGAGAAGCTGCGCCGCCACTTTGCGACCTTCGGGTCCCCGGCCAGCCTGCAGTCGGACAATGGCAGGCAGTTCACCAGCGCTGAGTTCCGTGATTTCGCTGATAGCTGGAATTTCCGTCACTACACCGGCAGCCCGGAATACCCGCAGAGCAACGGCCTGGCTGAGCGCGCGGTCCGCAGTGCAAAGGGGTTGCTGGAACGTTGTCGTTTATCTCGCGCTGACATTTACCTTGCCCTCCTGAACCTCCGCAACATCTCCCGCGACCATGCCATGGGCTCCCCGGCGCAGCGCCTTATGTCTCGCGTCACGAGGCCTCCGATCCCGGTGACCCAGCAGTCGCTCGAACCCTCCGTCCTTGAACCTGCCACTGTCCGGAAGCGCATTGCCCATAGACAAGATCTCCAGAAGCGCTCCCATGACAGGTCCTGCCGTGCCCTTTCACCTCTCTGCCATGGCCAGATCGTTCACATGCGATCACCTTGCGGCCACTCCAGGCTCGCTACTGTCGTAGGCTCTGCTGGTTCCCCACGTTCATACCTGGTTGACCCTGGGACAATCTATCGGAGGTCCCGACAACACTTCCGGCTTGTGAACGAGCCTCGTCCCCCTCCCGCTGCCCCGTATGCCCCCCCCCGTGCCAATGACAACGATGCTGCCTCAGTCCGTGCCTGCAAGTCCTTACCAGCCTTGTTCACCCAAGGCTCATCCGCCCTCCCCTGTGCGTCCGCCCGCTGCGGTCCCTGTTTCTCCGCCTTCTCCATCCTCTCCATCTCCCCGTGGATCCCCTGTCATGGTTGTTCCTCCTGCCCCGGCGCCGGCCCCTTTCATTCCCGTCGAGGGGGGAAATGGCGAGGTACGGACCCGGTTGGGCTGCCTTGTCAAGCCGCCCGACTGTTACGGTGATTTTGTGTGATTAATGCTTCCTGTGTAACTGCTCTTTTAAATGCCCTTAGCGTATGAGACGTGGTCGCCCCGTCACAACCTTATAGCCTCTTTGTAGAGGAAGGATGTAGATGACATGTGTGTATACCTTTAAATATAGTGACATATCCACCACTAACCACTCCCCTTACCATTCAGTGTAATTGTGACCTTCCCAGCCCTGGCTCTCTCTCTAGCATCCGTGACAGACCACGTACAGCTAGGGCTGCGATGTATTGGACTAGTGAATAAACTAGTAGTAAAGACTCTGTGTGTAAGTGGCCATTCTTTACAGTGGCGCAGCGGTAGAGTTATAGCACAAGAGACCCGGGTTCGATCCCGACTACGGGTGCTTGTCTGTACGAAGTTTGTACATTCTCCCTGGGACCTGTGCGGGTTTTCTCCGAGATCTTCAGTTTCCTCCCGCACTCCAAAGACGTACAAGTTTGCAGGTTGATTGGCTTAGCATAAAATGTAAAATTGTCTCCAGTGTGTGTAGGGTACTGTTAGTGTGTGGGGTCAGCGTGGACTCGATGGGCCGAAGGGCCTGTGTCAGCGCTGCATCTCTAAACCAAGCTAAACCAGCACTTCTCCATAGGGCTTGACGTCACACTCTCCACGTGGACCTTCCATTATGTACGTCTTCCTGACTGAGCTTCTAGTCATGCATGCTAATGAATGCTTTATTCACTTACACTCAGTCATTATGTGCCTTTAAAGCCCTTGGAGATATTTTACTACATTAGAGGAGCTTTACTATTGTTAGTCCATAAAGCGCTGGGTTATAAGTACAACATGAGTACAACAAAGTACAGGGTGGCACGGTGGTGCAGCGGTAGAGTTGCTGCCTTACAGCGCCAGAGACCCAGGTTCAATCCCGACTACGGGTGCTGTCTACACGGAGTCTGTACGTTCTCCCCGCGACCTGCGTGTGTTTTCGCCAAGATCTTCGGTTCCCACCCTCACTCCAATGGCGTAATCGGCTTGGTACAAAATGTAAAATTGTCCCTAGTGTGTGTAGGACACGCTGGTCGGCGCGGACTGGCTGGGCCAAAGGGTCAGTTTCGGTGTTGTATCGTTAAACTAAACTAAATAAATGGAGAGAAAAACAGGCAAACGAAAGTTTAGGGGGCCTTCCTTTAGCTAGCTTGTCATATTGCCTTAAACAGTCAAATGACTACCGTTTAACGCCATTTTAACATAAATCAGGTGATTATTTTCCAAAAGGAAATGTCCCACTAAAAGTGTGTAGTCATGGAGCTAATGAGCACAGAAATAGGCCCTTTGGCCCAGCATATCCATGCTGTCCAAGCTGTCCATGCTGACCCCCAAATCACCCCAAACCTTTCTATCCAAGTACCTACCCAAACATCTTTTAAATGTTGTTATTGTACCTGCCTCAACTATCTCCTCTGGCAGCTCGTTCCATATACGTGCCAACCTCTGTTTGAAAAGGTTGTCCCCCACGTTCCTTTCAAATCTTGCCCCTAAACGCAAATTGGAGGAACAGCATCTCACGTATCGCTTGGGCAGCTTACAGCCCAGGTAGGAATATTGATTTCTCTGACTTCAAGTAACCCCTGCATTCCCTCTCTCTCTATCCTCACTCATCCAAGTCGCAATACCTTCTCGTTTTTACCCAACAAACAGAACAGTTAACAATGACCTGTTTCCTTTATCATCTGAGGGGTAACTTTTTCACACCATGGGTGGTGAGTGTATGGCTGCCAGAAGAGGGACTATCTGAGGGAGGGACGATCGCAACATAAAAGAGACAGTTAGACAGGTACATGGATATGGCAGGTGTTGAGGGATATGGGTCAGACACAGGCAGGTGGGACTAGAGTAGCTGGGACATGTTGGCTGGTTTAGGCAAGTTGGGCTAGAGTGGTACAGTGATTCCACACTGTACCACTATGACACTATATCATGTAATTCATCTCTGAAATGTGTGCTTTCACTGGGACTCAATGAAATCGCTTTTTTGCTACTGTTCCTTGGGGGAAAAAAAACTATGCTGCAGAAAACATTCTTTGGTCAGATATATTTCCTGTGGAAACCTCCTGTGGATTCCCTATATGGAGGACGCCTGTGCGTGACTTTGTTTAACGTGGGGAGACTGGTGCACAGACAGCCACCCCGCGGTCCTCGACAGATCTGGGTCAGGATCCAGTGGGCATGGAGTCCAAGACGACCGGAGACCCTTTTCTGCTGCAGCCTTCATCCGCCTTCCCAGCCGTTGTGAAGCTCCACTAAGGTCGGCCATCGTCCTCCGCCTGTTCCACCGTTGAGGTCTTGGTTGGGTTGCTCTTTGTCAGGGACCTCCCCCTCGACCATACCGCCATGGGTGGCCCTACCAGGAGCATAGCTCCAGACGGCATCGCTCTCAGGATCTCAGGTCCACGCAAGCTTCTCCACCACGACAAGGTGACATAGAAACATAGAAATTAGGTGCAGGAGTAGGCCATTCAATATGATCATGGATGATCATCCAACTCAGTATCCCGTACCTGCCTTCTCTCCATACCCTCTGATCCCCTTAGCCACAAGGGCCACATCTAACTCCCTCTTAAATATAGCCAATGAACTGGCCTCAACTACCCTCTGTGGCAGAGAGTTCCAGAGACCCACCACTCTCTGTGTGAAAAAAGTCCTTCTCATCTCGGTCCTAAAGGATTTCCCCCTTATCCTTAAGCTGTGACCCCTTGTCCTGGACCTCCCCAAACATCGGGAACAATCTTCCTGCATCTAGCCTGTCCAACCCCTTAAGAATTTTGTAAGTTTCTATAAGATCCCCTCTCAATCTCCTAAATTCTAGAGAGTATAAACCGAGTCTATGCAGTCTTTGTTCATAAGACAGTCCTGACATCCCAGGAATCAGTCTGGTGAACCTTCTCTGCACTCCCTCTATGACAATAATGTCCTTCCTCAGATTTGGAGCCCAGAACTGTAAACAATACTCCAGGTGTGGTCTCACCAAGACCCTATACAACTGAAGTAGAACCTCCCTGCTCCTATACTCAAATCCTGGCAATCCATGGTAGGGGAGGAAACACCCACTGATTTTCCCAAAAAAATGCATTTTCATCAACATTCCTGAAAACTGAGCTAAAATAAAATTTTAGCCCATCAGAATAACCCGGTCAGATAAAATTAATTCTAAAGAAATAAGATGCTCAGAAAACGCCAGTGCTGGGACCAATTTGGATCAATGGTTCAATTCAATGTCCATGGGTAACTTATCATTTTAAGTGAATGCAGCGGAAGTGGGTATGTTGTCTGGGGTAAGGTACAGGAAGAGACCAATGATAAACTTTGTGTTTAAGAAGGAACGGCAGATGCTGGAAAATCGAAGGTAGACAAAAGTGCTGGAGAAACTCTACGGGTGAGGTAGCATCTATGGAGCGAAGGAAGTAGGCAACGTTTTGGGGGCGAAACCCTTCTTCAGACTGATGTGAGGGTGGGTGGGGCGGGAAGAAGAAAGGAAGAGTGGGCCGAGGGAGACCTGGGAAGGGGAGGAGAAAGTAGGGACTACCTGAAATTAGAGGAGTCAATGTACATACCGCTGGGGTGCAAACTGCCCAAGCTATTCCCCTGGAAGGTTAGATCCCATGGGATTCAAGGAGAGATAGATCTCATGGAGAGATCAATGGATAGAGATCATTCGGCTTCGTGGAATGAAGCAGAGGGTGATGGTGATCATAATTGACCGTCTACCTTAACACCATATTCCTGATCTCTTTTCACATCCCCTGGTGCCTTTTGTGTCTAGCAATGTATCCACCTTCTCCTGAAGTATCGGACTTGATCGAACTTTGCTGGCTTTACCTTGCACACATAGAAACATAGAAAAATAGAAAATAGGTGCAGGAGTAGGCCATTTGGCCCTTCGAGCCTGCACTGCCATTCAACGTGATCATGGCTGATCATCCAACTCGGTATCCTGTGCCTGCCTTCTCTCCATACCCCCTGATCCCTTTAGCCCCAGGGGCCACATCTAACTCCCTCTTAAATTTAGCCAACGAACTGGCCTCAACTACCTTCTGTGGCAGAGAATTCCACAGACTCACCACTCTCTGTGTGAAAAATGATTTTCTCATCTTGGTCCTAAAAGACTTCTCCCTTATCCTTAGACTGTGACCCCTTGTCCTAGACTTCCCCAACATCGGGAACAATCTTCCTGCATCTAGCCTGTCCAACCCCTTAAGAATTTTGTAAGTCTCTATAAGATCCCCCCTCAATCTTCTAAACTCCAGCGAGTACAAGCCGAGTCTATCCAGTCTTTCATCATATGGAAGTCCTGCCATCCCAGGAATCAGTCTGGTGAACCTTCTATGTACTCCCTCTGTGACAAGAATGTCTTTCCTCAGATTAGGAGACCAAAACTGTATGGAATACTCCAGGTGTGGCCTCACCAAGACCCTGTACAACTGCAGTAGAACCTCCCTGCTTTGTACTCAAATCCTTATCATATTCCCTTATCATGTATCTATACACTGTAAATGGCTCGATTGTAATCATGTATTGTCGTTCTCCTGACTGGTTAGCTCGCAACAACCGCTTTTTACTGTACCTCGGTACACGTGACAATAAACTAAACTGAACTAAAGTAGATTCAGCAACTAATGGGCCTGTCCCACAGGCGATTTTTCAGCGGACGTCCGGCGACTGTCAAGTTGCTGGCAGTCGCCTGAAAAACCGCCAACTGGAACGGTGACTGTCAGGGTGGAACACACACACACACACACACACACACACACACACACACACACACACACACACACACACACACACACACACACACACACACACACACACACACACACACACGCATCGCTTCCTTCACCAGCCCGTTATGCAGGCGGGGGACAGGACAAGCGGAGGGAGCGCTGTCTAAAAAATTCACACGGTGCAAAGCTGAGGTGATACAGACACACACCGCGATGAACAGGAAGGTTGACGCTGTAAAAAGATAGCCAAAGCACAGTGTACGGTAAGTCCTTTAAAATAGGGGAGGAGATGGGGGAGAAGGGGGGGAGAAGGGGGTAGAAGGAGTGGAGACAACTTTTAAGAAGCCAGAGATACACGGCAGTGAAGCTTGGCGGACATTTAACATTACCGGTTGGTTATCCTTGGTTCTGAAAACTACTACTTACCATTTTTTTCCCAATGAGCCAATGGAATTCGCCGGTCAGCACCGGCTACAACCTATGAGAACCTCCGAGAACCTTTGACCTCCTGGCAACCCATTAGGACATGCTGGCGACCCACCTACGTCACGGGAATTCTCGCTACTCTCCAAGGCGGCTTCATTCTGGTCGCCGCAAATTTTTCACCATGTTGTAAAATTCACGGCGACCATAACGAGGCCGCGACTAGTTCCCAGAATGCGGGAACTCCTCACAACCATGAGGCGACTCCCCCGGCAACCACCCGCGAACAGGTGGCGACCATGTGGCGACTGCATAGTCTCCTGCAGTCTCCTAAAAAGTCGCCTAAGTGGGACAGGCACATTGGACATAATTGTCCTCTGTGGCAGAAGGTTCCACTGGTCCACTACCCTCTGAATTAAGAAAGTTCTCCTCTATGGCCAGTGTGGGCAGGTTGGGCTGAAGGGCCTGCTTCCACGCTGTATCACTCTATGATTCTATAACTCTATTTAGTCCAGGTGCCTCACACAGCCAAGAGAAAATATGAATACTTCTTCATACTTCAATAACCTCGTCCTCAACTCCCAGAAGACGAAGGAAATCATTGTTGACTTTAGGAAGAACAGAGGGGGCAGACACACCCCCATCCATATAAACGGGACTGAGGTGGAGCGGGTCTCCAACTACAAATTCCTCGGGGTACACATCTCGGAGGATCTGTCCTGGTCCCTCAACACCTCCAAGCTGATCAAAAAGGCGCAGCAGCGCCTTTACTTTCTGAGGAGGCTCAAAAAAGCCCACCTGTCCCCCCCAGATCCTGACCAACTTTTGCCGCTGCACCATTGAAAGCATCCTGACCACCTGCTTTACAGTATGGTACAGCAGTTGCACCGTGGCAGACAGGAAGGCACTACAACGGGTGGTGAAAACCGCCCAGTACATCATCGGTGCCCCGCTCCCTGCCTTGGATGCCCTCCACCGAAAACGGTGTCTGAGACGGGCCGGGAAGATCATCAAGGACCCCTCCCACCCTAACCATGGACTGTTTGCCCTCCTACCATCAGGGAGGCGGTACAGGAGCCTCAGGTCCCGCACTAGTAGGATGAGGAACAGCTTCTACAATAACACCATCACACTGCTGAACTCGGAGTCCCGCCGATAGATTTCTCCAGTCTCTCCGTACTCATTGTCTGTATTCTGTACTTATGTTTCTATATCGCTATCACTACGAACTGACGCTAAACTGCATTTCGTTGTACCTATACTTGTATTTGTGCACTGACATTAAAGTTGAATTGAATTGAATTGAATTGAATAATTCCAAGGTCAGGCAGCATCTGTGATGGAGAATGGGCAAGCGACGTTTCTGGTCGTGATCATTCTTCGGGCTGCTCCTGAACCAAAACCTTGCCTGTCCACTCCCTTCACAGATGTGGATGCTACGAACTGCAGACGCTGGTTTACACAAAAAAATGCTGGATGGAAAGCGAATGGTATGTTGGCATTCATAGCAAAAGGATTTGAGTACAAGAGCAGGGAAGTTCTACTGCAGTTGTACAGGGTCTTGGTGAGGCCACACCTGGAGTATTGCGTACAGTTTTGGTCTCCAAATCTGAGGAAAGACATTCTTGCCATATAGGGAGTACAGATAAGGTTCACCAGACTGATTCCTGGGATGGCAGGACTTTCATATGAAGAAAGACTGGATAGACTCGGCTTGTACTCGCTAGAATTTAGAAGATTGAGGGGGGATTTATAGAAACTTACAAAATTCTTAAGGGGTTGGACAGCCTAGATGCAGGAAGATTGTTCCCGATGTTGGGGAAGTCCAGAATAAGGGGGTCACAGTTTAAGGATAAGGGGGAAATCTTTTAGGACTGAGATGAGAAAAACATTTTTCACACAGAGAGTGGAAAAGTCTCTGGAATTCTCTGCCACAGAAGGTAGTTGAGGCCAGTTCATTGGCTATATTAAAGAGGGAGTTAGATGTGGCCCTTGTGGCTAAAGCGATCAGGGGGCATGGAGAGAAGGCAGGTACGGGATACTGAGTTTGATGATCAGTCATGATCATATTGAATGGCGGTGCAGGCTCGAAGGGCCGAATGGCCTACTGCTGCACCTATTTTCTATGTTTCTATGTTTCTATGGAACTCGGCGGGTCAGGAGGCATCTCTGGAGAACCGAGATATGTGATGTTTCGGCTCGGGACCCTTCTCCAGCACTTTGACTCCATCCACCTATGCTGCCTGACCTGCTGAGATACTCCACAACTTTGTGTTTGATTGAGATTCCAGCATCTTCAGTTTCATGTTAACAATTTAGCATTGTGAAAGGCGCAGCGGTACAGTTGCTGCCTCACAGCACCAGTGACCCGGGTTCAATCCTGACTACCGGTGCTGTTTGTACGGATTGTGTACGTTCTCCCTGTGACCGCGTGGGTTTTCTCCGGGGCGCTCCGGTTTCCTCCCACACTTCAAAGATGTACAGTTTTGAAGATTAATTGGTTTTGGTAAAATTGCAAATTGTCCCTGGTGGTTGTAGGATAGTGTTAAGGGCCTGTCCCACTGTACGAGCTAATTGTACAAGAGTACTCCCGAGTTTTCCCCTGATTCGGGATCGGAGAATTACGGTACTCGGGGCTCTCGTGGACATTTTTCAACATGTTGAAAAATCTTCACGAGCTTACCGCGTTTCCCGAGTACCTGCCGTTAGCGTTACGAGCCGCTAAGAGACGTTCCCGAGCTCCGACGTACCCGCTACGTACATTCTACGTGCTTACCACGAGTTTGATTTTTTTTAAAACTCGGGAGAGCTCTTGAATTACCTTGTGCAGTGGGACAGGCCCTTTAGTATGCACGGGGATCGCTGGTTGGCACGGACTCAATGGGCAGAAAGGGCCTGTGTCGACACTGTACCTCTAAACTAAACTGAACCCAAGTAAAATCCACTTGGTGGACACTAAACGTTGGAGTAACAGTGGGACAGGCAGCGTCTCTGGATAGAAGGAATGAGTGACGTTTCGAGTCTAGTCTGAAGAAGGGTCTCGACTCGAAACATCACCCATTCCTTCTCTCCAGAGATGCTGCCTGCCCCGCTGAGTTGCTCCAGGGCTCCAGATATGTCTATCTTTGGTTTAAACCAGCACCTGCAGTTCCTTCCTGCATGCAAAATCCAGTAGACTCTGATTTTTAAAATTCTGAGCAACGCCTTATTTTTCATTTTTTAGATTATTAACAATTAGAACAAAGCTGAAGATAACTCGAGCGCCCTTTTGACATAGCGACATGTTTGACTGTGGTACATCTGAAGCCTCCGACATACCGGCTGCATAAACAGAATTCATTAATGAATGAGGCTAAGTCAAACTGTCAGGTGCTTTTCTCTCTCTCTCTCTCTCTCTCTCTCTCATTCTCTCCCTTTGTCTCGTCTTTCTCCCTGCTCCTTGCTAATTAGCTCGTTCCCGCTCACTCCACGAGCTGGTGCTGAAACCAGAGTCAATGAATGTCAATTCCTTTTGTAAGCCCAAGAGCCAAGCTAATGAACAGAACTAATGGCTCTGCGGTCCATTTTATCCGGTCTCACGGTGGCTTTTGCGAAAACGGGTCTTCAGCTTGCCGATTTTCATCAGAAAGCGGCCAGACCGCTTGAAATGAAAGGAGACGAGCAATAATTAATGTATTAACCTTAATAGCTTTGAACGAGTGGTATCGGGCGGAAAAAAAACGTGGTCGCTGATTGACAAGAAATTGATGGGTGTTTTTGAAAGCAAACAAACGCACGACGAGATTACAGGCAGTAGATCAAACGACAACTACTTCTTGGGAGATTCTCCTCTGCATCCTGCAATAATAACACATAAAGACAAGTGCTCTTGAAGTGGGTGGAATTATTCATTACACTGTCGCCCGCTGATTTGTGTATCCAACAATTCCTGAATAAATATGGAAACTAAAATTAGCCTTATGGCATAATGTAATTAATTAAATGTCTGTGCATATCTGAGTCCTAAATTGTGTTTCATTCTCCGTGCATCTTCCTGCAGGAGATTCGCTAATGCAAAACAATTCAAGGCTGCATGACTGCATTTTCTCCTCTCATTAGACTAACAAGGATGTAGTGGGTTTTGACTCTTCATCCGATGGCAGAAACGGATGTGCCTGAATCAGGTGTAACGCAGGTCAAATTCTATCGCATTGGCTGCAATACAGTAATACATTTGATTGCAGCCTGAACTAATCAACGAACAACCTTTTGTCTACAGTGATTCACTCTGGCATTTCAATAGACTTAAAGCAACCGTCCCACTGTACGAGTTCATTCCAAGAGCTCTCCCGAGTTTCCCCTGATTCGAACTCGGAGATTTAGGGTAAAGGCCGCTCGTCGGTACTTGGGGCTCTCGTGGACATTTTTCAACATGTTGAAAAATCTTCTCGACTCTTCCCGTGCTTACCTTCCGTTGGCGAATCTTCCCGAGTAACTGTCGTTAGCGTTACGAGACGCCCTCGAGCTCCGACGTACCCGCTACGTTCATTCTCCGTGCTTGCCACGAAATTTACAAAAAACTCGGGAGAGCTCTTGGAAAACTCGTACTGTGGGACAGGGCTATTAGGTTTTAGAGATAAAGCGCGTAAACAGGTCCTTCGGCCCACCGAGTCCGCGCCGACCAGCGATCACCCCGTACGCTAAAGGGCCTGTCCCACTTGGGCGTCATTTACGTGTCACGCAGATGGCGCGTGAAGATTTTGTACATCCCAAAATCCTGGGGCGCGTCGCTGCCTACGTTACCACACACCATGCGCTCGTTAATGCGCACCATTCGTGTAACCACGTGCGCATCACAGTGCTTGCATCGTGCGTCGTGACGCGTAAATGATGTTGCGTAAATGACACGCAAATTACACCCAAGTGAGACAGGCCCTTTACACTATCCTACGCACTAGGGTAAATTTACAATGTAACCGAAGCCAATTAACCTGCAAATCCGCACATCTTTGGAAACGGTAGATCCCGGAGAAAAATCTGGACTCCCCCAACATCGGGAACAATCTTCCAGCATCTAGCTTGTCCAAACCCTTAAGAATTTTGTAAGTTTCTATAAGATCCCCCCTCAATCTTCTAAATTCTAGCGAGTACAAGCCGAGTCTATCCAGTCTTTCCTCATAAGGAAGCCCTGACATCCCAGGAATCAGTCTGGTTCGCCAAGGCTCGCCAAGGGCTGCACAGACATCTTAAGGGGTTGGACAGGCTAGATGCAGGAAGATTGTTCCCGATGTTGGTGAAGTCAAGAACAAGGGGTCACAGTTTAAGGATAAGGGGAAGTCTTTTAGGACCGAGGTGAGAAAACCATTTTTCACACAGAGAGTGGTGAATCTGTGGAATTCTCTGCCACGGAAGGTAGTTGAGGCCAGTTCATTGGCTATATTTAAGAGGGAGTTAGATGTGGCTAAAGGGATCAGTGGGTATGGAGAGAAGGCAGGTACAGGATACTGAGTTGGATGATCAGCCATGATCACATTGAATGGCGGTGCAGGCTCGAAGGGCTGAATGGCCTACTCCTGCACCTAATTTCTATGTTTCTATGTTTCTATGTTAAACCCACACGGCCACGGGGGGAATGTACAAACTCCGCACAGACAGCACCCGTAGTCAGGATCGAACCCGGGTCTCCGGAGCTGTCAGGCAGCAAATCTATCTCCGCACCATTCCGTACGTTTTGGCTAATTTTTCAGTTCCTGCCTTTAACCTTGTGATCTCAGTGCACAGACTCAGCAAATTATACGAACCTGTGAAAAAAAATTCTCCCCGCCGATGAAAATCAGAAAACGGCCAAAATGTCACGAAAGGAAAGGAAAGTCTAAAGAAGGGTCCTTATCCAAAATGTCACCCATCCTTTATCTCCAGGGATGCTGCCTGAACCACTGAGTTACTTCAGCGCATGTGTCTATCTTCCCAATCCATGTATCTGTCCAAATGTCTTTTCAATGTTGTTATGGTACCTGCCCCAACTACCTCCTCTGGCTTCAAATAGCCTTTGCTTTCCCTCTCTCGCCATCCCCACCCCCTTCCAAGTTCTCCCACTAGTTTAACTGTGTCCGGCTACGTTCTATCTCTGTCCCGCCCACTCCCCTGACGTCAGTCTGAAGGAGGGTCTCGACCCGAAACGTCACCCATTCCTTCTCTCCAGAGATGCCGCCTGTCCCGCTGAGTTTGTGTCTGCCTCCTCTGGCAGCTCGTTACATACACCCACCACCCTGAGGTATATGTGGAACAAGCTGCCAGAGGAAGAAGTCGAGGCTGATACACTAACAACATTTAAAAGACGTGTGGGCACACGTATAAAATTTTTCCTGCATCTAGCTTGTCCAGTCCTTTTATAATTTTATAAAACATTATATAAAACATATAAAATTATAAAAGGGCTGGACAAGCTAGATGCAGGAAAAATGTTCCCAATGTTGGGCGAGTCCAGAACCAGGGGACACAGTCTTAAAATAAAGGGGAGGTCATTTAAGACTGAGGTGAGAAAAAATCTTTTTTACCCAGAGAGTTGTGAATTTGTGGAATTCCCTGCCACAGAGGGCAGTGAAGGCCAAATCACTGGATAGATTTAAGAGAGAGTCAGATAGAGCTCTAGGGCTAGTGGGGTCAAGGGATATGGGGAGAAGGCAGGCACGGGGTATTGATTGGGGACGATCAGCCATGATCACAATGAATGGCGGTGCTGGCTCGAAGGGCCGAATGGCCTCCTCCTGCACCTATTTTCTATGTTTCTATACTTACAGCGTGGAAACAGGCCCTTCGGCCCACGTTGCCCACACCGGCTAACACCAGCATGTGCCAATAAAGTATTGATTGATTGATTCATTCATGGCCCATCTATGACCTTCTGTGGCACTAGTCCCGCCTGCCTGTGTTTGACCCATATCCCTCCATAGTTGTCCTATCCACGTATCTGTCTAAATGTTTCTTACCTGCCTCAACTACCTACTCTGTCAGCTCGTTCCATACACCCACCACCCTTTGTGTGAAAAAGCTGCCCCTCTGATTCCTATCAAACATTTCCCCAGTCACCTGAGTTTACCCGATCTATTCCTCTCATGATTTTATACACCTCAATAAGATCACCCCTCAGCTTACCAGCGGTCCAAGGAATAAAATCCTAACCTACTCAACCTCCCCCTGTAGCTCAGGCCCCCGAGTACTGGCAACATCCTTCTTTAACCTTGTGATGGTCCCTGCTTGTTGAAGCACCGGAGTGCAGAGCCTGCTGCATCGACATCTCGGCGCTGGGGGTTTGGAGAGCCCCCAGCGCGAGCGGCGCTGACCGACATCGCGGAGTCCTGGCACCCTTTGCCGAGGGCCGCCAGCGTCGAATCGCCTGTGGACTTCGGGAGCTGCAGACTCCGGTGGGAAGTGGCCGATTCGGAGGTCCAAGCCGTTGAGGTGGTTCTCCCGTTCCGACGTCGCAGTTCCATCATCCTGGCGAGAGGGCCTGAACCATCGGGCCGCCCGTGGCGGTGACGGCGAGGGGTTTGGGAGCCCCCCTCGACCACGGGTGAACAACGGAGGATAACGGAGGAGGATGACTGAATTTTAGAGCCTTCCCTCACAGCGGCAAACTTTGACCCCACTGTGTGGGGATGTCTGTGTTAAAGTCTATCATGTTCTGTGCTCTTTATTATTCATATGGCTGTATGGTGACCACACATTTCACTGCACCAATTGGTACATGTGACAAATAAATGTATCTTGTATCTTGCCTCAACTACCTCCTCTGGCAGCTCGTTCCATACACCCACCACCCTTTGTGTGAAAAAATTGCCCCTCTGATTCCTATCAAACATTTCCCCCGACACATTAAACCTGTGTCCTCTGGTTCTCGATTCCCCTACACTGGGCAAGAGACTCAGCGCATCTACCCGATCTAATCCTCATGATTTTTATCCACCTCGATAAGATCACCCCTCAAGTGTGGCCCAGGCACTGATTAAAACATAGAAACATAGAAACATGGAAAAATAGGTGCAGGAGTAGGCCATTCGGCCCTTCGAGCCTGCACCGCCATTCAATGTGATCATGGCTGATCATCCAACTCAGTATCCCGTACCTGCCTTCTCTCCATACCCCCTGATCCCTTTAGCCACAAGTGCCACATCTTACGCCCTCTTAAATATAGCCTATGAACTGGCCTCAACTTCCTTCTGTGGCAGAGAATTCCAGAGACTCACCACTCTCTGTGTAAAGAATGTTTTCCTCATCTCGGTCCTAAAGGAATTCCCCCTTATCCTTAGACTGTGATCCCTTGTTCTGGACTCCCCCAACATCGGGAACAATCTTCCAGCATCGCTTGTCCAACCCCTTAAGAATTTTGTAAGTTTCTATAAGATCCCCCCTCAATCTTCTAAATTCCAGCGAGTACAAGCCGAGTCTATCCAGTCTTTCCTCATATGAAAGTCCCGACATCCCAGGAATCAGTCTGGTTCGCCAAGGCTCGCCAAGGGCTGCACAGACATCTTAAGGGGTTGGACAGGCTAGATGCAGGAAGATTGTTCCCGATGTTGGGGAAGTCCAGAGCAAGGGGTCACAGTTTAAGGATAAAGGGGAAGTCTTTTAGGACCGAGGTGAGAAAAATATTTTTCACACAGAGAGTGTGGAATTCTCTGCCATGGAAGGTAGTTGAGGCCAGTTCATTGGCTATATTTAAGAGGGAGTTAGATGTGGCTAAAGGGATAAGTGGGTATGGAGAGAAGGCAGGTACAAGATACTGAGTTGGATGATCAGCCATGATCAAATTGAATGGCGGTGCAGGCTCGAAGGGCCGAATGGCCTACTCCTGCACCTATTGTCTATGTTTCTACACTGTCTCTCAAAGCAGATGCTGAAGCTCCTGGAAACGCAGAACAACGAGCAACGAGTGCGTCTGGTTTCCTGAGCTAAAAGGAGGGTTGATTCAACTATTCAGCACCTAGTTCACACAGAGCTGTTGCCGGGGGGGGGGGGGGGGGGTCAAACATATCCTTAAAAGACAAGGAGGGGGAAGAGGAGGAACAAAAAAAATCGAAATACGTTTACAGCAGCTGGTAAAACGTTCCAAGAAGTGCTGTTTATCTCAGTTTCTTTTTTAGAAACATCATGTTTTGTAACTCATTCGCTTTCTGCTGTGCAGTTGCAATGCTTGGGTCAGGGCCAGCAGCCTTTGAAGGGGACCTTGTTCACCAGCTGAGAACGTTATTTTTTCCCTGCTGTTCACCCCATTGTGCGGGCGGAGGGTCTTACACTTAGTTTATTGTCACGTGCACAGAGGTGGAGTCAAAAGCATTTGTTGCGTGCTAACCAGTCAGCGGAAAGAAAATACACGGCAAGCCATCCACAGTGTAGAAACAAATAAACAAAGAAAATAGGTGCAGGAGTAGGCCATTCGGCCCTTCGAGCCTGCGCCGCCATTCAATATGATCATGGCTGATCATCCAACTCAGTATGCTGTAACTGCCTTCTCTCCATACCCCGTGATCCCTTTAGCCACAAGGGCCACATCTAACTCCCTCTTAAATATAGCCAATGAACTGGCCTCAACTACCCTCTGTGGCAGAGAATTCCACAGATTCACCACTCTCTGTGTGAAAAATGTTTTTCTCATCTCGGTCTTAAAAGACTTCCCCCTTATCCTTAAACTGTGACCCCTTGTACTGGACTTTCCCAACATTGGAAACAATCTTCCTGCATCTAGCCTGTCCAACCCCTTAAGAATGTTGTATGTTTCTATAAGATCCCCAGATACAGATACAGGATACAAGTGTACAGATATAGGACAGCGTGAATAACGCTTAGTGCAAGATAGGTTCAGTGAAGTCCGATCAAAGGTAGTCCAAGGGTCTCCAATGTGGTAGATAGTAGTTCAGGACCGCTCTCTGGTTGTTGGTAGGATGGTTCGGTTGCCTGATAACAGCTGGGAAGAAACTGTTCCTGTATTGGGAGGTGTACGTTTTCACACTTCTATACTTTTGCCCGATGGGAGAGGGGAGAAGAGGGAGTGGCCGGGGTGCAACTCGTCCTTGATTATGCTGCTGGCCTTGCCGAGGCAGCGTGAGGTATAAATGGAGTCAATAGAAGGGAGAAAGACACAAAAAGCTGGAGACAGCGGGACAGGCAGCATCCCTGGAGAGAAGGAATGGGTGACGTTCCATACACCCACCACCCTTTGTGTGAAAAAGTTACCCCTCAGATTCCTATTAAATCTTTCCGCCTTCATCTTGAACCTATGTCCTCCGGTCCTCGATTCCCCTACTTTGGGCAAGGACTCTGTGCATCATCTACCCGACCTATTCCTCTCATGATTTTGTACACCGGAATTTAGAAGATTGAGGGGGGCTCTTATAAAAACGTACAAAATTCTTAAGGGGTTGGACAAGCTAGATGCAGGAAGATTGTTCCCGATGCTGGGCGAGTCCAGAACAAGGGGTCACAGCCTAAGGATAAGGGGGAATTCCTTTAGGACCGAGATGAGGCAAACATTCTTCATACAGAGAGTGGTGAGTCTCTGGAATTCTCTGCCACAGAAGGTCGTTGAGGCCAGTTCATTGGCTATATTCAAGAGGGAGTTGGATGTGGCTCATGTGGCTAAAGGGATCAGGGGGTATGGAGAGAAGGCAGGTACGGGATACTGTGTTGGATGATCAGCCATGATCATATTGAATGGCGGTGCAGGCTCGAAGGGCTGAATGGCCTATTCCTGCACCTATTTTTCTATGTTTCTATGTTTCTTTCTACCTCTATAAAATCACCTCTCAAGGCTCCAAGGAATAGAGTCCCAGCCTACTCAACCCCTCCCTGTAGCTCAGACCCTCGAGTCCTGGTAACATCCTCGTAAATCTTCTCTGCACCCTTTCCAAGCTGGCTAACATCTTTCCTATAACACGGTGCCCAGAACTGAACACAATTCCTTCGCTGCAGAAAAGGAATAGGTAACAAAATAGAGAGAGTACAGAGGAGATTTACTAGAATGTTGCCTGGGTTCCAGCAACTAAGTTACAGAGAAAGGTTGAACAAGTTAGGTCTTTATTCTTTGGAGTGCAGAAGGTTAAGGGGGGACTTGATTGAGGTCTTTAAAATGATGAAAGGGATAGACAGAGTTGACGTGGATAAGCTTTTCCCATTGAGGGTAGGGAAGATTCAAACAAGAGGGCATGACATGAGAAGTAAGGGACAGAAGTTTAGGGGTAACATGAGGGGGAACTTCTTTACTCAGAGAGTGGTGGCTGTGTGGAATGATCTTCCAGCAGAAGTGGTGGAGGCAGGATCGATTTTAACATTTAAAAGTAAAGTGGATAGGTATATGGACGGGAAGGGAATGGAGCGGTATGGTCTGAGTGCAGGTAGATGGGACTAGGGGAAAATAAATGGTCGGCACGGACTGGAAGGGCCGAGAAGGCCTGTTTACGTGCTGTAATTGTTATATGGTTATTATATGGTTATATGGTAACGTTTCAGGTCGTGTCCCTTCTTCAGGAAAACTCGAGGAATGCAAAAGTTTCAGAACAAATCTGAAACGGCACCAAACAGACAAACAGTAGTTGTACACAAGGGCAAAACTGTGAACTAAAACTCTCTTTGGAGCCTGGGCAGCTGAAAAGGGTAACAGATTCAACTCTGTGGAATGTAGACAAAAATGCTGGAGAAACTCAGCGGGAGAGGCAGCATCTATGGAGCGAAGGGAATAAGCTACGTTTCAGGTCAAGACCCTTCTTCAGGCTGATGTGGGGGTGGTGGGGCGGGATGAAGAAAGGAAGAGGCGGAGACAGTGGGCTGTGGGAGAGCTGGGAAGGGGAGGGGAAAGAAGGAGAAAGCAGGGACTACCTGAAGTTGGAGGTCAATGTTCACACCGCTGGGGGGTAAACTACCCAAGCAAAATATGAGGTGCTGTTCCTCCAATTTAGGGTGGGCCTCACTCTGGCCATGCGGGAGGCCCAGGACAGAAAGGTCAGATACGGAATGGGAGGGGGAGTTGAAGTGCTGAGCCACCGTGAGATCAGGTTGGTTATTGCGAACCGAGCGGAGGTGTTGGGCGAAACGATCGCTGGCATCTAGAGCAGCGGATGCAATAGATGAGGTTGGAGGAGGTGCAGGTGAACCTCTGCCTCACCTGGAATGACTGCTTGGGTTCTTGAATGGAGTCGAGGGGGGGAGGTGAAGGGACAAGTGTAGCATCTCTTGCAGTTGCAAGGGAAAGTGCCCGGGGAGGGGGCGGTTTGGGCGGGAAGGGACGAATTGACCAGGGAGTTACGGAGGGAGCGGTCTCTGCGGAAAGCCAAAAGGGGAGGAGATGAGAAGATGTGGCCAGTGGTGGGATCCCGTTGGAGGTTGCGAAAATGTCACCTCCAACGGGATGTCTGAGGATTATTTACATCGGTGAGACCAAGCGGAGGCTGGGCGATCGTTTCGCCGAACACCTCCGCTCTGTCCACAATAACCAACCCGACCTACCGGTGGCTCAGCACTTCAACTCCCCCTCCCATTCCGTATCCGACCTCTCGGTCCTGGGCCTCCTCCACGGCCAGAGTGAGCAACACCGCAAGTTGGAGGAACAGCACCTCATATTCCGCTTGGGGAGTCTGCATCCTCTGGGCTTAAACATTGAATGTTCTCAATTCTGTTAACCCTAGCTGCCTCCTCCCCTTCCCACCTCTCCCTCAGCCCTCGGGTCCTGGCATTCCCTCTCTCTCTATCCCTCCCCCACCCAAGTCGCACTAGCTTCTCATTTTCACACTACAAACAGCTTACAATGGCCTGTTTCCTTTATCATCGATACTTTTTTGCATATCTTTCATTCATTGTTCTTTATCTCTCCACATCACCATCTACATCTCTCGTTTCCCTGATCCCTGACCAGTCTGAAGAAGGGTCTCGACCCGAAATGTCGCCTATCTCATTTGCTCCTTAGATGCTGCTGCACCCGCTGAGTTTCTCCAGCCTTTTGTGTAACCCTCTGAGGATTATTTGTTGTATGTGACGGCTGGTAGGGTGGAAGGTGAGGACAAGGGGGACTCTGCCCTTGTTACGAGTGCGGGGGTGGGGAGTGAGAGCAGAGTTACGTAGTATAGAGGAGAAATGTGGAATGATGAGGGACAGGGTTTTCACCAAGAGGTTGGAAGGTGTTTTTCAGCAATGACAGAGGGCCTCCCAACCCCGTGAAGGACGTAAAGCATTGTCGGTGACTATCTCATTGCTGGGTCAAGTTTCCTGGCCCATTCTCTGGAAGATGTCGTCTGAAGGGCGGTGAGGTAGCTTCAAAAGGAAAATTGGAAATACAAGCCCAGTACCGATTTTCTGGCAACTGATAGTCCGCCACTTGCATGCGATTGCATGCGTCTGGCGCGACCAAACGTGGTCGCTTGAGGTGTACGGACACCGTACGCGCGGGGCTGGTCCCACTTAGAAGCGCGGAGGCGTATGGAGTTGTGCGGGGCTGGTCCTGACCACGCGGGGCTCCGAAAATCCTGCACTGTCTGAAAATTTTGTGCGCTAACCGCCTGTCGGCCCGCAGGCGCATTGCGGGTGTACTCAGTGTCTTGACGGCGTACGCCTAGCGCATGGTGTTGCGCGATGATGTCACCGACCGACGCCGTGCGATGGCGGCAAATTTAGCGCGTACTTAACGCGTACTTAGTGCGTATTTAGCACGTTAGTAGCGCGTACAAAGCGTGAACTTCGCGTGAACTCCGCATCCGTTTTGGTCGCGCCAAACGCAAGCAATCGCATGCAAGTGGGACAGGCCCTTTAATCCGGACAACATTATGAGAGCCCACTTGAAGTTCAATAAGCGGCCACAGATGGTGCTGCATTTGTTTACATCTGTAGTTGTTGGCGGTGAGATCTCGGTTTTATGCAATTCTTAGCTTGTTTAACCCTAGCCGTGGCGAAATGGAGACGATGGCTGCAACGCACCTTTGTGGCCAGCTGCAGCTTCGCTTATTTTATGTCTACCGTGCAGAAACAGGCCCGTCGGCCCACCGAGTCCAAACACTGACGCTATCCCACACACACACTAGGGACAATTTTACATTTACACCAAGCCAATTAACCTACAAACCTGTACGTCTTTGGAGTGTGGGAGGAAACCGGAGATCTCGGAGAAAACCCAGGAGGTCATGGGAAGAACGTACAAACTCCGAACGGACAGCACCCGTAGTCGGGATCGAACCCGGGTCTCGGACGCTGTAAGCGCCGTATGGCAGCAACTCTACCACTGCGCCACTGTGCCGCAATGAGCCGCAGCTAGAACTGTAAAATGACACCTCTTGCATATAGACTCAATGGGCTGTTCTGTGTACACTATACTAACCGGGACGATTGATGGTCAGCCATGGATGATCAGCCATTATCACATCGAAGGGCGGTGCTGGCTCGAAAGGCCGAATGCACCTAATTTCTATGTTTCTATGTTTCTATGTTTCTATGATTGTGTTTATAGACGATACACAATAGACAATAGGTGCAGGAGTAGGCCATTCGGCCCTTTGAGCCAGCACCGCCATTCAATGTGATCATGGCTGATCATCCCCCAACCAGTACCCCGTTCCTGCCTTCTCCCCATATCCCCTGACTCCGCTATTTTTAAGAGCCCTATCTAGCTCTCTCTTGAAAGCACCCAGACAATTAGCCTCCACTGCCCTCTGAGGCGGAGAACTCCACAGACTCACAAGGATGTACGAAGATGTACGAGTCTGGCTGAGCTGCATGAAAAAAAAATGTATTTCACTGTCCCTGGTTCTCGCGACAAAAAGAAAAGCCCTTGAACCATTAAGCAAGGTCCAAGTGACAGTCACGGCATCAAGCATGAGCACTTAATTTACATTTGATATTTGTTTTATTGACGTTTCGAGCAGTCCATGGTGCTTTAGAGACACGGGTGGTGTATTAGTGGGTCAGAGGTGTATTACCTCCGAGAGACCCGGGTTCGATCCCGACTACAGGTGCCGTCTGTACGGAGTCTGTACGTCCTCCCCGCGACCTGCGTGGGTTTTCTCCGAGATCTTCGGGTTCCTCCCACACCGCAAAAAGGTGTGCAGGTTTGTCGGTTAATTGGCTTGGTGTGTGCGTAAATTGTCCCTAGTGTGTTTGCAGGACAGTGTTAATGCACGGGGATCGCTGGTGGGTACGGACCCGATGGGCCAAAGGGCCTTATTTCCGCGCTGTATCTCTAAGACCAAAGCTAAAACACAACAAAAACTTCTCACTGTACCTTGCCGGTACTTGTGACAACAAGTTATAGTTTCTTTATTGTCATTGTAACATGAACCATGTACAACAAAATTTAAAAATGTCAACCAGTCAGTGCAACATTCAAACCCATAAAAGCTAACGATACATACAAGGTAAAATATTAAAAAAGATAAACAACTAAAATAAATATGAAATATGAAAATAGCACGCATAAACACCCAACCCTACATCCTTCTGTCGATTTCACAGTGTACCAACCACAGTCCCTTAGTCCAATAAACTAAACTGTTGTTGTATCATTATTACGTGGCTTCCGTTGGTCTGGAAAAACGTGTCATCCGGCAAGGCTCTGGTGCCGGAAAATCGATGGTGGACCCTGCACTTGAAGAGGCAAAGCAGCAATGAAAATAAAAACCGGGCCAGATCTGAAAAAGTCCACATGGCTGCTCTGTGATTCTGTGAAGCATTACGCAGAGCCCTTAATAGCCACAAGCATTTGCCTGGCCTTATCACATTCCATTATGTAGAGAGCTGATGATTTCACACTTCATTGGAGATTTTCTGCATGACCTTTAATACATTTCAATTTGCCACTCTGTTCACTTTCCTGTTGTCTTCCTAGTTGCTTTTTTTTTTACAGATAGGATGGTACAACATGGAGGAATGCCTTTCAGCCCAGCTAATGCCTCGAAGGATCACTATTGCTCTTACACCGCTGCTCTTCCAGACCTCGCTATCATGCGTATGCCCAATTACTTTGCGTTGTTAATACTGAATCTTCTTCCTTTGCTTTACATCAGGTTTTAGACTGTAGGGCAGTGCGGCAACAGGCCCTTCGGCCCACCGAGACCGCGTTGGTATCCCGGTCACACTGATCTCTTCTGTAGTCAATGCCTACTATATTCTGTTGTGTTGAAGCAAAGCAAGAATTTCCAGAACCAGGGGTCACAATTTAAGGATAAGGGGGAAGTCTTTTAGGACCGAGATGAGAAAATAATTTTTCACACGGAGAGTGGTGAATCTCTGGGGTACAGTTTTGGTCTCCAAATCTGAGGAAAGACATTCTTAGAAACATAGAAACATAGAAACATAGAAAATAGGTGCAGGAGTAGGCCATTCGGTCCTTCGAGCCTGCACCGCCATTCAATATGATCATGGCTGATCATCCAACTCAGTATCCCGTACCTGCCTTCTCTCCATACCCTCTGATCCCCTTAGCCACAAGGGCCACATCTAACTCCCTCTTAAATATAGCCAATGAATTGGCCTCAACTACCCTCTGTGGCAGAGAGTTCCAGAGACCCACCACTCTCTGTGTGAAAAAAGTCCTTCTCATCTCGGTCCTAAAGGATTTCCCCCTTATCCTTAAGCTGTGACCCCTTGTCCTGGACCTCCCCAACATCGGGAAGAATCTTCCTGCATCTAGCCTGTCCAACCCCTTCCTGCATCTAGCCTGTCCAACTTCTTGCCACAGAGGGGGTACAGAGAAGGTTCACCTGACCGATTCCTGGGATGGCAGGACTTCCATATGAAGAAAGACTGGATAGACTCGGCTTGTACTCGTTAGAATTTAGAAGATTGAGGGGGGATCTTATAGAGACTTGCAAAATTCTTAAAGGGTTGGACAGGCTAGATGCAGGAAGATTTTTCCTGATGTTGGGAAAGTCCAGAACAAGGGGTCACAGTTTAAGGATAAGGGGGAAGTCTTTTAGGACCAAGATGAGAAAAAAGAATTTTCACACAGAGAGTGGTGAATCTGTGGAATTATCTGCCACAGAAGGTAGTTGAGGCCAGTTCATTGGCTATATTTAAGAGGGAGTTAGATGTGGCCCTTGTGGCTAAAGGGATCAGGGGGTATGGATAGAAGGCAGGTACGGGATACTGAGTTGGATGATCAGCCATGATCACATTGAATGACGGTGCAGGCCCGAAGGGCTGAATGGCCTACTCCTGCACTAATTTCTATGTTTCTATGTTTCATTGTACTATCTGGGACACATGACAATAAACTCTCTTGAATCTCTTGAATCCTCGTACACTGACACCATCCTACACACACTAGGGACGATTTACAATTAGACCAAGACAATTAACCTACAAACCTGTACGTCTTTGGAGTTTGGGAGGAAACCAGGGATCTTGGAGAAAACCCACGCACGTCACAGGTAAAACGGACAATCTCCACACCGACAGCGCCCGTAGTCAGGATCGAACCCGTGTCTCTGGCGCTGTAAAGCAGCAACACTACCGTTGTGCTACCCTTAGTTTAATTTAGTTTAGTTTAATTGAGTTTGGTTTAGTTTATTATTGTCACTCGTACCGAGGTACAGTGAAAAGCTTTTTTGTTTGCGTCTATCAACGGAAAGACTATATATGAATATAGAAACATAGAAACATAGAAATTAGGTGCAGGAGTAGGCCATTCGGCCCTTCGAGCCTGCACCGCCATTCAATATGATCATGGCTGATCATCTAACTCAGTATCCCGTACCTGCCTTCTCACCATACCCTCTGATCCCTTTAGCCACAAGGGCCACATCTAACTCCCTTAAATATAGCCAATGAACTGGCCTCAACTACCCTCTGTGGCAGAGAGTTCCAGAGACCCACCACTCTCTGTGTGAAAAAAGTCCATCTCATCTCGGTCCTAAAGGATTTCCCCCTTATCCTTAAGCTGTGACCCCTTGTCCTGGACCTCGCCAACATCGGGAACAATCTTCCTGCATCTAGCCTGTCCAACCCCTTAAGAATTTTGTAAGTTTCTATAAGATCGCCTCTCAATCTCCTAAATTCTAGAGAGTATAAACCGAGTCTATGCAGTCTTTGTTCATAAGACAGTCCTGACATCCCAGGAATCAGTCTGGTGAACCTTCTCTGCACTCCCTCTATGGCAATAATGTCCTTCCTCAGATTTGGAGACCAGAACTGTATGAATATAATCGAGCTGTCCACAGTGTACAGATACTGGATAAAGTGTACAACATTTAGTGCAAAGATATAACGGGGTGGCACGGTGGTGCGTCGGTAGAGTTGCTGCCTTACAGCACCAGAGACCCGGGTACGATCCCGACTACGGGTGCTGTCATATAATCATGGATTGTAATCATGTATAGTCTTTCTGTAATCATGTATAGTTGCTTAGCACGGCAAAAAAGTTTTTCCCTGTATCTTGGTACACGTGACAATAAACTAAACCCAACTCAACTGTCTGTACGGAGTTTGCATGTTCTCCCCGTGACATACGTGGGTTTTCTCCGGGTGCTCTGGTTTCCTCACACACTCCAAAGATGTAGAGGTCTGTAGGCTAATTGGGTTGGCAAAATTGTAAATTGTCCCAAATGTGTGTAGGATAGTATTAAGGCCCTGTCCCAATTTTCCTAAGTAACTCTCCCGAGTTTTCCCATTGATTCAAACTCGGGGAATGTCGGGGAATGACCGTAGCGAGGCCGTAGGAGTCTGTAGATGTTTCGTAGCGGCTCGTAATGCCAGCCGTAGGAACTCAGGGCATCAGGTAAATTGAGACAAGTTAAAAAAAATAGCCCCGAGTACCTACGAACGGCTATTACCGTAATTCTCCGAGCTCGAATCAAGGGGAAAACTCAGGAGTGTTTGTGAGTAACTCGGGAGAGTGAGACAAGACCTTTAGTGTGCGGGGATCGCTGGTCGGCGTGTACTCGGTGGGCCGAAGGTCCTGTTTCCGTGTTATATCGCTAAACTAAACTAAACTAATATAACATTAAGTTTAAGAAGGAACTGCAGATATTGGAAAAATCGAAGGAAGACAAACACGCTGGAGACGCTAAGCGGGTGAGGCAGCATCTATGGAGCGAAGGAATAGGTGACGTTTCGGGCCGAGACCCATCTTCATTAAAGCTGGCTTGAAGTTGCCTCATCAGATGGTGTGTTTTGGATCATAACTGGAATGCATGTCCTCTGGGGTTTCTCTCAAGACCTTTTCATGACTTTGCAAATGATTTTTTTGCTGACTGGTCAGGATACAATTCGACAGTTGCATTGTGGAATACCTTTTGGAATACTTATCAATCTTTTAATTCAGGCCTGAATATGCTTTTATTTGCTCCTTTCCAAAAAAGTAATCTGAGTGACTTTTTCAGATCATCTCAGCATACCACTTTGCATAGTTTCAAATAGCAGGTAAATCAGCCAGGTTTTTGCAGATCAGTTGGCTCATTTGCATGTTACTGTTTGGGAGAATAATGGAGCTTTCATCAACAGCCATGGAGAGTGGGAAATACACCATATCATTTCAGGTCAATTGTAGGCTTGGCTCAGTTTGCGCATTTTATTCAAAAAACTGGTTCCGGTCCACAGACGTAGAGAGTATTTTTCGATTCATTACAGTCAAAGAGTGATACAGCATGGAAACAGGCCCTTTGGCCCAACGCCCACACTGGCTAACATGTTCACGAAGGAACTGCAGAAGCTGGAAAATCGAAGGTAGACAAAAATGCTGGAGAAACTAAAACCCCTGTCTCACGGTGCGAGTTGGCCCACGAGTGACCCCGAGTTTTCACTCGTGGTGATCACGTACAGCTAACGTAGCGGGAACGTGGGACCTCGCGCGATCAACTTGTCCACTCGTGGCGCTAACGGCAGGTACCCGCGAAACTTGTGAACTCGTGAAAAAAGTCAAACATGTTTGACTTTTTTCACGAGTCAAATTTAGTGTTCAAGTTTAAAATTGAAACATTTAGACTCGTTGTAAGAACGTAGGGCCCGTGCGTTTAACGTAGTGATTCGTGAGTCTACCGTGGGAACTCTTTAAAATATTTCAGTGCCATTCACATTTGAGTCTTAATCACAAAATTTAATTCACCCGTAGACTAAATATTCTTTGTTTTTTGGTCATTTTCGTCTTATTTTCCCATGTGTACAATTTTATATATAATGTATATCCTAAAAATATGTTAAAAAAAACTAGGAGTGAAAAAAAAGTTTAATTACCACAGGAGTTGGAAAATCATTCTATTAGAATGATTAAAAAAAAACATTCCAATGTCTAAACACTGGGCTTCAGCCCTATCCTACCCTTTCGGGGGGTGATTACTGCAGTTATTTATTGGAAAATTAGCTATAAAAACCATGGAGATGAATCAATGAACATTGGATTTTCCTGACGCGTAGATTTGGTTTTGGGGTCCGGCCAAGAGGAGGTGATGTGGACACGGTTTCAGTTACAGTTCTAGAGGAACATTGCTTCCGATCTAAGTCTCTTATGCACTCCTCAGAAGAACTGGGTGTGCTCTTCACCATTATGGCTCCCAGCCTACAGGTTTCTGATCTGAACAACTAACTTCTTCCCAATTTCTCCTCCACCCACTCCCCCACCCCCCCTATTTCCCTCTCCTCCTCGGCGCTCTTGTTCACTCACACCTTCCCTCCCTCCATCCCTCTCGCAGGGCTTGGTTCAAAGGGGGCAACGAGCCAAGCGGGGTCTGAACCCTTTCTGAAAACGAGCGCAAAGAGTAAAAAGTATTGGCAAGCGCTCCAAACATCGTTTAAAATAAGTAAATCCGACCTTGGCTAATAATTTAAAAATAAATCCTTATACAAAACTAACACCCTACAAACTCTCTGTCTCTCACGCTGCCTGTTGCCTTGTGGGGGGTGTGTGTCGGAGAGAGGGGGTGTGGGTGTGGAGGGGACCCGATGTGAATGTTACCACTATAGGATGGCGAGCTTGGGCTCTGAGCTGCAGTGATAGAGAGCAGAGAGAGAGAGAGAGGGAGGGAGAGAGAGTGGGTGTGCGCGTCAGCAGCAAAGTTATATACAACGGGGGTACACAAAATGCTGGAGAAACTCAGCGGGTGCAGCAGCATCTAAGGAGCGAAGGAGTGAAGGAGACAGGTGACGTTTCGGGTCGAGACCCTTATATACAACGGGCTTGTACGCGCTGGCAAGATGGGTTTCCTTTGTTCTGGTCCGGGGCTTCAGCGAGATCGGAGAGAATTAAGTCTCCCTTGCACACCACTCCTAACCCAAGGGCCTTGTCACCCCAGACAGATTAATGACGCCCCCCCTCCCCAACCTCCCTCACGCCTGGGCACCAAAGCAGCTCAGGAGGCAAACCCTGAGCTCCGTCTCCCAACAATCTGATGCGCATTTTCCCTCTGTAGGTCATATTAATAGATGCAGCCGCGCTGATTTCTATCTTTAACTCAAAGCCACAGGATGGAGATGTCTTCTTTAACATTGTTGCTTTATTAAAACATACCTTCATTCACGGTTGGCTCAAGTGTAACGGGAGAGGAACTTGGTAACTCGGGAGAGCACCTTGGAACATCGCATAAAGAACATGCCCGTGGGAACTCGGTTAAACACTTGACCATAAACTTTGAATCTCGTGCATAACCACGAGTCCGTTTTTTTTCTTTCACTTGGGGTCACTCTTGGGTGGACTCGCACTGTGAGACAGGGCCTTAAGGCAGCATCTATGGAGCTGAGGAAATAGGCTACGTTTCGGGCCGAAACCCTTCTTCAGACTAACTTTCCCTGGCTAACATGTCCCAGCTAGACTAGTCCCACCCGCCTGCGTTTGGCCCATATCCTTCCAAGCATGTCCGATCCATGTACTTTTGTTGAACAAGTTAGGTCTTTATTCGTTGGAGCGCAGAAGGTTAAGGGGGAACAACTGGTAGGGAATTGAGGAATGCTGTGGAACAGAGGGATCTAGGAATAACTGTGCATAGTTCCCTGAAGGGGGAATCGCATGTAGATAGGGTGGTAAAGAAAGCTTTTGGTGTGCTGGCCTTTATAAATCAGAGCATTGAATATAGGAGTAGGGAAGTAATGTTAAAATTGTACAAGGCATTGGTGAGACCAATTCTGGAGTATGGTGTACAACTTTGGTCGCCTAATTATAGGAAGGATGTCAACAAAATAGAGAGAGTACAGAGGAGATTTACTAGAATGTTGCCTGGGTTCCAGCAACTAAGTTACAGAGAAAGGTTGAACAAGTTAGGTCTTTATTCTTTGGAGCGCAGAAGATTAAGGGGGGACTTGATTGAGGTCTTTAAAATGATGAAAGGGATAGACACAGTTGACGTGGATAAGCTTTTCCCATTGAGGGTAGGGAAGATTCAAACCAGAGGGCATGACATGAGAATTAAGGGACAGATGTTTTAGGGGTAACATGAGGGGGAACTTCTTTACTCAGAGAGTGGTGGCTGTGTGGAATGATCTTCCAGCAGAAGTGGTGGAGGCAGGATTGATTTTAACATTTAAAAGTAAAGTGGATAGGTATATGGACGGGAAGGGAATGGAGGGGTATGGTCTGAGTGCAGGTAGATGGGAATAGGGGAAAATAAATGTTCGGCACGGACTGGAAGGGCCTAGAGGGCCTGTTTCCGTGCTGTAATTGTTATATGGTTATATGGTTACTTGTCTAACTGTTTCTTAAAAGTTGGGATAGTCCCTGCCTCAACTACCTCCTCCGGCAGCTCATTCCATGCACCCACCACCCTTTGTGTGGGACAGTTACCCCCTCAGATTCCTATTAAATCTTTTCCCCTTCACCTTAAACCTAATACCTCTGGCCTTTGATTCACCTACTCTGGGGCAAGGGACTCGATCTATTCCTCTCAGGATTTTATCAATGTAGCACGGAGATGACCAGAGTTGGCTGCCCGTCCCCGAAAGCGCACACACAGAGTGATTCACAGTGAAGACCTGCAACAAGAACGTAGAATGTCCTTTGAGCTATTAGAGGCAGAGAATTCCACAGATTCACCACTCTCTGTGTGAAAAACTAGTTTCTCATCTCGGTAATAAAAGACTACCCCATTATCCTTAAACTGTGACCCCCTTGTTCTGGACTTCCCCAACATCAGGAACAATCTTCCGGCATCTAGCTTGTCAAACCCCTTAAGAATGTTGTAAGTCTCTATAGGATCCCCCCTCAATCTTCTAAATTCTAACGAGTACAAGACGAGTCTATCCAGTCTTTCTTCATATGGAAGTCCCGCCATCCCAGGAATCAGTCAGGTGAACCTTCTCTGTACCCCCTCTGTGGCAAGAATGTCTTTCCTCAGATTAGGAGACCAAAACTGTACGCAATACTCCAGGTGTGGCCTCACCAAGACCCTTTACAAATGGAGTAGAACCTCCCTGCTCTTGTACTCATCTGCAGTTCTTTCCTAAAACTTTCCTAAAACAAAACTAATTTCAAAAATCGCTTTATAAATCGAGGATACAGACCTTAAAAAGTCAATGAGATCTGTTCCTTGGAGTCTAGGAAGATGAGGGGGGACCTTATAGAGGTGTACAAAATCATAAGAGGAATAGTAAGATTGAACGAGAACTTACCAGTTCGAAGGTTGATCTTTATTTTATGAGGAGTCGAAGTGAGGGATTTCGTGAAGAGCCCGCCGGCGCGCATGCTCGACATACTTCAAAGTAGCGGCGTGGAATCACAGAAACCAACAAAAGAAATGACTTCGGATAGTAAGATTGAAGTGACTAAGATTACCAGATGAAGGTGATTGAGGGTGGGCGAGGAGGGCACGAAATCCCTCACTTCGACTCCTCATAAAATAAAGATCAACCTTCGAACTGGTAAGTTCTCGTTCAATCTTACTATTTCATTTCGGAGTCACGTGAGTGACTTCGTGAAGACTTCAAAGCTTCTGTGATTACACGCCCTGGACCACGTCCATGCAGACACACCACTACCAGGGATGGATGGGAGGAACAAACTTGCTCAAATAGATCATACTGCAAAACAAGAGCATATTTGTTAATAACAAATCAAATCCCCTCATGGGGACATCTCCGCGTTCTTGACCTGCATTCAGCACGGCTTCTGCGAACTGTAGAGGAGCAGCAACAGGCTTGTTATAAAATCGCTGACACACAGCTTCATTAGCCCATCCTGCTATGGCGAGGATCTGGCCCATAGGCACCTTCATAATCCTTGCCATTGATGTCAATGCAGCCCTGGTGGAGTAAAACTTGAACACATTAGTGTCGATACCTGACTTACCCAAGACGACTCGAAGCCACCTGGATATCGTCTGGACTGTCACTTGATGATGAGACAAGCCGGTATCTCTCCATTCCTCTGATGCGTGCCGTCACCTTGACATAGTGATGAATACGTGAGGCTGAACACAGCCTAGCATCTGCGGGGCATGCCGGGAACTTCAGCTGCAGCCCTGTGCACCCAGGTCTATGCTGCTTTAGTAGCTCATCAACGACGAAGACTACTTCCATAGGGGTAGATATCATCCTGTCAACACATCGTTTGTGTAGTGTTTGTACCCTCTGCTGAAGTCAGCGCTAGTAACATCACCAGTTTCATGATGAGTTTGTCCAGTTGGATCCCTTCCATGGGAGACCACGTCCTGAGCAGGTTTAATACGTCCCTGACATCCCAGGTGATATCATAGCGTGGTGTAGGCGGATTCATATTGAATATACCCCGCATGAGTCTGGACACTAGCCTGTTGGATCCTACCTCAATCTTGAGATAGAATGATAGCGCGCTCCTGGCGCTGTTGATGGCACTGTAACTTAAGTGTTGATCATGGTACAACCCCGCGAGGAATTCCAGGACGTCAGTTATTGTCACGTCATCGTACGTGATGCGAGAGCGGCTGCAGTAGGCTCCAACTTCTTAATCTGCGAGCGGTATCTTCGCCTTGTTGACTCTCGACATGACGCCCTGATGGTATCCAATGGTCCGAGTTGAGAGGCCGTATTGGACTAACGGCCTGTTCAGAACCTGCAAGCCAACAAATTAAATAGCCATGGCAGGGATGCGGCTCCCCTGAGACAGGGTGAGTAACCAATTCTGGGCAACCCTTCAAAAGGACCCAAGGTTCGATTGAGCATGTCAAAGACCACCGGACACCAAGGCCGTGTAGGCCAGTCGGGTATAATAAGGATGCCCTTGGCAGCATCTGCCCGAATCTTTCGCAGTACCCGACTGATGAGGCAAAACGAGGGGAATGCATAGAAAAACCAATTCCCCCAGTCCAGCGAGAATGCATCTAGCGCTATTGCCCCAGGATCTGGTTCCCATGAAACGTATGTTGATACCTGATGGTTCAACCGTGACGCAAAAGGTCAATGTCCGGTTTACCAAATTTGGCTGTGACTTTAGCAAAAATTTCAGGATGCAACATCCATTCAATATTGTCATTGAATTTGCGTGACCTGGTGTCCGCCACAGTATTAAGCTCACCTGGCAAATAGGTAGCTGAAATCCAAAATCTCTTTGAATACACCAGAGCCAAATTGAGTTAGCCAATTTGTCACATGAAACTGACCTGGTACCACCCATATGGTTTAAATATGCCACAGCTGTGATGTTGTCTATTTGGAAACGGACGTGTGCTCCAACAAGCTTGGAACAATACACACGAAGTCCGTGGAATGCTGCCAGCAACTCCAAATAGTTAAACCCTTGAGTCAAGAACATCGTTGACTCAAGGGTGTCCCATCTGCCCCCACAACGAGAGCAATTATCTGTAGCTCCCCAGCCATTGGAGCTTGCATCAGTCTGCAAATATACCACCGGATTAGCCTCCCTGATGGGCTTGAATGAGCTGCTAATGTGACACACCCACCATTGCAACTCATTTATTGCTTCGGACGGCAGCTGCATTGATCGATCATAATGACCAGCGTTCCATTTTAACGCAGTAATTTTAGCTCTTTGCAAATTCTGATAATGCAAAGGTCCATATCGTGCTGCCGGAAACAAAGCCACTAGCTTGCCAATTACTGTGGCTGTATGCTGAATCGATGGTATATTGGTGCCAATTAAATCTCTGCACACCTGAGTGACCTCCTCAATTTTGTTAATTGGTATGGTTTCCCTCATGCTCATTGAGTTCACCGTGAACCCTAGGTAATTAATTACCTGGGCAGGGCAGAACTTCGATTTCTCTGGATGGACAATGAATCCCAATTGTTGAAATATATTGACAGCAGCTGCAACACCCTGTTCAGCCAATTCCAGGGTGTGGCCCACAATAAAGATATCATCTAAATAGGCCATTACTATATGATGTCGTTGTCTCAAATAAGCCATGATTGGCTTCACCAATTTAGTGAACAATCTAGGGCTGTAGTGAGCCCATTAGGCAAAGCCTTATACTGCCAAAGTTGCCCCATCCAGATAAATTTCAAAAACCTTCTATCATATTTCTGGATGGATACTGAATAATATGCATCCCTCAAATCGATGCATGCCATAAAGCAACCATGAGAAACCAATGATTTGGCTGTTTCAAACGTATCCATTTTAAAATGAGTATATGTTACAAGCGTATTCAAACGGGTTAGATCAATAATAACACGACAGCCTCCATCCTCCTTAGGTCTAGTGAATATCTTCGAAACAAATTCAACTGGCTCATGCACCATTTTCTCAATCCTTAAAATTTCCTTGTAACCTGCTACCTGTTCTGCAGCATATAATTTAAACATTCGACCGGGCATGTGCTGGGATGGAGGAATGTCGCCATTAATAAACTCAATTTTATGCCCCTGAATATTCTGCAACACACACTCGTCACCAGTAAATTTACCCATGCACCCAAAAACAACCGAAGGCGACCACCAACATGTGAAGTTAAACAAAGAGAAAAGAGAGAACCAGACCCCCTCACCTCCGTGGTTACCGGCGGTCCTTGACATGTGTGGGTGGCCGTGGAGGTGCTGGGTTGGCTTGAGGGCGCGGCGTCTTCGTTTCCCACCAAGGTCTCTGCCGACCCTGTCCTAAAAAAGACCCTTGGTGCTGGTCTGGTGTTGTTGTCGTTGTGGAACTAGAGGGTGGGTCCTCCTCGAGGTACTGGCAAACCCTCATGAGCGAATGTATGGAGCTTTTGAGCCTGACGGTGTGGGGCACTCTGAGAGCGCATGATCCCCACCGTCTTGGCTTGTTCGTCAAGCTCTTTGACTCTCTTCGAGAGGTCTCACCAAAGAGCTGACGGGGCGGCGGCGGCGGCGGTGGTTTGCACAATCCTGCAAACTTCGGGTTGAGCGCTGGGCGGATGCTGTTCTTGCGGAACCCGTTGATTTCGTGCTGGGTCGCGCACAATAAGGCCAGAGCATCTTCCTGGTCCAAATTCAGTTCGTCCCCGTCCACCGACCGCGCAAAGGCGGTAATACCGGCCGTGAGGAGTTTCAGGATCCGCTGCAATTTTAGCTCCTGTTGACGGATAACCGCACTGATGTTGCCCCATATTGGCGTATTGACCACAGGCACGTTGAGGGAGTTGCAGTGTGATGGAGCCTTGTGACGGCTCATAGCGTGGATGAGGACTTCTTCCTGCAGCACCTGATTATTAAGAAAGTCCACTATGGCTGCCAGTTTTGTATTTAGAGGAAGTCCAGATGAATGTGGAGCCGCGAATTTGGTCGCCACATCCAAGGGTTGCTCCGCTGGCACCTCCAACGGAGGTGGTACGGGATCCACCAGAATCTCCTCGTCCTGCTGCTCCCGGCTGATAGTGGATGTTGGTGAAGACGCCCTGTGCCTGTTGCTGCCCTGCTGTTGTTGACGTTGAAGCAGGAGCTCCAGCAGCCGCTCCATACGGTCAATACGCCCTTCACCCTGAACACTCAGGTGGTCGGAGTCCTCCGGCTCTGAAAAGAAAACCGGGCTCCTGTCATCGGCCCGCACCTCGTCGAGGCCCTGCCGGTGCCGGTAGTTGTCGCTGACAGCCGCCGAGGCGAACTGCGCGATTCCTGCGCGGGTGTGTTCAACCGCCTCCGTTTAGCGGGAGCTGAAGCCGCTGCCACTAAGGACACTTGCGGCGTGGTGTCGGCACCAGCCGAAGCATGGCTGCCTGGGGCCCGCGCAGTCTTGCCGGCTGCCCACATCGTGGACCTTGCCAGCGCATGGTCTCGCCCACCCATCCATGGGGGGCTCGGCGACCGTGACGAGACCCGACTCAACCGACCCGTACCGGCGTCGAGAGTCGGGGTGTGCCGGCAGGACCTCACAGCCGCCCCGGGTCTCGCCCTGGAACCTGACCGCTCCTCCGTGTCAGGCAATGCCTTAGCCCTAACAGGGTTAGGCTTCTGGGCTCCTGCCCTCCCCCTTCTCGGAGGGCTGAGTGGAACGGGCCGTGCAGCCGCACGCACCCTGCTCCAGGTCGCCAGCGAGCCCGCTGACGACCTGACTGCCATGACAGGGTCCCCCTGCTCTGGTGGCACACCACACTCCTCCTCTGGAACTCCTCCGAGCTGTGGTGTGCTGGCGAATCCGGACCTGTAAAACAGGGCTTACCCCAGTCTCCGCCTGAGTCCCGGCCTGCGCTGCAGTCGGAACTGTTGACCGGGGACTTCTCCAAACATCCTCCGGTCCATCGATCTCCCATCCATGTTCTTGCTGCAAGAAAACATCGCATAGCAAGAACCACCAACTTAAGGTAAGATACTTACCTCCGTGGCCCCTTGTGAAGGGCTGGCGAGGAGCGCGCTCCACCGCCAGCCGTCGCAGCAACGCGGTACGACGATATGTCGAGCATGCGCGCCGGCGGGCTCTTCACGAAGTCACTCACGTGACTCCGAAATGAAATAGATCGGGTAGACGCACAGAGTCTCTTGGCCAGAGTAGGGCAAGCCAGAACCAGGGGACAAAGGTTTAAGGTGAGGTGGAGGGAGGGGGGGGTTTAATAGGAACCTGAGCGGTACCTTTTTCACACAAAGGGTGGTGGGCATATGGGGCGAGCTGGCAGGGGAGGTAGTTGAGCTAGGTACTATCGCAACGTTTAAGAAACACATTTAGACAGGTACATGTATTGGACAGGTTTAGAGGATTATAGACAATAGGCAATAGACAGTGGACAATAGGTACAAGAGTAGGCCATTCGGCCCTTCGAGCCAGCACTGCCATTCAATGTGATCGTGGCTGATCATCCACAATCAGTACCCCGTTCCTGCCCTATCCCCATATCCCCTGACTCCGCTATTTTTAAGAGCCCTATCTAGCTCTCTCTTGAAAGCATCCGGAGAACCCGCCTCCACCGCCCTCTGAGGCAGAGACTCACCACCCTCCGTGAGAAAAAGTGTTTCCTCGTCTCCGTTCTAAATGGCTTACTCCTTATTCTTAAACTGTGGCCCCCCGGTTCTGGACTCCCCCAACATCGTGAACATTATATGGGCCAAACCCGGGCAGGTGGGATCAGTGTAGATGTTGGTGGACGTGGACACGTTTGGCCGAAGGGCCTGTTTCCACGCTGCAAGACTCCATGGCTCTATTAGAGTTAATAGGCATTCAAGCTTTTCTTCTTTAATGGCTGCCTCAGTAATGATACCGTGGCAACACGTCACCGTTGGGACACTTTGGGACTGTTGTGCACTCATTCTAAACTTACTGGAGTGTTTTCAAACACAAATACTTTCCAAGGGGCAGCATTTGCTTCAGGCTTCACATATTTACAAATAGACAGTGCAACCACAAGATTCTCTTGACGCTTGTGTCTTGTCAGGAGAAGTAATGACAATAAGTACTGGAGGGATCAGATCTGGTTTAATTGTGGTGTTGGCTGGGATATTTCCAAAAATCCCAAGGAATTCGCAAATTCCCTTACTCGTGATTAGCGCCCCCGGCATCTGTTGTGACTATTGGCGAATATTTTGGCAATTTTACTTATTGTGTTGTGAAATGGGCTGAACTCAACAAACAGGAGACTCGGAACACACGCGGGTATTCAGGGGAGAAGCACCAGGAGAGGGATAACACGCTAATACAGCAGCTCACTGTCAACTGTTCCACTCTTCCGCACAATATCAAACCTAACCACTTGGGTGGATGGCTTATTTCTCCTCTTTCCTTAGTTTAGTTCAGTTTAATTTAGAGATGCAGTGTGGAAACATATAAGATTGTTAAGTTGAAACATATAAGATTGTTAAGGGCTTGGACACGCTAGAGGCAGGAAACATGTTCCCGATGTTGGGGGAGACTAGAACCAGGGGCCACAGTTTAAGAATAAGTGGGTAAGCCATTTAGAACGGAGACGAGGAAACACTTTTTCTCACAGAGAGTGGTGAGTCTCTGCCTCAGAGGGCGGTGGAGGTGGGTTCTCTGGGTGCTTTCAAGAGAGAGCTAGATAGGGCTCTTAAAAATAGCGGAGTCAGAGGATATGAGGAGAAGGCAGGAACGGGGTATTGATTGGGGATGATCAGCCATGAATGGCAGTGCTGGCTCGAAGGGTCGAATGGCCTACTCCTGCACCTATTGTCTATTGTCTATTGTTTATTGTCTATTGAAACAGACCCTTCGGCCCACCGAGTCCGTGCCGACCAGCGATCCCTGCACGCCAACACTATTCTACGCACATTAGGGAAAATGTGCAATTTTATAGAAGTCAATTATCTGTACGTCATTGAAGTCATAAGGTCATAAGTGATAGAAGTATTTGGTCATTTGGCCCATCAAATCTACTCTGCCATTCAATCATGGCTGATCTATCTCTTCCTCCTAACCCCATTCTCCTGCCTTCTCCCCATAACCTATGACACCCGTATTAATCAAGAATCTATCTATCTCCGCCTTAAAAAATATCCACTGACTTGGCCTCTGCAGCCTTTTCTGGCAAAGAATTCTACAGATTCACCACCCTCTGACTAAAGACATTTCTCGTCATCTCCTTCCTAAAAGAACGTCCTTTAATTCTATGACCTCTAGTCCTAGACTTTCAGACAAGTGGAAACATCCTCTCCACATCCACTATACCCAAGCCTTTCACTATTCGGTACGTTTCAATGAGGTCCCCCCCTTATTCTTCTAAATTCCAGCGAGTACAGGCCCAGTGCCGACAAACACTCATCATACTCAACCTACTCATTCCTGGGATTATTCTTGTAAACCTCCTCTGGACCCTCTCCAGAGCCGGCACATCCTTCCTCAGATATGGTGCCCAAAATTGTTCACAATATTCCAAATGTGGCCTTACCAGCGCCTTATGGAGCCTCGACATTACATCCCTGTTTTTGTATCTTGAATTAAATGCTAGCATTTAGGGACAGGTTTACTCTGTGTTCCCAGGGTCAGAACTAAAAAGGCTGAAGCAGCGTTCAGTTTTTATGCTCCACACCTGTGGAACAAGCTCCCTGAACACCTGAGGTGTGCACAGACTGTAACCTCATTTAAATCAGGCCTAAAAACACTGTTGTTTACTGTAGCTTTTCCATAACCCAACATGTAGGTAATCTTAATCTTCTAATCTTAACCCTTTTATGTGCTTTTAAAATCATTTTATTATTTTAGTGACTTTGTTTTACTATACATGCATTTGTCTTATTGCTTGTTTTGTAATTTTTGATTATTGGCTATTTTGTTGTCCTGTGTTGTATTGTGGTTCTGCAATGTTTCTAAACCATGTTATTCTTTTGTTCTTTTGTAAAGCACTATGAATTGCTGCTGGTACAAATGGTGCTATATAAATAAACTTGCCTTGGCTTGCCTTGCTTTCTTTACTACAGATTCGACTTGCAGATTAACTTATTTGGGAATCCTGCACCAGCACTCCCAAGCCCCCTTGCACCTCCGATTTCTGGATTCTCTCCCTACTTAGATAATAGTCTACGCCTTTACTCTGACGACCAAAATGCACGACTCCACACTTTGCTACACTGTATTCCATCTGCCACTCTCCCAACCTGTCCAAGTCCTTCAGCAGAGTCCGTGCTTTCTCTGCACTACCCGCCCTCCACCTGTGAGTCCCTGCCTCAACTACCTTCACTGGCAGCTCGTTCCATATACCCTTGTGTGCAAAATCCTCTTCAGAACTTGGAGGTCAAGCGGCAACTGTGAGGTGACTGTGCGGTGACATTGGTCCGATAGATTCCTTGTCAGCTCCTTGTAGCTCCCTTTTCTCAGCTTACTCTATTCGATATATTGTTCGGCTGACCTTTAAAAGCATCATTAGCACAAACTTCCCGCTATGTGTGTCTCATATAACAGCCTAACAAAGGGTTAGGCACATAAGGCACACTGTGTGCAGGTTCATGAAATATTTAGTTTGGCAAATTGGAACATTTCAGACTTTGGTTTTTAGATATACAACTTGGGCCGACCGAGTCCACGTTGACCGGCAATTCCCCGCACAGTAGCACTATCCTACACGCACACTGGAGACAATTTACAATTTCACCGACGCCAGTTAACCTACAAACCTGCACGTCTTTGGAGTGTGAGGGGAAACCGGAGCACCCGGGGAAAACCCACGCAGGTCACGGGGAGAACGTACAAACTTCGTACAGACAGCGCCCGTTGTTGGGACTGAATCCGGGTCTCTGGCGCTGTAAGGCAGCACCTCTTACGCTGAGCCACCGTGCTGTCCCCCGATCGGTTCAGTTAAAGCTATAAGGTCCTCCCATGGTTAGATTCTCCAAAAGTAAAAGACCAGTGTTATACCTTTGATTTTGGTCAGGAATCAGAATGTTGGAAAAGAGGGTTCAGTTTGATATAACCAGTACAGAGGGAATCACTCCCCCCTTTTCATGCAGGCAGCCAGCTTGTGATAAATTCTTTGGAAAGTGTTAGTATGGCAGATTCTTGAGTTTATTGTCACATGCACTTAGGTACAGTGAAAAGCTTTTGTTGCGTGCAAACTAGCCTGCAGAAAGACAATGCACGATTATAATCAAGCCATTTACAGTGTATACAGTGTCACAGAGTGATACAGTGTAGAAACAGGCACTCCGGCCAAACTTGCCCACCGAGACCATAGAAACATAGAAATTAGGTGCAGGAGTAGGCCATTCGGCCCTTCGAGTCTGCACCGCCATTCAATATGATCATGGCAGACCAACATGCCCCATCTACACTAGTCCCACCTGCCTGCGTTTGGCCTGTATTCCTCTAGACCTGTCCTATCCATGGACCTGTCTAATTGTTTCTTAAACGTTGCAATAGTCCCTGCCTCCTCCTGTAGCTCATTCCATACACCTACCACCCTTTGTGTGAAAAATTGACCCCTCAGATTCCTAGAAAATCATTCCCACTTCACCTTAAACCTATCTCGTCTTTTTTTTCGATTCTCCTAATCTGGGCAAGGGACGCTGTGTGTCTACCCGACGTATTCCTCTCATGATTTTATACATTGCTTTACGTTACGTGCAAGACTATTTTTCCTTTATTGCTAAAAACCCAAAGGAAAGGAAGTTTTAAAAAAAGAACAAATTGTAATTGTCATCGAGCTTTTAATTTACAATAGACAACAGACAATAGGTGCAGGAGTAGGCCGTTCGGCCCTTCGAGCCAGCACCGCCATTCAATGTGATCATGGCCGATCATCCCCAATCAGTACCCCGTTCCTGCCTTCTCCCCATATCCCCTGACTGCGCTGTTTTTAAGATCCCTATCTTGCTCTCTCTTGAAAGCATCCAGAGAACCCGCCTCCACCGCCCTCCGAGGCAGAGAATTCCACAGACTCACCACTCTCTGTGAGAAAAAGTGTTTCCTCGTCTCCGTTCTAAATGGCTTACTCCTTATTCTTAAACCATTACAAATTAGACTTCCGAGATAGAGCACAGAATCAGGCCCTTCAATACATGATTATTGCTGCCTCCTCCCCTTCCCACCTCTCCCTCAGCCCTCGGGTCCTGGCATTCCCTCTCTCTCTATCTCTCCCCCACCCAAGTAGCACTAGCTTCTCATTTTCACACTACAAACAGCTTACAATGGCCTGTTTCCTTTATCATCAATACTTTTTTGCATGTCTTTCATTCATTGTTCTTTATGTCTCCACATCACCGTCTATATCTCTCGTTTCCCTGATCCCTAACCAGTCTGAAGAAGGGTCTCGACCCGAAACGTCGCCTATCTCCTTCGCTCCTTAGATGCTGCTGCACCCGCTGAGTTTCTCCAGCCTTTTGTGTACCCTCGATTCTCCAGCATCTGCAGTTCCTTCTTTAAAACATTATAATCAAGCCATTCACAGTGTACAGACACATGATGAAGGCGACACGGTGGAGTAATGGTAGAGTTACTGCCTTACTCTGCTTACAGCTGTAACTCAATAGCCCCGGGTTCGATCCCGACTACGGGTGCTGTCTGCACAGAGTTTGTACGTTCTCCCTGTGACCACGTGGGTTTTCTCCGAGATCTCCGGTTTCCACACTCCAAAGACGTCCAGGTTTGTAGGTTAATTGGCTTGCCATAAATTTAAAATAGTCCCTAGTGTGTGTCGGATAATGTGCGGGGATCGTTGGTCAGCATGGACTCGGTGGGCCGAAGGGCCGGTTTCCACGCTGTATCTCAAAACTAAAACTAAACTAAACTAAGGGGAATAACATTTAGTGCAAGATAAAGCCGGTAAGGTCCGATCAAATATAGTCCGAGGGTCACCAATGAGGTCCATAGTAGTTCCGCACTGCTCTTTAGTTGTGGTAGGATGATTCAGTTGCCTGATAACAGCTGGGAAGAAACTGTCCCTGAATCTGGAGGTGTGCGTTTTCACACTTCTGTACCTTTTGCCCGATGGGAGAGGGGAGAAGAGGGAGTGGCCGGGGTGCGACTGGTCCTTGATTATGCTGCTGGCCTTGCCGAGGCAGCGTGAGGTGAAAATGGAGTCAATGGAAGGGAGGTTGGTTTGTGTGATGGTCTGGGCTGCGTCCACAATACTCTGCAATTTCTTGCGGTTTTGGATGGAGCTGTTCCCAAACCGAGCTGTTCCTAATACTGATAAAATGCTTCTGCAGAGGTCGGGGAGGGTTGTTTCAAAGTACAGATTTCTCAGCAACTGGAAGGGAAGGGAATGTCAACTGGTGATTGAAATGGAAATAAGGAAGTCATATGGTCATAAGTGATAGGAGCAATATTAGGCCATTCGGCCCATCAAGTCCACTCCGCCTTTCAATCGTGGCTGATCTATCTCTCCCTCCTAACCCCCATTCTCCTGCCTTCTCCCCATAACCCCTGACACCCGAACTAATCAAAAGTCTTATAGAGACTTACAAAATTCTTAAGGGGTTGGACAGGCTAGATGCAGGAAGATTGTTCCCGATATTGTGGGCCCAGTCCAGAACAAGGGGTCACAGGATAAGAGGGATGTCTTTCAGGACCGAGATGAAAAAATCATCTTTCACACACAGAGTGGAGAAATTCTATGGAATTCTCTGCCACAGAAGGTAGTTGAGGCCAGTTCAGATTCAGATTCAATTTTAATTGTCATTGTCAGTGTACAGTACAGAGACAACGAAATGCATTTAGCATCTCCCTAGAAGAGCGACACAGCAAATGATTTGAATAAATAATAATAAGTGTCCGGGGGGGGGGGGGGGTGATTGGCAGTCACCGAGGTACGTTGTTGAGTAGCGTGACAGCCTCCGGAAAGAAGCTGTTCCTGGACCTGCTGGTTCGGCAACGGAGAGACCTGTAGCGCCTCCCGGATGGTAGGAGGGTAAACAGTCCATGGTTGGGGTGAGAGAGGTCCTTGGCGATGCTGAGCGCCCTCCGCAGACAACGCTTGCTTTGGACAGACTCAATGGAGGGGAGCGAGGAACCGGTGATGCGTTGGGCAATTTTCACCACCCTCTGCAATGCCTTCTGGTCGGAGACAGAGCAGCTGCCATACCAAACTGTGATGCAGTTGGTAAGGATGCTCTCGATGGTGCAGCGGTAGAAGTTCACCAGGATCTGAGGAGACAGATGGACCTTCTTCAGTCTCCTCAGGAAGAAGAGACGCTGGTGAGCCTTCTTGATCAGAATTGAGGTATTGTGGGTCCAAGAGAGGTCGTCGGAGAGGTTGACTCCCAGGAACCTGAAGCTAGAAACACGTTCCACCTCCGTACCGTTAATGTGGATGGGGGTGTGCGTGCTGCCCCTGGACTTCCTGAAGTCTACAATGAGCTCCTTGGTCTTCTTGGAGGTAAGGGCCAGGTTGTTGTCAGCGCACCATGCTGCTAAGTGCTGGACCTCCTCCCTGTAGGCCGACTCATCGTTGTTGCTGATGAGGCCAATCACCGTTGTATCAACTGCATACTTGATGATGGTGTTAGTACCATGTACAGGTGTGCAGTCATAGGTGAAGAGGGAGTAGAGGAGGGGGCTCAGCACACAGCCCTGTGGAACGCCGGTGTTCAGGGTGAGGGTTGAAGAGGTGTGCTTGTCTAACCTAACAGACTGGGGTCTGTTGGTTAGAAAGTCCAGTATCCAGTTGCAGAGGGAAGGAGCGATGCACAGGTTACCGAGTTTGGCGATCAATTTTGATGGTACAATGGTGTTGAATGCTGAGCTGTAATCGATGAACAGCATTCTTACGTAAGTGTCTCTGTTGTCGAGGTGGGAGAGGGCGGAGTGAAGTGCCGTTGAGATGTCATCCTCCGTACTCCTGTTCTTGCGGTAGGCAAACTGATAGGGATCCAGTTTGGGGGGTAGGCAGCTTTTGAGGTGTGCCAGGACCAGCCTCTCGAAGCACTTGGTGATGATGGGGGTAAGTGCAACTGGGCGGAAGTCGTTGAGGCTTGCCGCAGTGGAGTGTTTTGGCACTGGCACGATGGAGGTGGTTTTAAGGCACGTGGGGACAACTGCCTGGGCAAGTGACAGGTTGAAGATTACACAAAAAGCTGGAGAAACTCAGCGGGTGCAGCAGCATCTAAGGAGTGAAGGAGATAGGCGACGTTTCGGGTCGAGACCCTTCTTCAGACTGGCCTACAGGTTGAAGATATCAGTCCAGACGTCTGCCAGCTGCGCCGCACAGACCCTGAGCACGCGCCCGGGGATGCCGTCAGGGCCAGCAGCTTTACGTGCATTAGTCCTACTCAGTGCCACGTATACGTCGTAGGGGGTGAGTGTGAGGGGTTGGTGATCGGCAGGTAGCACAGCCTTGATGGCTGTCTCTAGATTGTCCCTGTCGAAGCGGCCATAGAAGTGATTGAGCTCCTCAAGGAAGGAGGCGTCTCTGGATGTGGGGTGGTGTTGGCGGGTCTGTAGTCCGTGATGGCCTGGATGCCTTGCCACATGCGTCGGGGGTCGGAGTTGTTGTTGAAGTGCTCCTCAATCCTGAGCTTATGGCAGTGCTTGGCCTTCTTGATGCCCCTCTTCAGGTTAGCCCTGGCTGAACTGTAGGCTCGAGCATCGCCTGACCTGAAAGCGGTGTCCCGTGCTTTCAGCAGTAGCCTGACCTCGCTGTTCATCCATGGCTTCTGATTCGGGAATATGGTCACCTGTTTGAGGGAGGTGACACTATTGATGGTGGAGTTTATAAAGTCCAGAACAGAGGATGTGTAGGAGTCAATGTCCGTGTGGGAGTCAAGGGTGTCCTGGGCTGCAAACGCCTTCCAGTCAGTGTTTCCAAAACACTGCTGAAGTGTGAAGTCCGCTTCCTCTGACCAGACTTTAACTGTCCTCACAGTTGGTTTAACCCGTCTGATGAGTGGGGAGTACTTAGGGAGCAGGAACAATGAGATGTGATCAGACTGACCAAGGTGGGGGAGGGGGATGGCTTTGTAAGCTTCAGCCATGTTGGTGTAGACTTTGTCCAGTGTCTTGTCTACTCTAGTGGGGAAGGAGACATGCTGGTGGAATTTGGGGAGTACAGTCTTCAGTTTAGAGTGATTGAAGTCACCCGCAACAATGAAGGCTGCCTCGGGGTTGTGTGTCTGTTGATTGCTAATGGCAGTATGCAGCTCTTTCATTGCAAGCTTGGCATTAGCATCAGGAGGGATATAGGCTGCAGTCACAACTATTCATTGGCTATATTTAAGAGGGAGTTAGATGTGGCCCTTGTGGCTAAAGGGATCAGGGGGTATGGAGAGAAGGAAGATACAGGATACTGAGTTGGATGATCAGCCACAATCATATTGAATGGCGGTGCAGGCTCGAAGGGACGAATGGCCTACTCCTGCACCTATTTTCGATGTTTCTATGTTTCAAAAACCTATCTATTTCTTTTTTTTTTGTTTGTTTATTTTTGTTAGAAGTAAGTACAATAGTGTGGTACTTGAGTACCTAATACATACATACATATTTCTATTCTTGTACAACTTCATACTTTTGATTTAATAATAAAAGAACAGTGGAAGAAAAAAGAAATAAAGAGTGTCAGAATAGAGAGATCTACCTATTTCATATTTTTGCCCATCCGTCACCCGGTTCTAAACCATTTAATTTCTGAGGTTATGTTATGTTGCACCATATGCTTGCAAAAAGTTGATAAAAGGAGACCAAGCCTATCTATTTCTGCCTTAAAAATATCCACTGACTTGGCCTCCGCAGCCTTCTGTGGCAAACAATACCACAGATTCACCACCCTCCGACTAAAGAAATTCCTCCTCATCTCCTTCCTAAAGGGACGTCCTTTAATTCTGAGGCTGTGACCTCTGGTCCTAGACTCTCCCACCGGTATAAACATCCTCTCCACATCCACTCTGTCCAACCCCTCATCCTTCTAAACTCATCTTCCAAGTTGTTGGGAGAGACAATGATTCTGTGGCAGATTGCAGGGAGTGTACTGGGGGAGACGGTTCTCCAGGCAATAGACCTGCAGATTTTGTCTGATTGCAGAGGAAACTGCAGGAGTCTTGGCAAGTTAATTAAAGGGTTCCGCTCGCCTGCATCAATTGTCTCGCGGTGAGAACTTCCAGGTAGCCACATGCGATAAAAAATAATTGAAACCCTGCAATTGAGGACGCACCGTCCATTTTATACCCCACTTAAATAGCCCCTTGATATCTCGGTTGCTGTCCCAATACTGTTAAGCTAAGTGGCTTGTTTCTAACTCTTCTGGTGATTCAACAAGGCCCATTGATTTCCTCCCCTCCCCCCGCAAAAGCAGATGATAATCTTTGCGCGATTGATCAAATTGATCGATGCGCCATTACAGAGGCAGAGAGAGAAGGCAAGTGAACCGGATTAAAGTGCTTTCTTCCTCCCCTCCCTCCACCGCCTCACCTCCTGTCATAGGGACCGGGGGTTGTACTCTCCCCACTCCGTCAAATTTAGCCAAGAATTATTAGGATTACTATTCTCCCCCCCTTGGAGGCAATGGTCGGGCTTTAAGCAATGGCTGCGTTACCATGGGGACAAGGTGTTGCTGTGGGAGGCAGGTGTTGGAGCCGTACACCACGGGGGAAATCGAGTTACAGCGCAGCCAGCACTGAATCACCCTGACACTAATTCAGCTTCCTCGCCATTAAGCTGAGCAACACCCGCAAGCAACCGCTCCCCTGCTGATATCATTAGGGATCACTGTTTCTACGAGAAAATAGACGGGAGTTAAAGGCCTCCATTTAGTCTCGTAGAGTCGCAGAGTGATACAGCGCGGAAACAGGCCCCTTCGGCCCAACTTGCCCAGGCCGGCCAACATGTCCCATCTACACTAGTCCCACCTGCCCGCATTTGGCCCACATCCCTCCAAACCTGTCCTATCCATGTTCCTGCCTAAATGTTTCTTGAATGTTGCGATAGTCCCTGCCTCAGCTACCTCCTCCGGCAGCCCGTTCCATTTGTACAGGATATTGAGTTGGATGATCAGCCATGATCATATTGAGTGGTGGTGCAGGCTCGAAGGGCCGAATGGCCTACTCCGGCACCTATTTTCTATGTTTCTATGTTTCTATACACCCACCACCCTTTTGCATGAAAAAGTTACCCCTCAGATTCCTATTAAATCTTTCTACCCCCCCTCTCTCACTTTAAACCTATGCCCTTTGATCCTCGACTACCCTACACTGGACAAGATGATAATTCTACAGGAAGCATTGGCTCAATAAGGTCACAAGATCATAAGGAATAGGAGTAGAATTAGGCCAATCGGCCCATCAAGCCTTTGCCATTCAATCATGGCTGATCTATCTCTCCCTCCTAACCCCATTCTCCTGCCTCCTCATAACATCTGAAACCTGCACTAATCAGGAAACTATCTATCTCTGCTTTAAAAATATCCACAGATATATTCGCCACTGAAGAAGGCAGCTAATATCATCAAAGAGCTACACTGACCTGGCCATATTCTCTTCTCGCTGCTCATCACTCATAAAGTGATAGAGTCCCTTCGGCCCAACTCGCCCACACTGCCCAACAATGTCTCAGCTATGGGGGTACATGAAAGGCTGGAAAAACTCAGCGGGTGCAGCAGCATCTAAGGAGCGAAGGAGATAGGCGGCGTTTCGGGCCGAGACCCTTCTTCAGACCTTCTTCAATGTCTCAGCTATACTTGTCCCACTTGTCCATAATCCTCCAAACCTGTAGTATCATATACCTGTCTAACTGTTTCTAAACAATGGGATAGTCCCAGCCTCAACTACCTCCTCTGGCAGCTTGTTCCATACACTAACCACCCTTTGTGTGAAAAAGTTACCCATCGGATTCCTATTAAATCTTTTCCCCTTCACCTTGAACCTATGTCCTCTGGTCCTCGATTCACCTACTCCGGGCAAAAGACTCTACCCGATCTATTCCTGTCATGTTTTTGTATATCTCTATAAGATCTTCCCTCATCCTCCTGTGCTCCAAGGAGTAGAGACCCAGCCTACTCAACCTCCCCCTATAGCCCACACCCTCCAGTCCTGGCAACATCCTCGTAAATCATTTTTGAACCCTTTCAAGCTTAACAATATATTTTCTATAACATGGTGCCCAGAACTGAACACAATATTCTAAATGCAGTCTCACCAATGTCTTATACAAATGCAACATGACCTCCCAACTTCTTCACACAATACTGTGACTGATGAAGGCCAAAGTGACAAAAGCCATTTTGACCACTTTATCTACCTGTGACTCGGCCTTCAAGGAACCATGCACCTGTACTCCTAAATCCCTCTGCTCTACAACACTACCCAGAGGCCTACCATTTACTGTGTAGGTCCTGCCCTTGTTCGATGTCCCAAAATGCAACACCTCACACTTCTCTGTATTAAATTCCATCAACCATTCCGCTGCCCACCAGGCCAATCGATCCAGATCCTGCTGCAATCGTTCACAACCAACTTCACTATCTGCAAAACCACTCATTTTTGTATCATCAGCAAACTTGCTAATCTTGCCGTGTGTGTTCTCATCCAAATCATTGATGTAGATTTGTTCTTCTAATTCCCGTTGACTATTCGGGGGTCTGTAGTGCACCCCCCAACAAGGTGATCATCCCTTTCTTGTTCCTCAGCCCCACCCATAGAGCCTCACTAGACGGACCGTCCATAATGTCACCTCAAAACAAGCCGTGACCACCTCCTTAACCAACAATGCAACCACCCCTCCTCTTTTTCCCTCATCCCTGTCTCTCCTGATGATCCTGTACCCCGGAACATTGAGCTGCCGGTCCTGCCCCTCCCTTAACCAGGTGTTAGTCATGGCTTCTGTCGCTCGTACATATCCATGCCCTAAGCTCATCTGCCTTACCCGTCAGGCCCCTTGCATTAAAATGCGTGCAGTTTAAACCAACCCTCTTTCCTCTCTCTCCGCCTTTCACCCGTCTATTCTGTCCATTAACCTTTCCCACGTCACCCTCCATACCAACTTCTAGCCTCTCACGTGCCTCTGTCCTGCACGAGATCACACCCCCCTGCTAATCTAGTTTAAACCATTCTGTGTAGCATTAGCAAACCTTCCCGCGAGGATGTTGGTCCCCCACCAGTTTAGGAGCAACCCGTCCCTTTTATACAGGTCACCCCTGCCCCGGAAGAGATCGCAATTATCCAGAGATCTGAATCCCTGCCCCCTGCACCAATTCCTCAGCCGCACATTCATTTACCCTATCTTCCTATTCATGCCTTCACTAGCACGAGGTACCGGAGGCAATCCTGAGATCACTATCCTGCAAGTCATGTTCGCTGACGACACCACTGTTGTGGGACGTATCACTGATGGGGATGAGTCAGAGTATAGAAGAGAGATCGAGCAACTGTCCATATGGTGCCAGCACAACAACCTGGCCCTCAACACCAGCAAAACCAAGGAACTGATTGTGGACTTTGGAAGGAGTAGGATGGGGACCCACAGTCCTGTTTATATCAACGGGTCAATGGATGAAAGGGTCAAGAGCTTCAAATTCCTGGGCGTGCACATCTGTGAAGATCTTTCCTGGTCCGAGAACACAGATGCAACTATTAAGAAAGCTCATCAGTGCCTCTACTTCCTGATAAGATTACGGAGAGTTGGTCTGTCAAGGAGGACTCTCTCTAACTTCTACAGGTGCACAGTAGAGAGCTTGCTGATTGGTTGCATCGTGGCTTGGTTCGGCAACTTGAGCGCCCTGGAGAGGAAAAGACTACAAAAAGTAGTAAACACTGCCCAGTCCATCATCGGCTCTGACCTTCCTTCCATCGAGGGGATTTATCGCAGTCGCTGCCTCAAAAAGGCTGGCAGCATCATCAAGGACCCACACCATCCTGGCCACACACTCATCTCCCTGCTACCTTCGGGTAGAAGGTACAGGAGCCTGAAGACTGCAACAACCCGGTTTAGGAATAGCTACTTCCCCACAGCCATCAGGCTATTAAACCTGGCTCGGAACTCTGAACATTAATATCCCTCCATCTGTTATTTGCACTTTATTAATTTATTAATTTATGGGTGTATTTATGTATAGAATTGTAGTCAATGCCTTCTATGTTCTGTTGTGCTATGCAAAGAAAGATTGTCATTGTCCTGTCAGGGACACATGACAATAAACTCTTTTGACTTGACTTTGACTTGACTTGCTTTTCAGTTTTCTACCCAATTCTGTAAATTCTTGTTGCAGAACCTCCTTTGCTCTTCCGACCCATATCATTTGTGCCAACGTGCACAACAACCTCCGGCTGCTCCCGCTCACTCTAGAGGATGACATGCAGCCGCCCTGAGACGTCTTGGACCCTGGCACCACCGGGAAGAAGGTGCAGGAGCCTGAGAAACATGATCTCCAGGTTGAAGGCCAACCTCTGACCAACAACCTTCAGGCCCCTAAACCACCCTGCACAACCCTAAACATTGGATCAAAAAGGCTTTATTACCACATGTGCGCACAACAATATTATTTTCTTACAAACAGTCCAGTCGAGCATTGTCACACCATCCCTGATTAGCAAGTGTGCAGAAATAGTCCACTGATCCTGCACACATGTTTTGGCTCAGTTTTCCAAGTCCTAACCACAAATCTAACTCAGCATTTTGTATAAGGTTGCATCACGTACTATGAATTATGGTCTGGTTCACAGGTTTATAGGCGTAGAATTAGACCATTCGGCCCATCGAGTCTATTCCGCCATTCAATCATGGCTGATCTCTGCCTCCTAATCCCATTTTCCTGCCTTCTCCCCATCACCCTTGACACCCGTCACAATCAAGAATGTGGCGATCTCTGCTGAGATATCCACCGACTTACATAGAAACATGGAAACATCGAAAAATAGGTGCAGGGGGAGGCCATTCGGCCCTTCGGCCCTTCAAGCCAGCACCGCCATTCATTGTGATCATGGCTGATCGTCCCCTATCAATAACCCGTGCCTGCCTTCTCCCCATATCCCTCAATCCCACTAGCCCCTAGCGCTCTATCTAATTCTCTCTTAAATCCATCCAGTGATTTGGCCTCCACTGCCCTCTGTGGCAGGGAATTCCACAAATTGAAAAGGTTTTTTCTAACCTCAGTCTTATATGGCCTCCCCTTTATTCCAAGACTGTGGCCCCTGGTTCTAGACTTTCCCAACATTGGGAAAATGTTTCCTGCATCTAGATTGTCCAGTCCTTTTATAATTTTATAAGTTTCTATAAGATGCCCCTCATCCTTCTAAACTCCAATGAATGGTAGACAAAAGTGCTGGAGAAACTCAGCGGGTGCGGCAGCGAAGGAACGAAGGAAATAGGCAAGGAGCGAAGGAAATGGGCAAGGTTTCAGCCTTGATATAAATTTTACTTCGGAGTCACGTGAGTGACTACGTGAAGACTCCGCCAGCACGCACGCGCGACATATCGTCGACCGCATGTCGAAGGGACAGACAGGGAGGAGGGTCGCTCCTCCACCGGAACGGACCCGCAGGTAAGGTGAACTAACCTGAGGTTGTTTTTTTCTTTCAGGGACCCTGTGGGACAGAGTACCCCACCAAGGGGCCGCCTCGTAAGACTGACTGCGGTCCGCGGGCAGTCAGCGGCGGCAAAAGACTTCACCGGGAAGTCAGGCAGCCCGTTGACCCGGCAGGGTCCGGGCTCGGAGACTCGCCGCTCGCGGGTAGCAACAGCAGAGCGGCAGCCCGACTTAACGCCACTACAAGGCTGACGGCACAACAGCCCGGAAGTCGGGCAAGCCCGTTGACTCGGCAGGGTCTGGGCTCGATAATCCCGCATGGAGCGGATGGGGAGCACTAGCTCCAACGTGACACACTCCAGCAGGAGTCTGGTCACCGCGGGTCTCCTAGCAGACCCACGGTAGTACCCTTTACAGGGCGTCCAAATGCTCACCCTCTTCGTAGGGGAGCGTAAGGAGTCAGGTCTGGGCTGACTCTGAAGAGGGAGTGTTGGCAAAAGAATGCAACATGCTAGGAGTGCAAGAAGAGGAGCTACTCGGGCTGTTTCGGGGACAACCTGCCCAAACAGATAAAAGACCTCGACAAAGAGCAGCACCCCTACGCATCCACCAGCAGGCTGCGTTATCACACTGAAAGAAAAGCTGGTGAAAGCCCGAAGGCCGTACAACCTACACAAAGGTCTTTGTCAGGCCATGTCCCAGAACGGCCTTCCTGGAAGATGCGCCAACCCCACACCACAACGCCTCCACCTCCCAGGAACCAAGGAAGGAGGAAACCAACACAGCACCACCGGTAACCATGGAGGTAGGTGGGTCTGGTTGCCCTCGGAATTAAGCATGTCTAACGTCTTCACAGGTTTGGGGAAGGTTACACTTGCACAGGGAATAACTTCTGATCTTTTCATACTGCACAGTATTCAGCGATACAAAATTGAATTTGTTGACAAACTCCTCCTTTCCGGCTCAACATGCACCCAGCCATAGGTTTGTGCTTTCACAAAAAAGAGTAAGTGAAAGGTCTTGCGGAACTGTTAAAAACTATATACTAAAGGAGCTATAGAGGAAACCAAACATGAGTCATAGAAATAGAAACATAGAAAAACAGGTGCAGGAGTAGGCCATTCGGCCCTTCGAGCCTGCACCGCCATTCAATATGATCATGGCTGATCATCCAACTCAGTATCCCGTACCTGCCTTCTCTCCATACCCTCTGATCCCTTTAGCCACAAGGGCCACATCCAACTCCCTCTTGAATATAGTCAATGAACTGGCCTCAACTACCTTCTGCGGCAGAGAATTCCAGAGACTCACCACTCTCTGTGTAAAAAATGTTTTCCTCATCTCGGTCCTAAAGGAATTCCCCCTTATCCTTAGACTGTGACCCCTTGTTCTGGACTACCCCAACATCGGGAACAATCTTCCTGCATCTAGCTTGTCCAACCCCTTAAGAATTTTGTAAGTTTCTGTAAGATCCCCCCTCAATCTTCTAAATTCCAATGAGTACAAGCCGAGTCTAACCAGTCTTTCTTCATATGAAAGTCCCGACATCCCAGGAATCGGTCTGGTGAACCTTCTCTGAACCGCCTCTATGGCAAGAATGTCTTTCCTCAGATTTGGAGACCAAAACTGTATTCAATACTCCAGGTGTGGCCTCACCAAAACCCTAAACAACTGCAGTAGAACCTCCCTGCTCCTATACTCAAATCCTTTCGCTATGAATGCTAACATACCATTTGCTTTCTTCACTGCCTGCTGCACCTGCATGGCTACTTTCAATGACTGGTGTACCATGACACCCAGGTCTCGTTGCATCTCCCCTTTTCCTAATCTGCCACCATTCAGATAATAGTCTACCCTCATGTTTTTGCCACCAAAGTGGATAACCTCACATTTATCCACATTATACTGCATCTGCCATGCATCTGCCCATTCACTCAGCCTATCCAAATCGCCCCGCAGCCTCCTAGCATCCTCCTCACACCTAACTATACCCCCTAGTCTCTTGAGTTTGTATCAAACATCATTGACGGATGCCGCATCATTTTGATTTGACACAATTGAATACATTTGTGCAGTACACCCACTTAAAAATGGAAAATTTTTGTTACTGCTAAAACAACTAGTTTCCAAGGGGTGCTTCACTACTCAGAACAATAGACAAAGATCACCGCAGATACCTGACATTTATCTGGATGGAAGCTCTGGCAGTATAAAGCGCTGCCTAATGGATTAACATCAGCCCCAGACTGTTTCCAAAAATATTGAAACCAGCTTCGGCGTTTCTTCGGAAACAAAAAACATATTGTCATGGCATATCTAGATGACATCTTATAGTGGGAATAACTTGGAATTGGCTAAATTTGCTGTCTCAGCCACCAAGCTCCTATTTCAAAAATCAGGGTTATTATCCATCTAGACAAATCCAAGTAAATGCGTTCCGGTGACTATGGATTTGGGATTCACGGTTGACTCTGTTCATATGTCTGTCACCTTGCCAAAGGACAAAGCAACAGACTTGAAAGAGGCAAACAACAGCATTGTTTGCGTCAGTTAACAACCTATTCGGCAAAAGCCAGGGCAATTGGGAAGCTCGTGGCTGCTTTTTTCCCAGCCACAATTTGGACCCTACATTACCAAAATCTACAAAGGGCCAAAACTACAGCACTCAAAAACACCATGCTGACCATTTTGACAGACTAGCCAAAACAAATTGGAAATTACAATGGTGGATTAGCAATGTTCGACATTGCGCTAAATCCCATCACAATCACAAACCCTTCGGTTGTGTTATAAACTGACGCCAGCAATTACGGCTGGGGAGCAACCAATACCACATCCAGATGCGGTGGTAGATGGAATACACATGAGTTAACCTTACTTCAGGGTATCAATCATCTAAAGATGTTGGGAGCATTCATGGACTTCGGGCTTACTTTCAGACATGCATCATTTGCATGTTCGCCTACAAATTGATAATACCACAGTGGTGACATACATTAATCACATGGGTGGAATTAAGTCGATATCTTGTGATGAATTGATCAATACAACCTGGCGCTGGTGCATAGAAAGAAACATTTGGACACTGGCGGACACCAGGTCACGCAAATTCAATGACAACACCAAATGGATGTTGGACCACCAGTTATTTACTGACATTATAGCTCGGTATGTAATGCCAGATATTGATCTTTTTGCATCAAGACTTAATCACCAGATACCAACGTATGTTACATGGGAACCAGATCCTTCTGCCTCATCAATCGGGTCTTGCGGAAAATTCAACAAGACTCCGCATAAGGTATTTTGGGAGTACCCGATTGGCCTACTCAGCCATGGTTCCCTGTGGTACTCGACATGGTCTCAGAGCCATGTATTCCGGTCTACAAACGCCAGAGTTGCTGGTACATCCTGTGTCGGGAGAGTCATCCGTGCCATGACTGAATGAACCTATTGGGTTGCAAGATTGGTAAGACCTCTCCTGGAATTTGGGCTGCTGGACTGAACCATGAATATCATCGCAGCATCATGCAGAGTCCACCAGGTAACAGTACCTCACCTGTATCAAATAATTGGAGGTATTTTGTACCAGGACAGACACTACTTACAACACAGCCACCATCACGGATGTGCTGGAGTCCTGGCAAGTCTACATTTCGATGGAGGCTTGAGTTATAGTGCCATCAACTGTGCTAGAAGTGCCCTATCCTCATACCTGGGACAGGAGTTAGAATACCATGGAGGAGGATCTCACCCTCTGGTGTCAAAATGATGAGGGGATTTTTAACTAAAATCCCCCCAGGGCTCAATATTCCCAGACCTGGGATATTGGCATTGTCCTGACCCTATGCAGAGATTGGGCACCACGTCTCTCTCACTACCAAACTCATGTATTAAACAGTGATGCAGATGGCACTTGTACGGCACAGCATACGTGCCATCTCTACTCAAACTAGACTGGACGCCATGGTAACATCCCAAAATAAGGTAACCTTTCACATTTATGAGTTACTTAAACAAAACAGGCCTTGGTCATCTGGCCTCAAATTGGAGTTCCTGGCTTATCCCGTAGATAGACGCCTATGCATAGTGACCCACCTTCTACATTACCTGGAGGTCACCAAAAGTCTCAGGAGAACGGAAATGGCTCTATTGATACGTTTTTAAACGTCCTCATCACAGAGTAACCGTGCAGACCATCTCAAGGGTGGTGTTAGGTGCAGCAGGGGTGGATAAATCTCATTCTACAAGGGCTGCAGCTACATCATGCAGCGAGGATGATGGAAGTTCCTCTGGGCCACACCCTTGTAATGGCGAGTTAGTCCAATGAAACAACTTCCAGCGGTTTATAACAAACCTGGGGCCACGCCTGAGATATTGCAGACACTATTTTAAGTTCAGTATAATAATTTCCCCGAAGTTAGGGGTTATTATTATTATTTGTTAAATAATACATTATTGTTTTTCAGCACTGTCAAGTCTAAAATACGTTAACATACTTCCTCCATTGGTTATTATGGCAGTGTGTGAGCATGGACTCGTTCCAGGGCATGAAATCACAGAGCTTTGAAGTCTTCACGTAGTCACTCACGTGACTCCGAAGTAAAATAGTAAGATTAAACGAGAACTTACCAGTTCGAACTTTGATCCTTATTTTATGAGGAGTTACGAGGAGGGATTACGTGCCCTCAGCTCCCACCCTCTATTATAAGGTCAACTGGTATGTTAGTTCTCTTATCTTGCTATCTTCAGTCAACTCTACTATCTGTGATTTCACACCGCTGCTTTGAAGAATGTCGTGCATGCGTGCTGGCGCGGTCTTCACGTAATCCCACATCGAAACTCCTCACAAAATAGGGATCAAACTTCGAACTGATAAGTTCTCATATAATCTTACTATTCTACCATAATGGGGGTGGCATGGTGGCGCAGCGGTAGAGTTGCTGTCTTACAACGCTTTCAGCGCCAGAGACCCGGGTTCGACCCCGACTACGGGTGCAGTCTGTATGGAGTTTGTACGTTCTCCCCCTGACCTGCATCGGTTTTCTCCGAGATCTTTGGCTTCCTCCCACACTCCAAAGACGTGCAGGTTTGTAGGTTGATTGGCGATGTATAAATGTAAATTGTCCCTAGTGTGTGTAGGATACTGTTATTATGCGGGGATGGCTGGTCGGTGAGGACTCGGTGGGGCGAAGGGCCTGTATCCGCGCTGTATGACTAAACTAAACTAGTAATTTATTCCAATCTTAAATATTATATATTTTGTTGTGTTATTATGCTTAATATTCCTGTGACAATTAAGAATTTCACTGTGGAAACAAGGAACTGTAGAAGCGGGTTTACACAGAAGGGCACAATGTGTTGGAGTAACGCAGTGCTTCAGGCAGCATCTCTGAAGAAGGACCCAAAATGGCACCTATCCAAGTCGTTCAGAGATGTGTCCGAAGAACTGTTTCACTGTTCAAGACAATATGACAAACAGGCACAAACAGGCCATTCTGCCCTTCAGGTCCGTGCCGACCAGCAACCACCCCATACACAAGCACTATCCTGCACACTGGGAACAATTTATAATTTTTACCAAAGCCAATTAGCCTGCACACCTGTAAGTCTTTGGAGTGTGGATGGAAACCAGAGCACCCGGAGAAAACCCACGCAGGTCACGGGGAGATCGTACAAACTCCATATGGACAGCACCCACAGTCAGGATGAACCTGGATCTCTGGCACTGTCTGGTGCTAACTCTGTTGCTATGCCACTGTATTGGCCATAATGTGTGTACGTCCTTATCAGTGTTAAATGATGGATCTCGTAGCAGGTTGTTGCTTCACTGGGTTAGGTTACACCCTTCCATTCCCAGATTGGGGCTCATAGTTTCAAGTAAACCTCAAGAAAATCCGGAGTCGGAAGCCCTAAGGCAGTTCGTCGTTGTCTACAACCTCGCTCTGGCAGCTCCTGTGACGGCGCTGGTGCCAAACTGTAACGGCCCTGCTGTTCCTTTGGATTGATCAGCGACGTGGAGAGGGGGGACGTGCTGCATGGGCAACAGCCTGTCTGTCCTCCACATGACATCGCCCGGGCTTGCATCCGACCGCACATCAACCTGCAAACTAGGATGCATCACCCATGGTCAGTCATGGCCGAGAGGGGGCCTACTATAAGATCACTCTATAAGATCATTGTTTTAATAAATTAAACATGTGGCTGAGTGAAACACAGGAGGGGGTTGTGAATTGGCAGCTTGTGATACTGCGTGGCTGTGTGTCTCCAGCAGTTTGATGCCCTGTGGATCACTTGCGCTAATTGATGGGAGATGCAGTGATGGTGATGGCATGCACTGCCGCTAATGTTAATGGATTCGCTCCCAGCTTCCAATCAATCCAATCCTAACTCTCTTTATTATCAGCCTTTAGAGATCATGAGATCAAGGTGCTTGGCATCTAATTATTTTATCTTAGTTTAGGTTAGTTTAGAGAGATACAGCGCGAAAATAGTCCCTTCGGCCAACTGAGTCCGCGCCGACCAGCGGTCCCTGCACACTAGGGACAATTCAACAATTTTACCGAAGCCAATTAACCTGCAGATCTGTACGTCTTTGGAGTGAGGGAGGAAACTGGAGCACCCGGAGAAAACCCACCTGGTCACTGGGAGAACGTACAAACTCCGTACAGACAGCGTGTAGTCAGGGTCGAACCCGGGTCTCTGGCGCTGCAAGGCAGCAACTCTACCGCTGCGCCGCCCTAAATCTCCCGTTATTTATTTTACCAATAGCAAATTCTTTCTCCCCTACCCGCACCGCCATCTACAGCGCTCATTCCATAAACTTGAAGAGGAACTGAGTTTGCAGAGGTTTCTTTGTGGATTTTTAGCTGCACGACTTTTAAGATGCCGTGCATCGAGGAGGTGATTATGTTTCGTTTAATCAATACAAGCAGTGCCAGCGACTGATCGATTAATTGTTCAGTTACTCACAGCTCCTACTAATCAGCAGTCACGTGATATCTTAATGGACGCAGTTAGAGATAGAGATACTGCGCGGAAACAGCCCAACGATTCCGCGCCAACCAATGATCCCCGCACACAATTTTACTGAAGCCAATTAACCTACAAACCTGCACGTCTTTGGAGTGTGGGAGGGAAACCGGAGATAGATAGATGGATAGATAGATAGATAGATAGATAGATAGACAATAGGTGCAGGAGTAGGCCATTCGGCCCTTCGAGCGAGCACCGCCATTCTATCTGATCATGGCTGATTATCCCCAATCGTTACCCCGTTCCTGCCTTCTCCCCATATCCCCTGACTCCGCTATTTTTAAGAGCCCTACCTAGCTCTCTCTTGAAAGCATCCAGAGAACCCGCCTCCACCGCCCTCTGAGGCAGATAATTCCACAGACTCACCACTCTCTGTGAGAAAAAGTGTTTCCTCGTCTCTGTTCTAAATGGCTTACTCATTATTCTTAAACTGTGGCCGCTGGTTCTGGACTCCCCCAACATCGGAAACATGTTTCCTGCCTCTAGTGTGTCCAAGCCCTTAACAATCTTATATGTTTCGATGAGATCCCCTCTCATCCTTCTAAACTCCACAGTGTACAAGCCCAGCTGCTCCATTCTCTCAGCATATGACAGTCCCGCCATCCCTGGAATTAACCTTGTAAACCTACGCTGCACTCCCTCAATAGCAAGAATGTCCTTCTTCAAATTAGGATCTTGGAGAAAACCCACGCAGGTCACGGGGAGAACGAACAAACTCAGTACAGACAAGCACCCGTGGTCAGGATCGAACCCGGGACTCTGGCGCTGTTTGGCAGCAACTCTACCGCTGCGCCACCGTGCTGCCCTGGGTCCACCCAACCTCCTCAATGGTGGCACAGTGGCGCAGCGGTAGACCTGAAACGTCACCTTTCCATGTTATCCAAAGATGCTGTCTAATCTGAGATCAGGTAGACGCACAAAGTCTCCTGTTCAGAGTATTGGAATCGAGAACCAGCTGTCAGAGGTTTAAGGTGAGAAGGGTGGTGGTGAAAGATTTAATAGGAACCTGTGGGGTACCATTTTCACACACAGAGTAGTGGGTGTATGGAATGAGCTGCCGGAGGAGCTGGTTGTGGCAGGTACTATCACATTTATACCAAGCCAATTAACCTACAAACCTGTACGTCTTTGGAGTGTGGGAGGAAACCGAAAGATCTCGGAGAAAACCCACGCGGGTCACGGGGAGAACGTACAGACAAGCACCCGTAGTCAGGATCGAACCGGGGTCTCTGGTGCTGTAAAGGGCCAGTCCCACTTAGGCAATTTTTTAGGAGACTACACGAGACTAGACTGTCGCCATGTGGTCGCCACGGTGTCGCCCGTATAATCTCCTCAGTTGTCCTAAGAGTCGTAGAGTCTTTCTGGTCCCTGCAGAATTTTGAAATGTTCAAAACCTTTCAGCGACTGTTGTCTTGACGTCAATGGGGTTTACCTGATGTAGGTGCTGTTGCCAAGATGATGTAGGACGTCACCAAGGTGACTTAGGTAGTTGCTGGTGATGACATCGGTAAAGTTCTATTATAGATAATTTAAATTTTACTGTTATTATAATATTTTTTGTATGCACAGTTGTATGTTAAAGTTATATTATAGATAATTTACATTTTAATGTTATTATAATAGTTGTGTATGCACTGTTGTTATGTCATCGTGGCGGTTTTTCGGCGATCTGCAACGACTATGACAGTCGCGGCAGCTGGCTAAAAAATCGTCCTTAATGCCCCTGTCCCACTTAGGAAACCTGAACGGAAACCTCTGGAGACTTTGCGCCCCAGGTTTCCGTACAGTTCCCGAAGGTTTTCGTCAGTATCCCTAATTGCCGGAGGTTGCAGGTAGTGGAAGGTAAGACCTTTTTTTCACCCAGTTTTATTCCACCAGTCTAACCTTCCACTACCTACAACCTCCGGCAACCACCTTCAACTAGCATCGCAACCGTCTTCAACTAAAAAATGACCGATTTTTAAAATGGCAACCTATTTTTAGTCGCGGCTGGTTTTGAATTATTAGAAATAATCGCTGGAACATAGAAGAAGCGGAAACCACTTTCGACCATTAGGGAGACTGACAAAAACCTCCGGGAACCGCACGGAAACCTTGGGTGGGGTGCAAAGTCTCCAGAGGTTTCCTAAGTGGGACAGGGGCACAAGGCAGCAACTCTACCACTGCGCCACCGTGCCGCCCAACCTAATGAACATTTTTTATATGAAACAAAACACCCTTTAATTAGTAGAGCATTTCTCACTTTGTTTTAGGCATGTTATGTTTCTGCTGTGGCTTACTTGTCAAATTGAAATCAGTTGGTTCCCTTTGGAATTGTACAGTTTAGGATCAAAGTGACAGCGTGTCAGTGTATCTTCGCCCAGCATTGAGGTATTTCAATGTACCTGGCCCAATTTGTTTTTGCATCCTCTGCTGAATTGAGTCATTTGCTTGTCGCACCTGATTTATACAACAACGCAGTTAATGAGAGAAGTGAGGAATCCATCTCACGGATACTTGCAGCCCAGTGTCCTCTGAGCATCGACTAATTCGCTGATATTAATCTAAGGGCATAGAGAGCAAATAGTGAAGGCATTTTATCAGGATGCATCACAGCATGGTTTGGGAACAGCTTCGTCCAAGACCGCAAGAAATCGCAGTGAAACATGGACGCAGCGCAGACCGTCACGCAAACCAATCTCCCTGATCTCCCGGTTGCTCCACACTTTAACTCCCCCTCCCATTCCCACACTGACCTTTCTGTCCTGGGCCTCCTCCATGGTCAGGGTGAGGACCAGCGCAAATTGGAGGAACACCAAGCGGAGGCTGGGCGATCGTTTCGCCGAACACCTCCGCTCGGTCCGCAATAACCAACCCGACCTCCCGGTGGCTCAGCACTTCAACTCCCCTTCCCATTCCGTATCCGACCTCTCGGTCCTGGGCCTCCTCCATGGCCAGAGTGAGCAACACCGCAAGTTGGAGGAACAGCACCTCATATTCCGCTTGGGGAGTCTGCATCCTCTGGGCTTAAACATTGAATTTTCTCAATTCTGTTAACGCAGACTGCCCCCTCCCCTCCCCACCTCTCCCTCAGCCCTCGGGCCCTGACATTCCTTCTCCATCTCCCCCCCCCCCCCACCCCAGTCGCACTAGCTTCTCATTTTCACACCACAAACAGCTTACAATGGCCTGTTTCCTTTATCATCAATACTTTTTTGCATATCTTTCATTCATTGTTCTTTATCTCTCCACATCACTGTCTATATCTCTCGTTTCCCTGATCCCTGACCAGTGAAGAAGGGTCTCGACCCGAAACGTCGCCTATCTCCTTCGCTCCTTAGATGCTGCTGCACCTGCTGATTTTCTCCAGCTTTTTGTGTAACCCTCGATTCTCCAGCATCTGCAGTTCCTTCTTTAACACAGCATCTCATATTTCTCTTGGGCAGTTTACACCCCAGCGATATGGACATTGACTTCACTAACTTCAAGTAGTCCTTGCATTCCCACTCTCTCCATCCCCTCACCCTCCCCAGTTCTCCCAGTCTTACTATCCCTGACTTCATTTTATCTCTGTACTGCCCACTACCCTGACATCAGTCTGAGGAAGGGTCTCGACCTGGATATCATCGCCCATTCCTTCTCTCCAGAGATGCTGCCTGTCCCGCTGAGCTACTCCAGCATTTTGTGTCTCCTTTGCATTGCCTCCACTCTATGACTGTGGGCTCTAGTGCTGGACATTTCCACCCTGGGAAAAAGGTTCTGACTGTCTACCCTATCTATGCCTCTCAGAATCTTATACACTTTTATCAAGTCTCCTCTCAACCCCCCGGCGTTTGAGACAAGTTTCGAGTTGAATTTTTCAAGCACGGTTTAAGTCGAGTCAACGGGACTGCTGGAATGTGCACAGTGGGATTGCACTGATGCACAGCGTGTGGACATCTTTCTATTAGTGCTTTTGGAGGCACATGGCCGTCAGTAATAGCTAGAGAGCTTTCCTATGCTTCGAAGTTGCAGGGGGCCAGGGATCTTTTATGCCTGCCTGAGAGGGTTAGACGGGACTCTGGTTTCTTAGCTCTTCCGAATGCCAGCAGGCAACTCTGCACTGGTCTTGAAAGGTCGGTCCTTATTGTGTGCTGGAACCGTATTATGCCCCTGTCCCACTTAGGAAACCTGAACGGAAACCTCTGAAGACTTTGTGCCCCACCCAAGGTTTCCGTGCGGTTCCCGGAGGTTCCCGGAGGTTTTTGTCAGTCTCCCTAATGGTCGAAAGTGATTTCCGCTTCTTCTATGTTCCGACGAATATTTCAAAAAATTAAAATAACCTCCGGGAACCTGTCAAAAACACTCCAGGCATTCCTAAGTGGGACAGGGGCATTACTGTCTTCTGCGGGTCAGCTGGAGATATCCCAGAGCCAAGGCAGATGAACTCGGTTCAGTTTAGTTTATTGGCACGTGTGCCGAGGTGCGGTGAGAAGCTTTTGATGCGGGCTATCCAGTCAGCAGAACGGCAGTGCATGATTGCTTGGATGTAATGTTAAAATTGTACAAGGCATTGGTGAGACCAAATCTGGAGTATGGTGTACAATTTTGGTCGCCCAATTATAGGAAGGATGTCAACAAAATAGAGAGGGTACAGAGGAGATTTACTAGAATGTTGCCTGGGTTTCAACAGCTAAGTTACAGAGATAGGTTGAATAAGTTAGGTTTTTATTCCCTGGAGCGCAGAAGGTTAAGGGGGGACTTGATAGAGGTCTTAAAAATGAGAGGGATACATAGAAACATAGAAATTAGGTGCAGGAGTAGGCCATTCGGCCCTTCGAGCCTGCACCGCCATTCAATATGATCATGGCTGATCATCCAACTCAGTATCCCGTACCTGCCTTCTCTCCATACCCTCTGATCCCCTTAGCCACAAGGGCCACATCTAACTCCCTCTTAAATATAGCCAATGAACTGGCCTCAACTACCCTCTGTGGCAGAGAGTTCCAGAAACCCACCACTCTCTGTGTGAAAAAATTCCTTCTCATCTCGATCCTAAAGGATTTCCCCCTTATCCTTAAGATGTGACCCCTTGTCCTGGACCTCCCCAACATCGGGAACAATCTTCCTGCATCTAGCCTGTCCAACCCCTTAAGAATTTTGTAAGTTTCTATAAGATCCCCTCTCAATCTCCTAAATTCTAGAGAGTATAAACCGAGTCTATGCAGTCTTTGTTCATAAGACAGTCCTGACATCCCAGGAATCAGTCTGGTGATAGACAGAGTTGATGTGGACAAGCTTTTCCCTTTGAGAATAGGGAAGATTCAAACAAGAGGACATGACTTTAGAATGAAGGGACAGAAGTTTAGGGGTAACATGAGGGGGAACTTCTTTACTCAGAGAGTGGTAGCAGTGTGGAATGAGCTTCCAGTGGAAGTGGTGGCGGCAGGTTCGTTGGTATCATTTAAAAATAAATTGGATAGGCATATGGATGAGAAGGGTATGGAGGGTTATGGTATGAGTGCAGGCAGGTGGGACTAAGGGAAAAAAGTTGTTCGGGACGGACTTGAAGGGCCGAGATGGCCTGTTTCCGTGCTGTAATTGTTATATGGTTATATGGTTATATGATTACAATCGAGCCTTTTACAGTGCAGAGCTGTGGGAGTAGAGGATGAAGAGGGTGGAGCGATTTTAGTATGTGATTGGAGATCTGCTTCTGTGGCTAGGAGACAAATGGTTTCCTGATTTGGGCGCCATCTTGGAAGCTTGGAACTGTCCATGCATGGCCTAATTCTGCTCCTATGTCGGCCGAACGCACTATGGGAACTACACTCCACCCCCCCCCCCCCCCCCCCCCCCCCCACAGGAACTATACATCAGGAGGTGCAACTCCAGAGCCAACAAGAGCATGGGGGACCCCTTCCACGCCAGCAATGGACTGTTCCAGCTGCTACGGTCAGGCAAACACCTCCGTTGTCATGCTGTGAGAACGGAGAGGATGACAAGGAGTTTCTTCCCAGAGGCCATTAGGACAGTAAACTCCTATCTCACCAGAGACTAACTTTACTGTTGTGTGGTGTATTTTTAAAATTGCTGTTTTTTTTCTTTTTTTCCTCCCACAAATATGTAATATGTGAATATGTGTTTCTGTTCCATTCTGTTTTGTTTATTTTTTGCACAATCTGCAAGCACTGCCACTTTTCATTTCACTGCACATCTCGTATGTGTATGTGACGAATAAACTTGACTTGACTTGACTTATGGATGTGGGGAGAATAAAATAAAGGATTACATGGCGTAATGGTGTAAATGGGTGATTGATGTCACAATGTATTTTGTGTGCAGAAGGGCCTGTTTCTGTGCTGTATCTCTCTATGATGCTAAGACACTGATTGCTTTAACATACTGTGTATGCGTGTGGTACACCAGGTGCACAGTGGCTCAGAGGAAAGCGCTCCAGAGGGCCATTGACAACGCCCAGAGGATTCTCGGCTGCCCTCTCCTTACCTTGGAGGACTTACACAGTTCCCGCTGCATCAAAAAATGCCAGAATATTATAAAGGACATTTCCCACCCCGGACACTCCCTGTTTGAACTGTTGCCGTCCGGCAGACGGTACAGATCTACAAGGACAAGGACAAACAGACTTAAAAACAGTTTTTACCCCACTGCTATAAAGGCACTAAATGTAGCCGCCAAGGAACGCGGGGACTAAGGGACTGTGGTTGGAAATCGACAGAAGGATGTAGGGTTGGGTGTTTATGCGTGGCTGTTTTTATATTTCATATTTATTTTAGTTGTTTATCATCTTTTTAAATATTTTACCTTGTATGTATCGTTAGCTTTTATGGTTTGAATGTTGTACTGACTGGCTGACATTTTTAAATTTCGTTGTACATGGTTCATGTTACAATGACAATAAATAAACTATTCTATTCTATTTAAGGTTGACGTCATTTTATTTGATTGTCGAAGATTGACACAAAATGCTGGAGTTACTCAGCGGGACAGGCAGCATCTCTGGAGAGACAGAGTAGGTGACATTTCAGGTCGAGACCCTTCTTCAGTCTTCTTTCTTTCATTGCCTATTGAAGAGCAGCTTTGGAGTTGTCTCAGACTCCTCTCTTCAGACCAGCAGATTACACGCAGTGCCAATGTAATACCAATGCCGTGGTATTTTTGTTGCCACTTTATTTATAGAGTTATAGAGTCACAAATTGATACAACGGGGTAACAGGCCCTTCGGCCCAACTTGCCCACACCGACCAACATGTCCCAGCTACACTAGTCCCACCTGCCTGCGTTTGGCCCATATCCCTCCAAACCTGTCCTATCCATGTACCTGTCTAACTGCTCCCTACAGCTCAGGCCCTCGAGTCCTGGAGACATCCTGGTAAATCGTACGTAGTGCATCGTTGTTACCAGCACCAGATTGCAGTTGTGACCAAAGTTGAGGGCATCCATGAAAAAGTTCACTTAAAAAGATAGACAAAGTACAAATTCTTAAGACCATACAAAGCTTTAATTTAACGTCTGACGGGTGTGGACCTAGAGACCCAGAGGCAACAGTTTCACGTCTGAATCTCCAGCAGCACACACAAAGAAATACCAGAGAACTCAAGCTTATATACGTACAGATATAAACAAATTGCATGACGGAAATGTACAAAAAATCATCATCCACCTCCAAATATGGAGTTGTTTTTCACTCTTTGCCAAAAACCAGACACCCCAATGGCATCTTCTTGGGCCCCATCTTATCTGATTAACCTCTTCAACTTACATAAAAAACCTTGTAAGAGAGCTGTGAACTATTCAACTTAAGTTAAAAAAAACCCTTGTCACGATGTAAGTTGTCCAAATCCCATCATGCATTACATTTGGCCTATTACAACAGGAAAGCTTAAATATGACAATAATCTATTAATAACCAACTCTTCCATCCATTGAGAAATGCAGAAGTATCAAGTATGCTGAAGGTCAGATACATAGAAACATAGAAACATAGAAATTAGGTGCAGGAGTAGGCCATTCGGCCCTTCGAGCCTGCACCGCCATTCAATATGATCATGGCTGATCATCCAACTCAGTATCCCGTACCTGCCTTCTCTCCATACCCCCTGATCCCCTTAGCCACAAGGGCCACATCTAACTCCCTCTTAAATATAGCCAATGAACTGGCCTCAACTACCCTCTGTGGCAGAGAGTTCCAGAGACCCACCACTCTCTATGTGAAAAAAGTCCTTCTCATCTCGGTCCTAAAGGATTTCCCCCTTATCCTTAAGCTGTGACCCCTTGTCCTGGACCTCCCCAACATCGGGAACAATATTCCTGCATCTAGCCTGTCCAACCCCTTAAGAATTTTGTAAGTTTCTATAAGATCCCCTCTCAATCTCCTAAATTCTAGAGAGTATAAACAGAGTCTATGCAGTCTTTGTTCATAAGACAGTCCTGACATCCCAGGAATCAGTCTGGTGAACCTTCTCTGCACTCCCTCTATGGCAATAATGTCCTTCCTCAGATTTGGAGACCAGAACTGTACGCAATACTCCAGGTGTGGTCTCACCAAGACCCTATACAACTGAAGTAGAACCTCCCTGCTTCTATACTCAAATCCCTTTGCTATGAAAGCTAACATACCATTCACTTTCTTCACTGCCTGCTGCACCTGCATGCCTACTTTCAATGACTGGTGTACCATGACACCCAGGTCCCCTTTTCCTAATCGCATCTCCCCTTTTCCTAATCGGCCACCATTTAGATAATAGTCTGCTTTCCTATTTTTGCCACCAAAGTGGATAACCTCACATTTATCCACAATAAATGCATCTCTCCTCCCTCTCTCCCTCTCAACACCTCAGTGATTAGGCAGGCCCTAATCTCGGTGAATCGGGTGTCCAGATGAACTTCATACCTTATCCTTCATCCTTACCTAAATGTGGCCTGCGAGGCACATGCTTAATACTTAGAACACAGAATGTAATAATACTAACTTTATATACATATAGCACTTTTCATACAATTGAATGCAACCCAAAGTGCTTTCCACATAGACACAGGTCTAAACAAAAATACAATTTAATACAGCAAAAGCATCGGCATTTAATAGCACAGATTTATATAAAATATAAAATATAAAATTGAGAGTGTAAAAGTACAAAGGAAGTAAAGTCAGTTAAAAACTTGATTAAAAAGATAAGTCTTTAGCTGTTGTTTAGAAATGTCAACTGAGTGGGGATGTCTCACAGCCCTAGGTAGGGTATTCCACAGCTTGGGGCCTAATTGAAAAAGGCTGCTTCACCAATGTTCTTTTTGCTGTGGCATTGAGCAGCTAACAGGCCGGTATCAGAAGACCTAAGCGCTCGAGAAGGGGCATAGGGAAGGAGGGACTCTGTAAAATATGCTGCTCCTAAGCCATTTAGGGCTCTATAGACAAGAAGGAGGACCTTATAGTCTGTCCTGGATCTCACAGGGAGCTAATGAAGGGGATATAATACTGGGGTGATATGTTCCCTTCTCTTGGTATTTGTTAAGAATCGGGCTGCAGCATTTTGAATGAGCTTTTGGAACGGTAGAGCACAGGAACAGGCCCTTTGGCCCACAATGTCTGTGCCGATCATAGCACCAAGTTTAACTGCTCCCTGTTCCAGATCCATATCCCTCTATTCCTTGCATCTCCATGTGCCTATCTAAAAACCTCTTAAATGTCGCGACGGGGCGAGGTCCAAGAAGCACCGACAACGGGACAGTGCAGTGGAGCACTGGTAGAGTTGCTGCCTTACATTGGCAGAGATCCAGGTTCGATCCCGACTACGGGTGCTGCCTGTACAGAGTTTGTCCGTTCTCCCCGTAGACCTGTGTGGGTTTTCTTTGAGAACTTCGGTTTCCTCCCACACTCCAAAGACATACCGGTTTGTAGGTTAATTGGATTGCCAAAAATGTAAATTGTCCCTAGTGTGTGTAGGGTAGTGTTAATGCACGGGGATCGCTGGTCGGCACGGACTCGGTGGGTCGAAGGGCCTGTTTCCACGCTGTATCTCTAATCTCAAGTAAACTAGAAAATCTGCCTGCCCTTGATCCATATACCTCTATCCCATGTGTCTGTCCCCGATGTTGGGGGAGTCCAGAACCAGGGGCCACAGTTAAAAATAAGGGGTAGGCCAGTTAGAACGGAGATGAGGAAAAACGTTTTCGCCCAGAGAGTTGTGAATCTGTGGAAATCTCTGCCTCAGAAGGCAGTGGAGGCCAATTCACTGGATGCTTTCAAGAGAGAGTTAGATAGAGCTCTTAAAGATAGTGGATGTATCAATATGATTGTTATGTTTATCATTTAAAATTGTTTTTATTTTTGAAAAAAAACTAATAATGAGATTTTTTTTAAAGACAGCGGAGTCAGGGGATATGGTGAGAAGGCAGGAACGGGTACTGAATGTGGATGATCAGCCATGATCACAGTGAATGGCGGTGCTGGCTCGAAGGGCCTGCTCCTGCACGTATTGGCTATTGTCCTGAAACCTCGTAAACTCCACTATTGCGTCTGCAACAGTTTAAAAGCCTTGAGGAAAAAATCTGAATAAAAATGATGTTGTGCACCAAATATGGACAATGGGACTGTCGTTGTTGGGCTAATTACATTAGGATGCCATAAAGCCTGTGAGTGGGAGTAAAAGGAGAGAAGGCTTCATTTCATTAATGAATGGCTGCTTGGAGCCCAATTAAAAATCTTTCCAAATTAATTAATATGATTGCAAGAAGTTGCTCACTTGAATTGTAGATTGTTTTCCACTCTATCTGTTAGTAATTGAAATAATTTAAATAAACAAACAATATAATTGTGGAAACATGGCTTACATTAGCTGTAGTCTCTTTGGTACAATGTTGGCAAATGGGGAATTGCTGGATGGCCAGATTTGATCATTTTTACTGCACGCCACAGTTTGCCGTTTTATTCAAGGCCAGATTGTCTTAGAAACATAGAAACATAGAAAATAGGTGCAGGAGGAGGCCATTCGGACCTTCGAGGCAGCACCGCCATTCATTGTAATCATGGCTGATCGTCCCCTATCAAAAACCCGTGCCTACCTTCACCCCATATCCCTCGACCACTAGCCCCCAGAGCTCTTGTCTTGGAAAAAAATAGTTAAATATGAAGTACATTTCTTCATTGCACATTGTAGAATGAAACTTCTGGTGATATTTCTTTGATTTTAAAGAGAGTTAAATATCTGTGACAACAGTGGTGGCACGGTGGCGCAGCGGTAGAGTTGCTGCCTTACAGCGCCAGAGACCCGGGTTCTGCTGTCTGTACGGAGTTTGTACGTTCTCCCCGTGACCTGCGTGGGTTTTCTCTGAGAACTTTGGTTTCCCCCCACACTCCAAAAACGTGCAGGTTTGTAGGTTAATTTGGCTTCTGTAAATTGTCACCAGTGTGTAGGGTAGAACTAGCGTAGGGGTGATCGTTGGCCAGCACGGACACGGTGAGCTAAAGGGCCTGCTTCTACTCTGTATCTCAATAGGCAATAGACAATAGGTGCAGGAGTAGGCCATTTGGCTCTTTAGAGCCAGCACTGCCATTCAATGTGATCATGTCTGATCATCCCCAATCAGTACCCCATTCCTGCCTTCTCCCCATATCCCCTGACTCTGCTATTTTTAAGAGCCCTATCTTGCTCTCTGTTGAAAGCATCCAGAGAACCTGCCTTCTCCCCATATCCCCATGACTCTGCTATCTTTAAGAGCCCTATCTAGCTCTCTCCTGAAAGCATCCAGAGAACCTGCCTCCACCGCCCTCTGAGGCAGAAAATTCCACACTCACCACTCTCTGTGAGAAAAAGTGTTTCCTCGTCTCCGTTCTAAATGGCTTACTCCTTATTCTTAGATTAGATTTGATTATTTGTCATTTGAACCTCAGAGAGGCTCAAACGAAACTCTGTTTCTACAGCCATACAAACAAAACAATTGCTACAAAACATACAAACAATTCAATTTACACAAACATCCATCACAGTGAATCTCCTCCTCACTGTGATGGAAGGCAAAGTCTTCTCTCTCCCCCGCACCATGTCTCTCCCGATGTCCAAGCTCCAGGTGGGCGCTGGAATGTCCTGCGGCCATTGAAGCCGCGCTGGGGTGATGTACATCCCCGCTCCGGGTCGTTCCAACCCCGCGACAAGAACGGGAGATGTTACGTTGCGGGAGCTCCGGAAAGCGGTCTCCCACCCGGACCCACGAGCTCCCGATATCTCGACAGTCCACCGGCAGTAATCTGCAGCTGCAGCTGGAGCCTCCGAGCTCCGGAGCCGGGCCGCAGCAGCGAGCCACCACCGCTCCCCACGCTCCGAGGCCGGCCAGCCCCACGACGGTGAGTCCGCAGCTCCGCAGGCTCCGTGACTGGAGCCCCCAGGTCTTCCCGGTCGGAGGCCGCTCCACGGTGCTAAGCCCCCAACACAACGGAGACCCGACAGGGAAAAGGTCGGGTCTTCCGTGCGGGGAAGAGATTTTAAACGTTTCCCCCTCCCTCCCCCCACCCCCCACATATACACAGTTAGAAACAGTACCAAAAAAAAAAAACACGAACAACTACATTTAACTAGACAAAATTTTTTTAAAAAGACAGACAGGCTGTAGGGGCCGCTTCAACGTGAGTCGCGCCGCTGTGAGTTGCACCACTGTTCTTAAACAGTGGGCCCTGGTTCTGGACTCCCCCAACATCGGGAACATGTTTCCTGCCTCCTGTGTGTCCAAACCATTAACAATCTTTAAACTAATCAAAACTAAACGAAAAATGTATGCAATGGACTGAAGAGGAATGATCCATCAGAAATTCCTCGGTCAGATTCAGTTTACTTTTGTATTTGTTCAGACTCTATGGTAAACAAAAAGAAAGAACGAATAACACTATTCACTACCTTAAGGGCCTGTCCCACTTGGCGATATGTTTGGCGACTGTCGACATCATTGACTGACGTATCAGGTTAGCGAAAAATACGCAGCGTGATGTGATGTGACGTGACGCGGCGTGATGACGTGTGACGCGCGGCGTTTTTTCAAGTGTCGCAACATTTTTTTGGTCGCCGATGGATGTTCAAAATGTTCAAAATCTTCTGGCGACCCTGATATGACGCCGGCAGTCGCTGAAAACAATCGGCAAGTGGGACAGGCCCTTTTAAGTACCTGTTAAGTAGCTGTTTCAGAGCCAGGAGATGCTGCTAACTCTTGATTAGTACGGGTGTCAGGGGTTATGGGGAGAAGGCAGGAGAATGGGGTTTAGGAGGGAGAGATAGATCAGCCATGATTGAATGGTGGAGTAGATTTGATGGGCCGAATGGCCTAATTCTACTCCGAGAACTTATGAAATTGCATTCATGAACAGCAAAACACAAGTGCACTTTTATAATATCCGCACTGTGACTGTGGCCACTCCTTTAGACACCACTCTGATCCCTAACACTGGCTGATAGGCCCGGAGAGGCCAATCCCCAGGAACATTGGTCACGGCCTGCGCCAAGTAGCTGATATTGGTTTGGTCACCTGAACCTACTCCCTATAAAGCCCAGACCATCCAGCTAGAGGGAGGAGGGAGAGGTTGAGAAGAAGCAGAAGAGACAGCAGAAAGAGAGTGTGAGAAGCAGAAGAGAGAGATAGTGAGAGAAAGCAGAAGAGAGAGAGAGAGAGAGAGAGAGACAGAGAGAGAGAAGAAGCAGAGAGAGCGAGAGAAGCAGATGAAAGAGGGGAAGAAAGAAGGAAGAAGCGAGGAAAAAGGAAGAAGAAAGAGAGGAAGAATGAAGAAATAAGGAAAGCGGAAAGAAAGGAATAGAGGAAGAAGGAAGGAGGAAGGGAAAGAAGAAGGGAGCGAAACATAGAAATAGACATTTTTCGATGTCTCCGCCTCTCCCTTTCTTCCCCCCCCCCGCCCCACCTCCCGACATCAGTCTGAAGAAGGGTCTCGACCCGAAACGTCACCTACTCATTTTCTCCATTGATGCTGCCTCATCTGCTGAGTTTCTCCAGCATTTTTGGCCTACTTTAGAAAAATTGAAAATAGGTGCATATTGGAAAATAGTAGGCCATTCGGCCCTTCGAGCCAGCACTGCCACTCAATATGATCATGGCTGATCATCCAAAATCTGTACCCCGTTCCTGCTTTCTCCCCATATCCCTTGATTCAGTTCCCCCATAAGAGCTATGTCTAACTCTCTTGAAAGTGAGGTGTCTTCTGAAACATAGAAACATAGAAGCATAGAAAATAGGCCCTTCGAGCCTGCAACGCCATTCAATATGATCATGGCTGATCATCCAACTCAGTATCCCGTACCTGCCTTCTCTCCATACCCCCTGATCCTTTTAGCCACAAGGGCCACATCTAACTCCCTCCTAAATATAGCCAATGAACTGGCCTCAACTACCTTCTGTGGCAGAGAATTCCACAGATTCACCACTCTCTGTGTGAAAAATGTTTTTCTCATCTCGGTCCTAAAAGACTTCTCCTTTATCCTTAAACTGTGACCCCTTGTTCTGGACTTCCCCAACATCCGGAACAATCTTCCAGCATCTAGCCTGTCCAACCCCTTAAAAATTTTGTAAGTTCCTATAAGATCCCCCCTCAATCTTCTAAATTCTAGCGAGTACAAGCCGAGTCTTTCCAGTCTCGACCCGAAATGTCACCCATTCCTCCTCTCCAGAGATGCTGCCTGTCCTGCTGAGTTTTTGTGTCTATCTTTGTGTCTTCCTGTTAGCTGTGTTCCCCTGTCACGGGTTCAAGGAAGCTTGGGACTAGCTCAAGATCACCAACGCCACTGTCTGGTCTGGACTGGGCTGCTGGGATGAAGCCCTAGACAGTTAGCTAGATGGACATTAAATGCTGGAGTAACAGCGCGACAGGCAGCATCTCTGGAGAACATTTTCTTCAGACGGATTGCAGGGGCGGGTGGATTATCTGGTCTGAAGATGGGTCCCGACCTCAGAATCTCCAGGAATTCCTGGGATGTCAGGTCTATTCCTGGGATGTCAGGACTTTCATTTGAGGAAAGGCTGGATAGACTTGGCTTGTACTCGCTAGAATTTAGAAGACTGAGGGGGGATCTTATAGAAACTTACAAAATTCTTGAGGGGTTGGATAGGCTAGATGCAGGAAGATTGTTACCGATGTTGGACAGGTCCAGAACAAGATCTCACAGTCTAAGGATTTAGGGGGAATTCCTTTAGGGCCGAGATGAGGAAAATATTTTTTCACACAGAGAGTGGTGAATCTGGAATTATCTGCCACAGAAGGTAGTTGAGGCCAGTTAATTGGCTATATTTAAGAGGTAGTTAGATGTGGCCCTTGTGGCTAAAGGGATCAGGGGGTATGCAGAGAAGGCAGGTACAGGATACTGAGCTGGATGATCAGCCATGATCATATTGAATGGGGGTGCAGGCTCGAAGGGACGAATGGCCTACTCCTGCATCTATTTTCTATGTTTCTATGAAACGTCACCTATCCATGTTCTCCAGAGATGCTGCCTGACCCGCTGAGTTACTCCAGCATTTTGTGCCTTTTCTTGGTAATCTGCTCGACCTTGCTCTAAAGGCCGAAGATAGACACAAAACGCTGGAGTAACTCGGCAGGTCAGGCAGCATCTCTGGAGAGAAGGAATGGGTGACTTCTCCGGTCGAGTCACTTGCTGTAGCCCGAGTCTGCAGTCGAAAGGACGCAATAATACCGGACGACCTGAAATAATTGACCTGAAATAATGTCTGCTGCCCGACCTGCTGAGTGTACATTTTAGGTTTTCAGCACCCATGGTATTTTTAGCATCCCCACAGCCACACGATCACACTGTGGCATCTAAACGTTGGTTGTGCTGCTGATAATAGTAAACTTCTGTGTTAACTTTACAATTATGAACAGATTATTGGTTGAGTTCCATCAAGGAGGTTAGTCATTGATTCGAAGGAGAATGTAAGCAGCTGTGATGTTTGATACGTTCCCGACATGAGGCAAGAAGACCGGAAAAATGTCAACACTTAAATTAACCCAGCGTGAATTCTGATGGTACTGCCTTCCCAGGGACTTCTTGAATGTAAAAATATCACTTCTTTGTCAGTGGTTTTGTGTACATTATTAAGCAATCAACTTTAATAACCGTACCAGGATGGAGCGACTGTCGGGTTAGTTTGCATAGAGTTGCATAGGACTTGTAGCTGGAAATAGGCCGTTTTGTCCAACTCACACGTGTGATAGAGTCACTCAATGTGGAAACAGGCCCTTCCGCCCAAAATGGCCAACATGCCCCATTAACACTAGAAACCTAGAAAATAGGTGCAGGAGTAGGCCATTCGGACCTTCAAGCCTGCATCGCCATTCGAGCTAGATAGGGCTCTTAAAAATAGCGGAGTCAGGGGAGATGGGGAGAAGGCAGGAACGGGGTACCGATTGGGGATGATCAGCCATGATCACATTGAATGGCGGTGCTGGCTCGAAGGGCCAAATGGCCTACTCCTGCACCTATTGTCTACTGTCTATTGTTTAATATGATCATGGCTGATCAACCAGAATCAGTACCCCGTTCCTCCTTTCGCCCCATATCCCTCGATTCCATTAGCTCTAAGAGCTATATCTAACTCTTTTTTGAATACATCCAGTTAATTGGCCTCCACTGCCTTCTGTGGCAGAGAATTCCACAGATTCACAACTCCCTGGGTGAAAACGTTTTTCCTCATCTCAATCCTAAATGGCCTACCCGTTATTCTTAAACTGTGACCCCTGGTTCTGTACTCCCCCAACATGGGGAACATTTTTCCTGCATTTAGCCTGTCCAATCCCTTAAAATTTTTTATATGTTTCTTTAAGATACCCTCTCATCCTTCTAAACTCCAGTGAATATAAGCCCAGTCGATCCATTCTTTCATCATATGTCAGTCCTGCCATCCTGGGAATTAACCTGGTGAGCCTAAGCTGCACTCCCTCAATAGCAAAGAATGTTTTCATCAAATTAGGAGACCAAAACTGCACATAATACTCCAGATGCAGTGTCACCAGGGGCCTGTGCAACTGCAGTATGACCTCCGTGCTCCTATACTCAATCCCACCTGCCTGCATTTGGCCTAGATCCCTCCAAACCCGCCCTATCATGTATCTGTGCAAATATCTTTTAAATGTTATAGTACCTGCCTTAGCTACCTCCTCTGCCAGCTCATTCCATACACCCACCAACCTCTGTGTGAAAAAAGTTGCCGCTCAGGTTCCTATTAAATCTTTCCCCCCCTCATGATCTTTTCCTCTCATGATCTTATACACCTCTATAAGATCAGCCCCTCAGTGTCCTGCGCTCCAAGGAATAGAGTCCTAGCCTGCTCAACCTCTCCCTGTAGTACAGACCCTCGTGTCAATACACAATAGACAATAGACAATAGACAATAGGTGCAGGAGTAGGCCATTCGGCCCTGAGCCAGCACCGTCATTCAATGTGATCATAGCTGATCATCCACAATCAGTACCCCGTTCCTGCCTTCTCCCCATATCCCCTGACTCCGCTGTCTTCAAGAGCCCTATCTAGCTCTCTCTTGAAAGCATCCAGAGAACCTGCCTCCAACGCCCTCTGAGGCAAAGAATTCCACAGGCTCATCACTCTCTGTGAGAAAAAGTATTTCCTTGTCACCGTTCTAAATGGTTTACTCCTTATTCTTAAACTGTGGTCCCTGGTTCTGGACTCCCCCAACATCGAGAACATGTTTCCTGCCTCTAGCGTGTCCAAGCCCTTAACAATCTTATATGTTTCAATGAGATGCCCTCTCATCCTTCTAAACTCCAGAGTGTACAAGGCCAGAAGCTCCATTCTCTCAGCATACGCTGCACTCCCTCAATAGCAAGAATGTCCTTCCTCAAATTAGGGGACCAAAACTGCACACAATACTCCAGGTGTGGTCTCACTAGGGCCCTGTACAACTGTAGAAGGACCTCTTTGCTCCTATATTCGATTCCTCTTGTTATAAAGGCCAACATGCCATTCACTTTCTTCACTGCTTGCATACTTACTTTCATAGACTGATGTACAAGGACCCCCAAATCCCATTGTACTTCCCCTTTTCCCACCTTGACACCATTTAGATAGTAATCTGCCTTCCTATTTTTGCTACCGAAGTGAATAACCTCACATTTATCCGCATTAAACTTCATCTGTCATGCATCTGCCCACTCCCCCAACCTGTCCAAGTCACCTTGCATTTTCAGTTAGCTAGATAGATTAGAGTTAGGTAGATTCTTGATTAGTACGGGCGACAGGTTTGAGACAATGACACAGTTCAGTGCAGTTCAGTTTTGTTTGAATCGAGCCATTTCACAAGTTCACAAGTTATAGTAGAATTAGGCGGCGACTTGTCCCATCGAGTCCACACCGCCATTCAATTATGGCTGATCTCTGCCTCCTAATCCCATTTTACTGCCTTCTCCCCCATAACCCCTTGACACCCATTCTAATCAAGAATTTGCCTATGTCTGCCGTAAAAATATCCACTGACTTGGCCTCCACAGCCCTGAGTCGATGAGTTCCACAGATTAACTCCCCTCTGACCAAAGAAGTTCCTCCTCACCTCCTTTCTAAAAGAGTGCCCTTTAATTCTGAGGTTATGACCTCTGGCCCTAGACTCTCCTCAAAAGAAACATCCTTTCCACATCCACTGTTTTCCCCACAGAGAGCATCCGGATCCTTAGAAACATAGAACCATAGAAAATAGGTGCAGGAGGAGGCCATTTGGGCCTTCGAGCCAGCACTGCCATTCAACATGATCATATAACCATATAACTATATAACAATTACAGCACGGAAACAGGCCCTCTCGGCCCTTCCAGTCCGTGCCGAACATTTATTTTCCCCTAGTCCCATCTACCTGCATTCAGACCATACCCCTCCATTCCCTTCCCGTCTATATACCTATCCACTTTACTTTTAAATGTTAAAATCGATACTGATGGCTGATCGTCCGCTATCAATAACCCGTGCCTGCCTTCTCCCCATATCCCTCGACTCCACTAGCCCCTTGAGCTCTATCCAACTCTCTCTTAAATCCATCCAGTGATTTGGCCTCCACTGCCCTCTGTGGCAGGGAATTCCATAAATTCACAACTCTCTGGGTAAAAAAGTTTTTTCTCAGCTCAGTCTTAAATGACCTCCCCTTTATTCTAAGACTGTGGCCTTCTGTAAGGTACAAGCCATCTTCTGGTGTTTTAATCTCTCAATAAATTATGGTTCTGAGTGCTGAATTAGGCTATTCAACCGATTAAGTCTAGTCCGCCATTCAATCATGGCTGATCTATCATTCCCTCTCAACCCCATTCTCCTGCCTTCTCCCCTGAACCCCCATCGCATTCTTACTAATCCAAAAATTGTCAATCTCCGCCTTAAAGGTATCCATTGACTTGGCCTCCACAGCTGCCTGTGGCAATGAATTCCACAGATACACCACTAATGTTTTACATTATCCTGTGCGTTTCAATGAGCCCCCCCCCCCTCAACCTTCTAAACTCCAGCGAGTACAGGCCCAGTGCTGTCATACGCTCATCATGTGCTCACCCACTCATTCCTGGAATCATTCTTGTAAACCTCCTCTGGACCCTCTCCAGAGCCAGCACATCCTTCCTCAGATACGGGGCCCATATTGGCTCACAATACTCCAAATGCGGCCTGACCAGAGCCTTATAGAGCCTCAGCATTACATCCCTGTTTTTGTATTCCAGTCCTCTTGATATAAATGCTAGCATTGAATTTGCCTTCCTTACTACCGATCCGACTCGCAAATTAACTATTTGGGAGTCCTGCACCAGCGCTCCCAAGTCCCTTTTGCACCTCCGATTTCTGGATTCTCTATCCATTTAGAAAATATTCCAAGACCATTCATCAAACAGAGTGTGTTCTCTTTGTGGGCAAAGACCGTGACATTTGTTCGTTAAACGTGAGCCGTGAGACTGGCTGATGAGAATAGCCTTGACGAATGATGCCTCTGAAACAAAACGTACTTCACATGAGCTCTCGTCAAGCACGGCAGAAGATTGAAAAAAACAATATTTTGACCACAAAAGGAAAGGGGGAAAAAAAAAAATCTATTTTCTTGCAAAGGGAACATGATTGAAGGAGATACATAGATTCTTGATTAGTACGGGTGTCAGGGGTTATGGGGAGAAGGCAGGAGAACGGGGTTAGGAGGGAGGGAGAGATGGAACAGCCATGATTGAATGGCAGAGTAGACTTGATGGGCTGAATGGCCTAATTACATAGATACATAGATACAGAGACAATAGGTGCAGGAGTTGGTCATTCGGCCCCTTCGAGCCAGCAATGTCATTCAATGTGATCATGGCTGATCAGTCACAATCAGTACCCTGTTCCTGCCTTCTTCCCATATCCCTTAATTCTGCTAACCCTAAGAGCTCTATCTAACTCTCGTTTGAATGCATCCGGTGAATCGGCCTCCATTGCCTTCTGAGACAGAGAATTCCACAAATTCATAATTCTCTGTGTGAAAAAGTGTTTCCTCATCTCAGTTCTAAATGGCTTACCCCTCATTCTTAAACTGTGGTCCCTGGTTCTGGACTCCCCCAACATCGGGAACATGTTTCCTGCATCCTGCATGTCCAATTCCTTAACAATCTTATATGTTTCAATAAGATCCCCACTCATCCTTCTAGCTTCCAGTGTATACAAGCCCAGCTGCTCCATTCTTTCATTATATGATAGTCCCGCCATCCCTGGAATTAACCTAGTGAACCTACGCTGCACTCCCTCAATAGCAAGAATGTCCTTCCTTTAAATTAGGGGACCAAAACTGAACTCAATGCTCCAGGTGTGGTCTCACCAGGGCTCTGTACAACTGCAGAAGGACCACTTCGCACGTAACCAGCTTGGAGGGGATGATGATATTGAACGCTGAGCTATAGTCTACGAACAACAGCCAGACGTATGTGTTTTTATTGTCCAAGTGGTCCAGTGCAGAGTGGAGGACCAGTGAGATCACATCATCCGTTGCCCTGTTGTGGCGGTAGGCAAATAGTAATGGGTCAATCTCTATCATCGATACTGCCTATGGACTTTAGACTTTGAAGGTGCATCACAGAAACCTACAAACCTGTTAGTCTTTGGAATGTGGGAGGAAAGCAGAGCACCCGGGAAAAACCCACATGGTCAAACGAACAAACTCCGTCCAGACAGCACCCGTAGGCAGGATCGAACCCGGGTGTCTGGCGCTGTAAGGCAGCAACTCTACCGCTGTGCCACCATGCCAGCATGGCATAATTACTTCTCTGTGCTAAATTGGTACAAGGTTTTATTTCCTCTATCTGAGCCGCTGAGTTAGTCCAGCACTTGGTGTCTTTTTTTCTTCTTAAAGGGCCTGTCCCACTTTCACGACCTAATTCACGACCTTTTTTACTGGTGGACAATTTTCATCAGGCTAGAAAAAACGCCCCCACCTACATGATGCCACGAGTACCTACGACTAGCATCACGGCCTGCTACCTACCTACGACCTCGTTTCGACCATGCCGCGAGTATGAGTCAAGGGCAAACCCGGCAGAGGTCGTGAATTAAGGTCGTGAAAGTAGGACAGGCCCTTAACAGTGCTTCCAACGTTCCAACACCAGCATTACGAGAATTATCCCAGCAGTGATTGAGTTAACTTATGACGAGCATTTGAAGGCACTGGGCCTGTACTCACTGGAGTTTAGAAGAAAGAGGGGGGGACCTCATTGAAACTTACCAAATAGTGAAAGGCCTGGATAGAGTGGATGTGGAGAAGATGTTTCCCCTAATGGGAGAGCCTTGGACCAGAAGCCACGGCCTCAAAATAAACAGCGTACCTTTAGAAAGTTGGAATTTCCTTGGACAGAGAGTGGTGAATCTGTGGAATTCATTGCCACAGACAGCTGTGGAGGCCAAGGCAATGGATATTTTTAAGGCGGAGATTGATAATTTCTTGATTAGTAAGAATGCGATTGTCAGTTTCTTGATTCAATAGACAATAGACAATAGGTGCAGGAGTAGGCCACATGGCCCTTTGAGCCAGCACCGCCATTCAATGTGATGATGGCTGATCATCCCCAATCAGTACCCCGTTGCTGCCTTCTTCCCATATCCCCATGGCTCCGCTATCTTTAAGAGCCCTATCTAGCTCTCTCTTGAAAGTATCCAGAGAACCGGCCTACACCGCCCTCTGAGGCAGAGAATTCCACAGACTCTCAACTCTCTGGGTGAAAAAGATTTGTAAGGGTGTTAGGGGTTAAGGGGAGAAGGCAGGAGAATGGGGTTGAGAGGGAATGATAGATCAGCCATGATCGAATGGCGGACTAGACTTAATGGGTTGAATAGCCTAATTCTGCACTCAGAACCATAATTTATCGAGAGATTATTTGTAGAGAGATTATTTATAGAGAGATAATTTATATGCCATAGTTCATCGAGAGATTAAAACACCAGAAGACAGCTTGCCCTTACAGAAGGATGTGGATGCTCTCTGTGAGTGGGGAAAAACCTGGCAGATGTCATTCAATCCAACCAAATGTCACACCATGCATGTCTCACGCAAGATTAAACCACTTTTATCGGAATACAACATGGGTAGCCGTACGTTGCTTGCTGTCGACCATCACCCATATCTAGGAGTCGAATTAAGCACAGATTTCAGTTGGGCGATGCATGTTAGTCAAGTGTCCAACAAAGCAAATAGAGCTCTTGGCCTTCTCAAGAGGAATGTTCACGCATGTAGTACATCCGTCAAAGAGAATGCCTACAAGTCCTTGCTCAGGCCCAAATTGGAGTATTGTGGAGCCGTATGGGATCCTTTCATCAACAACAAGATCACCCTGGAGAAAGTACCACGCCGAGCTGCCCGCTTTGTATGTAATGACTACAAGCGCAAATCAAGCGTGAATAATATGCTGACTTCTCTCGGATGGGACACCCTGGAGCTCCGCAGAATCAGGCTAAGACTTATTGCAATTTACAAGGGGATTCACAAAATCACGCCATCAAATCTCCTGTCATCCCAGAGCACCAACTGCCGTGAAACAAGACAAAATAACGGTCCCTACATCATCAACTCGCTACATTTCAATATAAACTTTGCTACCAATATTCCCTTTACCCAAGGACGATAAGGGAATGGAACAGGTTCCCACCCAACGCACGTGGTGCTCCCGATGTTAAGTCATTTAAAAAGGGGATTCAGCAACTAGATCTCCTCAACTTGGTCAAAAAGGCCCACTTCACAATGTAATCACTACTCTACTCACTCTGACCTGCGCAACATAACCACTGTTGAGGTGTTTGCGCAATAATCAACCAGAACCAGAACCTGTGAACTTATGATCGCGAGCTTTAGCCCAGATTCTAATCCACCTCATCTCTTGTGGCAATGTTTTAACCAGGCCTTGCGGCTGATAACAGTAAAGTGGTTCCCAGCTGTGTGTGGAGATTTAAAAAGGGCAAATTGCACACTTCAGAATATATCCTTCAACTCCTACCAGGTAGGAAGTCCCTTTACGACGTCAGACACTTCACGGGAGAGCTTTGCGTTGAAAATGCCCTTTTTTTCTTCATTTACTTTCTCTTCTTTAACGCTTGCAATTGAGACCTCCATTAAAACTAAGCCTTCCTTTGTACACTGAGAAGAGCAAATGAATGATAGACACAAAATGAGGGAGTAACTCAGTGGGACAGGCAGCATCTCTGGAGAGAGGAGGTAGTTGAGACAGGGACTATCCCAACATTTACGAAGCAATTGGACAGGTACATGGATAGGATGGGTTAAGAGTGATGTGGCAGTTCTACCGTGGAGGCGCGACAGCCTGTCTGTCTTTTTTTTTCTTTTTGTCTTTTTTTTTCGTTTTTGGTCCAGTTAAAATGTAGTTGTTCGTGTTTTATTTTTGTACTGTTTCTAACTCTGTATATGTGGGGGGTGGGCCGAAGGGCCTGTTTCTGCGCAGTATCTCTAAAATAAAATTGAATCCAACTGGTTTTTATTCCATAATTTCCTGTGTGTATAAATATTTTTATTGGCAGTGAAGGAGTGTATCCTTTGCTCACAGCCCCAACACAATTTAATCTCACAAAATGCTGGAGTAACTCAGCGGGACAGGCAGCATCTCTGGAGAGACGTTTTGGGTTGAGACCCTTCTTCAGTCTGAAGTGCAAGGTAAAGTCCAGTCAAAGATAGTCCGACGGTCATGCAGAACACAGTGTTAACCTAATCTCTGCCTGCCCGCGATCAATATTCCTTCTCTCCAGAGATGCTGCCTGTCTCGCTGAGTTACTCCAGCAATTTGTATCTATCTACGGTTTTAACCCAGCATCTGCAGTTTCTTCCTACACAATTTAATCTCACACCACTTTACACAAAGCAGTTTTTCCTCTCAATAATGTGAGCTTGCCACCGTGAAAGCCCTTCAATCTGAATTGACACAACACTCCTCTTAACAGACAAGAAAAACATCTCAGAAATTCTTCTAGTAATTGAATAATTCAGTTAAAAAAAAAATGATCAGGGCACCACCAGCACATCATCTTTTATTTAGTAGATGTGTGAAAAACTGATATTTTAGGTGCCACAGGGTATCGAAGTCCCATTCATCACATATTTACCGCGTGCAATTTTTCTCTGCACTTACAGCGGTTATTCTGGCTTCAGGAAGAAGGGAAAACTCCATTATCAGAGCACAGATTGGTCTTGCAGACTTCTTTAGTCTGATGAGGGCCATTGAGATACTATCTTCCTCATTGGTGACCCTCAGACTATCCTTGATCAGACTTTGCTGGCATTACCTAGACTAAGAATATCTTAGTCTTAAGAATAAAGTCAAGTGGATAGGTATATGGACGGGAAGGGAATGGAGGGGTATGGTCTGAGTGCAGGTAGATGGGACTAGGGGAAAATAAATGGTCGGCACGGACTGGAAGGGCTGAGAAGGCCTGTTTCCGTGCTGTAAATTTTTAATGGATATATGGTTATAATATCTTAGTCTTAGGCCCCCTTTGGTCATGGCTGACCATGGGTGTCTCCAGGGCGCTATTCCTTATATGGAGAAAGCCTGTGTGCGACTTTGTTTAACGTCCTCGACAGATCTGGGTCAGGATCCAGTGGCATGGAGTCCAAGACGACCGGAGACCCTGTTCTGCTGCAGCCTTCATCCGCCTTCCCAGCCGTTGTGACGCTCCACTAAGGTCGGCCATCGTCCTCCGCCTGTTCCACCGTTGAGGTCTCGGTTGGATTGCTCTTTGTCAGAGACCTCCCCCTCGACCGTACCGCCATGGGTGGCCCCACCAGGAGCACAGCTCCAGACGGCTTTGCTCTCAGGATCTCAGGTCCACACAAGCTTCTCCTCCAGGTGACAATCCACCGTGAGAATAAGCTAAATAAACTCCTTATTTACAGTGCAACACTTTGACCCAACTTTCTGGGAATCTTTCTCACCTCTGAATCAAACGACCCCGAGTTCCAATCCCACTCCAGTGATCGGCACAAATAACGGAATCACAAGGGACTGCAGATTCTGAAGTTCTAAGCAACACACAAAGTGCTTTCAATCAGCACTCTTGAGTCTGAAGAAGGATCCTGATACACAAAAGATCATCTATCCATTCCCTCCACAGATTTGCCACAGACGGCCCTGGAGGCCAAGCCAATGGATATTTTTTAAGGCAGAGATAGATAGATTCTTAATTAGTTTGGGTGTCAGGGGTTATGGGGAGAAGGCAGGAGAATGATGTTAGGAGGGAGAGATATTTCAGCCATGAATGAATGGCGGCGTAGACATGATGGGCTGAATGGCCTAATTCTGCTTCTATCACTTATTCCATTATGATCTCATGAGATGCTGCCCTATCCGCTGAGTTGCTCCAGCACTTTGTGTTTTACTCAAACATAAAATAGAAGAAAGAACATCTGCCCTTCTGCCCACAATGTCTGTGCTGAACATAATGCCAATACTATCTACCTGTGCATAATCCATATTCCTCCATTCTCTGCTAATCTATAAGTCTCCTAAATGCCACAATGGTATCTGCCTCAAGAACCAACCCTGGCAGCTTGTTCCAGGCACTCACCACCCTCTGCGCAAAAAAAACTTTCATTGCGCACCCCCTTGAAACTTTGCCCCTCTCACCTCAAACCTATGTCCACCAGTAGTTGATATTTCCAACCTGGGAGAAAGGCTTTGACTGTCTACCCCATCACTGGAATTTAGAAGATTGAGGGGGGATCTTATAGAATCTTATAGATCTTATAGAAACTTACAAAATTCTTAAGGGGTTGGACAAGCTAGATGCTGGAAGATTGTTCCCGATGTTGGGGGAGTCCAGAACAAGGGGTCACAGTCTAAGGATAAGGGGGAATTCCTTTAGGACCGAGATGAGGAAAATATTCTTTACACAGAGAGTGGTGAGTCTCTGGAATTCTCTGCCACAGAAGGTCGTTGAGGCCAGTTCATTGGCTATATTTAAGAGGGCGTAAGATGTGGCACTTGTGGCTAAAGGGATCAGGGGGTATGGAGAGAAGGCAGGTACGGGATACTGAGTTGGATGATCAGCCATGATCATATTGAATAGCGGTGCAGGCTCGAAAGGCCGAATGGCCTACTCCTGCACCTATTTTTCCATGTTTCTATGTTTCTATCTATGCCTCTCAAAATTATATCTACTCCCATCAAATCTCCCCTCGACCTCTGACGTTCCAGGGGAAACAACCCAAGCCTGTCCAACCCTTCCAAGTAGCTAATATCCTCTAATCCAGACATATTTCTGGTCTGAGGAATGTTCTCGACCTGAAACGTCACCCATTCCTTCTCTCCAGTGTTGCTGCCTGTGCCGCTGAGTTACTCCAGCATTTTGTGCCTATCATCCTGGTAAACCTCCTCTGTGCCCTTTCCAAATCCTCCACATCCTCCTGTATTTGGGGTGACCAGAACTGCACGCTATACTCCAAATAGGAGCAATGAACTGTTTGTAATAATCCTAAAATTAAATGCCAATGTTTACTTTAAGAATAAGAGGTAAACCATTTAGAACGGAGATGAGGAAACTCTTTTTCTCACAGAGAGTTGTGAGTCTGTGGAATTCTCTGCCTCAGAGGGTGGTGAAGGCAGGTTCTCTGGATACTTTCAAGAGAGAGCTAGATGATAGCTTAATGATAGAGGAGTCAGGGGATATGGGTAGAAGGCAGGAACGGGGTACTGATTGGGGATGATCAGCCATGATGACATTGAATGGCGATGCTGAATCGAAGGGTCGAATGACCCACTCCTGCACCTATTATCCATTATCTACTTTCAGTTCTGAGAGGGTGCAAAATAGTTGCAAGTGTTCTCAGGTGCAAAGAGATCCCCTATTATTACTTCCAAGATGAGGAACGTGGTTAAACCTGGCTAATTATTGCAGCCATTCAACCTCATTGCAATAAATATGCCAGGCACTTATCTCAATGCATGTAACCTTGAATTTAGCCTAGTTTATTGTCACGTGTACCGCCGTACAGTGAGAAGCCCGAGTCGCATGCTAACCAGTCGGCAGATCGACAATACATTACAACCGAGCCATGATTACATCCGGAGGCTGCAGCGAATCGTCCGATCAGCTGAGAAGATTGTTGGCTGCAACCTTCACCCCATTGACGAACTGCACACTGCAAGGGCCAGGAAGCGAGCGGGCAAGATCATCTCTGACCCCTCTCACCCTGGCCACAAGCTCTTTGAATCACTTCCCTCTGGAAGGCGACTCCGGACTGCCAAAGCCGCCACAGCCAGAGATAAAAACAAGTTTTTTACCACGAGTAGTAGCTCTACTCAACAACCAAAAATCTGCAGCCTCCTTTTGCTCTGGTATTTTATTTCATTCACATGTTTAAACTACAATGTTTTATTCTTAATGTTTTATATTTTATTCTCAATGGTTCACTGTATGTCGTGTTGTTACTTGCGAGGGGAGCACCAAGGCAAATTCCTTGTATGTGTTCATACTTGGCCAATAAAATTATTTATTCATTTATTAATTTACAGTGGGTAGACACATGATAAGGGAATAACGTTTCGAGCAGAGGTGGGGAACCTTTTCATGTTGGAATGCCGCATTAAGCTAGCTGTAATCTAATAAGGCCACATCCAAGAAATGCTTCAAATGTACATTATTTTGTTAACATAACCCTCGAGACTTATTAATGTTTTAATTGTGGCCGTCAGTCGGGGAGAGTTATTTCATTGAATCTTCTTTTACTCTTTGGTATTTTAAATACGTTCATTTTAAGATTAAAATAAAAATAATAAAAGACGAACAAAAACACATTAATAAAAATAAAAGGATTTGTTCTGCAAAATTTGGATTCATTCAAAAGGCCGCACTTAATGGCCTAGAAGGCTGCATGCAGCCTTAAGGCCGCAGGATCCCCACCCCTGGTTTAGAGCAAGGTAAAGCCAGCAAAGTCCGGTCAAGGATAGTCTGAGGGTCACCAAAGAGGTAGATAGTAGTTCAGCACCGCTCTCTGGTTGTGGTAGGATTGTGCAGATTGTTTACCGCCATACCTGTGCTGTTGATGCTATATTTCAAAAGAGAGTTTGGTGACCTCCCAGAGGGTGTTATATCCATTCTGCCCTTCCTTGCTTATTTCTTTCCCCTTTTTTATTTGTCGTCTGCGCCCTCATTTATGTACTTACCGTGTGTGGACCAGTCAACAGCAGCACGGTGGTGCAGCGGTAGAGTTGCTGCCTTACAGCGCCGGGGACCCAGGTTCAATCTTGACTACGGGAACTGTCTGTACGGAGTTTGTACGTTCTCCCCTTGACCTGCGTGGGTTTTCTTTTTTTTTAAAAATCTTTATAACCATATAACCATATAACAATTACAGCACGGAAACAGGCCTTCTTGGCCCTTCCAGTCCGTGCCGACCATTTATTTTCCCCTAGTCCCATCTACCTGCACTCAGACCATACCCCTCCATTCCCTTCCTGTCCATATACCTATCCACTTTACTTTTAAATGTTAAAATCGATCCTGCCTCCACCACTTCTGCTGGAAGATCATTCCACACAGCCACCACTCTCTGAGTAAAGAAGTTCCCCCTCATGTTACCCCTAAACTTCTGTCCCTTAATTCTCATGTCATGCCCTCTTGTTTGAATCTTCCCTACCCTCAATGGGAAAAGCTTATCCACGTCAACTCTGTCTATCCCTTTCATCATTTTAAAGACCTCAATCAAGTACCCCCTTAACCTTCTGCGCTCCAAAGAATAAAGACCTAACTTGTTCAACCTTTCTCTGTAACTTATTTGCTGGAACCCAGGCCGTTATAGGCTGCAGGCCAGCGATCGGAACACTTCTTCTAGCGACCCCCTGTGAGGGATCGCCCGGCTCCGAGATGGAAAGTCCACGCTGCGCCCACTGCTGAAGCCCTGGACCCGACTCCTGGACCAATCCAAGCTGTTAGGCCGTGAGGGAGGGCGAAATGCAACGAGGAGAAAAGTCGCATTCCACCGAGTTAAGTGACTGAAAAACAGTTTCCCCCAATTTTGACGTGGGGCTTCCCACCCCCCCGTCAACTCTGTCTATCCCTTTCATCATTTTAAACACCTCAATCAAGTCCCCCCTTAACCTTCTGCGCTCCGAGAAGCTTTATTTATTAGCGGTACTGTAAGTTACATCAGTGTACATCCCTTGAATTGTATTACAGTCATTGTACCCCTTAATTTTTATTTTATTTTAAGGCTTTAGAAAAGAGAGAATAGAGAGAAAAATAGCAGCGTAGAAAGTAGAAAAGTGAAAAAGAGATGTGGAATTGCCAAAGCGTGACAGAGGGAAAGGAAACCCTTAAAGAGATAGAAACGGGAATTAAGGGATAGACCCTGGAGAGGAAAAAAAAAGAAAAAGAAAAAGGGAAAAATAGAGAAAGAAAAAACAAAAGCCAGTTACTTTAATATAAACATCTCGCAAAAGGAATCTACCAACTCGACAGGTTTTCTTCCCCCTTTACCAAGACCGGACACCGGTACTTTTTTGAGGTGTTCTTGCACCTTATCCTTGTAATAGATTTACAAATGCAGACCACGTCTTATAGAAACACCTGCGTGGGTTTTCTCCGAGATCTTCGGTTTCCTCCCACACTCCAAAGACGTACATGTTTGTAGGTTCATTGGCTTGGCGTAAATGTAAATGATCCCTAGTGTGTGCAGGATAGTGTCAGTGTGCGGGGATCGCTGGTTGGCGGGGACTGGGTGGGGCGAAGGGACTGTTTCTGCGCTGTATTTCTAAACTAAACCAAACTACCCAGCAATCTTTATCGGTGGCCTGATGCAACCCTGAGATGACTGGTCAAGAAGGAACTGCAGATGCTGGAGAATCGAAGGTAGACAAAATTGCTGGAGAAACTCAGCGGGTGCTTGCAGCATCTATGGTAAGAAGGAAATTCTTCAGTCTGAAGAAGGGTTTCGGCCTGAAACGTTGCCTATTTCCTTCGCTAATCAGTCCGAGAGGGTTTCGGCCCAAAACGTTGCCTATTTCCTTCGCTCCATAGATGCTGCCGCACCCGCTGAGTTTCTCCAGCATTTTTGTCTACCTGAGATGACTGGGATGACAGCAACATAATGATGTTGACAGGACAAGGACCTGAGCGATAAGGAGAGGTCGACCAGGTTAGGTCTCTGGAGCGCTGGCATATGAGAGGTGATCTTATAGAGTTGTATAAAGATCATGAGAGGAACAGAATGGGTAAACACACTAGTCTTTTGCCTAGAATAGGGGAATCGAGAACCAGAGGACATAGGTTTAAGGTGAGGGGTTAAAGATTTAATAGGAACCTGAGGGGTATCTTTTATACACAAAGGGTGGTAGGTTTATGGAACGAGTTGCCGGAAGAGGTAGTTGAGGAAGGGACTATTGTAACATTTAAGACATTGGTGTGGGCAAGGTAGGCCGAAGGGCCTGATTCCACGCAGTATAACTATGGGTCGATGGCTATCGCGCTAATTTGAACTGAACAAGACATCTCCATAGCTCAATCAATTGATGCATTTGTTTGCCCAAAGGGTCATATAGACAAGAGAACATAGGACAGGCCCTGCAGCCCACCAGGTCTGTACCGAGGTACGGTGAAAAGCTTTTGACCACACTAACACACATTTTCTGCACCTTCTCCAAAGCTGTGTTAACCTTCCCAAACTGCGAGCCGAATTAATGTTTGAAATATCGACATGCTTCTGTGCTATCAAGATTAATGGTCTGCTTTGCCATTGGAATAATCTCCTGCCTTCTCCCCATAACCTCTGACACCCGTACGGATTGGGAGAGAGAGAGATAGAACCGTCATGATTGAAGGGCGGAGTAGTCCTGGTGGGCCGAGTGGCCTCATTCCGTTCATACTAATGAGATTATGAGTTTATGAAAGAGCGTTCACGTCCGGTGTCCACCAATCTTTCCACCACCACGCACAAGGAGCGCAAGACCCCAGACACCATTGCACGCAGATGCCGAGACGTGCGTTCAGCTCTGGTTGAACAACTTCTAATCCGGTGTGTGGACTCGATATGAAGAAGAAGAAGAAGAAGAAGAAGAAGAAGAACCCACTCAGTCCGCTCGTTGGATCGACCACATCCTGACCCGAGGTGCCACAACGTTCAAATGTCCTCATCAGAGGAGTCTTTAGAAACTATTGCCATCTTCACGACTCATGTTGCTTCACTCTGGGGCACGTTGCCAATGCTTATTTATGGCTCTGACTAATTTGCTCGTTTGCGAGGTAGAAAATAGCTAATTAAAATCCACTTCAGATAACAAGCTGTCTGAAAGTATATAAACGCCGTTCTCATCAGTCTGCCATTCGCTTTGTTGATGTCTCCATTATTAGTGTCATACTTGTGTACCTTTCATATAAACCCACCATGGATGGAGATATTCTGCAGGTGTGCAGATGCAAATCATTGTCTGTGGGAAGGTGGTGCTTTTGCAGGGCTCTTTAAAGCTTAATTAGCATTATTAGCACCAGCCGCTAATAGCTTATGTACATTGCTCATTATTTCAAGACTGTTGAAGAGCTGTACTCCCCTCCCACACGTACGAAGACTGTGCATTTTGTCTTCACCTGCCATTTCTTCACACGCGCCAACCCTGCCTCACTTCATTGTCAACCAGGAAACAAATTTTCAGCCTAAAATAATTACTTTAATACAGTTCCATGCATTTTGCTAACTGCTAACTGAGTGGTGAGTCTCTGGAACTCTCTGCCACAGAGGGTAGTTGAGGCCAGTTCATTATTGCTATATTTAAGAGGGAGTTAGATGTGGCCCTTGTGGCTAAGGGGATCAGGGGGTATGGAGAGAAGGCAGGTACGGGATACTGAGTTGGATGATCAGCCATGATCATATTGAATGGCTGTGCAGGCTCGAAGGGCTGAATGGCCTACTCCTGCACCTAATTTCTATGTTTCTATGTTTCCATGTTTTTAATGATGCCATCACACAATCCATGCACATTAGTTTAAACTAAAATGTTCTGAAGAAGGGTCTTGAACCGAAACGTCACCCATTCATTTCCTCCAGAGATGCTGCCTGTCCCGCTGAGTTACTCCAGCATTTTCTGTCTATCTTCGGTTCAAACCAGCATCTGCAATTCAATAGACAATAGACAATAGGTGCCATTCGGCCCTTCAAGCCAGTACCGCCATTCAACATGATCATGGCTGATCATTCCCAACCAGTACCTCGATTCTGCCTTCTCTCTGTTTTAAATAGCTTACACCTTATTCTTAAAACGTGGCCCCTGGTTCTTGACCCCCAACATCAGCAAAGTAGGATCAAGGATAGTCCAAGGTTAACCTGTGAGGTAGTCTTGTACAACGTTAGTTAATAGTTTTAGAGATACGACGTGGAAACAGGCCCTTTGGCCCACCGAGTCCGGTCTAACCAACGATCACCCGTACACTAGTTCTATGTTATCCCAGTTTTGCATCCTACACACTAGGATATTAGAAGACTGATAGAAGGGTCAATAGACAATAGACAACAGGTGCAGGAGTAGGCCATTTGGCCCTTTGAGCCAACACCGCCATTCAATGTGATCATGGCTGATTATCCCCAATCAGTACCCTGTTCCTGCCTTCTCCCCATATCCCCTGACTCTGCTATTTTTAAGAGCCCTATCTAGCTGTCTCTTGAAAGAATCCAGAGAACCTGCCACCACCGCACTCTGAGGCACAAAATTCCACAGACTCACAACTCTCTGTGAGAAAACGTGTTTCCTCGTCTCCGTTGTAAATGGCTTACCCCTTATTCTTAAACTGTGGCTCCTGGTTCTGGACTCCCCCAACATTGGGAACATGTTTCCTGCCTCCAGCGTGTCCAAACCCTTAACAATCTTATATGTTTCAATAAGATCCCCTCTCATCCGTCTGAACTCCAGAGTGTACAAGCCCAGCTGCTCCATTCTCTCAGCACATGACAGTCCCGCCATCCCAGGAATTTACCTTGTAAACCTACGCTGAACTCCCTCAATAACAAGAATGTCCTTCCTCAAATTAGGGGATGAAAACTGCACACAATACTCCAGGTGTGGTCTCGCTATGGCTCTGTACAACTGCAGAAGGACCTCTTTGCTCCTATATTTGATTCCTCTTGTTATAAAGGCCAACATGCCATTCGCTTTCTTCACTACCTGCTGTACCTGCATGCTTACTTTCATAGACTGATGTACAAGGACCCCCAGATCCCTTTGTACTTCCCCTTTTCCCAACTTGATGCCATTTAGATAGTAATCTGCCTTCCTGTTTTTGCTACCAAAGTGGATAACCTCACATTTATCCACATTGAACTTCATCTGCTCTGCATCTGCCCACTCACCCAACCTGTCCAAGTCACCCTGCATTCTCATAGCATCCTCCTCGCAGTTCACACTGCCACCCAGCTTTGTGTCATCTATACATTTGCTAATGTTACTTTCAATCCCTTCATCCAAATCATTGATGTGTATTGTAAATAGCTGCGGTCCCAGCACCGAGCCTTGCGGTACCCTACTAGTCACTGCCTGCCATTCTGAAAAGGACCCGTTAATCCCTACTCTTTGTTTCCTGTCTGCCAACCACTTCTCTATCCATGTCAGCACTCTAACCCCAATACCATGTGCCCTAATTTTGCCCACTAATCTCCTATGTGGGACCTTGTCAAATGCTTTCTGAAAGTCCAGGTACACTACATCCACTGGCTCTCCCTTGTCCATTTTCCTAGTTACATCTTCAAAAAATTCCAGAAGATTATATAGGAATTATAGGAAGTTATAGGAAGTTATATAGGAAGTTCCCAATTATAGGAAGGATGTCAACAAAATAGAGAGGGTACAGAGGAGATTTACTAGAATGTTGCCTGGGTTTCAACAGCTAAGTTACAGAGATAGGTTGAATAAGTTAGGTCTTTATTCTCTGGAGCGCAGAAGGTTAAGGGGGGACTTGATAGAGGTCTTTAAAATGATGAGAGGGATAGACAGAGTGGATGTGGACAAGCTTTTCCCTATGAGAATAGGGAAGATTCAAACAAGAGGACATGACTTTAGAATTAAGGGACAGAGGTTTAGGGGTAACATGAGGGGGATCTTCTTTACTCAGAGAGTGGTAGTGGTGTGGAATGAGCTTCCAGTGGTAGCGGTGGCAGCAGGTTTGTTGGTATCATTTAAAAATAAATTGGATAGGCATATGGATGAGAAGGGTATGGAGGGTTATGGTATGAGTGCAGGCAGGTGGGACTAAGGGAAAAAAGTTGTTTGGCATGGACTTGAAGGGCCGAGATGGCCTGTTTCCGTGCTGTAATTGTTATATGGTTATATGGTTATTAGTCAAGCATGATTTCCCCTTCGTAAATCCATGCTGACTCGGACCGATCCTGTTACTGCTATCCAAATGTGCGGCTATCTCATCTTTTATAATTGACTCCAGCATCTTCCCCACCACCGATGTCAGGCTAACTGGTCTATAATTCCCTGTTTTCTCTCTCCCGCCTATCTTAAAAAGTGGGATAACAGTATCTACCCACCAATCCACAGGAACTGATCCTGAGTCTATGGAACATTGGAAAATTTCTCACGGTCACGGGGGGAATGTACAAACTCTGTACAGACAGCACCCGTAGTCAGGATCGAACCCGGATCTCTGGCGCCGTCAGGGAGTAACTATACTGTACTGCCCTTACAGCTCCATACACTGCTTTGGTCAGTATAGTTAACACAAGATAAATTAGTTGGATAATTTGCAGTTATTGAGCAGAGAACCTGAACATACACTAGGGCGGGCTTAATATTACAAATAATACTTTGGCTTTTAAGGATAATTTTGCTTCCTGCACAATATTATTCTACTTACTTTATTAAATTGGATAAACGTAAAGCTTGGCCAATTTAGCTGAGGCACTACTGGTCAGGCCAAAGTAGTGAAAGGCCTGGATGGAGTGGATGTGGAGAGGATGTTTCCACAAGTGGGAGAGTCTAGGACCAGAGGCCACAGCCTCAGAATTAAAGAACGTAGGTTTAGAAAGGAGATGAGGAGGAATTTCTTTAGTTAGAGGATGGTGAATCTGTGGCATATGTTGCCACAGAAGGCTGTGGAGGCCAAGTCAATGAATAGAGATTCACAGATTCTTGATTAGAGCGGGTGTCAGGGTTATGGGGAGAAGGCAGGAGAATGGGGTTGAGAGGGAAAGATAGATCAGCCATGATTGAATGGCAGAGTAGACCTGATGGGGCGAATGGCCCAACTCTGCTCCTGTGAAACGTTGCTACTTTTTAAGATGATATAGTTTGGAAAGGTTTGAGTTTCCAGAAAATGTGTTTGGTAGTTTTCTTTAGCAAGCAAAGTGCATGAGTGTGAATGATCTTTCTTTCTTGACAGTTCTAACCATTATAATAATGGGGCTGGGGTACAATTTCTATAACATACTTTAAATTTTCAAAGATGTCATCATTGTGGAAAGAGCGGGTGGCACGGTGGCGCAGCGGGAGAGTTGCTGCCTGACAGCGATTCCAGCGCCCGGGTTCGATGCTGACTACGGGCGCTGTCTGTACAGAGTTTGCACGTTCTCCCCGTGACCGCGTGGGTTTTCTCCGAGATCTTCCGTTTGCTCCCACACTCCAAAGACGTACAGGTTTGTTGGTTAATTGGCTTGGCACAGGTATAAATTGTCCCTAGTGTGTGTGTAGGACAGTGTTAATGTGCTGGGATCGCTGGTTGGCGCTGACTTGGTGGGCCGAAGGGCCTGTTTGTGCGCTGTATCTCTAAACCTAAAACGTCTTCCTCTCATCGAGCCCACACACAAGATTAGAACTTGTTCAGCCAGAGTGGAGCACACTTCTCGGCATCTGCGTGCAATGGTGTCTGTCTTGTCGCTTCTTGTGCTTCTTGTGCATGGTGGTGGAAGGCTTCATGATGTTATAGGCCGCAGGCCGGCGGTCGGAGCTCTTTAAGCCCACACCGCGCCCGCGGCTGGAAGCTCCGCAGACCGCGGCTTCGGTATGTTATAACCATATAGCCATATAACAATTACAACACGGAAACAGGCCCTCTCGGCCCTTCCAGTCCGTGCCGACCATTTATATTCCCCTAGTCCCATCTACCTGCACTCAGACCATACCCCTCCATTCCCTTCCCGTCCATATACCTATCCACTTTACTTTTAAATGTTAAAATCGATCCTGCCTCCACCACTTCTGCTGGAAGATCATTCTACACAGCCACCACTCTCTGAGTTAAGAAGTTCCCCCTCATGTTACCCCTAAACTTCTGTCCCTTAATTCTCATGTCATGCCCTCTTGTTTGAATCTTCCCTACTCTCAATGGAAAAAGCTTATCCACGTCAACTCTGTCTATCCCTTTCATCATTTTAAAGACCTCAATCAAGTCCCTCCTTAACCTTCTGCGCTCCAAAGAATAAAGACCTAACTTGTTCAACCTTTCTCTGTAACTTAGTTGCTGGAACCCAGGCCGTTATAGGCCGCAGGCCTGCGATCGGAACACTTCTTCTAGCGACCCCCGGCGAGGGATCGCCCGGCTCCGAGATGGAAAGTCCACGCTGCGCCCACTGCTGAAGCTCTGGACCCGACTCCGGAGAGGCCGCACCAATCCAAGCTGTTAGGCCGCGAGGGAGGGCGAAAAGCAACGAGGAGAAAAGTCGCATTCCACCGAGGTAAGTGACTGAAAAACAGATTCCCCCAATTTCCGCCCCCATCCCCACCACACTAAAACACACTTTTAGACATACTAAAAAACAAAGAAAAAGGTGGAAAGGACAATCAGCTGCTGGCGAGGCTGCCAGCTCGCGACGCCACCCATCGGGTCATAACAGCATTTAAAAGACACTTGGGCAGCTACATGGATAGGAAGGGTTTACAGGGATATGGGGCAAACAAGCTTTTGGTTGGCAAGGGCGATTAGAACCATAAGGTCTGATTCCGTGTTATATGACTTTGATTCCACAAAGGATATATATATATATTTTTAAAATATTTTTATTAGAAGCTATGCATGTTGCCAACAATATAACAGTTCTTCAAATACACATTTAACTTGTTTCAAAAATTATACAAATATTACAAGGTGATTTATGTATGCTTCTGTTTTTGTTTTGTGTTTGGAAAGTAAAGAAGTTAAGGGATAGATCTATAATCAATAAAGATAGTGATTATATAATAATGATTAGGATTTTATAAGAAAAAAGAAAAAAAATTAAAAGTAAAAAACAAAACAAAAAAAAAATTAAAAGTAAAAAACAAAACAATTATTATATAATTTTTTTTAAATGAAGTCTACATCTTAACAATGAATGGAACAATTTCACATAACAATATCTATAGAGGCGTGTATACAAATCCCAGAATAGATCTTTTCATCTAATCCTACGAAGGATATTTCTTATCCTTGAAAAATGACGTGCCTTAAAAATATGACATACTCTCTACTTCCTAAGCAGGCATAATCCCCAACAACCCTCACCGACTTCTACAGATCCGACTTCTACAGGAAAGCATTTTATCGGGTTGCGTCACAGCTTGGTTTGGGGACAGCTCCATCCAAGACCCCAGGAAACACAGCGAATTGTGGACGCAGCCCAGACCATCACACAAACCAACCTCCCTTCCATTGACTCCATTTATACCGCACGCTGCCTTGGCAAGGCCAGCAGCATAATCAAGGACGGGTCGCACCCTGGCCACTCCCTCTTCTCCCCTCTCCCATCAGGCAAAAGGTATAGCAGTGTGAAAATGCACACCTCCAGATTCAGGGACAGTTTCTTCCCAGCTGTTATCAGGCAACTGAATCATCCTACCACAACTAAAGAGCAGTCCTGAATTACTATCTACCACATTGGTGACTCTTGGACTATCTTTGATCGGACTTTACTGGCTTTACCTTGCACTAAACGTTATTCCCTTATCATGAATCTTTACACTAAAGAAGTTCCTCCTCATCTCTTTTCTAAAAGAGCGCCCTTTAATTCAGAGGCTATGATCTCTGGTCCTAGACAATGGAGAGTCTAGGAAAAAGAGGTCACTGCCTCAGAATTAAAGGGCGCTCTTTTATAAAGGAGGTGAGGAGGAACTTCTTTAGTCAGAAGGTAGTTCGGTAGTTGGAACTCATTGCCACAGAGGACCTTGGAGTCAGTGGATATTTTTAAGGCAGAGGTAGACAGATTCTTGATTAGAACGGGCGTCAAGGGTTGTGGGGAGAAGGCAGGAAAATGCCAGGTTTGGACTCATAAGCCACCTGAGAGTCCATAAAAACAACAGAACGTAGACAATTATCCTCGACCTCGAGGTATAGCCAAGACTTCGATGATTGAAACAGCAAACCAAGAAATCTTGATCCCAGTGTATCCGTCAAGTCAAGTTGAAATTATTGAACATTATTGAATATTGAATTATTATGGTGCAGTTCAATTCAACCTTGCTGCAGCAACATTACAGACACATAAACGCAGACGACATGAAAACATAAATCATCCATAAATTACAAATAAATTCAGGTTTGGTTTAGTTTAGTTCAGTTGATGTTATGTACAGTATGTATAGACTTGATAACAGCATTTGACATGGTCCTTCAGCAGAGAAGGTTAGGTTATTTAGCGTATAGTCACGTGTAACGAGGTACAGTGAAAAGCTTTTAGTTTACTTTAGTTTAATCTAGAGATACAGCATGGAAACAGGCCCTTCGGACCACTGGGTCCGCGCCGACCAGCGATCCCTGAATATTAACACTATCCTACACACACTAGGGGCATTTTTTACATTTACCAAGCCAATTAACCTACAAACCTGCACGTCTTTGGAGTGTGGGAGGAAACCGAAGATCCCAGAGGAAACCCACGTGGTTTTCTCACAGGGAGAACGTACAAACTCCATACAGACAGCACCCGTAATCAGGATCGAACCCGGGTCTCCTGCACTGCATTCGCTCTAAGGCAGCGACTCTACCGCTGCGCCACCGTGACTTGCAGTGTGCTATCCAGCCAGCGGAAAGACAATAGACAATAGACAATAGACAATAGGTGCAGGAGTAGGCCATTCGGCCCTTCGAGCCAGCACCACCATTCAATGTGATCATGGCTGATCATCCCCAATCAGTACCCCGTTCCTGCCTTCTCCCCATATCCCCTGGCTCCGCTATTTTTAAGAGCCCTATCTAGCTCTCTGTTGAAAGCATCCAGAGAACCTGCCTCCACCGCCCGCCGTCTCTGGCACTGTGAGGCAGCAACGCTACCGCTACGCCACCGTGCCGCCATTGTTCTTAACTTAAAAAATAACAGTTCCAAATGTGGGGATAGTTCCTTGTCTAACTCTATTCTTTCTAAGTCAAAGTGCATCACTGTTTTCTGACAAAGGACCCTACTTCTTCACCTGCTTCAGACAAAAATCTTGGAACCAGGAGTGGCAAATGGCCTACTCCCCCCGCTGTTGCTCTCTTGTGCGGATAAAAAAAACTGTATCTCGAAACATAAAATAGCTTTTTTCAGAGCACCAAGCATATAACAGTTGGAGCACAGGAACGGGACCTTGGCCCCACAAAGTTTACCTTGAACATGATGCCAAGTAAAAGGAATCTATGAACAGCAAGTGCTGTGAGGGCAGTGTGGTGGCGCAGCGGTAGAATTCCTGCCTCACAGCGTTTACAGCACCAGAGACCTGGGTTCGATCCCGGCTATCGGTACATGTCTCCACGTGACCTACGTGGGTTTTCTCCGAGAGCTTCGGTTTCCTATTAAACCTTTGCCTCTTCACCTTAAATATGGGACATGTTGGCCGGTGTGGGCAAGTTGGACTGAAGGCCCTATTCCCACGCTGTAAGATTTTATGACCCTATGTGACAGTGCCAGAGGCCGCGGGTTCGATCCTGACCACCGGTGATGTCTGTACGGAGTTTGTACATTTTCCCCGTGACCGCGTGGGTTTTTCCGCGGCTGCTCCGGTTTCCTCCCACACTCCAAAGGAAGGTTCATTTGGCTCCGGTAAAAATTGTGAATTGTCCCTAGTGTGTAGGATGGGGATCGCTGGTCAGCGTGGACTCGATGGGCCGAAGGGCCTGTGTCAGCGCTGTATCTCTAAACCAAGCTAAACCACCACTTCTCCATGAGGCTTGACGTCACACTCTCCACGTGGACCTTCCATTATGTACGTCTTCCTGACTGAGCTTCTAGTCATGCATGCTAATGAATGCTTTATTCACTTACACTCAGTCATTATGTGCCTTTAAAGCCCTTGGAGATATTTTACTACATTAGAGGAGCTTTACTATTGTTAGTCCATAAAGCGCTGGGTTATAAGTACAACATAAGTACAAACAAGTACAAGGTGGCACGGTGGTGCAGCGGTAGAGTTGCTGTCTTACAGCGCCAGAGACCCAGGTTCGATCCCGACTATGGGTGCTTGTCTGTACAGAGTTTGTACGTTCTCCCCGCGACCTGCGTGGGTTTTCGAGATCCTCGGTTTCCTCCCACACTCCAAAGACGTACAGGTTTGTAGGTTAATTGGACTGGTTTAAATGTATAATGTAAAATTATCCCTATTGTGTGTCGAGTAGTGTTAATGTGCGGGGATCGCTGGTCGTTGCGGACCCGGTGGCCGAAGGGCCTGTTTCCGTGCTATACCGCTAAACTAAACAACATGTATCAATGTATGCAGCAAAACTTGATGGAATTGTACCATTATAAATTGCTGAACTCAAAATTGAAAAACCGCAGATGCTGAAATTCTGAAATCTCAACAGAAAATGTTGGAAAATCACAGCAGGTCAGGCAGCGTCTATGGAAAGAGAAACAGAGTTACGGGCCTGTCCCACTTGACCGTCATTTACGCGACAGGCCGGTAGTGACTGACGCACGACAGCCGTCTGGAGCGCGTGACGTCATTTGAGGATTGACACAAAATGCAAGAGTAACTGAGCGGGACCGGCAGCATCTCTGGAGAGAAGGGACGGGTGACGTTTCGGGTCGAGACCCTTCTTCAGACTGAAGAAACTCCCGCTGAAGCAGGTTCCCCTGAGTTACTCCAACATTCTGTGTCTATCTCCAATTGTCTTGGCCCCGCTCTGGAAGTAGGAGTGGGGGCGGATCCGGATCCGCAACGGTCGTGAGCCCCAGGCTGAGCTCGGCTATCGCTTGTCTGCTCCTGCTGCTGTTGGAGGTGAGACGTTGCGCCGCGCCAGGGTGTCCCACTTGGCCATCAGTTACGCGACGGGCCGGTGGCGCGCGAAGATTTTGTGCAGAACAAAATCCTGGAGCGCTGCGCGATATCGCGCTCAACTCCACCTCTCCACCCCACTCCATGCGCCCGTCCCGCGCTACCCACACGCTACCCACATGCTACCCACACGCTACCCGCACGCTACCAGGTCACGTAAATGGCGCGCAAGTAGGACAGGCCCTTTAATGTTTCCGGTTGAAAGCAGTGTTTCTAGCATTTTCTGTTTATCTAGCGTTATTTTTAGCCGTGTTTTACTGGAAAGTAGCTGGTTTTATTAGCTACGACTAAGTTAAGGTCAGGTCGGGGGGAGTTCCCCCCGCCACGGGTACCATGTAATCCCGTGCTACCTGCTGCATGGTCGGGTAGTCGGCGACTAAACCGTCTCCCCCACCTGGTTTGCCAGGTGAGGAGGGGGCTGTGGACCCCCAAGTAGAACCAAAAACAAGACCCGTCAAAGGGGGGATGGGCTCCTAGCGAGCAAACGGCCATCCACACTTCAGTAGAAGTTGCGATCACTGTCGTACATGGCGTTGTAAGGCACCGTGCCCGTTGATGCTTTCAACGATGATGTTGATGACTAATTATTTTGGTTAACATCATAACTCTTTATTCATAAGGCCTTTATTCTTTGGAGCACAGAAGGTTAAGGGGGGACTTGATTGAGGTCTTTAAATTGATGAAAGGGATAGACAGAGTTGACGTGGATAAGCTTTTCCCATTGAGGGTAGGGAAGATTCAAACAAGTGGGTATGACATGAGAATTAAGGGACAGAAGTTTAGGGGTAACATGAGGGGGAACTTCTTTACTCAGAGAGTGGTGGCTGTGTGGAATGAGCTTCCAGCAGAAGTGGTGGAGGCAGGATCGATTTTAACATTTAAAAGTAAAGTGGATAGGTATATGGACGGGAAGGGAATGGAGGGGTATGGTCTGAGTGCAGGTAGATGGGACTAGGGGAAAATAAATGGTCGGCACGGACTGGAAGGGCCGAGAAGGCCTGTTTCCGTGCTGTAATTGTTATATGGTTATATGGTTATAACTCAGACATCATAAGGACTGTAAAGATATAACTGCTTTAGAGATACAGCGCGGAAACAGGCCGTTCGGCCCACCGAGTCTGTGCCGACCAGCGATCCCCTGGTACACTAACACCCATCGCACACACATTAGGGACAATTTATAGAAGCCAACTAACCTGCACGTCTTTGGAACGTGGGAGGAAGTTGGAGCACCCGGAGAAAACCCACGCGGTCACGGGGAGAACGTGCAAACTCCACACGGACAGCACCCGAGGTCGGGATCGAATCTGTGTCTCCGCCGCTGCCAGGCAGCAACTCTACCACTGCGCCTCTGTGTCGCCCTATTAATAATAAACCACTGAGTAGGGATGTTAACCGAAAATAATAAGAAACAGCTATATTTGTAAATGTTTGTGTTAGATCTGTTAAAATAATACATTAGCACCTTAAATCTTGAAGCAAAATAATGAGTCATTGCACCACAGCTGTCCTTGGGAGATACAACGGCAGAACATTACAACAGTTTGTCAGAGCACCATCTTTTCTTTGAAGCAAGCAATGCCCTGTATAGTCCACAACACTAGCGAGGTCTGTTGTCCTCATTTCTCATTGCAGTACAGTACAGTTCAGTTTATTGTCACGTGTACCGAGGTACAGTGAAAATCTTTTGTTGCGTGCTACGAAGTCTGCAGAAAGACTAGTAAGGGCGGCACGGTGGCGCAGCGGTAGAGTCGCCGCCTTGCGGCGCCTGAGGCCCGGGTTCGATCCCGACTACGGGCGAAGTCTGCACGGAGTTTGTACCTTCTCCCCGTGGGTTTTCTCCGAGATCTCCGGTTTCCTCCCGCGCTCCAAAGACGGACAGGTTTGTCGGATAATTGGTTGGTGTAAATAGTCCCCCGTGTGTATGGAGGATAGTGTTAGTGTGCGGGGGGATCGCTGGTCGGCGCGGACCCGGTGGGTCGAAGGGCCTGTTTCCGCGCTGCATCTCGAAACTGAACGAAGCTAAACTAACACATGATCACAATCGAGCCATTTACAGCGCATAGACACACGGATAGACCTGGGCTTTTAAAAAAATTAACGCTTTACAGAGGAAGGAAAACCGAGTTCCAACATTCAGCGCGGCGGCAAATTATCTTGCACTGAGTAGCCCAAATATGTTTGCAAACAGTGTTGTGTTAATGAGGCTCAGATAAGGCAGCGATATTAGAAAGTGCACAGATCTCATCCGTAATTGTTATGAACCAAGTGGAAATACTGCATTCACAAGCCTCCATTTTTTTGTTTCCGGTTGCTTTTCATTTATGCAGGCACACTTGTATTAAATACACAAAAGTGAAGGTGATAAAATATACTTATAATTAGCACGTTTGTGATTGTTTTCCAATTGCGGGGAGGTTTATTTATGGCGCTGATGTTGTCGAGGGATTCCTGTTCTTTATTTTCAGTAGGGGGCCCTATCTAACTTCAAATGGAAAATCATTGCAAGGCACAAAAGATTGAGAACCGAGACTCCGGGATTCTGCCTTTGTGCTGCTCTTCCATTCTTTTCCATCTTATCCGTGCATTAATTATCTCCTCATTATTGCCCGTTACACAAAATGCTTGGAATAATATATGTCGCCGCTTCTGCCTTTGTGAAAAATGGCCTTCGACAGATCTGGCGAAAGAGCCTGTGCAAAGTGCACATTTTTCACTGAACCAGTTATTAATAATGTAGAAGTCATTTCTCTCGCTGCCAGCCCTCCCTGCACTTTGCGGCACATTAGTCAGGCAGGCGTTGAAGGCTCGGGGCTGAATAGGTCAGCGTGCATCACCTTGGGAAGAGGAACAGTCAGCATCACTGGGAAATAGATGCGCTGGCCAACGCGACGCATCGTGGCTGCACAGGGTTGGCCAGCTTCCGAAATGGGGATTGACACGAAATGCCGGAGCCACTCAGCATCTCTGGAGAGAAGGTCGAGTCCCTTCTTCAGACTGAGGGTCAGGGGAGAGCGAGACTAGAGGTATGTGGAATGGTGAGCTGTGAAAACATAGAAAAGATTCAAGATTCAAGAGAGTTTATTGTCATGTGTCCCATGTGACAATGAAAATCTTGCTTTGCTTCAGCACAACAGAATATCGAAGGCATAAATACATACAGAACAGAGCAGAACAGATCAGTGTGTCCATATACCATTATATAAATATATACACACATGAATAAATAAACTGATAAAGTGCGAATAAACAGATAATGGGCCATTAATGTTCAGAGTTTTGTTTGTTGAGTTTGATAGCCTGATGGCTGAGGGGAAGTAACTATTCCTGAGCCTGGATGTTACAGTCTAGGCTCCTGTACCTTCTATCTGAAGGTAGCGGGGACATGAGTGAGTGGCCAGGATGGTGTGGGTCCTTGATGATGCTGCCAGCCTTTTTGAGGCAGCGAAAACTTAGAAAACATAGAAAAATTGGTGCAGGAGTAGTCCATTCGGCCCTTCGAGCAACCCATTCAATATGATCATGGGTGATCATCTAAATTCAGTCCCCGTTCCTGCTTTTTCCCCGTATCCCTTGATTCCTTTGGCCCCAAGAGCTAAATGTAACTCTCTCTTGAAAACATCCAGTGAATCGGCCTCCACTGCCTTCTGTGGCAGAGAATTCCACAGATTCACGACTCTCTGGGTGAAAACGTTTTTCCTCATCTCAGTCCTAAATAGCCCACCCCTTATTCTTAAACTGTGTGACCCCTGGTTCCGGAGTGGAAGATTGCAACCTTCACGTGGTCCGCCCTGTTTCGACTAATGCAATCAACTCGACGGGCGACAAGCGGAAGATCAAATAGAACAAGTTGTCCATCAACTTTAGGCTGTGCACGCCACACGAAAGAAGAAGAGGACCCCTGGTTCTGGACTCCCCCCACAGAACAAAGCAGGCGATGATCAAGGAAATGTCGAATGGTTCATCGTCAGCTGAGAGGAAGGCGACAAGGAGGCACGCAATCGGGAAAATTATAAATCAGGATGACAGTGAAACTTGATGGAGAACTGGGGTGGGGGAGAGACGGGACAGTGAGAAACCAAGGGATACTTGAAGTTCGAGAAATCAATGGGGGCTGGTCAGAGCACAATGGAATGGGATTTTAATTTCAGATTGCTCCCATTTTAGCAAAGTGCTCATTTTAACATGCTAGATGAAATTCTTATGAGACGTATCCAAAGCAAGCATGCCTAGCAAATTAAAAACATATACTTGCACTAAAAATGGCAGGATAACAATGTAATAAAAGATAATTTTAAACATACACACATAATTAAATAACATTATTAAACAAATGAATTCCTAATGATAAAAAAAAAGATTTGTTTTTATGCCACATCTTTTATGACCTCAGGATCACCCAGTCTAACTTACGGTGGTCAAAGTACGTTTGAACCTTAGATCTTGGGATAAATGAGACACACCGCAGATAGTTAGTTTTAAGGGCCTGTCCCACCAGCATGCAACTCCATGCGATGAGTGCGACCTAACATGGTCGCTTGAGCCGTCCGGCGTCGCGGGGCCGGTCCCACTTCGAACGCCGGAGCCGTGCGGAATTGTGCGGAGTTCGTCCTGACATCACGCGGGGCTCCGAAAAACTATGTTCAAAAATTCCGCGCGGCAACGGCTTGTCGGCTCGCAGTCGCCTCGACGCATTACACACCGTCTCGACGTCATGCCTCTGCGACCCTCTCTGTAGGTTGCACCATTTACCCGACCTCCGCACGGCCCTCGCTGCCGGTTTGGTCGCACTTGCCGCATGCAGGCGCATGCTGGTGGGAACGGCCCTGTACAGGGGATCACCCGACCTCCGCGCGGCCCCCACTTCTAGTTTGATCGCGCTCATCGCATGGAGTCGGATGCTGGTAGGACAGGCCCTTTAGATTTTAGAGGTACAGTGTGGAGACAGTGAGTCGGTGCCGACCAGCGATCCCCCGTTCTATCGCACACTCACTAGGGACAACTGACAGAAGCCAATTAACCTACAAATCTGCAAGTCTTTGCAATGTGGGGGGGAAACCGGAGCACCCGGAGAAAACCCGCGAGGTCACGGGGGAGAACGTGGAAACTCCGTACAGACAGCAGCCGTAGTCAGGATCGAACCCGGGGCTCTGGCGCTGCACCTACAAACGTGCACGTGTTTGGAGTGGGGAAGGAAACCGGAGCACCCGGGGAAAACCCGCGCAGTCTGGGTAGGAAGGTACAAACTCCACACAGACAGCATCCGTAGTCAGGAACGACCCCGGGTCTCTGGCGCCGTAAGGCAGCAACTCTACCGCTGCGCCACCGTGCGGCTGGTGCTTTTGACAATTTAACTGAGTTGTTGTGGGATGCCTCTTCTGGTTTATTTTTGAGGAAGGTCAGGGAATGCTGAGGTGGAGTTAATAGGATCTGGTCCCAGAACCCAGGCAGATAAGTGATAGACCATTCGGCCCATCAAGTCTACTCTGCCATTCAATCATGGCTGATCTATCTGGCAGGGGAGAGACCGTGATCAAAACGGCGGTTCTCCCAGGACGAGGCTATCCCATTGCACTTCCGGTGTGCTGACGCCAGCGATGTCCCCAAATGCGGGATACTCGACTGCAAAATTTGTGGTAGTGATGGGACTGCGTTCACGCTTAAAAAAGAATCGAATATAGGAGCAAAGAGGTCCTTCTGCAGTTGTACAGAGCCCTAGTGAGACCACACCTGGAGTATTGTGTGCAGCTTTGGTCCCCTAATTTGAGGAAGGACATTCTTGCTATTGAGGGAGTGCAGCGTAGGTTTTCAAGGTTAATTCCCGGGATGGCGGGACTGTCATATGCTGAGAGAATGGAGCGGCTGGGCTTGTACACTCTGGAGTTTAGAAGGATGAGAGGGCATCTCATTGAAACATATAAGATTGTTAAGGTCTTGGACATGTTAGAGGCAGGAAACATGTTCCCGATGTTGGGGGAGTCCAGAACCAGGGGCCACAGTTTAAGAATAAGGAGTAAGACATTTAGAACGGAGATGAGGAAACACTTTTTCTCACAGAGAGTGGTGAGTCTGTGGAATTCTCTGCCTCAGAGGGCGGTGGAGGCAGGTTCTCTGAATGCTTTCAAGAGAGAGCTAAATAGGGCTCTTCAAAATAGCGGAGTCAGAGGATATGGGGAGAAGGCAGGAACGGGGTACTGATTGGGGATGATCAACCATGATCACATTGAATGGCGGTGCTGGCTCGAAGGGCCGAATGGCCTACTCCTGCACCTATTATCTATTGTCTATTGTCTATTGGCTCTCTCAACCCCAATCTCCTGCCTTCTTCCCATAACCCCTCATACCAGTGCTAATCAAGAATCTATCTACGCATTAAAAATATCCATTGACAGCCTCTACAGTCTTCTGTGGCAATGAATTCCACGGATTCACTGTCCTCTGACTAAAGAAGTTCCACCTCATCTCCTTCCTAAAGGAATGTCCTTTAATTCTGAGGCCCTGACCTCTATTCCTAGACTCTCCCACTAGTGGAAACATCCTGCACACATCCACTCTTTTTTTTTTTCTTTTCCAAAAACTTTATTCAACACAATCATATAATACAACCCATCAAAACATAATCAAAAATAACACTATAACAAACAAATCATTGTAGTACAACAGTACATTCATTGTTTACAATACTCTCAACCCCACGCGGTGACCAGCGTTGACGGAAGGCCTCCAGAGTCCCCGTGGACACCGCGTGTTCCCTCTCCAACCCACATCCACTCTATCCAAGCCTTTCACATGTTCGGTGAGTTTCAATGAGGTTTACCCTTCATCCTTCTAAACTCCAGCGAGTACAGGCCCAGTGCCGTCAGATTGTTCGGATTGTTCCCGATGTTGGGGAGGTCCAGGACAAGGGGTCACAGCTTAAGGATAAGGGGGAAATCCTTGAGGACCGAGATGAGAAGGAATATTTTCACACTGAGAGTGGTGGGTCTCTGGAACTCTCTGCCACAGAGGGTAGTTGAGGCCAGTTCATTGGCTATATTTAAGAGGGAGTTAGATGTGGCCCTTGTGGCTAAGGGGATCAGAGGGTATGGAGAGAAGGCAGGTACGGGATACTGAGTTGGATGATCAGCCATGATCATATTGAATGGCGGTGCAGGCTCGAAGGGCCGAATGGCCTACTCCTGCACCTAATTTCTATGTTTCTATGTTTCTATGTCAAACGCTAATCACACGTTAACCCAACTAATTCCTGGGATCATTCTCGTAAACCTCCTCTGGACCCTCTCCAGCGCCATCACATCCTTCCTCAGATTCCGAGCCCAGAATGGCTCACAAATGCCTGGCGATCCTGATGACCCTGTTCAGGGAGGTGCTGCTTCACTTACTTATCTCCCCAAACGGCAGGTGTGTGCGCTAAGCACTGTGAGTCTGGTGGGAAGTTGTTTTGGATGGCAGCCAACTCATTCTCCTCGATAGAGCAGCTGTGAAGGCAGAAGTTTGATATGTCAATTTAATCAGTCTTCAAGCATCGAGGTTACCTGCAAATAATGCTGATTAGCATTGTCTAACTTACTGTAAGTCATCAACATCTTTTCTCAAAGGTACAATAGTGGTGCCATTAACAGTAAAACTCTTTTTGCCTTGTGTATCTTTGTGCACTGTTTAAGCAAATATATCTACAGGGTTGGCTTCCATTTATCACCTTACAGTTTAGAAACATAGAAAATAGGTGCAGGAGGAGGCCATTTGGCCCTTCGAGCCAGCACCACCATTCATTGTGATCATGGCTGATCGTCCCCAATCAATAACCCGTGGCTGCCTTCTCCCCATATCATAGAAACATAGAAACATAGAAAAATAGGTGCAGGAGTAGGCCATTCGGCCCTTCGAGCCTGCACGGCCATGCAATGTGATCATGGCTGATCATCCAACTCAGTATCCCGTATCTGCCTTCTCTCCATACCCCCTGATCAGCCATGATCATATTGAATGGCGGTGCAGGCTCGAAGGGACAAATGGCCTACTCCTGCACCTAATTTCTATGTTTCAATGTTTCTATGATCCCTTTAGCCACAAGTGCCACATCTAACGCCCTCTTAAATATAGCCAATGAACTGGCCTCAACTACCTTCTGTGGCAGAGAATTCCAGAGACTCACCACTCTCTGTGTAAAGAATGTTTTCCTCATCTCGGTCCTAAAGGAATTCCCCCTTATCCTTAGACTGTGACCCCTTGTTCTGGACTCCCCCAACAACGGGAACAATCTTCCAGCATCTAGCTTGTTCAACCCCTTAAGAATTTTGTAAGTTTCTCTAAGATCCCCCCTCAATCTTCTAAATTCCAGCGAGTACAAGCCGAGTCTATCCAGTCTTTCCTCATATGAAAGTCCTGACATCCAAGGAATTTAGTTTAGAGATCCAGCGCAGAAACAGGCCCTTCGGCCCACCGAGTCCGCGCCGACCAGAGATCCCCGCACACTAATACTATCCTACACACACTAGGGGCAATTTCCAATTTTCTACAAACTGAAACATCTGAGCGAACTGGAGCACCCGGAGAAAACCCATGTGGTCACATGGACAATTTTAATGGCCAATTTACCCGTGCACTGCAAATGGATCGATTGTAATCATGTATTGACTTTCTGCTGCCTGGTTAGCACGCAACAAGAGCTTGTCACTGTATCTCGGTACACGTGACAATAAACTAAACTATACTAAACTAAACTAAGCTAAACACCAGGAAAGCCCTCGCAGGTCACTGGAGAATGTAGAAACTCCGTACGGACAGCACCCGTAGTTGGGATCAAACCCGGGTCTCTGGCTCTGAAAGGCAGCAACTCTACTGCTCCGCCCTTTACTGCTAATACAAACCCAGTTGAAAGAAAATACATTTAAAATTTGATAAATTAACCAAACGAATTGTCACAACTTAATTTTTCTAAGAGTCATAGTGTCTTCATATTTCATGCCTCTTCTACCCTTATCTCACACTTTTTGTCTTTTCATCTCTGGCCTTTGTCGAACCATCTGCCAGCCAAACCCCTTCTCACCTTTATCCAACTATCACCTGTAGTCCGAGGAAGGGTCTCGACCCGAAACGTCACCCATTCCTTCTCTCCAGAGATGCTGCCTGTCCCACTGAGTTACTCGGACATTTTATGCCTATCTTCAGTGCAAACCAGCATCTGGAGTTCCTTCCTACACATAGAACAGTGCAGGATAGGAACCGGCACTTTGGCCCAGTGTCTGGACCAAACATAATGTAAATACCAGCTCTTATGTGCCAAAACATATCCATAATCCTCCATACACTCCAATCCCCAAAGTCTGCAAATTTCTGGATCTATATAGGGAACGGAGGAATATGGATTATGTGCAGGTAGACACAAAAAGCTGGAGTAACTCAGCGGGACAGGCAGCATCTCCGGAGAGAAGGATTGGGTCGAGACCCTTCTTCTGCCATCGATTTAAACCAGCATCTGCTGTTCTTTCCCACACATGGATTATGTGGAGGCGAGTAAGAGTTGGTCTTTGCATGAGGGTTGGCACAGGCATTGCCAAATGTGACGCTCCGTTGGGACATTGCACCTTGTGATGTGAAGGATGCCAAAAATCTCCATAAATCCATCCCCAAACCTCTTGAATGCCACTATGATATCTGCCTCCACCACTATCCCCGGCAATATCTTCCAGATTCACCACCCTCTGTGCAAAGTTTTTTTCTTGCACATCTCCTTTAGCCTTTGCCCCTCTTACCTTCAAGTTATGGACTTTAACATTTGATATTTCCATCCTGAGAAAAAAAGGTTTTGACTGTCTACCCTATCTGTGCCTCAAATCTATTTCAAAATGTCTTTATGTTCATGATATAGGAGCAGAATTTGGCAATTCGGCCCATCAAGTCTACTCCACCATTCTATCACGGCTGATCTATCTTTCCATCTCAAACCCATTCTCCTGGCTTCTCCCCATGAATGCTGACACCTTTAGTAATCACAAATCTGTCAATCCCCGCCTTAAAAAATATCCATGGACTTGGCCTCCACAGCCTTCTGTGGCAATGAATTCCACAGATTCACCACCCTGTGACAAAATACATTTCTTCTCAACTTCGACCTAAAGGAATGTCCTTTTATTCTGAGGCTGTGCCCTCTGGTCCTAGACTCTCCCAGCAGTGGCAACATCATCTCCACATCCACTCTATCCAGGCCTTTCACTATGCTGTACGTTTCAATGAGGTCCCCCCTCATTTTTCTAAATGCCAGCGAGTGTAGGCCCAGTGCCGTCAAATGCTCATCAGGGAGGCAGTGAAGAAAGCGAATGGTATGTTAGCTTTCATAGCAAAAGGATTTGAGTATAGGAGCAGGGAGATTCTACTTCAGTTGTATAGGGTCTTGGTGAGGCCACACCTGGAGTATTGCGTACAGTTCTGGTCTCCAAATCTGAGGAAGGACATTATTGCCATAGAAGGAGTGCAGAGAAGGTTCACCAGACTGATTCCTGGGATGTCAGGACTGTCTTATGAACAAAGACTTCATAGACTCGGTTTATACTCTCTAGAATTTAGGAGATTGAGAGGGGATCTTATAGAAACTTACAAAATTCTTAAGGGGTTGGACAGGCTAGATGCAGGAAGATTGTTCCCGATGTTGGGGAGGTCCAGGACAAGGGGACACAGCTTAAGGATAAGGGGGAAATCCTTTAGGACCAAGATGAGAAGGAATTTTTTCACACAGAGAGTGGTGGGTCTCTGGAACTCTCTGCCACAGAGGGTAGTTGAGGCCAGTTCATTGGCTATATTTAAGAGGGAGTTAGATGTGGCCCTTGTGGCTAAGGGGATCAGAGGGTATGGAGAGAAGGCAGGTACGGGATACTGAGTTGGATGATCAGCCATGATCATATTGAATGGCGGTGCAGGCTCGAAGGGCCGAATGGCCTACTCCTGCACCTAATTTCTATGTTTCTATGTTTCTATCATTTGTTAATCCATTCATCCCTGGGATCGTTCTCGTAAACCTCCTCTGGACCCTCTCCTGCGTCAGCACATCCTTCCTCAGTTATAGGGCCTAAAAAGGTGAGGAGAAACTTCTATAGACAGAGGGTAGTTAATCTGTGGAACTCATTGCCACAGAGGGCCATGGAAGCCAAGTCAGTGGGTATTTTTAAGGCAGAGATAGACAAATTCTTGATTAGAATGAGTGTCAAGAGTTGTGGGGAGAAGGCAGGAAAATGGGATTAGGAGGCAGGGAACAGCCATGATTGAATGGCGGAGTAGACCCAATGGGCCGAACGGCCTAATTGTATTCCTATAACTTGTGAACCTGTAAGCTTGTGAGGCCCAGTGCACTCATCATATGTTAAGTGAATCAACACTGGGATCATTCTCGAAATCCTCTTCTGGAATCTCTCCAACGCCAGCACAACCTTCCACAATTATCGGGCCAGAAACTGCTCACAACACTCCAAATGTGGTTTGACCGGTGCCTTATAAAGCCTCAGCATTCCATCCCTGTTCTGCCAGTTCTTCTGAAGAAACGCCTGAAGTACATTGGAATTAATGGAAGGTAGACAAAAATGCTGGAGAAACTCAGCGGGTGTGGCAGCATCTATGGAGCGAAGGGAATAGGTGATGTTTCGGGTCGAAACCCTTCTTCAGACTGATGTGGGGTTGGGGGGGGGGGGCAGGAAGAGGCGGAGACAGTGGGCTGTGGGAGAGCTGGGAAGGGGAGGGTAAGGAGGGAGAAAGCAAGGGCTACCTGAAATTGGAGAAGTCAATGTTCATACCACTGGGGTGTAAACTACCCAAGCAAAATATGAGGAGCTGCTCCTCCAATTTGCGATGGGCCTCACGCTGGCGATGGAGGAGGCCCAGGACAGAAAGGTCGGATTTGGAATGGCAGGGGGAGTTGAAGTGCTGAGCCACCGGGAGATCAGGTTGGTTAATGCGAACTGAGCGGAGGTGTTGGGCGAAGCGATTGAAGAACTAATGGGCTGCTTCAATGATGCATTATACTATGATCCTCTTTAATGGTGATATGATATCCTGGAGAAAAACGTGTCTGCAGAGTGTACTCATTGTACTACAGACCAATAGCATAAAAATATCATGACAGGAAAACAGTGGCTTGCAAAAGTTTTCATACCCCTTGAACTTTTCCACATTTTGTCACGTTACAACCACAAACGTAAATGTATTTTATTGGGATTTTATGTGATAGACCAACACAGAGTGGTGCATAATTGTGAAGTGGAAGGAAAATGATACATGGTTTCCAAAGCTTATTACAAATAAAATACTGAAAAGTGTGGCGTGCAAAAGTATTCAGCCACCCTGAGTCAATACTTTGTAGAACCACCTTTCGCTGCAATTACAGCTGCAAGTCTTTTAGGGTATGTCTCTACCAGCTTTGCACATCTAGAGACCATTCTTCTTTGCAAAATAGCTCAAGCTCAGTCAGATTCGATGGAGAGCTCTGTGAACAGCAATTTTCAAGTCTTGCCAGAGATTCTCAATTGGATTTAGGTCTGGACTTTGACTGGGCTATTCTAACACATGAATATGCTTTGATCAAAACCATTCCATTGTAGCTGTGGCTGTATGTTTAGGGTCGTTGTCCTGCTGGAAGGTGAACCTCCACCCCAGTCTCAAGTCTTTTGCAGACTCTAACAGGTTTTCTTCCAAGATTGCGCTGTATATGGCTCCATCCATCTTCCCATTAACTCTGACCAGCTTCCCTGTCCCTGCTGAAGAAAAACATCCCCACAGCATGATGCTGCCACTACCATGTTTCACAGTGGGGACGGTGTGTTCAGGGTGATGTGCAGTGTTAGTTTTCCGCCACACATAGCGTTTTGTATTTAGGCCAAAAACTTCAATTTTGGTCTCATCAGACCAGAGCACCTTCCTCCACATGTTTGCTGTGTCCCCCACATGGCTTGTGGCAAACTGCAAACGGGACTTATGGCTTTGTTTCAACAATGGCTTTCTTCTTGCCACTCTTCCATAAAGGCCCGATTTGTGGAGTGCACGACTGATAGTTGTCCTGTGGACAGATTCTCCCACCTGAGCTGTGGATCTCTGCAGCTCCTCCAGAGTTACCATGGGCCTCTTGGCTGCTTCTCTGATCAATGCTCTCCTTGCCCAGCCTGTCAGTTTAGGTGGACGGCCATACTTGGTAGGTTTGCAGTTGTGCCATACTCTTTCCATTTTCGGATGATGGATTGACCAGTGCTCCGTGAGATGTTCAAAGCTTGGGATATTTTTTTATAACCTAACCCTGCTTTAAACTTCTCCACAGCTTTATCCCTGACCTGCCTGGTGTGTTCCTTGGGCTTCATGATGCTGTTTGTTCACTAATGTTCTCTAACAAACCTCTGAGGCCTTCACAGAACAGCTATTTATACTGAGATTAGATTACACACGTGTAATTTACTAATTACTATTTACTAATTAGGTGCCTTCTGAAGGCAATTGGCTGCACTGGATTTTATTTAGGGGTATCAGAGTAAAGGGGGCTGAAAACTTTTGCACGCCACACTTTTCAGTTTTTTATTTGTAAAAAGATTTTTCCAAGCCACTGCAGATCGGGTGGAAACACAGAGTCTATTACCCAGAGTAAGGGAAAACTGAGGGGTAATTTTTTCACGCAAAGTGTGGAGGGTGTACGGAACGTGCTGCTGGAGGAGGTAGTTGAGGCAGGTGCTATCGCAACATTTAAGAAACATGTAGACAGGTGCATGGAGAGACTGGTTTAGGGGGATATGGGCCAAATGCAGGCAGCTGGGACTAGTGCAAATGGGCCGAAGGGCCTTTTTCCATGCAGTAGGACTCTGTGACTATCAGAGAGTGTGAAGAAGGGTCAGGACCCGAAACGTTACCTATCCATGTTTCCCTGGAGATGCTGCCTGGCGCGCTGAGCTACTCCAGCACTCTGTGATGCTTAAAACACCAGGTGGTCATTTTGTGTATGTCTTTTTGATGAGATTTGTGAAAGCATCTTGCCCTGTGCATTATGCAGCATGAAAAGTCCTTAGGGCCTGTCCCATCAGCATGCGACTCCATGCGGTGAGCGCGACCTAACGTGGTCGCTTGAGGGGCCGGTCCCACTTCGATCGCCGGAGCCGTATGGAGTTGTGAGGAGTTAGTCCCGACATCGCGCGGGGCTCCGAAAAACTGACCGCGTTCAAAACGTCCGTGCGGCAATGGCCCGTCGGCCCGCAGCCGTCTCGACGCATTACGCACGGCCTCTACGTCGTGCCTCCATGTCCCTCGTTCTGTGTGCCTCCGTGTCCCTCTATCTGTGTGCCTCCGTGTCCCTCTATCTGTGTGCCTCCGTGTCCCTCTATCTGTGTGCCTCCGTGACCCTCTCTGTGTGCCTCCGTGACCCTCTCTGTGTGCCTCCGTGACCCTCTCTTTGTGCCTCCGTGACCCTCTCTTTGTGCCTCCGTGACCCTCTCTTTGTGCCTCCGTGACCCTCTCTTTGTGCCTCCGTGTCCCTCTCTGTGTGCCTCCGTGACTCTCTCTTTGTGCCTCCGTGACCCTCTCTGTGTGCCTCCGTGACCCTCTCTTTGTGCCTCCGTGTCCGTCTCTGTGTGCCTCCGTGACCCTCTCTGTGCCTCCGTGATCCTCTCTGTGTGCCACCGTGTCCCTCTCTTTGTGCCTCCGTGCCCCTCTATCTGTGTGCCTCCGTGACCTTCTCTGTGTGCCTCCGTGACCCTCTCTGTATGCCTCTGTGGCCCTCTCTCTGTGTGCCTCCGTGTCCGTCTCTGTGTGCCTCCGTGACCCTCTCTGTGCCTCCGTGATCTTCTCTGTGTGCCTCCATGTCCCTCTCTTTGTGCCTCCGTGCCCCTCTATCTGTGTGCCACCGTGTCCCTCTCTTTGTGCCTCCGTGCCCCTCTATCTGTGTGCCTCCGTGACCTTCTCTGTGTGCCTCCGTGACCCTCTCTGTGTGCCTCCGTGACCCTCTCTCTGTGCCTCTGTGGCCCTCTCTCTGTGTGCCTCCGTGTCCCTCTCTCTGTGCCTCCGTGACCCTCTCTGTGTGCCTCCGTGACCCTCTCTCTGTGCCTCTGTGCCCCTCTCTCTGTGTGTTCCTCTCTGTCCTTGCGAACTTACCGCGGACTTCGCTCCAACTTCGCTCCATCTTCACGCCACTCACCCGACCTCCGCGCAGCCCCCACTGCCGGTTTGGTCTCGCGCGCCGCGTGCAGGCGCATGCTGTTGGGAACGGCCCTGTACGGGGACCACCCAACCTCCGCGCGGACCCCGCTGCCGGTTTGGTATCGCTCGCCGCATGGAGTCGCATGCTGGTGGGACAGGCCCTTAACTGACTGTAAACCACTTAGACTGTTGTTGATTTGTGAGAAAGTGCTTTCAGCGCCGGAGACCCAGGTTCGATCCTGACTACGGGTGCTGTCTGTACGGAGTTCGTACGTTCACCCCATGACCTGAAGAATGTCTTTCCTCCATATCTGAGGAAAGCATTCTTGCCATAGAGGGGGTACAGAGAAGGTTCACCAGGCTGATTCCTGGGATGTCAGGACTTTCATATGAGTTAAGACTGGATAGACTCGGCTTGTACTCAGTAGATTAGAAGACTGAGGGGGGATCTTATGGAAACTTACAAAATTCTTAAGGGGTTGGACAGGCTAGATGCAGGAAGATTGTTCCCGATGTTGGGGGAGTCCAGAACAAGGGGTCACAGTCTAAGGATAAGGGGGAATTCCTTTAGGACCGAGATGAGGAAAACATTTTTCACACAGTGGTGAGTCTCTGGAATTCTCTGCCACTGAAGGTAGTTGAGGCCAGTTCATTGGCTATATTTAAGAGGGAGTTAGATGTGGCCCTTGTGGCTAAAGGGATCAGAGGGTATGGAGAGAAGGCAGGTACGGGATACTGAGTTGGATGATCAGCCATGATCACATTGAATGGCAGTGCAGGCTCGAAGGGCCGAATGGCCTACTCCTGCACCTATTGTCTATGTTGCTGTGACCTGCGTGGGTTTTCTCTGAGATCTTCGGGTTTCCTCCCACACTCCAAAGACGTACAGGTTTGTAAGTAAATTGGATTGGTAAATGTAAGAATTGTCCCTAGCGTGTGTGGGATGGTGTTGATGCGCGGGGATCGCTGGTCGGCGCGGACCCGGTGGGCCGAAGGGCCTGTTTCTGCGCTGTATCTCTAAACTAAACTAAATTAAAGTAAAAGTAGACAAAAAAGCTGGAGAAACTCAGCGGGTGAGGCAGCATCTATGGAGCGAAGGAAGAGGTGACGTTTCGGGTCGAGACCCTTCTTCAGACGGATATACTCTCAAGCTAGGTCACTGTGTGTTTCCTGTGGCGAAGTTGTACCGGTAGTTTAGCTGCCTTTTTAAAAAACAAACCTATTGTTGAGTGTTTCTCACTGTGTCTTTTGTGGACGTTTGGAAGAATTCCACGTGGCTGAAATGTTTGTGGTTTGACTTTCTTCCCGGTCACATCCAGCCAACGTGTTGACTGGGGAGAGACGGCATTTTGCTTGACTTCTATCCAGTTCCCGATGGTTGTTAACTATGCTTGGCACGACTCACCTCAACCTCCCCTCCGCCCAGGTAATCGGTTTCCGCTCGTGGGAGAGTCTTGGACCAGAGGTCATACAGTAGGCCCCCCTCGGTCATGACTGACCATGGGTGATGCATCCTGGTCGGATGCAAGCCTGGGCGATGTCATATGGAGGACAGGCCATTGCCCATGCAGCACGTCCCCCCTCTCCACGTCGCTGATCGATCCAAAGGAACAGCAGGGCCATTACGGTTTGGCACCTGCGCCGTCGCAGGAGCTGCCACAGCGAGGTTGTAGACAACGACGAACTGCCTTAGGGGCTCCGACTCCGGATTTTCTTGAGGTTTACTCCAGGAGACTTTTCCATGACTGGATATGGCCACAAGGCAGCGGAGGTTTTCCCTCTTCTAGATCGACGGCCTTCCCAGGCTGACGAGTCCCATCTGCCCGAGACTCGTGAGGACGGGAGCGTCTACCTCCCCGTGTAGGTCTATAGCACCTGCCCACTGCCAGGTGAGGTCACACAGCTTCAGAATTAAAGGAAGCTCCATTAGGAAGGAGATGAGGAGGAATTTCTTTGGTCAAAGGGTGGTGAGTCTCTGGATTTTTTTGCCACAGAAGGCTGTGGAGGCCAAGTCAATGGACATTTTTAAGGCAGAGATAGATGGATTGTTGATTAGTACGGGTGTCAGGGGTTATGGGGAGAAGGCAGGAGAATGGGGTTGAGAGGGAAAGATAGATCAGCCCTGATTGAATGGTGGAGTAGACTTGATGGCCTAATCCTGCTCCTATCACGTATAAACTTACAAACATCAATTTACTAAATTAAGTTTTTCCTACATCCACCGCAGCTACCCACAATGTCGGAAGTAGTTTATAACCAAGTTTGTAATGGATTGCTATTAAAATGGATCAAGTACTTGGCGTGGCACAGTGGCGCACCGGTAGAATTGCTGCCTTATAGCGCCAGAGACATGGGTTTGATTCCGACTGTAGTTTGCTGTTTATATGGAGTTTGTACGTTCTCCCTTTGACCTCGTGCGTTTTCCCCAAGTGCACCGGTTTCCTCCCACACTCCAAAGACGTACAGGCTTGTTCGTTAATTAGCTTCTGTAAAATTATCAATTGTCCCTAGTGTGTAGGATAGTGCTAGTGTATGGGGATCGCTGGTCCGAGTGGCCTCGGTGGGACGAAGGGCCATTTCCTGCGCTGTATCTCATGTTCATAAGAGATCAGATTAAGGCCATTCGGCCTATCAAGTCCACCAGGTGGGGCCATCAGCAGTGGCTGCCTCGCCAACAGTCTGTCTGTCCTTTCTTCTTTTGACTGCCCCGACCGCGGGGGAACAAGATATGGTTGGATGTTTATGTTAACTTTGATGCGGCCGTGTGTCTTGTTGCTTTAGTATGGCTGTATGGTTGCTCAAATTTCACTGTACCTCAATTGGTACATGTGACAATAAACTGACCATGAAACATTGACCTTAAACCTTGAAACCATGAAGTCTACTCCACCATTCAATCGTGGCTGATCTATCTTTCCCTCTTAACCCCATTCTCCTGCCTTCTCCCCATAACCCCTGACACCCGTACTAATCAAATCCCTAATATCTAAACCCAGCTTGGGGGGACCACTATGAGGGGGGTGTGGGGGGGAAGAATGAAGGGGGGAACTGGATCGGTTGGGAGGTTGGGAGATTTGTGACTTTATAAGCACCCTTTGGATATGCAAGCAAAGAACTATAAAGTATTCATTTCAATAAACTAAACTGACCACATAAAGAATCACAGCCTATTTCACAATTTGTTCATTCTGGGTAATTCACCATGGTTGAAATCAAGCCTTATCTAACCTAAAAAAAAAAAGCAATGTAACAACAAATTAAACTTTGCTTCTATTATCTTTGGAGTACTGCGACTTCTCGGTGGATTGTCACCTTGTCGTGGTGGAGAAGCTTGCGTGGTCCTGAGATCCTGAGAGCGATGCCGTCTGGAGCTGTGCTCCTGGTAGGGCCACCCATGGCGGTACAGGCGAGGTGGAGGTCCCTGACAAAGAGCGATCCAACCAAGACCTCAACGGTGGAACAGGCGGAGGACGATGGCCGACCTTGGTGGAGCGTCACAACGGCTGGGAGGGCGGATGAAGGCTGCAGCAGAAAAGGGTCTCCGGTCGTCTTGGACTCCATGCCACTGGATCCTGACCCAGATCTGTCAAGGACCGCGGGGTGGCCGTCTGTGCACCAGTCTCCCCACGTTAAACAAAGTCACGCACCGGCGTCCTCCATATAGGGAATAGCACCCTGGAGACACCCATGGTCAGACATGACCGAAGGTGGCCTAAGAGACTGTGACTTCTTATAATTCCAGAGACTCACCACTCTCTGTGTGAAAAATGTTTTCCTCATCTCGGTCCTAAAGGAATTTCCCCCTTAACTGCAGTAGAACCTCCTTGCTCCTATACTCAAATCCTTTCGCTAGGAATGCTTACATACCATTCGCTTTCTTCACTGCCTGCTGCACCTGCATGCCTACTTTCAATGACTGGTGTACCATGACACCCAGGTCTCATTGCATCTCCCCTTTTCCTAATTTGCCACCATTAAGATAACAGTCTACCCTCCTGTTTTTGCCACCAAAGTGGATAACCTCACATTTATCCACATTGTACTTCATCTGCCATGCATCTGCCCACTCACCCAGCCTATCCAAGTCACCTTACAGCCTCCTAGCATCCTCCTCACACCTAACACTACCCCCAAGCTTAGTGTCATCCGCAAACATGGAGATGTTGCATTCAATTCCCTCGTCCAAATTGTTAATATATATTGTGGGTATATACTGTGCTGGGGTCCCAGCACTGAGCCTTGCGGTACCCCACTAGTCACTGCTTGCCATTCTGAAAAGGACCCGTTTACTCCTACCCTTTGCTTACTGTCTGCCAGCCAGTTCTCTATCCACATCAATACTGAACCCCCAATACCGTGTGCTTTAAGTTTGTATACTAATCTCTTATGTGGGACCTTGTCGAAAGCCTTCTGAAAGTCTAGATGTAACACATCCACTGGTTCTCCCTTATCAACTCTGCTAGATACATCCTCAAAAAATTCTATAAGATTCGTCAGACATGATTTACCTTTCGTAAATCCATGCTGACTTTGTCTAATGATTTCACCACTTTCCAAATGTGCTGCTATCCCATCTTTAATAACTGACTCTAGCAGTTTCCCCACTACCGATGTTAGACTAACTGGTCTGTAATTCCCCGTTTTCTCTCTCCCTCCTTTTTTAAAAAGTGGGGTTACATTAGCTACCCTCCAATCCTCAGGAGCTACTCCAGAATCTAAGGATTTTTGAAAAATTATCACTAATGCATCCACTATTTCTGTGGCTACTTCCTGGAGTACTCTGGGATGCAGACTATCTGGCCCTGGGGATTTATCGGCCTTTAATCCATTCAATTTACCCAACACCACTTCTCGGCTAACCTGGATTTCACTCAGTTCTTCCACCATATTTGACCGCCGGTCCCCTGCTATTTCCGGCAGATTATTTATGTCTTCCTTAGTGAAGACGGAACCAAAGTAGTTATTCAATTGGTCTGCCATGTCCTTGTTCCCCATGATCAATTCACCTGTTTCTGACTGCAAGGGACCTACATTTGTTTTAACTAATCTCTTTCTCTTCACATATCTATAAAAACGTTTGCAGTCAGTTTTTATGTTCCCTGCCAGTTTTCTTTCATAATCTATTTTCTCTTTCCAAATTAAGCCCTTTGTTTTCCTCTGCTGAACTCTGAATTTCACCCAGTCCTCTGGTAGGCTGCTTTTTCTGGCTAATTTGTATGCTTCATCTTTTGTTTTTATACTATTCCTGATTTCCCTTGTTATCCATGGATGATTTACCTGCCCCGATTTATTCTTTTGCCAAACTGAGATGAACAATTGTTGTAGTCTTTAAATACCTTCCATTGTAGTCCATGCAGTCTTTAAATACCTTCTATTGCACATCCACTGTCAACCCTTTAAGAATCACTTGCCAGTCTATCTTGGCCAATTCACTTCTCATACCTTCAAAGTTACCTTTGTTTAAGTTCAGAATCTTTGTTTCTGACTTAATTATGTCACTGTCCATCCTAATGAAGAACTCAACCATATTATGGTCACTCTTGACCAAGGGGCCACGCACAACAAGACTGCTAACTAACCCTTCCTTATTACTCAATACCCAGTCTAGAATAGCCTGCTCTCTCGTTGGTTCCTCTACATGTTGGTTTAGAAAACTATCCCGCATACATTCCAATAAATCCTCTTCCTCAGCACCCCTGCCCATTTGATTCACCCAATCTATATGTAGATTGAAGTCACCCATTATAACTGTTTTACCCATTTCTAATTTCCTGTTTGATGCCATCCCTAACTCCACTACTACTGTTAGGTGGCCTGTACACAACTCCCACTAGCGTTTTCTGCCCCTTAGAGTTTCGCAGCTCTACCACATCCTCCAAGCTAATGTCCTTCCTTTCTATTGCATTAATCTCCTCTCTCACCAGCAACGCTACCCCACCTTCCTTGCCTTTCTGTCTATCCCTCCTGAATATTGAATATCCCTGGATGTTCAGCTCCCAGCCTTGGTCCCCCTGGAGCCATGTCTCCGTGATCCCAACTGTAGCATAGTCATTAATAACTACTGCACATTCAACTCGTCCACCTTATTACGAATGCTCCTTGCATTGAGACACAAAGCCTTCAGGCTTGTTTTTACAACACTCTTACTCCTTGTACAATTATGTTGACAAGTGGCCCCTTTTGATTTTTGCCCTGGAAAACCACCACCTCTTATTCTCTGTTTATTATTTTTTTCTTCTTTCCCCCTACATGTTGGGTCTGAGTGCTTCCCTTCTCTGCCTCCTGCCTCAGACCCTGTCTACTGGCTTTCTCTATTTGAGTCCCTCCCCCCAACCGTTCTAGTTTAAAGTCCCCCCGGTAGCCTTTGCAAAATGGCGCTGGAATGATCTGCCACAGAAGGTAGTTGAGGCCAGTTCATTGGCTATATTTAAGAGGGAGTTAGATGTGGCCCTTGTGGATAAAGGGATCAGGAGGTATGGAGAGAAGGCAGGTACAGGATACTGAGTTGGATGATCAGCCATGATCATATTGAATGGCGGTGCAGGCTCGAAGGGCTGAATGGCCTACTCCTGCACCTATTTTCTATGTTTCTATAACTGGAATAACAGTAACATGGTGAACAAGGGGGGTTCTCATTCACACAAGATGAAGACAACAGTAATATTCAACCAACAATGTGCTTTTTTGCTTTCAAAATGAAAGGATTCTCTTCAGTCTTTGTAAATCACTGAAAAGTATAGCGTATTACCACCACCCTATAATCTGGGGAATTCCTTAATACGTCTGCCCATTCTATCTCCGAGCTCTGACAATCCAATGTGGGCACTTCAGATCCAGGTGCAAGGTCCCCTTGACATTACATTGCTAATTTCCCGTTTCCGATTTTATTGGATAAATCAGAAATAAAACACACGAAGTGCAATTTGGAATCTGGTCGCCCCAATACAGGAAAACCCACTCGGTCAGAGGGAGAACGTGCAAACTCCATACAGACAGCACTCGTAGTCGGCATCGAACCTGGGTCTCCGGCTTATTAACACTGGCCGTCTGTACGGAGTTTGTACGTTCTCCCCGTGACCACGTGGGTTTTCTCCGGGTGCTCCGGTTACCCCCCACACTCCAAAGATTTGTAGGTTAATTGGCTTTGGTAAAAATTGGTTAATTGTCCCTATGCAACGGAATGCAGCGGAATTTCGTTTGGAATTGCATATATCGATGTATTTCTAAATGACAATAAAGTTTGTCTGACTTTTGACTTGACTATGTAGCATTGAGCTAGTGGACGGGATGATCGCTGGTCGATGCGGACCAGGTGGGCCGAAGGGCCTGCTTCCATGCTGTATCTGTAACGTCCAAACCAGACACAACACGGGTGCTCATGTTTTTTGGAGCACTCCCTGTATGGACTGTATTTGGATTGCAGAATAATTCTTTGCAAGCTTTGGAGAGCTCTTTTAACAGGCCTCTGCATTAATATTTCAACTTTCTGCATGGATTATTTTTCATGCATGCTCTCTTTCCGCCTCATGCCCCATGTATAGACAGTCAGAGACTATTATGCCAGGATTGAAATGTCCAACACTTCCCTTTATGCCTCATGTCCCATTGATATTCAGTTCAGTTTAAATTATTGTCTCATGCACCGAGGTAGAGAGAACATCTTATGTTGCGCACTAATCAGTCAGCAGAAAGACTATACACGATAACAAAGACTATACAGACCAAACCACCCACAGTGTACAGATTTCGTTCCCTCCGACTCTCCCTCCCCCATCCCTCTTTCCGATATTTCCTCTTCCTCTCCCTCTTGGGGATGATCAGCCATGATCACATTGAATGGCGGTGCTGCCTCGAAGGGCCGAATGGCCTACTCCTGCACCTATTGTTCTCTCTCTCTCTCTCTCTTTTTTTTTCCTTTTTTCAAAAACTTTATTCGACACAGTCATATGATACATCAAAACATAATCAGAAATTACACTATAACAAATAATCATTGTAGTACAACAGTGCATTTATTACTCTCAACCCCAGCACGCACGGAAGGCCTCCAGAGTCTCCGTGGACACCGCATGTTCTCTCTCTCTCTCTCTTTTTTTTTTCCAATTTCCAGGAACTTTATTCAGCAAAATGCATAATACAGCCCATCAAAACCAATTTCAAAGGTTACAATAGATCAAGCAATCATTATAGTACAATGGTACAGTCATTATTTACAATACTCACAAGCCCACATGGCGACCAGCGTTCACTGAAGGCCTCCACAGACCCAGTGGGCATCGCGTGTTCCTCTCTCTCTCTCTTTTTTATTTTTTTTATTTTTAATTCCTCCATGGATTTATTCCGTCATGCAACAATGATCTCCTCCAGTCCTGTGCTCCCTCCTCAAACTATCCTTTATTTCACTGAAATTCAGGCCAGCCTTTGTCTCACCAATAATAACATTTGCTCATTGCTTTGGAATTTCTTTCTAATGCTCTTCAATCTCTCTCTCTCTCTCTCTCTTTCTCTCTCTCTCCCTCTTTCTCTCTCTCCCTCTTTCTCTCTCTCCCTCTTTCTCTCTCTCCCTCTTTCTCTCTCTCCCTCTCTCTCTCTCTCTCTCTCTCACAGGATCTTGTCAGATTTGCCAGCCATTTTCTCAATAAGTTGTTCCATTTAAAAAGATTAATGCACGTGGGTACTCAGGTCCTTGCACATACTCTCAAGCTGTCTCTTCTTATCCTTTCTGCCAATTCAGCACTTCAAACCTCTCTGTGCTAAATTTCATCTGCCAGTTCTCTGCCCATTCAGCCAACTCAATACTGCCTTCCCTGCAAACGCACTTCCAAAAGCCGGCTGAGACTTGACTTCAAATCGATGTCTTCAATGTGCCATTCAAGGTTCTGAATAAGCTGGTGTCGGAAGGAACTGCAGATGCTGGTTTACACTGAAGCAATTTGAGTGTGGCCTCCCTCCGACGGTGGAGGAGGCCCAGGACAGAAATGACGGTATGAGAATATCAGATTAAGAATAAGGGGTCGGCCTTTTAGGACTGAGATGAGAAAATACTTTTTCACCCGTAGAGTTGTGAATCTGTGGAATTCTCTGCCAGTGGCCTACTCCTGCACCTATTGTCTGGTGTCTATTGTCCCCCCCCTATGTTTTGAGTGGTGGGGGACAAACCCCCCCCTATGTTTTCTTATATGTCGAAACGTAACTCAGGCACAGTCTCTGGCCCCTTTACCCCCCTACGTGCTCGCACCCACCACGGAAGGAAGCTCGTGCTACACTCTTCCCAATTAAGCCAGTGCTAACCGTAATTGCCGTATCATGCGTACATAAGTACGGGTACATCAGCGGTCTCCAAACTATGGCCCGTGGGCCACATCCGGCCCACCATGAGTTTTTATCCGGCCCGCAGCATGCTGAGCGCAGGACGCCGTGTGTGTCAGTTAGGCGTCGAGTCGATTCGAGTCGGGGAGCGCGGCGGCCCGGAGCTACTCGTAGTGTTACCGGGTAGGTCCCTCGAATTGTCAGAGCCGAGACATCACAGGGCTGCCGTGAAGAGGTGCGATGGGGGTGGGGAGCGGTGTCCGGCGAGGGGCGGCAGCGGTCAGAATGGGCCGGCGGCGATTCTAACATGCGATTGTTCCTCTCTGCCCTCTCTCTCTCTCTCTCTCTCTCTCTCTCGCCCCTTTCTCTTCCCCCCCTCTCTCGCTCCCTCTCTCCCTCAACCTCTCTCTCTCCCCTCTATGCCGTCTCTCTTTGTGTCCCCACCCCCCATGTTTTAAAAGCAATTTCCACCCATGGAATCATGTAATGCAAAAATTGTGACCAACAAGGACCCTTATAAAAGGAGACACAAGAGACTGACACCATTTGGTCAAGTTAAAGTCAAAAGTCAAAGTCAAAAGAGTTTATTGTCATGTGTCCCTGACAGGACAATGAAAATCTTTCTTTGCATAGCACAACAGAACATAGTAGACATTGACTACAATTCTATACATAAATACACACATGAATTAATAAATTAATAAAGTGCAAATAACAGAGGGAGGGATATTAATGTTCAGAGTTCCGAGCCAGGTTTAATAGCCTGATGGCTGTGGGGAAGTAGCTATTCCTAAACCGGGTTGTTGCAGTCTTCAGGCTCCTGTACCTTCTACCCGAAGGTAGCAGGGAGATGAGTGTGTGGCCAGGGTGGTGTGGGTCCTTGATGATGCTGCCAGCCTTTTTGAGGCAGCGACTGTGATAAATCCCCTCGATGGAAGGAAGGTCAGAGCCGATGATGGACTGGGCAGTGTTTACTACTTTTTGTAGTCTTTTCCTCTCCAGGGCGCTCAAGTTGCCGAACCAAGCCACGATGCAACCAGTCAGCAAGCTCTCTACTGTGCACCTGTAGAAGTTAGAGAGAGTCCTCCTTGACAGACCAACTCTGTCAGTCGATCGATCTCCCTCCCTCCCATACTCAGACTCATTGTCATCTGCAATTTTTCCAACAATGGTGGTGCGGTCGGTGAATTTGAAGATGGAGTTCGCACTGTGTCCGACTACACAGTCGTGAGTGTTGAATGAGTGGAGCAGGGGGCTGAGCAAGCAGCCTTGAGGTGCTCCTATACTGATGGTTAGCAAGGAAGAAGTGTTATATAGAAATTCCCCCTCATGTTACCCCTAAACTTCTGTCCCTTAATTCTCATGTCATGCCCTCTTGTTTGAATCTTCCCTACCTTCAATGGGAAAAGCTTATCCACGTCAACTCTGTCTATCCCTTTCATCATTTTAAAGACCTTAATCAAGTCCCCCCTTAACCTTCTGCGCTCCAAAGAATAAAGACCTAACTTGTTCAACCTTTCTCTGTAACTTAGTTGCTGGAACCCAGGCAACATTCTAGTAAATCTCCTCTGTACTCTCTCTATTTTGTTGACATCCTTCCTATAATTAGGCAACCAAAATTGTACACCATACTCCAGAATTGGTCTCATCAATGCCTTGTACAATTTTAACATTACTTCCCTACTCCTTTATTCAATGCTCTGATTTATAAAGGCCAGCACACCAAAAGCTTTCTTTACCACCCTATCTACATGCGATTCCACCTTCAGGGAACTATGCATAGTTATTCCTAGATCCCTCTGTTCCACAGCATTCCTCAATTCCCTACCATTTACCATGTACGTCCTATTTTGATTTGTCCTGCCAAGATGTAGCACCTCACACTTATCAGCATTAAACTCCATCTGCCATCTTTCAGCCCACTCTTCCAAATGGCCCAAATCTCTCTGAAGACTTTGAAAATCTACTTAATTATCCACAGCACCACCTATCTTAGTATCATCTGCATACTTACTTATCCAATTTTCCACCCCATCATCTAGATCATTGAAGTACATGACAAACAACAGTGGACCCAACACAGATCCCTGAGGCACCCCACTGGTCACCGGCTTCCAACCTGACAAACAGCCATCCACCATTACTCTCTGGCATCTCCCATTCAGCCACTGTTGAATCCATCTTGCTACTCCGCCATTAACACCCAAAGATTGAACCTTCTTAACCAACCTTCCATGGGGAACCTTGTCAAAGGCCTTACTGAAATCCATATAGACAACATCCACTGCTTTACCCTCATCAATTTCCCTAGTAACCCCTTCAAAAAAATTCAAGAAGGTTTGTCAAACATGACCTTCCAGGCACAAATCCATGTTGACTGTTCCTGATCAGACCCTGTTTATCCAGATGCTTATATATATTATCTCTAAGTATCCTTTACATTAATTTGCCCACCACTGACGTCAAACTAACAGGTCTATGATTGCTAGGTTTATTCTTTGAACCCTTTTTAAACAATGGAACAACATGCGCAGTACGCCAATCCTCCGGCACTATTTCCGTTTCTAATGACATTTGAAATATTTCTGTCACAGCCCCTGCTATTTCTACACTAACTTGCCTCAATGTTTTAGGGAATATCCTGTCTGGACCTGGAGACTTATCCACTTTTATATTTTTCAAAAGTGTCAGTACTTCCTCCTCTTTGAATCTCATAGTTTCCATAGCTACTCTACTTTTTTCCATTATCTCACAGAGTTCAATATCCTTCTCCTTGGTGAATACCGAAGAAAATAAATTGTTCAATATCTCCCCCATCTCTTTTGGCTCTGCAGATAGCTGTCCATTCTGGCTCTCTAATGGTCCAATTTTATCCCTTGTTAACCTTTTGCTATTAATATAGCTGTAGAAACCCTTTGGATTTACTTTCACCTTTCTTGCCAAAGCAACCTCATATCTTCTTTTAGCTTTTCTTATTTCTTTCTTAAGATTCTTTTTACATTCATCTAGCACCTCAATTACTCCATACCTCCTACAATTACTGTAGATATCTCTCTTTTTTCGAACCAAATGTCCAATTTCCCTTGAAAACCATGGCTCTTTCCGATTTTTACTATTTCCTTTCAACCGAACAGGGACATAAAGATTCTGTACTCTTACAATTTCCCCTTTAAATGGCCTCCATTTCTCTTCTACATCCTTCCCATAAAACAAAATGTCCCAATCCACTCCTTTTAAATCATTACGCATTCCCTCAAAGTTAGCCTTTCTCCAATCAAAAATCTCAACCCTAGGTCCAGTTCTGACTCTCTCCATAATTATATTGAAACTAATGGTATTGTGATCACTGGTCCCGAAATGCTCACCAACGCATTCCTCCGTCACCTGACCTGCCTCATTTCCTAACAGGAGGTCCAGCACTGCCCCTTCTCTGGTCGATACCTCTATGTATTGCTGCAAAAAACTATCCTGCACACATTTAACAAACTCCAAACCATCCAGCCCATTTACAGAATGTGTTTCCCAGTCTATTTTTGGAAAGTTGAAATCTCCCACAATCACTACCTTGTGCTTACTACTAATATCTGCTATCTCCTTACATATTAGCTCTTCCAATTCTCGCTCCCCATTTGGCGGTCTATAATACACCCCTAAAAGTGCTGCTACACCGTTCCCACTTCTCAGTTCCACCCAAATAGCCTCCCTAGACGAGCCCTCTAATCTATCCTGCCAAAGCACTGCTGTAATATCTTCTCTGACAAGCAATGCAACCCCTCCACCTCTGGTCCCTCCAATTCTATCACACCTGAGGCAACGAAATCCTGGAATATTTAGTTTCCAATCACAGCCCTCTTACAATGCTAGGAGCATTGTAAGAAAGGTGGATGAACTTAGAGCCTGGATTGACACCTGGTAATATTGTGGCGATCAGTGAAACATGAAAAATGAAGAAAAAAAAAAAAATTGTTTTTAAATAATAAATAAAAATAAAGAATAATACAAGCAAACAATTATTATATAATTTAAAAAAATGAAGTCTACATCTTAACAATGAATGGAACAATTTCACATAACAATATCTATACAGACGTGTATACAAATCCCAGAATAGATCTTTTAATCTAATCCTACAACCGGGTATTTATTGAGTTACAATGCTGAGCTCAGCTACCCCTACAAATAGTCAGTGAATGGAGACCATATTTGTTCAAAAAGTTTATATTTGTCCATTAGGACAAACCTGATTCTCTCCAAATGCAACGTCTCCGACATTTCCACATTTTAATTGTGGGGATAATGTTCCCTTAATATTAGGTTACAATCAGGTTCCCTTAATATTAGGTTACAATCAGGTTCTTAGTGTTTTAAACTGTATTTTTGCTTAGACCTGTGTTTTTGGGGAAAGCACTTTGAGCTGCATTCAATTGAATGAAAAATGCTCCACAAATAAAATTATTATTATTATATTGTTATCTGAAGAAAGCAAATGGTATGTTAGCATTCATAGCGAAAGGATTTGAGTATAGGAGCAGGGAGGTTCTACTGCAGTTGTACAGGGTCTTGGTGAGGCCACACCTGGAGTATTGCGTACAGTTCTGGTCTCCAAATCTGAGGAAAGACATCCTTGCCATAGAGGGGGTACAGAGAAGATTCACCAGACTGATTCCTGGGATGTCCGGACTTTCATATGAGGAAAGATTGGATAGACTCGGCTTGTACTCGCTGGAATTTAGAAGATTGAGGGGGGATCTTATAGAAACCTACAAAATTCTTAAGGGGTTGGACAAGCTAGATGCTGGAAGATTGTTCCCGATGTTGGGGGGGTCCAGAACAAGGGGTCACAGACTAAGGATAAGGGGGAATTCCTTTAGGACCGAGATGAGGAAAACATTCTTTACACAGAGAGTGGTGAGTCTCTGGAATTCTCTGCCACAGAAGGTAGTTGAGGCCAGTTCATTGGCTATATTTAAGAGGGCGTTAGATGTGGAACTTGTGGCTAAAGGGATCAGGGGGTATGGAGAGAAGGCAGGTACGGGATACTGAGTTGGATGATCAGCCATGATCACATTGAATGGCGGTGCAGGCTCGAAGGGCCGAATGGCCTACTCCTGCACCTATTTTTCTATGTTTCTATGTTTCTATCTATCTTCCCCTCTTAACCCCATTCTCCTGCCATCACCCCATAACACCTGACACCCGTACTAACCAAGAATCTATCTAGCTCTGCCTTAACAATATGCATTGACTTTGCCTCCACAGCCTTCTGTGGCAAAGAATTCCATAGATTCACCAACCTACGACTAAAGAAGTTCCTCCTCATCTACTACCTAAACGAATGTCCTTTTATTCTGAGGCTGTGACCTCTGGTCCTAGACTCTCCCACTAGTGGAAACATCCTCTCCACATCCACTCTTTAGGTGAAAATGTCACCCCTCAGATTCCTATTAAATCTTTCCCCTTTCAGCTTAAACCTATGTCCTCTGGTTCTCGATTCCCCTGCTCTGGACAAGAGACTCTACGCATCTACCCAATCTATTCCTCTCATAATCTCACATACTGTTACGAGTATATTTGTTTTTATTTCAGATTGCTCTGTGGAGTTGAGAAGGATGAGAGGGGTTCTCATTGAAACATATAAGATTGTTCAGGGCTTGGACACGCTAGAGGCAGGAAATATGTTCCCGATGTTGGGGGAGTCCAGAACCAGGGGCCACTGTTTAATAATAAGGAGTAAGCCATTTAGAACGGAGACGAGGAAACACTTTTTCTCACAGAGAGTTGTGAGTGTGTGGATTTCTCTACCTCAGAGGGCGGTGGAGGCAGGTTCTCTGGATGCGTTCAAGAGAGAGCTAGATAGGGCTCTTAAAAATAGCGGAGTCATGGGGATATGGGGAGAAGGCAGGAACGGGGTACTGATTGGGGATGATCAGCCATGATCTCATTGAATGGCGGTTCTGGCTCCAATGGCCTACTCCTGCACCTATTGTCTATTGTCTCTCCGCTCCATCCGCCCGCCTGTCCACGATGGGATTCAGAGCCAACAGCCGTTCTGCCCCTTGCCTCTGGAACTCTCTCCCACTATCCATCCGTACCATAGAGTGTGTCCCCACCTTTAACACCTCCCTCAAAACTCACCTAATCACACTGGCCTATCCCACGTTACTCCGCTTTCTATCAAATTCATGGATATGTTGTTTTTGTTTCATTTTATTTCTAGATTCGTAATTTGCTTCTTTTTAACAGTCAGGTGTCCTTGAGTGTTCTGAAAGGCGCCAATAAATAATATGTATTATTATTATTATTATTATTTCCAGCAGTTGCAGGTTTGCATTATAGTCGCCTGGATTATCGCAGCAATGTCATTTTTCTTTTAAGTCCAAAACATGGCCCTTAAAAAGGTCGTTTTTCACTGACAATTGGTGACTTATTATGACAGCAAGAAGCTGTTTGGTAACATTGAATCTGAGCCAGCTCCCTGCAGGTCTGTGCCAACACTTCTGGTGGCGCAAAGGTAGAGTTGCTGCCTAATGCCCCTGTCCCACTTAGGAAACCTGAACGGAAACCTCCGGAGACTTTGCGCCCCACCCAAGGTTTCCGTGCGGTTCCCAGAGGTTCCCGGAGGTTTTTGTCCTCCGGCAACCACCTTCAGCTAGCATCGCAACCGGCTTCGACTAAAAAATTACCTATTTTTAAAACAGAAACCATTTTCGACCATTAGGGAGACTGACAAAAACCTCCGGGAACCGAACGGAAACCTTGGGTGGGGCGCAAAGTCTCCAGAGGTTTCGGCTCAGGTTTCCTAAGTGGGACAGGGGCATTACCATATAACCATTTAACAATTACAGCACGGAAACAGGCCTTCTCGGCCCTTCCAGTCTGTGCCGACCATTTATTTTCCCCTAGTCCCATCTACCTGCACTCAGACCATACCCCTCCATTCCCTTCCCGTCCCTATACCTATCCACTTTACTTTTAAATGTTAAAATCGATCCTGCCTACACCACTTATGCTGGAAGATCATTCGACACAGCCACCACTCTCTGAGTAAAGAAGTTCCCCCTCATGTTACCCCTAAACTTCTGTCCCTTAATTCTCATGTCATGCCCTCTTGTTTGAATCTTCCCTACCCTCAATGGGAAAAGCTTATCCATGTCAACTCTGTCTATCCCTTTCATCACTTTAAAGACCTCAATCAAGTCCCCCCTTAACCTTCTGCGCTCCAAAGAATAAAGACCTAGGGGACTGTGCACTTTGAAAGAGGAAGTGGAACTTTTTCACACAAAGGGTGGCTGGTGGGTGTATGGAACAAGCTGCTGGAGGAGGAAGTTGAGGCAGGTACCAATGCAACGTTTAAGAAACAATTATTTATTCAACTCTATGACTCGATGAAAATTCCTATCTGCGATAAAAGCCCCTTCTGAGCTTCTGAGTGGAAATTCTCTTTGAACATTAACAATTATGTAACCGAAAAGTAGAGACAATTAAAAATTTTTTTTTAATCTCTTTCTCAGATTGGTTGTTAAAACCACTGTTTTGGTAACGTTAAGGGGCTGTCCCACTTGGGCGACCTAATTGGCAAGTTTGGAAGAGTTGAGGAGAGTTTGAAAAAATGTCATGTTGAAGACCTCCTTGGACTATGTAGAAGACCTCCTTCAACCTACTTCGACAATGTTGAAGACCAGCTTCTTCTTCTTCTTCTTCTTTCGTGTGGCGTGCACGGCCTAAAGTTGTCGGGCAACTTGTTCTATTTGATCTTCCGTTTGTGCACGTCGAGTTGATTGCATTAGTCGAAACAGGGCGGACCACGTGAAGGTTGCAATCTTCCACCCCGAAGACTAACTTCGACTGGCTATGACTGGCTACGACTAACTCCGGGAAAATTGGTTAATTGGCTTGGTATAAATGTAAAATTGTCCCTTGTGTGTGTGTGTAGGGTAGTGTTAGTGTGCGCGGGATCGCTGGCCGGCGCGGACTCGGTGGGCCGAAGGGCCTGTTTCCGCGCTGTATCTCTAAACTACACTAAACTGAATTAAACTAAACTCTATTTTAATATGGAGAGAGAGCTGTCGCTTCATTGCTGAAGGTCAGATATCTTTGTAAGATCAACTTAATTGCCCCAGGGTATGTTTTTTTATATTGGCTTGTGATTGTTTTAGAAAAAAAATAAATTAACTAATTTTTGTAATAATATTCATTATAACAGATCTGCAATCTAGATTTAAAAATATTTTCTAATTTACAACAAAATCATATTCTGGATATGAATAAAATCTAATATTCGATTGGATTAGTCAGTTATTTTGCTAAGCTAATAATCATAAAATTATTGCATTTCATTAAGTTTGTTTCTGTATTCATTGGCCTGTGGCTATGTTTGTCACTGGTTCTATTTATCTTAAGTGAGTTGGTTTCGGGCATAAATCAAATTATGCCCGAGGACATATTATACTCATCAAGAAACATTTTGAATATTTTAATGGCCATTGCATTATTATTTTTTGAACTTGCAGTTTTCTGGGCTCATTAACGAATCCAACAACTTCAGTCTAACTTGCTTTCTCTTCTTGTATCAATTAGAGTTTGCTTTAGACTTTAAAGATACAGTGCGTGAACAGGCCCTTCGGCCCGTCGTGTCCGCGCCGACCAGCGATCACCCCGCACACTAGCACTATCCCACGCACACTGGGGACAATGTACAATTGGCAGAAGCCAGTCCACCCGCAAGCCTGCATGTCTTTGGAGTGTGGGAAGAAACCGGAGCACCCGGAGAAAACTCACCCGGTCACAGGGAGAACGTACAAATTCCGCAAAGGCAGTACCCCTGGTGAGGATCAGATGGACTAGCACCCGTAGTAGGGATTGAACCCGGGTCTCTGGTGCTGTGGGGCAGCAACTCAACCACTGCACCACTGTGCCACCCCTAAAGACTCTACTGAGTTCCGCCCATTTCCACTCTAGATCATTTATTTGTAACATTCGTAACAGTTTAAGAATAAGGGGTAAGCCATTTAGAACGGAGACGAGGAAACACTTTGGAATTCTGTGGAATTCTGGAATGGTGAGTCTGTGGAATTCTCTGCCTCAGAGGGCGGTGGATGTTCTGCTCTGATGGATGCTCTGGATGCTTTCAAGAGAGAGCTAGATAGGGCTCTTAAAAATAGCGGAGTTAGGCGATATGGTGAGAAGGCAGGAACGGGGTACTGGTTGGGGATGATCAGCCATGATCACATTGAATGGCGGTGCTGGCTCGAAGGGCCGAATGGCCTCCTCCTGCACCTATTGTCTATTGTCTATTGTTTATTGTCTATCTCTAAACTAAACTTCTCACCATAGCAACCTAGGCTTTCGCATGTTAGCAGTACCCACTTTATCCCTTCAATTCATCTCCCACTTTTAAAATTACTTCTTTTCTCTCGTGTGTAGGAAGGAGCTGCAGAGGCTGGTTTGAACCGAAGATAGGCACAAAAAGCCGGAGTAACTCAGCGGGACAGGCAGCATCTCTGGAGAGAAGGAACGGGCGATGTTTCGGGTCGAGACCCTCCTTCATTGTTCTCTCCAGAGATGCTGCCTGCCCCGCTGAGTTACTCCAGCTTTTTGTGTCTATCTTGCCCAGTTCTGATGAAGATGTCTTCAGCCAGAAAATTAGCATTGTTTCTAATACAGAACAACACAAGAACAGGCCCATTGGCCCACAATGCTGAACATGAGACCAAATTGAACTGATCTCATCTGCCTGTGCTTAATCTATGTCTCTCCATTCCTTGCATATCCATGTGCTTCTCTGACAGCCATTCAAATGTCTCTATCATGTCTGCCTCCACAACCTTCCTGGCAGTATGTTCCACCGACTCACCTCTTTCTGTCTAAAAAAAACTTGCCCTAAGGCTATAGAGTCATGGAAACAGGCCCTTCGGCCTACACTAACCAACATATCTCCACCTATCATTAGAGCCATAGATCGGGTAGAGTGTATAAAATCATGAGATGAATAGATCGGGTAGATGCTTAGAGTCTCTTGCCCAGAGTAGTGGAATCGAGGACCAGAGGACATAGGTTTAAGGTGAAGGGGAAAAGATTTAATGGGAATCTGAGGGGTAACTTTTTCACACAAAGGGTGGTAGGTGGATGGAACTAGTTGCCAGAGGAGGTAATTGAGGCTGGGACTATCGCAATGTTTAAGAAACAGTTAGACAGGTACACGGATAGGACAGGTTTGAAGGGATCTGGACAAAGGAGGTGGGACTAGTGTAGCTGGGACATGTTGGCCGGTGCGGGCAAGTTGGGCCAAGGGGCTTGTTTTCAAGGGTTACACAAAAAGCTGGAGAAACTCAGCGGGTGCAGCAGCATCTAAGGAGCGAAGGAGATAGGCGACGTTTCGGGTCGAGTCTGAAGAAGGGTCTCGACCCGAAACGTCGCCTATCTCCTTCGCTCCTTAGATGCTGCTGCATCCGCTGAGTTTCTCCAGCTTTTTGTGTAACCCTCGATTCTCCAGCATCTGCAGTTCCTTCTTTAACACGGACTTGTTTTCAAGCTGTGTGACTCTAGGACTCTATCTACATTAAATCATCATCTAATCCATCAATCTCCACTTTAAAAATATCCATTGACTGGGCTTCCACATCTTCTGTGGCAATGAATTCCACAGATTCACCACCCTCTGACTAAAGAAATTCTTATTTCTAAAGGTACGTCCTTTAATTCTGAGGCTATGGCCTCTGTTCCTAGACTCTCCCACGAGGGGAAACATCCTCTCCACATCCACTCTATCCAGGCCTTTAACTATTCGATGTTTCAATGAGGTCCCCCCCTCATCCTTTTAAACTCCAGCGAGTGCAGGCCCAGTGCGGCCAAACGTCCATCGTATGTTTAGGCCATTTTGTTGTGGGAAAGATGCCATTACGCTGCAAAGAGTGCAGAGAAGATTTACGAGGATGTTGCCAGAACTTGAGCAATTGATTGACAGGGACAGGTTGGGCTGGCTGGGACTTTAGTTTTTGGAATTAGGATTCTGTTGTCCTTGGCCAAACACATTGAAGCTACAGCCACAAAGGCACACTAATGTCTGGACTTTATTAGGCTTATAGAGAAACAGTGCGGAAACAGGCCCTTTGGCCCACTGAGTCCGCGCCGACCATCGATCCCCGCACATTAACATTATCCTACACACACTAGGTAAAATAATTGACACATACAGCAAGGCAATGAAACTACAAACTGGTACGTCTTTGGAGTGTGGGAGAAAACCAAAGATCTCGGGGGAAAAGCCACGCAGGTCACGGGGAGAACGTACACAGTCCGTACAGACAGCACCCGTAGATGGGATCGAACCCAGGTCTCCGTTGCTGTAAGCGCTGTAAGGCAGCAACTCTTCTGTGGTCGCTCTCGAGGGCTTAAGGGCCTGTCCCACTTTCACGACCTAATTCACAACCTTTTTTACCCGTGGACATTTTTCATCATGCTAGAAAAAAACGGCCCGACCTACTTGATGCCACGATCACAATGAATGGCGGTGCTGGCTCGAAGGGCCGAATGGCCGCCTCCTGCACCTATTTTCTATGTTTCTATGCCACGAGCACCTACAACTAGCATCATGACCTACTTATGACCTCCTACGACCTCGTGTCGACCATGCTGCAAGTACGACCATGCGGCAAACTCGGCAGAGGTCGTGAATTAGGTTGTGAAAGTGGGACAGGCCCTTAAGGAAGCACAGTATATCGCCAACAACTCTGACCAACACCCATAGATGCTCTGTGGAAAACTTCCTATCGGATGCATCACAACTTGGTTTGGCAACAGCTCTGCTCAAGACTGCAAGAAACAGCGGAGTTGTGACACACACCCACCCACACACACCCACACACCCACACACCCACACACCCACACACCCACACCCCGAAACGTCACCCATTCCTTTTCTCCAGAGATGCTGCCTGTCCCGCTGAATTACTCCAGCATGTTGTGTCCACCTATACAGACACATATATGTGTGTGTGCGTGCGTGCGTGTGTGTATTTTACTATCGGAAGGAACAGCAGGTTTGTGGGTTTACACGAAGATAGACACAAAATGCTGGAGTAACTCAGCGGGACAGGCAGCATCTCTGGATGGAAGGAATGGCCGACACCCCAGGTCGAGCCTCAGAGTCTGAAGAAGGGTCTCGACCCGAAACGCCACCCATACCTTCCATCCAGAGATGCTGAGTCACTCCAGCATTTGTAATGCTGTATTTGTAATAAGGTTAGCTATGAAAAAACTGCAGAGTAAATTGACATAAAATGTTGGAGTAACCCAGTAAATGAACATGGACATTTATAACTAAACTAAAAGCTATTTTAATATGGAGAGAGAGCTGTTGCTTCATTCCTGAAGGTCAGGTATCTTTGTAAGATCAACTTAATTGCCCCTGGGTATGTTTTTTATATTGGCTAGTGATTGTTGTGGAAAAAATAAATTAACTAGTGAAGACCAGGCTTGTGTTCACTGGAGTTTAGAAGGAGTAGAGAGGTTCTTCTGCAGTTGTATAGGGCTCTGGTGAGACCACATCTGGAATATTGCATACAGTTTTGGTCTCCTAATTTGAGGAAGGACATCCTTGTGATTGATTCAGTGCAGCGTAGGTTCACGAGATTGATCCCTGGGATGGCGGGACTGTCATATGGGGAAAGATTGAAAAAACTAGGCTTGTATTCACTGGAGTTTAGAAGGATGAGGGGGAGTCTTATAGAAACATATAAAATTATCAAAGGACTGGACAAGCTAGATACAGGAAAAATGTTGGGCGAGTCCAGAAACAGGGGCCACAGTCTTAGAATAAAGGGGAGGCCATTTAAGACTGAGGTGAGAAAAAACGTTTTCACCCAGAGAGTTGTGGAATTTGTGGAATTCCCTGCCACAGAGGGCAGTGGAGGCCAAATCACTGGATGGATTTAAGAGAGTGTTAGATAGAGCTCTAGGGGCTAGTGGAGTCAAGGGATATGGGGAGAAGGCATGCACGGGTTATTAATTGGGGACGATCAGCCATGATCACAATGAATGGCGGTGCTGGCTCGAAGGGCCAAATGGCCTCCTCCTGCACCTATTTTCTATGTTTCTATGTAACTACGTTTTGTAATAATATTCATGATTGAATGATGGAGCTGCTGCCTCACAACGCCGGAGACCCGGGTTCGATCCTCACTACGGGTGCTGTCTGTACGGAGTTTGTACGTTTTCCCTGTGACCCGCGTGGGTTTGCTCCGGAAGCTCCGGTTTTCTCCCACAGTCCAAAGACGTACAGGTTTGTAGGTTAATCATCTTCGGTAAAATAATACATTGTCCCCCCCCCCGTGTTAATGTGCAGTGCTAATGTACGGGAGGTAATCGCAGGTCGGAGCGGGCTTGGTTGGCCGAAACCCCCTGTTTTGCCGCTCTAGTATATCTAAAGACTAAAGTAGAGTATAACATTTCTTCCAGGAAGCAGAGGTTTACATTTCCTGCACTTTTGCAAAAAATGCACACAATCCCACGCACGTGTACACACTGAAATTCCTTCCAGACAACAATTAACCAAAAGTATTTAAGTCTGCCTCCTTTCTTGTAACTGAATTTTACTTGGAAAATAGACACAAATGTTGTAATTCTATGTGGTTTAAAACATGAAGTTTAGTCTAGGCATAAGTTCAGGGGCGACCGCGCTTTTGCGGTTGCAGCACCTGGACTATGGAACAGCACCCCTCTTCCCATCAGAACTACCCCCTCCATCGACTCTCAAGTCGAGACTTAAAACTTATTTCTACTCTCAAGCCTTTCTTGAGGTCCTCTGAGGGAGCGCTGTATGTATTTTTACGTATGTGTTGTCGATCTATGTACCACTGTTTGCAGCAAGTTAGTACCTGCACCAGTGTAAAGCACTTTGGTCAACGAGAGTTGTTTTTAAAAGTGCTATAGAAATAAAATAAAATTGACATGACTTGACCAGTTCACTTGCAATGAACAGTAATTATTTATGTAAAAACAAAGAACTGCATAACCATATAACAATTACTGGCCGGAAACAGGCCTTCTCGGCCCTTCCAGTCCGTGTCGATCATTTATTTTCCCCTAGACCCATCTACCTGCACTCAGACCATACCCCTCCATTCCCTTCCTGTCCATATACCTATCCAGGGTTACACAAAAAGCTGGAGAAACTCAGCGGCTGCAGCAGCATCTAAGGAGCGAAGGAGATGGGCGACGTTTCGGGTCGAGACCCTTCTTCGGATATACCTATCCACTTTACTTTTAAATGTTAAAATCGATCCTGCCTCCACCACTTCTGCTGGAAGATCATTCCACACAGCCACCACTCCCTGAGTAAAGAAGTTCCCCCTCATGTTACCCCTAAACTTCTGTCCCTTAATTCTCATGTCATGCCCTCTTGTTTGAATCTTCCCTACCCTCAATGGGAAAAGCTTATCCACGTCAACTCTGTCTATCCCTTTCATCATTTTAAAGACCTCAATCAAGTCCCCCCCTCAACCTTCTGCGCTCCAAAGAATAAAGACCTAACTTGTTCAACCTTTCTCTGTAACTTACTTGCTGGAACCCAGGCAACATTCTAGTAAATCTCCTCTGTACTCTCTCTATTTTGTTGACATAGATAACTGCAGATGCTGGTGAATACCGAAAAGGACAGGCAGCATCACTGGAGAACATGCATAGGTAACATTTCGGGTTGAGTCCCCCCTTCAGACTGAGGGGGAGAGGGGGCGGGGCAGAGTGGGATGTAAAGTAAGCGGTGGGTGGGGGGGTGGGGGGCGGATGGTGAGCTGGAAGCTGGAAGAGGGTCTCCAATTAGTATCCTTCGCTGTCTTCAAATTTTCCGACCACTTCTGTTCCATTGTGGAGAAATATGTAATAATAAACATTATGCCTTTGGCCCTGTTAAGATTATTTGGACACCTTACAGGTCATAAAATCACAATACATTATCAATATTAAAATCTAGTTGATAAAAAACAAAAAAAATAGGTATAGAAGTGTGAAAACGCACACCAGATTCACGGACAGTTTCTTCCCAACTGATATCAGGCAGATTAGGAAAGGGGGAGATGCAATGAGACCTGGGTGTCATGGTACACCAGTCATTGAAAGTAGGCATGCAGGTGCAGCAGGCAGTGAAGAAAGCAAATGGTATGTTAGCATTCATAGCGAAAGGATTTGAGTATAGGAGCAGGGAGGTTCTACTGCAGTTGTACAGGGTTTTGGTGAGGCCACACCTGGAGTATTGCGTACAGTTTTGGTCTCCAAATCTGAGGAAAGACATCCTTGCCATAGAGGGGGTACAGAGAAGATTCACCAGACTGATTCCTGGGATGTCAGGACTTTCATATGAGGAAAGATTGGATAGACTCGGCTTGTACTCGCTGGAATTTAGAAGATTGAGGGGGGATCTTATAGAAACTTACAAAATTCTTAAGGGGTTGGACAAGCTAGATGCTGGAAGATTGTTCCCGATGTTGGGGGAGTCCAGAACAAGGGGTCACAGTCTAAGGATAAGGGGGAATTCCTTTAGGACCGAAATGAGGAAAACATTCTTTACACAGAGAGTGGTGAGTCTCTGGAATTCTCTGCCACAGAAGGTGGTTGAGGCCAGTTCATTGGCTATATTTAAGAGGGCGTTAGATGTGGCACTTGTGGCTAAAGGGATCAGGGGGTATGGAGAGAAGGCAGGTACGGGATACTGAGTTGGATGATCAGCCATGATCACATTGAATGGCGGTGCAGGCTCGAAGGGCCGAATGGCCTACTCCTGCACCTATTTTCTATGTTTCTATGTAACTGAACCATCCTATCAACAACTAGAGCAGTCCTGAGCTACTATCTATCTCATTGGAGACCCACGGACTATCTTTAATTTGGACTTTATTGGACTATATCCTGCACTAAATGTTATTCCCTTTATCATGTATCATACAGTCTTTCTGCTTGTTAGCACGCAGTAAAAACCTTTTGTTGCAACTCGGAACACGTGACAATAAACTAAACTAAACTAGCTATAATAGAAAGCAATCAAGACATTAGTGGGCTAGGTGTGGAGGAGGCAGGAGTGCATCAGAGGTAGGGTCAATTGGCAATAGGATTCAACTGCAGGTAGGCAGACACAAAATGCCGGAGTAACTCTGCGAGACAGGCAGCATCTCTGGAGAGAAGGAATGGGTGACGTTTCGGGTCGAGACCCTTCTTCAGACTGAGAGTCCGGGGAGAGGGCAATTAGAGGTATGGATGGGGAAGGTGTGAAAATGACAGATCAAAGCAGAGGTCGAACAGGGAAATGTAGAATGGTTCATTGTTGGCTGAGGGGAAGGTGACAACGAGGGATCCAATCAGTAAAATTAATCAGAACAGTGAAGCTAGTCGGAGAACTCGAATGGGGGAGGAACGGAGAGAGAGAGGGAAAGCAAAGGTTACTTGAAGTTATGGAAGTCAATGTTCATACCGCTGGGGTATAGGCTACCCAAGCGAAATACGAGGTGCTGATCCTCCAATTAGCGCTGGGCCTCACTCTGACAATGGAGGAGGCCCAGGACAGAAAGGTCAGTGTGGGAATGGGAGAGGGGAGTTCTTATGATCAAAGGGATCTATAGCAGGCACTGCCTCAAAAAGGCAACCAGCATCATCAAAGACCTACACCACCCTGGACACTCTCTCATTTCACTCCAGGAATGGGAGGGGGAGTTAAAGTGTTTGCCAGAAGATAGGCACAAAATGCTGGAGTAACTCAGCGGGACAAGCAGCATCTCTGGAGAGAAGGAATGGGTGGCGTTTCGAGTCAAGATCCTTCATCAGACTGGTGAGGGATAAGGGAAATGAGAGATATAGACGGTGATGTGGAGAGATAAAGAACAATGAATGAAAGATATGCAAAAAAAGTAACGATGATAAAGGAAACAGGCCATTGTAAGCTGTTTGTAAGGTGAAAACCAGTAGCTAGTGCAACTTGGGTGGGGGAGGGATAGAGAGGGAGAGAGAAAGGGAATGCCGGGGCTACCTGAAGTGAGAGAAATCAATATTCATGCCACTGGGCTGTAAGCTGCCCAAGCGAAATATGAGATGCTGTTCCTCCAATTTGCATTTAGCCTCAGTCTAACAATGGAGGAGGCCTAGGACAGAATGGTATGTGTAGGAATGGGAAGGAGAGTTAAAGTATCCAGCAACCGGGAGATCGGGTAGGTCCAGGCGGGCTGAGCGAAGGTGTTCCGCGAAACGACCGCCCAGTCTGCGTTTGGTCTCGCCGATGTATAAGAGTCCACATCCTGAACGATGGATACAGTAGATGAGGTTGGAGGAGGTGCAAGTGAAACTCTGCCTAACCTGAAAGGCCAGTCGGGGTCCCTGGATAGAGTCGAGGGGGGGGAAGGTCTAGTGACAGGTGCTGCATCTTCTGCGGTTGCGGGGGGGAAGGCCGGGAGACCGCGGAGGCCGAGGCGGTCTGAGCGAAGGGTGTTCAGCGAAACGGCGCAGGTACTTGCGTTTGAATGAAACCCCATCATTTGACGAGACGCTGCTTTCTTCCAATCTTCGCAACTTCCCCGCGAGCTCGATGCCAAAAATCTCATTAACATCGGAAACGGTGGCTGGGGAGTGACATGCCCCCTTTTTGTAGCACAGCCTTCTAGAGGCCATTTGTCATGTTCTAACTGGAGTAATTGGATCTTAGGTACAGGCTAATGGGATAATTAGGCAAACAAGATAAATCTGGCATCGTTTATAAAACCCTCTGCTTGGTGTCTGGAAGCAGCATGTTTGGCAGCTTGCGTTCAACTTAATATTTAATTTGCATGGGAGGCAATGTGAGTAGCGAGTCGATGCAGCTGCAGGTGATGTTATCTTTCCGCTGGATGCTCGCAGTAGTTTGCTCAGAGTAGCTGCAAGTTATGGAGTGATACAGTATGGAAACAGGCCCTTCGGCCCAGCTTGTCCACACCGGCCAACTTTTCCCAATAGACAATAGGTGCAGGAGTAGGCCTTTCGACCCTTCGAGCCAGCACCACCATTCAATGTGATCGTGGCTGATCATCCCCAATCAGTACCCCGTTCCTGCCTTCTGCCCATATCCCCAGACTCTGCTATTTTTAAGAGCCCTATCAAGCTCTCTCTTGGAAGCATCCAGAGTCCAAGTTACACCAGTTCCACCTGCCTGCGCTTGGTCCATATCCCTCCAAACCTATCCTATCCATGCACCTGTCTAACTGAATCTTAAACATTGGGTTAGTCCCAGCCTCAACTACCTCCTCTGGCATCTTGTTCCATACACCCACACCCCACTGTGTGAAAACGTTTCCCCTCAGATTCCTAGTAAATCTTTTCCCCTTCACCTTGAAACAACCTGAGTATTGTGTGCAGTTTTGGTCGCCAAATTTGAGGAAGGACATTCTTGTTATTGAGGGAGTGCAGCATAGGTTCACAAGGTTAATTCCCGGGATGGCGGGACTGTCATATGCTGAGAGAATGGAGCAGCTGGGCTTGTATACTCTGGAATTTAGAAGGATGAGAGGGAATCTTATTGAAACATATAAGATTGCTATGGGTTTGGACACGCTAGAGGCAGGAGACATGTTCCTGATGTCGGGGGAGTCCAGGACCAGGGGCCACAGTTTAAGAATAAGGGGTAAGCCATTTAGAACAGAGATGAGGAAACACTTTTTCACACAGAGAGTGGTGAGTCTGTGGAATTCTCTGCCTCAGAAGGCGGTGGAGGCCGGTTCTCTGGATACTTTCAAGAGAGAGCTAGATAGGGCACTTAAAAATAGTGGAGTCAGGGGATATGGGGCCAAGGCAGGAACGGGGTACTGATTGGGGATGATCAGCATGAATGGCGGTGCTGGCTCGAATGGCCTACTCCTGCACCTGATTCCCCTAGTCTGGGCAAGAGATTGTGTGCATCTACCCGATCTATTCCTCTCAGTAAGAATTCCATTGTTCTATCTGGGACATATGGCAATAAAACGCTCTTGACAAAGCCACAAGAGATAAGAGAAGAATTAGTCCATTTAGCCCATTAAGTCTACTTTGCCATTTAATCTTGGCTGATCTAACTCCACCTCATAACCCCATTCTCCTTACTTCTCCCCATAACCCCTGACACCCGAACTAATCAAGAATCTATCTATCTCTGCATGAGAAATATCCACTGACTTGGCCTCCACAGCCTTCTGTGGCGACAAATTTCACAGAGTCACCACCCTCTTGACATGGGTTTCCTCCGAGATCTTCGGTTTCCTCCCACACTCCAAGGACGCCCAGGTTTGTAGGTTAATTGCCTTGGTATAAATGTAAATCATCCCTAGTGTGCGTACGATAGTGTTAATGTACTGGGTGATCGCTGGTCGGCGTGGACCCGGTGGGCCGAATGGCCTGTTTCTGCGCTGTATCTCTAAACTAAATGATACCCCATATTGCCTTGGTCTGACTACTCTTTGCCCTACTCTCCATATAACAATTACAGCACGGGAACAGGCCTTCTCGGCCCTTCCAGTCTGTGCCGACCATTTATTTTCCCCTAGTCCCATCTACCTTCACTCAGACCATACCCCTCCATTCCCTTCCCGTCCATATACCTATCCACTTTACTTTTAAATGTTAAAATCGATCCTGCCTCCACCACTTCTGCTGGAAGATCATTCCACACAGCCACCACTCTCTGAGTAAAGAAGTTCCCCCTCATGTTACCCCTAAACTTCTGTCCCTTAATTCTCATGTCATGCCCTCTTGTTTGAATCTTCCCTACCCTCAATGGGAAAAGCTTATCCACGTCAACTCTCTCTATATACTTTCATCATTTTAAAGATCTCAATCAAGTCCCCCCTTAACTTTCTGCGCTCCAAAGAATAAAGACCTAACTTGTTCAACCTTTCTCTGTAACTTAGTTACAGATTTCTCTCCTATCCTGATTCACGGCCAACCAACTTGCGACTGATAATGAAGTGTTATAATCTTGAATTATCCAGAGAAAAGCCGGAACATCCCTTAAAGCTACATGTCGAATGTGTACTTTGTGGGACATGGAACTGAGGTCAATGCGAGGGTTCGCGATCAAGGTGAGCTGCTGTTACTTGGGCTGCTGCCAAGGGATAGAGTCATAGAGTCATACGGCATGGAAAAAGGCCCTTTGGCCCAACTAAAATGCAAGTGATAGGAGCATAATGATGCCATTTGGCCCATCAAGTCTACTCTGCCATTCAATCATAGCTGATCTATCTCCACCTCCTAACCCCATTCTCCTGCCTTCTCCCCATAACCCCTGGCACCCGCACTAATCAAGAATCAATCTATCTCTGCCTTACCAAAGATAGACACAAAGTGATGGGTGACGTTTCGGGTCAGTACCTTTTTTAGACTGAAGAAGGGTATCGGCCCTAAACGTTACTCATCCTTTTTCTCCAGATATGCTGCCTGTCGCGCTGAGTTACTCCAGCACTTTGTGTCTATCTCCCAGGGGAGGTAGATGAGGCAGGTACTGTCACAACGTTTAAAAGATATTTGGACAGGTACATCTGCGGCCTTCTACGCCCGCACCTCCAGACTCAGGAACAGCTTCATCCCAGAGCTATAGCGACTCTGAACCGGCCCTGCTGAGTGCCCCCCCCCCCCCCCCCCAATGGACTGTCTCCCTCGGATGGCCACGTCGCACAGACACATCTGCACTTTAGTCTGTTTTGGTTTTGACTGTTTAACTGTTCGAATGTTATTTTCACAAACCATGTTCTCGGGGTATCTAAGCCTAAATTTTATTAGTCGTTTAAGTTATGACATCGGATGGAAGTTGCAAACCAAATCTCGTTGCACTTATGTGTAATGACAATAAAATATATTATTATTATTATTACATGGGTAAGATAAGTTTAGCGGGATATGGGCCAAAGGCAGGCAGGAGGGACTAGTGTAGATGGGGCATGTTGGTCGATGCTATTGTAACCCCACTTCTTAAAAAGGGGGGGAGAGAGAAAACGGGGAATTACAGACCAGTTAGCCTAACATCGGTAGTGGGGAAACTGCTAGAGTCAGTTATTAAAGATGGGACAGCAGCACATTTGGAAAGTGGTGAAATCATTGGACAAAGTCAACATGGATTTATGAAAGGTAAATCATGTCTGACGAATCTTTTAGAATTTTTTGAGGATGTAACTAGTAGAGTGGATAAGGGAGAACCTGTGGATGTGTTATATCTGGACTTTCAGAAGGCTTTCGACAAGGTCCCACATAAGAGATTAGCATACAAACTTAAAGCACACGGTATTGGGGGTTCAGTGTTGATGTGGATAGAGAACTGGCTGGCAGACAGGAAGCAAAGAGTAGGAGTAAATGGATCATTTTCAGAATGGCAGGCAGTGACTAGTGGGGTACCGCTAGGCTCAGTGCTGGGACCCCAGCTATTTACAATATATATTAATGATCTGGATGAGGGAATTGAATGCAACATCTCCAGGTTTGTGGATGACACGAAGCTGGGGGGCAGTGTTTGATGTGAGGAGGATGCTAGGATGCTGCAAGGTGACATGGATAGGTTGGGTGAGTGGGAAAATGCATGGCAGATGCAGTATAATGTGGAGAAATGTGAGGTTATCCACTTTGGTGGCAAAAACAGGAAAGTAGACTATTATCTGAATGGTGGCCGATTAGGAAAAGGGGAGATGCAACGAGACCTGGGTGTCATGGTACACCAGCCATTGAAGGTAGGCATGCAGGTGCAGCAGGCAGTGAAGAAAGCAAATGGTATGTTAGCATTCATAGCGAAAGGATTTGAGTACAATAGCAGGGAGGTTCTACTGCAGTTGTACAGGGTCTTGGTGAGACCACACCTGGAGTATTGCGTACAGTTTTGGTCTCCTAATCTGAGGAAAGACATTCTTGCCATAGAGGGAGTACAGAGAAGGTTCACCAGACTGATTCCTGGGATGGCAGGACTTCCATATGAAGAACGACTGGATAGACCCATCGAGCCAGCACCGCCATTCAATGTGATCATGGCTGATCATCCCCAATCAGTACCCCGTTCCCGCTTTCTCCCCATATCCCCTGACTCCGCTATTTTTAAGAGCCCTATCTAGCTCTCTCTTGAAAGCATCCAGAGAACCTGCCTCCACTGCCATCTGAGGCAGAGAATTCCACAGACTCACAACTCTCTGTGAGAAAAACTGTTTCCTTGTCTCCGTTCTAAATGGCTTACCCCTTATTCTTAAACTGAATTCTTAAGTTCCCAAGTACCCAAGTCTACTCCACCATGCAATCATGGTTGACCTATCTTTCCCATCTCAACCCCATTCTCCTGCCTTCTCCCCGTAACCCCTGACACCCGTACTAATCAACAATCTATCTCTCTCCACCTAAAGAAATATCCATTGACCTGGCCTCCACAGCTGTCTGTGGCAATGAATTCCACAGACTGAATAAATTCCTGCTCATCTCCTTTCTAAAAGTACGTCCTTTTATTCTGAGACTCACATCCCACCAGTGGAAACATCCTCTCCACATCCACGACCGGAAGGCATTGCAGAGGGTGGTGAAAATTGCCCAACGCATCACCGGTTCCTCGCTCCCCTCCATTGAGTCTGTCCAAAGCAAGCGTTGTCTGCGGAGGGCGCTCAGCATCGCCAAGGACCTCTCTCACCCCAACCATGGACTGTTTACCCTCCTACCATCCGTGAGGCGCTACAGGTCTCTCCGTTGCCAAACCAGCAGGTCCAGGAACAGCTTCTTTCCGGCGGCTGTCACGTTACTCAACCACGTACCTCGGTGACTGCCAATCGCCCCCCACCGGACACTTATTGTTATTTATTCAAATCATTTGCTGTGTCGCTCTTCCAGGGAGATGCTAAATGCATTTCGTTGTCTCTGTACTGTACACTGACAATGACAATTAAAATTGAATCTGAATCTGAATCTGAATCTGAATCTATCCAGGCCTTTCACTGTTTGGTAAAGGGCCTGTCCTACCAGCATCCGACTCCATGCGATGAACGCGATCAAACTAGAAGCGGGGGCCGCGCGGAGGTCGAGTGATCCCCTGTACAGGGCCATTCCCACCAGCAAGCGCCTGCATGCGGCAAGCGCGACCAAACCGGCAGCAAGGGCCGCGCGGAGGTGGGGTGAGTGGCGCAATGCGGCGCAAAGTGAGGCGAACTTTGAGCGAAGTCTTAAGGTAAGTTCGCCAGGACAGAGAGGGGCACACAGAGAGGGGCACAGAGGCACACACAGAGAGGGCCACGGAGCCACACACATAGAGGGTCACGGAGGCACCTACAGAGAGGGTCACGGAGGCACGATGTCGAGGCGGTGTGTAATGCGTCGAGGCGACTGCGAGCTGACAAGCCGTTGCCGTGCGGAATTTTTGAACATGGTCAGTTTTTCGGAGCCCCGCGCGATGTCGGGACGAACTCCGCACAATTCCGCACGGCTCCGGCGATCGAAGTGGGACCGGCCCCGCGACGCCGGACGGCTCAAGCGACCACGTTAGGTCGCGCTCATCACATAGCGTTGCATGCTGGTGGGACAGGCCCTTAAGTTTCAATGAAGTCTCCTCCCCCCCCCCATCTTTCTAAACTCCAGTGAGTAGAGGCCCAGTGCTGTCAATATACGTTAACCCAATCACTCCCTGGATCATTCTCGCAAACCTCCTCTGATCCTACTCCTTGGCCAGGCCATCCTTTCTCACATATGGTGCCCAAAACTGCTCACAATGCTCCAAATGCGGTCTGACATGTGCCTTACAATGCCTCAGCGTTACAACCCTGTTATTATGTTCTAATCCTCTCAAGATAAATGTGATGCTACCTGCTTCCATTCCACTCAATCAAATCAAAATCAAATCAAACAAACTTTATTGTCATTTAGAAATGCATCGATATATGCAGTTCCAAACGAAATTCCGTTGCATTTGGCTCCCCGTGCAACACGATAATAAACAGAAGGATAAAGTGGATAAAAGGATAAAATAGACAATGGTGGCAGCCCATTACATGGCATTCAGGAGTCTGATGGCTCGTGGGAAGAAGCTGTTGCAGCACCTTGATGTTCTGCTCCTTATGCTACGATATCTTTTGGCCGAGGGCAGCAGAGTGAACAGTCCGTGATGGAGATGTGTGGGGTCCTGTATAATACTGCTGGCCTTAGACACGCAACTCATGTGTAGTGAGGAACTGCAGATGTTGGTTTAAAGCGAATACAGACACAAGAAGCCAGAGCGACTCAGCGGGTCAGGCAGTATCTCTGGAGAGAAGGACCGGGTGACATTTCGTGTCGAGACCCTTCTTCGGACCCTTCCACTCATTCTGTGCTGGGGAGAAAGTAACAACCACACATACATCAGTACAAGATCAGTTAGTTTAGTCAGTTTAGTTTATTGGCACGTGTACCGAGGTACAGTGAAAAGCTTTCATTGCGTGCTACCCAGTCAGCAGAAAGACAATACGTGATTACAATCGAGCCATTTACAGTGTATAGATACATGGTAAGGGAATAACGTTTAGTGCAAGGGTAAAGCCAGCAAGGTCTGATCAAGGATAGTCCGAGGGTCACCAATGAGGTAGATAATAGTTCAGCACTGCTCTCTGATTGTGGTAGGATGATTCAGTTGCCTGATAACAGCTGGGAAGAAACTGTCCCTGAATCTGGAGGTGTGCGTTTTCACACTTCTGTACCTTTTGTCCAAGCGGAGAGGGGAGAAGAGGGAGTGGCCAGGGTGCGACTGGTCCTTGATTATGCTGCTGGCCTTGCCGAGGTGTAAATGGAGGTCGGTTTGCGCCACATTCCCCCGCCATCTCTTGCGGTCTCGGGTGGAGCTGTCCCCAAAGCGAGCTGCGATGCATCCCGATAAAATGCTGTCGACGGTGAGATCTGCAAGTTAGCCATGTAAACGGCTCGGGCACACTCGAGTGACAGGCTGGGATACAAGGTTTGACCTCCCTTTCCGCAGTGCAAGGCACAGGGTACAAGTGCCACCACACCTCGCGTCAGAAGCTGAACCCTTTGTTGCACAGAAACGGAGAACATGTGCGATTCTTTGGAGATAGACAGCAACGTGCCGCTGATTAAGATGCATCTTTGCTAATCTTCCGCGATACGGCGCAGAATAAAAATAGCAATTATACTGAGGGTGATGGATTATTATGAAATTTCTACAGAAATTTGATTAAGGCCTGCTCCTGTTGATGTGGTGGTGCCATGGAAACAGACCTTTGTGGAATTAATTATCTACGCCAAGGGTGTTGATTTAAACAACTTAATATGAAATCTCACTGCCTGCACCAAGGGAGCAAATTAAAACCAAAGATTCCTGAAGATGTTAGAATGAGATAAAACACAGGCGAAAGTGGAAAGGAGAATGATTTGATGGGAAGCTTTGCCAGTGCTAACCCTCTGCATTGCCACATTGCACAGGAGAAAGAGAACTGCTACCAAAACAGATAGACCCATTTCATAAGCACATAATGCGCTTTAGTGAGAGGTAGAGCTGGGCGCTGGTACAGAGGTCAGGGGACATGGGGGGAGGGGGACTCAAATGCTGTGACTTCAATGTTCAGGCAAATACAAAATGGGTGAGGCAGCATCTATGGAGAGAAGGATTTGGTGACCTTTCAGGTCGAGCCCCTTCTTCAATTCTCAATTCTAAGAGATATTAGATGAAATATAATTGAGGGGATTGAGAGAAGATTGAGAGGGGATCTTATAGAAACTTACAAAATGCTTAAGGGGTCGGACAGGCTAGATGCAGGAAGATTGTTCCCGATGTTGGGGAACTCCAGAACAAGGGGTCACAGTTTAAGGATAAGGGGGACGTCTTTTAGGACGGAGATGAGAAAAACATTTTTCACACAGAGAGTGGTGAATAGAATAAAATAGATAAGGTAGTTGAGGCCAGTTCATTGGCTATATTTAAGAGGGAGTTAGATGTGGCACTTGTGGCTAAAGGGATCAGGGGGTATGGAGAGAAGGCAGGTACAGGATACTGAGTTGGATGATCAGCCATGGTCATATTGAATGGCGGTGCAGGCTTGAAGGGCCTGTTGTCTATGTTTCTATGTTTCTATAATGGAAGTATGCAAGCAAGGCAGAGACAGATGGATTCTTGATTAGTACAGGGCCTGTCCCACTAACGCAACTTTTCAGCGACTGTCTTCGACCTTCAAGCACGAGGGGACTCGGCTGAGACATAGAGTCATAAAGTCGTAAAGATTTACAGCGTGAAAACAGGCCAATTGGCCCAACTTGCCCACTCTGGCCAACATGTCCAATCTACATTAATCCCACCTGCCTGCATTTGGCCCATGTTCCTCTTAACCTGTTCTATCCATGTACCCATCTAAATGATTCCTAAAATGTGCAATAGTCCCTGCCTCAACTACCTCCTCCAGCAACTTGTTCCATGCACCAACCACCCTTTGTGGGGAAAAAAAATGACCCCTCAGGTTCTTATTAAATCTTTCCCCCCCTCACCTTAAACCCAACTCCTCTGGACAACTGACAACTTACTTCTGCAGATGAATAGAATAGAATAGAATGTTTTTTTATTGTCATTCAAACAGCTTGGTTTGGACGAAATTGCATTTTCTACAGTCTTGCATTACAAAAAAACCCAAGAGCCACACTTAACACAGTTTACACAAACATCCACCACAGTGAGTCTCCAACACCTCCTCACTGTGATGGAAGGCAAAAGTCTTAGCTCTTCCCTTTGTTCTTCTCCCGCGGTCCAGCAGTCCAACTGCAGCGTTGAGGTAACTGGGGCTTCGATGTTAAAGTTCCCGGCGGGCGATGGTATGTCCTTTGGCCGTTTAGGCCGCGCCGGGCGTGGGGCATGTTGGTTGGTGTGGGCAAGTTGAGCCGAAGGGACTGTTTCCATGTCGTATGATTCGACTTTATGTGGAGCACTGCAAATGGCCGATTGTAAAATTCCCGTTGCTTATTTATTTAATGCGGGCAGCACAACAAAGCCATGGGCGTTGTAGACCTAGTAGTGGGAGAAGTTGCCTCAACCCTCGTTCTGCCTCATGGGAGGCTGGGCAGGAGATGGGCGAGGACATTGCTGATCCAGACCTCTGGCTGGTTGCCAAAACAGAAGCCACAAAGAGCTGGAGTAACTCGGCGGGCCAGGCAGCATCTCTGGAGGACCTTGATGGGTGACGTTTCGGCTCGGGTAGCATTCTACAGACTTCTTAAGTCTGAAGAAGGGTCCCGTCTAAATAGGGCTCTTAAAAATAGCGGAATCAGGGGATATTGGGAGAAGGCAGGAGCGGGGTACTTTTTTAAAACATTTTTTTAATATGTTTATTTTATTAGAAGCAATTATATAACCATATAACCATATAACAATTACAGCACGGAAACAGGCCATCTTGGCCCTTCAAGTCCGTGCCGAACAACTTTTTTCCCTTAGTCCCACCTGCCTGCACTCATACCATAACCCTCCATACCCTTCTCATCCATATGCCTATCCAATTTATTTTTAAATGATACCAACGAACCTGCCGCCACCACTTCCACTGGAAGCTCATTCCACACCGCTACCACTCTCTGAGTAAAGAAGTTCCCCCTCATGTTACCCCTAAACCTCTGTCCCTTAATTCTAAAGTCATGTCCTCGTGTTTGAATCTTCCCTATTTTCAAATGGAAAAGCTTGTCCACATCAACTCTGTCTATCCCTCTCATCATTTTAAAGACCTCTATCAAGTCCCCCCTTAACCTTCTGCGCTCCAGAGAATAAAGACCTAACTTATTCAACCTATCTCTGTAACTTAGCTGTTGAAACCCAGGCAACATTCTAGTAAATCTCCTCTGTGCCCTCTCTATTTTGTTGACATCCTTCCTATAATTGGGCGACCAATTGTACAAGACTAAACCAACCGGCCAAACAATTATACTATTTTCGTACAGCTTGATTTTTAACATTTTATAAACTGATAAATGAATCGGGGGAAACAAAAAGTAAAAAGGAAAGAATGAAAAAAAAGAAGAAAGATACTAAAAAGAGAGAAGAAAAGACCCAAGAACTGCCAAAAATGTGAGAAAAACAAGAGAAAAGAAAAACGGAGATATGTCCCACGATCCTTCCCTACCCCTACTCACCCAACCCAAGCATCGGTTTTAAATTTGTGTTCAATCATTCTATTGTTGAAGAAATTCAACGAAAGCAGACCATGTTTTAGAAAATTGGTCTGATTTATCAGCCAAAACCAGCCTTATTTTTTCTAAGGAGCGGGGTACTGATTGGGGATGATCAGCCATGATCACATTGAATGGCGGTGCTGGCTCGAAGGGCCGAATGGCCTACTCCTGCACCTATTGTCTATTGCCTATTGTCTATTGACCCGAAACGTCACCTATCCACGTTCTCCAGAGGTGCTGCATGACCCGCTGAGTTACTCCTGCATTTTGCCTTTGGTTCGCAAGCCAGCGTCTGCAGTTCCCACGCTTCTACGCTCTGAGTGATTGTGCGGAGCGGGTAATCCCTCACTGTGATCGTGGGATTTACGGAATTGCTCCCCTGAACGTGACAAGAGTAATTCTAGCCGTCAGGAAGTGGTGGGTGGGCGATGACAACAGGCGCAGCTGCTTCCAATGTTAATGGAGGCAGCCTGATGCAGGCAAATGATCCACCTTGGGAAGATAGTTGGTCTCATTAAGGAGGCTGCGTGTCTCCAGTTAAATATGGTTTACAGGGGGTTCCCAGAGACACCTTATAAGTTAATGTTCATAAGTGATAGGAGCAGAATACTTAGGACTCCTTCGGTCATGGCTGACCATGGGTGTCTCCAGGGTGCTATTCCCTATATGGAGGACGCCTGTGCGTGACCATGTTTAACGTGGGGAGACTGGTGCACAGACAGCCACCACACGGCCAGATTTGGGTCAGGATCCAGTGGCATGGAGTCCAAGACGACCGGAGATTTATAGAGACTTACAAAATTCTTTCATAGCAAAAGGATTTGAGTATAGGAGCAGGGAGGTTCTACTTCAGTTGCACAGGGTCTTGGTGAGACCACACCTGGAGTATTGCGTACAGTTCTGGTCTCCAAATCTGAGGAAGGACATTATTGCCATAGAGGGAGTGCAGAGAAGGTTCACCAGACTGATTCCTGGGATGTCAGGACTGTCTTATGAAGAAAGACTGGATAGACTCGGTTTATACTCTCTAGAATTTAGGAGATTGAGAGGGGATCTTATAGAAACGTACAAAATTCTTAAGGGGTTGGACAGGCTAGATGCAGGAAGATTGTTCCCGATGTTGGGGAAGTCCAGGACAAGGGGTCACAGCTTAAGGATAAGGGGGAAATCCTTTAAGACCGAGATGAGGAAGACTTTTATCACACAGAGAGTGGTGGGTCTCTGGAACTCTCTGCCACAGAGGGTAGTTGAGGCCAGTCCATTGGCTATATTTAAGAGGGAGTTAGATGTGGCCCTTGTGGCTAAAGGGATCAGGGGGGTATGGAGAGAAGGCAGGTGCAGGATACCGAGTTGGATGATCAGCCGTGGCCATATTGAATGGCGGTGCAGGCTCGATGGACCGAATGGCCTACTCCTGCACCTATTTTCTATGTCTACGTTTCTATGAGACCCTTTTCTGCTGCAGCCTTCATCCGCCTTCCCAGCCGTTGTGACGCTCCATTAAGGTCAGCCATCGTCCACCACCTGTTCCACCGTTGAGGTTTTGGTTGGATTAGCTCTTTGTCAGGGACCTCCCCCTCAACCTTACCGCCATGGGTGGCCCTACCAGGAGCACAGCTCCAGACGGCATCGCTCACAGGATCCCAGGACCACACAAGCTTCTCCATCACGACAAGTTGACAATTCACCGAGTGGCAGGAGCAGAATTAGGCCATTACATTGTTCTATCTGGGACATATGACAATAAAACGCTCTTGACTCGTGGCTCTTCATGAGGTCGTAAGTGATAGGAGCAGAATTAGTCCATTCCGCCCATCAAGTCTACTCCACCATTCAATCATGTCTAATCTCTCTCCCTCTTAACCCCATTCTCCTGTCTTCTCCCCATAACCCCTGACACCCATATTAATCTATTGTGGGAGAATGGCAAGATCCGTAAGCAGGTGCATAAACCAGAGTAGGAAGGACCCACACAGTGAATGGTAGGTCTCTGGGGAGTGTCGTAGAGCAGAGGGATCTAGGAGCACAGGTGCATAGTTCCTGGAAAGTGGTATCACAGGGAGATAGGGCGGTCATAATACCTAAAGTAGATTTTCAAAGTCAACAGAGAGATTTGGGCCATTTGGAAGTGTGGGCTGAAAGATGGCAGATGGAGTTTAATGCTGATAAGTGTGAGGTGCTACATCTTGGCAGGACAAATCAAAATAGGACGTACATGGTAAATGGTAGGGAATTGAGGAATACTGTGGAACAGAAGGATCTAGGAATAACTGTGCATAGTTCCCTGAAGGTGAAATTGCATGTAGATAGGGTGGTAAAGAAAGCTTTTGGTGTGCTGGCCTTTATAAATCAGAGCATTGAATATAGGAGTAGAGAAGTAATGTTAAAATTGTACAAGGCATTGGTAAGACCAATTTTGGAGTATGGTGTACAATTTTGGTCGCCTAATTATAGGAACGATTTCAACAAAATAGAGAGAGTACAGAGGAGGTTTACTAGAATGTTGCCTGGGTTCCAGCAACTAAGTTACAGAGAAAGGTTGAACAAGTTGGGTCTTTATTCTTTGGAGTGCAGAAGGTTAAGCGGGGACTTGATTGAGGTCTTTAAAATGATGAAAGGGATAGACAGAGTTGACGTGGATAAGTTTTTCCCATTGAGGGTAGGGAAGATTCAAACAAGAGGGCATGACATGAGAATTAAGGGACAGAAGTTTAGGGGTAACATGAGGGGGAACTTCTTTACTCAGAGAGTGGTGGCTGTGTGGAATGAGCTTCCAGCAGAAGTGGTGGAGGCAGGATCGATTTTAACATTTAAAAGTAAAGTGGATAGGTATACGGACTTGAAGGGAATGGAGGGGTATGGTCTGAGTGCAGGTAGATGGGACTAGGGGAAAATAAATGGTCGGCACAGACTGCAAGGGCCGAGAGGGTCTGTTTCCGTGCTGTAATTGTTATATGGTTATTATATGGTTATTCCAAAGACTATATTCCATGGAGTGCATGAGGATGGGGGGGGGGGGGGGGGGGTGATCCAAGAGGTGTACATGAGAGGGATAGATAGGATAAATGCACAGTCTTTTGTCAGGGTGGCACCGTGGCGCAGCGGTAGAGTTGCTGCCTTACAGCGCTTACAGCGGCAGATACCTGGGGTTCGATCCCGACCACAGGTGCTGTCTACACGGAGTTTGTAAGTTCTCTCGTGGGTTTTCTCCGAGATCTTCGGTTTCCTCCCACACTCCAAGTACGTGCAGGTTTGTAGGTTGATTGGCTCGGTGTAAATGTAAATTGTCCCTAGTGTGTGCAGGATAGTGCTAGTGTGCGGGGATCGCTGGTCGGTGCGGAGTTGGTAGGCCGAAGGGCCTGTTTCCATGCAGTAGCTCTAAACTAAACTAAAGTTGGGGAATCAAGAATCACTTGGCAACACTTTAGGATGTCCATGGAAATCATCTTCGATATCTTCCAAGGAAAGAGTGGTGTTCTCCATGTGAAGTTGCAGCAGAGAGAGAGTGGGCAGCACCCAATTGTCATCAGTCCCAAGTAAGGTTAGCCTTTGTGGTGCCTACAAAGCCACTTTGCACAGAACGTGTGGCAGATAAGCCTGAACACTACTCAATATCTACTTCAGTTGGGGTCAAGGAAAGAGCGTTCACGTCACGACCCTGTTTCCACCAATCATTCCACCACCACGCACAAGATGCACAAACATAGAAACATGGAAAATTGGTGCAGGAGTAGGCCACTCGGCCCTTCGAGCCTGCACCGCCATTCAATATGATCATGGCTGATCATCCAACTCAGTATCCCGTGCCTGCCTTCTCTCCATACCCCCTGATCCCTCTAGCCACAAGGGCCACATCTAACTCCCTCTTAAATATAGCCAATGAACTGGCCTCAACTACCTTCTGTGGCAAGAATTCCACAGATTCACCACTCTCTGTGTGAAAAATGTTTTTCTCATCTCGGTCCTAAAAGACTTCCCCCTTATCCTTAAACTATGACCCCTTGTTCTAGAGTTCCCCAACATCGGGAACAATCTTCCTGAATCTAGCCTGTCCAACCCCTTAAGAATGTTGTAAGTCTCGATAAGATCCTCCCTCAATCTTCTAAATTCCAGCGAGTACAAGCCGAGTCTATCCAGTCTTTCTTCATATGGAAGTCCTGCCATCCCAGGAATCAGTCTGGTGAACATTCTCTGTACTCCCTCTATGGCAAGAATGTCTTTCCTCAGATTAGGAGACCAAAACTGTACACAATACTCCAGGTGTGGCCTCACCAAAACCCTGTACAACTGCAGTAGAACCTCCCTGCTCTTGACAAGAAGCGACAAGACAGACACCATTGTACGCAGATGCTGAGAAGTGTGTTCAGCTCTGGCTGAACAACTTCTAATCTTGTGTGTGGACTCGATAAGAAGAAGAAGATCTTTTTTAGTTTAGTTTATTTTATTGCCATGTGTACCGAGGTACAGTGAAAAGTCTGAAGAAGGGTCTCCACCTGAAACGTCACCCATTCCTTCCCTGCGGAGATGCTGCCCTGTCCCGCTGAGTTACTCCAGCTTTTTGTGTCTATCTTTGGTTTAAACCAGCATCTGCTGTTCCTTCCTCCACATATACATTGGAAAAAACCTGTTGCGTGCTAACCAGTCAGTGCAAAGACAATCCATGATTACAATGGAGCCATTTACAGTGTATAGATACATGATAAAGGAATAATGTTTAGTGCGAGGTTAAGCCAGCAAAGTCTGATCAAAGATAGTCCGAGTGTCAGCAATCAGGTAGATAGCAGTTCAGGACTAGTTCTAGTTGCAGTAGGATGATTCGGTTGCCTGATATCAACTGGGATATTCCTAGCATATATATGGTGTTAGCAGTTGTGGAACTGTTCTGTACATGTCTGTCCACAGCTTATTGTGGACCGAACAAGCCAACACTACTCTGGAGAGAAGGAACGGGTGCTGTTCGGGTCGCGACCCTCCTTCAGAGCTGAAGATGTGTTCCGACCCGAAACATCGCCTGTTCCTTTTCTCCTGAGATGCTGCCTGACCCGGTGAGTTACTCCAATATTTTGTACCAGCATCTGCATTCTCTTCCTGCACAAGCCAACACCACTTGCAGTCAGCGCCTAAAATGGCTTATGAAACCTAGCAACTTTGTGTAAAAAACCCAAAGATTTTTAAGGGACATAAGTTTAGGGGTAACATGAGGGGGAACTTCTTTACTCAGAGAGTGGTGGCTGTGTGGAATGATCTTCCTGCAGAAGTGGTGGAGGCAGGATCGATTTTAACATTTGAAAGTAAAGTGGATAGGTATATGGACAGGAAGGGAATGGAGGGGTATGGTCTGAGTGCAGGTAGATGGGACTAGGGGAAAATAAATGGTCGGCACGGACTGGAAGGGCCGAGAAGGCCTGTTTCTGTGCTGTAATTGTTATATGGTTTTATATGGTTATATGGTTATTTTCTAGGAGACAATGGGGTCTCCGGCGCTGTCCCATCCCCACCCGAATGCCCCCCACGGGTGGCCAGAGAGGTCGGGAGTCGGACGCGAGCTGTACCCTCCAGGTCCACAGCCAGCGCAGAGGAGCAGTGCTAAACCCAGCTCACTCTGCCTGTCCTGCCAGGTGAACCTGCCTGGGCTTGCGGGAAATATGGCCAGCGCGGAGAAGCAGCGCTGGTGTCCCGTCAGTCCAGTCAGGCATGTAGTTAACCCGGCGAGACAGGCAGAGTTGAGCTGCATTTAGCGCTGAATTGAGCCTCCGAAGCCTCGCGCATGTGTGGGCGAGTGTGTGCGCATGCGCGCGCGGATACCCAAAAAATTGTGTGCCCCGTCCCCTCCATGTTCTGATAGCGAGTTCCGCTCTTGCCCTCATAACCCTGCCTTCTCCATATATTCCCTGACACCCGCACTAATCAAGAATCTATCAATCTCCGCCTTAAAAATATCCACTGACTCGGCCTCCACAGCCTTCTTGTGGCAATGAACTCCTCAGATTCACTACCCTGTTTAGTTTAGTCTAGTATTATCACGTCAACCAAACAGTTTTTTTGTTGCGTGGTAAATAGTCAGCGAGAAGTCTGTACGTGATTACAATCAAGCCGCCCACTGTGTTCAAATACAAGGCGAAGGGAAAAATATTTAGTGCAAGATAAAGTCTGGTAGATTAAAGTTCGAAGGTCTCCAATGAGGTAGATGGGAGATCAGGAGCCCTCTCTAGTTGGTAATAGGATGGTTCTGAGGCCTCAATACAGCTGGGTAGAAACTGTCCCTGAATCTGGAGGTGTGCGTTCTGGATGAACATTTTCACATCCATGATAAAGTATTTAACAAAGGCACGAGCTAGAGCAGCACCATGAGGGCGACACGGTAGCGCAGGGGTAGAGTTGCCACATTACAGCGCCAGAGACGCGGGTTCGATCCTGACTACAGGTGCCGTCTGTATGGAATTTCTACCTTCTCCCTGTGACCATGTGGGTTTTCTCTGGATAGAAACATAGAAACATAGAAAATAGGTGCAGGAGTAGGCCATTCGGACCTTCGAGCCTGCACCGCCATTCAATATGATCATGGCTGATCATCCATCTCAGTATGCTAGTTGCTCCGTTTTTCTCCTATATTCCATGGGTGTACAGGTTTGTATGTTAATTGGCGTCAGTAAAGATAGACAACAGACAATAGGTGCAGGAGTAGGTCATTTGGCCATTCGAGCCAGCAACGCCATTCAATGTGATCATGGCTGATCATCCCCAATCAGTACCCCGTTCCTGCCTTCTCCCCATATCCCTTGACTCCCTTATTTTTAAGAGCCCTATCTAGCTCTCTCTTGAAAGCATCCAGAGAACCTGCCTCCACCGCCCTCTGAGGCAGAGAATTCCACAGACTCACCACTCTCTGTGAGAAAAATTGTTTCCTCGTCTCCGTTCTAAATGGCTTACCCCTCATTCTTAAACTGTGGCCCCTGGTTCTGGACTCCCCCAACATCGGGAACATGTCTCCTGCCTCTAGCATGTCCAAGCCCTTAACAATCTTATATGTTTCAATGAGATCCCCTCTCATCCTTCTAAACTCCAGAGTGTACAAGCCCAGCCGCTCCATTCTCTCAGCATATGACAGTCCCGCCATCCCGGGAATTAACCTTATACCAAATGGTAAATTGTCTCTATTGCGTAGGATAGCGCTAGTGCTAGTGAACCGGTATCGCTGGTCAGCATGGACTTGGTGGGCTGAAGGGCCTGTGTGCCACACTGCTTCTGTAAACTAATACTAAACTAAACCGGCTCAGTGACCTGTTGAGAATTTCCATCATCGATCGGTTTTCTTTCAGATTTCCAGCATCTGCGGGATATTAATTTTTCTGGGTTATTTTCTCTGACGTCGAAAACAGGCCCCCCCCCCCCCCCCCCCCCCCCCCCCCCCCACCCTGTTTTGCCTCCGCCCGAAGCCTGTCCTGACGCAGAGGAGGTGTGTGGACCAATGATCAGTGTGCCTTTCTCAAATCTGTTTTTAGCTGCGTAACTACCAATAAATAATCTCAAAGACCATTAAGCACAATGCGGAACGGCGAGACAGTAGTAATTACAGGAGAACATTCAGCAGGGCTAATCTCCACAGGAAAGATTTATCGTTCTTGGCAGGGGATACACTGCAGTCACAGCAGAGTGAGAACTGTACTTCAAGGCTTGAAATGAGCACAAGTTACACGTTCCCCGCCACAGCCAACCTGGACCTCACCGGTTGGTGAAGGGAAGAACAAAAAGGGGACGCGGTGTTGGGGGGGGGGGCTGGCGTGAGGAGGGGGGGGGGAGAGGGGGCAAGAATAAAAGGGGAGACCAGCGGAAGTGGAGAGGGGGGAAGAACAAAGTGGTACCCGGTTTGGGGGGATCGGTGTGAGGGGGGGGGGGGGCAGAACAAAGGAGGACCTGGCACTGGATACTTTGTAACATTGTTGGTGCCCTTTATGTGGCCACTCTTTGCATACCAGACATAAAAACAGTTTTTTATCCACGAGTAGTTGCTCTACTCAACAGCCAAAAATCTGTAGCCTCCCTTTGATCTGGTATTTTGTTGGTTCACATGCTTGATCAATGGTGTTTTATCATTAATGTTTTATTATTATTAATGTTTAGTGTTTTCCGAGTCATTCGTAACTGTCACTGTGTGTCATGTTATTACTTGTGGGCGGAGCACCAAGGCAAATTCCTTGTATGTGAATACTTGGCCAACAATCTTACTTACCTCGGGTATGCACACAAAGAATTTTGCTGTGACTTGCCACAAGGGACATTAAAGTATTTATTCATTCATTCATCCATTTTACCGCTTTGGTGACCATCGGACTATCCTTGATCGGACTTTGCTGGCTTTACCTTGCACTAAACGTTATTCCTTTATCATGTATACATACACTGTAAATGTATCGGTTGTAATCATGTGTTGTCTTTCTGCCGACTGGGTAGCACGCAACAAAAGCTTTTCACTGCACACGTGACGATAAACTAAACTAAACTGAACTGAACTAATTCAATCATTAGTGTGCAGAGGAATACAAGTCGAAAAAAACTTCATGAGTGCTCCATAAATGAAAGCCGTGAATCGTGAGGTCCACTCCCATGTGAAGTCCAAGTCTGCAGCGTTCAAAAGGATACAACGTGCGGAAGTAACTCAGAAGGTCAGGATTCATCAGTCAAGATTCAAGAGTGTTTTTATTGTGATATGTCTCAGGCAGAGCAATGGAATTCTTAGGTGGACCCCAAAATGCTGTAGTAACTCAGCGGGGCGGGCAGCATCTCTGGAGAACATGGATAAGTGACGGTTTGGGCCGAGACCCTTCTTCAGACGTCACCTACCCATGTTCTCCAGAGATCCACAATAGCTGAGGCAGGTACTATACCCCCATTTGAAATGCATGGATCGGATAGGTTAGAGGGATATGGGCCAAACAAGGGCAAATGGATGAGCATAGTTGGGGCATCTAAAGGGCCTGTCCCACTTCGAAGCGCGGAGGCGTATGGAGTTGTGCGGGGCTGGTCCCGACATCGCGCGGGGCTCCGAAAATCCCGCATTGTCTGAAAATTTTGCGCGCCAAAGGCCTGTCGGCCTGCAGGCGTCTTGACGGCGTACGCAGCGTCTTGATGGCGTACGCCTAGCGCGTGGCATTGCGCGATGACGTCACTGCCCGGCGTGGCGTTGTGCGATGACATCACCGCCCGGCGTGGCATTGCGCGATGATCGTCACCGCCCGGCGTGGCATTGCGCGATGACGTCATCGCCCGGCGTGGCGCTGCGCGATGACGTCATCGCCTGGTGTTGTGCGATGATGTCACCGCCCCTCGTAGGCGTTGCCCGCCGCCTGTCCAGTTGATTGGTGAGTATGAAGCTAATTACGTCACGCACGAACTTAGCGTGTACTTACTGCGATCTTAGCGCGAACTTAGCGCAAACTCCGCTTCCGTTTGGTCGCGCCAAACGCATGCAATTGTATGCAAGTGGGACAGGCCTTTAATTCAGCATGAATGAATTGGGCGAGGGCCCTATTTCCGTTCCGTTTGACTCGATGACTTAATAACTATGATTCTTGGAAACATTCTGAAAACTGTTTGGGTGGCACAGTGGCACAGCTCGAGAGTTGCTGGAGTGCCAGAGAGTAATTGTCAGGCTTGTGGAATATTGTACCAGATGGAATGAGGAGACACAAAGTGACAATGATGGATGAACACAATAAACCCATTGCTATGGTAAGGCCAGCGCTGTCAACCATGCGTTCAAGAAGGAACTGCAGATGCTGGAAAATCGAAGGTAGACAAAAGTGCTGAAGAGACGCAGCGGGTGCAGCAGCATCTATGGAGCGAAGGAAATAGGCAACGTTTCTGGCCGAAACCCTTCTTTAGTCTGAAGAAGGGTTTCGGCCTGAAACGTCGCCTATCTCCTTCGCTCCATAGATGCTGCTGCACCCGCTGAGTTCCTCCAGCACTTTTGTCTACCATGTATCCAATTCTCAAACACCAGCTTTCTCAACTATGTAACACACTCTTAATTGGGCAGTTCCACTAACACCTAGCCAATTCTTAATCCTTTAAGGGCAGGCACGGTGGCGCAGCGGTAGATTTGCTGCCTGCCAGGTTCGATCCAGACTACGTGTTAAAGAAGGAACTGCAGATGCTGGAGAATCGAGGGTTACACAAAAAGCTGGAGAAACTCAGCGGGTGCAGCAGCATCTAAGGAGCGAAGGAGATAGGCGATGTTTCGGGTCGAGACCCTTCTTCAGCCTACGGCTGCTGTCTGTGCGGAGTTTGTACGTTCTCCATGTGGCCGCGTGGGTTTTCTCCGGGTGCTCCGGTTTCCTCCCACACTCCAAAGATGGTCTGGTTTGGAGATTAATTGGCTTCTGAAGACTGTCCATGGGATCTGTGTCGGATAGAACAAGTGTATAGGGATCGCCGGTCGGCGCGGATCCGTTTGCCGTTTGCACGCTGTATCTCTAAACTAAACAAAATGTGATTACTGGTGTTGTGGTAAAAAGGCAGTCTGTCAGAAACCGCGCTGTTGTGCCCGGGCCATGATTGAACGTCGAGCAAGTGTCGCTGGGAACTATGCGCTGATAATGGGTACAATTTGCAGAGAATTAATTTCTTTTTTGCAATTCTTGTTTTGTGTACACAGGCTGTCAGTGTGTAACCAACATTTCCAGAGGTTGTAATAGCAGTTTGTACAGCTGCTGTGCCAGAACATTTGGAGATTCCATTCCTTCAGGGCATCAATCCACATTTTTGCATGTAAAGCCGTTCCGCCAACAAGCGTGGTGTTTATGTTTTCGAGAGAACTGACCTATTCATAAACCATCGCCTACTTGCAAGCACTTGCTACCCAAGAATGGGGCGGCACGGCAGCACAGCGGCAGAGCCGCTGCCTTACAGCGCTCGCAGCGCCAGAGACAGGGGTTCGATCCCGACTGCGGGTGCTGTCTGTACGGAGTTTGTACGTTCTCCCCCGTGACCTGCGTGGGATTTCTCCGAGATCTTCGGTTTCCTCCCACACTCCAAAGACGCACAGGGGCGGTCATGGTGGCGCAGCGGTAGAGTCGCTGCCTCACAGCAAAATGCAGCACCAGAGACCCGGGTTCGATCCTGACCACGGGTGCTGTCTGTATGGAGTTTGTACGTTCTCCCCCGTGACCTGCGTGGGTTTTCTCCGAGATCTTCGGTTTCCTCCCACGCTCCAAAGACGTACAGGTTTGTAGCTTAATTGGCCTGTTTAATTGGCTTGATAAAAATGTTAAATTGTCGAAGTTGGCGTATGCAGATTACTGCCCTGCCGACTACAACATTCAGACGGTTCAGAAGGAACAGGTTTGTAGGTAAGGGTTACACAAAAAGCTGGAGAAACTCAGCGGGTGCAGCAGCATCTAAGGGGCGAAGGAGATAGGCGACGTTTCGCGTCGAGACCCTTCTTCAGACCCGTCTGAAGAAGGGTCTCGACCTGAAACGTCGCCTATCTCCTTCGCCCCTGAGATGCTGCTGCACCCGCTGAGTTTCTCCAGCTTTTTGTGTAACCCTCGATTCTCCAGCATCTGCAGTTCCTTCTTTAACAGGTTTGTAGGTAAATTGGTTTGGTATGAATGTAAAATTTTCCCTGGTGTGTAGGATAGTGTTAATGTGCGGGGATCGCTGGTCGGTGCGGGCTTGGTGGGCTGAAGGGCCTGTTTCCTCACTGTATCTCTAAACTAAACTAAAAACATAGAAACATAGAAATTAGGTGCAGGAGTAGGCCGTTCGGCCCTTCGAGCCTGCACCGCCATTCAATATGATCATGGCTGATCATCCAACTCAGTATCCTGTACCTGCCTCCCCATACCCACCTCCATACCCTCTGATCCCCTTAGCCACAAGGGCCACATCTAACTCCCTCTTAAATATAGCCAATGAACTGGCCTCAACTACCCTCTATGGCAGAGAGTTCCAGAGACCCACCACTATGTGAAAAAAGTCTTTCTCATATAATAATAACCATATAACCATATAACAATTACAGCACGGAAACAGGCCTTCTCGGCCCTTCCAGTCCGTGCCGACCATTTATTTTCCCCTAGTCCCATCTACCTGCACTCAGACCATACCCCTCCATTCCCTTCCCGTCCATATACCTATCCACTTTACTTTTAAATGTTAAAACCGATCCTGCCTCCATCACTTCTGCAGGAAGATCATTCCACACAGCCACCACTCTCTGAGTAAAGAAGTTCCCCATCTCGGTCTTAAAGGATTTCCCCCCTTATCCTTGACCCCTTGTTCTGGACTTCCCCAACATCGGGAACAATCTTCCTGCATCTAGCCTGTCCAACCCCTTAAGATTTTTGTAAGTTTCTATAAGATCCCCTCTTAATCGCCTAAATTCTAGAGAGTATAAACCGAGTCTATCCTGTCTTTCTTCATAAGACAGTCGTGACATCCCAGGCTGATCCCATCTTCAGATATTGTAAGGGCGGAGAGAGGGGGGGGGGGGGGGGGGGGGGGAGCCTGGAACCTGAGGGGTATCTTTTTCACACGAAGGGTGATGAAAGTATGGGATCAACTGCCAGAGGAGGTAGGGTTACACAAAAAGCTGGAGAAACTCAGCGGGTGCAGCAGCATCTAAGGAGCGAAGGAGATAGGTGACGTTTCGGGTCGAGACCCTTCTTCAGACTGGTCAGGGATCAGGGAAACGAGAGATATAGATGGTGATGTGGAGAGATAAAGAACAATGAGTGAAAGATATGCACAAAAGTATCGATGATGAAGGAAACAGGCCATTGTAAGCTGTTTGTAGTGTGAAAATGAGAAGCTAGTGTGACTTGGGTGGGGGAGAGATAGAGAGAGAAGGAATGCCAGGGCCCGAGGGCTGAGTGAGAGGTGGGAAGGGGAGGAGGCAGCCAGGGTTAACAGAATTGAGAAAATTCAATGTTTAAGCCCAAAGGATGCAGACTCCCCAAGCGGAATATGAGGTGCTGTTCCTCCAACTTGCGGTGTTGCTCACTCTGGCCATGGAGGTGGCCCAGGACCGAGAGGTCGGATACGGAATGGGAGGGGGAGTTGAAGTGCTGAGCCACCGGGTAATATGACGTGCTGTAGTTGAGGCAAGGATTATTGTGACATTTAAGAAACCTTTAGACAGGTACATGGGATAGGACAGGTTTGGAGGGATGTGGAGCAAATGCAGGCAGGTGGGGATAGTGTAGATGGGACATGTTGGCCGGCATGGGCAAGTTGGGCCGATCGGCCTGTTTCCACACTGTATGACTCTATGACTCCAGTGTGTAGGATAGTGCTAGTGTGAACTCGGTGGGCCGAAGGGGCCCGTGTATCCGCGTTGAATCTCTGAACCAAATCACACTAAACTAAATGCCCTTACAGGAATGTTGCTGCGAAACGGGGTTCGTGCCAAGCATCAGAGTTACATCCTCAGCCTTAATGTCAGCAAAAGCATTCAGTTTGAAATAATTCAGTCCAAATCTCTAGTTGGATAGAGCTCTATGGGGTCGCGGAATCAAGTGATATGGGGAGAAGGCAGGCACGGGTTACTGATTGTGGATGATCAGTCATCTGGAGTATTGTGCACAGTTCTGGTCTCCTAATTTGAGGAAGGACATCCTCGTGATTGAGGCAGTGCAGCGTAGGTTCACGAGATTGATCCCTGGGATGGCGGGGCTGTCATATGAGGAAAGATTAAAAAGACTAGGCTTGCATTCACTGGAGTTTAGAAGGATGAGGGGGGATCTTATAGAAACATACACAATTATAAAAGGACTGGAAAAGCTAGATGCAGGAAAAAATGTCCCCAATGTTGGGTGAGTCCAGAACCAGGGGCCACAGTCTTAGAATAAAGGGGAGGCCATTATAGACTGAGGTGAGAAAAAACGTTTTCACCCAGAGAGTTGTGAATTTATGGAATTCCCTGCCACAGAGGGCAGTGGAGGCCAAGTCACTGGATGGATTTAAGAGAGAGTTGGATAGAGCTCTAGGGGCTAGTGGAATCAAGGGATATGGGGAGAAGGCAGGCACGGGGTTACTGATTGTGGATGATCAGCCATTATCACAATGAATGGCGGCGCAGGCTCGAAGGGCCAAATGGCCTCCTCCTGCAGCTGTTTTCTATGTTTCTAGGTTCTGATGCAACGGGACCACTGCCATCAACCGATGGTCAGAGCGATCCCTTGCAGTGAACATGGTTTAAAGTCAGTGTGACAGCGTTCGTGGGAACATGGAGTGTCTGCACTGTAGAGATGATTGATTCCATGTTCCATCTGTGTTATTAATACTTCCAACATATAATGGCTGGGCCAGCCTTCCCTTATCTGGCTTGCTGTTGAGCAGCAAGCTGTCCACACAGTAAAAATACCCTTGTCTGCCCAGATGTTTTATTTATTTATGTATGCTTAGTCGCTTTAACTGGTGTGAGAAAGTCTCGCTCTTTAAAGGGGGCTTTTGGCATTGTGCTTTAAATTTGTAGAAGCGCAGTATTTTCGTACTGAATATCTTTAGACTTTCGTGGTACAGCGTGGAAATAGGCCCTTTGGCCCACCGGGTCCGTGCTGGTCAACGATCACCCCGCATGCTAACACTATCCGGGGACTGGGGACAATTTACAATTTTTACCTAAGCCAATTAACATAGAAACATAGAAAGATGGAAAATAGGTGCAGGAGTAGGCCATTCGGCCCTTTGAGCCTGCACCGTCATTCAAACACCGTCATACTGGAAGGGCCGAGAAGGCCTGTTTCCGTGCTGTAATTGTTTATATGATCATGGCTGATCATCCAACTCAGTATCCCATACCTGCCTTCTCTCCATACCCCCTGATCCCCTCAGCCACAAGGGCCACATCTAACTCCTTAAATATAGCCAATGAACTGGCCTCAACTACCCTCTATGGCAGAGAGTTCCAGAGACCCACCACTGTGTGAAAAAAGTATTTCTCATATAATAATAACCATATAACAATTACAGCACGGAAACAGGCCTTCTCGGCCCTTCCAGTCCGTGCCAACCATTTATTTTCCCCTAGTCCCATCTACCTGCACTCAGACCATACCCCTCCATTCCCTTCCTGTCCATATACCTATCCACTTTACTTTTAAATGTTAAAACTGATCCTGCCTCCATCACTTCTGCAGGAAGACCATTCCACACAGCCACCACTCTCTGAGTAAAGAAGTTCCCCATCTCGGTCTTAAAGGATTTCCCCCCTTATCACAGTCTAAGGATAAGGGGGAATTCCTTTAGGACCGAAATGAGGAAAACATTCTTTACACAGAGAGTGGTGAGTCTCTGGAATTCTCTGCCACAGAAGGTAGTTGAGGCCAGTTCATTGGCTATATTTAAGAGGGCGTTAGATGTGGCACTTGTGGCTAAAGGGATCAGGGGGTATGGAGAGAAGGCAGGTACGGGATACTGAGTTGGATGATCAGCCATGATCACATTGAATGGCGGTGCAGGCTCGAAGGGCCGAATGGCCTACTCCTGCACCTATTTTCTATGTTTCTATGTTTCTATGACCCCTTGTTCTGGACTTCCCCAACATCGGGAACAATCTTCCTGCATCTAGCCTGTCCAACCCCTTAAGATTTTTGTAAGTTTCTATAAGATCCCCTCTTAATCGCCTAAATTCTAGAGAGTATTTTTCACTCTCTGTGTGAAAAATGATTTTCTCAAACCTACAAACCCGGGGGCAACCCACGCGGGTCGCGGGGAGAACGTACAAACTCCGTACAGACAGCGCCCGAGGTCAGTATTGAACCCGGGTCCCTGGCGCTGTGAAGCAGCAACTCTACCGCTGCGCCACCGTGCTGCCCCAAACTCAAGTCTACGCTTTTCTGTTGAACCTAAACATAAGGTAGCCTTTTTTTTTGTAACTTCCATTACTTATTGTTCAGACTGACATCCTGCGAGAATTTAACTGAGCCATGCAGAGGACTTCACGATGAAATGACAGCTAAGTGGGTGATGTCATTAAATGGAGGGTGGGAAAATATTTTTGGCTTAGTTCCTGGAAGAGTGTGGGACGCCTTAGCTCACAGATCCAGCCGCTGATCTTTGTTTACATTTAGTTTAGTTGAGAGACATAGAAACATAGAAACATAGAAACATAGAAATTAGGTGCAGGAGTAGGCCATTCGGCCCTTCGAGCCTGCTCCGCCATTCAATATGATCATGGCTGATCATCCAACTCAGTATCCCGTACCTGCCTTCTCTCCATACCCTCTGATCCCCTTAGCCACAAGGGCCACATCTAACTCCCTCTTAAATATAGCCAATGAACTGGCCTCAACTACCCTCTGCGGCAGAGAGTTCCAGAGACTCACCACTCTCTGTGTGAAAAAAGTCTTTCTCATCTCGGTCTTAAAGGATTTCCCCCTTATCATTAAGCTGTGACCCCTTGTCCTGGACTTCCCCAACATCGGGAACAATCTTCCTGCACCTAGCCTGTCCAAACTTATAAGTTTCTATAAGATCCCCCTCAATCTCCGAAATTCTAGAGAGTATAAACTGAGTCTATCCAGTCTTTCTTCATAAGACAGTCCTGACATCCCAGGAATCAGTCTGGTGAATCTTCTCTGCACTCCCTCTATGGCAATAATGTCCTTCCTCAGATTTGGAGACGAAAACTGTACGCAATACTCCAGGTGTGGTCTCACCAAGACCCTGTACAACTGAAGTAGAACCTCCCTGCTCCTATACTCAAATCAGTTTGCTATGAAAGCTAACATACCATTCACTTTCTTCACTGCCTGCTGCACCTGCATGCCTACTTTCAATGATTGGTGTACCATGAAACCCAGGTCTCGTTGCATCTCCCCTTTTCCTAATCGGCCACCATTTAGATAATAGTCTGCTTTCCTGTTTTTGCCACCAAAGTGGATAACCTCACATTTATCCACATTATACTGCATCTGCCAAACATTTGCCCACTCACCCAGCCTATCCAAGTCACCTTGCAGTCTCGAAGCATCCTCCTCACAGCTAACACTGCCCCCCAGCTTAGTGTCCTCCGCAAACATGGAGATATTGCCTTCAGTTCCCTCATCCAGAACATTAATATATATTGTAAATGGCTGGGGTCCCAGCACTGAGCCTTGCGGTACCCCACTAGTCACTGCTTGTCATTGTGAAAAGGACCCGTTTACTCCTACTCTTTGCTTCCTGTTTGCCAGCCACTTCTCTATCCACATCAATACTGAACCCCCAATGCCGTATGCTTTAAGTTTGTATACTAATCTCTTATGTGGGACCTTGTCGAAAGCCTTCTGGAAGTCCAGATACACCACATCCACTGGTTCTCCCTTATCCACGCTACTAGTTACATCCTCGAAAAATTCCACAAGATTCGTCAGTCATGATTTACCTTTCGTAAATCCATGAAACGAGACACAGCGCAGAAACACGCCGCTCGGCCCACCGAGTCCTCGCCGGCCAGTGATCCCTGCACACAAACACTATCACTATCCTACACCCACTGGGGACAATTTACAATTATACCAAGCCAATTAACCTCCAAGCCCTGTTTGTCTTTGGAGTGTGGGATGAAAGAGGCCGTCCTGGAGAAAACCCACGCAGGTCACGGGGAGAACGTACAAACTCCGTACAGACAGCACCCGTAGTCAGGATCGAACCCGGGTCAGCAACTCTACCGCTGCGCCACCGTGCTGCCCAGTGCCTTTGTCCCCGTGTTGGACACAATAACGAGCTGAGTTTCATCGAAGTTATGTCGTCTCATCATTTCTTGATGAGACGACATAAGAATCTTTCTTATAGAATCTTTCAGAACATTGAACATGAAAAAGCACAGACACAAAGTGCTGGAGTAACTCAGTGGGTCAGGCAGCATCTACATCAATGATTTGAATGAGAACATACAGGGCAAGATTAGCAAGTTTGTTGATGATACAAAAGTGAGTGGTTTTGCAGATAGTGAAGATGGTTGTGAAGGATTGCAGCAGGATCCGGATCGATTGGCCAGGTGGGCGAAGGAATGGTTGATGGAATTTAATACAGAAAAGTGTGGTGTGTTGCTTTTTGGGGCGTCAAACAAGGCCAGGACCTACAGAGTAAATGGTAGGCCTCTGGGTAGTGTTGTAGAGCAGAGGGATCTAGGAGTACAGGTGAATGTTTCCTTGAAGGTCGAGTCGCAGGTAGATAAGGTGGTCAAAAAGGCTTTTGGCACTTTGGCCTTCATCAGTCAGAGTATTGCGTATAGAAGTTGGGAGGTCATGTTGCAGTTGTAAAAGATGTTGGTGAGACCACATTTGGAGTATTGTGTACAGTTCTGGTCTCCAAATCTGAGGAAGGGCATTTTTACCATCGAGGGAGTACAGAGAAGATTCACCAGACTGATTCCTGGGATGTCAGGACTGTCTTATGAAGAAAGACTGCATAGACTCGGTTTATACTCTCTAGAATTTAGGAGATTGAGAGGGGATCTTATAGAAACTTACAAAATTCTTAAGGGGTTGGACAGGCTAGATGCAGGAAGATTGTTCCCGATGTTGGGGAAGTCCAGGACAAGGGGTCACAGTCTAAGGATAAGGGGGAAATCCTTTAGGACCGAGATGAGAAGGACTTTTTTCACACAAAGAGTGGTGGGTCTCTGGAACTCTCTGCCACAGAGGGTAGTTGAGGCCAGTTCATTGGCTATATTTAAGAGGGAGTTAGATGTGGCCCTTGTGGCTAAGGGGATCAGAGGGTATGGAGAGAAGGCAGGTACGGAATACTGAGTTGGATGATCAGCTATGATCATATTGAATGGCGGTGCAGGCTCGAAGGGCCGAATGGCCTACTCATGCACCTAATTTCTATGTTTCTATGTGTTCAGTTCTGGGCACCATGTTATAGGAAAGATATGGTCAAGCTTGAAAGGGTTCCGAAAAAATTTACGATGATGTTGCCAGGACTAGAAGGTGTGAGCTATAGGGAGAGGTTTAGACTGAGTCTCTATTCCATGGAGCGTAGGAGGATGAGGGGAGATCTTATAGAGGTATACAAAATCATGAGAGGAATAGATTGGGTAGTTGCACAGAGTCTTTTACCCAGCGTAGAGGAATCAAGGCCCAGAGGACATAGGTTCAAGGTGAAGGGGAAAAAAATTAATAGGAATCCGAGGGGTACCTTTTTCACACAGAGGGTGGTGGGTGTATGGAACAAGCTGCCAGAGGGGGTAGTTGAGGCTGGGACTACCCCATCGTTTAAGAAGCAGTTGGACAAGTACATGGATAGGACACGTTTGGGATGATTACAGGCCAAGCGCAGGCATGTGGGACTAGGGTAGCTGGGACATTGTTGGCCAGTATGGGCGAGTTGGGCCGAAAGGCCTGTTTCCACACTGTATCACTCTATGACTCTCTATCCCTGGAGAAAAGGGATGGGTGACGTTTCGGGTCACCCATTCTAGTTCCTTCTTCAAAGTCTGAAGATGGGTCCCGACCCAAAACATCACCTATTCCTTTTACACCAGAGATGCTGCCTGACCCATGGAGTTAGTATCCCAGTACTTTGTGCCTATCTTTGGTATAAACCAGCATCTGCAGTTCCTTCCTACACAACAGAATTTTAAATTCTTTCGTATAAATGTATTCATGTAATGGACACAAAATCCTGGAGGAACTCAGGGGTTTAGGCAGCATCCCTGGAGAAATGGAATTGGTGACATTTTGGCTCAAGACTCTACGTCGGACTCAAGGTATTGAAGAATTGTTCCAAAATTTGCAATTAAAAGTAATGATGAGATTAAACCATAAGACCAAACGGTAAGACATGACATACTGTAGGAGCGGAATGAGACCATTCGGCCCATCAAGCCTATTCTGCCATTTGCTCATGGCTATCTATTGCTCCTCTCAACCCCATTCTCCTGCCTTCTTCCTGTAAGTAAGTAAGTAAGTAAGTTTATTGGCCAAGTATTCACATACAAGGAATTTGCCTTGGCGCTCCACCCACAAGTAACAACACGGCATCCAATGACAGTTACGAATGACTCAGAAAACACTAAACATTAATAATAATAAAACATTAATGATAAAACACCATTGATCAAGCATGTGAACCAGCAAAATACCAGATCAAAGGGAGGCTACAGATTTTTGGGTGTTGAGTGGAGCAACCTTTGACGCCCTTACTAATCACAAACCTATCAATCTCTGCTTTGAGACTACCCAATGTTCTGGCCTTTACAGCCGACGGTGACAATGAACTCCACAGGCTTAGCACCCTCCAGCTAAAGATTGGCAGACCAATCTAATGTCAATGAATAAACTGTTGGCAATTTCCAACTTCCATTCATTGGAGTTTGGTAAAATCAAAGAAGAATTTTGGAAATATATAAGAAGAGGATCTGAAGAAGGGCCCTGACCCGAAATGTCACCCCACCTTTTTTTCCAGAAATGCTGCCTGAGTCGCTGAGTTACCTTAGCATTTTATGTCTGTCTTTGGCATTAGCCAACATCTACAGTTCCTTGTGTCTACATCTGTGAGGCGAGAGAATTAGTCATGGAGCAACGTAGCCCAGTAATAGGCCCATTGGCCACCAATAAATCCCAGGTGCTGCACGGAAACATGAGACATGTTCCTAAGTTCTAGAAGCAGAATTAGGCCTATCAAATTTAAATATATAAACATGCATTTTCTTGTGCAGTTACGCAGATCCCTCCCCTACATCCTATTCTGAGGAAATCAAACGTATGCACACTCACACGCACACACTCACACTCACATACACACACACACACACGTACGTAAACACACGCACACTCGCATGCTCGCAAGCACGCATACACACACATGCGTACACGTATGCACACACCTACACACATGCACACGCACACACGTACACACATACACACATATGCACACACGTTCGCACACTCAGGCACACATGCTCATGCACACACGGACACATATACACACACAAACACTCACATAGACACACGCGCACACAAACACATATACACACACATATACACACACACAAGATACACACAGACATAGTACATGCACGCACACATGCATACACACATACACATACACATACACACATGCATGCATAAACATGTATGCGCACACACACAAACATACTCACACACACACACATGCGCATGCACACACACACATGCGCATGCACACACACACACACATGCATGCATGCACACACACAAAAACACACGTGCACACACGCGTACACATGCACATGCATACACGCACACACATACACGCACACACATACACGCACACGTACGCACACACACACATGTGCACACACATACACAGGCACACACACGCGGACACACACACACCCGCACACACACACACACACACACACACACACACACACACACACATGCACACACATGCACATACACATACACACACATACCCACACACACTCATACGCACGCACACACGCACGCACACACACAAAAAACTCACATGCACACACGCACGTACACATATGCACACTCACACACACACACAGACACACACAGACACTCACATACACTCACACACACACGCACACGCACGCACACACACGCAAGAAAGGACAGGTGCCTCTCTGTAGACATCTCCACAATATCAACCCAGCTGCAGTCTGGTGAGCTGAGGTGGACTCCCTGGTGATTTTACCCTTCCTTCTGTCAACTAGTCAGCTTGATAACTCTCAGCTCCTAGTGTTTAAAAGCTAATAACCTATTTAAAATTTTTGAAAGCCTGGGGGCCACTGGCAATTATAGATTTCAATTCTTACCACCCACTGGCTTTTGTGACAGCTTAATGTCATGGTACATAAGCACTCACAAATAGGACTTTCATAGGCCCCTTGTCTCTGCAGATATTTGCAGGGAAAGGCAACCATGTTGGTTTACACACACACACACTGACACACACACACACTGACACACACACAGTCTGACACACACACATACTCGTGCGTGCACAATGAATTGTCATTACATTTGACAGCGCTGTTCATAAAGTCATCACTCTGCCCGTGTTAAAGGTGGGAAAGGGTACATCAAGTCCACGGAGTATTTATCAAGAAAACCTCTCGACAGTTTCACTGAACACCTCCGCTCAGTCCGCCTAAACCTACCTGATCTCCCGGTTGCCAAACACTTTAACTCTCCCTCCCATTCCCACACTGACCTTTCTGTCCTGGGCCTCCTCCATTGTCACAGTGAGGCCCAACTCAAATTGGTGGAACAGCACCTCATATTTCACTTGGGCAGCTTGCACCCCAGCGGCATGCTATTGATTTCTCTAACTTCAAGTTTCCCTCTCTCTCCATCCCCTCCCACCCAAGTCGTTGTACTAGGTTCAAAGTTGTCTTGTTGAGTTTCATTGTCTGTAACCCATTTTCACCTAGCCCACAGCTAGCAATGGGCTCTGAATCTCAAACTGAAGAAGGATCTTGATCCGAAACGTCACCTTTTCCTTTTCTCCAGAGAAACTGCCTGGCCCGCTGAATCACTCCAGCTTTTTGTGTCTATCTGCAGTATATATCGTTCTACCACCTTCCAATTGCATTTGGATTGTTTGGAGAATGTAGAAATAACTAAAGTTCACCCTTAAGGTCTGTGGCTCCCTGAAGCACCAATTTATTGGAAACAAATTCCAGAGAAGTACTGCAGGAAATGGAGGAAACATTTTGATCAGCTTAAGAGCTGTGGTGGCGCAGCGGTAGAAGTGCTGCCTTACAATAGGATCAGGGAGGTTCTACTTCAGTTGTACAGGGTCTTGGTGAGACCACACCTGGAGTATTGCGTCCAGTTCTGGTCTCCAAATCTGAGGAAGGACATTATTGCCATAGAGGGAATGCAGAGAAGGTTCACCAGATTGATTCCTGGGATGTCAGGACTGTCTTATGAAGAAAGACTTGGTTTATACCCTCTAGAATTTAGGAGATTGAGAGGGGATCTTACTGAAACTTACAAAATTCTTAAGGGGTTGGACAGGCTAGATGCAGGAAGATTGTTCCCGATGTTGGGGAGGTCCAGGACAAGGGGTCACATCTTAAGGATAAGGGGGAAATCCTTTAGGACCGAGATGAGAAGGACTTTTTTCACACAGAGAGTGGTGGGTCTCTGGAACACTCTGCCACAGAGGATAGTTGAGGCCAGTTAATTGGCTACATTTAAGAGGGAGTTAGATGTGGCCATTGTGGCTAAGGGGATCAGAGGGTATGGAGAGAGGCAGGTACGGGATACTGAGTTGGATGATCAGCCATGATCAAAGTGAATGGCGGTGCAGGCTCGAAGGGCCTACACCTAATTTCTATGTTTCTATGTTTCTACAATGCTCACGGAGCCAGAGATCCAGGTTCGATCCTGACTACGGGTGCTAACTGTACGGAGTTTGTACATTCTCCCCGTGACCGCGTTGGTCCGAAATCTTTGGTTTCCTCCCACACTCCAAAGACGTACAGGTTTGTGTGTTAATTGGCTTGGTGTAAGGGTAAATTGTCCCTAGTGTGTGTAGGGAATAGTGATATTGTGTGTGGGGGGGGGGGGGGGTCGCTGGTCGACGCGGTGGGCCGAAAGGCCTGTTTCCACGCTATATCTTTAAACAAAACTAAATTCAACTAATCTAAAGTCTTGTAGTCAATGCCTACTATGTTCTGTTGTGCTGAAGCAAAGCAAGAATTTCATTGTCCTATCAGGGACACATGACAAAAACTCACTTGAACTTGGACTTGAACTAAAGATAGAAGAAGGGTCTCGACCCCAAATGTCACCCATTCCTTCTCTCCAGAGATGCTGCCTGTCCTGCTGAGTTACTCCAGCATTTTGTGTCAATTTATGCCAAATAAAAAAATGTGTAATTTTTTTTTTAATCTATTTTTTTCATGCTGTTTGGAGACATAAGTTATTGTTCACTGTAAAGCTGTAGCATGTATGCATTTATCTGTTATCTCAGTTACTTCAGAGATACAGCGCGGAAATATGCCCTTCGGCCCAGCGAGTCCATGCCGACCAGCGTTCAACCCGTACACTAACACTAGCCTATACACTAAGGAGAATTTAAAATGTTACCAAACCCATATGTATATTTTGTAATTAATTGTAATTAATTTATTACCCAAGTACGTAAAAACATACAAGGAATTTGGTTTGCCATACGGTCATACCAATAAAGCAACAAGACACACAACTACATTGAATGTAACATAAACATCCACCACAGCGACTCCTCTACATTCCCCACTGTGATGGAAGGCAATAACGTATTATCTTCTTCTCTCCTTTTTTCCCCGTGGTCGGGGCAGTCGGACCATCTGCAGTCGGGGCGGTGGAAGCTCCTGCAGCCGGCGATCGAAGCTCCCGCGTCGGGGCGATCGAAGCTCCCGCGCCGGGGAGATCGAAGCTCCTGAGGTTGGAGCTCCCGAAGTCTATCCCGAACCAAGGGGACCGCAAGCTCCACCATGTTCAGTCCGCAGGCTCTATCCTATGTTGTACATTCTTTTTTTCCTTTGCACGACGTTGACTTTCGGTCAAGCGTAACTGCCTTGCAAATGCAGTGACTGCATTTCAAAACCTATGCGGAGAAAAGTTTGACCTTCATGGAAAATCAGCAGCGTTGGGATTTGCCAGTAGTTAACTACATGTCCACTGCAGATAATGTTTCCGAATGCACACACAAGTAGGAGACAATATTGGAGAGAGCATTGAAACCATATTTCAACCCAGAGAAACAGAAGTACAGTTTACTCAGCTTAGTTTATTGTCACGTGCACAGAGGTACCGTGGAAAGCTTTTGTTGTGTGCGAACCAGTCATCGGAAAGACTATACATGGTTACAGTCCAGCCATTTAAACCTCATTGAAATGTACTGAATAGTGAATGGCTTGCATGGAGTGGATGTGGAGAGGATGTTTCCACTAGTGGGTCTTCTTTCGTGTGGCGTGCACAGTCTAAAGTTGTAGGACAACTTGTTCTATTTGATCTTCCGTTTGTGCACATCGAATTGATTGCATTAGTCGAAACAGGGCGGACCACTAGTCGGTGAGTCTAGGACTAGAGGTCATAGAGAATTAAAGGACATTCTTTTAGCAAGGAGATAGGTGCAGGTACAGCAGGCAGTGAAGAGAGCTAATGGAATGTTGGCCTTCATAACAAGAGGATTTAAGTATTGGAGTAGAGAGGTTCTTCTGCAGTTGTATAGGGCTCTGGTGAGACCACATCTGGAGTATTGTGTACAGTTTTGGTCTCCTAATTTGAGGAAGAACATCCTTATGAATGAGGCACTGCAGCGTAGGTTCACGAGATTGATCCCTGGGATGGACGGACTGTCATATGAGGAAAGATTGAAAAGACTAGGCTTGTATTCACTTGAGTTTAGAAGGATGAGGCAGAACAGAATCAGACAGAATGCCTTTTATTGTCACTATGCACATGTACAATGAGATTAAAAGCTGCTCCTACTCAGTGCAAAAACAAAACAAAAAGGGGGGGGGGGGGATAAGGTGCACAGTTCTGCGGCGCTATATACATATCTATAAAAAGACAATGGATAAATAGAATGGATAATAGGATTCCTATATCCAGTTTGGGTTATTGCACATATTGGAAATTACAGTTACAGTACAAATTACAGTAGGTGGATAGATGGAAGTCCGGGGGTTAGGCTGTGAAGTCAATGCATGTGTGAGTTCAGGGAGATAATGGATTTTGGAAAGAAACTGTTCTTGAGTCTATTTGTCCTTGTGCTGATGCACCTATAGCGCCTCCCTGAGGGCAGCAGGTTGAACAGGCCAAATGCAGGATGGGAGCTGTCCTTGATAATGCTCTTCACCCTGCTGAGGCAGCGGGAGGTGTAAATGTCCATCAGAGAGGGGAGAGGGCAGCCGATTATCTTCTGTGCTGCCCCGACCACCCTCTGAAGCCTCTCCCTGTCTGCCATGGTGCAGCTGCCGTACCATGCTGTAATGCAGTGTGTCAACAGGCTCTCAATGGACGAGCGGTAGAAGGTCAGCAGCAGGTTGGAGTCCAGGTTGTGCTTCCTGAGGACCCTCAGGAAGTGCAGCCGCTGCTAAGCCTTCTTGATGAGGGGGGAGACTTATAGAAACATATACAAATTATAAAAGGACTGGATGCAGGAAAAAAATCCCAATGTTGGGCGAGTCCAGAACAAGGGGCCGCAGCCTTAGAATAAAGGGGAGGCCATTTAGGACTGAGGTGAGAAAAAACGTTTTCACCCAGAGAGTTGTGAATTTGTGGAATTCCAGAGAGGGCACACAGAGGGCAGTGGAGGCCAAATCACTGGATGGATTTAAGAGAGAGTTAGCTAGAGCTCTGGGGGCTGGTGGAGTCAAGGGATACGGGTTATTGATTGGGGACGATCACCCATGATCGCAATGAATGGCGGTGGTGGCTCGAATGGCCTCCTCCTGCACCTATTATCTATGTTTCTATGAGATGAGGAGGAATTTCTATAGTCAGAGGAAGGTGAATCTGTGGAATTCTTTGCCACAGAAGGCTGTGGAGGCCATGTCAGTGGATATATTTAAGGCAGAGATAGACGGTAGATAGATTCTTGATTAGTACGGGTGTCAGAGGTTCTGGGGAGAAGGCAGGAGTTAGGGGGAATGGATAGAATAGCCATGATTGAATGGTGGGGTAGACTTGATAGACCGAATAGTCTAATTCAGCTCCTATCACTTATCATTTACAGTGTACAGATACATGATAAGGTACTGCGTAAGTTGTTTCCACAGAGTCACAGCATAAGATAGTGTCAAAAGTCGATGGCTTGTGCGTTGGGGCTTTGGAAGACACTGCGAGAAATAAAGCAAGATTCAAGGTTGGGGAACAATCCTGGAGGATGTTAACACGCTGATAGCTGACAGCAGTCTGCGCGAATATAATCGGACAATGGCTTCCTTGAAAACAGGCGCCGAGGAAGAGAGAGAGAGAAAAAAAAAAACACCACAAGGGAGGTAAACTCCGCTGAAGAGAAAAAGGGTTGAATTGAGACAAACATAATTAGTCACAGGCAATTTTGCCGGAGTTCCCATGGAAACGATATTATTCTAATTCTGCCAGCGATAGTCATTCTTTCGCAGGTTACAATCCTTCAGTCTTTAGCACTGTCATCAGGAATTTTATTTGACGTACAATCTTAAATAAATAAATTTGACAGTAAGAATGATCCCAGGAACGAGTAGTTTAACCTTATGATGAGAGTTTGTCGGCACTGGGCCTGTACTCGCTGGAGTTTAGAAGAATGAGGGGGGGGACCTCACTGAAACAAGCAGAATGGTGAAAGGCTTGGATAGAGTGGATGTGGAAAATATGTTTCCACTCGTGGGAGATTCTAAGACTAGAGGTCATAGCCTCAGAATTAGAGGACATTCTTTTAGGAAGGAGATGAGGAGAAATGTATTTCGTCAGAGGGTGGTGAATCTGTGGAATTCTTTGCCGCTGAAGGCTGTGGGGTCCAAGTCAGTGGATATTTTTAAGTCAGAGATAGATAGATCCGTGATTAGTGCAGGTGTCAGAGGTTATGGGAAGAAGGCAGGAGATTGGGGTTCGGAAGGAGTCACACGGCACAGAAACTGGCCCTTCGGCGAAACTCGTCCATGCCGACAATGGTGTCCCATCTACGCTGGTCACATTTGCCCACATTGGGCATGGTCAGGTCTGTTGAAGGCCGTCAACAAACTGTTCCTTATATTAAAGTCATGGAGTCGTGCAGCATGGAAACAGGCCCTTCAGCCCGGCTTATCCATGCTGACCACGATGCGCCAACTAGGTCGTGTCATATGTGATAGGAGTAGAATTAGGGCATTTGGCCCATCAAGTCTACTCCACCATTCAATCATGGCTGATCTCTTTATGGTCGCATCAGTGTGCAGGGACCAGGAAAGATCTTCAGAAATATGCATGCCCAGGAATTTGAAGTTTTTGACCCTTTCCACCATTTATATAAACGGGATTGTGGGTCCCTATCCTACCCCTTCCAAAGTCCACAATCAGTTCCTTGGTTTTGCCGGTGTTGAGAGCCAGGTTGTTGTGCTGGCACCATTTGGTCAATCGGTCGAACTCACTTCTATACCCTGACTCGTCACCATCTGTGATACGTCCCACAACAGTGGTGTCGTCGGTGAAAACTGAAACTAAACTGATGGTCTCTCTCATGGTTTCAAAATATGTTGAATATTGTGACAACATTCCTGTGCAGCTCATCCTCATGTGTCTATATATTGCAGGTATTTTGTAATTGCAAAGTCTGTTCTTTTGCCTCTTGCAGAATGGTTAAATAATGTTAATAAAAGGCGTAATCGTATTATTTTGCTGCAGTCTGCAATTCTGCCCCTGGCTGTGAGCTACATTAGTGCCTTTCTCCAGTACACCTTGTAAGATTTCGTTATCATTTGGTGCGAAGTTAATGCATTTAAAATAAGAAGATTAAGGCCTCCATTAAAATGGTGGACAGAAGAGTGTAATTTGAACACAAGATGCATTTGGCTTCTAATTTCACCAGTAATTAACCTCTCCTTTCAAGAACGATCGTATATGTTGGGCTGGAGGCTGTGTAACATTCATCACCTAAGTAAAATGACAGAAGGGCAAGTCATGATCGAGATTGAGACATAAAAACATGAGGCGAAGGGACATAATGAAAAAAATTCATATCAAAACATTGAAAGCAAATGAACCAGAGCAGGGTACAGTAAATTAAGCGTAGAAAATGATTTAAAATGGGAACTATTAACGATGATCATAACCGAGTGGACAAATGCACGCAATGTCACAATTATTTCATATCCCATTCCATTTCCAAATCACGTTAGAATTCAGACTTTAGAATACAGCGTGGAAACAGGCCCTTCGGCCCACCGAGTCCGCGCCGACCATCAATCACACGACCACTGGCACTATCCTACACACTGGCAACAATTTACAGAAGCCAATTATCCTACAAACCTGTAGGTCTTTTTTTTTTCTTTTTTTTTAAATCAAAAAATGTATTCAATTATTAACAAATAATATTTACACTACAATAAAACAAGCCATAATACAATACAAACATATATCCATAATAAACTACCATACAACTATGTTACAATCCTTATTGAGGAGACATTCTACATCCTGCGGAGCCCAGCGGTCCCGGAACTCCCCCAGGGTGCCCGTGGACAGGGCGTATTCCCTTTCTAACCTCACCCAGGAACCTGTAGGTCTTTGGAGTGTGGGAGGAAACTGGAGCACCCGGAGCAAACCCGCGCAGGTCAAAGGGAGAACGCGCAAACTCCAGGCAGACAATCGCCCGAGTGAGGATTGAACCCGGGTCCCTGGCGCTGCAGTCTTGAAACTCTACCGCTGCACCACTGTGCCGTCCGATGCCGTCTTTGTGGACTTTACCTCTGCAGGCTCCTTGATCTGGCTTGTGCCCTCTGGTGCTCTGGGTGCTGTGTACTGTACACTTTCACTCCCATTTTAAGTGCATCCCGCCCTGACCACTTTGATGGGTCAAGTACAAGAGAGCTCCTCTCTTTGAACCATCTCCAAATGAATCTTCACTCTATTGTGTAAAACTACCTATTATACCCTTGGGCATTTTTGCAGTCTGAAGAAGAGTTCCAACCCGAAATGTCACTTATTCTTTTCATCCAGAGATGTTCATATGTTCAACAGTTGTAGGAGCAGAATTAGGCCATTCGGCCCATCAAGTCTAACCTGCCATTCAATCATGGCTGATCTATCTCTCCCTCCTGACCCCATTCTCCTGCCTTCTCTCCATAAACCCTTGACATCTGTACTAATCAAGAATCCATCAATCTCCATCTTAAAAATATCCATTGACTTGGCCTCCACAGCCTTCTGTGGTAATGAATTCCACAGATTCACCACCCTCTGACTAAGGTCATGAGGTCATGTGATAGGAGCAGAATTAGGACATTTGGCCCATCAAGTCTACTCCGCCATTCAATCAGGGCTGATCTATCTCTTCCTCCTAACCCCATTCTCCTGCCTTCTCCCCATAACCCTTGACATCCGTACTAATCAAGAATCTATCTATCTCTGCCTAAAAAAAAAATCCAATGATTTGGCATCCGCAGCCTTCTGTGGCAAAAAATCCACAGATGTACCATCCTCTGACTATAGAAATTCCTCCTAATTTCCTACCGAAAGGAACGACCTTTTATTCTGAGGCTATGTTCTCTGGACCTAGACTGGACTTAGATTAGAATAGGTCTTGATGCGTATGGGTGTCTGGGATTATGGGGAGAAGGCAGGAGAATGGGGTTGAGAGGGAGAGACAGATCAGCCATGATTGAATTCTGGAATAGACTTGATGTGCCGAATGGCCTAATTCTGCTCCTATCACTTATGAACCAGTGGAAACATCTTCTCCACATCCACTCTGTCCAGGCCTTTCACTATTGGGTAACTTTCAGAGAGGGCCCCCCCACTCGTCTTTCTAAACTCCAGCGCTTTGTGTTTGTCTGAGATTCATCAAGTAACGCTTACTCAGAAACCTCCAAACCACTCCAAAGGTTTGTAGGTTAATCGGCGTGGCACAGATGTAAAATTGTCCCTGGTGTGTGTGTGTGTAGGGTAGTGTTAATGTGCGGGGATGGCTGTCTCGGTGGGCTGAAGGGCCTGTTTCCGCGCTGTTATCTCCAAACTAAACCCAACTCAAACTCTTTTTAATTGTATTTTTGTGATTCGGTTGCGCCAACTAGGAGCTAAATTGATGTCATTAACTAAATGAAATGCGGTGAGGAAATCTGTAAGGCTGATAAATGCACAACCTTTGTAGAAATGTCTTTCTCACTGCAAAATATAGGTGCCATTTTTTCATTAAATTCTCCTCATTCTTTTCAAAAAAAGAAACCTGTCTAACTGCAAGAAATTACCTAAATCGTTTTTCTTTCATCTGAATTACTCATGCGGGAGATTGGGTTATTTTTCTTTCATAGTCTTCGCTGCCAGGAGCTTTTATGATGATATTTTATATTACATTCTGTCAGTTTCAACTATTTTAATTGGCTTTACTTTTATTGTTTGCAATGAAAATCTCAACTCACAATATGATTAAATAATTCAACGACAAGCTTTGAAACCACTGTATTAGCATCCGTATTGAAGTTAACCCTTTATATGCGCGCATAGAGTCACAGTCTCAAGGGCCTGTCCCACTTGGCCGTCATTTGCGCCTCATTTACGCATCATATGTAAAATAGATCGACGCATCATTACGCGCGATGCCGCGCGCAAATCACGCATCATCATGCCGTCTGGTGCGCGTGACGGCAAGCGGCGACGCATGGTTACGCACGGTGATGTCCCCATATCCCCTGACTCCGCAATTTTTAAGAGCCCTATTTAGCTCTCTCTTGAAAGCATCCAGAGAACCTGCCTCCACCGCTCTCTGAGGCAGAGAATTCCACAGACTCACCACTCTCTGTGAGAAAAAGTGTTTCCTCGACTCCGTTCTAAATGGCTTACTCCTTATTTTTAAACTGTGGTCCCTGGTTCTGGACTCCCCCAACATAGGGAACATGTTTCCTGCCTCGAGCGTGTCCAAACCGTTAACAATCTTATATGTTTCAATAAGATCCCCTCTCATCCTTCTAAACTCCAGAGTGTACAAGCCCAGCTGCTCCATTCTCTCAGCATATGACAGTCCCGCCATCCTGGGAATTAACCTTGTAAACCTACACTGCACTCCCTCAACAGCAAGAATGTCCTTCCTCAAATTAGGGGATCAAAACTGCACACAATACTCCAGGTGTGGTCTCACTAGGGCTCCGTACAACTGCAGAAGGACCTCTTTGCTCCTATACTCAACTCCTCTTGTTATGAAGGCCAACATGCCATTCGCTTTCTTCACTGCCTGCTGTACCTGCATGCTTACTTTCATAGACTGATGTACAAGGACCCCCAGATCCCGTTGTACTTCCCCTTTTACCAACGTTTGACGCCATTTAGATAGTAATCTGCCTTCCTGTTTTTGCTACCAAAGAGGATAACCTCACATTTATCTGCATTAAACTTCATCTGCCCACTCCCCCAATCTGTCCAAGTCACCCTGCATTCTCATAGCATCCTCCTCACAGTTCACACTGCCACCCAGCTTTGTGTCATCTGCAAATTTGCTAATGTTACTTTGCATCCCTTCATCCAAATCATTGATGTATATTGTCCCGTCATCCCGGGAATTAACCTTGTAAACCTACGCTGCACTCCTGGAATAGCAAGAATGTCCTTCCTCAAAACATAGCCTCCAGCCCAACACTGCACACAATACTCCAGGTGTGGTCTCACTAGGGCTCTGTACAACTGCAGGAGGACCTCTTTGCTCCTATACTCAACTCCTCTTGTTATGAAGGCTGACATGCCATTCACATTCTTCACTACCTGCTGTACCTGCATGCTTACTTTCATTGCAAATAAACTTTTTTTTTCCATGCTACAGAATACAAACAATGCCACAGTGATTAATTTCTAGCAAATACCACTGAGGGGTTCATAGCTACAATCAATCAGGAGGGTGGATGTGAAGATTTAGTTCCACATTCAAACATATTCTAGTCCGACTTGGCCTACGCGATCTCTCGGTTGCCAAACTCTTTAACTCTTCTTCCCATTCCCATTCCCATTCCCATTCCCATTCCCACACTGACCTTTCAGACCTGGGCCTCCTCCATTGTTAGAGTGAGGCCACACGCAAATTGGAGGAACAGCACGTCATATTTCGCTTAGGCAGCTTACAAAACCCAGGTATGAATCATGATTTCTCTAATTTCAAATAACTGTGTTGTGTGTGTGTGCACGCAAGTGTTACAGTACCTGCCTCACCTACCTCCTCTGGCAGCACATTTCATACACCCACCACACTTTGTGTAAAAAAAAGGTGTCCCTCATGTTCTTATAAAATCTTTCCCCTCTTTGCTTAAACTTATGTCCTCTGGTTCTTGATTCCCAGACATTATTGTTCCTGATAGAACCATAGAAACATAGAAATTAGGTGCAGGAGGAGGCCATTCGGCCCTTCGAGCCTGCACCGCCATTCAATATGATCATGGCTGATCATCCAACTCAGTATCCCGTACCTGCCTTCTCTCCATACCCTCTTATCCCCTTAGCCACAAGGGCCACATCTAACTCCCTCTTAAACATAGCCAATGAACTGGCCTCAACTACCCTCTGTGGCAGTGAGTTCCAGAGACCCACCACTCTCTGTGTGAAAAAAGTCCGTCTCATCTCGGTCCTAAATGATTTCCCCCTTATCCTTAAGCTGTGACCCCTTGTTCTGGACCTCCCCAACATCGGGAACAATCTTCCTGCATCTAGCCTGTCCAACCCCTTAAGAATTTTGTAAGTTTCTATAAGATCCCCTCTCAATCTCCTACATTCTAGAGAGTATAAACTGAGTCTATGCAGTCTTTCTTCCTAAGACAGTCCTGGCATCCCAGGAATCAGTCTGGTGAACCTTCTCTGCACTCCCTCTATGGCAATAATGTCCTTCCTCAGATTTGTACTCGCTTTGTACGGTGGCAGCACAATTCCAGATTGTTGATCAAAGATAGACACAAAATGCCGGAGTAACTCAGCGGGACAGGCAGCATCTCTGGATAGAAGGAATGAGTGACATTTCGGGTCGACTCACATTCTTCAGACCTTTCCTACACATTGTTGATTGAATGTGGCGTGGGAAACAAAAAGAATGAACTGCGATGTGAGTGTGGCTCGCTTACCCATTTCCTGCAGTCTCTCACACAAGGGTTTTTTTTTCCCCACTGCAGGGTCTGTTATTCTTCACATTCCACCTGTTAGAGCACCACTCTCTCATTAATAAGCTGCGTGCATATGGTCCAGGCTTGTGTTTGAGCAGCAGCTCGGTAGATATCACGCTAGGTACCCTGAGGGCTTATGTCCAAGGACCTACGCAAGGTCAGGGCTCCACTGGGACCTGTGCCATTCCGCTCCTGGCATCGCAATCGATTCCATTGATTTTTACAGCCATCCCATCAGATTCCAGTCACATCCCAGAAACTGCTGGCTGCCTTGTTTTTCACCTCAAGAAACAAATGCGAAATCTGAAGATAGAAAGACACAAAGCGCTGGACTAACTAACTGGCCTGGATAGAGTGGATGTGGAGAGGATGTTTCCGCCAGTTTCCACCAGTTGGAGGTCATACACTCAGAATTAAAGGACATATGAACGGAGATGGAGACGAGGAAACACTTTTTCTCACAGAGAGTTGTGAGTCTGTGGAATTATCTGCCTCAGAAGGCGGTGGAGGCCGGTTCTCTGGAGACTATCAAGAGAGAGCTAGATAGGGCTCTTAAAGATTGTGGAATCAGGGGATATGGGGTGAAGGCAGGAACGGGGTACTGATTGGGGATAATCAGCCTTGATCACATTGAACGGCAGTGCTGGCTCTAAGGGCCGCATGGCCTACTCCTGCACCTATTGTCTATTGTCTATGATGAGCATTTGGGCCTGTACTCACTGGAGTTCAGAAGGATGAGGGGGAACCTCATTGAAACTTAATGAATAATTGAAGGCTTGGGTAGAGTGGACGTGGAGAGGATGTTTCCACTAGTGGGAGAGTCTAGCAGTAGAGGTCATAGTCTCAGAATTAAAGGACTTTCCTTCAGGGAGGAGATGAGGAGGAATTTCTTTATTCAGAGGTTGGTGAATCTGTAGAATTCATTGCCACAGAAGGCTGTGGAGGCTAGGTCAATGGTTATTTTTAAGGCAGATTCTTGAATAGCACGGCAAGTGTTATACAAGATACAAGATACATTTATTTGTCCCGCGTACCAATTGGTGCAGTGAAATGTGTGGTCGCCACATACAGGCATACGAATAATAAAGAGCACAGAGCACGATAGTCTTTAACACAGACATCCCCACACAGTGGGGTCAAAACTTCCCACTGTGAGGGAAGGCTCCAAAAATTCACTCATCCTCCTTTGATTTCCTCCCGTGGTCGGGGTTATGGGGAGAAGGGCAGGAGAAGGGCTACTTCCCCACAGCCATCAGGCTATTAAACCTGGCTCGGAACTCTGAACATTAATATCCCTCCATCTGTTATTTGCACTTTATTAATTTATTAATCCATGTGTGTATTTACGTATAGAATTGTAGTCAATGCTTACTACGTTCTCTTGTGCTATGCAAAGAAAGATTTTCATTGGCCTGTCAGGGACACATGGCAATAAATTCTTTTGACTTTGACTTTGACTTTGAGAATGAGGTTAGGAGGGAGAGATAGATCAGCCATGATTGAATGGCGGAGTAGACTTGATGGGCCGAATGGCTTAATTCTGCTCTCCTATTGCTTATGGAACACGTACCCAGCGGGTCAGGCAGCAACTCGAGAGAAAATGGACGGGTGACGTTTCGGGTCAGAACCCTTCTTCTGACCTTTGGGCTTAGAGCGGGGCCGTACATCGCCCGGCGCGGCCTCAATGGCCGTGGGACTTAACACCGCCCGCCTGGGGCTTCGACCTCGGGAGAGAAATGGTGCGGGGGAGAGAGAAGACTTTGCCTTCCATCACAGTGAGGAGGAGATTCACCGTGATGGACGTTTGTGTGAATTGAATTGTCTGTGTGTTTTTTTATGAATTGTTCTGTTTGTATGGATTGTAGAAACGGAGTTTGGTTCGAGCCTCTCTGAGGTTCGAATGACAAGTAATAAAATCATATCAGGCTGAAATAGGGTGGGACGGTGTGATTATTGCCTGGGATTATGTTTATGCATAGTAATAATTTTATGAACTGTAAATGCGGAAAGAAAATGACACTGTATCTGGGATAATATAGAACCGCTGAATCTCTGAGGAGTGTGAGTTGAAGTGAAATGTGTGCTCTTCAGACTTCTCAATGTGCACCGATTTGAGGATGACGTTTTTAGTTCTTGTTTTTTTTTCCCCTGTAAATGGCTCTTCAGTTCCGTTTCAATGCAGCTTCCGTTAAATTCCACGTTGAATCTGAATCGCCTGCCTAATGACTAGATGCTGGCTCAGTCAGCTCATTAAAGATCCCCTTTTTTTTTCCGCAGGAACTAATCAAGAGCGTACATTTTAAAAGCCGCAAGCAGCAATGCTCAGCTCTGCGAGCCTTGCCATCCCACCTGGCAATTTGCATTGTCCATCTTCTGAAGAGCCTGCATCATATCATTGATATTCAACACCACTTGCTGATAAATATCGCTTAAAATGGCACTGCTTCAAATGAGGCGCTGCCTGACCCGCTGAGTTACTTCACCTTTGACTCCCTATCTTTGGTGTAAACCAGCACCTGCAGTTCCTTCCCTATGCATTTTCTTAAAGCCATTCAGGCTAACCAAAACATTTCCGAGGCTGGGGTTGAAAAGAAAATCATTTATTTAGTTATATCTTAAAGGCTTGAAAGATATCTTTAAATATCTACCTTCAGAGGAAGCAACAACATAATAGGGTGAAATGCTAGCATAACAACGATGAGATATATATTTTATAGGTACATAGATTACATATATTGATAGATCACGTATTTTATATATAACCATATAACCATATAACATATAACCATATAACAATTACAGCACGGAAACAGGCCTTCTCGACCCTTCCAGTCCGTGCCGACCATTTATTTTCCCCTAGTCCCATATATTAAATGTTATTTAGTTTAATCATGTTCCTTAATAGCCGTGAATCCCTTCACAGATGAATTTAAGGATAGATATGCGTGATTGGGAGCGAACATAAGACATTGAGTCGACGTTAGGAGCCTTTGTGTGTGTTTTAGTGAATGAGAGATGAGGCAGTGTGTGAGAGGCTGGGATGCTGTCTGCCTGTCTGTCTGTCTGTGAAGGTGTCAGGGAGTGTGCAGCAGCGGTAAGTAATTATGTCGATCTGGGCCCTCGTCGAGGAGTGTGGACGTACGAGTGCCGGCTTTTGAGTGCAATTGCTCGAAAGTAAGTGCGATCAATCAAGAGTCCAGAGTCAAGAGTGCTTTATGGTCGTGTGCCCCAGGTAGAACAGTGACATTCGCCCTTGCAGAATATGTAAACATAGCGCTGTGGGGGCAATATAATAAATATGATGCACACACCATACCCAAAATACCTGCGCAAACACACACTATATGCACACAAACACACGCAAACACACACATGCACCTACATGCACACACATACACACCATATAGAATTAAACAAGTTCAGTGTGTATATATATATATATATATATATGTATGTGTGTGTGTATATATATATGTGTGTGTGTGTATATATTTTCAAACAAGAGCACATGACTTTATAATTAAGGGACAGAGGTTTAGGGGTAACATGAGGGGGATCTTCTTTACTCAGAGAGTGGTAGCGGTGTGGAATGAGCTTCCAGTGGAAGTGGTGGCGGCAGGTTCGTTGGTATCATTTAAAAATAAATTGGATAGGCATATGGATGAGAAGGGTATGGAGGGTTATGGTATGAGTGCAGGCAGATGGGACTAAGGGAAAAAAAATGTTCGGCACGGACTTGAAGGGCCGAGATGGCCTGTTTCCGTGCTGTAATTGTTATATGGTTATATGGTTATATATATATATATATATATGAGTGTATGTGTATGTATGTATATAGGTGTGTGTGTGTGTGTGCATTTGTGTGCGTGAGTATATACGTGTCAGGCACGTGCCGTGAGTAATTACTCAGGGTAGGCAGTCAGCTCATCTACCTGCACTCAGACCAGAGTGTGGCAAGTGGGTTATTGACCCCAATCCCCTCCTTCACAACGTCAGACTCCCCAAACACTGTGAAGAGCTCTCCCCCCACCCCGGGAAATACAGTATTTAAAAACATAAAGCACCAAGAAATGCACTTACCACGTTATTGGCACATTAAGTCCATTCTTCACTCTTTGTTTCCTGAGATACTATTAAAATAATGGCAATCCATATTTGAAAATCCCGCCAAGAAACTCGCGCTGCGCATGCGCAGTAGGCTGCTGCGCCTGCGCAGTGCTGCAAAGGCAGATTTTCTGCTGCCTTCAGCTCCCCTTGACACTGATGGCTCAGGCAGTGCTGACGGCACGTGGGCTGCACAGACCTTCCCGTGTTACAAGCGCTGCGGATGAAAGGCACGGAGAATTATACCTATCTAAGAGATCGATCTCTTAGATAGGCATAATTCTCCCATGCCTTTACTAGTTATATTTATTAATAATTGCCATTTCATAATTTTAGTCAGGGTAGGCAGTGCCTACCTTGCCTACCCTGAAGGCTGGGCAATGTGTATATATATGTGTGTGTGTGTATTTATATATGTGTATGTGTGTTTGTGTGTGTGTGTATATATATATGTGTGTGTGTGTGTGTGTGTGTGTGTGTGTGTGTGTGTGTGTGTGTGTGTGTGTATATATATGTGTGTGTGTGTATATATATGTGTGTGTGCATATATGTGTGTGTATATATATGTGTGTGTGCATATATGTGTGTGTATATGTGTGTTTGTGTGTGTGTGCGTGTGTGTGTGTTTATGTGTGTTTGTGTGTGTATGTGTGTGAGTGTCTGCGTGTATATATATATATATGTGTGTGTGTGTGTGTGTGTGTGTGTCTACATATATGTGTGTGTATGTGTGTGTACGTGTGTATATATGTGTGGGTGTGTGTGTATATCTGTGGGTATGTATATATGTGGGTGTATATATATATATATGTGTGTATGTGTGTGTGCATATATGTATGTATGTGTGTGTGTGTGTGTGTGTGTGTGTGTGTGTGTGTGTGTGTGTGTGTGTGTGTGTGTGTGTGTGTGTGTGTGTACGTGGTTATATATATATATACACACACGTACACATAAAAACAAACAAACAAATGTATTCACGCCGAGCTGTGTTTGTGTAAAGTGAATGTGTGGGCATCTAATGTTGACAGCCTGGGTTCCAAGAACGCGTATTTCTTTTCTTCCCCACACTCTCATCTATCGATCCGCTGCTGACACACGCTCATCTCTCTGCATCATGATCCGCGTCAACAAATGCTCCACGCTTCAATGTGTGTCAAACCTCTCAGCAGTAAATCTTCACCCACTCGACGGCAGGGGACGCAGAGAACCGGAGGTGGCAATCTAGAGCTGTCAAAGCTAGGGAGAGGCACTCAACAAAATGGCCTCCACTCCTGCACCTATTGTCTACTGTCTATTGCACTGTTTGGAAAGAGCACTGGGAGACTCATTTTCAGTGATTAGCAGATGGGAAGTGTTGTAATTGGGAATCTTGCTGTGAAAATGTGGAGTACCTACGGCCAATTCAACCTTCCTTATAACTCTCACAGCATCCTCATCTTCCTTGTGGGCATGTTGCAATCTCCCTGACTCAATATCGATTCTGCTATCAAGTCAAGTCAAGAGAGTTTTATTGTCATGGGTCCCAGATAGGACAATGAAATTCTTGCTTGCTGCAGCACAACAGAATATGTAAACATAATACAGAACAGGAGATAAAAGTGCAGTCTGTCTATAGACCATAGACCACACATATACACAATAAATAAACAGATAAAGTGCAATAGGCTGTTGTTGTTCAGAGTGTGTTTGATGGCTGTGGGGAAGGAGCTGTTCCTGAACCTGGATGTTGCAGATTTCAGGCTCCTGCACCTTCTACCCGGTGGCAGCAGAGAGATGAGTGAGTGGCCAGGATGGTGTGGGTCCTTGATGATGTTGGCTGCCTTTTTGAGGCAGCGACTGCGATAAATCCATTCGATGGTGGGGAGGTCAGAGCCGATGGTGGACTGGGCAGTGGTGACAACTTTCTGCATTCTTTCCCGCTCCTGGATGTTCAAGTTGCCGAACCAAGCCACGATGCAGCCAGTCAGTATGCTCTCTACTGTGCACTTGTAGAAGTTCGAGAGAGTCCTCCTTGACAAACCGACTCTCCGTAATCTTCTCAGGAAGTAGAGGTGTGATGTGCCTTCCTTATGATTGCATCAGTGTGCTGGGACTAGGAAAGATCTTCAGAAATATGCACGCCCAGTAATTTGAAGTTCTTGACCCTTTCCACCATCGCCCCTTTGATATAAACGGGACTGTGGGTCCCTATCCTACCCGTTCCAAAGTCCGCAATCAGTTCCTTGGTTCTGCTGGTGTTGAGAGCCAGGTTGTTGTGCTGGCACCATTTAGTCAATCGGTCAATCTCACTTCTATACTCTGACTCGTCCCCATCAGTGATTCATCCCACAACAGTTGTGTCGTTGGCAAACTTGATGATGGAGTTCGCACTATGTCCGGCAACACAGTCATGAGTATAGAGTGAGTACTGTACTCAGTTACTGTAACTCATTTTGGCGATGGAACTGGGGCAGTACAATGCAGAAAACTATATTCAGTCCTCGACATCTTCCCCTTTACTCTACCTTTTGTACTTGTTTATATGATACGATACAATAGAACTTTATTCATCCCCGGAGGTAAATTGGTCTGTCAAAGGTCACAACACACACCAAGCTACATGAAAACTTGAAATTAAAATCAAATTAAAAGTAAAAAAAAAGCAAGACTGTTGGCTGGCTGCCGTGTGAACAGCGCCTTAACTGGAATGGACGATCAAACAAACAAACAAATGCAGACTTATCCCCTGGGTAGAGGATCCTAAAGCTAGAGTGTGTGCCCCCCCCCCCCTCCCCACCACCCCTTTGTTCTCCCACCGTCCCCACAGCTGATCGCGGGTCAATCGCGGGTCGATCGCGAGGCCCCACCACCAACGAAGCTCCCATTGTTGCCGAGGCCCCTGCTCCAGCCGAGGCTCCCGTTGCCACCGAGGCTCATGCTGCCGCCGCCGAGGCTCCCACTGCCGCCACCGCTAAGGCTCCTTCAGCCCAGACAGGACTCGCCACCTGGCTTCCTTGCAATCTCCTGGGGGGGGGGGGCCTGTGGGGCGAGTCGGGCCTAAAGTGGCGGCTTTCCGGGACACTTCCGCCATGCGCGCGGCTCGCCGGGACAGAGACTTTAGACTTTAGATTTTAGAGATAAAGCGCAGAAACAGGATCTTCGGACCACCGAGTCCGCGCTGACCGGTGATTACCCGTAAGCAAGCACGATCAAACACACTAGGGACAATTTACAATGCACACAAAGCCAATTAAACTACAAACATGGCCATCTTTGGAGTGTGGGAGGACACCTACAACCTAAACCTACTCTGTTTTGGGAAACAAGGAATGGCAGATGCTGGATTACAGACGAATAGACACAAAGTGCTGGAGTAAATCAACGGGTCAGGCTGCATCCCAGGAGAACATGGATAGGTGACGTTTCACACGAGTCAACCACAGGCGCAGCGGTAGAGTTGCTGCCTTACAGCGCCAGACACGCAGGTTCGATCCTGACTGCTGTCGATCCCGGGTGCTGTCTGTACGGAGTTTGTACGTTCTCCCTGTGACAAGTTAGGTCTTTATTCTTTGCAGCGCAGAAGGTTAAGGAGGGCCTTGATTGAGGTCTTTAAAATGATGAAAGGGATAGACAGAGTTGACGTGGATAAGCTTTTCCCATTGAGGATAGGGAAGATTCAAACAAGAGGGCATGACATGAGAATTAAGGGACAGAAGTTTTAGGGGTAACATGAGGGGAATCTTCTTTACTCAGGGAGTGGTGGCTGTGTGGAATGATCTTCCAGCAGAAGTGGTGGAGGCAGGATCGATTTTAACATTTAAAAGTAAAGTGGATAGGTATATGGACGGGAAAGGAATGGAGTGGTATGGTCTGAGTGCAGGTAGATGGGACTAGGGGAAAATAAATGGTCGGACTGGAAGGGCCGAGAAGGCCTGTTTCCGTGCTGTAATTGTTATATGGTTATATGGTTATCTAACTAAAGAAATTCCTCATCAACTCCTTCCTAGAGGAACGTTATTTAATTCTGAGGTTATGACCTCTGGTCCTAGAATCTCCCACTAGTGAAAACATTCTGTCCATGTCCACCCTATCTAGTAAGTCAACTTCCTTATTAACATAAACAGAGATTTCCTTATTATGGCTTTAGATGACATGGGTTTAAATGTGTTTTAGACAATAGACAATAGACAATAGACAATAGGTGCAGGAGTAGGCCATTCGGCCCTTCGAGCCAGCACCGCCATTCAATGTGATCATGGCTGATCATCCCCAATCAGTACCCCGTTCCTGCCTTCCCCCCATATCCCCTGACTCCGCTATTTTTAAGAGCCCTATCCAGCTCTCTCTTGAAAGCATCCAGAGAACCTGCCTCCACCGCCCTCTGAGGCAGAGTTTTGTAGGTAATTTAGATTTAAGATGCAAATTGAAGCCTGCAAGACACAGGTAGGCTTTTTGATCTGGAGATTAATCATGATGAGAAATTGTTCAAGGTGCTAATCAAATTATTGTCCCTTTGAAAGACAATAACTGCTTTCATTTTCGATTCTAAGTCATGCGAAAATCGAAGGCAAGATAATCAAGGCAAGGGAATAGAAGAAAAATCATATTTGAAGTGATTGTAAAATCAAGCGAACTCCACCATAAGAGGACCCAGGTGCCAAAATCAAACAGACAATCAGATGGAGGTGAAATATTGTGTGTGCTTATCTGCCAGTGCTTGAAATTATTAATATTTTAATTGTCGGAGAACAAAAGAAACATTTGTTTGATCAGCAAACATCAAAGTTAAGTTAAATATTTATTATAAGCAAAGTTTTGTGACATACTCCCCCTGAGTTGATGTTGGCTCTGTACAAGATTAATTTCCAATCTAACCTATTCATCAAATTAAAATATCAGACCCTGGTTCGAAAAGATTATACAATGTGCAAGTCAAAATGTTGCGCAATTGGTTCTAACTAATTATCCTAATTCTAAATAAATCTTTCCAGCAGCTTTACCCTGAATGTACTCGCAGAACGATAGACCCTAAAGGGCCTGTCCCACCAGCATGCAACTCCATGCGATGAGCGCGACCTAACGTGGTCGCTTGAGCCGTCCGGCGTCGCGGGGCTGGTCCCACTTCGATCGGCGGAGCCGTGCGGAATTGTGCGGAAATGTTCGTCCCGACATTGCGCGGGGCTCCGAAAAACTGACCATGTTCAAAAATTCCGCGCGGCAACGGCTTGTCGGCTCGCAGTCGCCTCGACGCATTACACACCGCCTCGACGTCATGCCTCCGTACCCTCTCTGTAGGTGCCTCCGTGACCCTCTATGTTTGTGGCTCCATGGCCCTGTGTGTGTGTGTGCCTCTGTGCCCCTCTCTGTGTGCCCCTCTCTGTCCTGGCGAACTTATCTTAAGACTTTGCTCCAAGTTCGCCTCACTTTGCGCCGCGTTGCGCCACTCACCCGACCTCCGCGCGGTCCTCGCTGCCAGTTTGGTCGCGCTTGCCGCATGCAGGCGCATGCTGGTGGGAACAGCCCTGTACAGGGGATCGCCCGACCTCCGCGCGGCCCCCGCTTCTAGTTTGATCGCGCTCATCGCATGGAGTCGGATGCTGGTAGGACAGGCCCTTAACGCTAACCCAGAATGATAGATACAAAATGCTGGACAAGGCGCAGCGGTAGCGTTGCTGTCTCACAGAGACCCGGGTTCGATCCCGACTACGGGTACTGTATATACGGAGTTTGTACGTTCTCTCCGTGACCTGCATGGGTTTTCTCCGGGAAGCTCCAGGTTCCTCCCGCACTCCAAGGTGGTACAGGTTTTTAGGTTAACTGGCTAGGTAAGAATGTAAATTGTCCCTAGTGTGTGTGTGGGTAGGACAGTGTTAGTGTGCGGGGATCGCTGGTCGGTAGGCCGGGCAGCGTTTATGGTGAAAAGGAATAGGTAACGTTTCAGGTTGGAACCCTTCGTCAGACTAATGGCCTTGTCCCACTCGAGAGTTCTCCCGAGTTTGCCCCGATTTGAACTCGGAGATTTACGGTAATGGCCTCTCGCCAGTACTCGGGGCTCTTGTGGACATCTTTCAACGTGTTGAAAAATCTTCACGAGTCTTCCCGAACTCACCTGCCGTTGGCGGGTCTTCCCGAGTACCTGTCATTAGCGTTAAGAGACGTCCCCGAGCTCCGACGTACCCGCTACATTCATTCTCCGCGCTTACCACGAGTTTGATTTTTTTTAAACTCGGGAGAGCTCTTGGAATGAACTTGTACAGTGGGACAGGGCCATGAAAAATCAGGAAGGACATAACAAAGCAGGGTCGGCAACAGATTACCTCAGTAAGAGATTTGTTTCCAGTAGTGGAAGTATCTAGGACCAGAGGGCACACTCAGAATAAAAGGATGCACCTTTAGAATGGAGATGAGGAGGAATTTCTTGCCAGAGGGTAGTGAATCTGTGGAATTCATTGCTGCAGATGGCTGTGGAGGTCATCATTGGGTATTTTGAAAGCGGGGATTGAGAGGTTCGTGATTAATAAGAGCGTTAAAGGTTACAGTGGATAGGCAGGAGAATGGGGCTGAGAGAAAATAACTGATGAGCCATGATTGATATATGATGAAAGAAAGGGTCAATTGGGCTTGTATTCACTGGAATTTAGGATGAGAGGAGAACTTATAGAAACGTATAAAATCCTTAAAGGAATGGACAGGCTAGATGCAGGAAAAATGTTCCCGATGTTGGGGGGGAGTCCAGAACCAGGGGTCACAGTTTAAGAATAAGGGATAGGCCACTTCGGACTGAGATGAGGAAAAACCTTTCCACCCAGAGTTGTGAATCTGTGGAATTCTTTGCCACAGAAGGCAGTGGAGGCCAATTCACTGGATGTTTTCAAAAGAGAGTTAGATTTAGCTCTTAGGGCTAATGGAATCAAGGGATATGGGGAAAAAGCAGGAATGGGGTACTGATTTCAGATGATCATATTGATCATATTGCTGGCTTGAAGGGCCGAATGGCCTACTCCTGCACCTATTTTTCTGTTTCTATGAACGACGTTGCAGACTCAATGGGACGAATGACCGAATCCTTCTCCTATATCTTATGGTATGATATAGTATGATTCTCTCCATTGTGAAACGTATCTGTTCTTCTTTACTATGGGTCAACAATAAGTACATTTGGTTACACAAATGTGCTGGAGAAACTCAGCGGGTGCAGCAGCATCTATGGAGCGAAGGAGATAGGCAACTTTTCGGGCCAAAACCCTTCTTCAGACCCGCTTTCGGCCCGAAACTCCTTCGCTCCATAGATGCTGCTGCACCCGCTGAGCTTCTCCAGCCTTTTGTGTACCCATGATTTTCCAGCATCTGCAGTTCCTTCTTTAACACAAGCACATTTGGTTCACTACCATGCACAGGACACTCTTAAGTCCATTAGTTCTAGGAGCAGAATAGGGCATTTGGCCCATCACGTCTACTCCGCCATTCAATCATGGCTGCTCCCTAAATGAAAGCCGTGGATCATGAAGTCCACTCCCAGGTGAAGTCCAAGTCTGCAAGACCAACTCTTCTCTATCTGGGCTTCATCTATATCGCTCCATTCCCTGCATATCCATTGCATATTCCACGTTATCAGCTCTATATTTTAAAATGAGAAGTTATGACAAAGACATGGATCGGGAAGGTTTAGAGGGGACTAGTGTAAGATGGTTGGCATGAGCAGGCCGGGCTGAAGGGTCAGTTTCCGTGTTGTATGACCGAGCCCCATGCAAACCAGCCCTTCAGCCCACTGAAGTCATGCTGACCAATGCTCTAGTTCTATCCCGCACATTAGGGACAATTTGCAGAACCCAATTAACCTACAAACCGGCACGTGTGGGAGGCAACCGGAGCACCCGGAGAAAACCCGCGCAGGTCGCGGGGAGAACGATCAAGCACTCTACACCCGTGGTCAGGATCATACCGGGGTCTCTGGTGCTGTCGGATAGCAACTCTACCGCTGTGCCACTGAGCCGCCAATGTATGAATGTTTTAGCTCAATAAATATCAACAAAAGCTCTCAATGACGGACAAGTTTGCTAGACTCCAAATGTATTGTCTATCAAGATTTGAAACACTTTTTTCAGTAAAACCCTGATATCGGAAGCGAAGGTTCAGCGCACTCACTTCATGATTTTAATTGGAAAGCTAATGTTTAGCTGTGACCAAGATCGGAGTTCTTTAAGGGCGGCATGATGGCGCAATGGTAGTGTTACTGTGTTACAGTGCCTTTGTGTGACAAAATCTAGATCACAAGAGCAAGAATTTTAGCGGCTGTGCCTCATGATGCTTCATTGCAGTGAATAAAACATGTTCAAGTTCACGATCAAATTCACATTTATTGTCACATGCTCCAATTAAGGTACAGCAAAACTTGTGTTACCATACAGCCGTACAAGTAACAAAAAAACGCAATACAGAATAATTTTCACATAAACATCCACCACAGTGGAATCCACATTCCTCACTGTGATGGAAGGCAGTAAAGTTCAGTCATCTTCCTCCGTTGTTCACCCGTGGGGGTCGGGGCCTTGAACCCTCCGCACTGCTTCTGCCAACGGCCCGATGTTCAAGCCCTCTCATCGGGATGATGGAGACTCCGGGGTCGGGACGGAACGGAAACACTCCGCTGCTTGGAGCTCCCGAGTCGGCCTTTTCTTAGCAGTGACTGCGGCCCCGCATCCATAGTCCACAGGCCCTGCGGTCAGAGCACTTCCACAGCGATCCTCGGCAAAGGATCGTCCGCTCCGCGATGGAAAGTCTGCACCGCGCTTGCGGCTTGAAGCTCAGGGCCGGTCTCCAGGAAAGGCAGCACCAAACCAGTTGTTAGTCCGCAGGGTGGGGACGGAGATGTGACACGGAGAACGATCGCTAAGTTACTGAAAACAGTTTCCCCCTATTCCCCCCCAGCATGTGACACAGCATGGAAACAGGCCCTTCAGCCCAATATGCCCACACCGACCAACATGTCCCATCTACACTAGTCCCACCTGCCTGTGTTTGGCCCATATCACTCTAAACCCATTTTATCCATGTACCTTTCTAAATGTATCTTAGACGTCAAATTCCTGGGCGTGCACATCTCTGAAGATCTCTCCTGGTCCGAGAACACTGATGCAATTTTCAAGAAAGCACATCAGCACCTCTACTTCCTGAGAAGATTACGGAGAGTCGGTTTGTCAAGGAGGACTCTCTCTAACTTCTACAGGTGCACAGTACAGAGCTTGCTGACCGGTTGCATCGTGGCTTGGTTCGGCAACTTGAGCGCCCTGGAGAGGAAAAGACTACAAAAAGTAGTAAACACTGCCCAGTCCATCATCGGCTCTGACCTTCCTTCCATCGAGGGGATTTACTACAGTCGCTGCCTCAAAAAGGCTGGCAGCATCATCAAGGACCCACACCACCCTGGCCACACACTCATCTCCCTGCTACCTTCAGGTAGAAGGTACAGGAGCCTCAAGACTGCAACGACCAGGTTCAGGAATAGCTACTTCCCCACAGTCATCAGGCTATTAAACCTGGCTCGGACAAAACTCTGACAACTAATAGCCCATTATCTGTTATTTGCACTTTATCAGTTTATTTATTCATGTGTGTATATATTTATATAATGGGATATGGACACACTGATCTGTTTTGTAGTCAATGCCTACTATGTTCTGTTGTGCTGAAGCAAAGCAAGAATTTAATTGTCCTGTCAGGGACACATGACAATAAACTCCCTTGAATCTTGAACGTTGCGATAGTCCCAGCCTCAATTACCTCCTCCAGCAGCTTGTTCCATACACCCACCACCTTTTGTATGAAAAATGTACAGATACATGATAAAGAGAATAACACGAATAACGTTTAGTGCATGATAAAGTCCAGTAAAGTCCGATCAAAGATAGTCTGAGGATCTCCAACGAGGTAGGGACTGCCTTGGGACCACTCTCCAGTTGTTGGTAGGATGTCATAGAGTGATAATACATGCCCACACCGACCAACATGTCCATCTACACTAGTCCCACCGACCAACTAGTCCCACCTGCCTGCGTTTGATCCACATCCCTCCAAACCTGTGATCCCTGACCAGTCTGAAGAAGGGTCTCGACCCGAAACGTTGCCTATCTCCTTCGCTCCTTAGATGCTGCTGCACCCGCTGAGTTCCTCCAGCTTTTTGTGTAACCCTCGATTCTCCAGCATCTGCAGTTCCTTCTTTAACACTATCCATGTACCTGTCGAACTGTTTCTTAAACATCGCAAGAGGCCCAGCCTCAACTGCCTCCTCTGGCAGCTCGCTCCATACACCTGCTACCCTTTGTATAAGGAAATCACCCCTCAGATTCCTATTACATCTAATATAGATGGTCCAGGTAAATATATGATTATGTGTTAAGAAAACTGCTACATCTGAAAACTCCGCAGTAGCATGGTGTGTGTAGGATTAGTCTTTGCATTGGGAATGCACATAGTCTTTTATCCAGAGTAGGGGAATCAAGAACAAGTGGAACAGTTATAACGTGAGAGGGAGAAAATTTACTCGGAATCTGAGGGGCAGATTTTTCAGTTGGGGATGGTAGGTATGAATGAATGAATAAGTATATGAATGAATACGTATATTGGCCAAGCATTCACATACAAGGAATATGCCTTGGTGCTCCGCCCGCAAGTGACAACATGTTAGGAATGACACATAGAACATCAAACATTAATAATAAAACATTATTGATTAAATAATATTTTTCACATTGAAGTCTGGCTCAGCCAGTGGCACCTAGGAATAGACTGGGTGACAACCAAGAATAGTTTGGTGACTACTGGAGAGACAGTTGACGGCACGGAAAGACGTCACCCGGGAAAGGCTGGGTTAGCACCCCAGTCTGTGTCTTTCGTGAGAAAGACACCCAACAAAGCTACGGAAAGGCCTAATGAACCTTTGTGGCCTAAACATCCATCAGACGAGAATGAAATGCTCGGAGAAGGAGAAAGAGGTGCAGCGCACAGGCCTTGAACCTGGTGAGACACAGGAGGAGCCCGGCCGGTAGTCTCCCCACGGAGCCCAGTCCCTCCATGCACTAGAGTCTCCCAACCCCTGCAGAGTGGTTACTAAGATGGCTGATCCGTGGGCAGTTGCTGCTGGGACGCAAGTCGGGGCCTGATCAACCCCGGCTGGGTCGCCTGGGCGAGGGTGTCTGATGCTGTGAGACCCAAAACACCCGATGGCCCCAGGTCACATCACTGAGGATGCGTCCCAGCGCATCTAGAAGATGTATATTTTTCACATGTGAATTAAATAAAATACCGGAGCAAAAGGAGGCTCAACGCAGAGGGAGATCAAGGAGGGAAGAGACAAGGACTTGAAGACTTTTTCCTTTCATCACAGTGAGGAGGGACTGGTAGACTCACTGTGGTGGATGTTAAATCTGTGTTTATTGTGTGTTTTGTAATAACTGCAAGGCACAACATTTCGTTCAGACTGAACAATCTGAATGACAATAAAGCATACTTTACTTTTTACAGATTTTTGGTTATTGAGTGGAATATTAATATGGAATAACCAGCCAGAGGAGGTAGTTGAGGCAGGTTTTATAACAAGAGGATTTCAGTACAGGAGTCAAGAGGTTCTTCTGCAGTTGTATAGGGCTCTGGTAGCGTCTGAAGAAGGGTCTCGACCCGAAACGCCACTCATACCTTCCATCCAGAGATGCTGAGTCACTCCAGCATTTGTAATGCTGTATTTGTAATAAGGTTAGCTATGAAAAAACTGCAGAGTAAATTGACATAAAATGTTGGAGTAACCCAGTAAATGAACATGGACATTTATAACTAAACTAAAAGCTATTTTAATATGGAGAGAGAGCTGTCGCTTCATTCCTGAAGGTCAGGTATCTTTGTAAGATCAACTTAATTGCCCCTGGGTATGTTTTTTATATTGGCTAGTGATTGTTGTGGAAAAAATAAATTAACTAGTGAAGACCAGGCTTGTGTTCACTGGAGTTTAGAAGGAGTAGAGAGGTTCTTCTGCAGTTGTATAGGGCTCTGGTGAGACCACATCTGGGGCATTGTGTACAGTTTTGGTCTCCTAATTTGAGGAAGGACATCCTTGTGACTGAGGCAGTGGTGCGTGGGATGGTGGGACTGTCATCTGAGGAAAGTTTGAAAAGACTAGGCTTGTATTCACTGGAGTTTAGAAGGATGAGGGGGAATCTTATAGAAACATACAAAATTCTAAAAGGACTGGGCAAGCTGGATGCAGGAAAAATGTTCCCAATGTTGGGTGAGTCCAGAACCAGGGGCCACAGTCTTAGAATAAAGGGGAGGTCATTTAAGACGGAGCTGAGAAAAAACATTGTTAGCCAGAGAGTTGTGAATTTATGGAATTCCCTGCCACAGAGAGTAGTGGAGGCCAAATCACTGGATGGATTTAAGAGAGAGTTGGATAGAGCTCTAGGGGCTAGTGGAGTTAAGGGATATGGGGAGAAGGCAGGCACGGGTTATTGATAGCGGACGATCAGCCGTGATCATATTGAATGGCGGTGCTGGCTCGAAGGGCCGAATGGCCTCCTCCTGCACCTATTTTCTATGCAAATGAACTGGCCTCAACTACCTTCTCTGGCAGAGAATTCCACAGATTCACCACTCTCTGTGTGAATTTTTTTTTTCTCATTTCGGTCCTAAAAGACTTCCCCCTTATCCTTAAACTGTGACCCCTTGTTCTGGACTTCCCCATCATCAGGAACAATCTTCCTGCATCATGCCTGTCCAACCCTTCAAGAATTTTGTACGTTTCTATAAGATCCCCCCTCAATCTTCTAAATTCCAGTGAGTACAAGCCGAGTCTATCCCATCTTTCTTCATATGGAAGTCCTGCCATCCCAAAACCCGAAGATGAAAGATATCGTTCATTCACTGTTAATTGTCTCTCGACCGCTCCGTCTATATCTCTCGTTTCCCTTGCCCTCGACAAGACTGATGAAGGGTTTCGTCCCGAAACGTCACCCATTCCTTCTATCAGAGCTGCCCGTCCTGCTGAGTTACTCCAGCTTTTTAACCATATTAACCATATAACCATATAACAATTACAGCACGGAAACAGGCCCATCTCGGCCGAACAACTTTTTTCCCTTAGTCCCACCGGCCTGCACTCATACCATAACCCTCCATACCCTTCTCATCCATATGCCTATCCAATTTATTTTTAAATGATACCAACGAACCTGCCGCCACCACTTCCACTGGAAGCTCATTCCACACCGCTACCACTCTCTGAGTAAAGAAGTTCCCCCTCATGTTACCCCTAAACTTCTGTCCCTTAATTCTAAAGTCATGTCCTCTTGTTTGAATCTTCCCTATTCTCAAAGGGAAAAGCTTGTCCACATCAACTCTGTCTATCCCTCTCATCATTTTAAAGACCTCTATCAAGTCCCCCCTTAACCTTCTGCGCTCCAGAGAATAAAGACCTAACTTATTCAACCTATCTCTGTAACTTAGCTGTTGAAACCCAGGCAACATTCTAGTAAATCTCCTCTGCACCCTCTCTATTTTGTTGACATCCTTCCTATAATTGGGCGACCAAAATTGTACACCATACTCCAGATTTGGTCTCACCAATGCCTTGTACAATTTTAACATTACATCCCAGCTTCTATACTCAATGCTCTGATTTATAAAGGCTAGCATACCAAAAGCTTTCTTTACCACCCATCTATATGAGATTCTACCTTCAAGGAACTATGCACGGTTATTCCCAGATCCCTCTGTTCAACTGTATTCTTCAATTCCCTGCAATTTACCATGTACGTCCTATTATGTATAAACCTGTACATCTTTGGAGTGTGGGAGGAAACCGGAGCTCCTGGAGAAAACCCACGCAGGTCACGGGGAGAACGTACAAACTCCGTGCCGGCAGCACCCGCAGTCGGGATCGAACCGGGGTCTCTGGCGCTGTGAAGCAGCAACTCTACTGCTGTGCCACTGTGCCGCCCCAAACGTTGTGGAAAATATTTGATCTACTTTCTGTTCTCCTGTGAATGCATTTTGCGATCAGTATTTAAATTTAGAATGGTTTCAAGAGATGAATTTCACAGGGGCCTCTAATCTGTAAACCACGACAATTTTTTTACAAGGATAATAATAAGGCCCATGGTGATTTGAGCCGCAGGGTGTTGCTTAGCAAGTGGATGCTGTTGACTTCATTGGAATGAGAAACAAGTTGATTCTAGTAAAGGGAATATGTGTCCACTTGGTAATCTCCCTGAGGGGCAAGTCGAAGATGACCCTAATATTGTTATGAAAATGGGCTTGCCCCATCTTGTTTATGTTTGTGAAATCGAAAGATATTTATATTTAGCTTGGTTTAGTTTTGAGATACAGCGTGGAAACAGGCCCTTCGGCCCACCGAGTCCATGCCCGACCATTCACACTAACCCACACACACCAAAGACCATTCTAAGGATAAGGGGGAATTCCTTTAGGACCGAAATGAGGAAAACATTCTTTACACAGAGAGTGGTGAGTCTCTGGAATTCTCTGCCACAGAAGGTAGTTGAGGCCAGTTCATTGGCTATATTTAAGAGGGCGTTAGATGTGGCACTTGTGGCTAAAGGGATCAGGGGGTATGGAGAGAAGGCAGGTACGGGATACTGAGTTGGATGATCAGCCATGATCACATTGAATGGCGGTGCAGGCTCGAAGGGCCGAATGGCCTACTCCTGCACCTATTTTCTATGTTTCTATGTTTCTATGTTTACATTTACCGAGCCAATTTACCGACAAACCTGTACGTCTTTGGAGCGCGAAGGACACCAAAGATCTCGGGGAAAACCCACGCAGTCACGGGGAGAACGTACAAACTCCACACAGACAGCGGCCGTAGTCAGGATCGAACCCGGGTCTCTGGTGCTGCAAACAGTGTAAGGCAGGCACGGGTTACTGATTGTGGATGATTAGCCATGATCACAGTGAATGGCGGTGCTGGCTCGAAGGGCCAAATCGCCTACTCCTGCACCTCTTTTCTATGTTTCTATGTATCGATGTTCCTAACTCTTCCGGTGCACCACCGTGCCACACATGAAATCGCAAGTCACAACAGAGAACAGTGCAGCAGAGGAACAGGCCCTTCGGCCCACAATTTTGAGTTTAGCTGATTGGCATTTTTGCCGCGGTACAGTGAAAGGCTTTTGTTGCGTGCTAACCAGTCAATGAGAGACATTACAATATAAATTTAGAGGGATGAGGGGGGAGGGGGGGGGGGGGGGATCTCATAGAAACCTACCGAATAATGAAAAGCCTTGATACAGTGCGTGTGGAGAGGATGCTGCCAGTAGTCTAGGGCACAACCTGAGAATAAAAGGGCGTACCTTTAGAATTGAGATGAGGAGGAGGATCTTTAAACTGAAAGTGGTGAATTTGAGGAACTCATTGCCACAGACAGATGTGTTGGTCACCAATGGGTCTTTATAAAATGGAGATATATAGGTTTTTTTAGTTTAGTTTAGTTCAGTTTATTGTTACGTGTACCGAGGTACAGTGAAAAGCTCTTGTTGCGTGCTAACCAGTCAGCGGAAAGACAATACATGGTTACAATTAATCCATTTACAGTGTTGCAATGCAACAGCATGTTACAGCAGCAAAGCAAGAATCTCATTGTCCTATCTGGGACATGTGACAATAAACTCTCTTGACTTGACTAGGTACATGATAAGGAAATCATGTATTTATGGCATGTTATAGTTTGGCGCAAGGTAAAGCCAGCAAAGTCCGGTCAAGGATAGTCTGAGGGACATCAAAGAGGTGGATAGTAGTTCAGCACTGCTCTCTGGTTGTGGTAGGATGATTCAGTTGCCTGTTAACTGCTGGGAAGAAACTGTCCCTGAATCTGGAGGTGTGCGTTTTCACACTTCTGGACCTCTTAACTGATGGGAGAGGTGAAAAGAGGGAGTGGCCAGGGCGCGACTCGTCCTTGATTATGCTGCTGGCCTTGCCGAGGCAGCGTGAGGTGTAAATGGAGTCAATGGAAGGGAGGTTGGTTTGTGTGATGGTCTGGGCTGCGTCCACAATTCGCTGCAATTTCTTGCGGTCTTGGATGGAGCTGTCCCCAAACCGAGCTGTGATGCAGCTTGTTCTCGACTAGTTAGGGCGTGAGCTACTCGAAGAAGGCAGGAGAATGGGTTGCGAGGGAAAATAGATCAGCCATGATGGCCCACGATACAGAACACTTGATGGGCTGAATGGCCTTATTCTGTCTGAATTGAACTTTCCCTGAACTTAACTTCACTAAAGTGGAAACACATTTATCGTCAAAGTTTAAAAACCCAATTAAGTACGGCGTTTGTACCAGGATTTATGCTGTGGTGACTAAGCAGTGAAGAATGGTGAACTTGCACAATGTGGATTGGACAAATCTTTCATTTACTAAAATTTATTTTCATCTTATCAAATCAACACATTCGATTGACATTTGCTTTGAATGCAATGTGGACCAAAGTTCACAATCCATTTTCCAGCTACACAACTCTGCGGCAAGTTTGCTCGACTCCCATTGAGGACCTATGCCTTGGTTTAACCTTCACAGCATTTCCACACAAACTGATAACACTCTGGTATAAAAGTGAATATCCAGAGAACCCTCTTTAACTCTCCTTTCGTTTTATAATGCATTTATTTAGGATGCACTTTTTGCGAAACTTCAAGTTGTTTCATCTGCCTCGACACTCTCACATTCCCGACTGGATCTTAGCGTCTTAGCGTCGTGCGGTGTGGGAGTGGGCCCTTCGGCCCCAACTTGCCCAACACCACCCAACATGTCCCATCTACACTAGTCCCATCTGCCTGCATTTGGCCGATATCCCTCTAAACCTGTCCTATCCAAGTACTTGCTTCTTGGACGTTTTGCGATAGTCCCTGCCTGGTTGTAAGGATCCACTACAACATACAAGGTGAAACATAAGCCTTTATTCCATTCAGAAATACGGAGCATTTAAACTGCATAGCCGTGCTCTCCAAGCTCAGCATGGCTTCTGCCAGCTGGCTGTCCTCGTTAGTGTAGTACCGTGCAGGACCATGTTACCATGTAATGGGTGGCATGCATATATGTGTAGTGGAGATTACTAATGGCATGAATTAATCAGGGTTAATCTACATCCTTCCTCTTAAAGAAGCAAAGCCTATATAGAGTGGTTAGTGGAGTATATATTGTAAAACACCAGTATAAGGTGTATGTATTTCTTATTCTACTTGTACATGCTTGTGCATATGTGAGCACATAAAACGAAGCGGGTCACGCACAGTTCAAGTATAGCCGGTGAACTTTCCAATCAGCGGGTTTGGGCAGACGCAACCTGCGCATGTACGGTAGTTCCCCTCGTGCGTCTCATCCTTCTCTGAGGAAACGAGAACGCGGAGGAGAACACACTGGTGGAGATGGGGGCAGTGGGGAAGGCAGGGATGGCGCTGGCACCGGTAGAGGAGTCGCTGGAGTGGCATTTGCGGAGCGCGAGGGAAGACCGACGGGCTGGTCCGGGTAAGGATGTGGAGGTGCCGGTTCATTAACCGGGAGGGGGTGTTGGCGGGTGCGTCGGTGGATGCCGTTGTCAACACTGACCAGGTAGGAGCATGGCTCCGCGGTTGACCCCAGAATGACTCCGAGGCGGTCATAGCCTCTGAGCTACTGTAAGCGGACAACCTGTCCCTTGTTGAGCGGTTGAAGCAGAGAACTGGTTTTATCATAGTATTTTCTTTGTGTGTGGTGGCGGCGGCGTTGGAGCTGGGATTGGATCGCCAACGGTGCGCAAACTTGTGGTTCTAGCAGTTGCTTGGCCAGAGGCAGGGTGGAGTGGGTTCTACATGGCATGGATTAATAAGGGTTAAGAGGGCATGACATGAGAATTAAGGGACAGAAGTTTAGGGGTAACATGAGGGGGAACATCTTTTCTCAGAGAGTGGTGGCTGTGTGGAATGATCTTCCAGCTGAAGTGGTGGAGGCAGGATCGATTTTAACATTTAAAAGTAAAGTGGATAGGTATATGGACGGGAAGGGAATGGAGGGGTATGGTCTGAGTGCAGGTAGATGGGACTAGGGGAAAATAAATGGTCGGCACGGAGTGTAAGGGCTGAGAAGGCCTGTTTCCGTGCTGTAATTGTTATATGGTTATTATATGGTTATATGTTAAGCCCCTGTCCCACTTTCACGACCTCTGCCGAGTTTGCCCTTGATTCATACTCGCAGCATGGTCGCCATGAGGTCGTGGGAGGTCTTCGTAACTCTACCTCGTGCTCGTGAGTGGTCTCCGCGTACTGGTGGCCTCAAGTAGGTCGCGGCCCTTTAGGTCGCAGGCCCTTTAATCTACACTGCCTCAACCACACCTTCCGGCAGATCATTCCATACACCCACCACACTTTGCCTGAAAAAGTCACCCCTCAGATTCCTATAAAATCCTATCCCCTTTAACCTATGTCCTCTGGTTCACCATTCCCCCACTAAAAGCCAAGAGGCCCTGTGTGCCTACCCGATCTATTCCTCTCATGATTTTATCATGAGATCCTGAAATGAATAATTAATCATTTTTTATGACCAGGATATTGGCTCCAAGGCCGGCATTTATTGCCCCAAATGGCCCTGGAGATGGTGGTAACATTGACAACATCGCATGGACAACACAAAACCTGTGAATTTGGTGGAGCTATTTGTAGGATGCGCAAATCAGATGATTATATCCTGAAGCAAATTAAGTACAAAAGCAATGCGGTCAATGTCATTGAATAAGCTGACGGTTAAGCTGAAGTTTTGGTAAGCTTTGTTTGGAGTCGGCAATCTACATCTCCTTTGGCTGTGGCTTGAATGACGTTGGTCACGTCTTTGTCAAACTGCAGCCATTCATAGAAACATAGAAACATAGAAATTAGGTGCAGGAGTAGGCCATTCGGCCCTTCGAGCCTGCACCGCCATTCAATATGATCATGGCTGATCATCCAACTCAGTATCCCGTACCTGCCTTCTCTCCATACCCTCTGATCCCCTTAGCCACAAGGGCCACATCTAACTCCCTCTTAAATATAGCCAATGAACTGGCCTTAACTACCCTCTGTGGCAGAGAGTTCCAGAGACCCACCACTCTCTGTGTGAAGAAATTCCTTCTCATCTCGGTCCTAAAGGATCGCCCCCTTATCCTTAAGCTGTGACCCCTTGTCCTGGACCTCCCCAACATCGGGAACAATCTTCCTGCATCTAGCCTGTCCAACCCCTTAAGAATTTTGTAAGTTTCTATAAGATCCCCTCTCAATCTCCTAAATTCTAGAGAGTATAAACCGAGTCTATGCAGTCTTTGTTCATAAGACAGTCCTGACATCCCAGGAATCAGTCTGGTGAACATTCGCTGCACTCCCTCTATGGCAATAATGTCCTTCCTCAGATTTGGAGACCAGAAATGTACGCAATACTCCAGGTGTGGCCTCACCAAGACCCTATACAACTGAAGTAGAACCTCCCTGCTCCTATACTCAAATCCTTTTGCTGTGAAAGCTAACATACCATTCATTGCGGTTGCTGGCTGGGGGGCCACTCAATCCGTTGCTGTGGAACTACTCTGCAGGGGTTGGGAGACTCTAGTGCGTGGAGGGACTGGGCTCTGTGGGGTGGGTCCCGACCGGGCTCCTCCTGCGTCTCGCCAGGTTCAAGTCCTGTGCGCTGCACCTCTTTCTCCTTCTCCGAGCATTGCATTCTTGCCTGATGCATTTTTAGGCCACGGTGGTTCTTACACAGCTTTCCGCGAATCCATCTTATAATCGTAGTCAGTTCGTTTGCATGGGTCAATAACCTTTGGTCCGTCCTATTAGAAACATAGAAACATAGAAAAATAGGTGCAGGAGTAGGCCATTCGGCCCTTCGAGCCTGCACCGCCATTCAATGTGATCATGGCTGATCATCCAACTCAGTATCCCGTACCTGCCTTCTCTCCATACCCCCTGATCCCTTTAGCCACAAGTGCCACATCTAACGCCCTCTTAAATATTGGAGATCTCTTCCTCCACCCCCCCCCCCCCCCACTCGGGATCTCCTGGGGGTATTTTTCATTAGGCCTTTCTGTAGCTTTGTTGGGTGTCTTTCTCACGAAAGACACAGACTGGGGTGCTAACCCAGCCTGTCCTGAGTGCCGTCTTTCCGTGCCGTCAACTGTCTCTCCAGTAGTCACCAAACTATTCTTGGTTGGCCCCCCCAGTCTATTCCTAGGCATCACTGACTGAGCCAGACTCCAGTGTGAAAGATACATCTTCTAGATGCGCTGGGACACATCCTCAGGGATGTGACTTGGGGTCATCGGGTGTTTCGGGTCTCACAACATCACACACCCTCGCCCAGGCGACCCAGCCGGGGTTGATCAATCCCCGACTTGCGTCCCAGCAGCAACCGCCCACGGATCAGCCCTCTTAATCCAACGCCACCTAGTGGCGTTCTCTGCGGCTTTGCTTGCGGATTGAATGGCCTTCTTGTTTGCCAGCCCCGTAAAGCCCAACTGGTTGAGGACTTTGCAGAGTGAGCATCCTGCAAAGCCTCTACAGCCCACCTCTATAGGCTCATAGTATGTCTTTCAGCCTCTGTCCTGGCACATCTCCACCAGTTCCTGGTACTTTGCGCGCTTCCTCTCATTAGCCTCTTCAATACGCTCTTCCCAGGGCAAGGTAAAGCCCAGCAAACTCCGGTCAAGGATAGTCCAAGGGACATGAAAGAGGTAGATAGTAGTCCAGCACTGGTTGGCGGGCGCGACTCACGTTGCAGCGGCCCCCACAGCCTGTCTGTCTTTTAAAATTTTTTTGTCTCGTTAAATGTAGTTGTCCGTGTTTTTTTTTGTATTGTTTGTAACTGTGTATGTGTGGGGGTGGGGTGGGGGGAGGGAGAAACGTTTAAAATCTCTTCCCTGCACGGGAGACCCGACCTTTTCCCTGTCGGGTCTCCGTTGTCGTTGGGGCCTAGCACCATGGAGCGGCCTCCGACCGGGACGACCTGGGGGCTCCAGTCACGGAGCCTGCGGAGCTGCGGACTCACCGTCGTGGGGCTGGCCGGCCTCGGAGCGTGGGGAGCGGTGGTGGCTCCAGCTCCAGCTGCAGACCGGTGGTCTGTCGGGATATCGGGAGCACGCGGGTCCGGATGGGAGACCGCTCTCCGGAGCTCCCGCAACACAGCTTCTCCAGCCCGTGTCGCGGGGTTGGATCGACCCGGAGCGGGGCTGTACATCGCACGGCGCGGCTTTAATGGCCGCGGGACATTCCAGCGCCCGCCGGGGGCTCCAACGTTGTGGCTTTTGGGCCTAGAGCGGGGCTGTACATCGCCCGGCGCGGCGTCAATGGCCGTGGGACTTAACACCGCCCGCCTGGGGCTTCGACCTCGGGAGAGAATTGGTGCGAGGGTGAGAGAAGACTTTGCCTTTCATCACAGTGAGGAGGAAATTCACTGTGATGGATGTTTGTGTGAATTGAATTGTTTGTGTGTTTTTTTTAATGAATTGTTCTGTTTGTATGGCTTGTAGAAACGGAGTTTCATTCGAGCCTCTCTGAGGTTCGAATGACAAGTAATTAAAAAAAAATCAAATCAAACTGCTCTCTGGTTGTGGTAGGCTGTTTCAGATTTAGGTTTAGGTTTATTATTGTAATCTAACTGCAGTGAAAAGCTGGGAGAGTCCAGGACTAGAGGTCACAGCCTCAGAATTAAAAGTCGTTCCTTTAGGAAGGAGATGAGGAGGAATTTCCTTCGTCAGAGAGTGGTGAATCTGTGGAATTCTTTGCCTCTGAAGGCTGTGGAGGCCAAGTCAGTAGATATTTTTTTAATGCTTTGATGCACTCACTACCTTGGCAAGCTGAGGATATGTGCCCTCTTTTCTGGCAGTGGAAGCAATGATATGACATCTGTGCATTGGGATGGCTTCCCTAACCCCTGGCGGCAGATGTGCACGCCACTCCCACCCATGTCCTTTGGCCCCTCCTTTTTGTCTCCAACTGCATGACTGGAAAATGGATTACAATTGAGCCATTCACCGTGTGTAACATAGAAACATAGAAAATAGGTGCAGGAGTAGGCCGTTCAGCCCTTCGAGCCAGCCCGCCATCAATATGATCATAGCTGAGCATCCAGATTCAGTACCCCGTTCTTACTTTTTCCCCATATCCCTTGATTCCATTAGCCTTAGGAGCGAAATCTAACTCACTTTTGAAAACATCCAGTGAATTGGCCTCCACTGCCTTCTGTGGCAGAGAATTCCACAGAGTCACAACTCTCTGGGTGAAAAAGTGTTTCCTCATCTGTTACGACTCCCAAAGGCAGGTACCTCAGAGTCGCGTAACATAATCAAGAACCAGGTTCGTTTAAGAAAATAGTCTTTAATTTAGTTAAAAGAAGACAAAAACCCGAAACCGATTTAAACAACACAGTCAGGGACAAGAATCGACTAACAAATAAATATAACAGTGCTCCAGCCAGCCTCGCAATGGACCGTCGAACCAGAGTCTCTAACCTGCCTAAATGGAGATAACCCTGAAACAAAATACTCTTTGGCAGAGAATTACACAGATTCAGAACTCTCTGCGTGAAAAAGTGTTTCCTCATCTGTTACGACTCCCAAAGGCAGGTACCTCAGAGCCGCGTAACATAATCAAGAACCAGGTTCAAGTTTAAGAAAATAGTCCTTAATTTAGTTAAAAGAAGACAAAAACCCGAACCAGATTAAAACAACACAGTCAGGGACAAGAATCGACTAACATATAAATATCAGTGCTCCAGCCAGCCTCGCTATGGACCGTCGAACCAGAGTCTCTAATCCTGCCTAAATGGAGATAGCCCTGAAACAAAATACACGAAAACCCTCAGGTCAGCCCTTAGCCATCCCAATACAACATTAAATGACAAATATAGGAAACAATACGCAAAGTGCTATGCCATGTGGCCAGGCCCCCTGCAGATCACACCAGCAGCCTGTTGGCTAGTCAGGGTCGATGAAGAAGAGAGAGAATTGTGGGAACTCCCGGTATTTAAGCTTCCGATGAGTCACCGTCACCTGACGCAGCTTGGCCAATCAGGAATAGGAGCCCTTAACCCCTTGATTCCTGACTCCCAGCCACGGGGCCTGCACTCAGGAGAGAAACAGAAAAGGTAAGTACATAGCATTCACCGGGGGGGGGGGGGGGAAACGCCTAACGTCATCTCAGTCCTAAATGGCCTACCCCTTATTCCTATACTGTGACCCCTGGTTCTGGACTCCCCCAACATTGGTGACATTTTTCCTGCATCTAGCCTGTCCAATCCCTTAATAATGTTATGTGGTTCTGTCAGATTCCCTTTCATCCTTCTAAATTCCAGTGAATACAAGCCTAGTCCACCCATTCTTTCATCATATGTCAGTCCCACCATCCCGGGAATTAACCTGGTGAACCTACGCTGTATTCCCTCAATAGCAAGAATGTCCTTCCTTAAATTAGGAGAACAAAACAGCACACAATACTCCAGGTGTGGTCTCACCAGGGCCCTGTACAACTGCATTACAACCTCCTTGCTCCAATACTCAAATCCTCTCGCTATGAAGGCCAACATGCCATAAGCTTCCTTCACTGCCTGCTGTGCCTGCATGCTTACTTTCATAGACTAACATAGACAAAGACATAGGGTGGTAAAGAAAGCTTTTGGTGTGCTGGCCTTTATAAATCCGAGCATTGAATATAGGAGTAGGGAAGTAATGTTAAAATTGTACAAAGCATTGGTGAGACCAATTCTGGAGTATGGTGTACAATTTTGGTCGCCTAATTATAGGAAGGATGTCGACAAAATAGAGAGAGTACAGAGGAGATTTACTAGAATGTTGCCTGGGTTCCAGCAACTAAGTTACAGAGAAAGGTTGAACAAGTTAAGTCTTTATTCTTTGGAGCGCAGAAGGTTAAGGGGGGAATAGATGGGACTAGGGGAAAATAAATGGTCGGCACGGACTGGAAGGGCCGAGAAGGCCTGTTTCCGTACTGTAATTGTTATATGGTTATATGGTTATATGATTAAGTTAGGTCTTTATTCTTTGGAGCGCAGAAGGTTAAGGGGGGACTTGATTGAGGTCTTTAAAATGACGAAAGGGATAGACAGAGTTGACGTGGATAAGCTTTTCCCATTGAGGGTAGGGAAGATTCAAACAAGAGGGCATGCCATGAGAATTAAGGGACAGAAGTTTAGGGGTAACATGAGGGGGAACTTCTTTACTCAGAGAGTGGTGGCTGTGTGGAATGAGCTTCCAGCAGAAGTGGTGGAGGCAGGATCGATTTTAACATTTAAAAGTAAAGTGGATAGGTACATGGACGGGAAGGGAATGGAGGGGTATGGTCTGAGTCCAGGTAAATGGGACTAGAGGAAAATAAATGTTCGGCACGGACTGGAAGTGCCGAGAAGGCCTGTTTCCGTGCTGTAATTGTTATATGGTTATATGATTATATGGTTATATGATGTACAAGGACCCCCAGATCTCTTTTCCCAACTTGACGCCATTTAGATAGTAATCTGCCTTGGGTGTAGGAGTCTGAAGAAGGGTCTCGACCTGAAACGTCACCTATTCCTTCGCTCCATAGATGCGGCCTCACCCGCTGAGCTTCTCCAGCATTTTTATCTATCTACAAGGACACCCAGGTCCCCTTTTCCTAATCTGACACCATTCTGAAGAAGGGTCATAATAATCTTGTTCCTGCCACCAAAGTGGACAACCTCACATCTATCCACATTATAGTGCACCTGCCATGCATCTGCCCACTCACCTAATCTATCTAAGTCACCCTGCAGCCTCATAGCATCCTCCTCGCAGTTCACCCCGCCAACCAGCATTGTGTCAACCGCAGTCTTGGAGATGTTAGATACATGATAAGGAAATCATGTTTAGCGCAAGGTAAAATCAATAAAGTCTGATCAATGATAGTCCAAGGTTCACCCAAAGAGGTAGATAATACTTAAATACTGCTCTCTGTTTGGAAACAGGCCCTTCGGCCGCTGTACACACTAGGGACAATTTTTATGAAGCCTACCAACCCAATACGAACCTGTACATCTTTGGAGTGTGGGAGGAAGCCAGAGAAACCGGAGAAAAACCCCCACAGATCGCGGGGAGAATGTGTAACTTCTGTACAGACAGCGCTTGTAGTCAGGATCGAATCTTGGTCTCTGGCGCTACAAGGCAGCAACTCTGCTACAATGTGCAAGAAGGAACTGCAGATGCTGGTTTAAACCAAAGGTAGACACAAAAAAGCTGGAGTATCTCAGCGGGGCAGGCAGCATCTCTGGGGAGAAGGAACGGGTGACGTTTCGTGTCGAGACCGGTCTGAGGAAGGGTCTCGACCCGAATCGTCACCCATTCCTTCTCTCCAGAGATGCTGCCTGTCCCGCTGAGTTACTCCAGCTTTTTGTGTCTCAAGCTCCGCTACCATCTTGGCTTCACAATTTTAGACGCAGGCGCCAAGATTGGATTTGTACAGCGTTCAGTTCTGGGCAGCATGTTATAGGAAAGATGTTGTCAAGTTGGGAAGGGTGCAATGAAGATTTATGAGGACGTTGCCAGGACTTGAGGGCCTGAGCTATAGGGAGAGGTTCTGTAGGCTGGGTATCTATTCCTTGGAGTGCATGATGATGAGAGGAGTACCAAATCATGGGAGGAATAGAGCGGATAGAAGCACAGAGTCTCTTGCCCCGAGTAGGGGAATCGAGAACCGGAAAACATAGGTTTAAGGTGAAGAGGAAATATTTTATAAGAATCTGAGTGATATCTTTATAATACAAAGGGTGGTGGGTGTATGGAAGGGGCTGCCAGAGTAGATTGTTGAGGCAGGGACTATCACAACATTTAAGAAACATTTAGACAGGTAAATGGATAGGATAGGTTTAGAAGGATATGGGCCAAACGCAGGCAGGTGGGACTAGTGTAGATGGGACATGTTGGTCGGTGTGGGTAAGTTAGAGTCATAGGGTCATGGATTCATATAGCGTGGAAACAGGCCCTTCGGTCCAACTTGCACACACCAACCAAACCCACGCTGTCACAGGGAGAAGGTGCAAACTCCACATAGACAGCACCCGAGGTCCGGATCGAACCCGGGTCTCTGACGCTGTGAGTCAGCAGCTCTACCGTGCTGCCCACTGCTCCTAATGAAGGCTGGCGATGTAAGCAAATTCACCCACCAGCACAACTTTGGGATACAGGAGAAACCGATGAAGTAACCAGGGTAACATAGGTAGGAGCAAGTAGGGGTGGCTCGGTGGCGCAGTGGTAGAGTTGTTGCCTCACAGCGCCAGGAACCCAGGTTCGATCCTGGCTACAGGTGCTGTCTGTACGGAGTTTGTACGTTCTCCCCGTGACCGGTGTGGCTTTTCACCGGTTCCTCCGGCTTCCTCCCACACTTCAAAGACGAACGGGTTTGTAGATTAATTGGCTTCGGTAAAGATTGTAAATTGTTCCTAGTGTGCATAGGATAGTGCTCGTGTGCGGGGATCGCTGGTCAGCGCAGACTCATAGAAACGTAGAAACATAGAAAATAGGCGCAGGAGTAGGCCATTCGGCCCTTCGAGCCTGTACCGCCATTCAATATGATCATGGCTGATCATCCAACTCAGTATCCCGTACCTGCCTTCTCTCCATACCCTCTGATCCCTTTAGCCACAAGGGCCACATCTAACTCCCTCTTAAGTATAGCCAACGAACTCGGTGGGCCGAAGGGCCTGTTTGCGTGCTGCATCTCAAAGCTAAACTAAACTAAACTAAAGATAGGCAACAAAAAGCTGGAGTAACTTAGCGGGTACGACAGCATCTCTGGGGAGAATGAATAGGTGACTGAGAGTCCGGGTTAAGGGAATCGAGAGATATAGACGGTGATATAGAGAGATAGAGAAGAAATTAATGAAAGATATGCAAGAGAGTAATGGTTTTAAAGGAAACATGGCATTGTTAGCTATGGACTAGGTGAACACGAGTTGCGGACAATGAGACTCGTCAGGATGACATTGAATCTGGTGCAACGACTAGTGTGGGGGGGGGGTAGGGAGGGAGGGACACAACTGCTGCATGTCAGAGTTCAGGATCTTCTGTAGATCTGCGAGGTTACAGCACTAATTGCAGTGTATACACGCCACAAATGGCGCACTGCTGCGAATGCCTCTCTCCGTACCCAGACCGCCAACACACAGTTCAGTTTGGTTTATTGTCACGTGTACCGAGGTGCAGTGGAAAGCTTTTGTTGCGTGCTAACCAGTCAGCGGAAAGACAACACATCATTACAATCGAGCCATTTACAGTGTATAGAAACATAGAGTCATAGAGTCTTACAGTGTGGAAACAGGCCCTTCGGCCCAAACGTGCCCACACCGGCCCGCATGTCCCAGCTACACTAGTCCCACCTGCCGTGTTAGGTCCATATCCCTCCAAACCTGTGCTATCCATGTGTTAAAGAAGGAACTGCAGATGCTGGAGAATCGAGGGTTCCACAAAAAGCTGGAGAAACTCAGCGGGTGCAGCAGCATCTAAGGAGCGAAGGAGATAGGCGACGTTTCGGGTCGAGACCCTTTCAGGTTGACGTTTCGGGTCGAGACGATACGTACATGATCAGGAAATAACGTTTAGTGCAAGGTCGTCTTCTCCTTATCGAGTCCACACTCAAGATTAGAAGTTGTTCAGCCAGAGCTGACCACACTTCTCGGCATCTGCGTACAACGGTGTTTGTCTTGTCGCTTCTTGTCTCCTTGTGCGTGAACGCTCTTTCCTTGACCCCAGCTCAAGGTAAAGCCAGGATAACAGGATTACCAGTCACATTATTCATCGACATTGCAAGGCACTGGATCTAGGAGGCAATAGTAGACCTGAGGAGGGACAAGGTGCTTCGCTGCTTATAGAGAGGAGGAGGACCAAGCGTAGGCTTGGCGATCGCTTCGCCCAACACCTCCGCTCGATTCGCAATAACCAACCTGAGCTCCCAGTGGCTCAGCACTTAAACTGCCCCTCCCATTCTGAATCCGACCTTTCTGTCCTGGGCCTCCTCCATGGCTAGAGTGAGGCCCTCTGTTAATTGGAGGAGCAGCACCTCATATTCCGCTTGGGCAGTTTGCACCCCATTGGTATGAACATTGACTTCTCCAATTTCAGGTAGTCCCTGCTTTCTCCTCCCCTTCCCAGCTATCCCTCAGCCCACTGTCTCCGCCTCTTCCTTTCTTCTTCCCCCCCCCGCTCCACCCCCACATCAGTCTGAAGAAGGGTCTCCATAGATGCTGCCTCGCCCGCTGAGTTTCTCCAGCATTTTTGTCTACCTTCGATGCTTAAGGAGATGGGACTGTGCATGTCGATCTACATCCTTCATCGCAGCAGGAAGAAAGCATTTTAGTGGAAGGGTTAGAGTTGGTACAAAAGCCTGGCGCAATATGTAGTCATTCAATTACTCAGCCATTTCCAAATTTGTAAATGACAAGTGTTGCCTGTACATTTCAATAATTACATTGTCAACGTAAGATGCAGGGAGCTAATGGTGTGACATTGACAATTTATGAATCACACATTTGTAGTTTAGTTTAGAGTCACAGCATGGAAACAGGCCCTTCGGCCCATCAATCCCCGTACACTAGCACTATCCTGCAGACCAGGGACGATTTACTATCTTCACCGAAGCCACTTAACCTACAAACCTGGACGTCTTTGGAGTGTGGGAGGAAACCGGAGCACCCGGAGAAACCCCACGTGGTCACGGGGAGAACGTGCAAACTCCATACAAACCGCACCCATAGTCAGGATCGAACTGGGGTCTCTGGCGCTGTAAGTTCATCAGTGATAGGAGCAGGATTGGGCCATTCGGCCCATCAAGTCTACTCCGCCATTCAATCATAGAAACATCATAGAACAATCATAGAAATTAGGTGCAGGAGGAGGCCATTCAGCCCTTCGAGCCAGCACCGCCATTCATTGCGATCATGGCTGATCGTCCCCTATCAATAACCCGTGCCTGCCTTCTCCCATTCCACTAGCCCCTAGAGCTCCATCTAACTCTGTCTTAAATCCATCCAGTGATTTGGCCTCCACTGCCCTCTGTGGCAGGGAATTCCACAAATTCACAACTACTCATTTCGGACTGAGATGAGGAAAAACGTTTTCAGTTGTGAATCTGTGGAATTCTCTGCCACAGAAGGCAGTGGAGGCCAATTCACTGGACTTTTTCAAGAGAGATTTAGCTCTTCGGGCTGGCGGAATATGGGGAAAAAGCAGGAACGGGGTACTGATTCTGGATGATCAGCCATGATTATATTGAATGGCGGTGCAGGCTCGAAGGGCCGAATGGCCTCCTCCTGCACCTGTTGTCTATGTTTCTATGTTTCTGTTCCATGTTCTATAAATGATAGATGGGCCTCAGAAACAGAGGCTGTGACCTCCGGTCGTTCTTGACTGGTTATTTAAGAAGTCCTAAGGGCCTGTCCCACTTGGCCGTCACTTGCGTATCATTTACGCGATGTCATTTACACGTCACGACGTGCGCATGGTGCGTGGTGACGTAGGCAGTGACGTGCTGTCGCGCGCGGCACCCCAGTACCAAATCTTCGTACAAAATCTTCGTGCGTCATCTACGTGACGTGCAAATGACGCCCATGTGGGACAGGCCCTTTAAGCTCTGTGACATCTTGGATCGCTGCTCGTTTCTTTACCTTATCTCGTGATTTGGTGAGGCCACACCTGGAGTATTGCGTACAGTTTTGGTCTCCAAATCTGAGGAAAGACATCCTTGCCATAGAGGGGGTACAGAGAAGATTCACCAGACTGATTCCTGGGATGTCAGGACTTTCATATGAGGAAAGATTGGATAGACTCGGCTTGTACTCGCTGGAATTTAGAAGATTGAGGGGGGGATCTTATAGAAACTTACAAAATTCTTAAGGGGTTGGACAAGCTAGATGCTGGAAGATTGTTTCCGATGTTGGGGGAGGTCCAGAACAAGGGGTCACAGTCTAAGGATAAGGGGGAATTCCTTTAGGACCGAGATGAGGAAAACATTCTTTATACAGAGAGTGGTGAGTCTCTGGAATTCTCTGCCACAGAAGGTAGTTGAGGCCAGTTCATTGGCTATATTTAAGAGGGCGTTAGATGTGGCCCTTGTGGCTAAAGGGATCAGAGGGTATGGACAGAAGGCAGGTACGGGATACTGAGTTGGATGATCAGCCATGATCACATTGAATGGCGGTGCAGGCTCGAAGGGTCGACTGGCCTACTCCTGCACCTATTTTTCTATGTGTCTATGTTTCTATGTGAAATGACTTGTGTGGGTGACAAATCGTCATGAGCAAGTGAACACGCGGTTCATTTGGCTTTGGCTTGTAGCCCAGCTTTTATTGGGCTAATTGGTACAACGTGTGTATGAAGTGACTGCGAGGTAATTTAGCAGAACTCAAGCACTTCCAATGTTTCCGAACAAGACCTTAATCAGCAAAAATAAAAAATGTACACAGAAAGTCGTTCTCACGTTCACAACAAACGGGGACATGAGCAGCTTTTTAAGAGCAGTAAAAATTGAGGAAATTAAAACAAATGGCCTGTTAATGCAGACTCAAATTACAACTGGTAAACATTCACTGAAAGCCTGCACCACAAACACATTTGCCCCTGTTAAGAATAGCAAAATTAAGCCAACTGGAATATTTTTTTTAGTTTAGAGATACAGTGCGGAAACAGGCCCTTCAGCCCACTGAGTCCGCACCGACCTGCGATCCCCCGCACACTAACACTATCCCTTCGATCCCTTTGATCTGGTATTTTGTTGGTTCGCATGCTTGATTATTGGTGTTTTATCATGAATGTTTTATTATTACTAATGTTTAGTGTTTTCTGAGTCATTCGTAACTGTCATTGTATGTCATGTTGTTACTTGTGGGCGGAGCACCAAGGCAAATTCCTTGTATGTGAATACTTGGCCAATAAACTTACTTACTTGTCTTACACACACAAGGGACAATTTGCACATACACCAAGCCAATTAGGGAGGTTTTTGTCAGTCTCCCTAATGGTCGAAAGTGGTTTCCGTTTTAAAAATCGGTAATTTTTTAGTCGAAGCCGGTTGCGATGCTAGTTGAAGGTGGTTGCCGGAGGACAAAAACCTCCGGGAATCTTCGGGAACCGCACGGAAACCTTGGGTGGGGCGCAAAGTCTCCAGAGGTTTCCGTTCAGGTTTCCTAAGTGGGACAGGGGCATTGCGCATATGCCATATAACCATATAACCATATAACAATTACAGCACGGAAACAGGCCATCTCGGCCCTTCAAGTCCGTGCCGAACAACTTTTTTCCCTTAGTCCCACCTGCCTGCACTCATACCATAACCTTCCATACCCTTCTCATCCATATGCCTATCCAATTTATTTTTAAATGATACCAACGAACCTGCCGCCACCACTTCCACTGGAAGCTCATTCCACACCGCTACCACTCTCTGAGTAAAGAAGTTCCCCCTCATGTTACCCCTAAACCTCTGTCCCTTAATTCTAAAGTCATGTCCTCTTGTTTGAATCTTCCCTATTCTCAAAGGGAAAAGCTTGTCCACATCAACTCTGTCTATCCCTCTCATCATTTTAAAGACCTCTATCAAGTCCCCCCTTAACCTTCTGCGCTCCAGAGAATAAAGACCTAACTTATTCAACCTATCTCTGTAACTTAGCTGTTGAAACCCAGGCAACATTCTAGTAAATCTCCTCTGCACCCTCTCTATTTTGTTGACATCCTTCCCATAATTGGGCGATCAAAATTGTACACCATACTCCAGATTTGGTCTCACCAATGCCTTGTACAATTTTAACATTACATCCCAGCTTCTATACTCAATGCTCTGATTTATAAAGGCTAGCATACCAAAAGCTTTCTTTACCACCCTATCTATATGAGATTCCACCTTCAAGGAACTATGCACGGTTATTCCCAGATCCCTCTGTTCAACTATATTCTTCAATTCCCTGCCTGTACGTCTTTGGAGTGTGGGAGGAAACCGAAGATCTGGTAAACCCACGCAGGTCATGGGGAGAACGTACAAACTCCGTACAGACAGCACCCGTAGTAAACAAATGGCCTGTTAATGCAGACTCAAATTACAGCTGCTAAACATTCACTGAATGCCTGCACCACCTCTAACATAGAAACATACTTGCCCTTATTATGAATAGCAAAATTAAGCTAACTTGAATATGTGATCAGAAATTAATTAGCAAACGTTAAACGCACAGCTTTGTAAAACTCGTCAAGTGCAGGTCTAGGGAAATCCCTGCGCCATATGGAATGAGAGTCAGGAACAGTTATGAACCAAAGGTGATGGTGTTTATTAATATGCAGATTAGTAAAAATGTTCCCATTTGGTTTGCATTGGTTCTTCTTGAGTGCTCTTGTGACAGTGCAGCGTTAGCCTCGTGTGAAATGGGCAGAGGAAGGTTGGTTGTTGACTGACAATGGTGTGAAATGCTGCAGGTATGAAATCATGAGAGGAATACCGCACAGCGGCTGAGTTGCTGCCTTACAGCGCTTACAGCGTCAGAGACCCGGGTTCAATCCCGACCATGTCTGCACGGAGTTTGTACGTTCTCCCCGTGACCGCGTGGGTTTTCTCCGAGATCTTCGGTTTCCACCCGTACTCCAAAGACGTACAGGTTTGTAGGTTAATTGGCTTGGTATAATTGTAAATTGTCCCTAGTGTGTGTGGGATAGTGTTAATGTGCAGGGATTTTTTAAAATTTATAAAAAATTTAAAAAAAATTAAATCTTGTTTCTCTGGGTGTCAAAATTTTTAGCTAATTGTTATGACATGCATGCCAAGTCTCGTTGTACCTCTGTGCAATGGCAATAAAATATATTATTATTATTATTATTATTGCTGGTCAGTGTAAACTCGATGGGCCGAAGGGCCTGTTTCCGCGCTGTATCTTTAAACTAAACTAACCTAAACTAATTAGATCGGGTCGACGCACAGAGTCCCTTGCCCAAAGTAGGGGAATCGAGAACCTGAGAACATGGGTTTAAGATGAGTGGGAAAAGATTTCATAGGAATCTGAGGGGTAACTTTTTCACAGTAAGAGTAGTGGGTGTATTGAACGAACTGCCTGAGGAGGAAGTTGAGGCAGGTCCTATCGCAATGTTTAAGAAACATTTAGACAGGTACATCAATAGGACAGGTTTAGAGGGATATGAGGCAAATGCAGGCAGGTGGGACTAGTGTACCTGGGACATGTTGGCCAGTGTGGAGAACTTGGGCCTAAGGGCCTGCTTCCATGCTGTAAGACTCTATGACTATGAGGAAATGATAATTTGCAAAGATTGGAAAGTGGTTAAAATGTGACTTTTGCAGATAGAAACATTAACTTATTTAGTTTAGATTAGTTTAGAGATACAGAGACAGAAACAGGCTCTTCGGCCCAGAGGGCCTGCGCCGACCAGCGACTCGGTCGGCGTGGACTTGGTGGGCCGAAGGGCCTGTTTCCACGCTGTACCTCTAAACTAAACTGAACTAAAGATGCTGCCTGACCTGCTGGGTTACTCCAACGTTTTGTGTCTGTCTTTGGTGTAAAATTGCATCTGCAGCTCCTCTCTACACAAATGAACAGGAATCTTGGTCGGTCCTGTTACGAAATGACTGACGATGACTACAGGGTTCAAAACAAACTGGACTTTGCTGGCTTTACCTTGCACTGGATGTTATTCCCTGATGCACTGTAAATGGATCGATTGTAATCATGTTTAAGAAGGAACTGCTGATAGAAACATAGAAACATAAAAAAATAGGTGCAGGAGTAGGCCATTCGGCCCTTCGAGCCTGCACCGCTATTCATGGCTGATCATCCAACTCAGTATCCTGTACCTGCCTTCTCTCCATACCCCCTGATCCCTTTAGCCACAAGAGCCACATCCAATTCCCTCTTGAATATAGCCAATGAACTGGTCTCACCGACCTTCTGTGGCAGAGAATTCCAGAGACTCACCACTCTCTGTGTAAAGAATGTTTTCCTCATCTTGGTCCCAAAGGAATTCGCCCTTATCCGTAGACTGTGACCCCTTGTTCTGGACTCCCCCAACATAGGGAACAATCTTCCTGCATCTAGCTAGTCCAACCCCTTAAGAATTTTGTAAGTTTCTATAAGATCCCCCCTCAATCTTCTAAATTCCAGCATTGTTCAAGCCGAGTCTATCCAGTCTTTCTTCATATGAAAGTCCTGACATCCCAGGAATCAGTCTGGTGAACCTTCTCTGAACCCCCTCTATGGCAAGAATGTCTTCCCTCAGATTTGGAGACCAAAACTGTACGCAATACTCCAGGTGTGGTCTCACCAAAACCCTGTGCAACTACAGTAGAACCTCCCTGCTCCTATACTCAAATCCTTTCGCTATGAATACTAACATACCATTTGCTTTCTTCACTGCCTGCTGCACCTGCATGCCTACTTTCATTGACTGGTGTACCATGACACCCAGGTCTCGTTGCATCTTCCCTTTTCCTGATCTGCCACCATTCAGATACTAGTTTACCCTCATGTTTTTGCCACCAAAGTGGATAACCTCACATTTATCCACATTATACTGCATCTGCCATGCATCTGCCCATTCACTCAGCCTATCCAAATCACCCTGCAACCTCCTAGCATCCTCCTCACACCTAACTATACCCCCCAGCTTGGTGTCATCTGCAAATTTGGCGATGTTGCATTCAATTCCCTCGTCCAAAATCATTAATATATATTGTAAATAGCTGGGGTCCCAGCACTGAGCCTTGCGATACCCCACTACTCACAGCCTGCCATTCTGAAAAGGACCCGTTTACTCCTACCCTTTGCTTCCTGTCTGCCAGCCAGTTCTCTATCCACATCAATATTGAACCACCAATACCGTGTGCTTTAAGTTTATATACTAATCTCTTATGTGGGACCTTGTCGAAAGCCTTCTGAAAGTCCAGATATAACACATCCACTGGTTCTCCCTTATCCACTCTATTAGTTACATCCTGGAAAAATTCTATAAGATTCGTCAGACATGATTTACCTTTTGTAATTCCATGCTGACTTTGTCCAATGATTTCACCACTTTCCAAACGCGCTGCTATCCCATCTTTAATAACTGACTCTAGCAGTTTCCCCACTACCGATGTTAGACTGGAAAATGTTAGATGCTGGAAAATCGAAGCAAGACAAAAATGCTGGAGAAACTCAGCGGGTGCGGCAGCATTGTAATCATGTATTGTCTTTCCGACAACTGGTGAGCACGCAACAAAGGCTTTTCACTGTACCCCGGTACGCGTCACAATAAACTAAACTAAACTAAAATAAGTAGTTTAGCGATTCAGCGCGATTTAGAGAAACGGGCCCTGCAGTCCACCGAGTCCGCACCGACCAGTGATCCCCGCACATTAACACTGTCCTAGACACATGAGGGACAATTTTACATTTATATACCAGGCCAATTAGCCTACGGACCTGTACGTCTTTGGGGTATCCAAGGCAAGCCAGCAGTTGTGAGCTAGGAATCTGGCTAAAGCAGCGTTTCACACACTGCGGTAATTGTTTATCTACACCTCTTCTGTGTGTGCACAGTTGTCTGACATCGCTGGTCTCCCGGCTTGGATCCTAAATTACCGACCTGTTTCGCTTCCAGCACTCTCCTGCATCCCATTATATGTTGAACAAAGGACGAAGAAAGCCCCGAGATTGTTTGCTGTGTAAACCGCGGATTTAGCACATAGCTCTGCACACGGAAAGGCAAATCTTGTCAGCTGTGGTATCCGTGTCTTCATATCCCTGCCGCTGTTGCTAAGGGAACCGCTCGTCCCATTCACAGGCCTAGTTCCTTCACATGCCGCTTGTTTATTGTGTGCATGTAATTTTGGAGAAACTTTGAATAAAAAGGCTTTTCATCTGAAAACAAAAATAATACTGGTCACCTCCAAATAATGGGGGGGAGTGGTATGGGAGTGGAGAAGGGTCCAGAATAGAAACCATAACACATTTTTTCATATCTTTAATTTAGACTATAGACCTTAGAGATACGGTGTAGAAACAGGCCCTTCAGCCCATCGAGTCCGTGCCAACCTGCCATCACCCCGCACACTAACGCTATCCTGCACATAGTGAACATTTTTACAATTTTGCCAAAGCCAATTAACCTACAAACCTGTTAAAGAAGGAACTGCAGATGCTGGAGAATCGAGGGTTACACAAAAAGCTGGAGAAACTCAGCAGGTGCAGCAGCATCTAAGGAGCGAAGGAGATAGGCGACGTTTCGGGTCTAGACCCTTCTTCGTCTGAAGAAGGGTCTCGACCCGAAACGTCGCCCGTCTCCTTCGCTCCTTAGATGCTGCTGCACCCGCTGAGTTTCTCCAGCTTTTTGTGTAACCTACAAACCTGTACGTCTTTGGAGTGTGGGAGGAAACCAGAGCACCCGGAGAAATCCCACGCAGGTCACGGGGGGAGTGTGCAAACTACGTATAGACAGCACCCGTAGTCAGGATCGAACTCGGGTCTCTGGCGCTGTGAGGCAGCAACTCTACCGCTGCACTACCGCCCCCCTCCCCCCCCCCCACCCACCCCCCCCTCCCGCATCGGTAAGCTGCATCATCGGTGCAAGCATCAAGAAACACAAGCAAACACAATGTCAATTTTGGTGTCGATTTATCTACTATAGTCATACAAATTCCATGAGGGGATGTTGCCAGGACACGAGGTTCTGAGCTATAGGGAGAGTTTGAATAATGGGCTTGGACTCTATTCCTTGGAGCACAGGAGGATGAGGGGTGATCTTATAGAGGTGTATAAAATCATTAGAGGAATAGATCGGGTAGATGTACAGAGTCTCTTGTCCAGAGTAGGGGAATCGAGGACCAGAAGACATAGATTTAAGGTGAAGGGGACAACTCCAGTATGTAATACTCCAGGTGTGGTCTCACCAACACACTGTACAACTGCAGTAGAACCTCCCTGCTCCTATACTCAAATCCTTTTGCTATGAATGCTAACATACCATTCGCTTTCTTCACTGCCTGCTGCACCTGCATGCCTACTTTCAATGACTGGTGAACCATGACACCCAGGTCTTGTTGCATCTCCCCTTTTCCTAATCGGCCACCATTCAGATAATAGTCTACTTTCCTGTTTTTGCCGCCAAAGTGGATAACCTCACATTTTGTCCACATTGTACTGCATCTGACCTGCATTTGCCCACTCACCCAGCCTCTCCAAGTCACCTTGCAACCTCCTAGCAGCCTCCTCACAGCTAACACTGGCCCCCAGCTTCATGTCATCCGCAAACTTGGAGATGTTGCATTTAATTCCCTCGTCCAAATCATTAATATATATTGTAAATAGCTGGGGTCCCAGCACTGAGCCATGCGGCACCCCACTAGTCACTAGTTTACTCCTACCCTTTGCTTCCTGTCTGCTAGCCAGTTCTTTATCCACATGAATACTGAACCGCCAATACCGAGTGCTTTAAGTTTGCATACTATCTCTTATGTGGGACCTTGTCGAAAGCCTTCTGAAAGTCTAGATATAACACATCCACTGGTTCTCCCTTATCCACTCTACTAGTTACATCTTCGAAAAATTCTATAAGATTCTTCAGAACATGATTTACCTTTCATAAATCCATGCTGACTTTGTCCAATGATTTCACCACTTTCCAAATGTGCTGCTATCCCATCTTTAATAACTGACTCTAGCATTTTCCCCACTACCGATGTTAGACTAACTGGTCTGTAATTCCCCGTTTTCTCTCTCCCCCCCCTTTTAAAAAGTGGGGTTATACTAGCTACCCTCCAATCCTCAGGAACTACTCCAGAATCTAAAGAGTTTTGAGACAGAAGGCATGAGACAAGGATACTCTGAATAGGACAGGTTTGGAGGGATGTGGGTCAAACGTGGGCAGGTGGGACAAGTGCAGCTGGGACATGTTGGCTGGTGTGGACAAGTTGGGCCCAAAAGGCTTGTTTTCGCCCTTTGAGACTCAATTACTCTACGACTAGGGTGGTGTTGATGGGTCAATATTCTTTATTTTGTATCAGGAGTCGCATTAAATTCACGAACTCAGCCTCTAATGTGTGGCAACTCAATTATAGAAATAAAACTGTGATGAAGCATAAATAATGGTAATGGTCAGGTGGGACCCGAAGCTCTAAGACATTGCCAACCGTTGCTAAGGCAACACCAGTAGCCAGGAAACCATTGCACAGTCTCGTTCACCGGGCGCTAATGCTTTGACAGTTTTGGAACCCAGGGCTGTGAGGTATGCTCGAACAGAAATGTTATCTTCTCAAACACGGTGGCGCAGCTTTAAAGTTGATGCCTTTACAGCGCCAGAGGCCCCGGGTCCGATCCTGACTCCGGGTGCAGTTTGTCCGTTCCCCCCGTGGCCTGTGTGGGTTTTCTCCGAGATCTTCGTTTTCCTCCCACACTCCAAAGACGTGTAGGTTTGTGGGTTAATTGGCTTGGACTTCTTCTTTTCATGTCCATCTTGTCACAAATGCTGGCCTCGCTGTCATAGTCCATCCTGAAAAGGATGCAAGCTTCCGGCGACAATCAGTGGAAGCCATCGCTTGTCGCAGTAGATGATGGTGGTAGCAGAATTAGCTCAGGATACTTCCGGTTTCCAGCCCCGCGACATGGACGCTCCTGCCATGGGGCCATTAACCATATAACCATATAACCATATAACAATTACAGCACGGAAACAGGCCTTCTCCACCCTTCCAGTCCGTGCCGACCATTTATCTTCCCCTAGTCCCATCTACCTGCACTCAGACCACGCCCCTCCATTCCCTTCCCGTCCATATACCTATCCACTTTACTTTTAAATGTTAAAATCGATCCCTCCTCCACCACTTCTGCAGGAAGATCATTCCACACAGCCACCACTCTCTGAGTAAAGAAGTTCCCCCTCATGTTACCCCTAAACTTCTGTCCCTTAATTCTCATGTCATGCCCTCTTGTTTGAATCTTCCCTACCCTCAATGAGAAAAGCTTATCCACGTCAACTCTGTCTATCCCTTTCATCATTTTAAAGACCTCAATCAAGTCCCCCCTTAACCTTCTGCGCTCCAAAGAATAAAGACTTAACTTGTTCAACCTTTCTCTGTAACTTAGTTGCTGGAACCCAGGCAACATTCTGGTAAACATTGGCTTGGTATTAAATATAAACTGCCCCTAGTAGTTAGTGTATGGGGTGATTGCTGGTCGGCATGGACCGTGGGCCAAAGGGCTTGATTCCGTGCTGAATCTCGAAACTAAACGAAATAAACTAAAATCTAAACAGTGAGACTCAGAAACCTCACTCATTCGATGGAGATTACACAGTGAAGTCTTGAGGAACCATTGATCAAATGAAAGCTGGTAAATGGTTCTAAGCACCGTGCAGTGTGGAAATAACATGTTACTGCAGGGGCAGGATGGGTTGAAGATCATAAGATCAAAAGTAACTGGTGCAGGAGTAGGCCATTCGGCCCATCAAGTTACGCCATCATTCCATCAGATTCACCACCCTCTCACTAAAGAAATTCCACCTCATCTCCTTCCTAAAAGAACGTCCTTTAATTCTGAGGCTGTGACCTCCAGTCCGAGACTCTCCCACTGGTGGAAACATCCTCTCCACATCCACTCTATCCAAGCCTTTCACTGTTCTGGAAGTTTCAATTAGGCCCCTCCTCATTCTTCTAAACTCCAGCGAGTACAGGCCCAGTGCCGTCATAGTTTAACCCACTCATTCCTGGGATCATTCTTGTAAACCTCCTCTGGGTCATCTCCAGAGCCAACACACCCTTCCTTGGATAAGGAACAGGGGGAAGTCTTTTAGGACCAAGATGAGAAAATCATTTTTTTACACAGAGAGTGGTACCTGGAGTATTGCGTACAGTTTTGGTCTCCTAATCTGAGGAAAGACATTTTTGCCATAGAGGGAGTACAGAGAAGGTTCACCAGACTGATTCCTGGAATGGCAGGACTTCCATATGAAGATAGACTGGATAGACTCGGCTTGCACTCGCTGGAATTTAGAAGATTGAGGGGGGATCTTATAGAGACTTACAAAATTCTTAAGGGGTTGGACAGGCTGGACGCAGGAAAATTGTTCCTGATGTTGCGGAAGTCCAGAACAAGGGGTCACAGTTTAAGGGTAAGGGGGAAGTCTTTTATGACTGAGATGAGGAAATCATCTTTCACACAGATAGTGGGGAATCTGTGAAATTCTCTGCCACAGAAGGTAGTTGAGGCCAGTTCATTGGCTATATTTAAGAAGGAGTTAGAGGTGGCCGTTTTGGTAAAGGGATCAGGGGGTATGGAGAGAAGGCAGGTACAGGATACTGAGTTGGATGATCAGCCATGATCATATTGAATGGCGGTGCAGGCTCGAAGGGCCGAATGGCCTACTCTTACACCTAGTTTCTATGTTTCCATATGGTGCCCAAATGTCAAATGTATTTTCAATGTTGTTTTAGTACCTGCATCAACTACCTCCCCGGCAGCTCGTTCAGAACACCAACAGCTGTGTGCAAATGTTGCCCCTCAGATTAATATTAAGTTTTTCCCCTCTCGTCGTAAACCTCTCTGACAATGTTGACGACTTTGAACAAGTTCTCCTCCTCTCTCTGACGAGAGTTCTGGAACACTCGCTCTCGCTGCTCCCCCTCTGCGATTACTCCTGCTCTCTGGCTCTCCGACCACGTTTTATCCCAGAGTCACCTTGATTTGTTGCTTTTTGCATCTTCCATTCATTTCTCCCGAGTGCCCTTTGTATCTGTCAGGGTAGACAAAAATGCTGGAGAAACTCAGCAGGTGAGGCAGCGTCTATGGAGCGAAGGAAATAGACAATAGACAATAGGTGCAGGAGTAGGCCATTCGGCCCTTCGAGCCAGTACTGCCATTCAGTGTGATCATGGCTGATCATCCCCAATCAGTACCCCGTTCCTGCCTTCTCCCCATGTCCCCTGACTCCGCTATTTTTATTGTCATGTGTCCCTATCTGGGACACATGACAATAAAACTCTCTTGACTTGACGAAATAATACTCATTTACGTGGCCTCCACAGCCTACTGTGGCAATTAATTCCACAGATTCCACAGACCATCACACGAACCAACCTCTCTTCCATTATGGGGGGTCCACCACCCTCTGGTCAAAACAATTCCTCCTCATCTCCTTTGTAAAGGTGCATCATTTTATTTTGAGACCCTTCTTCAGATTGAGAGTCAGTGGTAAGGGAAACAAGAGATATAGGTGATATATAGATAATAGACAATAGACAATAGACAATAGGTGCAGGAGGAGGCCATTTGGCCCTTCGAGCCAACACCGCCATTCAATGTGATCATGGCTGATCATCCACAATCAGTACCCCGTTCCTGCCTTCTCCCCATATCCCATGACTCCGCTATTTTTAAGAGCCCTATCTAGCTCTCTCTTGAAAGCATCCAGAGAACCTGCCTCCACCGCCCTCTGAGGCAGAGAATTCCACAGACTCACCACTTTCTGTGAGAAAAAGTGTTTCCTCGTCTCCGTTCTAAATGGCTTACTCCTTATTCTTAAACTGTGGCCTAATTCTGATCCTAGAACTTATAAACATAAATAGTAGCAATCAGTATCGTCCTGTTACTGAGAGGGTAAGGAATATGGTGAAGCATCTGGTCCATTGCCTTATATGTACCTCTGGCCCGAAACGTCACCCCTTCCTTCTCTCCAGAGATGCGGCCTGACCCCGCTGAGCTACATACTCCAGACGTTTGTGTGTCTTATTTATTCTATTTTAGTTGATAGACATTTCCAAGAACTATATTTATGAAGAACTTCCCACTTTGTAATATTCATTCGGTGCCAATAGTGAAAGACACCAGTGGTGCAAATGAAATCTAGCGTCAGTGATCTGTGCTTCTGTTTCAACCAATACGCAGGCCATGAATGAAAGATGGTATCAAAGTGTATGATGTGGCAGTACAGATGAGCGTACAGATGTACTCACCCCTTCAGCTGCTTTGTCATGTTCAAAAGAGATAGGAGCAGAATTAGGCCATTCGGCCCATCAAGCCTACCCCGCCATTCAATCATAGAAACATAGAAAAATAGGTGGAGGAGTAGGCCATTCGGCCCTTCGAGCCTGCACCGCCATTCAATATGATCATGGCTGATCATCCAACTCAGTATCCCGTACCTGCCTTCTCTCCATACCCCCTGATCTCTTTAGCCACAAGCGCCACATCTAACGCCCTCTTAAATATAGCCAATGAACTGGCCTCAACTACCTTCTGTGGCAGAGAATTCCAGAGACTCACCATTCTCTGTGTAAAGAATGTTTTCCTCATCTCGGCCCTAAAGGAATTCCCCCTTATCCTTAGACTGTGACTCCTTGTTCTGGACTCCCCCAACATCGGGAACAATCTTCCTGCATCTAGCTTGTCCAACCCCTTAAGAATTTTGTAAGTTTCTATAAGATCCCCCCTCAATCTTCTAAATTCCAGCGAGTACAAGCCGAGTCTATCCAGTCTTTCCTCATATGAAAGTCCTGACATCCCAGGAATCATGGCTGATCTATCTCTCCCTCCTAACCCCATTCTCCAGCCTTATCCCCATAACGTCCTTTAATTCTGAGGCTATGACCTCTGTGATTCAAATATTAAATAAGAATCTACTCATCAAGTAGTACATCTACTAACTACGATTTGCAAATAAAGTAATTCCTCATCATCTTCTTCCTGGATGACGCTTCTAAGGCTGCCTGGGTCAAGACGAGATGGAGAGACCAGTGGAAGTCAGCGGAACCATCTAGGCTACACCATTACATCGATGACCCCATGGACGTCCCTGGCCAGGACCTGCCCCGAAAGCAGTGGGCAACCCTCAACCGCTTGAGGACATGCGTCGGACGCTATGGAGTAGCGATGAAGAGGTGGGGTCTCGTGGACAGCGCCTCCTGCGAGTGTGGGGACCCAACACAGACAGTGGAGCACATCATCACCAGTTGCCCCAAACACCAGCCACCGGATGGTGAACGAGGTCTGATTGACCTGGACGGTGACACGTTGGCCTGGCTCGCCTCAACGGAGCCGCAGGTCTAAAAGACACACGACAGAAGATCTTCTTCCTAAAGGAATGTCCTTTAATTCTGTCAGTTGTCAGTTATCAGTGTAAGTCTCTATCTTTTACTAGTGTGATTGTGGATGATCAGCCATGATCACATTGGATGACGGTGCTGGCTTGAAAGGCTGAATGGCCTACTCCTGCACATGTTGTCGACTGTGCTTGAGGTCCCCTTGAACTAATGAGCTGGTCCACTCTTGTGAGTACACTTCTGCGAGCTTTTGCCAATCTGCTTCTTCGATGCCTTTGACCTGACCTCCCCCTTGATCAGTGCGGGTGTCAGACGTTAAGGGGAGAAGGCAGGAGAATGGGGTTAGGAGGGAGAGATAGATCAGCCATGATTCAATGGCGGAGTAGACTTGATAGGCCGAATGGCCTAATTCTGCTCCTATCACTTATCATTTACAGTGTACAGATACATGATAAGGTACTGCGCAGATTTGTTTCCACAGAGTCAGGGCATAAAATGGTGTCAAAATTCCACGCCTATTCCTTACGACCATATGACCCCGTGTAGCCTTCCCCATCCCCATGCTGACCTCTTTGGGAACGTTGGTGGGAACGTTGGCGGGAAGGAGGGCTTTGGAAACTCGTCAAGGGCTCCTGAGCGTTAGCCGAGGATTACAGCTAAAGATTCTCTCCAGAGAGAACAGATACTGATCATCTTTCATGCCTGTTCACTTCCCTCCTTTTATAGACGCAGAAAATAGGTGCAGGAGTGCAGCCATTCGGCCCTTCCACCCAGCACCGCCATTCAATATGATCATGGCTGATCTCCCAGAATCAGTACCCAGTTCCTGCTTTCTTCCCCATATCCCTTGATTCCTTTAGCCCTAAGAGCTCAATCTAACTCTCTCTTGTAAACATCCAGTGAATTGGCCTCCACTGCCTTCTGTGGCAGAGAATTCAACAGATTCATAACTCTCTGTGTGAATTTTTTTTTTCCTGTTCTCAGTCCTAAATGACCTACCCCTTATTCTTAAAGTGTAACCCCTGGTTCTGGACTCCCCCAACGTTAGGAACATTTTTCCTGCATCTAGCCTGTCCAATCCTTTAAGAATTCTGTATGTTTCTATAAGATCCCCTCTCATCCTTCTAAATTCCAGTGAATACAAGCCCAGTCGACCCAGTCTTTCATCATATGTCAGTCCCGCCATCCCGGGAATTAACCTGGTGAACCCAAGCTGCACTCCCTCAATAGCAAGAATATCATGGGTTGACACGGCAGAATTCTCGCCTTGTAAGTCAGGTGGTTGCAGGTTCAAGCCCCACTTGCACAGTTCATCAAACAAGTTAAGCTGACGCCTCATTATGGTACGGAAAGAGTGTGGCCTTTCCACAGTGGCCATCGTACAGCTGAGGCCTAGTCTGCTTGTTCAGGTGCTGCTCAAGATCCCTCAGCCTCATTCAAAGATGAGCAGAGAATGATCAGTGCAGTTTTAATATAGAAGCTTACAAAATTTGTTTAGTTTGGAGACATAGCGCAGAAACAGGCCCCTTCGGCCCACCGAGTCAGCATCGACCAGCGATCCTCACACATTAACTCTACCCCACGCACACTAGGGAATCGTTTAACATTTTGTACCAAACCAATTAACATAGAAACATAGAAACATAGAAATTAGGTGCAGGAGTAGGCCATTCGGCCCTTCGAGCCTGCACCGCCATTCAATATGATCATGGCTGATCATCCAACTCAGTATCCCGTACCTGCCTTCTCTCCATACCCTCTGATCCTCTTAGCCACAAGGCCCACATCTAACTCCCTCTTAAATATAGCCAATGAACTGGCCTCAACTACCCTCTGTGGCAGAGAGTTCCAGAGACCCACCACTCTCTGTGTGAAAAAAGTCCTTCTCATCTCGGTCCTAAAGGATTTCCCCCTTATCCTTAAGCTGTGACCCCTTGTCCTGGACCTCCCCAACATCGGGAACAATCTTCCTGCATCTGGCCTGTCCAACCCCTTAAGAATTTTGTAAGTTTCTATAAGATCCCCTCTCAATCTCCTAAATTCTAGAGAGTATAAACCGAGTCTATGCAGTCTTTGTTCATAAGACAGTCCTGACATCCCAGGAATCAGTCTGGTGAACCTTCTCTGCACTCCCTCTATGGCAATAATGTCCTTCCTCGGATTTGGAGACCAGAACTGTACGCAATACTCCAGGTGTGGTATCACCAAGACCCTTTTACAACTGAAGTAGAACCTCCCTGCTCCTATACTCAAATCCTTTTGCTATGAAAGCTAACATACCATTCGCTTTCTTCACTGCCTGCTGCACCTGCATGCCTACTTTCAATGACTGGTGTACCATGACACCCAGGTCGCGCTGCATCTCCCCTTTTCCTAATCGGCCTCCATTTTGATAATAGTCTGCTTTCCTATTTTTGCAACCTCACATTTATCCACATCATACTGCATTTGCCAAACATTTGCCCACTCACCCAGCCTATCCAAGTCACCTTGCAGTCTCCTAGCATCCTCCTCACAGCTAACACTGCCCCCCAGCTTAATGTCATCCACAAACTTGGAGATATTGCCTTCAATTCCCTCATCCAGATCATTAATGAATATTGTAAATAGCTGGGCTCCCAGCACTGAGCCTTGCGGTACCCCACTAGTCACTGCCTGCCATTGTGAAAACGATCCGTTTACTCCTACTCTTTGCTTCCTGTTTGCCAGCCAGTTCTCTATCCACATCAATACTGAACCCCCAATGCCATATGCTTTAAGTTTATATACTAATCTCTTACCTGCAAACATGTACGTCTTTGGGGTGACGGAGGAAACCGAAGGTCCCGAAGAAAACCCACGCGGATCACGGGGAGGACGTACAATCTCTGTCCAGACAAGCACCCGTAGTCAGAATCGGATCGGGGTCTCTAGTGCCTTAAGGCAGCAACTCTACCGCTGCGCCACCGTGCCTCACTCAGATTCCAGGCTCAGCAGTTTCTGATTCTAAAGAAGGGGGGACTGTGTTAGAGATCATGTAGCAGGGATTGACTGACTTGATCACTCGGGTTGTCCTCTGAATGAACTTGAGTAGGTTTGGAGTGAGCGGGTTAACATATGACAAGCGTTTGATGGTGTTGGGCCTCTACTTGCTTGGAGTTTAGAAGGATGAGGGGGAGGACCATTGGAACTTACCAAATAGCGAAAAGCCTGGACAGAATGGATGTGGAGAGGATGTTTCCACTAGTGAGAGAGTCTAGGACCAGAGGGAATTAAAGGATGTACCTTTAGAAAGGAGATGAGGAAGAATTTCTTTAGTCAGAGGGTGGCGAATCTGTGAAACACATTGCCACCGACGGCTGTGGAGGCCAAGTCAATGTATATTTTTAAGGTGGACGTTGACAGATTGTTGATTAGTAAGTGTCATGGGTTATGGGGAGAAAGCAGGAGAATGGGGTTAGGAGGGAGAGATAGATCAGCCATGATCGAATGGCAGAGTAGTCTCAAAGGGCCGAATGGCCTAATTTTGCTGCTATGTCTGAAGAATCTCATATCCATTCACTTCACAGGACATTCTATAAATGTCTATAAATGTAAATTGCCCCTAGTGTGTGGTGGGTAAAGTTGGTGTGCGGGGATCGCTGGTAGGTGAGAACTCGATGGGCCAAAGGGCCTGTTTCTGCACTGTATCTCTGAACTAAAATATGCAGATGTTGGAACCTTAAGCAAAACACAAAGTGCCGGAGTAATTCTGCAGATCAGGCCACATCCGTGGATGGGAGACGTTTCGGCTGAGGATCCTTAGAGTGATAGAGTGAAACAGTGTGGAAACAGGCCCTTCAGCCCAACTTGCCCACACTGGCAAAACATGTCCCAGGTACACTAGTCCCACCTGCCTGCGTTTGGCCCTTTTCCCTCCAAACATATCCTATCCATGTACCTCTCGAACTACTTCTTAAACGTTGGGATAGTCCCAGCCTCAACTACCTCCCCTGGCAGCTTGTTCCGTACACCGACCATCCTTTGTATGCAAAAGTTTTGCATACCCCTCAGATTTGTCTTAAATCTTTCACCTTAAACCTATGCCCTCTGGCCCTCGATTCCCCTACTAGAAACATAGAAACATAGAAAAATAGGTGCAGGAGTAGGCCATTCGGACCTTCGAGCCTGCACCGCCATTCAATGTGATCATGGCTGATCATCCAACTCAGTATCCTGTACCTGCCTTCTCTCCATACCCCCTGATCCCTTTAGCCACAAGTGCCACATCTAACGCCCTCTTAAATATAGCCAATGAACTAGCCTCAACTACCTTCTGTGGCAGAGAATTCCAGAGACTCACCACTCTCTGTGTAAAGAATGTTTTCCTCATCTCGGTCCTAAAGGAATTCCCCCTTATCCTTAGACTGTGACCCCTTGTTCTGGACTCCCCCAACATCGGGAACAATCTTCCAGCATCCAGCTTGTCCAACCCCTTAAGAATTTTGTAAGTTTCTATAAGATCCCCCCTCAATCTTCTAAATTCCAGCGAGTACAAGCCGGGTCTGGGCATGAGACTTTGTGCATCGACCTGATCTATTCCTCTCATGATTTTAAACATCTCTTTAAATCCACCCCTCGTCCTCCTCCTCCTGAGTTCCTGGGAATACGAGTCCCAGCCTAATCAACCGCTCCCTATAGCTCAGACCCTTTGGACCTGGCAACATCTTCATAAGCCTAAGTTAGTCTAAGTCAGTCTTCAGTTTGAAGAAGATTGCATGTCCAGTCCCTCCACAGATGCTGCCTGACCCGCTGGGTGACTCCGACATTTGTGTTTTGTGTTTGTGTCTTTAAAATGATGAAAGCGATAGACAGAGTTGACGTGGATAAGCTTTTCCCATTGAGGGTAGGGAAGATTCAAACAAGAGGGCATGACATGAGAATTAAGGGACAGAAGTTTAGGGGTAACATGAGGGGGAACTTCTTTACTCAGAGAGTGGTGGCTGTGTGGAATGATCTTCCAGCAGAAGTGGTGGAGGCAGGATCGATTTTAACATTTAAAAGTAAAGTGGATAGGTGTATGGACGGGAAGGGAATGGAGGGGTATGGTCTAAGTGCAGGTAGATGGGACTAGGGGAAAATAAATAGTCGGCACGGACTGGAAGGGCCGAGAAGGCCTGTTTCCGTGCTGTAATTGTTATGTGGTTTTGTTATATGGTTAAGTCTTTGGAACTGTCACCACAGAAGGTGGTGGTGATTAACTATATTCAAGATTGAGGTCAATTGACGGACGTGGACTCAAGTGCGTACGAAGGGAATGCAGATGGTGGTATGAATCCGAAGAGAGACACAAAAAGCTGGAGTAACTCAGCGGGACGGGCAGCATCTCTGGAGATAAGAATGGGTGACGTTTCGGGTCGAGACCCTTCGTCAGTCTGAGAGCAGGGGGAGAAGGAAACGAGAGATATAGAAAACTGACGATGAGGAAAACTGGATCTGAGGTGGTGGAAATCACCGGCGAGGTTACTGAGGGGAAAGTTGATCCCAGAAGCCATATGTTCTCTCCATGTTGAAGATAGGCCCAAAATGCTGGAGTGACTCAGCCGGACAGGCTGCATCTCTGGAGAAAAGGAATGGGCGACGTTTCAGGTCTATGTGTCGATCTTCGGTTTAAACCAGCATCTGCTGTTCTTTCCTACACACGTTCTCTTTAAACACATTGCTGTTTATACTTTTTTTTACCACACCAATGAAGTAAATCACTTCACTATGATTGCCCAACGGGAGGGCTGTTGGTCCTGTTTCTCATTTGTTGCTCCGCCTTCCGAAGAACCAAACAGAACTCGTACCACTAATCATCAGAGGGGACTGTGTGGAGAGGTTGGCTGATTTCCGCTTCCTGGGAATCCATATTGAGGAGGACCTCTGCGCTGCTGAAAAAGGTCCAGCAGAGACTGCACTTCCTGAGGGTGCTCAGGAGGAATAACATCACACAGAGACTGCTGCTGTCCTTTTATCGGTGCTCCATTGAGAGCATCCTAACATACTGTGTATGCGTGTGGTACAACAGCTGCACAGCGGCTCAGAGGAAAGCGCTCCAGAGGGCCATTGACAACGCCCAGAGGATTGTCGGCTGCCCTCTCCTTACCTTGGAAGACTTACACAGTTCCCGCTGCATCAAAAAATCCCAGAATATTATAAAGGACATTTCCCACCCCGGACACTCCCTGTTTGAACTGTTGCCGTCAGGCAGACGGTACAGATCTACAAGGACAAGGACAAACAGACTTAAAAACAGTTTTTACCCCACTGCTATAAAGGCACTAAATGTAGCCGCCAAGGAACGCGGGGACTAAGGGACTGTGGTTATTACACTGTGAAATCGACAGAAGGATGTAGGGTTGGGTGTTTATGCGTGCTATTTTCATATTTCATATTTATTTTAGTTGTATATCTTTTTTAATATTTTACCTTGTATGTATCGTTAGCTATTATGGGTTTGAATGTTGCACTGACTGGCTGACATTTTTAAATTTCGTTGTACATGGTTCATGTTACAATGACAATAAAGAAACTATTCTATAACTATTCTATTCTTACTCCCTCTCATTTGAAACCTATGGAATAGTGAGCGGCCTGGATAGAGCGGACGTGGAGAGGATGTTTCCACTAGTGGGAGAGTCTAGCACCAGAGGGCCCAGCCCTAGAATTAAAGGACGTAGCTTTAGAATTGAGATGAGGAGGAATTTCTTCAGTCAGAGGGTGGTGAATCTGTGGAATTCTTTGCCACAGACGGTTGTGGATGCCAAGTCAGTGGATATTTTTAATGTGGGGATTGATAGGTTTTTGATTCTTGTCCAGGGGTTATGGGGAGAAGGCAGGAGAATGGGGTTGAGAGAGAAAAATGATTAGCCATGACGGAATGGTGGAGCTGACTCGAAGGGCCGAATGGTCTAATTCTGCTCCTCTGACTTCTGATCTTATGATTTTATGTTCTTTTGAAGAATATTACCTACTATTGGACGAAATAGGAATGATCTGGACGATAGGAATGATAGGTTCGGGAACAGCTTCCGGGAATAGCCATTCGGCTATTAAACTCAATTAAACACTACAACCTCAAATAAGCTCTGAACTACATGGACTATTATTGTTGTTATCCTACTGTTATTGCTGTTATCTGTTATGTATGGGGTTAATCGATATCTGTAATTGGATTATTAAGAGACCACCCGCATGTGGTTCGGCCCCTCGAGGTCCCGGGACGTATAAAAGTCCGCTACCACGAGGTCCAGCGTCGATCTTCTGGGAGAACGCTTCGGACTGCGTGACCTTCTGAAGTGTCTCTGTTTGAGCGAGGCCTAGAGGGCTTGACCAGGCAGATACGAGGATCGAACCAGCGGTGGAATAGGTACAGTGGTGGCAACTGTAATTGCGCTTTGTTAAAATAAAGATTAGTTGTTTCAAGTGCTTGATTCAGTGTTTTTACTGAAACTAGACTGGGGAGGAAGCTTAGATACAAGCAATTATCATACACATGTAGGGTACACAAAAGGCTGGAGAAACTCAGCGGGTGCAGCAGCATCTAAGGAGCGAAGGAGATAGGCGACGTTTCGGGTCGAGACCCTTCTTCGGGTCGAGACCCTTCTTTATCTCCTTCACTCCTAAGATGCTGCTGCACCCGCTGAGTTTCTCCAGCCTTTTGTGTACCCTCGATTCTCCAGCATCTGCTGTTCCTTCTTTAACATCATACACATGTATATGTATTCAAGAGAGAGTTAGATTTAGCTCTTAGAGCTAACAGAATCAAGGGATATGGGGAGAAAGCAGGAACAGTGAACTGATTGTGGATGATCAGCTATGATAATCTTGAAAGGCGTTGCTGGATAGAAGGGCCAAAAGGACTACCCCTGCACCCAATTTGTGTGTTTCTATGTTTCTATATACACAAGCTGAACTTTTGTTTTCTCTCTCATTTATTATATTGTTTACAGTGCACTATGTTTTCACGTTCTGTCATGCTGCACCGAGAATTTCATTGTTCTATCTGGGACACATGACAATAAAACACTCTTAACTCTTGAGTGGAAATTATGGGGAGTTCTCAGGAAGTTACCCACTGATGGGTAAAGTAGGAATGCGTAGGAAGGAGCACCAGATGCTGGATAATGCCAAAGAGAAACCCAGCGGGACAGGCAGCATTGTTCAGTTTCCTGATAACAGCTGGGAAGAAACAGTCACTGAATCTGGAGGTGTGCATTTTCACACTTCTGTACATCTTGCCCGATGGGAGAGGGGGGGGGGGGGGAAATGGGAGTGGCCAGGGTGCGACTATAGAGTCTTTTAGTCATGTCCCCGACAACTCTCACCAACTTCTACAGATGCACCGTAGAAAGCATTTTATCAGGATGCATCACTGCCTTGTTTGGGAACAGCTCCATCCAAGACTGCAAGAAATTGCAGCCTCCCTTCTATTGACTCCATTTATACCTCACGTTGCCTTGGCAAGGCCAGCAGCATAATCAAGGACGAGTCGCACCTGGCCACTCCCTCTTCTCACCTCTATCATCAGGCAAAAGGTAAGTTCAGGGAAAGTTCAATTCAGACAGAATAAGGCCATTCAGCCCATCAAGTGTTCTGTATCGTGGGCCATCATGGCTGATCTATTTTCCCTCGCAACCCATTCTCCCGCCTTCTTCGAGTAGCTCACGACCTAACTAGTCGAGAACAAGCTGCGGTTTGGGGACAGCTCCATCCAAGACCGCAAGAAATTGCAGCGAATTGTGGACGCAGCCCAGACCATCACACAAACCAACCTCCCTTCCATTGACTCCATTTACACCTCACGCTGCCTCAGCAAAGGCCAGCAGCATAATCAAGGACGAGTCGCGCCTCGGCCACTCCCTCTTCTCCCCTCTCCCATCAGTCAAAAGGTATAGAGGTGTGAAAACGCACACCTCCAGATTCAGGGACAGTTTCTTCCCAGCTGTTATCAGGCAACTGAATCATCCTACCACAACCAGAGAGCAGTGCTGAACTACTATCTACCTCATTGGTGACCCTCGGACTATCTTTGATTGGCCTTTACTGGCTTTACCCTGCACTAAACATTATTCCCTTATCATGTATCTCAATTGTAATTATGTATTGTCTTTCCGCTCACTGGTTAGCACGCAACAAAAGCTTTTCACTGTACCTCGGTACACGTCAAAATAAACTAAACTAAAAATACGTACTTTTGGGCCTACTTTTAGAATAGAGGTGAGGGGGAATTTCTTTAGTCAGAGGGTGGTGAATCTGTGGAATTCATTGCCATAGACGGCTGTGGAGGCCGTCATTAGGTATTTTTAAAGCAGAGATTGGCAGATTCTTGAATAGTAAGGGTGTCAAAGGTTACTGGGAGAAGGCAGGAGAATAGTGTTGTGAGGGAATGATAGATTGGCCATGATCGTATGACAGAGATGACTCGATGGACCGAATGGCCTCGTTCTGCTCCTATGTCAAGATATGAACAATATTGGCACAAACTGGATCCTCTCATCCTTAATAGACAATAGACAATAGGTGCAGGAGTAGGCCATTCGGCCCTTCGAGCCAGCACCGCCATTCAATGTGACCATGGCTGATCATCCACAATCAGTACCCCGTACCTGCCTTCTCCCCATATCACCACTATTTTTAAGAGCCCTATCTAGCTCTCTTTTGAAAGCATCCAGAGAACCTGCCTCCACCGCCCTCTGAGGCAGAAAATTCCACAGACTCACCACACTCTGTGAGAAAAACTGTTTCCTCGTCTCTGTTCTAAATGGCTTACTCCTTATTCTTAAACTGTGGCCCTTGGTTCTGGACTCCCCCAACATCGGGAACATGTTTCCTGCCTCTAGCGTGTCCAAACCCTTAACAATCTCATATGTCTCAATGAGATCCCCTCTCATCCTTCTAAACTCCAGAGTGTACAAGCCCAGCTGCGTAATTCTCTCAGCATATGACAGTCCCGCCATCCCGGGAATTAACCTTGTAAACCTACGCTGCACTCACTCAATAGCAAGAATGTCCTTCCTCAAATTAGGGGACCAAAACTGCACACAATACTCCAGGTGTGGTCTCACTAGGGCTCTGTACAACTGCAGAAGGACCTCTTTGCTCCTATATTTGATTCCTCTTGTTATAAAGGCCAACATACCATTCGCTTTCTTCACTGTCTGCTGTACCTGCATGCTTACTTTCATAGACTGATGAACAAGGACCCCCAGATTCCGTTGTACTTCCCCTTTTCCCAACTTGACGCTATTTAGATAGTAATCTGTCTTCCTGTTTTTGCTACCAAAGTGGATAACCTCACATTTATCCACATTAAACTGCATCTGCCCACTCCCCCAACCTGTCCAAGTCACACTGCATTCTCATAGCATCCTCCTCACAGTTCACACTGCCACCCAGCTTTGTGTCATCTGCAAATTTGCTAATGTTACTTTGAATCCCTTCATCCAAATCATTGATGTATATTGTAAATAGCTGCGGTCCCAGCACCGAGCCTTGCGGTACCCCACTAGTCACTGCCTGCCATTCTGAAAGGGGCCCGTTAATCCCTACTCTTGTCTTGTTTCCTGTCTGCCAACCACTTCTCTATCCATGTCAGCACTCTACCCCCAATACCATGTACCCTCATTTTGCCCACTAATCTCCTATGTGGGACCATATCGAATGCTTTCTGACAGTTCAGGTACACTACATCCACTGGCTCTCCCTGGTCCATTTTCCTAGTTACATCTTCAAGAAATTCCAGAAGATTAGTCAAGCTTGATTTCCCCTTCGTAAATCCATGCTGATTCGGACCAATCCTGTTACTGTTATCCAAATGTTCTGTTATCTCATCTTTTATAATTGACTCCAGCATCTTCCCCACCACCGATGTCAGGCTAACTGGTCTATAATACCCTATTTTCTCTCTCCCGCCTTTCTTAAAAAGTGGGATAACATTATCTACCCTCCAATCCACAGGAACTGATCCTGAATCTATAGAACATTGGAAAATTATCACCAATGCATCCACGATTTCTAGAGCCACTTCCTTACGTACCCTGGGATGCAGACCATCAGGCCCTGGGGATTTATCAGCCTTCAGTCCCATCAGTCTATCCAACACCATTTCCCGCCTAATGTGGACTTCCTTCAGTTCCTCCGTCATCCCAGGTCCTCTGGCCACTACTATATCAGGAAGATTGTTTGTGTCCTCCTTAGTGTCTTCAATTTTTCTTGCGACTTTTATGGGAAAAAATTGGCATCACTCTTGCACGTAGAGCATATAATTCCCTCGTTTAATTGTGTGGGAATGAACAGCATTTGCGGGATTGAACCGAAAATTGACACAAAAAGCTGGACCTACTCAGCGGGTCAGGCAGCATCTCTGATTCGGGTCAAGAAGGGTCCTGCTGAGTTGCTCCAGCTTTTTGTGTCTATCCCTAGTTTAATTCCCCGGTTAAAAGCTGGCAAGATCCAGCCACTCCAAATAAATACTTGGGCTAAGCATTTTGTTAGTTTCAAGAATATGGTAGCCTATCCCTCTGCAGAAAAAAAACCTTGAAATCATGAGAGGAATAGATTGGATAGGCGCACAGAGTCTCTTGCTCTGAGGAGGGGAATCGAGAACCAGAAGGCATAGATTTAAGCTAAGTGGGGGAAGATTTAAGGAACCTGAAAGGTAACTTTTTCACACAAAGGGTGGTGGGTGTATGGACCTGCTGCTGGAGGAGGTAGTTGAGGCTGGGACTATCCCAATGTTTAATAAAAATTAGACAGGTACATGGATAGGACAGGTTATGAGGGATATGGGCCAAGCGCAGGCAGGTGGGACTAGCGCAGATGGGACATGTTGGTCGGTGTGGGCAAGTTGGGCCGAAGGGCCTGTTTCCACACTGTATCACTCTATGGGAAACAATAGAAATCTCTATCTCTGTCAGTGCTTGCGAATGGTGCAAAGATTTTGTTCCCAGCCGTGAGAACAGTAATTCAGAATTGTTTGTTTTTCTCTGTCTGTCTGTCTCTCTCTCTCTTTCTTTCTCTTTCCTGGATCCACATATGAAAGGTAGCTGTTATCTTCATCATACGTAGATTTGCGGTAAGCGATTGAGAAGGCGGGAAGTGGTGATGGTGGTCGTAGCGCTGTGTTGGCAACTGGACAGAGTCATTCTTGGAACTTCTTGACCTCCAGTTAGGCTTTTAGCCAGAGTTGTGCAAGGTCTCCAGTCACACATCAAATCTACATTTATTCCCAGCCATCCGCGTTCTGGCATTGTAACTTAGTTTTGGTTTATGGAGATACAGCGCGGAAACAGGCCCTTCGGCCCACCGGGTCCGCGCCGACCAGCGATCCCCGCACATTAACACTATCCTAGGCACATTTTTTTTTACATCTACCAAGCCGATTTACCTACAAACCTGTACATCTTTGGAGTGTGGGAGGAAACCGAAGATCTCAGAGAAAGCTCTTGAAGGGAAGGTCTTCATTACTTTCTTTGGTGTTGGATAGGTCCATGGCGGGTGTGTGGGGAAGGAGGTGCTGGCGTTGGAGAGGGTCCAGAGGAGGTTTACAAGAATGATCCCAGGAATTAGTTGGGTTAACATATGATTTGCGTTTGACGGCACTGGGCCTGCACTCGCTGGAGTTTGAAGAATGAGAGGGGAGACCTCATAGAAACTTACCGAATGGTGAAAGGCCCTGGATAGAGTGGATGTGGTGAGGATGTGGAGAGTCTAGGACTGGAGGCCATAGTCTCGGAATTAAAGGATGTTCCTTTAGAAAGGAGATGAGTAGGAATTTCTTTAGTCAGAGGGTGGTGAATCTGTGGAATTCATTGCCACAGAAGGCTATGGAGGCCAAGTCAATGGATATATTTAAGGAGGAGATTGATATTCTTGATTAGTACGGGTGTCAGGGGTTATGGGGAGAAGGGAGGAGAATGGGCTTGAGAGGGCAAGATAGATCGATTGAATGGTGGAATAGACCTGATGGGCCGAACAGCCTAATTCTGCTGCTGCTGCAACTTATGAACTATTCCCATGAAGAGGCTCTGTTGCTCAGATAGTAATTATTCTACGCTGACCAGCATAGAAAGTTTCTCATTATTTTTCCTGTTGGTTCAACCCTTAATATTTTTTTACAACATAAACCATCAAGTCTATGCCAGCTCTCAGAGCTTTCCCACAATTCAATTTCCCCAATGACGTCCCTGCAACCCACCCTGCCTTACAGGGCTACTGCCTTGCAGCGTTAGAGACCCGGGCTCGATCCCGACTATGGGTGCTGTCTGTGCGGAGTTTGTCCGTTCTTCCCTTGACCTGCATGGGTTTTCTCTGTGATCTTTGGTTTCCTCCCACATGCCAAAGACCATATAACCATATAACCATATAACAATTACAGCACGGAAACAGGCCTTCTCAGCCCTTCCTGTCCGTGCCGACCATTTATTTTCCCCTCGTACCATCTACCTGCACTCAGACCATACCCCTCCATTCCCTTCCCGTCCATATACCTATCCACTTTACTTTTGAATGTTAAAATCAATCCTGCCTCCACCACTTCTGCTGGAAGATCATTCCACACAGCCACCACTCTCTGAGTAAAGAAGTTCCCCCTCATGTTACCTCTAAACTTCTGTCCCTTAATTCTCATGTCATGCCCTTTTGCTTGAATCTTCCCGACCCTCAATGGGAAAAGCTTATCCACGTCAACTCTGTCTATCCCTTTCATCATTTTAAAGACCTCAATCAAGTCCCCCCTTAACCTTCTGCGCTCCAAAGAATAAAGACCTAACTTGTTCAACCTTTCTCTGTAACTTAGTTGCTGGAACCCAGGCAACATTCTAGTAAATCTCCTCTGTACTCTCTCTATTTTGTCGACTTCCTTCCTATAATTAGGCGACCAAAATTGTACACCATACTCCAGAATTGGTCTTACCAATGCCTTGTACAATTTTAACATTACTTCCCTACTCCTATATTCAATGCTCTGATTTATAAAGGCCAGCACACCAAAAGCTTTCTTTACCACCCTATCTAAGACGTGCAGCTTTGTAGGCTAATTGGCTTGGTATGAATGTAAAATTGTCCCTGGTGTGTGTGTGTGTGTGCATTGGGTAATGTTAATGTGCGGGGGATCGCTGGTCGATGAGGAGGGCCTGCTTATTCCACGCTGTATCTCTAAACTAAACTAAATGAAACTCCCTCTCACCAACATTTAAATGGTGGGTCTGAGGAAGGGTCTTGACCAGAAACGTCACCCGTTCCTTCTCTCCAGAGATGCTGCCTGTCCCGCTGAGCTACTCTGGCTTTTTGTGTCTATCTTACATTTAAATGATCAATTTATTTAAAGCAAAAATCATCATTGTCTTCAACATTGTGCAGAGTTAGATATTGTTCTGAGCTGTTTTATCATTTCACGCATGATAATATTATCAAATGGCCCAGCAACTAAATCATCGCGTTGCTAACAGATATTCTGAAACGTGTTCCATTTAAGTGTATCTTTCATCACTTGATTGAACATTTTAATCCTGCATTTCAGACTTCAGTGACGATTACTTTGGTTTTGAGAAACAGCGCTGAAACAGGCCCTTCGGCCGACAATTCACTATCTTTACCAAAGCCAATTAAGCTGCAAACCTGTGTGGGAGGAAACCGGAGCACCTGGAGAAAACTAACGCGATCCCCGCACACTAACATTATCTTACACGCACTAGGGACAATTTCACAATTTGACCAAGCCAACTGGCCAACAAACCTGCTTGTGTTTGGAGTGTGGGAGGAAACCGGAGATCTCGGAGGAGACGGGAGAACGTACGAGCTCCGTACAGGATCGAAAGGCAGCAACTCTACCGCTGCTCACTAATCTTAACTGCTAGATTGAAATGTTTATTCAACCGCTGAACTGGTGCGAGATATCCCTAAATGGAAGACTGCTTGTCATTTCTCGCTAAGAACTCTGAGATGCCGTTGCCTGGGCCATTTGGTAATATTATCTTGCATGAAATGATAAAGCAGTTCTCCTAAGGCAACCTTCTAACACCCCTGCTGACGATGGGATTCAAAGCCCCATCTATCACAGATATTATAGTGCCTTCTGTTTGCTTGAGTCTTGAATGCCGATGAAATGAAGCGCAGGGCAGCTGCCAGCCGAGTTTGATCTCATTATGTGAACGCAGGCTGAAGACCCGAGAGAAAAGCTGTGCCTATTTTGAATCTGCGGTTAGCCCCGTACCCTGGGAAGGCCAATGGAGCAGAGGACAGATATCATTAGGGTTACCGTGCAGTGTTGGGGACTAATGAGGGGGGGGGAGGAGGGGGGGATGAAACGATGGGAAAGGTCTAAAGGACATTGCACTTGAGTGGGGCCTACCCTCTCAGGCCTGCTCCAAATGCGTTCCCCTGGATAGTAGTTGCAAGGCTGAAGCCCGTCGCAATTAGTTCGGGATGTCATTGTTTGTATCTGCACTTTAGTACAGGTCGGTACCGGCCTGCGGAGCTGAATGACCATTGAATGTGAGTGATTGAGAGTTGTTTGAAGCATCCGGAGAATAACGAACACAGATAAATGACCTACCACCATAAGGCATGCCTTATTCCTTCTGAATTATATTCTCGCGTCTAGGTCAAATACCTGTCCTTCTGTGACCACTGTGCCGCACACAAGGGTCTATTGGGCTCAGTGCTTCTATTATTCCTCATTTCAGGCCATTTACCTTTGTGTCAGGGGAATGGGATAATGATCCCAAACGCATTCAACGAGACAATGTCCCACACCTAACCATATAACCATATAACAATTACAGCACGGAAACAGGCCTTCTCGGCCCTTCCAGTCCGTGCCGACCATTTATTTTCCCCTAGTCCCATCTACCTGCACTCAGACCATACCCCTCCATTCCCTTCCCGTCCATATACCTATCCACTTTACTTTTAAATGTTAAAATCGATCCTGCCTCCACCACTTCTGCAGGAAGATCATTCCATACAGCCACCACTCTCTGAGTAAAGAAGTTCCCCCTCATGTTACCCCTAAACTTCTGTCCCTTAATTCTCATGTCATGCCCTCTTGTTTGAATCTTCCCTACCCTCAATGGGAAAAGCTTATCCACGTCAACTCTGTTTATCCCTTTCATCATTTTAAAGACCTCAATCAAGTCCCCCCTTAACCTTCTGCGCTCCAAAGAATAAAGACCTAACTTGTTCAAAGACCTATGTGGTCTTTTGTCGCCTCTGTATCCCTGCGGGTCTCTCGAAGATCAATTGCGAACACAAAAAAGATGCTCGCCGTTGCGTTAATTGGACCGAGAAACAGCCAGGCATCGTCCGCGACCCGCTATTGTTGAGGACGGAGCCAAAGGTTGTACAGCCGTGGCGAAGACATTAAAAAGAAAATACATAGGAAGGAACTGCAGATGCTGATTTAAACTAAAGATAGGCACAAAAATGCTGGAGTAAAGGGCCCGTCCCACTTACGCAAACTTTACAGGCGACTGCCTGCACCCGTGATAGGTCGGCGAAATTTTCAACACGTTGAAAATTCAGCGGCGACCAGAACGACGCTACGACTCTTTGGCGACCTCTCATGACCATACAGGCTGTCTGGTCGTGAGAGGTCTCCTATGGCCGTGAGAGGTCCAGAGCCAGCACACCCTTCTTCCTTCATCCTCAACCACCAGTGTCCTTGACATCGACTGTCCCGCGAATGATATCGCTGTTATTAGATAGATCAGTTTGCAATAACCAACCTGATCTCGCGGTGGCTCAGCACTTCAATTCCCCCTCCCATTCCAAATCTGATCTTTCAGTCCTGGGCCTCCCCCATGGCCAGAGTGAGTCCCACCTGGAGGAACAGCACCTCATATTTCGCTTGGGCAACCTACACCCCAGTGGTATGAACGTTGACTCCTCCAATTTCAGGTAGTCCTTGCTTTCTCCCTCCTTTTCCCAGCTCTCCCACTGTCTCCGCCTCTTCCTTTCTTCTTCCCGCCACCCCCCCCCCCCCCCCCCCCACCCACACCCCAACATCACCCCAACACCCCAACGACACCTCACCCCAAGATCTTATAGAAACTTACAAGATTCTTAAGGGGTTGGACAAGCTAGATGCAGGAAGATTGTTCCCGATGTTGGGGAGGTCCAGGACAAGGGGTCACAGCTTAAGGATAAGGGGGAAATCCTTTAGGACCGAGATGAGAAGGACTTTTTTCACACAGAGAGTGGTGGGTCTCTGGAACTCTCTGCCACAGAGGGTAGTTGAGGCCAGTTCATTGAATATATTTAAGAGGGAGTTAGATGTGGCCCTTGTGGCTAAGGGGATTAGAGGGTATGGAGAGAAGGCAGGTACGGGATACTGAGTTGGATGATCAGCCATGATCATATTGAATGGCGGTGCAGGCTCGAAGGGCCGAATGGCTTATTCCTGCACCTAATTTCTATGTTTCTATGTTTCTATCAGTCTGAAGAAGGGTCTGGACCCGAAACGTCACCTATCCCTTCGCTCCATAGATGCTGCCTCACCCGCTGAGTTTCTCCAGCATTTTTGTCTACCTTCGCCGTTATTAGCCTCAGCTACTGTTGACATTTCCACTGTGGCTTCTCAGTGGATGTTACATGCCTGAAACATGCACGTTAGATCCAGCGCATGTCATTTAAATACTGACAAGGTTGTTCTTCGAGTACATCTGAGCTGGCCTTACATGCAAAATGGAGTCACAAGGAACTGCAAGTGCTGGTACCTTGAGCAAAACACCAAATGTTGGAATAACTCAGCGGGTCATAAGTTCATAAGGCTTGACGCGCGATCAAGCTTTGAGTTTAGTTTACCTTAGCTTAGAGATACAGAGGCACAGCGCAGAAACAGGCCGACCAGCGATCCCCACTCCAACACAATCCTACACACTGGGGACAGTTTACATTTATACCAAGCCAATTAACCTCCAAACCTATAACCATATAACCATATACCAATTACAGCACGGAAACAGGCTTTCTCGCCCTTCCAGTCCGTGCCGACCATTTATTTTCCCCTAGTCCCATCTACCTGCACTCAGACCATACCCCTCCATTCCCTTCCCGTCCATATACCTATCCACTTTACTTTTAAATGTTAAAATCGATCCTGCCTCCACCACTTCTGCAGGAAGATCATTCCACACAGCCACCACTCTCTGAGTAAAGAAGTTCCCCCTCATGTTACCCCTAAACTTCTGTCCCTTAATTCTCATGTCATGCCCTCTTGTTTGAATCTTTCCTACCCTCAATGGGAAAAGCTTATCCACGTCAACTCTGTCTATCCCTTTCATCATTTTAAAGACCTCAATCAAGTCCCCCCTTAACCTTCTGCGCTCCAAAGAATAAAGACCTAACTTGTTCAACCTTTCTCTGTAACTTAGCTGCTGGAACCCAGGCAACATTCTAGTAAATCCCCTGTACCACGTTGGAATTTCGGAGGAAACTGGTGATCGCTGAGTCACTCCAGCAATTTAAATCAATCTTCGGTGTAAGTGCTCTTAAAGATAGCGGAGTGAGGGGATATGGTGGGAGGGGTACTGTTTGTGGATGGTCAGCCATGATCACAGTGAATGGCGGTGCTGGCACGAAGGTCTGAATGGCCTCCTCCTGCACCTATTGTCTATTGTCTATCTGCAGTTCCTTCCTACACCGGAGAAAACCCACGCACGTCACGGGGAGAACGTACAGACAGCACCCGTAGTCAGGATTGAACCCGGGCCTCCAGGGTTCTGCACAGTTCGTAACACAAGGCAGAGATTGACTGATTCTTGATTAGTACGGGTGTCAGAGGTCATGGGGAGACGGCAGGAAAATGGGGTTGAGAGCGAAAGATAGATCAGCCACGATTGAATGGTGGAATTGGCTCAATGGGCCAAATGGCCTAATTCCCCCCCTCTGTTTTAAGATCTTATGGTCTAAGAAAACAGATTAAGTAATTAAGTAATTAATCTTCTTTCCCTCTGCTTTCCATCCTTCCCATTGCAAGAACATTGCATGATTGAATGGCGGAGTAGACTTGATGGGCCGAATGGCCTGATTGTGCTGTTATCACATCATCAGACCATCTTTTAAAATGTTTAATATCGCCAGTTCTTGGCTTAATCTTTGAGGATTTAATTCTGGGATTTCCAATCTTTCAAATTGCTTATTACGTCCAAGACTTCGAGTCTGTTTACACAATTCCGCTCCTCTTCCCCTCCCAATGGATTAGCGCAGCAATGCTAGTGACATTTTCTTGGTAAACAACATCGCTTCAAAACCCCAACGTCCTATTCCACTGGGAGCGGTCCTGAGAACAATACCGGTAAACGCACGTAATAGAAAACAAACACATTCCTTGTAATCTCTTCTCCTCCAATTTTAGCTTCTCGGCTATTCTCCTGACTAGATAGTTTGAGTCACGAAAGAAGTGGAATACACCTGAGGATAAGCTTGCCACAGGTCCAGACCGAGCTCAATTTGTTTTATTTCCTGACACCTGCAGCTGTAGGTAACACAGAACACTGGGGTTTAAAAGGAATAAGATTTACTTCCGTGGGAATAAGATTCCGTGGGAATAAGTCTGAAGAAGGGTCTCGACCCGAAACGTCGCCTATCTCCTTCGCTCCTTAGATGCTGCTGCACCCGCTGAGTTTCTCCAGCTTTTTGTGTAACCCAAGATTTACTGAAGATGCTGGCTCGAAGGGCCGAATGGCCTACTACTGCACCTATTGTCTATTGTCTATTGTCTAACTGCAGATGCTGGAGACATCGAAGGCAGACAAAAATGCTGGAGAAACTCAGCGGGTGAGGCAGAATCTGTGGAGCGAAGGAATAGGTGATGTTTTGGGTCGAGGTCCTTCTTCAGACTGATGTGGGGGTGAGGGGTGGGGGGGGGGGAGAAGAAAGGAAGAGGCGGAGACCGTGGGCTGTGGGAGAGCTGGGAAGGGGAGGGGAAAGGGGGAGAGAGTAAGGACTACTTGAAATTGGAGAAGTCAATGTTCGTACCGCTGGGGTGTAAACCTACCCAAGCGAAATATGAGGTGCTGCTCCTCCAACTTGCGGTGTTGCTCACTCTGGCCATGGAGGAGGCCCAGGACAGAAAGGTCGGATTCAGAATGGGAGGGGGAGTTGAAGTGCTGAGCCACCGGGAGATCAGGTTGGTTATTGCGAACTGAGCGGAGGTGTTGGGCGAAGCGATCGCCAAGCCTACGCTTGGTCTCACCGATGTAGAGCAGCTGACACCTGGAGCAGTGGATGCAATAGATGAGGTTGGAGGAGGTGCAGGCGAACCTCTGTCCCACCTGGAAAGGCTGCTTGGGTCCATGGATGGAGTCGAGGGGGGGAGGTAAAGCGACAAGTGTAACAATTCCTGCGGTTGCAAGGGAAAGTACCAGATGGGAAGACCACCGGTGGCCAGCAGTGGGATCCCCTTGGAGGTGGCGAAAATGTCGGAGGATTGTCTGTTTTATGTGACGGCTGTTAGGTTGGAAGGTGAGGAGAAGGGGGACTCTGCCCTTGTTACGAGTGGGGGGGGGGGGGGGGGGGGTGGGGAGTGAAGGGGAGCTAACATAGAAACATAGAAATTAGGTGCAGGAGTAGGCCATTCGGCCCTTCGAGCCTGCACCGCCATTCAATATGATCATGGCTGATCATCCAACTCAGTATCCCGTACCTGCCTTCTCTCCATACCCTCTGATCCCCTTAGCCACAAGGGCCACATCTAACTCCCTCTTAAATATAGCCATTGAACTGGCCTCAACTACCCTCTGTGGCAGAGAGTTCCAGAGCCCCACCACTCTCTGTGTGAAAAAAGTCCTTCTCATCTCGGTCCTAAAGGATTTCCCCCTTATCCTTAAGCCGAGACCCCTTGTCCTGGACCTCCTCAGCATCGGGAACAACATCAGGAACAGGGTCTAAGTTACGGAGACCCTGGTGAGAGCCTCATCTACAGTCGAAGAGGGGAACCCCTGTTCCCTAAAGAATGAGGACATCTCCGATGCCCTGGTTTGTTATTGTCACCTGTACCGAGATAGAGTGAAAAGCTTTTGTTTGCTGCTACCCAAGCAAATCAGATAATATGAGACATGGATACAATCAAGTGGAAAACGGTAGAGTGGTGAGAGAATGTAGAATAAACTTTCTCAGTACTGTAAGTAAGTAAATAAGTAAGTTTAATGGCCAAGTATTCACAGACAAGGAATTTGCCTTGGTGCTCCGCCCACAAGTAACAACATGACATACAGAGACAGTTACGAATGACTCAGAAAACACCAAACATTAATAATAATAAAACATTAATGATAAAACACCATTGATCAAGCATGTGAACCAGCAAAATACCAGATCAAAGGGAGGCTACAGATTTTTGGCTGTCGAGCAGCGGGGAACATGAGCTGTAGCGGGGATCACGACAGAAGCCTCCTCGTGGCGATCCCCGGAAACGACGACACGATGCTCTCTGTGGCACGTCGGGCGACCAATTCTGTCAACATGTTGGACGACAGAAGCCAACGGCGAGCGACATGTCACCCGACACACAAGCGAACAAAGTATTATAACATAACATGTTGTTAAAGAAGGAACTGCAGATGCTGGAGAATCGAGGGTACACAAAAGGCTGGAGAAACTCAGCGGGTGCAGCAGCATCTAAGGAGCGAAGGAGATAGGTGACGTTTCAGGCCGAAACCCTTCTTCAGACATTGTAACATAACAGTTTAGTTTAGTTTAGTTTGGAGATATGGCACGGAAACAAGCCCTTCGGCCCACTGAGTCTACACCGACCAGCGATCCCCGCACATTAACACTATCCCTGCACCAGGTTTGATCCTGACTCCGGGTGCTGTCTGTACGTTCTCCCTGTGATCACTTAAGTTTTCTCCGAGATCTCCGGTTCCCTCCCGCACTCCAAAGACGTGCAGGTTAGTGGCTTAATTGGCTCGGTATAAGTATAAATTGTTTCTCGTGTGTGTAGGATAGTGGTAATGTGCGGGGATCGCAGGTCGGTGCGGACTCGGTGGTCCGAAGGGCCTGTTTCCGCACTGTATCTCGAAACTAAATGTATACTGATCTAAAAAAAAAATCTCATAGTCTTGGCCGGAGATGTTCCCAAACCATGCTGTTATGCTGCGAGAGGCACAGTCGAAGTAAATTATCCTGGCTTAATTCAATAAAAACATAGGATAAACGTAAGGTAATGCTCCTTCTTGTACACTCCCAAAGTTTTCTTTCAGTGAGACGTTGAAAAGTGTCTCACTAAGTCAAAGGGCAGTTGTGGCATTTTACTCTCATCAATATGTCATTGTTTTATTTTGTTATATTATGATGATTATTTACATTGAGAACATAGAAACATAGAAAAATAGGTGCAGGAGTAGGCCATTCAGCCCTTCGAGCCTGCACCGCCATTCAATGTGATCATGGCTGATCATCCAACTCAGTATCCCGTACCTGCCTTCTCTCCATACCCCCTGATCCCTTTGGCCGCAAGGGCCACATCTAACTCTCTCTTAAATATAGCCAATGCACTGGCCGCAACGACCTTCTGTGGCAGAGAATTCCAGTGACTCATCACTCTCTGTGTAAAGAATGTTTTCCTCATCTCGGTCATAAAGGAATTCCCCCTTATCCTTGGACTGTGACCCCTTGTTCTGGACTCCCCCAACATCGGGAACAATCTTCCTGCATCTAGCTTGTCCAACCCCTTAAGAATTTTGTAAGTTTCTATAAGATCCCCCCTCAATCTTCTAAATTCCAGCGAGTACAAGCGGAGTCTATCCAGTCTTTCCTCATATGAAAGTCCCGACATCCCAGGAATCGGATCAAATTAATAAAGATAAAATCACTGATGCATAAAACCATGTGACCTCACAAAATAGATCATAGAACTTAGAACAGTCCAGCACAGGATAAATCGGTAACAATGTGCATTGTCCCTGGTGTGAGCAGGATAGTTCAGGATCACTGGTCGGCGCGGACTCGGAGGACCGGAGGGCCTGTTTCCGCACTGTATCTCCAAACTAAACTAAACTTCACCATTCCTGGTAATGCATTCCAGGCGACCCACTAATCTCTGTGTAGGAAAGCTTGCCCCGTACATCTCCGTTACACTTTCCCCCCTCTCAACTTATAGCTCTGACTTCCACTTTGCCGAGCCAATTGGCTTGCAGACCTGTACGTGAGTGTGGGAGGAAACCAGAGCACCCAGAGAAAATCCACACCGGACATTTCCACCATGGCAGAAAGGTTCCGACTGGCCTAAATTGTCCTAAATCCTTGTCTAAATTGACATACTTTTTTATCAATTTGTAAACTTACAAAATTCCGGGACTTCTAACTTGGAGCGTGCAGAAGTAATTTCCAACCCCACAGAATACTCCAATGAAGGTGGCATATAAGAGATCATTCCTGCCACAGGATGCCAAGGATGATGCATAACATTTGTTTCTGCCAACAGGTCCAGATGCACTTTTTGTGTTCAAAAATATATATTTCCTGCATTTTATCCTGATGAGACCCGGTTACCACACAGTCGTTCTTTATACTAATTCAGTGGAACATCTGGTCCTTTTGCAACCTTTAATTTCCGCACAGTAGCAGTCAAACGTTGCATTTTCATCAATGGATAATGGAATGCATGTTTAGAAAGTCTTTTGACTTTGGAGATACAGCATTGAAACAGGCCCTTTAGCTAACTGTCTCCACACCGACCAGCTATCACCAGTTTGAGAATGAATGAATGAATAAGTTTATTGGCCAAGTATTCACATACAAGGAATTTGCCTTGGTGCTCCGCCCGCAAGTGACAACATGACATACAGTGGCAGTTAGGAACGACACATAAAATGTTAAACATTAATAATAAAACATTGTCATTTCTGCATTTCTGCATTTCGTTGTACCTATACTTGTATTTGTGCAATGACATTAAAGTTGAATTGAATTGAATTGAATTGAATTAAACATGCAAATTAAATCAAATACCAGAGCAAAAGAAGGCTACAGATTTTTGGTTATTGAGTAGAGCTACTACTCGTGGAAAAAAGCTGTTTTTATGTCATGGAGAGATAGTCATGGAGTGATACAGTGTGGAAACAGGCCCTTCGGCCCAACTTGCCCTCACCGGCCAACATGCTCCACCTGCTTGCATTTGGTCCATATCCCTCCAAACCAAAGGTTCTATGCTATCAAATCACTCCAGCTCTATCCAACACACCCAGGAGCAATTTACAATTTTTCCCAAAGCCAATTAACCTGCAAACCTGCACGTCTTTGGAGTGTGGGTGGTGCTGGAGAAAACCCAGGCGGTCACGGGGGGAACGTAACATCTCCGTGCAGACAGCGCCCGTGGTCAGGATCGAACGCGGGTCTCTTGCACTGTAAGGCAGCAACTCTACCGCTGCGCCACCGCGCCTATCTGCCAACTTGTTCCAAATTCCGGGGGGATCTTATAGAAACATATAAAATTATAAAAGGCCTGGACAAGCTAGATGCAGGAAAAATGTTCCCAATGTGGGGTGAGTCCAGAACCAGGGGCCACAGTCTTAGAATAAAAGGGAGGTCATTTAAGACTGAGGTGCAAAAAACAAATTTCACCCAGGGAGTTGTGAATTTGTGGAATTCCCTGCCACAGAGGGCAGTGGAGGCCAAATCACTGGATGGATTTATGAGAGAGTTAGATAGAGCTCTAGGGGCTAGTGGAGTCAAGGGATATGGGGAGAAGGCAGGCACGGGTTTTTGATAGGGGACGATCAGCCATGATCACAATGAATGGCGGTGCTGGATCGAAGGGCCGAATGGCCTCCTCCTGCACCTATTTTCTATGTTTCTATGTTTCTACCCACCAAATACCCACCACCATCTGAATGATAAAGTAGCCCCTCGGGTTGCTATTAGATTTTGCCACCCTCACCGTAAACATGTGCGCCATAACCTTGGACAACAAAAGTCTTAAGTCAGACAGAACAAATTATTATCCTCAGTTGAGGTGGTGTACAGCAGGAACAGAAGATCCTTGTGTTTAGGAAGGCACTGCAGATGCTGGTTTAAATCGAAGATAGACATGTATGTATGTAACTATGTATGTATTGTTGGTCTATGTACCACTGTTTGTAGCACGTTGATACCTGCACTAAAGTGAAGGACTTTGGTCAACGAGAGTTGTTTTTAAATGTGCTATCGAAATAAAATTGACTTGACTTGACTTGAGAACATGCTGGAGTTACTCAGCGGGACAGGCAGCATCTTTGGAGAGAAGGAATGGGTGATGTTTCGGGTCGAATTTACCCAGAGAGTTGCGGATGTATGGAATTCCCTGCCACAGAGGGCAGTGGAGGCCAAGTCACTGGATGGATATAAGAGAGAGTTGGATAGAGCTCTAGGGGCTAGTAGAGTCAAGGGATATGGGGAGAAGGCAAGCACGGGTTATTGATAGCAGACGATCAGCCATGATCATATTGAATGGCTCGAAGGGCCGAATGACCTCCTCCTGCACCTATATAACCATATAACAATTACAGCACATAAACAGGCCTTCTCGGCCCTTCCAGTCCGTGCCGACCATTTATTTTCCCCACCTATTTCCTATGTTTCTATGTTTCTATGAGTCCCTCCCGAAATGTCACCCATTCCTTCCCTCCACAGATGCTGCCTGTCCCGCTGAATTACTCCAGCTTTTTGTGTCTGTCTAGAAGATCCTCATTCTGTTAGTAGGCTAAAGGCATTAAAATTCCTTTCGTGCTTCCAGAACCTGATCATATTCCACACGTTACGCCGTGTCCTGGTTTTTATGATGGCGCTGCAAGCTCATGATATTGAATATTATCCAGAAGGTGCTATTTGAGAGCTTGGCAAGAAAGTTGGCAATATGTATCTTATTGCATGTGAATTCTGAAAAACCCTTGCATCTTGCAAAATGATATCTTATAACAATAAAACAGTGTCAGCTGATGGCTCACTCATCGCTCAGGAGTCAGAAACTGCGAGTTCATGTCTAGAGGAGATCTGAGCGCATTCAGTTGAAATGCCAGCGCGGCATTGAGGGCTATTTATCCAAATCCAAGGTAAACCGATCCGTCCTTAATGGGATTCAGCTTCTTGAGTGCTTAGGAAGGAACTGCAGATGCTGGTTTATACCGGAGATAGACATAGAACATAGAAACATAGAAAAATAGGTGCAGGAGTAGGCCATTCGGCCCTTCGAGCCTGCACCGCCATTCAATGTGATCATGGCTGATCATCCAACTCAGTATCCCGTACCTGTCTTCTCTCCATACCCCCTGATCCCTTTAGCCACAAGTGCCACATCTAACACCCTCTTAAATATAGCACATGAAGTGCCAGTGTAACACAGTCGGCCAGGAAGCATCTCTGGAGAAAAACGATCCGTATGTTCAAGTGATAGGAGCAGAATTAGGCCATTCAGCCCATCGAATCCACTCCGTCATTCAATCATGACTGATCTATCTCTCCATTCTAACCCCATTCCCCTGCCTTCTCCCCATTTCTATGTTTCTGTGTTTCTATAACCCCTGACACCCAATAGCAAGAATGTCCTTCCTCAAATTAGGGGACCAAAACTGCACATAATACTCCAGGTGTGGGCTCACTAGGGCCCTGTACTACTGCAGAGGAACCTCTTTGCTCCTATATTCGATTCCTCTTGTTATAAAGGCCAACATGCCATTCACTTTCTTCACTGCCTGCTGTACTTGCATGCTTACTTTCATAGACTGATGTACAAGGACCCCCAGATCCCGTTGTACTTCCCCTTTTCCCAAATTGACGCCATTTAGATAGTAAATGGTAAATAGTAAATAGTAGATAGTATATAGAACAAATAAATGAAAGATACGCAAAAAAGTAATGATAATAAAGTAAACAGGCCATTGTTAGCTGTGAGCTAGAGTTACAGCCAATAAGACTCACAAGACGACTTTGAAGATACTAGACTTGGATGAAGGAGGGATGGAGGGAGAGGGAGAGAAAGTACCAAGTGACAGTGGCGCAGCGGTAGAGTTGCTGCCTTACAGCACTGGAGACCTGGGTTCGATCCTGATCTCCCTGTGACCTGCATAGGGTTTTCTCTGGATGCTCCGGTTTCTTCCCACACTCCAAAGATGTACAGGTTTGTTGGCTAGTTGGCTTGGTAAAATTGTAAATTGTCCTTATTGTGTGTCAGTTAGTGTTCGTTAGCGGGGATCGCGGGTCGGTGCCGACTCAGTGGGCAGAAGGTCCTGTCTCTGCGCTGTATCTCTAAACTAAAACCAACCATTGAATGGCCCGTTTAGTTTAGTTTATTTTAGTTTAAAGATACAACGCGGAAACAGGACCTTCGGCCCAAGTCTGCATCGACTTGCGATCGACTTGCGATCGTTGCATATTAACACGATCCTACACACACTAGGGACAATTTACATTTATACCAAGCAAATGAACCTCCTGCAAACTTGCACGTCTTTGGAGTGTGGGAGGAAACTGAAGATCTCGGGGAAAACCCACGCAGGTCACAGGGAGAACGTGCAAACTCCGTCGTGACGAGTGGGAAGTCCAGGATTTGGGATGTGCAAAGATTTGGGGGGGGAGGGGCAGGGGGAGGGGGAGTGGGGGGAAGGGGAATCAGTCTTCCCCATGACAGACGGGGGAGGAGGATCGAACAGAAGGTTCACCAGTCTGATTCCTGGGATGTCAGGACTTCCATATGAAGAAAGACTGCATAGACTCGGCTTGTACTCGCTAGAATTTAGAAGATTGAGGGGGGAATCTTATAGAAACGTACAAAATTCTTAAGGGGTTGGACAGGAAGATTGTTCCAGATGTTGGGGAAGTCCAGAACAAGGGGTCACAGTTTAAGGATAAGGGTGAAGTCTTTTAGTACCGAGATGAGAAAAACATTTTTCACACAGAGAGTGGTGAATCTGTGGAATTCTCTGCCACAGAAGGTAGTTGAGGCCAGTTCATTGGCTATATTTAAGAGGGAGTTAGATGTGGCCCTTGTGGCTAAAGGGATCAGGGGGTATGGAGAGAAGGCAGGTACAGGATACTGAGTTGGATAATCAGCCATGATCATATTGAATGGCGGTGCAGGCTCGAAGGGCTGAATGGCCTACTCCTGCACCTATTTTCTATGTTTCTATGTTTTGATGAACATGGGTCTCTACCGCTACACCACCGTGACCGCCCTTTCTCCTCCGTTAGTTCCATGTTATTTGAGGGAATCCGTGTCTGTGCATTTTCTTGCAACCAGAAACCAGACACATGATGGAAAAAAAAAACAACTTAATGGCAATGAGACTATAACGGATGGATTTCTGCAGTTAGTCACAGTTTTTGGAACACAAGAACATCAGAAGTGGTGTGGACTATTTATGACCTGAAGCGTATTTTGCATCACGCAACTGTTGGACTGTACCCTGGGGGGAATATACCCCACTTTGCTCCCTAGCAGTTAGTGTTTTTGATTAACGAAACTCTATCAATCTCAGATTTGAATTTAACGTGACCCAGCCTCAAGTACCGTTTGCAGAACTAAATTCCAAATTTCTACTCCCTGCAGAAGTGTCTCCTACCCTCACGCTGAGGCAGCTGGTTTTAATATTAAGACCGAACCCTTCAGTGCTGTTTTTCCCAACCATGGAGCTATGGATCCATGCGGAGTGAAAATTTCTTCTTTCAGTCAATGAACTCAGCGGCTGGGGCAGCTTCTCCGGAGAGCACGGATAGGCGACGTTTCGGGTCGCGACCCTTCCTCAGACCCGAAATGTCGCCCACCCTTACTCTCCAGAGATGCTGTCTGACCCGCCGAGTTACTCCAGCACTTTGCGTCTTTTTTTTTAATAAACCAGCAACTGCAGTTCTTTGTATCCAGCTATTTTAGTCAGACAATAGACAATAGACAATAGGTGCAGGAGGAGGCCATTCAGCCCTTTGAGCCAGCACCACCATTCAATGTGATCTTTGCTGATCATCCCCAATCAGTACCCCGTTCCTGCCTTCTCCCCATATCCCCTGACTCCGCTATTTTTAATATGGCCTACTCCTGCACCTATTTTCTATTGTCTATTGTCTATAATAGCAGGGGTTTCTATTAGATGGATGATAGACAAGGGCGGTAGAGTTGGTGCCTTACAGCGCCAGGGACCCGGGTTCAATCCCGACCATGGCGCTGTCTGTACGGAGTTTGTACGTTCACTCCGTGACCTGCTTGGATTTTCGCCGAGATCTTCGGTTTCCTCCCACACTCCAAAGACGTACAGCTTTGCAGGTTAATTGACTTGGTATAAATGTAAATTGTCCCGAATGTGTGGGCTGTAGTGTTAATGTGCGGGGAGCGCTGGCCGGTGCTAACACGATGGGCCGAAGGGCCTGTTTCTGGGCTGTATCTCTAACTAAACCAAACTAAATTAAAGTGGAGAGCATTGAGCATGTGTATTTTAATTTAACCTGTTCATGCATAATGTTTTTGTAAGCAGAGAATGGCTGATTAAATTGCTGCAGTGCCTTGCCATTGAAGATGACCCTCGAATATCTTTACTTCTGCATGATACTAAAGTGCAAGTAAATTGGATTAGATGGTTGAGTCTGCTTCAATCTATTTCTTACAATCGACCTATTGACTGGTTAAAGCCATATCCCACTGAAAAGACCAACTTGTTGTTAAAGTCCCCAGTTGTCCCCAGTCTGAAGAAGGGTCTCGACCCGAAACGTCGCCTATCTCCTTCGCTCCTTAGATGCTGCTGCACCCGCTGAGAGGCTTCTCCAGCTTTTTGTGTAACCCTTGTTGTTAAAGCCATTTGGTTTAGTTTAGAAACATAGGTGCAGGAGTAGGCCATTCGGCCCTTCGAGCCAGCACCACCGTTCAATATGATCATGGCTGATCATCCCCAATCAGTACCCCGTTCCTGCTTTTTCCCCTGATACAGCGCGGACACAGGCCCTTCGGCCCACTGTGCCGCCCCAATGAGTGTGGATGAGATAGCTGGAGCCCTGACAGGGATTATCACATCTTCTAGAGTGGAAACGAGGAACTGCAGATGCTGGTTGAACAAAGTAAGTAAGTAAGTTTATTGGCCAAGTATTCACATACAAGGAATTTGCTTTGGTGCTCCGCCCACAAGTAACAACATGGCATACAGTGACAGTTACGAATGACTCAGAAAACACTGAACATTAATAATAATAAAACATTAGTGATAAACACCATACAAAATTCATCAATGAAAAACACAAAATGCTGGAGTAACTCAGTGGGTCAGGCAGCATCCCTGGATAATGGGCTTGCCCCCCCACCCCTCCCCATATAAAAAATCTTCTAACCCACCATTGTAGAAACATAGATACATAGAAATGAGGTGCAGGAGTAGGCCATTCGGCCCTTCGAGCCTGCACCGCCATTCAATATGATCATGGCTGATCATCCAACTCAGTATCCTGTACCTGCCTTCTCTCCATACCGTCTGATCCCCTTAGCCACAAGGGCCACATCTAACTCCCTCTTAAATATAGCCAATGAACTGGCCTCAACTACCCTCTGTGGCAGAGAGTTCCAGAGACCCACCACTCTCTGTGTGAAAAAAGTCCTTCTCATCTCGGTCCTAAAGGATTTCCCCCTTATCCTTAAGCTGTGACCCCTTGTCCTGGACCTCCCCAACATCGGGAACAATCTTCCTGCATCTAGCCTGTCCAACCCCTTAAGAATTTTGTACGTTTCTGTAAGATCCCCTCTCAATCTCCTAAATTCTAGAGAGTATAAACCGAGTCTATTCAGTCTTTCTTCATAAGACAGTCCTGACATCCCAGGAATCAGTCTGGTGAACCTTCTCTGCACTCCCTCTTTGGCAATTGTAACTCCAGGTCCCTCAGGTCGGACGACTTGGGGCTACTGACCATCCCGCGGTCTAGGTTTAAGCTCAGGGGTGACCGCGCTTTCGCGGTTGCAGCACCTAGACTGTGGAACAGCACCCCTCTCCTCATCAGATCTGCCCCCTCCATCGACTCCTTTAAGTCACAACACAAAACCTATTTCTAAGCCCTAGCATTTTTGAGCCCCTCATTTTTGAGGGGCGCTATAAACAGTTTATGTATGTATTGTTAGGTCTTGTCTACCGTTGCATGTGTCAAATTAGTACCTGCACTGATATGAAGCACTTTGGTCAACGTGAGTTGTTTTTAAATGAGCTATACAGATACATTTATGTTTATTATTATTATTATTATTATTATTATAGCCAAAAGTAAGGTGCCAGAAAACTGAGGATAGCAAATATATTATTTTAGTTCAGGAGGGAAGCAATGATAAGCCAAGTAACTGAAGTCCGCTGAGACTTCATCAGTGGTAGGTAAATTATTGGAGAAAGCCTCAAGGGATAATGATTGTCAACAGGCATTATGCAGGGGAATTTCAGACTCATTAGAAAAATATTTCATGTTTCCATCCTGGGAAAACGGTTCCGGAGTACAACCCAGTGGTATGAATATTGATTTCTCTAACTTCAAGTAACCCCTTGCATCCCCCCTCTCACCACCCGCTCCCCCCACCCCACCCCACCCAAGCCGCGCCAGCTTCAAAAAGTCGTCTTGTTGAGTCTCGTTGTCTGCAACTCGTTTTCACCTGGACCACAGCTACCAGTGGCCTGTTTCCTTTGTCGTCATTACTTGTTTGCCTATCTTTCGTCCATTTGTTCCACATCTCTTCATAGTAACCATATAACCATATAACAATTACAGCACGGAAACAGGCCTTCTCGGCCCTTCACGTCAACTCTGTCTATCCCTTTCATCATTTTAAAGACCTCAATCAAGTCCCCCCTTACCCTTCTGCGCTCCAAAGAATAAAGACCTAACTTGTTCAACCTTTCTCTGTAACTTAGTTGCTGGAACCCAGGCAACATTCAAGTAAATCTCCTCTGTACTCTCTCTATTTTGTTGACATCCTTCCTATAATTAGGCAACCTTGGTTGATTCTTTTGCACGTTGCAGTGGTATTTAGGAGGCACGGTGGTGCAGCGGTAGAGTTGCTGCCTTACAGAGGCCTGGGTTTGATCCTGACTATGGAGGCTGCCTGTACGGAGTTTGCATGTTCTCCCTGTGTCCGCATGAGTTTTTCCACGGGTGCCCCGGTTTCCTCACACACTCCAAAGATCATAATCATAATCATACTTTATAACATTTTTTTTTTTAATTCCAAGATGGCGGCGGCGCGGACACATCGCGACGCCCTGTGTCTCACAAGAATCAGCGAATTAGCAATAGTTTACTTACTTGTTTACATATATATATATTTTGCTGTTCCACTATTCTGTGTTCGCACTTCTGGGTGAGATGCTAACTGCAATTTCGTTGTCTCTGTACTTGTACACTGCACAATGACAATAAAGTTTGAATCAGAATCTGAATCTGATTAGCCAAGTATGTTTTGCAACATACGAGGAATTTCATTTGCCATACAGTCATAGCATTAAAATGCAACAGAACACACAAAATACATTTTAACATAAACATCTACCACATTGACTCCTCCACATTCCTCACTGTGATGGAAGGCGAAACATAATTTAATCTCTTTCCTTCGTTGTTCTCCCGTGGTCCGGTGCCTCGAACCTTTCCGTTGATGGGACGATCTTGGCTCCCGTAGCTGGCGGTTCGGGCCCTCCACGTCGGGGCGATCAAGCTCCACCATCGAGGGGGAATCGAGGCTCCCCCGCGCCGGGCGATCGACCCCTGGGTTGGGGCTGGTCAAAACCTTCTGTGACTGGAGCTACCCGAGACTGCGAGCACCTCCGTGGTGAAATCCGCAGGCCGCAGTTGGAGCGTCGATCCCAGGCAAGGGATCGGCTCCAATGGTAAGTCCGCGCCCCGCGGTGGGGCTCAAAGTCAGTCCCGAGCGAGGCCTCAAGCTCCACGATGTTAGGCCGCAGAGCGACTGGAGATACGACCCGGAAAACAATCGCATCTCCGGCAGGGTAAGGGACTGGAAAAAGGTTTCCCCCGACCCCCTCCCCCTCGCAACCCCCTCATAAAACAAACCAGAGAACATTAAAACAAACTTTTAAAACACACTAAAAATAGCAAAAAAAAGACGAAAAGACAGACAGACTGTTGGCGAGGCTGCCATCGCACGGCGCCCCCTGGTGGGGCGCCGCACCAAGATGTACAGATTTCAAGTCAAGTCTATTCGTCACATACACATACGAGATGTGCAGTGAAATGAAAAGTGGCAATGCCTGCGGATTGTGCAAAAACAACAAACAAACTACAAAACAGAATGGAACAATCAAATATTCACATATTACATATTTGAGGGAGACAAAAGAAAAAAACAGCAATTTTAAAAAGACACCACACAACAGTAAAATTGTACAGTAAAATGGATTTGTAGGTTAATTGGGTTTGGTAAAAAGTGTAAATTGTCCCTAGTGTGTGTAGGATATTGAGTTGGATGATCATACCGAATGGCTTACTCCTGCACCTATTTCCTATGTTTCGATGTTTCTATGATAGTGCTAGTGTATGGGGAACACTGGTCGGTGCAGACTCGGTGGGCCGAAGGGCCTGTTTCCTCGCTGTATCGCTAAAGTCTAAAGTAAAGTGTAAACTGTACAGTTTTTAATAGAAAAATGCAGTTAATTCCAACAACTCGTGACCAACCGGAATCATGATTCATTTGTGTTAAAGAAGGAACTGCAGATGCTGGAGAATCGAGGGTTACACAAAAAGCTGGAGAAACTCAGCGGGTGCAGCAGCATCTAAGGAGCGATGGAGATAGGCGACGTTTCGGGTCGAGACCCTTCTTCAGGCTGGTCAGGGATCAGGGAAACGAGAGATATAAACAGTGATATGGAGAGATAAAGCAAGAATAATGAGTGAAAGATATGCAAAAAAGTATTGGTGATAAGGGAAGCAAGCCATTGTAAGCTGTTTCTGGTGTGAAAATGAGAAGCTAGTGCGACTTGGGGGGGGGGGAGATGGAGAAGGAATGTCAGGGCCCGAGGGCTGAGGGAGAGGTGGGGGGGGGGGGGAAGGGAGCAGTCTGGGTTAACAGAATTGAGAAAATTCAATGTTTAAGCCCAGAGGATGCAAACTCCCCAAGCGGAATATGAGATGTTGTTCCTCAAACTTGCGGTGTTGTTCACTCTGGCCATGGAGGAGGCCCAGGACCGAGAGGTCGGATACGGAGTGGGAGGGGGAGTTGAAGTGCTGATACGGAGTGGGAGGGGGAGTAAGCGGAGGCTAGGCGATCGTTTCGCCGAACACCTCCGCTCGGTCCGCAATAACCAACCCGACCTCCCGGTGGCTCAGCACTTCAACTCCCCCTCCCACTCCGTATCCGACCTCTCGGTCCTGGGCCTCCTCCATGGCCAGAGTGAACAACACCGCAAGTTTGAGGAACAACATCTCATATTCCGCTTGGGGAGTTTGCATCCTCTGGGCTTAAACATTGAATTTTCTCAATTCTGTTAACCCAGACTGCTCCCTTCCCCACCCCCCCACCTCTCCCTCAGCCCTCGGGCCCTGACATTCCTTCTCCATCTCCCCCCCCCCCAAGTCGCACTAGCTTCTCATTTTCACACCAGAAACAGCTTACAATGGCTTGCTTCCCTTATCACCAATACTTTTTTGCATATCTTTCACTCATTGTTCTTGCTTTATCTCTCCATATCACTGTTTATATCTCTCGTTTCCCTGATCCCTGACCAGCCTGAAGAAGGGTCTCGACCCGAAACGTCGCCTATCTCCTTCGCTCCTTAGATGCTGCTGCACCCGCTGAGTTTCTCCAGCTTTTTGTGTAACTCATGATTCATTTGAATTGACATTGAAAATCGAGAAAATCCACTTACAACTTTATTGAAAACGGATACATGTTTTCTATTTTTGCCCTGATACCAAGACTTACTGAGGGCTGCATACATCACAGGCTATTTCAGAAGATATTGGACCATAAAATAAATTTAAATCGGGGATCATTGTGAATTATTTGTTGACATGAGCAGGATTAAGATAGGACACGGTGGATTGTGTTGTCTTTGGCTCTTGTTTGGCGTTTTACTTTACAACATTGAAAACTTCTGCGAGACTAATCCCCCAAATCGCAGTGCATGATTGATGGTCATTTTGAAAGGTTTTAGCCTGTGTAGAATCACGGATAAGTAACGGAAGCCGCCATCCTAACTGTTTGACAGATCAGATTAAGATCGGGGGAAATTATTATATCCTTTGAGGATGAATGTTGTGAAACAGAACGAAAGGAATTTTCAGAACCTCGATTGCCTCAATACGGGATTTAATTTATACTCGTTGTCCACTGCGGGTCGAAGTGTCTTGTTCAATGAGACATAGCATATATCATTGGAGATAACAGGGTGGTGCAGCGGTAGAGTTGCTGGAAAGGGTACAGAGAAGAATTACGAGGGCTGTTGCCAGGTCTGGAGGGTGTGAGCTACAGGGAGAGGTTGAGCAGCCTGGGACTCTATTCCTTGGAGCGCAGGAGGATGAGGGGTCATCTTACAGTATAGAGGTGATATCGAATCATGAGGGGAATAGATCGGGTAGACGCACAGAGTCTCTTGCCCAGAGTAAGGGAATGGAGGACCAGAGGACATACGTAGGTTCAGGTGAAGGGGAAAAGATTTAATGTGAAATATGAGGGGTAACTTTATCACACAAAGGGGGGTGGGTGTACGGAACAAGCAGCCAGAGGAGATAGTTGAGGCAGTTACTATCCCAACATTTAAGAAACAGTTTACCAGGTACATGGAGAGCACAAGTTTGGAGGAATATGGACCAGGCACAGGCAGGTGGGACTAGTGCAGCTGGGACATGTTGGCCTTTGTGGGCAAGTTGGGCCAAAGGGCCTGTTTCCACACTGTATCACTCCATGACTCTATTAGAAGGATTAGAATGCCATTAATGTACAGAGAGATCAGGTCCAAGTCTATAACTCCCTGAGAGTGGCAACATAATTGTACAGAGAGGTAAAGAAGGCATGTGGTTTATTTGCCTTCATTGTTCAGGGCATTGAATATAAGAGTCACAAAGTCGTGGTGCATTTGGGGCATTGGTTGGAGTTCACGTCGCTGGAGGATGGAGGATGTGGAGGCTTTGGAAAGGGAGGTTTACGAGAAGGATGTCTGATAATAGACAATAGACAATAGACAATAGGTGCAGGAGTAGGACATTTGGCCCTTCGAGCCAGCACCGCCATTCAATGTGATCATGGCTGATCAACCCCAATCAGTACCCCGTTCCTGCCTTCTCCCCATATCCCCTGACTCCGCTATTTTTAAGAGTATCCAGAGAACCTGCCTCTACCGCCCTCTGAGGCAGAGAATTCCACAGACTCACCACTCTGTGAGAGGTGAACGAGAGATACCGATGGTGATTATAATGTTATGATTGTAATGATTATAATAGTAATGTTAAAATTGTACAAGGCATTGGTGAGACCAATTCTGGAGTATGGTGCACAATTTTGGTCGCCTAATTATAGGAAGGATGTCAACAAAATAGAGAGAGTACAGAGGACATTTACTAGAATGTTGCCTGGGTTCCAGCAACTAAGTTACAGAGAAAGATTGAACAAGTTAGGTCTTTATTCTTTTTAGCGCAGAACGGTAAGGGGGGACTTGATTGAGGTCTTTAAAATGATGAAAGGGATAGACAGAGTTGACGTGGATAAGCTTTTCCCATTGAGGGTAGGGAAGATTCAAACAAGAGGGCATGACATGAGAATTAAGGGACAGAAGTTTTAGGGGTAACATGAGGGGGAACTTCTTTACTCAGAGAGTGGTGGCTGTGTGGAATGATCTTCCAGCAGACTTAAAGATTTAATAGGAATCTGAGGAGTAACTTTTTCACACGAAGGGTGGTGGGTGTATGGAACGAGCTGCCAGAGGAGGTAGTTGAGGCTGGGACAATCGCAAAGTTTAAGAAACAGTTAGACAGGTACATGGATAGGACAGGTTTGGAGGGATATGGACCAAACACAGGCAGGTGGGGCTAGTGTAGCTGGGACATTGTTGGCCGGTGTGGGCGAGTTGGGCCGAAGGGTCAGTTTCCACACATCACTCTACGACTCTATGACTATGACAGAGACCCAGGTTCGATCTTGGCTACAGGTGTTATCTGCATGGAGTTTATACGTTCTCCCCGCGCCCTGCGTGGGTTTTCTCCGAGATCTTCAATTTCCTCCCACACTCCAAAGACGTACAGATTTGTTGGTTCTTCTTCTTCTTCTGTGTGGCGTGCACAGCCTAAAGTTGTTGGACAACTTGTTCTATTTGATCTTCCGTTTGTGCACGTCGAGTTGATTGCATTAGTCGAAACAAGGCGGACCACGTGAAGGTTGCAATCTCCCACCCCAGATTTGTTGGTTAATTGGCTTGCTATAAAATGTAAAAATTGTCCCTTGTGTGTGTGTAGGGTGGTGTTACTGTGCGGGGACCGCTGGTCGGCGAAGGACTCAGTGGGTTGAAGGTCCTGTTTCCCCGCTGTATCTCTGCACAGATGCTCCCCGATTTACGATGCTTCGACTTACGATATTTCTACTTTACGATGGTGCAAACACTGGGCCATAGCAGCAAGCCGCCGCTCATGCCCGTGAACAAATTGTGTTAAATGCGTTTTCGACTTACGATATTTTCATTTTAGGATTTATCATCGGAAACGTAACCGCATTGTGGGTCGAGGAGGTACTAAACTAAACTGAGATGCTGCCTGACCCGCTAAGTTGACTTAAGGGCCTGTCCTACCAGCATCTGACTCCATGCGGTGAGCGCGATCAAACTAGAAGCGGGGGCCGCGCGGAGGTCGTGTGATCCCCTGTACAGGGCCGTTCCCTGTATGTGCCTGCATGCGGCCAGCACGGCCAAACCGGCAGCAGGGGCCGCGCGGATGTCGGGTGAGTGGCGCAACGCGGCGCAAAGTGAGGCGAACTTGGAGCGAAGTCTGAAAGGTAAGTTCGCCAGGACAGAGAGGGGCACACAGAGAGGGGCACAGAGGCACACACACAGAGGGCCACGGAGCCACACACATAGAGGGTCACGGAGGCACCTAGATAGAGTGTCACGGAGGCACGACGTCGAGACGGTGTGTAATGCGTCGAGGCGACAGCGAGCTGACAAGCCGTTGCCGCACAAAATTTTTGAACATGGTCAGTTTTTCGGAGCCCCGCGCGATGTCAGGACGAACTCCGCACAATTCCGCACGGCTCCGGCGATCGAAGTGGGACCGGCCCTGCGACGCCGGACGGCTTAAGCGACCACGTTAGGTCGCGCTCATCGCATAGAGTTGCATGCTGGTGGGACAGGCCCTTTACCTGACCTTTACAGGCAACTGGCGACCTAGAAAGACTCTTTGGAGACCTCTCACGACCATAGGAGACCTCTCACCACCAGGTTGAAAATTTCGGCAACCTATCACGGGTAGGTCGCGTAAGTGGGACAAGGCCCCTCACTCCAGCACGTTGTGTCTCTTTGCAGTTTTATTCTTTGGTTCGTGGAGAGTTCCATTCCTTTTTTAATATAACAAATATTAGCAACTGAAGGTGATGTCGCCTGCACCGGCCTGCAAAGTGGTATTCATGACGAGGTTGACACCCACGTATCAAATTGTCACCTGTCGATCTTAATAAGCGCATGGTTCTCCGGTTACATCGTGCGCTGCCAACACTTTGGATCAGAAAGAATAAATGAGTGGTTTGTGTCAATCCAGACTGCCTGAAGCTGCCTCTGAATCCCCAGTCAATGGTTCCCACCTCATGCCCGCAGCACTTGGCCGCTCTGCAACAGAGTCCTCACTGTGTGATACTGTTGATAAATATTATGATTATGTACCTGTATATGAGACAGCTGCAATATGACATGTGATATGATATAGATACCATGCTGCGTTATCCGAATACCACGGAGTCTAGTGCTGCATCCCACCATGATGCCCTCTGGGACTCATTTCACCCTTGGAGTTTTTTTTGGAATTAATTGACACATTCCATGGGATTAGGTTCAGCTTAGAGATACAGCACGGAAACAGGCCCTTCGGCCCAGGGAGTCATAGCGACATAGAAACATAGAAAAATAAGTGCAGGAGTAGGCCATTCGGCCCTTCGAGCCTGCACCGCCATTCAATGTGATCATGGCTGATCATCCAACTCAGTAACCCGTAGGGTTACACAAAAAGCTGGAGAAACTCAGCGGGTGCAGCAGCATCTAAGGAGCTGAAGGGTCTCGACCCGAAACGTCGCCTATCTCCTTCGCTCCTTAGATGCTGCTGCACCCGCTGAATTTCTCCAGCTTTTTGTGTAACCCTCGATTCTCCAGCATCTGCAGTTCCTTCTTTAACACTCAGTATCCCGTACCTGCCTTCTCTCCATACCCCCTGATCCCTTTAGCCCCAAGTGCCACATCTAACGCCCTCTTAAATATAGCCAATGAACTGGCCTCGACTACCTTCTGTGGCAGAGAATTCCAGAGACCCACCACTCTCTGTGTAAAGAATGTTTTCCTCATCTCGGTCCTAAAGGAATTCCCCCTTATCCTTAAACTGTGACCCCTTGTTCTGGACTCCCCCAACATCGGGAACAATCTTCCTGCATCTAGCTTGTCCAACCCCTTAAGCTTGTCCATCCTCGTCGACCAGCGATCCCCGCATATTAACACTATCCTAGGGACAATTTTACACACTAGGGACAATATTTACATTTACTAAGCCAATTTACCTACACACCTGTACGTCTTTGGGGTGTGCGGGGAAACCGAAGATCTCGGTGAAAACCCACGGGGTCACGGGGAGAACGTACAAACTCCGTACAGACAGCACCCGTAGTCAGGGTTGAACCCAGGGCTCTGGCGCTGTGAGGCAGCAACCATGATAGAGTCAGAGATTCATAAAGTCATACAGCGCGGAAACAGGCCCTTCGGCCCAACTCGCCAACATGTCCCATCTACACTAGTCCTACTTGCCTGCGTTCGGGAGGTTTCCCTCATAGTGTCATAGAGTGATACAGTGTGGAAAATGGCCCTTCAGCCCAACTTGCCCACGCCGGCCAACATACCCCATCTACACTAGTCCCACCAGCCTGTGTTTGGCCCATATCCCTCTACACCTGTCTTATCCATGTACCATCCGATCCATACTATCCATGCAGAGAATATCTGTGGAATCCTCTGTCTCAGAGGTCGGTGGAGGCAGGCTATCTGGATGCTTTCAAGAGAGAGCCAGATAGGGCTCTTAAAAATAGCGGAGTCAGGGGATATGGGGAGAAGGCAGGAACGGGGTACTGATTGGGGATGATCAGCCATGATCACATTGAATGGCGGTGCTGGCTCGAAGGGCTGAATGGCCTACTCCTGCACCTATTGTCTATTGTCTATTGTTTTCCTCTTCCCTGACTCTCAGTCTGAAGAAGGGTCTCGACCCGAATCGTCACCCATTCCTTCTATCCAGAGATGCTGCCCGTCCCGCTGAGTTACTCCAGAATGTTGCGTCTACCTCCGGTTTCTCGAAGGGCCAAATGGCCTACTCCAGCACCTATTCTCTATTGTCTACCTGTCTAAATGTTTCTTAAACATTGAGATAGTACCTGCCTCAACTACCTCTTCTGGCAGCTAGTTCCGCACACCTACCACCCTTAGCGTAAAAGAAATTGTGATGACCCAATGCTCAAAATGATGGAGGGATTGCACCTGCAAATATTTTGCTGTTGGCAAGAAGCAGTGAGAAGTTACTGAGTCCCAGACCAGCATGATCCCAGGGTTGATTGGGTTAACATACGATGAGCTTTTGACGACACTGGGCCGGTACTTACTAGAGCTTCAAAGGATGAGGAGGACCTCATTGAAACTTACCGAATAGTGAAAGGCCTGGATAGAGTGAATATGGATAGGATGTTTCCACCAGTAGGAGAGTCTAGGACCAGAGGCCAGAGCCTGAGAATAAAAGGACATTCCTTTAGAAAGGAGGAATTTCTTCATTGAGAGGGTGGTGAATCTGTGGAATTCATTGCCACAGATGGCTGTGGAGGCCAGGTCAGTGGGTATTTTTAAAGTGGAGATTAATAGATTCTTGATTAGTACTTGTGATAGGTGTTCAGGGGGGGGGGAAGGCAGGATAATGGGGTTGAGAGGGAAAGATAGATCAGCCATGATTGAAAGGTGGATTGAGTAGACTTGATGGGCCGAATGGCTGAAATCTGCTCCTGGATGTTACCAAAGCTGTGAGAGGAGTGAGATCGGTTGTGTGGAGTGGTGGGAACCATTATAAATTGGCACGCGCAGATGCTTAGTGTAAACTACAGTCTGAAGGCATAGAGAGATGAGATTACTTTTGGAGCAGATGAGAACAGAAGATACCAGATAGAACCCAGCAGGTTCGGCAACATCTGTGGAGAGAGAGACAGAGGTAACATCTCAGATCAACTCCACTTGCTGCTGCCACCAAGTCTCAGTGACTGAGTGTTACGTGCCATGTGGCGATCTGACATTTAATTCTCCCACCAGGTAGCTGGGAGGCTTTCCATCTCTTTATCTCCGTGTGACGACTGCTTTGATGTACGATGCCTTGCCAATGCATCTGTTGATCGCAAAACAGCTGGAGGGCCAAACCTGCTTCTTTTTGCTCTTGCTTGTTCTGAGTGAGGGTTGTGTCGAATCTAAGTGTTAAAGGAGGAACTGCAGATGCTGGAGAATCGAGGGTTACACAAAAAGCTGGAGAAACTCAGCGGGTGCAGCAGCATCTAAGGAGCGAAGGAGATAGGCGACGTTTCAGGTCGAGACCCTTCTTCAGGCTGAAGAAGGGTGTCGACCCGAAACGTCGCCTATCTCCTTCGCTCCTTAGATGCTGCTGCACCCGCTGAGTTTCTCCAGCTTTTTGTGTAACCCTTATCATGTCAAATCTAGTTTAGTTCAGGGATACAGAGTGGAAACAGGCCCTTCGGCCGAACCGAGTCCGCGCCGACCAGCGATCACCCCGTACACTGGTTCTTTCCTGCACACTGGGGACAACTTACAGAAGCCAAATAACCTACAAACCCTTAGACTTTTACCTTAGAGAAATAGCGCGGAAACAGGCCCTTCAGCCCACCGAGCCTGCGCCAACCAGCGATCGCCCGTACACTGGTTCACAATTTGCAGAAGCCAATTAACCTACAAACCCTTAGATTTTTACCTTAGAGACACAGCGCAGAAACAGGCCCTTCAGCCCACCGAGTCTGCGCCGACCAGCGATCGCCCTACAGCCCACAGCCATCAGGCTATTAAACTCAACTCAAACAAAACTCTGAACATTAATAGCCCATTGCACTTTATCTGATTATTTATGTGTGTATATATATATATAATCAATAGTATATGTAGGTATGTTACAATACCTACCTTGAGTGGCGCTGCAGTTCTGCCGCTCCCCGTGTGTGTGACTTTGGCGCCTTTCAGAGGGGGGCGTGTTTAAAATGCCGTTTTTCCCTAGACAGTCCAAATTGATCCATGTCAGGAGATTTAGTTGCTAAAGAGAAATCGCTCCGACATTTCATTCATGAAGGTATTTTTAAACTACGCTAGATCATTTATTAGCTAGAGTAGTTTAAAAATCATCTTCTAAAGCCGTGAACGCCGACAGCGGAACAAACCTAACGTAGGGGAGAAAAGAAGCTACACAGTTTATATTTACTTAAAAACGTGCTTCTTAGGAAGCCTTTAATCAAATTTTCATGTTGCGAAAAGGGGACAAAAAATATATACGAACCGGCTGCATTTTTCCTACCGACTGTAGGTTAAATTCACCGCAAACCGCAACGTTCCAATCCACCGCGTTCCACTAAAACCCACTCGCAAGTTGATTTAAATGGCCATTAATTCCTAAATTCCTTCCACTTGGCCTATAAATTCATGAAAATTAGATTTAAAAATCGTGTTATATTGTGAATTATTGAGTGAATGTTATTTGGACACTTAGGCAATTTAAAAACGTTTATCTTTTCTTAAGAAATGGATAGATGTTTAGATCTAGTAATTGAATTTTGTAATTAGCTACAATTAGGTAACTAACTAATTATATGCTTTAATTTCAGGTCATCCAAGTAAGATTGTTTCATATTTGTTTCAGAATGCTTCAATCTATAATAACTGACAATTTAATTGAGTTTTATTAATTTTTAAGAAAGTTATGGGCTTTTGACTGTCCTAGATCACAGCTTTTGAGTTAAGTCAATGGAAAGGCAATGGGGAATAAGATGCTAATTTCCGAGTATGAAAATGGCCAGAACTTTTTTAATATTGAAGATATGAAAGTGAATTAGGTGTCAAATTAAACTTCTTTTTATGCTTTATCTGATGGGATAAATTGCAGACTTGATTTTTAAAATCTCAAAATTTTGTAACATTGCTAGTATATGGTCACACTGATCTGTTCTCTATTTATTCATGCCTGCTATATTCTGTTGTGCTGAAGCAAAGCAAGAATTTCATTGTCCTATCTGGGACACACGACAATCAACTCTCTCGAATCTTGAATCTTGAATCCAAATGCCTACCCTAACAATCAGAGCTCTTTCTTCGAATCCTACCAGTTTAAAAGGATGAGGGAGAGACCTCATTGAGGCTCACCGAATAGTGAAAGGCTTGGATAGAGTGGATGTAGGGAGGATGTTTCCACTCCGTAGAGTTGCTGCCTTATGGGCCTGTCCCACTTTGGAGACTTTTTAGGCGACTGCAGGTGACTCAGGAGTCGCCTTCATGGTCGCGAGGAGTTCAACGCAGTCTGCGAACTAGTCGCGGCCTCATTATGGTCGCCGCGCGTTTTTCATGTTGAGAAATTAGCGGTGACCGGAATGAAGCCGCCATGGAGAGTAGCGAGAATTCTCGTGTCGTAGGTGGGTCGCCAGGGGGTCCTCGTGGGTTGCCAAGAGGTCGAAGGTTCTCATAGGTTGCAGCCGGTGCTGACCGGTGAATTTCATTGGCTCATTGGGAAAACAAAAATGTAAACAGCAGTTTTCAGAACCAAGGATAATCGACAGTCGCTGGCAGCCGCCTGAAAAATCGCTAAAGTGGGACAGCACCAAGGACCTGGGATCCATCCTGAGAACGACTGCTGTCTGTACATTCTCCCAGTGTCCGTATAAGTTTTCTCCAGGAGTTCTGCACTCCCGCACTCTCAAGACGTACAATTTTGTAGGCTAATCGACTTGATAAACTTGAAAACATTCCCTTTCGCGTGTAGGATTGTGTCAGTGTGCGGGGATCGCTGGTCGCCGCAGACTCGGTGGGCTGTAGGGCCTGTTTCCGCGTTGCATCTCTAAAGTAAAAGTCAAAGGGTTTGTTGGTAAATTGGCTTCTGTAAGTTGTGAACCAGTGTACGGGGCGATCGATGATGGACTGGGCAGTGTTTACAGCCTTTTGCAGTCTTTCCCGCTCCTGGGCGTTCAAGTTGCCCGACCAAGTCCATCATCGGCTCTGACCTCCCTTCCGCCGAGGGGATCTATCGCAGGTGCTGCCTCAAAAGGGCTGGCAGCATCATCAAGGACCCACACCATCCTGCCCACACACTCATCTCCCCGCTACCTTCAGGTAGAAGGTACAGGAGCCTGAAGACTGCAACGACCAGGTTCAGGAATAGCTACTTCCCCACAGCTATCGCGCTATTAAACCTGGCTCGGACAAAACTCTGAACATTAATACCCTTTTATCTGTTATTTGCATTTTTAAAATTTATTCATTCATGTGTGTATTTACGTATATAATGGTATATGGACACACTGATCTGTTTTGTAGTCAATGCCTACTATGTTCTGTTGTGCTGAAGCAAAGCAAGAATGTCATTGTCCTGTCAGGGGCACATGACAATAAACTCTCTTGACTTTGTGGGTTACACAAAAAGCTGGAGAAACTCAGCGGGTGCAGCAGCATCTAAGGAGCGAAGGAGATAGGCGACATTTCGGGTCGAGACCCTTCTTCAGGTCAGCCTGCTCTGGTCAGGTGAATTAACAGTCTGGTAATTTACCTGCTCGCCACTTTGTACCAACAGGTATCTATCTGTGTAAATACATTGTTTGTTACGTTTTTTTTATTAGTTAGAAGCAATTACATAATTAAAAAAGAAAGATAGTGTTCATTGTTGACATAATAAAAATCATTTTGTTCTTTGTAGATATACATAATCAGTATTATTTATGTTAATCCTTGCTTAATAATTGTGCTTCTATATTATTTTTTCCCCCCATTTTTTATAAAGATAGAAAATAGTGGAAAAAGATTAAACAAAAAAAAAATATATATATATATATATATATAAAAAGTTGGTAAAGAATGGAGTATTCTACAGATTTTACATCGTTGGAGATATAGCCGCGTTTTATGAAATGTACTACTCCATCTATTCTTCCATTCTGGTTTCAGTCGGGTTCTCGTGCCGAACCAGTTTGCCCCTTCAAATATTCAATAAATGAGGACCATATTTTTTTAAATAGTTCTTGTTTGTCCATTATGACAAATCTTATTCTTTCCAAATATAGGGTCTCCGACATTTCTGTGGTCCACATTTTAATTGTGGGGGGTTATAGAGCCTCTCCTGTGTAAAGCATTGTGCTGGGCATAATAAATGATGGGAGAACAGTCTGGTCATTCAGTGCCTGTGTTAAATTTCCACCAGCAGGATCCACCGCACAGCTGAACCCCCCTCGTCCCAGCCCTTTGGGGAACATGGGCCAGTGACCATGCCTCTGAGATAGACACAAAACGTTGGAGCAACTCTGCGGGACGGGCAGCATCTCTGGAGAGGAGGAACGGGTGACGTTTCGGGTCGAGACCCTTCTTCAGTCTCGAACCCGAGACGTCGCCCACTCCTTCTCTCCAGAGATGCCACCTGTCCCGCTGAGTTACTCCAGCATTTTGAGTCTATCTTCGACTTAAACCAGCACATGCAGTTCCTTCCTGCACACCAGGCCTCTGGGGCTCTTCATCCTGGTAAGGATATCTGCTTGGCAAAAAAAGTATTTATGAAAAGAAGAATGGAGGAAAAGGGGTTCTTTGTGTGACTAACACAGAGAGGCTAAGACGGGCTGTTAGTTTGATTGCTTCAATCACCTTAAACATGCCCTCACTGAATGAGCGGACGCAGGCAGGCCCATTCTGCAGCACACCACGCCCCTCACTAGCATTCCCCTTTCAGCTTTAGGTTTCACTGAAGAAGCCCACACAGGATTGCAATCTGTTCTCATCTCCGTAACTGCGCCTTCTTTGGACCCGAGCCAGGGGATAATGATGACCTAAATTAGTGACTTTTGGAACCTTGCTATCGCTCAGCGCAACAGATGAACAGCCCTGTGTCTGAGTAGCCCGGCGCAGTTCTCAGGATAGTTCCTTCTCGAATCTCAAAGTTACCCCCTCGGGCAGTCCTACCGAGCATGGTTCATATTAATGCTGGTTTTAAAAGGAGTTCTCGTGCACACAATGACATTGCCATTTCCATTCAGGCGCTGGGAGTGACAGATCCTTTCCGGGGGAATGTCGTGAATGAGGTGACATGAAGTGAATCTTAACTCATCCAGAACATAGAAGTGAAAGCACTGCAGCACAGCTACAGGCCTTTCGGCCCACAATGCCTGTGCTGTACGCCAAAGACGTACAGGTTTGTAGGCTACTTGGCTCGGTAAACTCGCAAATTGTCCCTGGCGTGTGTAGGGTAATGAGTCCGCACCGACCAGCGATCCCCGCACACTAATACTATCCTACACACACTAGGGACAATTTACAATTATACCAAGCCAATTAGCCTACAAACCTGTACGTCTTTGGAGTGTGGGAGGAAACCTGACATACCGGAGTAAACCCACGCAGGTCATGGGGAGAACGTACAAACTCCGTGCAGACAGTCAGGATTGAACCCGGGTCTCTGGCGCAGTAAGACAGTAAAGGGCCTGTCCCACCAGCATGCAACTCTATGCGATGAGCGCGACCTAACGTTGTCGCTTCAGCTGTCCGGCGTCGCGGGGCCGGTCCCACTTCGATCGCCGGAACCGTGCGGAGCCGTGCGGAGTTTGTCCCGACATCGCACGGGACTCCAAAAAACTGACTATGTTAAAAAATTCTACGCGGCAACGGCTTGTCGGCTCACAGTCGCTTCGACGCATTACACACTGTATCGACGTCGTGCCTCCGTGACCCTGTCTGTAGGTGCCTCCGTGATCCTCTCTGTGTGTGGCTCCGTGGCCCTCTCTGTGTGTGGCTCCGTGGCCCTCTCTGTGTGTCCCTCTCTGTCCTGGAGAACTTACCTTTAAGACTTCGCTCCAAGTTCGTCTCACTTTGCGCCGCGTTGCGCCACTCACCCGACCTCCGCGCGGCCCTCGCTGCCGGTTTGGTCGGGCTTGCCGCATGCAGGCGCATGCTGGTGGGAACAGCCCTGTACAGGGGATCACCCGACCTCCGCGCGGCCCCCGCTTCTAGTTTGATCGCGCTCAATGCATGGAGTCGGATGCTGGTGGGACAGGCCCTTTAACTCTACCGCTGTGCCACCGTGCCGCCCTCGTGTGGGGATCGATGGTCGGCGCGGACTCGGTGGGCTGAAGGGCCTGTTTCTGTGATGTATCTCTAAACTAAATTAAACTAAACTAAACATACTGTTATGAGAAACTAATCTCACCTGCTTAAACAAGATCCATGTCCCTCCATTCCCTGCATATCTGTGTGCTTTTCTAAAAGCCTCTTAAATGCCACTATCATATCCATCAAGGGGTTTCATAAAAAGTGATGGGTTACTTTTTCCAGAATATTGGTTTTGTTAATCTGATTTACTTTCAGGATGTGTGAATCAGTTGGATGTATCTATAATCTATTCATCAAGGGCAGCACATTCTCCCCATGACCAGGTGGGTTTTTATTCGAGAACTTCGGTTTCCTCTCACACACCGAAGACGTACAGGTCTGTAGGTTAATTGGTTGGTAAATGTAAAAATTGTCCCTTGCGTGTGTGTGTAGGATAGTGCTAATGTACGGGGTTCGCAGTTCGGAGTGGACTCGGTGGGCTGAAAGGCCTGTTTCCGCGCTGTATCTCCAAACTAAACTAAATATAGGAATCGAGAACCAGAGGACATTGTGTGTAGGATAGTGCTAGCTTATGGGGGCTGATCGCTGGTCGGCATGGATACCGAGGGTCAAAGGGCCTGTTTCCATGCTAATGAAGCCTAATGAAGGACAGAGGAGGAAGAGGACTAATAAAAAACGCCCATCTCCTCTGACGCAGAGCTGCTCTTGTTAGAAACATAGAAACATAGAAACATAGAAATTAGGTGCAGGAGTAGGCCATTCGGCCCTTCGAGCCTGCACCGCCATTCAATATGATCATGGCTGATCATCCAACTCAGTATCCCGTACCTGCCTTCTCTCCATACCCTCTGATCCCCTTAGCCACAAGGGCCACATCTAACTCCCTCTTAAATATAGCCAATAAACTGGCCTCAACTACCCTCTGTGACGGAGAGTTCCAGAGACCCACCACTCTCTGTGTGAAAAAAGTCCTTCTCATCTCGGTCCTAAAGGATTTCCCCCTTATCCTTAATCTGTGACCCCTTGTCCTGGACCTCCCCAACATCGGGAACAATCTTCCTGCATCTAGCCTGTCCAACCCCTTAAGAATTTTGTAAGTTTCTATAAGATCCCCTCTCAATCTCCTAAATTCTAGAGAGTATAAACCGAGTCTATGCAGTCTTTGTTCATAAGACAGTCCTGACATCCCAGGAATCAGTCTATCAGCCAATGTTAAAATATTAATGCCACTATTAGAAACATAGACATAGAAACATAGAAAATAGGTGCAGGAGGAGGCCATTCAGCCCTTCGAGCCAGCATCGCCATTCAATGTGATCATGGCTGATCGTCCTCTATCAATAACCCGTGCCTGCCTTCTCCCCACATCCCTCGACTCCACTAACCCCAAGAGCTCTATCTAACTCTCTTAAATCCATCCAGTGATTTGGATCATTCAAAATCAGTACCCTGTTCCTGTTTTCTCCCCATGTCCCTTGATTCCGTTAGCCCTAAGAACTATATCGAACTCTCTCTTGAAAACATCCAGTGAATTGGCCTCCACTGCCTCTGTGGCAACTCTGCACAGATTGACAACTTTCTGAACTAGATAGGGCTCTTAAAAATAGCGGAGTCAGGCGATATGGGGAGAAGGCAGGAACGGGGTACTGATTGGGGATGATCAGCCATGATCACATTGAATGGTGATGTTGGCTCGAAGGGCCAAATGGCCTACTCCTGCACCTATTGTCTATTGTCTACTGTCTCTGGGTGGAAAAATGTCCCCTCATCTCAGTCCTATATGTCCTACCCCTTATTCTTAAACTGTGTGACCCCTGGTTCTGGACTCCCCCGAACACGGGGAACAATTTTCCTGCATCTATCCTGTTCAACCCCTTAAGAATGGAGCCTGTTTCTACGGAGGAGAGGAAAGAATTTGGCTGCCTGGTGCTTTTAGTTGAATCTTTTGTAGATGGGAACACCTCAGCTGAAGGCAGATGCCGGTCTCAGTCAGATATCTTGAACCATCAGGTACCTTCACGGGCCGTGGGTGTTAAAAGGTGGGGCTGTTCCTCGGGACGCGCGCTTACCATTGCGAAGCTATGTCTGTTCCAGCAGGTGTGTGGAAGCCTCCTCAGAAGACTGAAAAGGTTCCCAGGGCCTCTGCATCTGGCTCAGAGCGCTAATCAGCCTCGTATCTTAAATTAATCCAATTAAGACGCAGGACCCATTTTACCGGCTGATTCCGTTTTATCTTCACAGATGGTTTTATATTTTCCAATTGCTGCCAGATCAGGCCACCCGTAAGACTTAATTCCCAGCTAAATTGGTTAACACTTCTCTCTCCAGAATCCACCTCGCCGGAGACGTTGAGCAGGCTGGGTCTCGATTCCTCAGAGCCCAGTAGGATCTTTTCAGTTCCGTTTCGTTTTGTCTATCTTCACGCGTAACGAGGTACAGTGAAAAGCTTTTTGCTGCGTGCTAACCAGTCTGCGGAAACTCTCTCCGTGTTTACAATCGGGCCGTCCGCAGTGTGCAGATGTGCGGCACGGTGGCGCAGCGGAATGGTCGCTGCTTCACAGCGCCAGAGACCCGGGTTCAATCCTGACTACGGCTGCTGTCTGTACGGAGTTTGTACGTTCTCCCCGTGACCACGTGGGTTATCTCCAAGATCTTTGGTTTCCTCCCACACTCCAAAGGCGTGCAGGTTTGTAGGTTAATTGGCTTGGAATAAATGTGAATTGTCCCTAGTTTGTGTAGGATAGTGTTAATGTGCGGGGTGGGGTCACTGGTCGGTGCGGATTCGGTGGGCCGAAGGGCCTGTTTCTGCGCTGCATCTCTAAACTGAACTAAAATATCTTAGAAAGCTGGGGTAGGTAAGGCACAATATTTTGCACCGTTCCAGTCCATATTTCATTTATATTTGCTGAACGTTATGCGTGTTTAATCATTGAAGATTTGTTCGCTGGGATTCAATAAGGAGGCAGCGAAATTCAATACAGGCTGATCAACCCAGAGAGGAAACTCTAGCGAGCGGGAAATGCATCTGGGGAAAGGAAAAGCACTTGTCCGTACGGAGTTGTACGTTCACCCCGTTACCTGCGTGGGTTTTCTCCGGGTGCTCCGGTTTCCTCCCACACTCCAAAGACGTACGTTGGTTGGCGCGGACTCAATAGGCCACAGGGCCTGTGTTACTAAAACTAAAACTCAAAAAAGATACATGATAATGCATCTGTAGTGTATTTAGGTGTTTAAGGTCATGAAGGGAGTAGATAGGGATGATGCACAAAGGATTTTATCCAGGAATGCGATTGTGGATTATTGTGTGAGTGTACAGGGATCGCTGTTCAGCACAGACTCAGTGGGCCGAAGGGCCTGTTTCCACCCTGTATCTTTAACCTACAACTGTATCTCTAACTTATAACCATATAACCATATAACAATTACAGCACGGAAACAGGCCTTCTCGGCCCTTCCAGTCCGTGCCAACCATTCATTTTCCCCTAGTCCCATCTACCTGCACTCAGACCATACCCCTCCATTCCCTTCCCGTCCATATACCTATCCACTTTACTTTTAAATGTTAAAATCGATCCTGCCTCCACCACTTCTGCTGGAAGATCATTCCACACAGCCACCACTCTCTGAGTAAAGAAGTTCCCCCTCATGTTACCCCTAAACTTCTGTCCCTTAATTCTTATGTTTGGACATGTTTTTAACATTATATTTTAAACATAGATAAGTACAACAATTGTAGTATGATTGTAGACTTCATCGAGACAGAACATAGTACACATCGAGATTGCGTTCTCAGCCCCCTCCTTTATTCCACGCACACCCACGACTGAGCAGCCATGTACAACTCTACTTCAATTTTCATATTCACAGAAGCCACCATCATTGTGGGCCAAATATCAAATAATGACGGGACGGAGTACAGGAAGGAGATCGAGAACCTCGTGTCCTGGTGTCGAGACAACAAGCTTTCTCTCAATGTCAGCGAGACAAAGGAGAAAGCGATCAACTTCAGTGCTACACACGCCCCAGTTTGCATTGATGGCACTGAAGTAGAGATGGTTGAAATCTTCAAATTCCTACGTGTTAATATCACCGACAACTTCCCCTGGACCACCCACATTGAACCAACGACCAAGAAATCCCACCAACGCCTCTATTTCCTTAGGAGGCTTAGGAAGTTTGGCGTGTCCCCTACAACCCTGGTACAGAGAAGATTCACCAGACTGATTCCTGGGATGTCAGGACTTTCATGTGAGGAAAGACTGGATAGACTCGCTTGTACTCGCTGGAATTTAGAAGATTGAGGGGGGATCTTCTAGAAACTTACAAAATTCTTAAGGGGTTGGACAAGCTAGATGCAGGAAGATTGTTCCCAATGTTGGGGGAGTCCAGAACAAGGGGTCACAGACTAAGGATAAGGGGGAATTCCTTTAGGACCGCGATGAGGAAACCATTCTTTACACAGAGTGGTGAGTCTCTGGAATTCTCTGCCACAGAAGGTAGTTGAGGCCAGTTCATTGGCTATATTTAAGAGGGCATTAGATGTGGCACTTGTGGCTAAAGGGATCAGGGGATATGGAGAGAAGGCAGGTACGGAATACTGAGTTGGGTGATCAGCCATGATCATATTGAATGGCGGTGCAGGCTCGAAGGGCCGAATGGCCTACTCCTGCCCCTATTTTTCTATGTTTCTATGTTTCTAACTCTCACCAACTTCTACGGATGCAACGCAGAAAGCATCTTATCAGAATGCATCACTGCTTGGTTTGGGAACAGCTCCATCCAAGACCGCAAGAAATTGCAGCAAATTGTGGACCAGCCCAGACCATCACACAAACCGATCTCCCTTCTATTGACTTCATTTATACCTGAACGCCAGCAGCATAATCAAGGATGAGTCGCACCCTGGCCACTCCCTCTTCTCCCCTCTCCCATCAGGCAAAGGGTACAGAAGTGCGAAAACGCACGCCTCCAGATTTAGGGTCAGTTTCTTCCCAGCTGTTATCAGGCAACTGGACCATCCTACCACAACCAGAGAGCAGTGCTGAACTACTATCTAACTCATTGATGTCCCTCAGGCTATACTTGACCAGACTTTGCCGGCTTTACCTTGCACTAAACGTTATTCCTTTATCATGTATCTATACACTGTAAATGGCTCGATTGTAATCATGTATTGTCTTTCTGCTGTGTAAAAGGATTTGCAGATCCTCAGCATGTCTGTGTGTGAGGATGCTACCGAGCCGTCCTCCTCCCTAAGGCTGTTCATCACAGAGCTCCCCCTGTGAACCTTATGGAAGAAGAAACGTGAGCACGTCTCATCCTGCTCCACATGGCGGACCCTGGATCGGAAGATGATCTTGGAGGATTCAGAGGTAAAGAGCCGAGCTTGCCGGTCCTTCACGTCTCTAAGTTCCTCCTTCACATCCACCCCTCTCGACTGCAGAAGGAGCAGTTGTTGCAAATCTGTCTGGAGTTGGCACAATTCCCTCTGACTCTGTCTTGCTCTCTGAACCCCTTTACTTATGAAGAACCTCTTAATGTTCTCCTTGGTTGCTTCCCACCAGAGTGTGGGGGAGTCAAAGAGGGGCTTCACCGTTCTCCAACATGCGTAGTCCCTCTTTAGCTCCTCGATGTTCTCTGGGGTCAACAGCTTCATGTTTAACTTCCACGTCCCTCTGCCTGCCTTCCGGTCCTCCTGTAGGTGACAGGAAGCCTGAAGGAGGCAGTGGTCGGAGAAGAACACCGGCGTGAGGTCAGTGTGTCTCACCGTGACGGCCTTCGTTGTGAAGACAAAGTCTATCCGAGATCGGGCTAAACCGTCCGATCTCGACCAGGTGAACCGTGGCTGGGACCCGCCTGCAGGGTCGCTGAAGGCATCGCGCAGCTTTGCATCTTTTACCATATCCCTCAGGAACTTGGACGTGCTGTCCAGTCTGCTGTCGGCACTGCCGGATCGTCCAGCCGCATCAATGATGCAGTTGAAGTCACCGGCCAGAACGAGCTGCCGGGACGTGGCCAGCAGCACTGGGAGCTGCTGGAGAACGGCCAGCCTCTCGCTCTGCGTGGGTGAGGCATACACATTAATCAGCCTTTTACACAGATTTGTATGACCAAAAGGCCATAGACAGCACCTCCTCCCAGAAGTTCCTGTCCTCGATCACGGAGGTCTTGGAGGACAGCAAGCGGGAGAGTCTGGACCAACCACTGACCCTAGAGGAGCTGACTGGCTCCATCCGTTCCTTTGACTCGGGTAAAACTCCCGGAAGCGATGGCTTACCGGCCGAGTTGTATTCGGCTCTGTGGGACTGGATGGGCCCGGACCTGCTAGAAGTGTACAACGACATGCTTCTAGCTGGTAGCATGTCAGACTCCATGAGGAAGGGCAACATCACCCTAATCTACAAGCAGAAGGGGGAGATGAAGGACATAAAGAATTGGAGACCCATAACGCTCTTGAATGTAGACTACAAGATCCTGTCTAAGGCCATCGCCAACCGGGTCAAGTCTGCTCTGGGACAGGTGATCCACCCGGACCAAACTTGTGCTGTACCTGGCAGGAAAATCTCAGACATCCTAGCGCTGCTGAGAGATACCATCGCCTACGTGCAGGACAGACGGGTGGATGCCTGCCTAGTCAGCTTGGACCAGGAGAAGGCCTTTGACAGGATTTCGCACACGTACATGAGGGACGTGCTCTCCAAAATGGGTTTTGGGGAGGGAATCAGGAATTGGATCAATCTGCTCTACACCGACATCCGTAGTGCAGTCCAAATCAATGGGTGGGAATCAGACAGTTTCCCTGTAAGGTCTGGAGTCAGGCAGGGTTGCCCTCTCTCTCCTGTCTTGTTTGTCTGCTGTATTGAACCTTTTGCCGAATCCATCAGGAAGGATGCGAGCATTAGAGGAGTGACACTGCCCGGCAGTGGGGGCATTCAAGTAAAGACCTCCCTGTACATGGACGATGTCGCTGTCTTCTGCTCGGATCCAGGGTCGGTCCGCAGATTGATTAGTATCTGCGACCAGTTTGAGTCGGCCACGGGAGCCAGGGTGAACCGCAGGAAGAGCGAGGCCATGCTCTTTGGCAACTGGCCGGACAGATCTTCCGTCCCCTTCACCATCAAGCCTGACTTCTTGAAGGTGCTGGGGATCTGGTTCGGGGGGGCTGAGGCGTGTAACAAGAATTGGCTGGAGCGGATAGCCAGGGTGGGGAAGAAGCTGGAGCTGTGGAGGCAACGCTCCCTCTCCATAACGGGAAAGAATTTGGTCATCAGGTGTGAGGTGCTCTCGGGCCTGCTGTACTTGGCACAGGTGTGGCCTGTCCCCCCTTCCTACGCCACAGGGATCACCCGGGCCGTCTTCCAGTTCATCTGGGGGTCGAGGATGGACCGGGTGCAACGGGCCACAATGTACAAGTCAGCATACAACGGGGGTAAAAGCGTGCCCAACGTCGCCCTCATCCTGATGGCCACCTTCGTGTGTGGCTGCATCAGGAGGAGTGTAGAGCCAAGGCACGTGGGCACCAAGTGTCACTACTTGCTGAGGTTCTACCTGTCCCCGGTGTTGCGAAGGATGGGCCTGGCGCAGATGCCACGCAATGTGCCAGTCAGCTGGTCACTGCCGCCCCATCTGTCGTCTGTGGAAAGGTTCTTCCGGACCAACACCTTTGACCACATGTCCATTGGGCAGTGGTCAGCACAGAATGTCCTGCAGGCACTGCAGGGAAAAGACTCGATGGACCCGGTGGCGTGGTTTCCTGAGCAGACTGCCCAGCTTGTCTGGCAAAATGCCTCATCGCCAGAACTCACCAACAAGCACCAAGACCTGGCTTGGCTGGCGGTGAGGGGAGCCCTCCCAGTCAGATCCTTCCTGCACCGTCGGAACCTCACTACCAGCGCACGCTGCCCTCGGGACGGCTGCTATGGAGTGGAGATGGTTGCCCACCTCTTTGCAGAGTGTGGATTTGCCCAAAGAGTCTGGAGAAAAATGCAAGGGTCCCTGGTACGCTTTATTCCAAACAGCTCCGTCACAGAGGACTCTGTGATTTACGGACTGTTCCCAGGGACACATTCAGAGACTGACATCAAGTGCTGCTGGAGGGTTATCAACTCGGTGAAAGACGCTCTCTGGTCTGCCCGAGCGTTGTTCACCACCCAGCAGAGCGAGATGTCCGTCGGGGAATGTTGCCGACTGGCCCACTGCAGACTGCAGGAGTACGTGCTGAGGGACGCACTGAAGCTCGGTGCAGCCAACGCCAAGGCTCGGTGGGGGAGGGCCACAGTCTAAGGTCCTTCCGCTGCTGGACATGAGGGGCACTGTATGGTGGAGATGCCCCTCAAAATAAGGGAAGGTATCCCATGCCGGGGGGCCACATGAGTGGCACGGGTGGGGAATCGATTCGTGAAATTTGAAAAATGTATATAGACTGTATGGAGACATTTGTATAGCCTCCGAAAATGTCGGATGGATTTTTCGCACGGTTGATGTATTGTATATATTTATTACTCGAATAAAGTCTATTTTGAAATTAAAAGTATTGTCTTTCTGCTGACTGGTTAGCACGCGACAAAAGCTTTTCACTGTACCTCGGTACACGTGACAATAAACTGAAACTAAACTGAAACTGAACACAAAGAGCTGCCACGATTCTAGTGCTAACACAGTTTCAAATTTTCAAAGATGTAATCTGACCAAGCTGACTATGAAGTGCTCTTCCTCTTGCAGTTTGCATGTGGCCTCACACTAGCTGTGGAGGAGGCCCAGGACAGAAAGGTTGGTGCGTCAATGCACGTCAATGCACACACACACACACACACACACACACACACACACACACACACTACTGTGATGAAACAGACGCTCCACTAGGGTTGCCAACTTTCTCACTCCCAAATAAGGGACAAAAGGTCAAAATACAGGACAAATTCCCGACGGCAATTTGTTCACCAACTCGGCCGTGGCTGGGTGAATGATAATAGACAATAGACAATAGGTGCAAGAGTAGGCCATTTGGCCCTTTGAGCCAGCACCATCATTCAATGTGATCATGGCTGATCATCCCCAATCAGTACCCCGTTCCTGCCGTCTCCCCATATCCCCTGACTCCGCTATTTTAAGCTCTCTAAGCTCCCTATCTAGCTCTCTCTTGAAAGCATCCAGGGAACCGGCCTCCACTGCCCTCTGACGTCATCACGCAACGCCACGTGCTAAGCGTACGCCATCAAGGCGCTGCGTACTCCGTCAAGATGCTGCGTACGACGTCAAGATGCTGTATACGACGTCAAGACGCTGAGTACGACCGCAATGCGTCTGCGTGCCGACAGACCGTTGGTGCACGAAGATTTCGGTCACTGCAAGAATTTCGGAGCCCCGCGCGATGTCGGGACCAGCCCCGCACAACTCCGCGCTTCTAAGTGGGACCGGCCCTGCGCGGCCATATGGAGCCCATACGCTTCAAGTGACCATGAGGTCGTAATTTGCGAGCCGAGGTCGCGTGAGTGGGACAGGCCTTTGATGCAGTGCGATTACAGCACTCCAGCTGCTTCTTGTTGCTCGCCAGCCTTTCCCACAGTGACTGCAGTGTGCCGTGATGGAACTGCTCTGTCATGTTACTGCAAGATAGTAGAGGCTTGCAAGAACGAAACGGAAAGTCAGGCAGTGGCATCTTGGATTGTACGGAGGCTACTGGGAGACAACACGGGGGGGGGGGGGGGGGGGGGGTGGGCAAATCCATGAGAGATCCACCTATACGCCCGCCACCCTTTGCGTGATAATTTAATAATCCTATTAAATCTTTCCCCCCCCCCCCCATCTCCTTAAACCTATGTCCTCAGGTTCTCAATTCCCCCACTCTGGGCCAGAGACTCTGTGCGCCTACCCGATCTATTCCGCTCACGAAACTGAGCTAAACTCAACTAAACAGGGTGGCGCAGCAGCGCAGCGGTAGAGTTGCTGCCATGCAGCACTTGCAGCGCCGGACACCCGCGTTCCATCCCGACTATGGGTACTGTGCGTACGGAGTTTGTACGTTCTCCCCGTGACCGCATGATCTTCGGTTTCCTCCCACACTCCAAAGCGTACAGGTTTGTAGGTTAATTGACTTGGTGTATGTGTAAATTGTCTCTAGTGTGTGTAGGATAGTGTTAATGTGCAGGGATCGCTGGTCGGTGCGGACACGGTGAGCCAAAGAGCTTGTTTCTGTGCTGTATCCCTGTTACGACTCCCGAATGCAGGTACTTCAGAGCCACGTAACATAGTCAAAAACCAGGTTCAAGTTCAAGAAAATAGTCTTTAATTTAGTTAAGAGAAGACAAAAACCCAAACCTGATTCAAACAACAGTCAGGGACAAGAATAGACTAACAAACAAATATAACGGTGCTCCAGCCAGCCTCGCAATGGACTGTCGAACTAGAGTCTCTAACCTGCCTAAATGGAGATAACCCTGAAACAAAATACACGAAAACCCTTATAAGGTCAGCCCTTATCCGTCCCAATTCAATATTAATTGACAAATACAGGTAACAATGCACAAAGTTCTATGCCATGTGGCCAGGCCTCCTGCAGCTCACACCAGCAGCCTGTTCACTAGTCAGGGTCAATGAAGAGAGCCAGAATTCTGGGAGACTCCTGGTATTTAAGCTTCCGATGAGTCACCCGTCACCTGATGCAGCTTGGCCAATTGTGTACAGGAGCCCTTAACCCCTTGATTCCTGACTTCCAGCCACGGGGCCTGCACTCAGGAGAGAAACAGAAAAGGTAAGTACGTAGCATTCACCGGGGGGGGGGAAGCGCCTAACAATCCCTAAACTAAAATTATTAAACATAAGGATTTCTTTGGAGAGGACCAGAACACACAAATAGGGATGTAATGTTGAGGCTCTATAAGGTGCTGGTCAAAATGTGTTTGGAATATTATGAGCAATTTTGGGACCCATATCTGAGGGCGGATGTGCTGGCTCTGGAGAGAGTCCGGAGGGGGTTTATGAGAATGATCCCAGGAATGAGTGGGTTCACATATGATGAGCACACTTGATATTGACGGCACTGGGCCTGTACTCACTGGAGTTCAGAAGGATGAGGGGGCACCTCATCGAAACATCAAATTGTGAAAGGCCCGGATCGAGTGGTACATGTGGAGAGGATTTATCCACTAGTGGGAGAGTCTAGGACCAGAGGGCACAGCCTCAGAATAGAAGGATGTTCCTATAGGAAGGAGATGAGGAGGAATTTCTTTAGTCAGAGGGTGGTGAACTCATTGCCACAGTCAGCGGTGGAGGCCAAGTCAGTGGGTATTTCTAAGGTAGAATATAACAAATTGTTGATTAGTACGGGTGTCAGGGGTTATGGGCAGAAGGCAGGATAATGGGGTTAGAAGGGAAAGATAGAATGGTGTAGATTGACCAAATTCTGCCACTATCGCTTATGGACTCATGAGGTTTTAAAACTCAGAAGTGATTTAGAAAATGGTGAAGCAATTGACGTTTGGCGGATTGGAAATCCCACTTCTAACAGATGCTGGCTGCAAAGGGCTGCAAGGCATTTGAACCAGTTGTCAACACTCCAGATGTGCTGGTGATGCCAGTACAAACATCCAGGGAGTGTGGACGAGGCAAAGAGTGGCCGAGGGACTCGAGGTTCACAGAGGGTGGCTCTCTTGGTCGAAAGCGACGGCTGCAAAAAGTCGATAAAGCGCGAGTCCCCCCGACTCGGCGGACGAGGAGGAAAACATGACCGGAATTATTCACAAGGCAATGTTGAAGTTCAGGAAAGTCTCAATGGGTTCCTGTGCAGCAGCAGCAGCAGCAGATTGCCTGGGATTACAGAACATCGTTGTGCCTCGCACTGCCTCGGGGATGAGGGGAACATCACATAGGTGACGCCATCAACGTGCCGCAGTGCCAAGCTCTGCTGCTCACTAGATCCCGACTGCTCAACATGGAACACGGAGCTGTAAACCATTGGAACACGCTTTGTGGAAGACACATAGACACATAGAAAATAGGTGCAGGAGTAGGCCATTCGGCCCTTCGAGCCAGCACCGCCATTCAATGTGATCATGGCTGATCATCGCCAATCAGTATCCCTGCTCCTGCTTTTTCCCCATATCCCCTGATTCCTTTAGCATTTTCCCCATATCCCTTGATTCCTTTAGCAAAGAGCTAAATCTAATTATCTCTCGAAAACATCCAGCGAATCGGCCTCCACTGCCTTCTGTGGCAGAGAATTCCCCAGATTCACAACTCACCGAGTGAAAAAGTTTTACGTCATCACAGTCCTAAATGGCCTAGCCCTTATTTTTAAACGGTGACCCCCTGGTTCTGGACTCCCCCAACATCAGGAATATTTTTCCTGCATCTAGCCTGTCCAATCCTTTAAGAATTTTATATGTTTCTGTAAGATCCCCTCATCCTTCTAAATTCCTGTGAATACAAGCCCAGTCGACCCATTCTTGCAACCCATTCAGACACAAAGCTGGGTGACAGTGTGAGCTGCGATGAGGATGCTACGAGGTTGCAGGGCGACTTGGGTGAGTGGGCAGATGCATGGCAGATGCAGTATAATGTGAATAAATGAGATGTTATCCACTTTGGTGGCAAGAACAGGAAGGAAGATTATTATCTGAAAGGTGTCAGATTAGGAAAAGGGAAGGTGCAATGAGACCTGGGTGTGCTTGTACATCAGTCGCTGAAAGTAAGCGTACAGGTACAGCAGGCAGTGAAGAAAGCTAGTGGCATGTTGGCCTTCATTGCGAGAGGATTTGAGTTCAGGAGCAAGGAGGTCCTGCTGCAGTTGTACAGGGCCCTGGTGGGACCACACCTGGAGTATTGTGTGCAGTTTTGGCCTCCTAATTTGGGGAAGGACATTCTTGCTATTAAGGGAGCGCAGCGTAGGTTCACCAGGTTAATTCCCAAATTGGTGGGACTGACATGTGATGAAAGAATGGAGCGACTGGGCTTGTATTCACTGGAATTTTGAAGGATGAAAGATCTTATAGAAGCATATACAATTTTTAAAGGATTGGACAGGCTAGATGCAGGAAAAATATTCCCAATGTTGGGCGAGTCCAGAACCAGGGGCCACAGTCTTAGAATAAAGGGGAGTTCATATAAGACTGAGGTGAGAAAAAACTTTTTCACCGAGTTGAGAATTTATGGAATTCCCTGCCACAGAGGGCAGTGGAGGCCAAGTCACTGGATGGATTTAAGAGAGAGTTGGATAGAGCTCTAGGGGCTAGTGGAATCAAGGGATATGGGGAGAAGGCAGGCACGGGTTATTGATAGAGGCCGATTAGCCATGATCACAATGAATGGCGGTGCTGGCACAAAGGGACGAATGGCCTTCTCCTGCACCTATTTTCTATGTTTCTATATAAAATCCCACACAGACAGCTTCCGGACTCAGGATCAAACCCGGGCCTCTGGCGCTGTGAGGCAGCAGTGGGCTGTGTTTACAGCATTTTAATATTTGTTTTTTAATTTCAGATTTCCAGTTTCTGCAGCTTCCTATTGATTTTTTTCCCTTTAACTTTCACCACTGCACGGATAATTGATAGACCCTGGATTAGTACGGGTGTCAGGGGTTATGGAGGAGAAGGCAGGAGAATGGGGTTGAGAGGGAGAGATAGCTCAGCCATGATTGAATGGCGGAGTAGACTTGATGGGCCGAATGGCCTAATTCTGCTCCTATCACTTAACAAGTCCAGCTTACAAACATTTCTGTGTAGGAAGGAACTGATAGAGAATAGACAATAGGTGCAGGAGTAGGCCATTCGGTCCTTTGACCCTGCACCGCCATTTAATGTGATCATGGCTGATCACCCCCAATCAGTACTCTATTCCTGCCTTCTCCCCATATAGAAACATAGAATCATAGAAAATAGGTGCAGGAGTAGGCCATTCGGCCCTTCGAGCCTGCACCGCCATTCAATATGATCATAGCTGATCATCCAACTCAGTATCCCGTACCTGCCTTCTCTCCATACACCCTGATCCCTTTAGCCACAAGGGTCACATCCAACTCCCTCTTAAATATAGCCAATGAACTGGCCTCAACTACTTTCTGTGGCAGAGAATTCCACAGACTCACCACTCTCTGTGTGAAAAAAGAAATTCTCATATCGGTCCTGAATGACTTCCCCCTTATCTTTAAACTGTGACCCCTTGTTCTGGACTTCCCCAACATCGGGAACAATCTTCCTGCATCTAGCCTGTCCAACCCCTTAAGAATTGTGTAAGTTTCTATAAGATCCCCCCTTCATATGGAAGTCCTGCCATCCCAGGAATTAGTCTGGTGAACCTTCTCTGTGCTTCCTCTATGGCAAGAACGTCTTTCCTCAGATTTGGAGACCAAAACAGTACTCAATACTCCCCATGACTCCGCTATCTTGACAACAGATAGTCCTCCGCCAGTTTCGTCACCTCTAACGTGACCCCTCCACTCACCACATCTTCCCATCTCCCCCCCTGTCTGCCTTCCGCAAAGACCGCTCCCTCCGCAACTCCCTCGTCAATTCTTCCCTTCCCTCCCGCTCCACTCCTTCCCCGGCACTGTCCCTTGCAACCGCAAGAGAGGCTACACTTGTCCCTTCACCTACCCCTACACTCCTTTCAGGGACCCAAGCAGTCCTTCCAGGTCCGACAGAGGTTCACCTGCACCTCCTCCAACCTCATCTACTGCATCCGTTGCTCCAGATGCCAGCTGATCTATATCGGTGAGACCAAGCGGAGGCTTGGCGATCGTTTCGCTGAACACCTCCGCTCGGTCCGCAATAACCAACCCGACCTCCCGGTGGCTCAGCACTTCAACTCCCCCTCCCACTCCGTATCCGACCTCTCGGTCCTGGGCCTCCTCCACGGCCAGAGTGATCAACACCGCAAGTTTGAGGAACAGCACCTCATATTCCGCTTGGGGTGTCTGCATCCTCTGGGCTTAAACATTGAATTTTCTAAATTCTGTTAACCCAGACTGCCTCCCCCCCACCTCTCCCTCAGCCCTCTGGCCCTGACATTCCTTCTCCATCTCCCCCCCCCCCCCCCCCCAGTCGCACTAGCTTCTCATCTTCACACCACAAACAGCTTACAATGGCCTGCTTCCTTTATCACCAATACATTTTTGTATATCTTTCACTCATTGTTCCTTATCTCTCCACATCACTGTTCATATCTCTCGTTTCCCTGATCCCTGACCAGTCTGAAGAAGGGTCTCGACCCAAAACGTCGCCTATCTCCTTCGCTCCTTAGATGCTGCTGCACCCGCTGAGTTTCTCCAGCTTTTTGTGTAATCCGCTATCTTGATGATGGCTATACACTGAAGATAGACACAAAATGCTGGAGTAATTCAGCGGGACAAGCAGCATCTGTGGGGAGAAGGAATGGATGATGTTTCGGAGCCTGAAGAAAGGCCTCGGCCTGAAACGTCACCCATTCCTTCTCCCCAAAGATTTTCTGCGTGACCTCACCCTCTTCCTTCACACGAACCTAGTAATAAGCATGTGAAATATTAATTAATATTCACATGCAAGTACAGGGGGGGGGGGAGGAGGAGGAGGAGGTGGTAGCTGGAACCGATTCTGGACTGGCTGGGAATCGAGGTGGGGGTTAAGGAAGAACATGGAATGCACTGGCGCTCCCAGTCACCATGGCAACACCCCCTGCCATTGTGGAGCTGCGGAAGAAAATTGCTCACAGTGAAAGATCTCTTAAGTGTTTTAAAGTTGCAGGAAAGTGTGGAATATGTAATGAACTGGGTGGTGAATGCACACATTGGAACACAGCTTGACATCTTTTCTCAATTTGCAGAGCCAGCAGTCAGTCTCTACGTATACCCTATGGAGCTCACATGCAGTTTAAATTATCGGTTACAAATCTCATTTTTTTTCCCCGTTTTTCCCACAAAGTGGTGATAAAGTGCTTTTCCTTTCCCCAGATGCATTTCCCGCTCACTAGAGTTTCCTCTCTGGGTTGATCAGCCTGTATTGAATTTCGCTGCCGCCGTATTGAATCCAAGCGAACAAATCTTCAATGATTAAACACACATAACGTTCAGCAAATATAAATGAAATATGGACTGGAACGGTGCCAAATATCGTGCCCTTACCTACCTCAGCATTCTAAGATATTTTAGGTTAGTTTCGAGATGCAGCGCGGAATCAGGCCCTTCGGCCCACCGAGTCCGCACCGACCCGTGACCCCACCCCGCACAGTAACACTATCCTACACAAACTAGGGACAATTAACATTTATTCCACGCCAATTAACCTACAAACCTGCACGCCTTTGGAGTGTGGGAGGAAACCAAAGATCTTGGGGAAAACCCACGCGGTCACGTGGAGAACGTACAAACTCCGTACAGACAGCAGCCCGTAGTCGGGATCGAACCCGGGTCTCTGGTGCTGCAAGCGTTGTGAGGCAGCGACTCTACCGCTGTGCCACTGTGCCACCCAATGTTACCATCAAAAATTATATATTTATTGACAGCTCCATTTCGCCAGAACTTTAAAATAGATTTTTCGAATTATGAATTTCATATTTTTTCCTTTTCCCTTAGTTGTTATTGTAAATTAACCTGCTTCAGCACAGCAAGATTATTCACTGTGCTCCCTGCAAACGTTAATCGAGTGCTTTGTTTCGTACAAGCATGAAAACCTTTAGATTGGAGATACAGAGTGGAAAGGTGCCCTTCGGCCCATCGATTCCGTGCCGATCGGCGATCCCCGCAAATTAACACTATCCTACACACACTGGGGACAATATTTACATTTTATACATCTGTACCAAGCCAATTGACCTACAAACCTGTATATCTTTGGAGTGTGGGAGGAAACCGAAGATCTCGGAGAAATCCCACGCAGGTCACGGGGAGAACGTACAAACTTCATACAGACATCACCTGTAGTCAGGATCGAACCTGGATCTCTGCTGCTGTAAGTCAGTAGCTCTACTGCTAAGCCACTGTGCCACCCTTCAAAGAGGTGAAATGGTTAGTTTAGTCAATGATCTTTGTCACTTTAAAGGGCTGAGTGCACAATTTAGGTATAAATCAGTTTCTTCGCATCTCCTTCTTGCGTGTGGCGTGCACAGCCTAAAGTTGTAGATCAAGGGTAGACATCCAAGCCAGGACAGCACCAGTTTCTGGGCGGATGGCTTTGATGCCCCCAGGGAAAAGCCTCAGTGAGCAGTCATTCACGATGTGTGGGGTGGTCTGGTCTGGATGTCCTCAGTCGCAAGCAGGGCTGTCTATCATCCCCCACTCATGCAGGTGATGGGCTGTTCTTGCATGGAGAGTGCGGATTCTGTTCAGGCCATTGCTTGCGATGGAGGTCAAAACCCGCTGGGGTCTGTGATGACCTCTCCGTTGTTGGCGTTGGCATCTTTCCAGGCTCTGCGCCACTCAGCCTTGGAGTCAAGGTTTGGAGATTGCAACCTTCACGTGCTCCACCCTGTTTCGACTAATGCAATCAACCCGACGTGCACAAATAGTTTACTCGCAAATGAAATCATTCTACTGAGGCATAGTGGTACAGTGGTAGATTGCTGCCTTACAGTGCCAGAGACCAAGGTTCTATCCTGAAAGGGGCTGTCCCACTGCGGAGACCTAATCCATGAGTTAAGAAGAGTGTCTTCAACCTTCAAGCTCAAGGGCACTCGCCTGGAAAACCTCGAGCTGGATCGACCGTCCGTGTTGAAACCGCGAGCTGGATCGACCGACCGCACACACACACACACACACACACACACACACACACACACACACACACATCACAAAGGCGGGGGCCAAGGAAAGCGGGGGAGCTCTGTCTGAAATTCGCACCCAAAATGTCCCACCGGCCTGCAACTCCATGCGATGAGCGCGACCTAACGTGGTCGCTTGAGCTGTCCGGCGTCGCAGGGCCGGTCCCACTTCGATCGCCGGAATTGTGAGGAGTTCGTCCCGACATTGCACGGGGCTCCGAAAAACTGACCGTGTTCAAAAATTCCGCGCGGCAACGGCTTGTCGGCTAGCAGTCGCCTCGACGCATTACTCACCGCCTCGACATCGTGCCTCCGTGACCCTCTCTGTAGGTGCCTCCGTGACCCTCTCTGTGTGTGGCTCCGTGGCCCTCTCAGTGTGTGTGCCTCTGTGCCCCTCTCTGTCCTGGCGAACTTAGCTTTAAGACTTCGCTCCAAGTTCACCTCACTTTGCGCCGCGTTGCGCCACTCACCCGACCTCCGCGCAGCCCTCGCTGCCGGTTTGGTCGCGCTTGCCGCATGCAGGCGCATGCTGGTGAGACCGGCCCTGTACAGGGATCACCCGACCTCCGCGCGGCCCCCGCTTCTAGTTTGATCGCGCTCATCGCATGGAGTTGGATGCTGGTAGGACAGGCCCTGAAGGTGAAAGCCGGCTGTATGGTAAGTCCTTTAGAGAGCGCGGAGGTGGGGGGGGGAGAGAAGGGGGGGAGAAGAGGGTACCGGGGGGGGGGGGAGAAGGAGTGGAGACACTTTTAAGAAGTATAATAAAGTTTAGCGGGCATTTTACCTACCAGTCGGCTTTCCCTGGTCCTGAACACTCCAATGAGCCATTTAAAATACCCGGTCAGCGAAGGAGATTGCCTACGGCTGCCCTTGACTGCCTGTAACTCCATAGCGACCCCGCTCCACTGCACTACGAGTTCAAAAGAACCACGCCGACCAATTGTTACTCGAGGAAAACTATTCAACATGCTGAAAAATGTTCCTCGACCAAACTGAGGCCGCGAGTATGCGGGAACGTCCCTCGAGCATGGAGGAGAGTTCCAGTGACCTCATTGGACCTCCTAAGACCATGTGTCGACCATGCTGCGAGTTTGAATCGAGGGCAAACTCGTCTAAACTCGCAGTTTAGGTCGTCGCAGTGGGACAGCCCCTTAACTACGGGTGCTGTCTGTATGGAGTTTGTACGTTCTCCCTGTGACCTGTGTGGATTTTCTCCAGGTGCTCCGGTTCCCAAACACATAATAGGCCGAATGGCCTACTCCCGCATCTATTTTCTATGTTTCTATGTTTCCTCCCACAGTTCTGTATTAAGAATTAGGTTGTACACAGTGTTTTGTTAATTGGCTTTGGTAAAATTTGTACATTGTCCCTAGTGTAGGTATGTTACAAAACTTACCTTGAGCAGCGCTGCAGTTCTGCCGCTCCCCGTGTGCGCGACTTTGGTGCCTTTCAGAGGGGGGCGGGCTTAAAGTGGCGTTTTTCAACAGACCTGGAAAATCGATCAATGTCGGGCGATTTCGTTGCGGAAGAAAAATCGCTCCGACATTTCATGAATGAAGGTATTTTGAAATTACTCTAAATTATTTATTAACTAGAGTAATTTAAAAATCACCTTCAAAAGCCGTGAGCACCGACAACGGGAAGGATTTTGCGTAGGGGAGAAAAAAAGGTAAATAGTTTATTTTTATATTAAAAGTTGGTTTTTCGGGAGGCTTTAATAATATTTTCATGTTGCGAAATGGGGTCCAAAAAAATGTATGAACAAACAGTATTTTTCATACCGACTTCACCGCTAACCGCAACGTTCTAATCCACCGCATTCCACTAAAACCCACTCGCTAGTTGATTTAAATGGCCATTAATTTACAGGCATAAAACACTAAATTCCTTCCATTTGGCCCAGAAATTCATGAAAATTAGATTTTAAAAATATGTTATATTGTGGATTATTGTGTGAATGTTATTTGGACACTTAGGCAATTTAAAAAAAGTTTATATTTTCTTAAGAAATGGATAGATGTTTAGATCTACTCATTGAATTTTGTAATTAGCTACAATTAGATAACTAACTAATTATATGCTTTAATTTCAGGTCATCCAAGTAAGATTGTTTCATATTTGTTTCAGAATGCTTCAATCTATAATAACTGAAAATTTCATTGAGTTCTCTTAAATTTTAAGAAAGTTATGGGCTTTTAACTGTTCCAGATCACAGCTTTTGAGTTAAGTCAATTGAAAGGCAATGGGGAACAAGATGTTAATTTCCGAGTATGAAAATGGTCATAACTTTCTTAATACTGAAGATATGAAAGTGAATTAGGTGTCAAATTAAACTTTTTATGCTTTATCTGATGGGATAAATTGCAGACTTGATTTTTTAAATCTCAAAATTTTGTAACATTGCTACCTAGTGTGTGTCGGATAGAGTAAGCGTGTGGGGATCGCTGGTCGGCGCGGACTGGGTGGGCCGAAGGGCCTGTTTCCACGCTGTACCTCTTAACCAAACTAAACTAAACACATAAATGCAATTTTAAGGCATTATAATAAATACAAGCCATTAGTGGCTCAAAAGGAAAACACTACCAGAGTCCAGTTGTCATAAAAAAAGGCTATAAATCACTGAGAATTCTGCGTGTTGCCTGTATCGAATCACAAAAACTATTCAGAATGTTAGTCTAAGTCCTGGGAACTTAAACTGTCCTATGCAGGAATGCTACTGCAGAATTAAGCAACCAAATAGCTCTTTGTTCAGGTTGCTTAAGGGCGTGTGTTTGAGTGGGTAGTTAGCAACAGTTTGACATTTATGTTTTTTTTATAATTAAGTTAAAATAGGTGACATAGACAGTCATAGTGATACAACGTGGAAACAGGCCCTTCGGCCCAACATGTCCACACCGGCCAACACGTCCCAGCTACACTAGTCCCACCTGCTTGCATTTGGTCCATATCCCTCCATACTTCTCCTATCCCTGTACCTGTCCAACTGTTTCTTAAACGTTGGGATAGTCCCAGCCTCCACTACCTCCTCTGGGAGCCTGTTCCATACACCCACTACCCTTTGTGTGAAAAAGTTACCCCTCAGATTCCTATTAAATCTTTTCCCCTTCACCTATATTTTATTCCATCTCTTTACAATTCATTCTATCTATTTACACAGGAAGATTGTTCCCGATGTCGGGGAGGTCCAGAACAAGGGGCCACAGTTTAAGGATAAGGGGGAAGTCTTTTCGGACCGAGATGAAAAAAACATTTTTCACACAGAGAGTGGTGAATCTGTGGAATTCTCTGCCACAGAAGGTAGTTGAGGCCAGTTCATTGGCTATATTTAAGAGGGCGTTAGATGTGGCACTTGTGGCTAAAGGGATCAGGGGGTATGGAGAGAAGGCAGGTACGGGATACTGAGTTGGATGATCAGCCATGGTCATATCGAATGGCGGTGCAGGCTCAAAGGGCTGAATGGCCTACTCCTGCACTTATTTTTCTATGTTTCTATGTTTCTAAGGTGATCATCCCTTTCTTGTTCCTCAGCTCCACCCATAGAGCCTCACTAGACGAACCGTTCGTAATGTCATCTCTGAACAAGCCATGACATCCTCCTTAACCAACAATGCAACCCCCCCTCCTCTTTTTCCCCTCACCCCTGTCTCTCCTGATGCTCCTGTACCCCGGAACATTGAGCTGCTGGTCTGCCCCTCCCTTAACCAGGCTTCAGTCATGGCTGCGACGGTCCAGTCGCACGTACCTATCCACACCCTCAGTTCATCTGCCTTACCCGTCAGGCCCCTTGCATTAAAATACGTGCAGTTTAAACCTTCCTCACTCTCCGCCTTTCACATAGAAACATAGAAACATAGAAAATAGGTGCAGGAGTAGGCCATTCGGCCCTTCGAGCCTGCACCGCCATTCAATGTGATCATGGCTGATCATCCAACTCAGTATCCCGTACCTGCCTTCTCTCCATACCCCCTGATCCCTTTAGCCACAAGTGCCACATCTAACGCCCTCTTAAATATTGCCAATGAACTGGCCTCAACTACCTTCTGTGGCAGAGAATTCCAGAGACTCACGACTCTCTGTGTAAAGAATGTTTTCCTCATTTCGGTCCTAAAGGAATTCCCCCTTATCCTTAGACTGTGACCCCTTGTTCTGGACTCCCCCAACATCGGGAACAATCTTCCAGCATCTAGCTTGTCCAACCCCTTAAGAATTTTGTAAGTTTCTATAAGATCCCCCCTCAATCTTCTAAATTCCAGCGAGTACAAGCCGAGTCTATCCAATCTTTCCTCATATGAAAGTCCTGACATCCCAGGAATCAGTCTGCTGAATCTTCTCTGTACCCCCTCTATGGCAAGGATGTCTTTCCTCAGATTTGGAGACCAAAACTGTACGCAATACTCCAGGTGTGGCCTCACCAAAACCCTGTACAACTGCAGTAGAACCTCCCTGCTCCTATACTCAAATCCTTTCGCTATGAATGCTAACATACCATTTGCTTTCTTCACTGCCTGCTGCACCTGCACGCCTACTTTCAATGACTGGTGTACCATGACACCCAGGTCTCGTTGCATCTCCCCCTTTCCTAATCTGCCACCATTCAGATAATAGTCTACCCTCATGTTTTTGCCACCAAAGTGGATAACCTCACATTTATCCACATTATACTGCATCTGCCATGCATCTGCCCATTCACTCAGCCTATCCAAATCACCCTGCAGCCTCCAAGCATCCTCCTCACACCTAACTATATCCCCCAGCTTGGTATCATCTGCAAATTTGGAGATGTTGCATTGAATTCCCTCGTCCAAATCATTAATATATATTGTAAATAGCTGGGGTCCCAGCACTGAGCCTTGTGGCACCCCACTAGTCACTGCCTGCCATTCTGAAAAGGACCCGTTTACTCCTACCCTTTGCCTCCTGTCTGCTAGCCAGTTCTCTATCCACATCAATACTGAACCCCCAATACCGTGTGCTTTAAGTTTGTATGCTAATCTCTTATGCGGGACCTTGTCGAAAGCCTTCTGAAAGTCTAGATATAACACATCCACTGGTTCTCCCTTATCCACTCTACTAGTTACATCCTCAAACAATTCTATCAGATTTGTCAGACATTATTTACCTTTCGTAAATCCATGCTGACTTTGTCCAATGATTTCACCACTTTCCAAATGCGCTGCTATCCCATCTTTAATAACTGACTCTAGCAGTTTCCCCACTACCGATGTTAGACTAACTGGTCTGTAATTCCCCGCTTTCTCTCTCCCTCCTTTTTTAAAAAGTGGGGTTACATTAGCTACCCTCCAATCCTCAGGAACTACTCCAGAATCTAAGGAATTTTGAAAAATTATCACTAATGCATCCACTATTTCTGTGGCTACCTCCTTGAGTACTCTGGGATGCAGACTATCTGGCCCTGGGGATTTATCGGCCTTCAATCCGTTCAATTTACCCAACACCACCTCCCGGCTAACCTGGATTTCACTCAGTTCCTCCATCTTATTTGACCCCCGTTCCACTGCTATTTCCGGCAGATTATTTATGTCTTCCTTAGTGAAGACAGAACCAAAGTAGTTATTCAATTGGTCTGCCATGTCCTTGTTCCCCATGATCAATTCACCTGTTTCTGACTGCAAGGGACCAACATTTGTTTTAACTAGTCTCTTTCTCTTCACATATCTATAAAAACTTTTGCAGTCAGTTTTTATGTTCCCTGCCAGTTTCCTTTCATAATCTATTTTCCCTTTCCTAATTAAGCCCTTTGTCCTCCTCTGCTGGATTCTGAATTTCTCCCAGTCCTCCGGTAGGCTGCTTTTTCTGGCAAATTTGTATGCCTCATCTTTTGTTTTTATACTATCCCCGATTTCCCTTGTTATCCATGGATGCACCACCTTCCCCGATTTATTCTTTTGCCAAACTGGTATGAACAACTTTTGTACTTCATCCATGCAGTCTTTAAATACCTTCCATTGCACATCCACTGTCAACCCTTTAAGAATCACCTACCAGTCTATCTTGGCCAATTCACATCTCCTTCACATTCACCTGCCTATTCCGTCCACTAACCTTTCCCACACCGCCCTTCATACCAACTTCTGGCCTGTCACGTGCCTCTGTGTCCTGCACGAGATCCCACTCCCCTGCCAATCTAGTTGAAACCCTCCCAAGGAAATTGTAAATAATTTCAATATAATCAAAGCTTTGACATAATTTGCATAAGAAAATTCTGAAACTGCAGAGCATTTGAAGTAGAAAGAAAGTTGAAGGCAACTTTTAATTTTTAAACATTAGCCTTTAGAGTTACAGCAAGGATACAGGCCATTCGGCCCACCGAGTCCGCGTCGACCAGCGATTGCCGCAGACCCGAGCACTATCCTACACACTTTAGACAATTTACACTTTTACCAAAGCCAATTAACTTTCAAACCTGTTTGTGTTTGCAGTGTGGGAGGAAACCGGAGCACCCGGAGAAAACCCACACTGTCACAGGGAGAACGTACAAACTCCGTACAGACGTCGCCCGTAGTCGGCGCCAGAGACCCGGGTTCGATCCCGACTACGGGTACTGTCTGTGCGGAGTTTGTACGTTCTCCCTCTGGGCAGGATCGAACACGGGTCTCTGGCGCTGTGTGGCAGCAACTCTACCGCTGCGACACTGTGCCGTCCAAGTGCAAGAGTCAGACCAGGGAAACGTGACAAAAAGTTAAAGTGAAGGCGTTTTTTTTCCTGAACTGGTGCAGCATCCATAACAAGAAAGATGAAGTAATGGCACAAATAACAAAACACTGTGTACAACCTAATTCTCATTACAGAACTGTGGGAGGAAACAGAAACATAGAAACATAGAAAAATAGGTGCAGGAGTAGGCCATTCGGCCCTTCAAGCCTGCACCGCCATTCGATATGACCATGGCTGATCATCCAACTCAGTATCCCGTACCTGCCTTCTCTCCATACCCCCTGATCCCTTTAGCCACACGTGCCACATCTAACGCCCTCTTAAATATAGCCAATGAACTGGCCTCAACTACCTTCTGTGGCAGAGAATTCCAGAGACTCACCACTCTCTGTGTAAAGAATGTTTTCCTCCTCTCGGTCCTAAAGGAATTCCCCCTTATCCTTAGACTGTGACCCCTTGTTCTGGACTCCCCCAACATCGGGAACAATCTTCCAGCATCTAGCTTGTCCAACCCCTTAAGAATTTTGTAAGTTTTTATAAGATCCCCCCCTTGTTGGGGGTGCACTACAGACTCCCGAATAGTCAACGGGAATTAGAAGAACAAACGTGCCGGGAGATTGCAGACAGCTGCAGGTCAAATAAGGTTGTTGTAGTAGGGGATTTTAACTTTCCCAATATAGACTGGGAAAATCATAGGGTTCAGGGTTCAGATGGGGATGCAATTCCTCAAAAGTGTTCAGGGGAGTTTTCATAAGCAGCATGTAGGGGCTCCCACACGTGAGAGGCTAACGCTGGATCTAGTATTGGGAATTTGGGATGGGCAAGTTAATGAAGGGCAAGTGTGTGGAGGAGCCTTTTGGGACCAGTGACCACAATTCGATTCGGTTTAAGATAGTTATGGATTGTGACAGAGAGGATCCACATGTTAAAATGCTCAACTGGGGCAAGGCCAACTTTGAGATGATGAGAGAAGGTCTCCCTCAAGTTGACTGGAGCAGGTTATTTGAGGGGAAAGGAACATCGGGCAAGTGGGATGCCTTTAAAAGTGCACGGGCAAAAGCTCAGGATGTGTACGTCCCCGTTAGAGTGAAGGGCAAAGCAGGCAAACGTAAGGAAGCTTGGCTGACGAGGGAAACTGAGACGTTAGTCAAAAATAAGAAGGATGCATCAGACAGGTATAGACAGCTGGGATCAAGTGCATCCTTGGAGGAGTTTTGGGAACTAAAGAGCAAACTGAAAAAGGAGATCAGAAGGGCAAAAAGGGGCCAGGAGGTAGCATTAAGGACAATCGCAAAAGATTTTATAAATACATAAGGAGGAAAAGGGTGACTAGAGAGAGAGTGGGTCCTCTCAGGAATCAAAGTGGTCACCTCTGCGTGGATCCACAGGAGATGGGCAAGGTCCTCAATGAGTATTTCTCCTCTGTATTTACCAAGGAGAAAGACAGTAGGACGGAGGAACTTGGAGCAGTCACTGGAAGTGTCATGAGAGAAGTTAGAGTTACTGTCGAGGAAGTAATGAAGGAACTGTCGTGTTTGAAGGTAGACAAATCTCCAGGGCCTGATCAGATACATCCGAGGACATTGCGGGAAACTAGAGAGGAAATTGCAGGAGCCCTGGTTGAAATTTACGAGTTGTCCTTAAATACAGGAGAGGTGACGGAAGACTGGAGGGTGGCAAATGTTGTGCCTCTTTTCAAGAAGGGCTGCAGGGAAAATGCTGGGAACTATAGGCCAGTGAGCTGAACATCTGTAGTTGGTAATTTACTGGAGAGTATTCTGAGGGATAGAATATACAGGCATTTGGATGGGCATGGGCTGATTAGGGATAGTCAGCATGGTTTTGTATGTGGGAGGTCGTGTCTCACAAATCTGATTGAGTTTTTTTGAAGACGCGACCAAAAAGGTCGATGAGGGCAGAGCTGTAGATGTTGTGTACATGGATTTCAATAAGGCGTTCGACAAGGTTCTGCATGGTAGGCTGCTATGGAAGGTTAGATCGCATGGGATCCAAGGAGAGAGAGCTGAATGGATAGCAAATTGGCTCCATGGAAGGAAGCAGAGGGTGATGGTGGAAGGTTGCTTCTCAGACTGGAGGCCTGTGACTAGTGGTGTGCTTCAGGGTTCGGTGCTGGGCCCGTTACTGTTTGTCATCTACATCAATGATTTGGATGAGAACATACAGGGCAAGATTAGCAAGTTTGCTGATGATACAAAAGTTAGTGGTTTTGCAGATAGTGAAGATGGCTGTGAAAGATTGCAGCAGGATCTGGATCAATTGGCCAGGTGGGGGGGGGGGGGAGGAATGGTTGATGGAATTTAATACGGTGAAATGTGAGGTGTTGCATTTTGGGACGTAGAACAAGGGCATGACCTACACAGTAAATGGTAGCCCTTTGGGTAGTGTTGTAGAGCAGAGGGATCTAGGAATACAAGTACATGATTCCTTGAAGGTCGAGTCACAGGTAGATAAGATGGTCAAAATGGCTTTTGGCACTTTGGCCTTCATCAGTCAGAGTATTGAGTATAGAAGTTGGGAGGTCATGTTGCAGTTGTATAAGACGTTGGTGAGAGCGCATTTAGGATATGTGGTGTATCTGGACTTCCAGAAGGCTTTCGACAAGGTCCCACATAAGCGATTAGTATATAAACTTAAAGCATATGGCATTGGGGGTTCAGTATTGATGTGGATAGAGAACTGGCTGGCAAACAGGAAGCAAAGAGTAGGAGTTAACGGGTCGTTTTCACAATGGCAGGCAGTGACTAGTGGGGTACCGCAAGGCTCAGTGCTGGGACCCCAGCTATTTACAATATACATAAATGATCTGGATGAGGGAATTGAAGGCAATATCTCCAAGTTTGCGGATGACACTAAGCTGGGGGGCAGTGTTAGCTGTGAGGAGGATGCTAGGAGAATGCAAGGTGACTTGGATAGGCTGGGTGAGTGGGCAAATGTTTGGCAGATGCAGTATAATGTGGATAAATGTGAGGTTATCCACTTTGGTGGCAAAAATAGGAAAACCGACTACTATCTAAATGGTGGCCGATTACGAAAAGGGGAGATGCAGCGCGACCTGGGTGTCATGGTACACCAGTCATTGAAAGTAGGCATGCAGGTACAACAGGCAGTGAAGAAAGCCAATGGTATGTTAGCTTTCATAGCAAAAGGATTTGAGTATAGGAGCAGGGAGGTTCTACTTCAGTTGTATAGGGTCTTGGTGAGGCCACACCTGGAGTATTGCGTACAGTTCTGGTCTCCAAATCTGAGGAAGGACATTATTGCCATAGAGGGAGTGCAGCGAAGGTTCACCAGACTGATTCCTGGGATGTCAGGACTGTCTTATGAGCAAAGACTGCATAGACTCGGTTTATACTCTCTAGAATTTAGGAGATTGAGAGGGGATCTTATAGAAACTTACAAGATTCTTAAGGGGTTGGACAGGCTAGATGCAGGAAGATTGTTCCCGATGTTGGGGCCGTCCAGGACAAGGGGTCACAGCTTAAGGATAAGGGGGAAACCCTTTAGGACCGAGATGAGAAGGAATTTTTTCACACAGAGAGTGGTGGGTCTCTGGAATTCTCTGCCACAGAGGGTAGTTGAGGCCAGTTCATTGGATATATTTAAGAGGGAGTTAGATGTGGCCCTTGTGGCTAAGGGAATCAGAGGGTATGGAGAGAAGGCAGGTACGGGATACTGAGTTGGATGATCAGCCATGATCATATTGAATGGCGGTGCAGGCTCGAAGGGCCGAATGGCCTATTCCTGCACCTAATTTCTATGTTTCTATGTTCTATATTGTGCTCAGTTCTGGGCACCATGTTACAGGAAAGATATTGTCAAGCTTGAAAGGGTTCAGAAAAGATTTATGAGGATGTTGTCAGGACTAGAGGGTGTGAGCTATAGGGAGAGGCTGTGTCTCTATTCCATGGAGCGCAGGAGGATGTGGGGAGATCTTATAGAGGTGTACAAAAGCATGAGAGGAATAGATGGGTAGATGCACAGAGTCTTTTACCCAGAGTAGGGGAATCGAGGACCAGAAGGCATAGGTTCAAGGTGAAGGGGAAAAGAATAATAGGAATCTGAGGGGCAATTTTTTTCGCACAGAAGATTGTGGGTGTATGGAACAAGCTGCCAGAGGAGGTCGTTGAGGCTGGGACTATCCCATTGTTTAAGAAACAGTTGGACAGGTACATGGATAGGACAGGTTTGGAAGGTTATGGACCAAGCTCAGGCAGGTGGGACTAGTGTAGCTGGGATATTGTTGGCCGGTGTGGGCAGGTTGGGCTGAAGGGCCTGTTTCCACACTGTATCACTCTATGACTCTGTGACTCTATTTCCTACGCACGTTCTTTCTGAATTCATGCGGAAGGCAATTTACCCCTCCATGAGATCAAATGTGTTGGGACAATTGGGCAGTTTGTGCTGGAATTAAAACGTATCGTTTGATAGTTCTGAACTCATGTGACACAGATAAAAAAATGAAGAAAATAAAAAGTAGATTTTCTGGCAAATGGTGTAGAAGTGTGAAAACGCACACCTCCAGATTCACGGACAGTAGATAGGGATGATGCACAAAGTATTTTATCCAGGAATGCGATTGTGGATTATTGTGTGAGTGTGCGGGGATCGCTGTTCAGCACAGACTCAGTGGGCCGAAGGGCCTGTTTCCACCCTGTATCTTTAACCTACAACTGTATCTACAACCTACAACTGTATCTCTAACTTATGTTTGGACATGTTTTTAACATTATATTTTAAACATAGATAAGTACAATTGTAACGTGATTGTAGACTTCATCGAGACAGAACATAGTACACATCGAGATTGCGTTCTCAGCCCCCTCCTTTACTCCACGCACACCCACGACTGAGCAGCCATGTACAACTCTACTTCAATTTTCATATTCACAGGAACCACCACCAGTGTGGGCCGGATATCAAATAATGACGAGACAGAGTACAGGAAGGAGATTGAGAACCTCGTGTCGTGGTGTCGATACAACAAGCTTTCTCTCAATGTCAGCAAGACAAAGGAGATAGCATTCAACTTCAGGAAATGAAGTGCTACACACACCCCAGTTTGCATTGATGGCACCGAAGCAGAGATGGTTGAAATCTTCAACTTCCTACGTGTCAATATCACCGACAACTTCCCCTGGACCACCCACATTGAACCAACGACCAAGAAAGCCCACCAACGCCTCTATTTCCTTAGAACGGTTAGGAAGTATGGCGTGTCCCCTACAACTCTCACCGACTTCTGCGGATGCAACATAGAAAGCATTTTATCAGAATGCATCACAACTTGGTTTGCGAGCAGCTCCATCCAAGACCTCAAGAAATTGCAGCAAATTGTGGACCAGCCCAGACCATCACACAAACCAACCTCCCTTTTATTGACTTCATTTATACCTGAACGCCAGCAGCATAATCAAGGATGAGTCGCACCCTGGCCACTCCCTCTTCTCCCCTCTCCCATCAGGCAAAGGGTACAGAAGTGTCAAAACGCACACCTCCAGATTTTGGGTCAGTTTCTTCCCAGCTGTTATCAGGCAACTGAATCATCTGACCACAGCCAGAGAGCAGTGCTGAACTACTATCCACCTCTTTGATGTCCCTCGGACTATCCTTGACCGGACTCTGCTGGCTTTTCCTTGCACTAAACGTTATTCCCTTATCATGTATCTATACACTGTAAATGGATTGATTGGAATCATGTATTGTCTTTCCGCTGACTGGTGAGCACGCAACAAAATATTTTCACTGTATCTCGGTCCATGTGAAAATAAACTAAACAGACATTAATGAATGAAGCCTTCATCGAAGGATGATAATAAGAGTTGTCATATCTTTCCTGTCTTTCCACTAGCATTTATTTCGAGAGGACTAGAATATAATAATGGGGATGTAATACTGGGGCTTTATCAGCAAGTGGTCAGACATCATTTGGAGTATTTTGAGCAGTTTTGGGCATCATAGGTTCATAAGTGATAGGAGCAGAATTAGGTCATTCGGCAAATCAAGTCTGCTCCGCCATTCAATCATGGCTGATCTATCTTTCCCTCCTAAACCCATCCTCCTGCTTTCTCCAGAAAAAAACCCTGACACTCTTACTAATCAAGAATTTGTCAATCTGTGCCTTAACAAAAAACCTAATGATGGCCTCAACAGCCATCTGTGGTGATGAATTCCACAGATTCACCACCCACTGACTAAAGAAATTCCTCCTCATCTGCTTTCTGAAGGTACATCCTTTTATTCTGAGGTTGTGGCCTCTGGTCCTGGACTCTCCCACGAGTGGAAACATCCTCTCCGCACCCACTCTATCCGGGTCTTTCACCATTTGGTAAGTTTCAATGAGGTTCCCCACTCATCAATCTAAACTCCTGCTGCGAGTACATGCCCAGTGCCATCAAACACTCTGGAGCGCAGAAGGTTAAGGGGGGACTTGATAGAGGTCTTTAAAATGATGAGAGGGATAGACAGAGTTGATGTGGACAAGCTTTTCCCTTTGAGAATAGGGAAGATTCAAACAAGAAGACATGACTTTAGAATTAAGGGACAGAGGTTTAGGGGGTAACATGAGGGGGAACTTCTTTACTCAGAGAGTGGTAGCGGTGTGGAATGAGCTTCCAGTGGAAGTGGTGGCGGCAGGTTCGTTGGTATCATTTAAAAATAAATTGGATAGCCATATGGATGAGAAGGGTATGGAGGGTTATGGTATGAGTGCAGGCAGGTGGGACTAAGGGAAAAAAAGTTGTTCGGCATGGACTTGAAGGGCCAAGATGGCCTGTTTCCGTGCTGTAATTGTTATATGGTTATATGGTTAAACAGAACTTAATGAAACTTTCATCGAAGGATACTGATGTGTTGGAGAGCAGGAGGGAGATTGAGAACCTCGTGTCCTGGTGTCGATACAACAATCTTTCTCTCAATGTTAGCAAGACAAAGGAGAAAGTGATCGACTTCAGGAAGTGAAGCGGTACGCACACCCCAGTTTGCATTGACGGTGCCAAAGTAGAGATGGTTGAAATCTTGAAATTCCTAGTGGTCAATATCACCCACAACTTCTCCTGGACCACCCACATTGAAGCAACGACCAAGAAAGCCCACCAATGCCTCTACTCCCGTGGAAGGCTGAGGAGGTTCGGCGTGTCCCCTACAACTCTAACCAAACTCTGCAGATGCGCTGTGGAAAGCATTTTATCAGCATCATCACAGCATAGTTTGGGAACAGCTCCAGCCAAGATGGCAAGAAATTGCAGTGAATTGCAGATGCAGCCCAGACCATCACACAAACCAACCTCCCTTCCATTGAGTCCATTTGCACCAGAATATACATTATTCCCATATCATGTATCTGTACACTGTGAACGGCTCGATTGTAATCATGTATTAGACAATAGACAATGGGCAATAGACAATAGGTGCAGGAGTAGGCCAAGATGGCCTGTTTCCGTGCTGTAATTGTTATATGATTATTATAAACACTCATCATATGTTGCCCCAATTATTCACTTTTTCTTCTTCTTTCGTGTGGCGTGCACAGACTAAAGTTGTTTGACAACTTGTTCTATTTGATCTTCCGTTTGTGCACGTCGAGTTGATTGCATTAGTCGTAACAGGGCGGACCACTTGAAGGTTGCAATCTTCCACCCCAATTGTTCACTAACACTATCCTACACACACTAGGGACAATTTTACATTTATACCGAGCCAATTAACCTACAAACCTGTACGTATTTGGCGTGTGGGAGGAAACCGGAGCACCCGGAGAAAACCCACGGATCTCCTATGAAACTACTGAAGTTTAAGGTTCAGGGCCCCTAATCCCCGAGGGGCCGCAGAAGCGACTTTGGTCCAGATATATTTAAGAGGGCGTTAGATGTGGCACTTGTGGCTAAAGGGATCAGGGGGTATGGAGAGAAGGCAGGTACGGGATACTGAGTTGGATGATCCGCCATGATCACATTGAATGGCGATGCAGGCTCGAAGGGCCGAATGGCCTACTCCTGCACCAATTTTTCTATGTTTCTATATTCTTCTGATTTAAATCGGAATTCCAATTTTTTTGTTTTCCGAGAAATGAATCTGATTTTTCACCTCAACTGAACCCCACGTCTCGACTAAACTTCACCTCACACTGAAACCTCAACTCACTAAACCTTGCCTCGACTAAATCTCCCACCTCACACCTAATCCGCGCCTCGACTGATCGCCACCGCGGGGAGGGGCTGTGGCCGCCGTGGGCGGGGCTCTGTGCTTGGCCCCGCCCCCCTTGTTGGGGCTGTTCCACTCATGCGAGGTGCCACCAACGGCCGCGGGGGGGGGGGGGATGGAGCGGGAGAGACGGCGATTGGTCGAGGCGCGGATTAGGTGTGAGGTGTAGTTGTGAGGTGGGACTTTTAGTTAAGTTGAGGTGGGGTTAAGGTGTGAGGTGTGAAGTTTATTTGAGGGGCGAGGTTTAATGAGGTACAGTTTAGTCGAGGCGAGGTTTAGGTATGAGGGGAAGTTTGGTAGTGAGGTATCGTAGAGGCGAGGGGTTTAGTGAGGTGAGGGAATTAGTCGAAGTGTAGGTGAGGGGAAGTGAGCGTACGTGAGGCGAGGAGAAGTGGGTGTCCGAGCTCAGGAAGGTAGACCAAGGTGCTGCTGAATGAGACGAGACCACTGCCCTCTGTGGTAGAGAATTCCATAAATTCACAACTGGGAGAATTTTTCTTTTTCTCATCACAGTGCTTGGCAAAAAGACATTTCAGGTGACATATTTTGTAAAGATTTTTTAGCTGAGGCCATTTATTGAAACATATAAGATTATTAAGGGTTTCGACACGATAGAGGCAGGAAACATGTTTCCAATGTTGGGGGAGTCCAGAACCAGGGGCCACAGTTTAAGAATAAAAGGTAAGCCATTTAGAACGGAGACGAGGAATTACTTTTTCACACTGAGAGTTGAGAGTCTGTGAATTCTCTGCCTCAGAAGGCGGTGGAGGCCAATTCTCTCGAGGCTTTCAAGAGAGAGATAGATGGAGCTCTTAAAAATAGCGGAGTCAGGGGATATGGGGAGAAGGCAGGAACGGGGATTGTGGATGATCGGGCCATGATCACATTGAATGGCGGTGCTGGTTCGAAAGGCCGAATGGCCTACTCCTGCACCTATTGTCTTTGTTTATTTCATGAAATATAAATCTTTTGGGGGTTATTTTACAGCTTATCTGTTAGAAAAATTCTAAGCTTCTGTTATGTAAACTACTAGCAGAAAACTTGAGAATCGCTTTCAATTTATTGAAAATGCAGGAGCTTCAGGGGGCATTGTAGAAATATAGAACATAGGTGCAGGAGGAGGCCATTCGGCCCTTCGAGCCAGCACCGCCATTCATTGTGATCATAGCTGATCGTCCCGTATCAAAAACCCGTGCCTGCCTTCTCCCCATATCCCTTGACTCCACTAGCCCCTGGAGCTCTATCTAACTCTCTCGTAAATCCATCCAGTGATTTGGCCTCCTCTGCCCTCTGTGGCAGGGAATTCCATAAATTCACAACTCTCTGGGTAAAAAAGTTTTTCCTCACCTCAGTCTTAAATGACCTCCCCTTTATTCTAAGACTGTGGCCCCTGGTTCTGGACTCACCCAACATTGGGAACATTTTTTCTGTATCTAACTTGTCCGGTCCTTTTATAATTTTATATGTTTCTATAAGATCCCCCCTCATCCTTCTAAACTCCAGTGAACCTTCTGCTGAACCCCCACCTGACCCTGCCAGGGGCCTAGTCAGCCTCCTGGACCCCCGGCCAATACTTCCTACTTTTGTTCTGGAGGTGAATATCATGCTTAATCTGCATTGCTTAAAAAGTTGGGGTCTACTGTATGAGAAGGGTTTACAATTTTTTTTAATAATACAACGTAATTCAATACAAAATAATAGTTAAAATAAAAATTAAGACCTTCTGAACCTTCTGAATTTTGTAGTCAGTAGGGCAGTAGTCTGCACATCGCCAACGAGGACAATTTTACATTTTTTTCTATCAAGCCAATTAATCAAACCAATTAACCTACAAACCTGTACGTCTTTGGAGTGTGGGAGGAAACCGAAGATCTCGGAGAAAACCCACGCAGGTCGCGGGGGAGAACGTACAAACTCCATACAGACAGCACCCGTAGTCGGGATCGCACCCGGGTCTCTGGCACTGCGTTTTGCTGCAAGGCAGGAACTCTACCGCTGCGCCACCGTGACCGCCCTAATAAAAAGTTATTAAAGGATCATGTAGGCTAGCCATAAACTAAAACACGTTCAAATTAATATTAATTCTAAATATATTTAATACAAAATAATTATAAAATTATTCTCAATAATTTAGAACACTCTTAACATTTAGGACATAAATTAAAATTTGTGGTGATCTGTCGTGGGACAACCTCGCTGAAGAAAATAACAGTAGTTTCCCTGGTTGCGAAGGAGCCCCCTTAACGGTTCAAGCTTCAGGGCACAAAGATGTAGGTCCACAACTGGCCACGCGGTCACGGGGAGAACATACAAACTCCGTACAGACAGCACCCGTGGTCAGGATTGAACCCGGGTCTCTGGTGCTGTGAGGCAGACAATAGACAATAGACAATAGGTGCAGGAGTAGGCCATTCGGCCCTTCGAGCCAGCACCGCCATTCAATGTGATCATGGCTGATCATCCCCAATCAGCACCCCGTTCCTGCCTTCTCCCCATATACCCTGACTCCGCTATTTTTAAGAGCCCTATCTAGCTCCCTCTTGAAAGCATCCAGAGAACCTGCCTCCATCGCCCACCGAGGCAGAGAATTCCACAGACTCACCACTCTCTGTGAGAAAAAGTGTTTCAGCAACTCTACCGCTGCGCCACACTGTCGATCTGTTCTGAATGTGGTTAATGATAGGGCCTCCATGCACAGAGAAGTCCGAGTATTCATCATCCTCTGACTCTTAAGGGCCTGTCCTACCAGCATCCGACTCCATGCGATGAGCGCGATCAAACTAGAAGCGGGGGCCGCGCGGAGGTTGGATGATCCCTGTACAGGGCCGTTCCCACCAGCATGCGCCTGCATGCGGCAAGCGCGACCAAACCGGCAGCGAGGGCCGCGCGGAGGTCGGGTGAGTGGCTCAACGCGGCGCAAAGTGAGGCGAACTTGGAGCAAAGTCTTAAAGGTAAATTCGCCAGGACAGAGAGGGGCACACAAAGAGGGGCACAGAGGCACACACAGAGAGGGCCACGGAGCCACACACAGAGAGGGTCACGGAGGCACCTTAAGAGAGGGTCACGGAGGCACGACGTCGAGGCGGTGTGTAATGCGTCGAGGCGACTGCGAGCCGACAAGCTGTTGCTGTGCGGAATTTTTGAACATGGTCAGTTTTTCGGTGCCCAGCGCGATTGTCGGGACGAACTCCGCACAATTCCGCACGGCTCCGGCGATTGAAGTGGGACTGGCCCCGCGACGCCGGGCGGCTCAAGCGACCACGTTAGGTTGCGCTCATCGCATAGAGTTGCATGCTGGTGGGACAGGCCCTTACAACAATTGAACAATTTTTTTTCTTCGGTATTCACCAAGGAGAAGGATATTGAATTATGTGAGGTAAGGGAAACTAGTAGAGTAGCTATGGATACTATGACTTTCAAAGTAAAAGAAGTACTGACACTTTTGAAAAATATAAAAGTAGATAAGTCTCCAGGTCCTGACAGGATATTCCCTAGGACATTGAGGGAAGTTAGTGTAGAAATAGCCGGGGCTATGACAGAAATATTTCAAATATCATTAGAAACGGGAATATTCCCCGAGGATTGGCGTACTGCGCATGTTGTTCCATTGTTTAAAAAGGGTTCTAAAAGTAAACCTAGCAATTATAGACCGGTTAGTTTGACTTCAGTGGTGGGCAAATTAATGGAAAAGATACTTAGAGATAATATATATAAGTCTGAAGAAGGGTCTCGACCCGAAACGTCGCCTATCTCCTTCGCTCTTTAGATGCTGCTGCACCCGCTGAGTTTCTCCAGCTTTTTGTGTAACCCTCGATTCTCCAGCATCTGCAGTTCCTTCTTTAACAACATAATATATATAAGTATCTGGATAAAGAGGGTCTAATTAGGAACAGTCAACATGGATTTATGCCTGGAAGGTCATGTTTGACTAATCTTCTTAAATTTTTTGAAGAGGTTACTAGGGAAATTGACGAGGGTAAAGCAGTGGATGTTGTCTATATGGACTTCAGTAAGGCCTTTGACAAGGTTCCTCATGGAAGGTTGGTTAAGAAGGTTCAACTGTTGGGTATAAATGCAGGAATAGCAAGATGGATTCAACAGTGGCTGAATGGGAGAAGCCAGAGGGTGATGGTGGATGGCTGTTTGTCGGGTTGGAGGCAGGTGACTAGTGGGGTGCCTCAGGGATCTGTGTTGGGTCCTTTGTTGTTTGTCATGTACATCAATGATCTGGATGAAGGGGTGGTAAATTGGATTAGTAAGTATGCAGATGATACCAAGATAGGGGGTGTTGTGGATAATGAAGAGGATTTCCAAAGTCTACAGAATGATTTAGGCCAGTTGGAAAAATGGGCTGAAAGATGGCAGATGGAGTTTAATGCTGATAAATGTGAGGTGCTACACCTTGGCAGGACAAATCAAAATAGGACGTACATTGTAAACGGTAGGGAATTGAAGAATACAGTTGAACAGAGGGATCTGGGAATAACCGTGCATAGTTCCTTGAAGGTGGAATCTCATATAGATAGGGTGGTAAAGAAAGCTTTTGGTATGCTAGCCTTTATAAATCAGAGCATTGAGTATAGAAGCTGGGATGTAATGTTAAAATTGTACAAGGCATTGGTGAGACCAAATCTGGAGTATGGTGTACAATTTTGGTCGCCCAATTATAGGAAGGATGTCAACAAAATAGAGAGGGTACAGAGGCGATTTACTAGAATGTTGCCTGGGTTTCAACAGCTAAGTTACAGAGATAGGTTGAATAAGTTAGGTCTTTATTCTCTGGAGCGCAGAAGGTTAAGGGGGGACTTGATAGAGGTCTTTAAAATGACGAGAGGGATAGACAGAGTTGATGTGGACAAGCTTTTCCCTTTGAGAGTAGGGAAGATTCAAACAAGAGGACGACTTTAGAATTAAGGGACAGAGGTTTAGGGGGAACTTCTTTACTCAGAGAGTGGTAGCGGTGTGGAATGAGCTTCCAGTGGAAGTGGTGGCGGCAGGTTCATTGGTATCATTTAAAAATAAATTGGATAGGCATATGGATGAGAAGGGTATGGAGGGTTATGGTATGAGTGCAGGCAGGTGGGACTAAGGGAAAAAAAGTTGTTCGGCATGGACTTGAAGGGCCGAGATTGCCTGTTTCCGTGCTGTAATTGTTATATGGTTATAACAGTCTATCCCCATCTAGGACTCTGATCCCTTGTTCTCGACTCCTCAGCCAATGGAGATATCTTCCTGATATCTATATTGTTGAGGCCTCTTTGTATCTTAGATGTCTCAACGAGGTCATGTCTCATTCTCCTAAATTCAAAAAAGAGATGGCTGGAAGCCTAAAGCCCCTGTCCCACGATGCAAGTTTACCGAAGAGCTCTCCCGAGTTTTAAAAAAAAATCAAAATCGTGGTAAGCACATAGAATGTATGTAGCGGGTACGTCGAAGCTCGGGGACGTCACATAACGGCTCTTAATGCTAACGGCAGGTACTTGGGAAATGCGTTTTTTCAACATGGTGAAAAATGTTCAAGCATAAAAAACTACTTGTGATGAAGTATCATGAGTTTGATTTTTCTTTAAACTCAGGAGAGCTCTTGGATAAACTCGTATCGTGGGACAGGGGCTTAAATCTATATCCATGAGTCAGATTCGGAACCAGTCTGATGAATCTTTCACCACTCCACTTACAGCAATTATGTTGAATGGTAAAAGGAATTGTAAAAGGGAAAGTCATGATGAGCCACTCATAAGACAGTGATTTGACCACAGTTGGAGCTTTGTCTCATTTGTCAGGATGCATCACTGCGTAATTTTGGAACAGCTCCATCCAGGACCGCAAACAATTGTAGCCCAGACCATCACACACACCAACCTCCCTTTTATTGTCTTGGTTCTTGGTTCTTGGTTACTTGGTCCTCCAAAACATTCCAACTGGAATTTAAACTGGAGGTGGTAAAGGGAGGGGTTTAGCCAGAGAGGGTTATTGGGAAGAAAGTGCCACTTTAAATTTAGTTGCATCTGGCTGGGCAACCGTGGTTTGGTGGAGATTATTCCATGCTTTAATAGTGCGTGGGAAGAACGAATTGCTGTACACATCTGTCTTTGAGGCTGGGACCACAAATTGGATCGAATGCCCTCGTCTGCTCCTAATTGGTTTGGGGTTGGTGTAGGTCTTGTGATCTATGTCTAGCTGACCATTTAACATTTTGTAAAAACAGGTCAAACGGTGAGCCTCACGTCTGTCTTGGAGAGGGTTCCACCCCAGAGAATTCAGAAGTTTGGTGACACTCGCTTCTCTCTCGTAGGTGTTAGTAACAAATCGAGCGGCCTGTCTTTGGACACGTTCGATGGATGAAATGTTTTTATCTGTGTATGGGTCCCAAGCTGCAACTGCGTAGTCCAGATGAGGTCTAACGAGGGTCTTCATTTATGCCTCACGCTGCCTCGGCAAGGCCAGCAGCATAATCAAGGACTAGTCACACCCTGACCACTGCCTTTTCTCCCCTCTCCCATCGGGCAAAAGGTACAGAAGTGTGAAAACGCACACCTCCAGATTTAGGGGCAGTATCTTCCCAGGTGTTATCAGGCAACTGAACCATCCGACCACAACCAAAGAGCAGTCATGAGCTACTCTCTACGTCATTGATGTCCCTTGGAATATCCTTGACCGGACTTTGCTGGGCTTTACCTTGCACTAAATGTTATTCCCTTATCATGTATCTATACACTGTCAATGGATTGATTGAAATCACGTGTTGTCTTTCTGCTGACTGGTTAGCACACAACCAAAAACGTTTCACTGTATCTCAGTACACGGGACAATAAACTAAACTGGGCAATAAACTGGACAATAAAATAAACTATGGAAGCTGGGATGTAATGTTAAAATTGTACAAGGCATTGGTGAGACCAAATCTGGAGTATGGTGTACAATTTTGGTCGCCCAATTATAGGAAGGATGTCAACAAAATAGAGAGGGTACAGAGGAGATTTACTAGAATGTTGCTTGGGTTTCAACAGCTAAGTTACAGAGATAGGTTGAATAAGTTAGGTCTTTATTCTCTGGAGCGCAGAAGGTTAAGGGGGGACTTGATAGAGGTCTTTAAAATGATGAGAGGGATAGACAGAGTTGATGTGGACAAGCTTTTCCCTTTGAGAATAGGGAAGATTCAAACAAGAGGACATGACTTTAGAATTAAGGGACAGAAGTTTAGGGGGTAACATGAGGGGGAACTTCTTTACTCAGAGAGTGGTAGCGGTGTGGAGTGAGCTTCCAGTGGAAGTGGTGGCGGCAGGTTCGTTGGTATCATTTAAAAATAAATTGGATAGGCATATGGATGAGAAGGATATGGAGGGTTATGGTATGAGTGCAGGCAGGTGGGACTAAGGGAAAAAAGTTGTTCGGCATGGACTTGAAGGGCCGAGATGGCCTGTTTCCGTGCTGTAATTGTTATATGGTTATATGGTTAAACAGAACTTAATGAAACTTTCATCGAAGGATACTGATGTGTTGGAGAGCAGGAGGGAGATTGAGAACCTCGTGTCCTGGTGTCGATACAACAATCTTTCTCTCAATGTCAGCAAGACAAAGGAGAAAGTGATCGACTTCAGGAAGTGAAGCGGTACACACACCCCAGTTTGCATTGACGGTGCCAAAGTAGAGATGGTTGAAATCTTGAAATTCCTACGTGTTAATATCACCAACAACTTCCCCTGGACCACCCACATTGAAGCAACGAGCAAGGGAGCCCACCAACGCCTCTACTCCCGTGGAAGGCTGAGGAGGTTCGGCGTGTCCCCTACAACTCTCACCAAATTCTGCAGATGCGCTGTGGAAAAAATTTTATCAGCATCATCACAGCATAGTTTGGGAACAGCTCCAGCCAAGACGGCAAGAAATTGCAGTGAATTGCAGATGCAGCCCAGACCATCACACAAACCAACCTCCCTTCCATTGAGTCCATTTGCACCAGAATATACATTATTCCCTTATCATGTATCTGTACACTGTGAACGGCTCGATTGTAATCATGTATTAGACAATAGACAATGGGCAATAGACAATAGGTGCAGGAGTAGGCCATTCGGCCCTTCGAGCCTGCACCGCCAATCAATGTGATCATGGCTGATCACAGTCTTTCCACTGACTGGTTAACATGCAACAAAAGCTTTTCACTGACAATAAACTAAACTGAACCAATCCAATCCAGTTTTGGTCTCCAACTTTGAGGAAGGACATTCTTGCTATTGAAGGAGTGCAGCGTAGGCTCACCAGGTTAATTCCCGGGATGGCGGGACTGTCATATGCTGAAAGAATGGAGCGACTGGGCTTGTGTTCACTGGAATTTAGAAGGATGAGAGGGGGTGTTCAGGAAACATATAAGATTACTAAGGGTGTGGACACGTCTGCCAATTCCTGCCAATTGACTATTTTCTATTGTCCATTGAAGATGGAAGGAACTGCAGATGCTGCAAGCATATGTAGAACACAAAGCACTGGAGCAACTCAGAGGGTCAGGCAGTATTTCTGGAGGACATGGACAGGTAACGTTCAGACTGGTATGCTGTTTGAGGCTCGTGGAGGCCTTGGACAACTCCCTTGGACAGAAGATAACATGAAGAGGTCTTACAGTGAGAATAGGGCAAGCATCAAGGAAGAACAGAATGCCTGGATAGAGTGGTATAGCGAGGATGTTTCCACTAGTGGGAGAGTCTAGGACCAGAGGCCATAGCCTCAGAAACATAGAGACATAGAAAATAGGTTCGGGAGTAGGCCATTTGGCCCTTCGAACCAGCCATTAAATATGATCATGGCTGATTATCCAAATGTTCCTGCTTTTTCCCCCATATCCCTTGATTCCATTAGCCCTAAGTTACCAGACTGATTCCTGGGATGTCGGGACTTTCATATGAAGAAAGACTGGATAGACTCGGCTTGTACTCACTGGAATTTAGAAGATTGAGGGGGGATCTTATAGAAACGTACAAAATTCTTAAGGGGTTGGACAAGCTAGATGCTGGAAGATTGTTCCCGATGTTGGGGAGGTCCAGAACAAGGGGTCACAGTCTGAGGATAAGGGGGAATTCCTTTAGGACCGAGATGAGGAAAACATTCTTTACACAGAGAGTGGTGAGTCTCTGGAATTCTGCCACAGAAGGTAGTTGAGGCCAGTTCATTGGCTATATTCAAGAGGGAGTTGGATGTGGCTCTTGTGGCTAAAGGGATCAGGGGGTATGGAGAGAAGGCAGGTACGGGATACTGAGTAAGATGACCAGCCATGATCATATTGAATGGCGGTGCAGGCTTGAAGGCTATTTTTCTATGTTTCTATGTTTCTATGTTATATCTAACTCTCTCTTGAAAATATCATTGAATTGGCCTCCACTGCCTACTGTGGCAGAGAATTCCACAGATTCACAACTCTCTGGGCGAAAAAGTTGTTCCTCATCTCAGTCCTAAATCATAGAATCATAGAATCATAGAAAATAGGAGTCATAGAATCATAGGAGTAGGCCATTCGGCCCTTCGAGCCTGCACCGCCATTCAATATGATCATGGCTGATCATCCAACTTAGTATCCCGTACCTGCCTTCTCTCCATACCCTCTGATCCATTCAGCCACAAGGGTCACATCTAACTCCCTCTTAAATATAGCCAATGAACTATATGGCCTACTCTTTATTCTACCCTGGCCTACCCCTGAAGAATGTTCCTTTAGGAAGGAGTTGAGGAAGATTTTCTTGAGAGTGGTGAATTTGTGGAATTATTGGCTACAGACGGCTGTGGAGGCCAAGCCATCGGATATTTTTAAGGCAGAGATTGATATATTCTTGATCAGTACGGGTGTCAGGGGTTATGTAGAGAAGGCAGGAGAATGGGGTTAGGAGGGAGCGATAGAGCAGCCATGAATGAATGGTTGAGTAGACTTGATGGGCCGAATGGCCTAATTCTGCTCCTATCACTTATGAACTTATGAACAGTTACTGCTGTGTAATTGGCCATGCCAGATTTTGAGTATTTATTTGAGCCAAATTTTTTAGATTTGTCCCAAAGTATGTCGGAAAAATAATGTCTGTTTCTAGTTGGATTCTTGTCCTCATCCCGTCTATGTTAATCTTGTTGTTTACAAACTAAAGCCCCGGCTTATTTCAATTCTAAGGAAAACTCGTTGACCCACAGAGTTGATTATATTTCGCTTTCCATACTTGCCGCCAGTCGTGCTGGTACAAGCATTTACTGGTTGAGTTTAGTTTAGGTTAGAGACTGTGTCCGCGTGTCCACCGTGTCCGCGCCATTTAGAACGGAGACGAGGAAACACTTTTTCCCACAGAGAGTGGCGAGTCTGTGGAATTCTCTGCCTCAGAGGGCGGCGGAGGCGGGTTCTCGGGATGCTTTCGAGAGAGAGCTGGATAGGGCTGTTAGTGGAGTGGAGAGGGAACACGCGGTGTCCATGGGGACTCTGGAGGCCTCCCGTCAATGCTGGTCACTGCGTGGGCTTGAGAAACATAGAAACATAGAAAAATAGGTGCAGGAGTAGGCCATTCGGCCCTTCGAGCCTGCACTGCCATTCAATGTGATCATGGCTGATCATCCAACTCAGTATCCTGTACCTGCCTTCTCTCCATACCCCCTGATCCCTTTAGCCACAAGTGCCACATCTAATGCCCTCTTAAATATAGCCAATGAACTGGCCTCAACTACCTTCTGTGGCAGAGAATAGTAAGATTGAACGAGAACTTACCAGTTCGAAGGTTGATCTTTATTTCATGAGGAGTCGAAGTGAGGGATTTCGTGAAGAGCCCGCCGGCGCGCATGCTCGACATACTTCAAAGTAGCGGCGTGGAATCACAGAACCAACAATAGAAATGACTTCGCATAGTATGATTGAATTGACTAAGATTACCAGATGAAGGTGATTGAGGGTTGGGCGAGGAGGGCACGAAATCCCTCACTTCGACTCCTCATAAAATAAAGATCAACCTTCGAACTGGTAAGTTCTCGTTCAATCTTACTATTTCATTTCGGAGTCACGTGAGTGACTTCGTGAAGACTTCAAAGCTTCTGTGCTTACACGCCCTGGACCACGTCCATGCTGACACACCACTACCAGGGATGGATGGGAGGAACAAAGTTGCTCAATAGTTCATACTGCAAAACAAGAGCAGAGTTATTAACAACAAAACAAAACCCCTCATGCGGGGACATCTCCACGTTCGTGACCTGCATTCAGCACGGCTTCTGCGAACCGTAGAGGAGCAGCAACAGGCTTGTTATAAAAACGCTGGAACACAGCTTCATTAGCCCATCCTGCTGTGGCGAGAATTTGGTCCATGGGCACCTCCATGACCCTCGCCCTTGACGTCGATGCAGCCCTGGTGGAAAGAGACTTGAACACATTAGTGTCGATACCTGACTTACCCAAGACGACTGGAAGCCACATGGATATCGTCTGGACTGTCACTCGATGATGAGGTCTCTTATGAGTGACAAGCAGGTATCTCTCCATTCCTCTGATGCGTGCCGTCACCTTGACATAGTGGCGGATATGTGAGACTAAACATAGCCTAGCATCTGCGGGGTATGCCGGGAACTTCAGCTGCAGCCCTGTGCACCCAGGTCTATGCTGCTTTAGTAGCTCGTCAACGAAAAAGACTACTTCTGTAGGGGTAGCTGTCATTTTGTCGACACGCAGTTTGTGTAGTGTCTGTACCCTCTGAGCTGAAGTCAGCGCTAGTAACATCACCAGCTTCATGGTGAGTTGGTCCAGTTGGAGCCCTTCCATGGGAGACCACGTCCTGAGCAGGGTTAATACGTCCCTGACATCCCAGGTGATATTATAGCGTGGTATAGGCGGATTCATATTGAATATACCCCTCATGAGTCTGGACGCTAGCCTGTTGGATCCTACCTCCAACTGAGGTAGAACGATAGCGCACTTCTGGCGCTGTTGATGGCACTGTAACTTAAGTGTTCATCATGGTGCAACCCCGCGAGGAATTCCAGGACGTCGGTTGTTGTCACGTCATCGTACGTGATGCGAGAGCGGCTGCAGTAGGCTTCCCACTTCTTAATATGCAAGCGGTATCTTCGCCTTGTAGACTCTCGACACGACGCCCTGGTGGTATCCATGGTCCGAGCCGAGAGGCCGTATTGGACTAACGGCCTGTTCAGAACCTGCAAGCCAACAAATTTAAATAGCCATGGCAGGGATGCGGCTCCCCTGAGACAGGGTGAGTAACCAATTGTGGGCAACCCTTCAAAAGGACCCAAGGTTCGTTGAGCATGTCAAAGACCACCGGATACCAAGGCTGTGTGGGCCAGTCGGGTATAATAAGGATGCCCTTGGCAGCATCTGCCTGAATCTTTCCCAATACCCGACTGATGAGGCAAAACGGAGGGAAGGCATAGAAAACCCAATTCCCCCAGTCCAGCGAGAATGCATCTAGCGCTATTGCCCCAGGATCTGGTTCCCATGAAACGTAGGCTGGTACCTGATGGTTTAACCGTGACGCAAAAAGGTCAATGTCCGGTTTACCAAATTTGGCTGTGACTTTAGAAAAAATCTCAGGATGCAACATCCATTCAATGTTGTCATTAAATTTGCGTGACCTGGTGTCCGCCACAGTATTAAGCTCACCTGGCAAATAGGTAGCTGAAATCCAAATGTCTCTTTGAACACACCAGAGCCAAATTGAGTTAGCCAATTTGTCACACGAAACTGACCTGGTACCACCCATATGGTTTAAATATGCCACAGCTGTGGTGTTGTCTATTTGGAGACGGACGTGTGCTCCAACAAGCTTGGAACAATATGCACGAAGTCCGTGGAATGCTGCCAGCAACTCCAAATAGTTAATCCCTTGAGTCAACAACATCGATGCCTCAAGGGTGTCCCATCTGCCCCCACAACTAGAGCAATTATCAGTAGCTCCCCAGCCATTGGAGCTTGCATCAGTCTGTAAATATACCACCGGATTAGCCTCCCTAACAGGCTTAAATGAGTTGCTAATGTGACACACCCACCATTGCAACTCAGTTATCGCTTCGGACGGCAGCTGCATTGATCGATCGTAATGACCAGCGTTCCGTTTTAACGCAATAATTTTAGCTCTTTGCAAATTCTGATAATGCAAAGGCCCATATCGTGCTGCCGGAAACAAAGCCACTAGCTTGCCAATTACTGTGGCTGTATGCCGAATCGATGGTATATTGGTGCCAATTAAGTCTCTGCACACCTGAGTGACTTCCTCAATTTTGTTAATTGGTATAGTTATTCTCATACTCATTGAGTTCACCGTGAACCCTAGGTAATTAATTACCTGGGCAGGGCAGAACTTCGATTTCTCTGGATGGACAATGAATCCTAATTGTTGAAATATATTGACAGCAGCTGCAACACCCTGTTCAGCCAAATGCAGGGTGTGGCCCACAATAAAGACATCATCTAAATAGGCCATAACTATATGATGTCTTTGTCTCAAATAAGCCATGATTGGCTTCACCAATTTAGTAAACAATCTAGGGGCTGTAGTGAGCCCATTAGGCAAAGCCTTATACTGCCAAAGTTGCCCCATCCAGATAAATTTCAAAACCTTCTATCATATTTCTGGATGGATACTGAATAATATGCATCCCTTAAATCAATGCATGCCATAAAGCAGCCATGAGAAATCAATGATTTGGCTGTTTCAAACGTATCCATTTTAAAATGAGTATATGTTACAAACGTATTCAAACGGGTTAGATCAATGATGACACGACAGCCTCCATCCTTCTTAGGTCTAGTAAATATGTTCGAAACAAATTCAATTGGCTCATGCACCGTTTTCTCAATCACACCCTTCTGTTCCAGACTTAAAATTTCCTTATAACCTGCTGCCTGTTCTGCAGCAGACAATTTGAACGTACGACCAGGCATGTGCTGGGATGGAGGAATGTCGCCATTAATAAACTCAATTTTATGCCCCTGAATATTCCGCAACACATACTCATCACCAGTAAAATTACCCCATGCATCCAAAAACAACCGTAAACGACCACCAACATGGGAAGTGAAACAGAGAGAAAAGAGAGAACCAGACCCCCTCACCTCCGTGGTTACCGGCGGTCCTTGACACGTGTGGGTGGCCGTGGAGGTGCTGGGTTGGCTTGAGGGCGCGGCGTCTTCGATTTCCAAAAAGGTCTCTGCCGACCCTGTCCTAAAAAAGACCCTTGGTGCTGGTTCTGGTGTTGTTGTCGTTGTGGAGCTAGAGGGTTAGTCCTCGTCGAGGCCCTGGCCGACCCTCGTGAGCGAATGTATGGAGCTTTTGAGCCGGACGGTGTGGGGGCACTCTTAGAGCGCATGATCCCCACCGTTTTGGCTTGTTCGTCAAGCTCTTTGACTCTCTTCGAGAGGTCCTCACCAAAGAGCTGACGGGGCGGCGGCGGCGGCGGTGGTTTGCACAATCCTGCAAACTTCGGGTTGAGTGCTGGGCGGATGCTGTTTTTGCGAAACCCGTTGATTTCGTGCTGGGTCGCGCACAATAAGGCCAGAGCATCTTCCTGGTCCAAATTCAGCTCGTCCTCGTCCACCGACCGCGCAAAGGCGGTAATACCGGCCGTGAGGAGTTTCAGGATCCGCTGCAATTGTAGCTCTAGTTGACGGATAGCCGCACTGATGTTGCCCCATATTGGCGTATTGACCACAGGCACGTTGAGGGAGTTGCAGTTTGATGGAGCCTTGTGACGGCTCATAGCCTGGATAAGGACTTCTTCCTGCAGCACCTGATTATTAAGAAAGTCCACTGTGGCTGCCAGCTTTGAATTGAGAGGAAGACCAGCCGTATGTGGGGCCGCGAATTTGGTCGCCACATCCAAAAGTTCCTCCGCTGGCACCTCCACCGGAGGTGGTACGGGATCCACCAGAACCTCCTCCTCGTGCTGCTCCAGGCTGATAGTAGATGTTGGTGAAGACGCCCTGTGCCTGTTGCTGCCCTGCTGTTGTTGACGCTTTAGTAGCTCGTCATTGAAGCAGGAGCTCCAGCAGCCGCTCCATACGGTCAATACGCCCTTCACCCTGAACACTCAGGTGGTCGGAGTCCTCCGGCTCTGAAAAGAAAACCGGGCTCCTGTCATCGGCCCGCACCTCGTCGAGGCCCTGCCGGTGCCGGTAGTTGTCGCTAACAGCCGCCGAGGCGAAACTGCGCGATTCCTGCGCGGGCGTGTTCAATCGCCTCCGTTTAGCGAGAGCTGAAGCCGCTGCCACTAAGGGCACATGCGGCGAGGTGTCGGCACCAGCCGAAGCATGGCTGCCTGGGGCCCGCGCAGTCTTGCCGGCTGCCCACATCGTGGACGTTGCCGACGCATGGTGCCGCCCACCCATCCATGGGGGGCTCGGCGACCGCGACGAGACCCGACTCAACCGACCCGTCCCGGCGTCGAGAGTCGGGGTGTGCCGGCTGGACCTCACAGCCGCCCCGGGTCTCGCCCTGGAACCTGACCGCTCCTCCGCGACAGGCAATGCCTTAGCCCTAACAGGGTTAGGCTTCTGGGCTCCTCCCCTCCCCCTTCTCGGAGGGCTGAGTGGAACAGGCCGTGCAACGGCACGTGCCCTGCTCGAGGTCGCCAGCGAGCCCGCTGACAACCTGACTGCCATGGCAGGGTCCCCCTGCTCTGGCGGCACACCACACTCCTCCTCACCGAACTCCTCCGAGCTGTGGTGTGCTGGCGGATCTGGACCTGTGAACACAGGGCTTACCCACATCTCCGCCTGAGTCCCGGCCTGCTCTGCAGGTACTGCCGATGGAAAAGGCCCCGGAACTGTTGACCGGCGAACTCGTCCTGACGTCCTCCGGCCCTTCGAACTCCCATCCATGTCCTTGCTGCAAGACATAATCAGGCAACAAGGACCACCAACTAAAGGTGGAATACTCACCTCCGTGGCCCCTTCTGAAGGGCTGGCGAGGAGTGCGCTCCACCGCCAGCCGTCGCAGCAACGCGTTACGACGATATGTCGAGCATGCGCGCCGGCGGGCTCTTCACGAAGTCACTCACGTGACTCCGAAATGAAATTCCAGAGACTCACCACTCTCTGTGTAAAGAATGTTTTCCTCATCTCGGTCCTAAAGGAATTCCCCCTTATCCTTAGACTGTGACCCCTTGTCCTGGACTTCCCCAACATCGGGAACAATCTTCCAGCATCTAGCTTGTCCAACCCCTTAAGAATTTTGTAAGTTTCTATAAGATCCCCCCTCAATCTTCTAAATTCCAGCGAGTACAAGCCGAGTCTATCCAATCTTTCCTCATATGAAAGTCCTGACATCCCAGGAATCAGTCTGGAGAGTATTGTAAACAATGAATGTACTGTTTTTCTACAATGATTTTTTTGATATTGTGTTATTTTTGATTATGTTTTGATGTGTTGTATTATATGATTGTGTCGAATAAAGTTTTTGAAAAAGAAAAAAAAAAATAGCGGTGTCAGGGGATATGGGGAGAAGGCAGGAACGGGGTACTGATTGGGGATGATCAACCATGATCACATTGAATGGCTCGAAGGGCCGAATGGCGTACTCCTGCACCTATTGTTTATTGTCTATCGACCAGCGATCCCCGCGCCCTGACACACTATCCTAGTCACATTAGGCACAATTTACAGTTTTTTTAAACAAATTTTTTAGGCTAATTAACCTACAAACCTGCATGTCTTTGGAGTGTGGGAGGAAACCGGAGATCTTGGAGAAAACCCATGCAGGTCACAGGGAGAACGTACAAACTCCGTGCAGACAGCACCCGTAGTCAGGACCGAACCTGGGTCCATGCCGCTGTAATGGCATCTACTCTACCGCAGCGCCACAATGCCGCATCAATTCTACTTCCCACTTTTGGTAACTCAAACTGTGTTTTAGTGTGAGGGGCAATAATCCATTTGGCGTTGGTATAGTCCATTGCTGAAAACTAATTTGACTTAGGTGCACAGCACCGGCTAAACTTTCAAAGCGATGAGACACTTCACAACTAAATGAAATAATCAAGAGTCAAGAATGTTTTATTGTCATATGTCCCAGATAGAACAATTAAATTCTTACTTGCTGCAGCACAACAGAATATTTAAACATAATACACTATAAACAATATGATAAACTAGAGAGAGAAAAAAAAATCAGTGTATATATATACCTATATATATACCTATAGATATACCTATCCACTTTACTTTATATATATATACACTAGAGAGAGAAAAAAAATCAGTATATATATATATATATATATACATACATATATATATACACTGATATTTTTTCTCCCTCTAGTATATATATATATATATATATAAAAAGTCAAGTGGATAGGTATATGGACGGGAAGGGAATGGAGGGGTATGGTCTGAGTGCAGGTAGATGGGACTAGGGGAAAATAAATGGTCGGCACGGACTGGAAGGGCCGAGAAGGCCTGTTTCCGTGCTGTAATTGTTATATGGTTATATGGTTATATATATACACACATACTCAAAAAACAAACGATAACAGTGCAAAAATAATAATGATAATAATAGTCTATTGTAGTTCAGAGCTTATTCGGTGTAGTGTTTAATATGCTGATGGCTGTGGGGAAGTAGCTGTCCCTGAACCTGGACGTTACAGTTTTCAGGCTCCTGTACCTTCTTCCCGATGGCAGTGGTGAGATAAGTGTGTGGCCGGGATGGTGTGGGTCCTTGATGATGTTGGCTTCCTTTTTGAGGCAGCGACTGCGATAGATCCCTTCCATGGTGGGGAGGTCAGAGCCGATGATGGACTGGGCAGCCGTCACAACTTTTTGCATTCTTTTCCGCTCCTGGGCGTTCAAGTTGCCGAACCAGGCCACGATGCAACCGGTCAGTATGCTCTGTACTGTGCACCTGTAGAAGCTCAAGAGAGTCCTCCTTGACTCTCCGTAATCTTCTCAGGAAGTAGAGGCGCTGGTGTGCTTTATAATTGCATCAATTCTTCACATACAATGAGATTTGGTTTTTGGAATCTATGCACTGGAAAATGGCTCGATTGATATAGAAACATAGAACATAGAAAAAATAGATGCAGGAGTAGGCCATTTCGACCCTTCGAACCAACACCACCATGCAATATGACCACAGCTGATCATCTAAAACCAGTACCCCCTTCCTGCTTGTTCCCCATATTCCTTGATTCCTTTTGCCCTAAGAGCTAAATCTAACTCTCGCTCGAAACCAAACAGTGAATTAGCCTCCACTGCCTTCAATAGCAGAGAATTCCACAGATTCACAACTCTCTGGCTGCAAATTTTTTCCTCATCTCAATCTTAAATGGCCTTACCATATCATGTATTGTCTTTCCGCTGACTGGATAGCACTCAACAATTTTGCATATTTGAGTACAGGAGCAGGGCGGTTCCACTGCAGTTGTACAGGGTCTTGGTGAGACCGCACCTGGAGTATTGCGTACAGTTTTGGTCTCCTAATCTAAGGAAAGACATTCTTGCCATAGAGGGAGTACAGAGAAGGTTCACCAGACTGATTCCTGGGATGGCAGGACTTCCATATGAAGAAAGACTGGATAGACTCGGCTTGTACTCGCTGAAATTTAGAAGATTGAGGGGGGATCTTATAGAGACTTACAAAATTCTTAAGGGGTTGGACAGGCTAGATGCAGGAAGATTGTTCCCGATGTTGGGGAGGTCCAGAACAAGGGGTCACAGTTTAAGGATAAGGGGGAAGCCTTTTAGGACCGAGATGAGAAAACCATTTTTCACACAAAGAGTGGTGAATCTGTGGAATTCTCTGCCACAGAAGGTAGTTGAGGCCAGTTCATTGGCTATATTTAAGAGGGAGTTAGGTGTGGCCCTTGTGGCTAAGGGGGATCAGGGGGTATGGAGAGAAGGCAGGTACGGGATACTGAGTTGGATGATCAGCCATGATCATATTGAATGGCGGTGAAGGTTCGAAGGGCTGAATGGCCTACTCCTGCACCTAATTTCTAGGTTTCTATGCTACAAAGGCTTTCCACTGTAGCTTGGTACGCGTGACAATAAACTCAACTGAACTGATCTTTCTTGTTTGTTTATGAGTCACCCTCGCAGAATAATAGTCCCTGTAAATAAATACCAACCTGGGGGTCCTGCGGACTCACCATCGCTGACCTGGCCCACTTCGTAACGGGAGGAGCTGTGGTGGCGCTCAGCTGCGACCCGACTTCGGAGCTTCGGAGGCTCCGGCCGCAGGCCCGGTGGACGGGAACATCGGGGGCTCGCAGGTTGCTGGCGGGAGACCGCTTTTCGGAGCTCCCGCAGCGGCAACTTCTCCCGCCGGAATCGTGGGGTTTAAAGGACTCGGAGCGGGGCCTAACATCGCCCTGCGCGGCTTAACGGCCACAGGACTTACTATCGTCCTCTGGGGGCTTTAACATCGGAGCCCCAGTCGCCTCGACGCTGCAGTTGGACTGCTGGACCGCGGGAGAAGAACAAAGGGAAGAGATAAGACTTTGCATTCCATCACAGTGAGGAGGTGTTGGGAGATTCACTGTGGTGGATGTTTGTGTAAACTGTGTTACGTGTGGGTCTTGGTTTTGTTTTGTAATGTAAGACTGTAGAAAATGCAATTTCGTTCAAACCAAGCTGTTTGAATGACAATAAAAGACATTCTTTTCTAAATAGTCCCTGTGTATCCCAGGCTCAGAGTGGTTTTGACAGAAATCTATCTCCTCATAATGGTGCAGTTCTGACCCACCTCATTGGAAACCCTCGGACTATCTTTAATCAGACAGTACTGGACCTTCCCTTGCTCTACACGTTATTCACCGTATTACCTTTATCATGTATCTATCTGTACACTGTGGATGGCTCGACTACAATCATGACTGTTTAGCACACAACAAAAGCTTTTCACTGTACCTCGATACACATGGCAATAAACTAAACTAAACTGGAACCAGAGTAGCAATGTTACAGAATTTTGAGATTTTAAAAATCAAGTCTGCAATTTATCCCATCAGATAAAGCATAAAAAAAGTTTAATTTGACACCTAATTCACTTTCATATCTTCATGATAAATGTGCCCTCCTAAAGTCCACGATCAGCTCCTTCGTTTTTTTGATGTTCAAGAGGAGGCTGTTGTCCTGACACCAGAGTGCCAGATCAGCCACCTCCTCCCGGCAGGCCTTCTCATCGTTGTCTGAGATCAGGTCCACATGGTCGAGTAATCTATCTTGCTCCGCTATAGGATTTTTGGACAGTACAGCTCACCCCCTCCATGACGCACTGGTCAACCTGAGGAGCACCTTCAGCAACCTGAGGAGCAACAGACTGGTTCCACCGAGATGCAGCACAGAACGCCACAGGAGGTCGTTTCTCCATGCGGCTATCAAACTGTACAACTCCTCTCCCTTCTGTCGTGGGGTAGACTTGGTATAAATGTTTTTTTTAAAATGCCCCCAGTGTAGGATAATGTTAGTGTGCGGGGAATCGCTGGTTGGCGCGGTCTCTGCGCTGTTTCCGTGCTGTATCTCGAAACTAAACTAAACTAATGGTTCATTCGGGAATCAACTTTTTTGTTTTAACTGCTGTCTTCACATGATACATAAAAGGTTAAGGGGATTCAAATGAAGATTTAATGAATAAAATTTGACGTGTTGAACGTACTTGAGCATTTTTGGACCAAAGTGGATCAGCAGTCAGTGGACCATGCCAGCGATGTTTCACTGATATGTGGGAATCAGTTCTGAGGGATATGTAACGGGAATGGAATTGAGCGGCAGTGGTGAGAATAGGCATATATGGCTCTTTCCAGAAGCCTGCCTGAACTTTCTGGCATTTGGATAAAGTTTTGCCATTCTCCCGCAAACTCATGCTTGAAATATTTCAAGACGGATGAAACAGATGAGGCAGCACCACCTAAGTAAACAATAGCCTGGGCAGAGGTTGATGTGAAGGCAGCGAACTAGTCCAGCCCACAGAGCCAGTAAGTCTAGACTCCAGATGTACATGTGTAGCCTTGTGGAGCTCAGAACTCAACATGGTAAATATCTCGACCAGATGTCATTCATTCAGCTACAAATCCTGCATGCGGTGACAGAAAGGCTGCTGTTAATAATTTTCAGCTTTATGGAGGAAGGTTTAAGGAGCATAATAAAAAGAAAGCACATCGCGGACAAGATTCTTATGACGGTTTTCCCAAATAAATATATAGCAGTCCATGCTTTATTCAATGGACCGCAGAGAGAGGGGGGGGGGGGGGGGGGGGGGGGGAGAGGACATTCTTTAGTTTAGATTAGTTTACAGATACAGTGCGGAAACAGGCCCTTCGGCCCACCGAGCATGCGCCGGCCAGTGTCCCCGCATACTAGCACCAGGGATAATTTACAATATTGCCATGTCGATTTACCTACAAACCTGTCCGTCTTTGGAGTGTGGGAGGAAACCGGAGAACCCGGAGAAAACCCACGCAGGCCACGGGGAGAACGTACAAACTCCGTACGGACAGCACCCGTAGCCGGGATTGAACCCGAGCCTCTGGCGCTGTGAGGCGGCAACTCTACCGCTGCGGTAGCGACACATAGTCTTCGTATTGCCACTGCCATGGTGGCGCAGCAGTAGAGTTGCTGCCTTACATCACTTGCAGCGCCGGAGACCCGGGTTCGATCCCGACCACGGGTGCCGTCTGTACGGAGTTTGCACGTTCTCGCCGTGCCCGCATTGGGCTTTCTCCGAGATCTTTGGTGTCCTCTCGCACTCCAAAGACGTAGGGGTTTGTAGGTTAATTGGCTTGGTGTGTGTGTGTAAATCGTCCCTAGTGTGTGTAGGAAAGTGTTAGTGTGCGGGTGATCGCTGGTCGGTGCGGACTCGGTGGGCCGAAGGGCCTGTTTCCACGCTGTATCTCGAAACGAAACTAAATTAAACTAAATATCAAGCATCACAAAATGAGCCTGAATTATAATGTCAGCTGGAGTGTTAAACACAGAAGGATAACTCCAAAAATAGGTGTTTGTGATGGCAAGCAAGTTGGCAGGAAGCCATGGCCTTGTTGAGTGCAGGTTGTACCTCATTTACTCAGGACCGGGCTGTGAGATTGTTGGAGGTTGAATGAGATAAAATTTAGGAGGGAAATAAATAGCTCAGTTAATGGACCCAAGGGACGGCAACAAGATCTTGCACTCATATTATAGCTTTAACTCAGAGAAATTCTCAGGGCTCTTCACAGTGGTGCTGTTCAGCAAAACTACAGAGGGAATCCTTGACAAAAGATTGGTCAAAATGTTATTTTCCTCAGTTTAGTTTAGTCTGAAGAAGGGTCTCGACCCGAAACGTCACCCATTCCTTCTCTCCAGAGATGCTGCCTGTCCCGCTGAGTTACTCCAGCTTTTGGTGTCTATCTTTAGTTCAGTTTCATTTAGTTACAAAGAAACATAGAAACATAGAATATAGGTGCCAGAGAAGGCCATTTGGCCCTTCGAGCCAGCACCGCCATTCATTGTGATCATAGCTGATCGTCCCCAATCAATAACCCGTGCCTGCCTCCTCCCCACATCCCTTGACTCCACTGGTCCCTAGAGCTCTATCTAACTCTCTCTTAAATCAATCCAGTGATTTGGCCTCCACTGCCCTCTGTGGCAGGGAATTCCACAGTTTAGTCAAGTCACTTTTATTTCTATAGCACATTTAAAAAATAACTCTCGTTGACCAAAGTGCTTTACATTGGTGGAGGTACAACAGTGGTTTATAGATTATGTACATACATAAATACATACATATAGCCCTCACTCAGAGGACGTCAGGATAGGCTTGAGCGTCAAGATGAGTTTTAAGTCTCGACTTAAAGGAGTCGATGGAGGGGGCAGTTCTGATGGGAAGAGGGATGTTGTTCCACAGCCTAGGAGCTGCAACCGCAAAGGCGCGGCCACCCCTGAGCTTATGCCTAGACCGCGGGATGTTCAGCAACTAAACATTTAGAGATGCAGCGCGGAAACAGGCCCTTCGGCCCACCGACCAGCAATCACCCCGCACACTAACACTATCCTACACACAATCTAGGGACAATTTTACACTGACACCAAGCCAATAAACCGACAATCCGTGTGGGAGGAAACCAAAGATCCCAGAATAAACCCACGCAGGTCACGGGAAGAATGTACAAACTCCGTATAGACAGCACCCGTAGTCAGGATCGAACCTGGATCTCTGGCACTGCAAGGCAATAACTCTCCCGCTGCGACACCCAGCCACCCTTTAAGGAGTGTTCACAAGGAAGGGCAAGAGGAAGAGATTTGTAAAGCTTGCCGTGCAATAAGAAAGATTTTGCTAAGCCGGAAAGAGTGCGGAGAAGATTTACAAGGATGTTACCAGGACACGAGGACCCGCGGTATTGGGAGAGGCTGGGCAGGCTGAGACTTTCAGTGCAAGAGGGGATGAGTGCTGAACTTATAGAGGTGTACAAGATCATGGGGGTAGATGCCTACTTAACAAAGTCATTACCCAGAGACGGGGAATCAAGAACCAGGGGACAGGTTCTTAAGGAGTTGGACAGGCTAGATGCAGTAAGATTGTTCCCGATGTTGGGGAGGTCCAGGACAAGGGGTCACAGCTTAAGGATAAGGGGGAAATCCTTTAGGACCGAGATGAGAAGGACTTTTTTTACACAGAGAGTGGTGGGTCTCTGGAACTCTCTGCCACAGAGGGTAGTTGAGGCCAGTTCATTGGCTATATTTAAGAGGGAGTTAGATGTGGCCCTTGTGGCTAAGGGGATCAGGGGGTATGGAGAGAAGGTAGGTACGGGATACTGAGTTGGATGATCAGCCATGATCATATTGAATGGCGGTGCAGGCTCGAAGGGCCGAATGGTCTACTCCTGCACCTAATTTCTATGTTTCTATGTTTCTATGACATAGGTTTATGTTGTGTTGTAAGATTTAATAAAAAACTGAGAAGCAACATTTACACACAGAGGGTGGTGGGTGTGTGGAACGAGCTGCCAGCAGAGATTGTTGGGGCAGGAAATATAACACCATTTAAAAGACATTTGGACAGGTACATGGATTGGAAAGAGTTAGAGGGTTTTGGGCCAAACGCGGGCAGGTGGGAATGGTGTTGATGGGACATTTTGGTTGGCGTGGGCAAGTTTGACCGAAGGGTCAGTTTCTGTGCTGTTTGACTCAATAAGTGGGAATTTTAGAACACGTTCCCTCTGCTGGGCAAAGCTACCAAATGGTGATCATTGAAAATGCACAAGAGCCCAGGAGTTCATTGACGCGTGTACCGACGTACAGTGAAAAGCTTTTTGTTGCGTGCTACCCAGTTAGCGAAAGTCTATAGTAGGCCCCACCCTCGGTCATGACTGACCATGGGTGATGCATCCTAGTTTGCAGGTTGATGTGCGGTCAGATGCAAGCCTGGGCGATGTCATATGGAGGACAGGCTGTTGCCCATGCAGCACGTCCCCCCCTCTCCACGTCGCAGATCGATCCAAAGGAACAGCAGGGCCGTTACAGTTTGGCACCAGCGCCGTCGCAGGAGCTGCCAGAGGGAGGTTGTAGACAACGATGAACTGCCTTTGGGGCTCCGACTCCGGATTTTCTTGAGGTTTACTCCTGGAGCCTTTTCCATGACTGGATGTGGCCACAAGGCAGTGGAGGTTTTAAATCTCTCTCCTAGATGGACTGCCTTCCCAGGCTGACCAGCCCCATCTGCCCGAGACTCGTGGGGGCGGGAGCGTCTGCCTTCCTGTGCAGGACTATAGCACCTGGCCACTGCCCACCAAAAGACAATACGTGATTACAATTGAGCTATCCACTGTGTATGAAACATAGAAACATAGAAACATAGAAATTAGGTGCAGGAGTAGGCCATTCGGCCCTTCGAGCCTGCACCACCATTCAATATGACCATGGCTGATCATCCAACTCAGTATCCCGTACCTGCCTTCTCTCCATACCCTCTGATCCCCTTAGCCACAAGGGCCACATCTAACTCCTTCTTAAATATAGCCAATGAACTGGCCTCAACTACCCTCTGTGGCAGAGAGTTCCAGAGACCCACCACTCTCTGTGTGAAAAAAGTCTTTCTCATCTCGGTCCTAAAGGATTTCCCCCTTATCCTTAAGCTGTGACCCCTTGTCCTGGACCTCCCCAACATCGGGAACAATCTTCCTGCATCTAGCCTGTCCAACCCCTTAAGAATTTTGTATGATATGATACGATACGATAGAATGTTATTTATCCCAGATGGGAAAATGATCAAATACGTGATCAAATGCAGATACATGATAAAGGAAATAATGGGAATAACGTTTAGTGAAAGATAAAGCCAGTAAAGTCCAATCAAAGATAGTCCGATGGTCTCCAATGAGGTAGGTAGTAGATTAGGACTGTTCTCCAGTTGTTGATGGAATGGTTCAGCTGCCTGGGAAGAAACTGTCCCTGAATCTGGGGGTGTGCGTTTTCACACTTCTGTGCCTCTTGCCCGATGGGAGAGGGGAGAAGAGGGAGCGGCCAGGGTGCGACTCGTCCTTGATTATAATGTTAAATTGATTATAATGTCCTTGATTGTAATGTTAAAATTGTACAAGGCGTTGGTGAGACCAAATCTGGAGTATTGTGTACAATTTTGGTCGCCCAATTATAGGAAGGATGTCAACAAAATAGAGAGGGTACAGAGGAGATTTACTAGAATGTTGCCTGGGTTTCAACAGCTAAGTTACAGAGATAGGTTGAATAAGTTAGGTCTTTATTCTCTGGAGCGCAGAAGGTTAAGGGGGGACTTGATAGAGGTCTTTAAAATGATGAGAGGGATAGACAGAGTTAATGTGGACAAGCTTTTCCCTTTGAGAATAGGGAAGATTCAAACAAGAGGACATGACTTTAGAATTAAGGGACAGAGGTTTAGGGGTAACATGAGGGGGAACTTCTTTACTCAGAGAGTGGTAGCGGTGTGGAATGAGCTTCCAGTGGAAGTGGTGGCGGCAGGTTCGTTGGTATCATTTAAAAATAAATTGGATAGGCATATGGATGAGAAGGGTATGGAGGGTTATGGTATGAGTGCAGGCAGGTGGGACTAAGGGAAAAAAGTTGTTCGGCACGGACTTGAAGGGCCGAGAAGGCCTGTTTCCGTGCTGTAATTGTTATATGGTTATATGGTTATATTATGCTGTTGGCCCTTGCCGAGGCAGCGTGAGGTGTAAATGGACTCGATGGAAGGGAGGTCGGTTCACGTGTCGGTCTGGGCTGCGTCCACAATTCTCTGCAACGTCTTGCGGTCGGTCTTGCGATGGAGCTGATCCCAAACTGAGCTGTGATGAATGCTGAAGGATTATAGCGTCGCAGCAGAATACACAGCCAATGACTAATGGCAGAAGGGCGAAGGAAAGAAGATTTCTGCATCGTCAAATTGCTTCACATCCTTTCGGATTTGAACGGATGATTCAGAGTTTTATCCTTCAAGTTCTGGGACAGCTTCTTAAATGTCACAGGCAATAAATACGCCAGCATTATTGAAACTTGTGAAATTATGGAGTTCAGATGGAATGCATCCTTGAGAAGAGCTCAACGGTAGAAAAAGTACACTCGATAGATTCAGAATTAGTGCTGGTACGTAAGTTCATAAGTGATGGGAGCAGAATTAGGCCACTTAACCCAACATGTCCACTCTGCTATTCAATCAGGGGGGAGTCCAGAACCAGGGGCCACAGTTTAAGAATAAGGGGTAGGCCATTTAGAACGGAGTTTTCACCCAGAGAGTTGTGAATCTGTGGAATTCTCTGCCTCAGAGGGCAGTGGAGGCCATTTCTCTGGATGCTTTCAAGAGAGAGTTAGATTGGGCTCTTAAAGATAGCGGAGTCAAGGTATATGGGGAGAAGGCAGGAATGAGGCACTGATTGGGGATGATTAGCCATGATCACATTGAATGGCGGTGCTGGCTCGAAGGGCCAAATGGCCTACTCCTGCACCTATTGTCTAATGTCTATTGTCTTTTAAATCAGGGCTGATCTATCATTCCCTCTCAACCCCATTCTCCTGCCTTCTCCCCTCAATCCCTGATTCCCTTACTAATCAAGAACACTGAAATGTCCCAACATGAAATAGGATGGAGGTGTGGGAAAACTGACAACTACAGGGAGATCAATTTAAAGTCAGTCTTAGCGGACAATCAGTCCGAAGAAGGGTCTCGACCCGAAACGTCACCCATTCCTTCTCTCCTGAGATGCTGCCTCTCCCGCTGAGTTACTCCAGCATTTTATGTCTACCTTCAATGTCTGTCTTGGTTTAGTTTAGTTCGGAGATACAGTGCGGAAACAGGCCTTTTGGCCCACTGAGTCTGTGCCGACCGGCGATCCCCACACATTAACACTATCCTACACACACTAGGGATAATTTACATTTACACCACATCAATAAACCTGCATGTCTATGGAGCGTGGGAGGAAACCGAAGATTTCGGAGAAAACCCACGCAGAACCCGGGGAGAACGTACAAACTCAGTGCAGACAGCATTTGTTTCAAGAAACGTCTGAAGAATGGTCTCGACCCGAAACGTCACCCTTGCCTTCTCTCCTGAGATGCTGCCTGTCCCGCTGAGTTACTCCAGCTTTTTGTGTCTATCTTAAGAAACATTTAGACAGGTACATGTATTGGACCGGTTAGAGGGATATGGACCAAACACAGGCAGGTGGGAGCAGAGTAGATGGGGCATGTGGGTCAGTGTGGGCAAGTTGGGCCGAAGGGCCTGTTTCCACACTGTATCATGCAATGATTCTTTGCGTGTGGACAAACACACACACGTGCGCACACAAACACACACACACACGTACACGTGCACACATACACACGCCAACACACACCCACCCACAAACCGAGACACACCCACACATGCACACGCTCACACACACACGCACATTCGCTCACACACACACCCACACACACCCACACACGCACACATGCTCACACACACCCACACATACACACACCCACACACACACTCCAACACATACACACACTCTCACACACACCCACACACACCCACACATACACACACCCACACACACACTCCAACACATACACACACTCCCACACACACACACACTCCCACACACACACGCAAACACATGCACACACGCACACACACACACACGCACACACATGCACACACCCACACACACACTCCCACCCACACACACTCCCACGTACACACACCTACACACGCACACACCGACATGCACCCACACATGCACACACAAACACGCACAAACACACACACACGCACACACCCACACCCACACACGCACACAATCACACACACACGCACACGCACACGCACACACCCACACCCACAAACACACACACATGCACACATGCGCACACACGCGCACACACATACATACTGAAGCACACACACGCACACACACACCAACACACACAAGCACACACACATGAACACATGCATACACATACACACACACACACACCGACACACATGCACACACACACTGACACACACATGCATACAAATACACACACACATACAGACACACACACACACTATCTGTAACCCCATCCACTCCCCCTACAAACCTCACTCTCTCCGACCCCACCCCTCACCTCTGACCAAGCGTGGATGACTATAAAGCAGTTTGGCAAATGCTACTGGAGCCAGTACATAGACGAGCCGGTCGACCGTTCTTCATGAAGAACCTAAAAGAAAGCACAAATGTAATTGATGTCAGAATGATAAACACTCTGTCCACTCCTTGTTTTAATTTGTTTTTGTCTGGCCCGAATGATACACGTTATTTACGACGCCCCTGTGCTGCTAAATCACGCAAACCCTCTCCGTTCAACGTGACTTCATTTGTGATCTCCATTTAAAAGCCTAATTAGTTGTCTGCTTGTGGAAAGAGGAACTAGATAAACCTCAGCTGGTTAACTCTGAGCGCTCCCATAGTTACAGACCAAACAATGCACCTAAAAAACATGAAGAGAGGAAGCTGCGAAACACAGGCCAACAAATAGAAACATAGAAACATAGAAATTAGGTGCAGGAATAGGCCATTCGGCCCTTCGAGCATGCACCGTCATTCAATGTGATCATGGCTGATCATCCAACTCAGTATCCAGCTGATCAATGCAGTACATTTTGGGGCGTCACGGTGGCGAAGCGGTAGAGTTGCTGCCTCACAGCGCCAGAGACCCGGGTTCGATCCCGACTACAGGTGCTGTCTGTACGGAGTTTGTATGTTCTCCCCGTGACCTGCGTGGGTGTTTGCCGAGACCTTCTACTCCGCCATTCAATCACGGCTGCTCTATCTCTCCCTCCCGACCCCGTTCTCCTGCCTTCTCCTCCACCACCGCTGACACCCGTACTGATCAAGAATCTATCTATCTCTGCCTGAAGACTCCATGACTCTACCTTTGGTTTCCTCCCACAGAGAGTGGTGAGTCTGTGGAATTCTCACAGAGAGTGGTGTGTCTGTGGAATTCTCACAGAGAGTGGTGAGTCTGTGGAATTCTCACAGAGAGTGGCGAGTCTGTGGAATTCTCACAGAGAGTGGTGAGTCTGTGGAATTCTCTGCCTCAGAGGGCAGTGGAGGCAGGTTCTCTGGATGCTTTCAAGAGAGAGCTAGATAGGGCTCTTAAAAAATAGGTCAGGGGATATGGGGAGAAGGCAGGAACGTGGTACTGATTGGGGATGATCAGCCATGATCACATTGAATGGTGGTGCTGGCTGGAAGGGCCAAATGTCCTACTCCTGCACCTATTGTCTATTGTCTATTGTCTATTGTCTATTGTCTATTGACATGCAGGTTTGTAGGTTAATTGGCTTGGAGCAGGTCCCTAGTGCGTGTGTAGGTTAGTGTTAGTGTGCAGGGATCGCTGGTCGGTGCGGACTCGGTGGGCCGAAGGGCCTGGTTCCATGCTGTATCCCTAAACTAACCTAAACTGAACTAAATTGTACAAAATAATTCAACGATTTGATCCTTCGAGTCAAAGTAAGCCTGGTCCCGGATCTAAAGAGAGCACGTCATTGAAAGGAAAAGCACAGCTGCATAAAATGATCAGCAAGAGGTAAATGATAATAGATTAAGTGGTAGAGCTGCTGCCTCACAGCGCAGAGACCTGGGCTCGATCCTGACCTTGAGTGCGGTCTGCGTGGAGTTTGCACGTTCTCCCTCTGACCACGTGGTTTTCCTCCGGGTGCTCTGGTTTCCTCCCACATCCCAAAGATGTGTGGGTTTGTCGGTGAATTGGCCTTTGTAAATTGTTCCCAGAGTGTAGGGAATGGTTGTGAAAGTGACATCACATAGAACTCAGAGCATTGAATATAGGAGTAGGGAAGTTATGTTAAAATTGTACAAGGCATTGTTGGTAAAACCAATTCTGGAGTATGGTGTACAATTTTGGTCGCCTAATTATAGGAAGGATGTCAACAAAATAGAGAGAGTACAGAGGAGGTTTACTAGAATGTTGCCTGGGTTCCAGCAACTAAGTTACAGAGAAAGGTTGAACAAGTTAGGTCTTTATTCTTTGGAGCGCAGAAGGTTAAGGGGGGACTTGATTGAGGTCTTTAAAATGATGAAAGGGATAGACAGAGTTGATGTGGATAAGCTTTTCCCATTGAGGGTAGGGAAGATTCAAACAAGAGGGCATGACATGAGAATTAAGGGACAGAAGTTTAGGGGTAACATGAGGGAGAACTTCTTTACTCAGAGAGTGGTGGCTGTGTGGAATGATCTTCCAGCAGAAGTGGTGGAGGCAGGATCGATTTTAACATTTAAAAGTAAAGTGGATAGGTATATGGACGGGAAGGGAATGGAGGGGTATGGTCTGAGTGCAGGTAGATGGGACTAGGGGAAAATAAATGGTCGGCACGGACTGGAAGGGCCGAGAAGGCCTGTTTCCGTGCTGTAAATTGTTATATGGTTATATTATATGGTTAACTAGTTTGAATGGGTGATATGTGGACTCAAGTCAGCAATGGGCCTGTTTCCAAGCTGTTTAGTTTAGTTTAGACATACGGCGCAGAAACAGGTCCTTCGGCAGAATAAGTCCACACCAACCAGCGATGCACACACATTAACACTATTAACACCATCCTGCACAGATGGGACATAATTTAAAATCATACCAAGCCAATTAGCCTATAAACCTGTACATCTTTGGAATGTGAGATGAAACCTGAGCTCCCGGAGTAAACCCTCGTGGTCGCGGGGAGATGGTACAAACTCCATACAGACAGCATCCGTAGCCAGGATCAAACTCAGGTCTCTACCGCAGCAACTTTCCCACTCCGCCACCGTGTCCTGTGTTCTATATTCTATGTTCAATGTTCAATGTTATGTTCCATGCACATCAACAGAAGTCAGGAGACTGCTGCCCCTGTCCCACTTAGGAAACCTGAACGGAAACCTCTGGAGACTTTGCGCCCCACCCAAGGTTTCCGTGCGGTTCCCGCAAGGTTCCCGGAGGTTTTTGTCAGTCTCTCTAATGGTCAAAAGTGGTTTCCGTTTTAAAAATCGTTAATTTTTTAGTCGAAGCCGGTTGCGATGCTAGTTGAAGGTGGCTGCCGGAGGACCAAAACCTCCTGGAACCTCCGGGATCTGCACGGAAACCTTGGCTCGAAGGGCTGAATGGCCTACTCCTGCACCTTTTGTCTATTGTCTATTGTCTATGAACTGAACAGAAATTTCACTTCTGGAACAGGCGACACATGACAGGAGCACACAGGAACTTGTACTCCGAATCCATGGGTGTATCAGGGTGTTTTAGTTTAGTTTAGTTTAGAGATATAGCGCGGAAACAGGCCCTTCGGCCCACCAAGTCCATACCGACCTGCGATCCCCGCACATTAACACTACCTACACACACTGGGGACAATTTACATTTATACCAAGCCTATTAACCTACAAACCTGTACGTCTTTGGCTTGTGGGAGGAAACCGAAGGTCTTGGAGAAAACCCACGCAGGTCACGGCGTAAACGTATAAACTCCGTACAGGCGGCACCCGCAGTCGGGATCGAACCCGGGTCTCCGGCGCTGCAAGCGCTGGAAGGCAGCGACTTTACTGCCGTGCCACCGTGAGAATCTCTGAGCCCTCGGGATGTTTTTGCTGTTTAAAATTAGCGGAGGGAAGCGTCCAGCGGGACCACAATTCCCACATATTTTCTCCCACTGGAGAGAGCTCCGAAACGGGAGCGTGATTGTGGAAACACAAATATCCATGAGATAAATAAGCAGATCTTACTGATAAGCAGTGACCAGGATGTTGACCAGTGGGAATCATTTACTTCCTCACGAGTGGCAAAGCGAAAGATCAGAGACACATGTTCCACCCAGCCCGGAGGACTGGGCAGGGGGAATTAAAAACTAGAGCGCTTGGGTTTAAGGCGAGAGGGGAAAGATTAAATAGGAACCTAATGGCCATATTTTTCACACCCAATGCTGGGAATATGGAACGAGCTGCCAGAGGAAGTAGTTGAGGCAGGTACAATAGCAACATTTTAAAACATTTAGGCTAGTATTCACTGGGATGGCGGGACTGTCATATGAGGAAAGATTGAAAAGACTTGGCTTGTATTCACTGGAGTTTAGAAGGATGAGGGGATACCTTATAGAAACATATAAAATTATAAAAGGACTGGACAAGCTAGATGCAGGAAAAATGTTCCCAATGTTGGGCGAGTCCAGAACCAGGGGCCACAGTCTTAGAATAAAGGGGAGGTCATTTTGGACTGAGGTGAGAAAAAACTTTTTCACCCATAGAAGCGTGAATTTGTGGAATTCCCGGCCACAGAGGCCAGTGGAGGCCAAGTCACTGGATGGATTTAACATAGAAACATAGAAACATAGAAATTAGGTGCAGGAGTAGGCCATTCGGCCCTTCGAGCCTGCACTGCCATTCAATATGGTCATGGCTGATCATCCAACTCAGTATCCTGTACCTACCTTCTCTCCATACCCTCTGATCCCCTTAGCCACAAGGGCCACATCTAACTCCCTCTTAAATATAGCCAATGAACTGGCCTCAACTACCCTCTGTGGCAGAGAGTTCCAGAGACCCACCACTCTGTGTGAAAAAAGTCTTTCTCATCTTGGTCCTAAAGGATTTCCCCCTTTGCCTTAAGCTGTGACCCCTTGTCCTGGACCTCCCCAACATCGGGAACAATCTTCCTGCATCTAGCCTGTCCAACCCCTTAAGAATTTTGCAAGTTTCTATAAGATCCCCTCTCAATCTCCTAAATTCTAGAGAGTATAAACTGTCTATGCAGTCTTTGTTCATAAGACAGTCCTGACATCCTAGGAATCAGTCTGGTGAACCTTCTCTGCACTCCCTTTATGGCAATAATGTCCTTCCTCAGATTTGGAGACCAGAACTGTACGCAATACTCCAGGTGTGGTCTCACCAAGACCCTATACAACTGAAGTAGAACATCCCTGCTCCTATACTCAAAGAGAGCGAGTTAGATAGAGCTCTAGGGGCTAGTGGAATCAAGGGATACGGGGAGAAGGCAGGCACGGGTTATTGATAGGGGATGATCAACCATGATCACAAAGAATGGCGGTGCTGGCTCGAAGGGCCGAATGGCCTCCTCCTGCACCTATTTTCTATGTTTCTATGTTTATAAGACATTTGGAAAGGTAAATGGATAGGAAACATTTTAGGGGCAAATGTGGGTGTGGCGGCGCCTAGCGGCAGCGGCTCTACTACGATCGTCCGTCTTTTTTTAATTTTTGTCTTGTTAAATGTAGGCCTTAAGCTTCGTTTTTTATATTTTTTAGCTGTGTATATGTGGGGGGGCGGAGGGGGGGAGATGTGGGGGAAACCGATAGTCTCTTCCCCGTACAGGCACCCGACTTTTACCCTGTCGGGTCTCCGGTGTCGTTGGGCCTAACATCGAGGAGCCGGAGGCGGTCTCCGACCGGGACCAACCTGAGGGCTCCAGTCGCGGAGACTGCGGACCTGACATCGCGGAGCTGGCCAGGGAGAGCTGTGGTGGCGCTCGGCTGCGGCCGACTTTGGAGCATCGGAGGCTCCGGCCGCAGGCCCGGTGGACAGGAACATCAGGAGCTCGCAGGTCCCTGGTGGGAGACCACTTTTCGGAGCTCCCGCTACGGCAACTTCTCCCGCTGGAATCACGGGGTTTAAAGGACTCGGAGCGGGGTCTAACATCGCCCGGTGCGGGTTAACGGCCACGGGACTTACCATCGCCCGCCGGGGGCTCTAACATCGGAGCCCCAGTCGCCTCGACGCTGCAGTTGGACTGCTGGACCGCGGGAGAAGAACAAAGGGAAGAGATAAGACTTTTGCCTTCCATCACAGTGAGGAGGTGTTGGAGATTCACTGTGGTGGATGTTTGTGTAAACTGTGTTAAGTGTGGGTCTTAAGGACCCGTCCCACCAGCATGCGATTCCATGCAGTGAGCACGACCAAACTGGCAGCGGGGGCCGCACGGAGGTCGGGTGATGGCGCAACGCGGCGCAAAGTGAGGCGAACTTGGAGCAAAGTCTTAAAGGTAAGTTCGCCAGGACAGAGAGGGGCACACAGTGAGGGGCACAGAGGCGCACACACAGAGGGTCATGGATGCACGACATCGAGGCGGTGCGTAATGCGTCGAGGCGACAAGCCGTAGCCGCGCGGAATTTTTGAACATGGTCAGTTTTTCGGAGCCCCGCGCGATGTCGGGACGAACTCCGCACAATTCCGGCGATCGAAGTGGGACCGGCCCCGCGACGCCGGACGGCTCAAGCGACCACGTCAGGTCGCGCTCATCGCATGGAGTTGCATGCTGGTGGGACAGGCCCTTTAGGTTTATTTGTAATGTAAAACTGTAGAAAATGCAATTTTGTTCAAACCAAGTTGTTTGAATGACAATAAAAGGCATTCTATTTTATTCTAAATGTGGGTAAATATATTTCATGGGGCACCTTGTTTGTTATGGATAAGTTGGGCCAAAAGGCCTGCTTAGAATGGAGATGAGGAAAAAACCTTTTCACCCCCTCCATGACGCACTGGTCAACCTGAGAAACACCCTCAGCAACAGACTGGTTCTACCAAGGTGCAGCACCAAGAAGGGTCTCGAACCGAAACGTCGCCCATTCCTTCTGTCCAGAGACGCTGCCTGTCCCGCTGAGGTACTCCAGCATTTTGTGTCTGTGCCAGGCTACACAAATCTCTTCTGCCTGCACGTAATCAAAGTCCTTCCGTTCCCTTCCATGTCCCTGTCCCTTTACCTGTCCCAAAGCCTTTCAAATGCCACGCACGTCACCTTGAAACTTTCCCCCTGTCACCTTAAAGCCACATCAACATTGACTTCCACATTTCCCACCTGGGAAGAAAGATTCTGACTGTCAACCATATGTATGCCTGTTGGGGTTGGACAGGCTAGATGCAGGGACATTGTTCCCGATGTTGGGGAGGTCCCGGACAAGGGGTCACAGCTTAAGGATAAGGGGGAAATCCTTTAGGACCGAAATGAGAAGGAATTTTTTCACACAGAGAGTGGTGGGTCTCTGGAACTCTCTGCCACAGAGGGTAGTTGAGGCCAGTTCATTGGCTATATTTAAGAGGGAGTTAGATGTGGCCCTTGTGGCTAGAGGGATCAGGGGGTATGGAGAGAAGGCAGGTACGGGATACTGAGTTGGATGATCAGCCATAATCATATTGAATGGCGGTGCAGGCTCGAAGGGCCGAATGGCCTACTCCTGCACCTAATTTCTATGTTTCTATGTTTCTATGCCTCTCACAACTGTAACTTGCTGGAAAGCATTTCTAAACAACATAAACACACATAACATTTTTTATCTCATTTCACCGAGGAATCAGGACATCATCAGTTACCGACACAAAATGCTGGAGTAACTCAGCGGGACAGACAGCATCTCTGGAGAGAGGTGACCTTTCAGGTCGAGACCCTTCTGCAGATGTTGGACCCTGATGAAGGGTCTCGACCTGAAACGTCACCCATTCCTTCTCTCCAAAGATGCTGCCTGACCCGCTGGAGTAATCCAGCTTTTTGTGTCTATCTTCGGTTTACGCCAGCATCTGCAGTTCCTTCCTACACATCATCTCTCATGTCCAAGCACGAGAATTATGCATTTGTTTTAGAGTTTTACCATGCGTGTCACCAGAAAGAGGAATCCAGGCGTCACATCTTACAACATACTTGGTGTCACCCTTGAAGAATCCAAACAAACCAAGTATCTTGGCATCAAATTGCAGAATGATCTGCGTTGGAATGGTCAGACTCATCATGCAACAGTGAAAGCAACAGGTGTCCTGAACTTCCTGAGGCGCAACTTCCATCATTGTTCAGCTTCTGTCAAGGAGAAGCTGGATTTCACCCTCGTTAGACCTCATCTGGACTACGCAGTTGCAGCTTGGGACCCAAACACAGATAAAAACATTTCATCCATCGAACGTGTCCAAAGACAGGCCGCTCGATTTGTTACTAAGGCCTACGAGAGAGAAGCGAGTGTCACCAAACTTCTGAATTCTCTGGGGTGGAACCCTCTCCAAGACAGACGTGAAGCTCACCGTTTGACCTGTTTTTACAAAATGTTAAATGGTCAACTAGACATAGATCACAAGACCTACACCAAGCCCAAACCAATTAGGAGCAGACGAGGGCATTCGATCCAATTTGTGGTCCCAGCCACAAAGACAGATGTGTACAGCAATTCGTTCTTTCCACGCACTATTAAAGCATGGAATAATCTCCACCAAGCCACGGTTGCCCAGCCAGATGCAACTAAATTTAAAGTGGCACTTTCTTCCCAATAACCCTCTCTGGCTAAACCCCTTCCTTCACCACCTCCAGTTTAAATTCCAGTTGGAATATTTTGGAGGACCAAGTAACCAAGAACCAAGAACCAAGTTTTAGAGATACAGCACGGAAACAGGCCCTTCGGCCCATCGAGTAAGCACCGACCAGCGATCCCCGCACACTAGCACCATCCTACACACACTGGGAACAATTTTACATTAATACCAAGCCAATTAACCTACACACCTGTACGTCTTTGGAAAGTGGGAAGAAATTGAAGATCTTGGAAAAAATCCACCCGCAGGTCCCGGGAAGAATGTATCCCGTGGTCAGGATGGAACCCGGGTGTCTGGTGCTGCAAGTGCTGTAAGGTAGCAACTCTACCGCTGTGCCGCCCAAGGTGTGGGGAGGAACTGCAGATCCTGGTTGACACTGAAGATAGAAACAAAATGCTGGAGTAACTCAGCGGGTCAGGCAGTATAAAAACATAGAAACATAGAAATTAGGTGCAGGAGTAGGCCATCCAGCCCTTCGAGCCTGCACCGCCATTCAATATGATCATGGCTGATCATCCAACTCAGTATCCTGTACCTGCCTTCACTCCATACCCCCTGATCCCCTTAGCCACAAGGGCCACATCTAACTCCCTCTTAAATATAGCCAATGAACTGGCCTCAGCTACACTCTGTGGCAGAGAGTTCCAGAGACCCACCACTCTCTGTGTGAAAAAAGTCCTTCTCATTTCGGTCCTAAAGGATTTCCCCCTTATCCTTAAGCTGTGACCCCTTGTCCTGGACCTCCCCAATCTCTGGGGAAAAGGAATAAGTGACAGTCTGAAGAAAGGTCCGACGTGGAACGTCACCCATTCCTTCTCTCCAGAGATGCTGCCTGACCCGCTGAGTTACTCCAGCCTATTGTGTCTATCTTCAGACTTATGCATTTTGTCACATTCGGAAAATATGATGTAATGTAATTCTCAAGGATGCACTTGAGTGAAAAGTAGTCTTTAGATCTTTATGATTATCCTGTAAATAATTACAAACAATTGTGAACAAAAGCTTATCTAAAACATGAGCACTGCACGAGATTGGTGAACGGGGGCAGCCAAGTTGGCTTCAGTTGGCTGGTTTATCCCTATAATTATTGCAGCGAAGGAATCATCTAGTTATAGAAACCTGCCATCAGAAAATTGTCATTCAGCCCATTAATAACATGGAGACCAATACAGTGTTCCAGCCTGTCAGAGCCTCAGAATTAAAGGGCGCTCTTGTAGAAAGGAGCTGAGGAGGAACTTCGTTAGTCAGAGGGTAGTTCATCTGTGGAACTCACTGTCAAGTCAGTGGAAACTGAAGATCTCAGAGAAAACCCACACGGTCGCGGGGAGAACGTGCAAACTCCATTCCAACAGCACCTGTAAACATTACAGCACGGAAACAGGTCTTCTCGGCCCTTCCAGTCCGTGCCGACCATTTATTTTCCCCATGTCCCATCTACCTGCACTCAGACCATACCCCTCCATTCCCTTCCCGTCCATATACCTATCCACTGAGGTTGGCTGCAGAGGGTTTGCAGGGCAATCGCTCTACAAAGGAGAAGAGCCATCAAGAACACCACAGAGGCAGCGGAGAAAGGCCTCGAGATGGCGCTGGATCAGGAGAGGAGGTCCATGGGGAGGAGCGAATGCCACCTGAACACAAGTCGTGGTCTGATCAACCACGGTCGGGTCGCTTGGGCGAGGGTGTCTGATGTTGAAAGACCCGAAACACCCAAAGACCCCAGGTTACATCACTAATGATGTGTTCAGGAGCATCAATAGGTGTATTTGTATCAATCTGTTTCTACTGAGCAGTAAAGTGGTTTGAGTTTTTATCTTTTATTTTGTGACAACATTTGAATATTACCATGAGAGCTTAGGTGTATTATCATTGCCAGGTCACAGTTACTTGCACCCACGCTCTGTACGATCACACCATCCGCATAGACACAAAATGCTGGATTAGCTCAGCGGGACAGGCGGCATCTCTGGAGAGAAGGAATGGGTGACGTTTTGGGTCGAGGCCCTTCTTCAGACTCTGAAGTGCGAAGAAGGGTCTCGACCCGAAACGTCCTCCAATCCTCTCTCTCTCGAGAGAGAGAAGCTGTCTGTCCCGCTTGAGTTACTCCAGCATTTTTTGTCTATCTTCGGTTTAAAGCAGCATTTGCAGTTCCTCCATATGCACTGTATCCTTGTTGTGGTTTGTATTGCTTTGCCTTTCCCAGCCTCCACCTTTGTCTAGAGATTAAAGTTTAGAGGCACAGTGCAGACACAACCCTTTCGGCCCACCGAGATCAATGATCTTCACGCACTAACATTATCCTGCACTAGGGACAATCTTAACATTTACATCAAGCCAATTAAACATAACTGAACTGTGGGAGGAAACATAGAAACATAGAAACATAGAAAATAGGTGCAGAGTAGGCCATTCGGCCCTTCGAGCCTGCACCGCCATTCAATATGATCATGGCTGATCATCCAACTCAGTATCCCGTACCTGCCTTCTCTCCATACCCCCTGATCCCTTTAGCCACAAGGGCCGCATCTAACTCCCTCTTGAATATAGCCAATGAACTGGCCTCAACGACCTTCTGTGGCAGAGAATTCCACAGATTCACCACTCTCTGTGTGAAAAATGATTTTCTCATCTCTCTCTGTGTGAAACCTACAAAACTGCACGTCTTTGGAGTGTGGGAGGAACTCGAAGATACGGGGAGAACGTACAAACTCCGTACAGGCAAGCAGGTTCGAACCCGGGTTACTGGCGCTGCAAGCGCAGCAAGGCATCAACTCTACCGCTATGGCACATGCCACCCCATAATGGATTTTTACCGAACCTTGTGGACTCTGCATCGACTCGCAAACTGAGACAATTCCACATAGATATCTCAGTCAACTTATTTTGCACCTTATGACTCTATGACTATCCAGTACAAGTAGTCAGCTTTTTCAAATCTCTTGGTCTACTTGGTCTACTTTACTGTATCTATGTACGATATATCTGACCTGTTTGGATAGCACGCACAACACAGATTCTCATTGTACCACAGACCACATGCATTTGAATTTAGTTTAGTTTAGTTTTGAGATACAGCGCGGGAACAGGCCCTTCGGCCCACCGAATCCGCGCCGACCAGCGATCCCTGCATACGAACACTATCCTACACACACACACACTACGGGCAATTTACGCTTATACCAGGCCAATTAACCTACAAACTTGTACGTCATTGGATTGTGGGAAGAAACCGAGGATCTCGGAGAAAACCCACGCAGGTCAGGGGAGAAGGTATAAACTCCGTACAGGCAAGCACCTGTAGTCGGGATCGAAACCCGGGACTCTGGCGCTGTAAGACAGCAGCTCTACCACTGCGCCACCGTGCCGCCCAGACCTAATAGACCTAATAGTCAGAAAAAGGATCTCGACCCGAAACATCACCCGTTCCTTCTCTCCAGAGGTGCTGCCTGTCCCGCTGAGTAAAAGGCCTGTCCCACCAGCATGCAACTCCATGCGATGAGCGCGACCTAACGTGGTCGCTTGAGCCGTCCGGCGTCGCAGGGCCGGACCCACTTCGATTGCCGGAGCCGTGCGGAATTGTGCGGAGTTCGTCCTGACATCGTGCGGGGCTCCGAAAACTGACCATGTTCACAAATTCCGCGCGGCAACAGCTTGTCGGCTCGCAGTCGCCTCGACGCGTTACACACCGCCTCGACGTCGTGCCTCCGTGAACCCATCTGAAGGTGCCTCCGTGACCCTCTCTGTGTGTGGCTCTGTGGCCCTCTCTGTGTGTGTGCCTCTGTGCCCCTCTCTGTGTGTCCCTCTCTGTCCTGGCCAACTTACCTTTGAGACTCCGCTCCAAGTTCGCCTCACTTTGCGCCGCGTTGCGCCACTCACCTGACCTCCGCGCGGCCCCTGCTGCCGGTTTGGTCGCGCTTGCCGCACGCAGGCGCATGTTGGTGGGACGGGCCCTGTATGGGGATCACCTCCGCGCGGCCCCCGCTGCCGGTTTGGTCGCGCTCACCGCATGGAATCGCATGCTGGTGGGACTGGCCCTTAACTCCAGCTTTTTGTGCCTACCTTTGGTTTAAACCAGCAGCTGCAGTTCCTTGTTACACATAAATCTAAACCTAGCTTGCAGCTCTCACCGTTGCAGCGATGGCTGGCGTTAACAGCTTGAATCATTGGGAACTTGGGGAGTACGCTGCACATTTGCTGAGACAATATGCGTCATTCAGCGGACTAATTAGCCAAGCAAGGAGGGCTAGGACTTTTTTGTTGTGTTTTTAATTTTGCTACGGCGAAGAAAGACAGCTCTCGGAAACGGTGCACAATCTTATCGAAAATGTACTAGACCCGCGCTGTGCCCAATGGGTGGCTGAAACAAGCCTGTATCAACAAATGTGTGAATGTATAAATGATGGATGGAGGAAGTTGCACAAACTCATAAATGCTCGTGACAGTCTGCCTGTCTATCCTTCAGCTCGCTCCAAATTATGACTTTGAAATTCAATATGCGACTGTCTGGCCTGCAGAGACTGGAATAGAGATCAGATTGCGTACAGTTAACATGCGCAATTGTTTCAAGACAAAGGATCTCTTTGTAACTGAAGTACTGTCAATATAAGGATGAAAAGCAATTATGGCCCCATAGAATTTAAACAAATTGCAAATTCACACACAAAACAAAGATTTGAAAGAGTTGCCTTATGGCTGAATTCCATTAAAGTAAGGAGAGAACACGCATTGTGTTAAATCATTCCTATGAGGAGAAAATAATTTTAAATTAATTTTTTACATAATATTAAAATGATCACACATGCTAGTTTAGACTGATTGGGAGATTAATGGTTTCCATTATTACAAAAACTAAAGGCATAAGTTACGACAAAATGCGCTGATATTTAATCTAAATGGGAATAACCGAGCCCTAGTGTAGCAATGTTACAAAATTTTGAGATTTTAAAAATCAAGCCTGCAATTTATCCCATCAGATGAAGCATAAAAAGTTTAATTTGATACCTAATTCACTTCCATATCTTCAGTATTTAAAAAGTTGTGGCCATTTTCATACTCGGAAATTAGCATTTTGCTCCCCATTGCCTTTCCATTGACGTAACTCAAAAGCTGTGATCTAGGACAGTCAAAAGCCCATAACTTTCTTAAAAATTAAGAGAACTCAATGAAAATGTCAGTTATTTTGGATTGAAGCATTCTGAAACAAATATGAAACAATCTTACTTGGATGACCTGAAATTAAAGCATATAATTAGTTAGTTACCTAATTATAGCTAATTACAAAATTCAATTACTAGATCTAAACATCTATCCATTTCTTAAGAAAAGATAAACATTTTTAAATTGCTTGTGTCCAAATAACATTCACACCATAATCCACAATATAACATGATTTTTAAATCTCATTTTCATTAATTTATAGGCCAAATGGAAGGAATTTAGTGTTTAATGCCTCAAAATTAATGGCCATTTAAATCAACTTGCGAGTGGGTGTTAGTGGAATGCGGTGGATTGGAACATTGAGGTTTGCGGTGAATTTAACCCACAGTTGGCAGGAAAAACACTGCCTGTTCGTATATATTTTTTGTCCCCATTTCGCAACATGAAAATGTGATGAAATGCTTCCTAAGAACCACGTTTTTATGTAAAAATAAACTGTGTACTTTATTTTATCCCCTACTTAAAATCCTTCCCGTTGTCGGCGCTCACGGGTTTAGAAGATGATTTTTTAATTACTCTAGCTAATAAATGATCTAGTGTAGTTTAAAAATACCTTCATAAAACAAATGTCGGAGCGATTTCTCTTTAGCAACGAAATCCCCTGAGATGGATCGACTTGAACTGTCTGGAGAAAAACGGCATTTTAAACCCGCCTCCCCTCTGAAAGGCGCCAAAGTCGCGCACATGAGGAGTGGCAGAACTGCAGCGCCGCTCAAGGTAAGTTTTGTAACATACCCACCTAGTTGTAACATACCTACCTACCTAAAGTTGTTCGGCACGGACTTGAAGGGCCGAGATGGCCTGTTTCCGTGCTGTAATTGTTATATGGTTATATGGTTATAGTGCGGCAATAAGATTTGCCTCATGACTTAGAGCAATCGAAATGCACCAGAGTCTTTGACCAATTTGCAGATGACTAAGCAGAATTGGAAACAGGGTCAGAAAGCTGATTCAATCGCAGTGTCTGATTCTATTCCATCCCATTTCAGAGTTGGCCAGCTTTGTAGCATTGTACAGCCAGCTGTCAATGTCTCCAGTTAAAGTTGCGGTGTTGATATCACCGCAGCTCCACATCATGCCTTTGGGACGTTGCAAATCACTTCATAGGCACAAGGTTTATGGTCTTTTTTTTTTTTTGAGGTGGAAAAAGGCAAAAGACAATATTGGCAAGTGGCACACAGTGGCCAGACACGCCGGTTCGAACCGGACTAAGGGTGCGGACTGTATGGAGTTTTGTACGTTCTCCCGGTGCCGAGTGGGTTTTCGCCAGGTGCTCCCGTTTCCTACCACACTCCAAAGACGTACAGGCTGGTTGGATAATTGGCTTTGGCAAAATTGTGAATTATCCCTAGTATGTGTGTAGGATAGTATTAATGTGCGGGGATCGCTGGTCGGCGCGGACTCAGTGGGCCAAAGGGCCTGTTTCCACGCTGTATCTTTAAACTAATCTAAATTAATAATGCTCAAATCACTTGTTAAGACAAAGGTTTATGGTCATTGCTTTTGAGGTGGGCAAATACAATAGACAATATTGGCAAGTGGCACGTTGGTGCCCCGGTTCGATCCTGACTACCGGTGCTGTCTGCCCGGAGTTCGTACGTTCATAAGTCCATATTCAGAAGTTCTAGGAGAAGAATTAAGCCATTCGGCCCATCAAGTCTACTCCGCCATTCAATCATGGCTGATCTATCTCTTCCTCTTAACCTCATTCTGCTGACTTTTTCCCTGGAACCCATGACACCCGTACTAACTAAGAATCTACACCCACCAACATGCCCCATCGACTCACGTCCCACCTGCCTGCGTTTGATCCATATCCCTCTAACCTGTCCTATCCACGTACTCGTGGAAATGTTTCTTAAATGTCGCCATAGTCCCTGCCTCAACTACCTCCTCCGGCAGCTCGTTCCGTACACCCACCACCCTTTGTGTGAATAAGTTACCCCTCAGGTTCTTATTAAATCTTTCTCCCCCCACCTCCGTCGCCTTAAACCTATGACCTCTGGTTCTTGATTCTCCTGCTCTGGGCAAGAGACTCTGTGCATCGAAGTAAGTAAGTTTATTGGCCAAGAATTCACATACAAGGAATTTGCTTTGGTGCTCCGCCCACAAGTAACAACATGACATACAGTGACAGTTATGAATGACTCAGAAAACACTAAACATTAATAATAATAAAACATTAATGATAAAACACCATGTTAAAGAAGGAACTGCAGATGCTGGGGAATCGAGGGTTATACAAAAAGCTGGAGAAACTCAGCGGGTGCAGCAGCATCTAAGGAGCGAAGGAGATAGGCGATGTTTCGGGAATGATAAAACACCATAGATCAAGCATGTGAACCAACAAAATACCAGATCAAAGGGAGGCTACAGATTTTTGGCTGTTGAGTACTCGTGGATATAAGCTGTTTTTATTTCTGGCTGTGGCAGCTTTGACAGTCCGGAGTCGCCTTCCAGAGGGAAGTGATTCAAAGAGTTTGTGGCCAGGGTGAGAGGGGTCAGAGATGATCTTGCCCACTCGCGTCCTGGCCCTTGCAGTGTACAGTTCATCAATGGAGGGAAGGTTGCAGCCAATAACCTTCTCAGCTGATCGGACGATTCGCTGCAGCCTCCGGGTGTCGTGCTTGGTGGCCGAGCCAAACCAGACCATGATGGAGAAGGTGAGAACAGTGTGAGATTTACCTGATCTATTCCCCTCATGATTTTCTACAGGGTATAGTTGTGACAAGTTGTGGACAGACACACTGCAATGAAGGGAGAGAGTGCCATCGGAGGATCAGCCAGTGCGAGGAACAGCCAGAGGGGTGGGCACCTGAGTTTGTTGACACAGGTTATACGATTTCATCCGGTGCCTATTCACACCTGCAGGCTTTCATAAGGTGAATTGCAGTTGTTACTCTATATCCTGTAAGCTGGCTCCAGCTAGTCTAGTCTGCAGCTGGATTGGGTACCGACCGGAGTTTTGGGAAAAGCAAGCTTTGAGCCCCTGTCCCACTTTCCCGAGTTACTCATGAATTCTCCTCAGTTTTCCCTGGATACCGGAGAATTGTGGTAACAGCCAGCCGCAGGTACTCGGGGCTATTTTTTTAACTCGTGGACATTTTTCAACTTGCTGAAAAATCGTCCCAACTTACCCCCCTTGTCCCGAGTACCCACGGCCGGCATTATGAGCCGCTATTAAATATCTATGGACTCGCTATGGACATTCTCCGAGTTTGAAGCATGGGGCTTTAGTTTTATTGTTAAAGAAGGAACTGCAGATGCTGGAGAATCGAGGGTTACACAAAAAGCTGGAGAAACTCAGCGGGTGCAGCAGCATCTAAGGAGCGAAGGAGATGGGCGACGTTTCGGGTCGAGACCCTTCTTCAGACTGGTCAGGGATCAGGGAAACGAGAGATATAAACAGTGATGTGGAGAAATAAAGAACAATGAGTGAAAGATATGCAAAAAAGTATTGGTGATAAAGGAAGCAGGCCATTGTAAGCTATTTGTGGTGTGAAAATGAGAAGCTAGTGCGACTGGTGGGGGGGGGGGGGGGGAGATGGAGAAGGAATGTCAGGGCCAGAGGGCTGAGGGAGAGGTGGGGGGGAGGCAGTCTGGGTTAACAGAATTGAGAAAATTCAATGTTTAAGCCCAGAGGATGCAGACTCCCCAAGCGGAATATGAGGTGCTGTTCCTCCAACTTGCGGTGTTGATCACTCTGGCCGTGGAGGTGTTCCCAGGACCGAGAGGTCGGATACGCAGTGGGAGGGGGAGTTGAAGTGCTGAGCCACCGGGAGGTCGGGTTGGTTATTGCGGACCGAGCGGAGGTGTTCGGCGAAACGATCGCCCAGCCTCCGCTTGGTCTCACCGATGTAGATCAGCTGGCATCTGGAGCAACGGATGCAGTAGATGAGGTTGGAGGAGGTGCAGGTGAACCTCTGTCGGACTTGGAATGACTGCTTGGGTCCCTGAAAGGAGTGGATGGGGGAGGTGAAGGGCTTTAGTTTTAGTTTTGTCTATTTTAACCATATAACAATTACAGCACGGAAACAGGCGTTCTCGGCCCTTCCAGTCCGTGCCGAACATTTATTTTCCCCTATGTTGGGAGCATTGTCGTCAATGTTTTTTTTTTTGACGGGGTTGAAGTGTGTGATTTCCTTCAAACTCGTTCCTGAGGCAGGATTCTTGTGCTATGTACAAAAAGACCTTGCATTATCTAAGGGACAAACCAGGAGAAAATGGAGTGATGCCATTACTTCTTCGAGTTTACCTTGGGAATTTGTGGCGTGCTGGTAATGGGAAGGATGGAAAGGAGATGTAATGAGGGTCAACAATATAACAATTACAGCACGGAAACAGGCCCTCTCGGCCCTTCCAGTCCGTGCCGACCATTTATTTTCCCGTAGTCCCATCTACCTGCACTCAGACCATACCCCTCCATTCCCTTCCCGTCCATATACCTATCCACTTTACTTTTAAATGTTAAAATCGATCCTGCCTCCACCACTTCTGCTGGAAGATCATTCCACACAGCCACCACTCTCTGAGTAAAGAAGCTCCCCCTCATGTTACCTCTAAACTTCTGTCCCTTAATTCTCATGTCATGCCCTCTTTTTTGAATCTTCCCTACCCTCAATGGGAAAAGCTTATCCACGTCAACTCTGTCTATAATGCCACAGTGCCACCCTGCCATTTATGTGCACATTTTATCCATCGTGAATATGGATGACCAAGATCCGCATGGTATCTGGAAAGTAAACTGAACGAAACTAAACTCCCATTGCTCTCCATATCAATACATCTGCCTGAAAATGGTGCATTTCAGAAAACCAATCGCCCCGGTGATTCAATGGGAATAATGGGAATAATGGGAATAATCGTCACATCAAATGAGTAACTTCACAAACATTCAAGTGAGTCTTTCGCCTTATGACCCACTAAATAATTTCATTCATGGTGTTATTGGTTTTGGAGTTAATAGCCCTTTTCATTCCAGAACGACCCATCACAGATAGAAACATCAAAACGTAGAAAATAGATGCAGGAGTAGGCCATTCGGCCCTTGGAACCAACAGCGCCATTCAATGTGATCATGGCTGATCATCCTAAATCCATACCCCGTTCCTGCTTTTTCCCCATATCCCTTGATTCCGTTTGCCCTAAGAGCTCTATCTAACTCTCTCTTGAATACATCCAGATAATTGGTCTCCACTGCCTTCTTTGGGAGAGAATTCCACAGATTCACAACTCTCTGGGTGAAAAGGTTTTTTCTCATCTCAGTCCTAAATGGCCTACTCCTTATTCTTAAACTGTGACCCCTGGTTCTGGACTCCCCCAATAGCATGGGCATGAGAGTTGTGAATTTATGGAATTCCCTGCCAGAGAGGGCAGTGGAGGCCAAGTCACTGGATGGATTTAAGAGAGAGTTAGATAGAGCTTTAGGGGCTAGTGGAATCAAGCAATATGGGGAGAAGGCAGGCACGAGTTATTGATAGGGGACGATCAGCCATGATCACAATGAATGGCGGTGCTGGCTCGAAGGGCCGAATGGCCTCCTTCTGCACCTATTTTCTATGTTTCTATGAGATCTTCAACATTGGGATAGACACAAAAAGCTGAAGCAATTCAACGAGTCAGGGAGCATCTCTGGGGAGGAGGAATGGGTGACGTTTCGGGTCGAGACCCTTCTTCAGATTAGTCAGAGGAAAGGGAAACGAGAGCTATAGACAATGATGTTGAGAGATAATGAACAATGAATGAAAGATATGCAAAAAAGTAATGATGATAAACGATGACTTGGCGTGACGGGGCCAAGATGGAGGCCAAAAATGATCCAGAACCAGGGGCCACAGTTTAAGAATAAGGAGTAAGCCATTTACAACGGAGATGAGGAAACACTTTTTCACACAGAGAGTGGTGAGTCTGTGGAATTTTCTGGCTCAGAGGGCGGTGGAGGCAGGTTCTCTGGATACTTTCAAGAGAAAGCTAGATAGGGCTCTTAAAAATAGCGGAGTCAGGGGATATGGGGAGAAGGCAGGAACAGGGTACTGATTGGGGGATGATCAGCCATGACCACATTGAATGGCGGTGCTGGCTCGAAGGGCCAAATGGCCTACTCCTGCACCTATTGTCTATTGAATTTATGACTGTGACCCTCTGGAATCATTGGATTTATATTGACAATCCAATCTTAGTGGCGACACAACTATACGGGAGGCACAGTGGTGTAGCGGTTGAGTTGCTGCCTTACAGCGCCAGAGACCCCGGTTCGATCCTGACTCCGGGTGCTGCCTGCACAGAGTTTGCACGTTCTCCCCGTCACCTGCGTAGGTTTTCTCCGGGTGCTTCGGTTTCCTCCCACACTGCAAAGACGTGCAGATTTGTTGGTTGATTGGTATAAATGTACAATGGCCCTAGTGTAGATATTGTCTATTGTCTATTGTCTATTGTCTGTTGAAACAGGCCATTGTTAGCTGTTTGTTGGGTGAAAACGAGAAGCTGGTGCAACTTGGGTGGGGGAGGGATAGAGAGAGAGAGGGAATGCCGGAGTTACGTGAAGTTAGAGAAATCAATATTCATACCACTGGGCTGTAAGCTGCCCAAGCGATATATGAGATGCTATTGTCTATCCTCGGTTTAATCCAGCATCTGCAGATCCTTCCAACACACTGCAACGTTGGGATGTTTGCTGATGACAATATCTCGTTCCATTCACAACTGCTCAGCCAATGAAGCAAACATGCCGGCATGTGGCAACATTCTGTCCGTACTCGTAAGTTATAGGAGCAGAATTAGGCCATTCATCCCATCAAATCTACTCCGCCATTCAATCATCTGTCTCTCCCGCTCAACCCCATTCTCCTGCCTTCTCCCCATTACGCTTGCCTTATGAGGAAAGATTTGAAAGACTGGGCTTGTAGTCACTGGAATTTACAAGGATGAGAGGGGAGCGTATAAAATTATAAAAGGACTGGACAAGCTAGATGCAGGGAAAATGTTCCCAGTGTTGGGGGAGTCCAGAACGAGGGGCCACAGTCTAAGAATAATGAGGAGGCCATTTAAGACTGAGATGAGAAAAAACCTTTATCACCCAGAGAGGTGTGAATTTGTGGAATTCCCTGCCACAGAGGGCAGTAGAAGCCAATTCACTGGATGAACTGAAAAGAGAGTTAGATAGAGCTCTAGGGGCTAGTGGAATCAAGGGATATGGGGAGAAAGCAGGCCGGGTTACTGATTGTGGATGATCAGCCATGATCACAATGAATGGCGGTGCAGGCTCGAAGGGCCGAATGGCCACCTCCTGCAACTATTGTCTATGTTTCTATGCCACCCGTACTAATCAAGAATATGTTAATATCCTCCTTAAAAGTATCCACTGACTTGACCTCCACAGCTGTCTGTGGCAGATTCATCACCCTCTGACTAAAGAAATTCCTCATCATCTCCATTCTAAAGGTACGTCACTTTATTCTGAGGCTGTAGCCTCTTGTCCTAGACTCTCCCACTAGTAGAAACATCCTCTCCACCACCACTCTATCCAGGCCTTTCACTAGGCCCGTTACTTCTCCCCAGAGATGCTTCCTGGCCTGCTGAGTGAGTTACTCCAGCATTTCGTGTCTACCCCAGAGCATTGCATTGTTGAATCAGCAAACAGTTTCTCATTCGGATTCCATCTCAAATGCTCAGTCGATAAACGCCTCTGATATCTAGTTTAGGATAGTGTTAGAGATACAGCAGGGAAACAGGCCCTTCGGCCCTACTGATTCTGCACCAACCAGCGATCCCACACATGAAACCAGCGGGTTTTGACCTGCATCGCAAGCAATGGCTAACCCTGAACAGAATCCGCACCCTCCATGCAAGAACAGCCCATCACCTGCATGAGTGGGGGATGACAGACAGCCCTGCTTGCGACTGTGGACATCCAGACCAGACACACCCCACACATCGTGAACGACTGCTCACTGAGGCTTTTCCCGGGGGGCATCAAAGCCCATCCGCCCAGTAACTGATGCTGTCGTGGCCTGGATGTCTACCCTTGATCTACAACTTTAGGCTCTGCACGCATGAGTGAGTACAGAGGAGATTTACTAGAATGTTGCCTGGGTTCCAGCAACTAAGTTACAGAGAAAGGTTGAACAAGTTAGGTCTTTATTCTTTGGAGCGCAGAAGGTTAAGGGGGGACTTGATTGAGGTCTTTAAAATGATGAAAGGAATAGACAGAGTTGACGGGGATAAGCTTTTCCCATTGAGGATAGGGAAGATTCAAAAAAGAGGGCATGACATGAGAATTAAGGGACAGAAGTTTAGGGGTAATATGAGGGGGAACTTCTTTACTCAGAGAGTGGTGTCTGTGTGGAATGATCTTCCAGCAGAAGTGGTGGAGGCAGGATCGATTTTAACATTTAAAAGTAAAGTGGATAGGTATATGGACGGGAAGGGAATGGAGGGGTATGGTCTGAGTGCAGGTAGATGGGACTAGGGGAAAATAAATGGTCGGCACGGACTGGAAGGGCCGAGAAGGCCTGTTTCCGTGCTGTAATTGTTATATGGTTATATGGTTATGAAGAAGAACGCTATCCTAAACACACTAGGGACAATTTTACATTTACATTGAAGCCAATTAGATTACAAATCTGTACGTCTTTGGAGTGTGGGAGGAAACCGAAGATCTCAGAGAAAACCCACGCGGTCACGGGGAGAACGTACAAATACAGTACAGACAGCACCCGTAGTCGGGATCGAACCTGGGTCTCTGGCGCTGTGAGCACTGTAAGGCAGCGACATTACCGCTGCACCACCGTTCCGCCCTGTTGCTTTTCCTAGCTCCAGAACGCTTGATGGTGCTGGGCCTCTGGTCGCTGGAGTTTAGAAGGATGAGGGGGTACCTTATTAAATGGTGAAAGGCCTGGATAGAGTGCATGTGGAGAGGATGTTTCCACTAGTGGGAGAGTCACGGACCAGAGGCCACAGCCTCAAAATAAAAGGACGTTCCTTTAGGAAGGAGATGAGGAGGAATTTCTATCGTTAGCGGGTGGTGAATCTGTGGAATTCATTGCCACAGCACGCCAAGTTGATTGATATTTTTAAGGCTGAGATAGAGGGATTCTTGATTAGTGCGGGTATCAGGGGTTGTGGGGAGAAGGCAGGAGAATGGGGTTATGAGGGAGAGATAGATCAGCCATGATTGAATGGCGGAGTAGACTTGATGGGCCGAATGGCCTAATTCTGCTCCTATCACTTATGAACCATTATGCCATTCATGGTCTGCTGCATCACCCTCGCAGGCCTGATGCATCTCATGACTTGCTCTGAGCATCTCAGTGCCAAATGTATAATCATGCATATGCCACTCATCCTGAATTTTTGATATCCCGGAGATGTGTTTGTAATAGTTGGCAAGCAGGGAACACTTTTCAATATGTTCTGTGAGATTACCATATTCAGTCAATATGCATTTCAATTTTTTTTAGGTTTGGGAAGTCTGAAAATTCCAGTCACCACCACAATTAACCTGATCTACAAACGGCAGGGTCTGACGTGTTCAAATTGGACACAGCAACCAGCTACAGCTTTTTTGGCTCAATACAGCGATGCTGGCTTTATTTATAACCATATAACCATATAACAACTACAGCACGGAAACAGGCCTTCTCGGCCCTTCCAGTCCGTGCCGACCATTTATTTTCCCCTAGTCCCATCTACCTGCACTCAGACCATACGCCTCCATTCCCTTCCCGTCCATATACCTATCCACTTTACTTTTAAATGTTAAAATCGATCCTGCCTCCACCACTTTTGCTGGTGGATAGGTATATGGATGGGAAGGGAATGGAGGGGTATGGTCTGAGTGCAGGTAGATGGGACTAGGGGAAAATGAATGGTTGGCACAGACTGGAAGGGCCGAGAAGGCCTGTTTCCGTGCTGTAATTGTTATATGGTTATATGGTTATTCCACACAGCCACCACTCTCTGAGTAAAGAAGTTCCCCCTCATGTTACCCCTAAACTTCTGTCCCTTATTTTAAGTAGTACGTTTGTTATTTGATAAGTTTAGTAATAATTGTCACGTCCAACGAGGTAGGGTAAAAAGCTTTTGTTCTCGTGCTATCCAGCCAAAGAAACGACTCCTCTGCAAGAATACAATCTGGCCCGGAGTTTCGTTTAGTTTCACGATACAGGCCCGCTTGTTCACCAGTTCCACGCCGACCAACGATCACCTTGTACACTAGTTCTATCCTACGCGCAGTGGGGACAGTTTACCGAAGCCAAATCACCTGCAAACCTGCACGTGTTTGGAGTGTGGGAGGAGGCCCGGAGCGCCCGGAGAAAACCCACCCGGGTTCACGGGGAAAACGTGCAAACTCCGTACAGACAGCACCCGCAGTCAGGATGGAACCCGGGTCTCTGGCGCTGTGAGGCAGCAACTCTACCGCTGCGCCACCGTGCCGTCCTACAGATGCTGTTTCTCAAGCTAGCATTAGGCCTCACAGTAATGGCGGAGGAGGGCGGGGGGTCACAGACTGATAGGTCACAGTGAGAGTGGGTACTTAATGTCACAAGGAACAGCGATTTGCCTTGCAGATTGAATGCAAATGCTCCGCAAAGCAGCCGCCCGCTGTGCATTTAGTCTCTCCAGCGTGGAGGAGACCACATTATGAACATTTAATGGAGAGAATGGAGTTAATGCAGGACCCCAGGTTATATGTGAATCTCTGCCTCGGAAGGCTGTGGAGGCCAAGTCAAGGGATATTTTTTTCAAAGCAGATATTGATAGATTCTTGATTAGTTCAGGTGTCAGGGGTTATGGAGAGAAGGCTGGAGAATGGAGTTGAGAGGGAAAGATAGATCATCCACAATTGAATGGCGGGGGAGGCGTGGTGGGCCGAATGGCCTCGCTCTGCTCCTAGAACGTATGAGCCTTGAATGACTGTTCAAATCCCCCAATGGTGGGATGGGAAGAAGTGAAGGACAACTGCCCCTGAACCTACTTGGACCTGCAAGATGTCTTATGAAGCAAATGCTCTTAATGTCTATGAAGTTTTTGGAGATACAGAGTGGAAACAGGCCCTTCGGCCCACTGAGTCCGTGCCAACCAGCGATCCCTGCACATTAACACTATCCTACACACACTAGGGACAATTTACATTTACACCAAGCCAATTGACAGGGGTTTGGGAGGAACCCGGAGATCTCGGAGAAAACCTACGCAGGTCATGGGGAGAAGGCACAAATTCCATTCAGACATTCATTCCAAGCACCCGCAGTCAGGATCGAACCCGGGTCCTTGGTGCTGTAAGGCAGCAACTCTACCGCTGCGCCACCGTGGCCCTGTGGTGTGGTTTTGTCAGCTTTGTTAATAGGACAGTCATTTTATCTGAATCCATTGGCAAACATATGCATGACAGGTGAGTGTTTCAAGTTGGCATCATTCCCCATGTATTATTATGGGGCTAATAATCCACGTGCCCACATAGCTTCTGTGTTGTCGAGCATTTTCAGTCACCCCAGTGCTGGCTTTTGAATAACTGGAATGGGAATTGTAGGGTGGGAGATTGAGTGGTGGGCAGCCGTACGTTCCGACGGGCCGGAAGATGAACGATGAAGGGATCACTAATTGTCCTGTTTGCAACACACTTTGTGGAGGTACATTTATAGATAGATAACCTTTCACTGCAATTAAATACGTTTCGATAGATAACTAAACGTGAATCTATGAAACACTCAGAAAATACTCTGGAGCAGAATTAGACCATTCGGTCCATCAATTCTACTCTGCCATTCAATCATGGCTGATCTAACATAGAAAATAGGTGCAGGAGGAGGCCATTCGGCCCTTCAAGCCAGCACGGCCATTCATTGTGATCATGGCTGATCGTCCGCTATCAATAGCAGTGGAGGAGGACTGGCAAATGTGACGAATGCTGTGGTGGATGCTTATGTTACATTTTTATTGTGTATTTGTGTGTTCTTTATTATTGTATGCTGCTGACAAAAGCCCTACTAGGGACAAGTGTTGCGAATTAGCCTTGGCTAAAAAAACTATGATGCATACATCAGATGACTGTTTCAAGTGTATCTATGCTTTTGTATCTGTCCCTATTAAATAAACCTTAATCAATCAATCAATAACCCTTCTCCCCATATCCCTTGACTTCACTAGCCCCTAGAGCTCCATCCAACTCTCTCTTAAATCCATCCAGTGACTTGGCCTCCACTGCCCTCTGTGGCAGGGAATTCCACAAATTCACAACTCTCTGGGTAAAAAAGTTTTTTTTTCAGCTCGGTCTTAAATGGCCTCCCCTTTATTCTAAGACTATTCTATTCTATCTCTATTTATTCTATTTGGCCCTCCTAACGCCATTCTCCTGCCTTCTCCCCGTAACCCCTGACACCCGTACAAATATAACCATATAACCATATAACAATTACAGCACGGAAACAGGCCATCTCGGCCCTTCACGTCCGTGCCGAACAACTTTTTTCCCTTAGTCCCACCTGCCTGCACTCATACCATAACCCTCCATACCCTTCTCATCCATATGCCCATCCAATTTATTTTTAAATGATACCAACGAACCTGCCGCCACCACTTCCACTGGAAGCTCATTCCACACAGCTACCACTGTCTGAGTAAAGAAGTTCCCCCTCATGTTACCCCTAAACGTCTGTCCCTTAATTCTAAAGTCATGTCCTCTTGTTTGAATCTTCCCTATTCTCAAAGGGAAAAGCTTGTCCACATCAACCCTGTCTATCACTCTCATCATTTTAAGGACCTCAATCAAGTCCCCCCTTAACCTTCTGCGCTCCAGAGAATAAAGACCTAACTTATTCAACCTATCTCTGTAACTTAACTGTTGAAACCCAGGCAACATTATGGTAAATCTCCTCTGTACCCTCTCTATTTTGTTGACATAGTAAATCTCCTCTGTATGAATCAAGAATCTATCTATCCATCTCTGCCTTAAAAACATCCATTGACTTGACCTCCACAGTTTTTGGTGGCAATGTATTTCACAGATTCACCACCCTGTCCCTAAAGAAATTCCTCTTCATCTCCTTCCTAAAATCTTCTTCTTTTCATGTCCATCTTGTTACAAATGTTGCCCTTGCTGTCATCATCCGTCCTGAAAAGGACGCAAGCTGCCAGCGACAATCTATGGAAGCCATCACTTGTCGCAGTAGATGATGGCGGTAGCAGAATTAGCTCGGGATACTTCCAGTTTCCAGCCCCGCGACGTGGACGCTTCTGCTATGGGGCCTCCTTCCTAAAATAATGGTATTTAATTCTGAGGCTATGACATCTGGTCCGTGACTCTCCCACCAGTGGCAACATCCTCTCCACATTCACTCTACCCCCATGCTGTTTGGAAATGATATACATATTAAGATGCATCTTGGGATTAACGGTTAATTAAATAAATGCAATCAATAAGACTGTTTGATAAAAACATTGCATTCTCCACGTGTTATATTTGCTTCCTATATTGCAGCAACTTCAAAAGATTTTTTTGGGGGGCTTACGACAACTGTGGTTAGGAAGAAAATTAGCATTGATGTGTTTCATCACATCTTCCCATCTCCACCCCTTTCCGCTTTCCGCAGAGACAGTTCCCTCCGCAACTCCCTGCTCAACTCATCCCTTCCCGCTCCAAACCACCCCCTCCTTAATTACCTTCCTCTGCAACCGCGGACGATGCTACACCTGACCCTATATCTCCTCCCTCGACTCTGCCCAGGGACCCCGACGGTCATTTCAGGTGAGGAAGAGGTTCACTTAACCATACAACCATATAACATTTACAGCACGGAAACAGGCCTTCTCGGCCCTTCCAGTCCGTGCCGACCATTTATTTTCCCCTAGTCCCATCTACCTGCACTCAGACCATACCCCTCCATTCCCTTGCCGTCCATATACCTATCCACTTTACTTTTAAATGTTAAAATCGATCCTGCCTCCACCACTTCTGCAGGAAGATCATTCCACACAGCCGCCACTCTCTGAGTAAAGAAGTTCCCCCTCATGTTACCCCTAAACTTCTGTCCCTTAATTCTCATGTCATGCCCTCTTGTTTGAATCTTCCCTACCCTCAATGGGAAAAGCTTATCCACGTCAACTCTGTCTATCCCTTTCATCATTTTAAAGACCTCAATCAAGTCCCCCCTTAACCTTCTGCGCTCCAAAGAATAAAGACCTAACGTTATTCTCACTTGTACCTCCTCCACCTTATCTACTGTATCTGTTGTTCAAGATGTGGACTCTTATACATCGGCGAGACCAAACGTAGACTGGGCGATCGTTTCGCGGAACACCTTCGCTCGGTCCGCGTGAACCAACCTGATCTCCTGGTTGCTAAACACTTTAATTCTCCTTCCCATTCCCACACACAATTCTCCTCCATCGTCAGAGTGAGGCTAAACGCAAATTGGAGGAACAGCATGTCAGATTTCACTTGGGCAGCTTACAGCCCAATGGTATGATATTGATTTTTATAGCTTCAAGTAACCCCGGCATTCCCTCTCTCTCTATCCCTCCCCCACCCAATTCTCATTTTCACCCAACAAACAGCTAACAATGGCCTGTTTCCTTTATCATCGTTACTTTTTTGCATAGCTTTCATTCCTTGTTCTTTATCTCTCTACATCATCGTCTATATCTCTTGTTTCCCTTATCCCTAACTAGTCTGAAGAAGGGTTTCGACCTGAAACATCTCTCCAGAGATGCTGCCTGACCCGCTGAGTTACTCCAGCTTTTTGTGTCTATCTTCGGTTTTAACCGGCATCTGAGGTTCCTTCACATGCATTGATGTATGGTATTTAAAATTTTTTTTTCCATTTGAAACCATCACTAAAAATACAAACGTACTTCTATTAATAAATGTTTAAATCAGTAATTGTTAGTAAAGTTGCAGATGGCATGACAATTGATGGAATGGACAATGAGGTTGATATCTAAAGGGCCTGTCCCACTTGGCCGTCATTTGCGTGTAATTTATGTGACATCATTTACTAGGTATGTTACAAAACTTACCTTGAGCAGCGCTGCAGTTCTGCCGCTCCCCGTGTGCGCGACTTTAGCGCCTTTCAGAGGGGGGCGTGCTTAAAGTGTCGTTTTTCTTCAGACTGGGCAAATCGATCCATGTCGGGCGATTTCGTTGCGGAAGAAAAATCGCTCCGACATTTCATTAATGAAGGTATTTTTAAATTACGCTAGATTATTTATTATCTAGAGCAATTTAAAAATCACCTTCAAAAGCCATGAGCGCCGACAACGGGAAGAATTTTGCGTAGGGGAGAAAAAAAGGTACACAGTGTATTTTTATATTAAAAGTTGGTTTTTATGGAGGCTTTAATAATATTTTCATGTTGCGAAAAGGGGTCCAAAAAAAATGTATGAACCAACAGTATTTTTCATACCGACTTCACAGCAAACCGCAACGTTCCAATCCACTGCATTCCACTAAAACCCACTCGCTAGTTGATTTAAATGGCCATTAATTTACAGGCATCAAACACTAAATTCCTTCCATTTGGCCCAGAAATTCATGAAAATGAAATTTAAAAATTATGTTATATTGTGGATTATTGTGTGAATGTTATTTGAACACTTAGGCAATTTTAAAAAAGTTTATCTTTTCTTAAGAAATGGATAGATGTTTAGATCTACTCATTGAATTTTGTAATTAGCTACAATTAGATAACTAACTAATTATATGCTTTAATTTCAGGTCATCCAAGTAAGATTGTTTCATATTTGTTTCAGAATGCTTCAATCTATAATAACTGAAAATTTCATTGAGTTCTCTTAATTTTTAAGAAAGTTATGGGCTTTTAACGGTTCTAGATCACAGCTTTTGAGTTAAGTCAATTGAAAGGCAATGGGGAACAAGATGCTAATTTCTGAGTATGAAAATGGTCGTAACTTTCTTAATACTGAAGATATGAAAGTGAATTAGGTGTCAAATTAAACTTCTTTTTATGCTTCATCTGATGGGATAAATTGCAGACTTGATTTTTAAAATCTAAAAATGTTGTAACATTGCTACATTCACGCCTCACGACACATGACGCACAATGATGCGCATTATTATAGATATTACTGTATGAAATAGTATTTCGTATAATGTATTTAGTTTTGTTTATATATATGTAATATTTTTGTTTTTTAAATTTTCTTTTTTTTTTATGGTTGAAGTATGTGGGAAATTTTTTTATTTTTTTTAATTTTTTTTAATTCTCTTTTTTTTTCCTCTTTTTTTTTCCTCTTTTTTTTTTCTCTTTTATATATCTTTTTCTTTATTTCCAAAAAATAGAAGATATCAAGTATTGATATGTTATTTGTAGTAATATTGAATTAAGGTGTTAGTTTATAAAGTAAGCTATACATTGTAAACTGATTATTTCAAATAAAAAAATATTACACAATGATGCGCATTATGTGTGCATGGTGCACGATGACAGAGGCAGTGATGCACAGCCGTGCGGCGTCGCAGGATTTTGTGATGTAAAAAATCGCCGCTCGCCATCTGCGTGATGCTCAAATGACGGCCAGGTGGGACAGGCCCTTAAGTGTACGACACGATCTGTACTTTAGGCTTTAGACTTTAGAGATACAGCGTGGAAGCAGGCCCACCGAGTCCACGCCAACCAGCGATCATCCCACACCCTTGCACTATCCTACACACTGGGGACAATTTACAATTTTACTGAAACCAATAAACCTTCTAAACTGTATGTCATCAGAATGTGGGAGGAAGCTGGAGCTCCCGGAGAAAACCCACGTACTCACAGGGGGAATGTGCAAACTCTGTCCAGACAGCACCCGTAGTCAGGATTGAACCCGGGTCTCTGGCGCTGTAAGGTGGCTATCAATACCTGCAACGAGAATTTGTTTGAGTACTTTTCTAGTCTACATTGTTTTAGCTGTTATTGTGGATGAAGAGGAATTATAACTTCAGGAGAAACAGTGGACTCAAAAGCATTTTTTGATGAATGTTGTCCAAAGCAGCAGCTAGTGATTGGATGAAAACAGCTCAGTCAGGAAGCAGACACAGAGTGCAGCAGCAACTCAGCGGGTCAGGCAGCATCTCTGGGGTAAAACTGGTGTGTGACATCGCGGGTCGGGACCCTTCTTCAGACTTGAGACAGATTCTGGAAACACTCAGCAGGTTGGGCAGCGCATGAGAAACAGTTAACTTTTCCACTCTCAGCCCCTTCATCAGAAGTGGGAAAGCGAGAACAAGGAGTTAGTTTGGTTTAGTTTAGAGATAGAGCGTGGAAACAGGCCCTTCGGCCCAGTGAGTCCACGCCGACCAGCAATTCCCGCACATTAACACTATCCTACACACACTAGGGACAATTCACGTTTAGGCAATAGACAATAGACAATAGACAATAGGTGCAGGAGTAGGCCATTTGGCCCTTCGAGCCAGCACCGCCAGTCAATGTGATCATGGTTGATCATCCACAATCAGTACCCCGTTCCTGCTTTCTCCCCATATCATAGAAACATAGAAACATAGAAAAATAGGTGCAGGAGTAGGCCATTCGGACCTTCGAGCCTGCACCGCCATTCAATGTGATCATGGCTGATCATCCAACTCAGTATCCCGTACCTGCCTTCTCTCCATACCCCCTGATCCCTTTAGCCACAAGTGCCACATCTAACGCCCTCTTAAATATAGCCAATGAACTGGCCTCAACTACCTTCTGTGGCAGAGAATTCCAGAGATATCCCTTGATTCCGCTATATTTAAGAGCCCTGTCAAGCTCTCTCTTGAAAGTATCCAGAGAACCGGTCTCCACCGCCCTCTGAGGCAGAAAATTTCACAGACTCACAACTTTCTGTGTGAGAAAGTGTTTCCTCATCTCTGTTCCAAATGGCTTAACCCTTATTCTTAAACTGTGGCCCCTGGTTCTGGACTCCCCCAACTTCGGGAACATGTTTCCTGCCTCTAGCGTGTCCAAACCTTTAATAATCTTAAATGTTTCAATAAGATTCCCTCCCATCCTTCTAAACCCTAGTGTGCACAAGCCCAGCCGCTCCATTCTCTCAGCATATGACAGTCCTGCCATCCCGGGAATTAACCTTGTAAACCTACGCTGCACTCCCTCAATAGTAGGAATGTCCTTCCTCAAATTTGGAGACCAAAACTGCACACAATACTCCAGGTGTGGTCTCACTAGGGTTCTGTACAACTGCAGAAGGACCTCGAGGAAGCATGGTTGAGAAGGGTTTCAGCCCAAAACATTGCCTATTTCCTTCGCTCCATAGATGCTGCTGCACCCGCTGAGTTTCTCCAACTCTTTTGTCTACCTGCAGAAGGACCTCTTTGCTCCTATACTCAACTCCTCTTGTTATGAAGGCCACATTTATATCAAGCCAATTAACCTACAAGCCTGTGAGTCTTTGAAGTGTAGGAGGAAACTGAAGATTTCGGAGAAAACCCAGGCACACAAACTTTGTACAGATAGCGCCCATAGTGAGGATCGAACCTGGGCCTCTGGCGCCGTAAGGCAGCAACTCTACCGCCGCGCCACCGTGCCGACAGTAGGAGAGAAGTTGGGGGCAGAGCAATAGATAGAGGAAAGGAATATCCCTGCTAGAAAAAAAGGAACTGCAGATGCTGGTTTAACTAAGAAATACACAAACTGCTGGAGTAACTTAATGGGATAGGCAGCACATCTCGAGTTCATGGATAGGTCATGTTTTGGGTTGGGAACTTTCTTCAGACTCATATTCAGTTCAGTTCAGTTTAGTTCATTGTCACGTGTACCGAGGTACAGTGAAAAGCTTTTGTTGCACGCTAACCAGTCAGCGGAAAGACAAGACATGATTACAATCGGGCCATTTACAGTGTACAGATACATGATAAGGGAATAACGTTTAGTGCAGTGTAAAGCTGGCAAAGTCTGATCAAAGATAGTCCGAGGGTCACCAATGAGGTAGAGAGTAGTTCAGGACTGCTGTTAAAGAAGGAACTGCAGATGCTGGAGAATCGAGGGTTACACAAAAGGCTGGAGAAACTCAGCGGGTGCATCAGCATCTAAGGAGCGAAGGAGATGGGCGACGTTTCGGGTCGAGGACTGCTCTCTGGTTGTGGTCGGATGGTTCGGTTGCTTGATAGCACCTGGGACGAAACCGTCCCTGAATCTGGAGGTGTGCATTTTCACACTTCTACATCATTTGCCCGTTGGGAGTGGGGAGAAGAGGGGGTGTCCGGAGTTTGACTGGTCCTTGATTATGCTGCTGGTCTTTCCGAGGCAGCGTAAGGTGTAAATGGAGTCAATGGAAGGGAGGTTGGTTTGCGTGATGGTCTGGGCTGCGTCCACAATTTTCAGTTGGAGGGAAGTTGGGGGGGGGGGGGGGGGGGTCAGAGGAATTAATAGAGGAAAGATTCTCTGCTGGAAACAAGGAACTGCAGATGCTGGTTTACAAAAATAAAACACAAACTGCTGGAGTAACTTAACTGGTCAGGCAGCAACCCTGCAGAGCATGGATAGGTGGCATTTTGGGTTGGGAACCATCTTCAGACACAAAACCGCTGCTAGGGTGAGGGTAATGGGGTCAGTCACCAGATATATAGATTTTCTTTCTGTCAAGGGAATAAAATCCTCCTTACCGCACGGGCACTGGGTCACAGTCTGAGATGCTAATCCTATTAAAAATGTGACGCATTGGAAATCATGAGGTATGGACACAGAAAAAATAAACACAGAATTTAGTTTGGTTTGGAGATACAACGCAGAAACAGGCCCTTCGGCCCACCGAGTCCGCGCCGACCCGCGATCCCCGCACACCAGCCCCTACACACGTTTGGGACAATTTACATTTATATCAGGCCAATTAACCTACAAATCTGAGCGTCTTTGGAGTGCGGGAGGAAACCGGAGCAGCCGGCGAAAAACCCACGCAGGTCTCGGGGAGAACGTGCAAACTCCGTACCGACGGCACCTGTAGTCAGGATCGAACCCGGGTCTCTGGCGCTGTGAGGCAGCAACTCTACCGCTGCGCCACCGTGCTACACTGCGGAGTACAGGGGAAATCCCGTAGACCCGGTTGGTGCAGGACATCCAAACTGAGGGACGAATCAACCATTCTGCCATCCTCTCGGTGAAGCGAGCCATCAGTGTCCCGACAGGAGAACGATTAAAACCCCATGTTCCTAGAGTCCCAGAGTCATGGAATCATAGGTTGATACAGCGTGGAAACAGGCCCTTTGGCCCAAATTGCCCACATCCGCCAACATGCCCCAGCTACATGTGCTTGCTCCATATCCCTCCAAACCTGTCCTACCCATGTACCTGTCTAACTGTTTCTTAAATGCTGGGATAATCCCTCCTCTCTGTCCCCGTGACCACATGGATTTTCTCCGATTATTCGGTTTCCTCCAAAGACATAGAGGTTTGTAGGCTAATTGGCTTGGTATAATTGTAAATTGTCCCCAGTGTGTGTACGATAGTGCTAGTGTGCGGGGATCGCTTGTCGGCGCGGACTCGGTGGGTGAAGGGCCTGTTTCCGCGTTGTATCTCTAAATTAAATTAAACTAAACTAAACTAGACTTGATTGTCATTACATTAAAATAGTCTTATTGTTTGCAACTGTGGGCCTCAGATTGGGTAACATTAAATTTAGGTTTATTATTGTCCCGTATACAGAGACATAGTGACGAGCTTTGCTTAGAATGATTATCAATCATAGTCATCGAGTCGTGGAGTCATACAGCGGAGAAACAGGCCCTTCGGCCCAACGTGCCCACACCGACCAACATGTCCCAGCTACATTAGAAACATAGAAACATAGAAATTAGGTGCAGACCCTTCAAGCCTGCACCGCCATTCAATATGATCATGGCTGATCATCCAACTCAGTATCCCGTACCTGCCTTCTCTCCATACCCTCTGATCCCCTTAGCCACAAGGGCCACATCTAACTCCCTCTTAAATATAGCCAATGAACTGGCCTCAACTACCCTCTGTGGCAGAGAGTTCCAGAGACCCACCACTCTGTGTGTGAAAAAAGTCCTTCTCATCTCGGTCCTAAAGGATTTCCCCTTATCCTTAAGCTGTGACCCCTTGTCCTGGACCTCCCCAACATCGGGAACAATCTTCCTGCATCTAGCCTGTCCAACCCCTTAAGAATTTTGTAAGGTTCTATAAGATCCCCTCTCAATCTCCTAAATTCTGGAGAGTATAAACCGAGTCTATCCAGTCTTTCTTCATAAGACTGTCCTGACATCCCAGGAATCAGTCTGGTGAACCTTCTCTGCACTCCCTCTATGGCAATAATGTCCTTCCTCAGATTTGGAGACCAGAACTGTACGCAATTAACTAGTCCCACCTGCCTGCTTTTGGCCCTTATCCCTTCTAACCTGTCCTATCCATGTACCTGTCTAACCGTTTCCTAAAGGATGGGATAGTCCCAGCCTCAACTACCTCCTCTGGCAGCTTGTTCCATAGAAACATAGAAATTAGGTGCAGGAGTAGGCCATTCGGCCCTTCGAGCCTGCACCGCCATTCAATATGATCATGGCTCAATAATATCATGGCTGGTTCCATACACCCACCACTCTCTGTGTGGAAAAGTTACCCCTCAGGTTCCTATTAAATCATTCCCTCTTCATTTTAACCCAATGTCCTCCGGTCCTCGATTCCCCTACTCTGGGCAAGAGACCCTGTGCATCTACCAGATCTATTCCACTCATGATTTTCATCATCATCATGCGCTCCAAGGAATAGAGTCCCAGCCTACTCAACATCTCACTATAGCTCAGGTCCTCTAGTCCTGGCAGCATTCTCGTAAATCTTTGTTGCACCCTTTCCAGCTTGACAACTTCTTTCCTATACGATGGTGCCCTGAACTTAACGCAATACTCTGAATGTGGCCTCACCAACGTCTCATACAAATGCAACATGACCTCCCAGCTTCTATACTCTGATCTATTCCTCTCACGGTTTAATATTAGATCAGGTGCTGCTATTCAGATGTCTCACCTTTTACACGTGTTTGACAATAGACAATAGACAATAGGTGCAGGAGTAGACCATTAGGCCCTTCAAGCCAGCACCGCCATTCATTGTGATCATGGCCGATCATCCACTATCAGTACCCCGTTCATGCTTTCTCCCCATATCCGCTGACTCTGCTATTTTTAAGAGCTCTATCTCAGCATATGACAGTCCCGCCATCCCGGGAATTAACCTTGTAAACCTACACTGCAAACCCTCAATAGCAAAAATGTCCTTCCTCAAATTAGGGGACCAAAACTGCACACAATACTCCAGGTGTGGTCTCGCTAGGGCTCTGTACAACTGCAGAAAGACCTCTTTGCTCCTATATTCGTATAAAGGCCAACATGCCATTCGCTTTCTTCACTGCCTGCTGTACCTGCATGCTTACTTTCATAGACTGATGTACAAGGACCCCCAGATCCCCTTGTACTTCCCCTTTTCCCAACTTGACACCAGTTAGCTAGTAATCTGCCTTCCTTTTTTTGCTACCAAAGTGGATAACCTCACATTTATCCACATTAAACTTCATCTGCCATGCATCTGCCCACTCCCCCAACCTGTCCAAGTCACCCTGCATTCTCGTAGCATCCTCTTCACAGTCCACACTGCCACCCAGCTTTGTGTCATCTGCAAATTTGGTAATGTTACTTTGATTTTTGTGTTTAAAAAATAGCAATACAATACAATAATACTTTATTAGCCAAGTATGTTTTGTAACATACAAGATATTTGATTTGCCATACAGATGCCAATAAAAAGCAACAGAACATGCAAAATACATTTTAACATAAACATCCACCACAGTGACTCCTCCACATTCCTCACTGTGATGGAAGGCGAAAAAAAAAGTTTGATTTCTACCTTTCTTTGTTCTCCCATGTTTGGGGGGCCTTGAGCCTTCCGTTGACGGGACGATCTTGGCTCCCGTAGCTGGCGGTCGGGACCTCCGCATCGGGGCGATCGAGCTCCTGCATCAGGGGGAATCTCAGCTCCCCCGCGCCAGGCGACCGACCCCGGGTCGGGGCTGTTCGATGCCTTCTGCGTTGTTGGAGCTTCCCGACATCAGTCTCTACCCGAGACTGCGAGCTCCTCGATGGTGAAATCCGCAGGTCGCGGTTGGGGCGTCGATCCCAGGCAAGGGATCGGCTCCAATGGAAAGTCCACGGCCCCGCGGTAGGGCACAAAGTCAGTCCCGAGCGAGGCTTCCAGCTCCACGATGTTGGGCCGCAGAGCGACCGGAGATACGACCCGGAAAACAATCGCATCTCCGGCAGGGTAAGAGATTTAGGAAGGACATTATTGCCATAGAGGGAGTGCAGAGAAGGTTCACCAGACTGATTCCTGGGATGTCAGGACTGTCTTATGAAGAAAGACTGCATAGACTCGGTTTATACTCTCTAGAATTTAGGAGATTGAGGGGGGATCTTATAGAAACTTACAAAATTCTTAAGGGGTTGGACAGGCTAGATGCAGGAAGATTGTTCCCGATGTTGGGGAGGTCCAGGACAAGGGGTCACAGCTTAAGGATAAGGGGGAAATCCTTTAGGACCGAGATGAGAAGGACTTTTTTCACACAGAGAGTGGTGGGTCTCTGGAACTCTCTGCCACAGAGGGTAGTTGAGGCCAGTTCATTGGCTATATTTAAGAGGGAGTTAGATGTGGCCCTTGTGGCTAAGGGGATCAGAGGGTATGGAGAGAAGGTAGGTTCGGGATACTGAGTTGGATGATCAGCCATGACCATATTGAATGGCGGTGCGGGCTCGAAGGGCCGATTGGCCTACTCCTGCACCTAATTTCTATGTTTCTCTGTTTCTAGTGAGAAAAAGTTTCCCCCGACCTCCTCCCCCCCCCCCCCCCCCCCCGCAACCCCACATAAAACAAACCAGAGAACATTAAAACAATCTTATAAAACACACTAAAAATAACAAAGAGAAGACAGACAGATCCTTAATAGGAAACACTAGTTCCTTAATACTAATGCTTGATTTATATCTTTAAGCTTAAATAAACTAAACCAAACTAGAGCCTGATGACAGAGAGGCAGAGCTATTACGTTCGCTTGTCAGGTACATATAGCTGGGCTGTTCTTCCTTACCATTCGCATCTAGCCATGTCTGCAGCTGATTTGTTCCCTATGATAAGCAGATGGCAATCTCTGACTGTGCGTTACCTGTCAGATTGAGCATCAGGGGTACCATGCTTCTCATCACACCCGTGATTCAAGTTAGCAGAACTAATCACCCCCACCTCACACAGAGTAGCAAGCTGAATAAATAACCTGTGTGGGAAGGAACTGCAGATGCTGCTTCAAACCGGAGGTAGACGCAACATTCTGGAGTAACTCAGCGGGACGGGCAGCATCTCTGGAGAGAAGGAATGGGTGACGATTCGGGTCGAGACCCTTCTTCAGACTGAGAGTCAGGGGAGAGGAAAACAATAGACAATAGATAATAGGTGTACGGGTAGGCCATTCAGCCCTTCGAGCCAGCACTATCATTCAATGTGATCATCCACAATCCTCCGAGATCTCTGGTTTCATCCCACGATTCAAAGACGTGCAGGTTTGTGGGTTAATTGGCCTAAAGAATTGGTAAAATTGGTTAAAAAAACCCTGTAAATTGTGCCTAGTGTGAGTAGGATAGTGTCAGCGCGCGGGGATCGCTGGTCGATAGACAATAGACAATAGGTGCAGTAGGCCATTCGGCCCTTCGAGTCATTCAATGTGATCATGGCTGATCATCCCCAATCAGTACCCCGTTCCCGCCTTCTCCCAATATCCCCTGACTCCACTATCTTTGAGAGCCCGATCTAGCTCTCTCCTGAAAGTATCCAGAGAACCGGCGTCCCCCGCCCACTGAGGCAGAGAATTCCACGGACTCACAACTCTCTGTGAGAAAAAGTGTTTCCTCATCTCCGTTCTAAATGGCTTACCCCTTATTCTTAAACAGTGGCCCCTGGTTCTGGACTCCCCCAACATCAGGAACATGTTTCCCAACCCTTAATAATCATGTCATCCCTCTCATCCTTCAAAAACGAGAGATATATAGATGATGATGTGGAGAGATATAAAACAAATGAATGAACAATACGAAAAAAAAGTAACGATGATAAAGAACAGGCCATTGTTAGCAGTTTGCTGGGTGGGAACGAGAACCTGGTGCGACTTGGGTGGGGGAGTGATGCAGCGAGAGGGAATGCAGGGCCTTTGAAGTTAGAGAAATCAGTATTCATACCACTGTTAGCTGCCCGAGCGAAATATGAGATGCTGTTCCTCCAATTTGCGATTAGCCTCACTCTGACAGTGGAGGAGGCCTAGGACAGAAAGGTCAGTGTGGGAATGGGAAGGGGAATTAATGTGTGTGGAAACGGGAGATCGGGTAGGTTCCTGGCGGACTGAGTGAAACGATCGCCCAGTCTACGTTTGGCCTCACCGAGTCCACATCTTGAACAACGGACACAGTAGCTAACAAGTCACCTGTCCATTTCATTTCCACAGATGCTGCCTGACCCGCTGAGTTCTTCCTGCACTTTGTACGTTGCTCAGGATTCCGGCAACTGCAGGCTCTTGTGCCTCCGTGATATTGATGGTGCTGTTTGCAGGTGGTGTTGTTCCTTGCCTAGATAACCATGCAATAAACACAGTTTGTTATTATTGGCTTCGAAAACATGCCCCAAGGAGACAAGGTCATGAGGTCATCAGGGATTGGAATAGAATTAGTCAATTCGGCCCATCAAATCTACTACGCTATTCAATCATATGTAACAACAATATAACGATTACAGCACGGAAACAGGCCTTCTCGGCCCTTCCAGTCCGTGCCGACCATTTATTTTCCCCTAGTCCCATCTACCTGCACTCAGACCATACCCCTCCATTCCCTTCCCGTCCATATACCTATCCACTTTACTTTTAAATGTTAAAATCGATCCTGCCTCCACCACTTCTGCTGGAAGCTCATTCCACACAGCCACCACTCTCTGAGTAAAGAAGTTCCCCCTCATGTTACCCCTAAACATCTGTCCCTTCATTCTCATGTCATGCCCTCTTGTTTGAATCTTCCCTACCCTCAATGGGAAAAGCTTATCCACGTCAACTCTGTCTATCCCTTTCATCATTTTAAAGACCTCAATCATTGCCTGATCTATCTCTCCCTCGTAACCCCATTCTCCTGCCTTCTCCCCATAACCTCTGACACTGTACTAATCAAGAAGGTAGACAAAAATGGTGGAGAAACTCAGCAGGTGTAGCAGCATCTGTGGAGAGAAGGAAATTGGGCAACGTTTCGGGCCGAAACCCTTCGCTCCATAGATGCTGCTGCGCCTGCTGAGTTTCTCCACCATTTTTTGTCTACCTTCGATTTTCCAGCCTCTGCAGTTCCTTCTTAAACGCACTAATCAATAATCTATCTATCTCTGCCTTAAAAATATCCACTGACTTGGCCTCCACAGCCATCTGTGGAAAATAACTCTACAGATTCACCACCCTCTGAATGAAGACATCTCCTTCCTAAAAGTATGTCCTTTAATTCTGAGGCTGTGACCTCTACTCCTGGGCTCTCCCACGAGTGGAAACATCCTCTCCACATCCACTCTATCCAAGCCTTTCTCTGTTCTGTATGATGAGGTTGGAGGAGGTGCAAGTGGATCTCTGGCTAGCCTGAGGTAGATTCTGTAGCAGGCAAGCTATCCGCCTTGCACAAGGTAGATATTAAAATACACTTTCTCATCCTGTCTCTGGAGTCTCGTCGGGTGCTGCGGTGTCTAGTGATGAATGTGTTGCTGTTATTCTAGCCTCCACCACTTACTGATGGCTTCCAGCAGCCTCGGTCCCCGAGCTCCAGAACTCCCTCCATAATCGTTTACCTCTTTTGCTCATTTAAGACGTGATGTGGAGACGATGTTTCCTCTAGTGGGAGAGTGAGTCTAGGACTAGAGGTCACAGCCTCAGAATTAAAGGACGTTCTTTTAAGACAGAGATGAGGAGAAATGTCTTTAGTCGGAGGGTGATGAATCTGCAAAATGTTGTGCATTCAGTCTCTCCAGCGTGGAGAAGACCACACTATGAACATTTAATGGATAGAATGGAGTTAATGCAGGACTCCAGGTTATATGTGAATGTCTGCCTCAGAAGGCTGTGGAGGCCAAGTCAGTGGATATTTTTATGGCAGAGATGAATAGATTCTTGATTAGTACGGGTGCCAGGGGTTATGGGGAGAAGGCAGGAGAATGGGGTTAGGAGGGAGAGATAGATCAGGCAACGATTGAATGGCGGAGTAGACTTGATGGGCCGAAGATTGTTAAGGGCTTGGACATGCTAGAGGCAGGAAACATGTTCCCGATGTTGGGGGAGTCCAGAACCAGGGGCCACAGTTTAAGAATAAGGAGTAAGCCATTTAGAACGGAGACAAGGAAACACTTTTTCTCACAGGGAGTGGTGAGTCTGTGGAGTTCTCTGCCTCAGAGGGTGGTGGAGGTCGGTTCTCTGGATGCTTTCAAGAGAGAGCTAGATAGGGCTCTTAAAAATAGCGGAGTCAGGGGATATGGGGAGAAGGCAGGAACGGGGTACTGATTGGGGATGATCAGCCATGATCACATTGAATGGCGATGCTGGCTCGAAGGGCCGAAAGGCCTACTCCTGCACCTATTGTCAATTGTCTATTGTCTATTGTCAATAAATGGGTAAGTTATAGGAGCAGATTTAGGCCATTCGGCCCATCAAGTCATTCAATCATGGCTGATCAATTTTTCCCTCAACCCCATTCCCCTGCTTTCTCCCCATAACCTTTGATTTTAGAATTTGGAGATTCAGTGTGGAAACAGGCCCTTCAGCCCATCGAGTCCGCGCCGACCAGTGATCACCCTGTACACCAGCACTATCCTACACACCAGGGACAATTTTCAATTTACCAAAGCCAATTAACCTACAAACCTGCACGTCTGGAGTGTGGGAGGAAACCGGAGCACCCAGAGAAAACCCACGTGGTCACAGGGAGAATGTCCAAACCCTGTACAGACAGCACCCGTAGTGATGATGGAGTCTGGGTCTTTGGTGCTGTAAGGCAGCAACTCTACCGCTGCGCCACCATGCTGCCCTTTGATGCCTTTTGAAAACCCGGGCTCAGAGAACAGACATTAAAGACACCGAGATCTTCGAGTTGAGTTGAGTTTAGTTTAGACATACAGTGTGAGATCAGGCCCTTCGGCCCACTGAGTCCGTGCTGACAATAATCACCCCTACACTGGTGTGCAGGAAGGAGCTACAGATGCTGGTTTATATTGAAGATGGACACAAAATGCTAGAGTAACTCAGCGGGACAGGCAGCATCTCTGGAGAGAAGGAATGGGCGACGTTTCTGGTCGAGGCCCTTCTTGGGACCCATATCCTGCCCATCAAGAACAATTTACAGAAGCCAATTAACCTACAAACCTGCATGTTTATGGAATGTGAGAGGAAGCCAGGGCACCCAGAGAAAGCCCACACAGTCACAGGGAGAACATGCAAATTCCTCACAGACAGCACCCATAGTCGGGATCGAACCCGGGTCTCAGATGCTTTACCGCTGCACCCCTGTGCTGTTTTAGAGAATACAGAAATGGGATGGTGTTTGAAACAGAGTGTGGATGAATATTACCCAAATAGAGAATGGACAATGAGATGAGGAGAGAATTCCTTAGGCAGTGGGTACACAAAAGGCTGGAGAAACTCAGCGGGTGCAGCAGCATCTAAGGAGCGAAGGAGATTGGGCCGAAACCCTTCTTCAGCAGACCGTGGCGGGTGAATCTGTGGAATTCATTGTCGCAGATGGTGATTGAGGCCAAGTTAGTGAGTATTTTAATTTTTTTTAAACGTTTTATTAGAAGTAAGTACAGGAATATGGCAGCAATACATATTGACATATTACATTTTATGTACAGTTTCTTATTTATTTATTTATTTAAATAATGAAAAAGCAAAAGAGAGAATAGATAATAAAAGATAGAGAAACATGTGATATATAGTGTGTGCGAGAAAAAAAAAGTGTGAAAGAAGAAAATTGAGAATGAAAAAGAAAAAAGAAAGAAAAAGAAGAGGAGAAAGTAAGAGATTAAGGAGATCGTTATCTATATTCTTGACCATCCCTCACCCAATCAGGAAACAGTTACCTTCTACGGTTTTGGTGCGCCATATGCTTCCATAAAATCGACAAATGGAGACCAACTCGTTAAAAATTGGTCTGATTTATCTATTAGGAGGAATCGCATTTCCTCAAGATGTGCGGTGTCCAACATGTTTGAAGTCCACATTCTAAGCGTTGGAATGGCTGTATTTTTCCAAAAGTTAAGTAAGTTTTTTTGCCTTTATTGACCCATAATTAAAAAATAAATTTTGAGATGAGTTCAATTTATTCCCATCTTCCATTACTCCAAATAAAATCATTTCAGTATTAGGTTCCATTTTTATCTTAAATAATTTTGTAAATATTTCAAAATTATCAATCAAGAATGTAGAAAGTATTATGCGGGAGACAAAAGAGTGAGTTATAGTTGCATTTTGGGGTAGACATTTATCACAAATAGGGGAAGTATTTGGATAGAATTTATTCAATCTAGTTTTTGAGTTATATAATCTAAGTAAAATTTTAAATTGAATTAAATTGTGTCTTACATTAATCGTGGATATTTTTAATCCAGTGATAGATAGGTGCTTGATTAGTAAGGGTTTCGTTTTTGGATTAGTTTGGAGATACATCGCTGAAACAGGCCCTTCGGCGCACTGAGTCCATGATCCCCGCATATTGTATTCAATTTATTTTTATTCAATTTATTGTCATTATCTCATTTTAGAGACAACTAAATAGATTTTCCTTACAGTCAGTAACATTAAAATAAATAATAAATAAATAAACATATTTTAAAAAAAGCACAAACACAGAGCTTTGTGTTTTTTTGTGTTTCCTCCAGATCAGCCACCTCCCACCGGAGTCCGCGGCTCCCGAAGTCCACAGGCCGAGCAGGACTCCGCGATGTTGGTCAGCGCCGCCCGCATTGGGAGCTCCGCGAACCACAGCTCCGCGATGTCGGTGCAGCAGGCCCAGCAATCCGGAGCTCCAAACGGCGATCCCCGGTGAGGCATCGCCCGGCCCGCGATGTTTCCAACGCTGCGCCGCTGCTGCTGGAGCTCTGGTCGGTCCCGGCAGGAAAGGCCGCGCCAATCCAGTGGGGGGGGGGGGGGGGGGGGGGAGGGTGCGACTCGAATAATAGTCGCATCCTCTCCAGGAAGCGACTGAAGGACGGTATCCCCCTTACCGTGCCCTCTTCCCCCACATAAAGACATTAAAAAAAACACAAAAAACGTTCTTCAAACATAACAAAAAAAAACAAAAATATACCGGACTGAAGGCGGAGGCAGCTAGCAACAACACCACCGGTTATACTACCAGTTATATTAACACTACCCGACACACACTAGGGGCAATTTTACATTTTACATTAATCCAACTGACCTACAAACCTGGAGGAGTGCCTTTGGAGTGTGGGAGGAAACCGAAGATTTGGGAGAAAACCCATGCAGGTCACGGGGAGAACGTACAAGCTCCGCACAGACAAACACCCGTAGTCTGGACCAAACCCGGGCCTCTGCCACTGGTTTAAAAGTGTGGAGATGGAAGATTCAAGAGAGTTTATTGTCATGTTGCCAGATAGGACAATGAAATTCTTGCTTTGCTTCAGCACAACAGAACACAGTAGTAGCAATTTTGAGATTTAAAAAATCAAGTCTGCAATTTATCCCATCAGATAAAGCATAAAAAGAAGTTTAATTTGACACCTAATTTACTTTCATATGTTCAGTATTAAGAAAGTTATGGCCATTTTCATACTCGGAAATTAGCATCTTGCTCCCCATTGCCTTTCAATTGATTTAACTCAAAAGCTGTGATCTGGAACAGTTAAAAGCCCATAACTTTCTTAATAATTAAGAGAACTCAATGAAATTTTCAGTTATTATAGATTGAAGCATTCTGAAACAAATATGAAACAATCTTACTTGGATGACCTGAAATTAAAGCATATAATTAGTTAGTTATCTAATTGTAGCTAATTACAAAATTCAATGAGTAGATCTAAACATCTATCCATTTCTTAAGAAAAGATAAACTTTTTTTAAATTGCCTAAGTGTCCAAATAACATTCACACAATAATCCACAATATAACATAATTTTTAAATCTAATTTTCATGAATTTCTGGGCCAAATGGAAGGAATTTAGTGTTTAATTCCTGTAAATTAATGGCCATTTAAATCAACTAGCTAGTGGGTTTTAGTGGAATGCGGTGGATTGGAACGTTGCGGTTAGCGGTGAAGTCGGGAGGAAAAATACTGTTTGTTCATAGATTTTTTGGACCCCTTTTCGCAACATAAAAATGTTATTAAAGCCTCCCGAAAAACCAACTTTTAATATAAAAATAAACTATTTACCTTTTCTTCTCCCCTACGCAAACTCCTTCCGGTTGTCTGTTCTCACGGCTTTTGAAGGTGATTTTTAAATTACTCTAGTTAATAAATAATTTCAAGTAATTTCAAAATACCTTCATTCATGAAATGTCGGAGCGATTTTTCTTTCGCAACCAAATCGCCCGATATTCATCGATTTTCCAGGTCGATTGAAAAACGGCACTTTAAGCCCGCCCTCCTCTGAAAGGCGCCAAAGTCGCGCACACGGGGAGCGGCAGAACTGCAGCGCCGCTAAAGGTAAGTTCTGCAACATACCTAATAGTAGGCATTGACTACAGAACAGATCAGTGTGTCCATATACCATTGTATAAATATATACACACGTGAATAAATAAAACAGGTAAAGTGCAAATAAACAAATAATGGGCTAATAATGTTCAGAGTTTTGTTTGAGTTCAGTTCAATAGCCTGATGGCTGTGGGGAAGTAGCTATCCCTGAACCTGGTTGTTGCAGTCTTCAGGCTCCTGTGCCTTCTACCTGAAGGTAGCGGGGAGATGAGTGTGTGGCCAGGATGATATGGGTCCTTGATGATGCTGCCAGCCTTTTTGAGGCAGCGACTCAAAAAGAGTGGGTGTAATGCGTGATTGTAGATTCACTTTTGGCATCAGCACACAGAGTATCGCCTGCCTAGGGCACCATCGGTGAAAAGTAGGTTGGAAATTAATGCCGCTGTTTTGATGATCCCGGTATTTTATGGATTAGAGATCAAGTATCAGGAACGAACAGTGTCATACAGCGTAGAAAACAGGCCCTTCGGCCCAACTTGCCCACACTGGCAATAAGTCCCAGCTACACTCGTCCCACCTGCCTGCATTTGGCCCATATCCCCCCAAATCTGTCCTATCCGTGTACCTGTCTAAATGTTTCTTAAACTTTGCAATAGTACCTGCCTCAACTACCTCCTCCGGCAGCTCGTTCCGTACACCTATCACCTCTTGAATGAAAAAGTTACACCTCGTGTTCCCATTAAATCTTCCCCCCCCCCCCATCACCTTAAACCTATGTCCTCCAGTTCTCGATTCCCCTACTCTGGGCAAGAGACTCGGTGCATCTACCCGATCTATTCCTCTCATGATTTTGCACACCTCTCTATATGATCGTATATATTCACGAGCTTAGAAACTCTAGCCCTGCAGTGGGAGACTCTATACAATAGCGTTACTGAGTGAAGCAATGCCACTTTAATTGATATTTGGATTCAACACAACAATTTATCATGTCCCCAATTAGAGCTTCTTGTGCATTCACATCACTGGTTTGTTGTGATCGCTCTGCGTGCACTAATTGAGAGCATGATAAATTGTTGCAGGTTGAATTAAAATACCAATTAGGGTGATATTACATAATTCAATAAAACTTTGCGATGGATTCATCGCTACATGCCACTCCGTATGAGGTTCTTCTGCATGTATATATATATATACATTGGAGCTAGACACATAATGCTGGAGTAACTCAGCGGGTCAGGCAACATCTGTGGATAGAAGGAATGGGTGACGTTTCGGATCGAGATCCTTCTTCAGACTGAGAGTCAGGGGAGAGAGAGACACAGAGATATGGAAGGGTAAGGTGTGAAAACAAGACATCAAAGGGGACGAAGGGTAGACCCCCCAGCATCTGCAGTTCCTTCCTTCACGTACTGTATATATAATGGGATCACTTGGTCGTAGCTACTCCACCAAGCCCAGTTTAGTGGAGTTCAGTTTAGAGATACAGCACGGAAACAGGCCCTTCGGCCCACCAGGTTTTCACCCACCACCGATCCCCCCCGCACATTAACACTATCCTACACACAATAGGGACAATTCACATTTACACCAAAGCTAATTAACCTATAAACCTGTACGTCTTTGGAGTGCGGTTGGAAACCGAAGATCTTGGACAAAACCCACGCAGGTGACGGGGAGAACGTACAAACTCCGTAGACAAGCATCCGTAGTTGAGGATCGAACCCAGGTCCCTGGCGCTGTAAGGCAGCAACTCTACCGCTGTGCCCTGTTTAAAATGACTGCAGGTGAAGTCTAGGGGTATTTTTTTCATTCCAGTCACAAGATTGCCCAAAGGAACACGAGGTAGAGCTTAAAGTTAACATAACCGCCACAGATTGCCAGTTGCAGAGGTTTGGCCAAGAGTGAAGCAAAAAGCTTTGCTAAGTGTTGCCAGGTGCATGTGATGTTCATCGCCAATTAGCACAAATGGCAATATTCTAATTTGTTGAGCTAATTTCCAGCACTCAAAACCTGAAAAACAAAACCATTTCATCTGCTTCAGAAGTGCCCTTCAGAACTTGCATTTTTTGTCTTAGAACATAGAAAACATAGAAAATAGGTGCGGGAGTAGGCCATTCGCCCTTTGAAGCCAGCACCGCCATTCAATATGATCATGGCTGATCATCCGAAATCAGTACCCCGTTCCTGCTTTTCCCCTTCATTCCGTTAGGCTAAGAGCTCTATCTAACTCTCTCTTGGAAAAAGTCCAGTGAATTGGCCTCCACTGCCTTCTGTGGTAGAGAATTCCACAGATTTGCAACTCTATGGGTGAAAAGGTTTTTCCTCCTCTCAGTTCTAAATGGCCGACCCCTTATTCTTAAACTGCGACCCCCTTTCTCTGCTTCCATCCCCGGGTAACCATAATACGGCAATGTTGTAACGAGGTTAAGTAGTGTTATGATGGGGCAGTGCAGTAGATGTGGTCCAGTAAAGGGCCTGTCCCACTAGCGCGCGATTAGACGCGACAAGCGCGACAAATTCGGACGCGGGGGTCGCGTGGGGGTCAGGCGATCCCGGTGCGAGTGAAGGGCCTGTCCCACTAGCGCGCGATTACACGCGCGACGTCCGAAGGAAGGACGTTATTTTTCATCACGTGACGATGCGCATGAGCATGCGCGTTGCACGACGTCGGGCAGTGACGTCATCACGCAACGCCACGCTGAAGACGCACAACGTCAAAACGTCATCACGTTAATCACGTTCTGCGCGACAGGATTTTGCCGCGCGTAATTTTTTGAGCAGTGTCGGTTTTTGGACACTACGCGCGATGTCGACACCAGCTACACACAACTCGACGAGACTCCGGCGATCGCAGTGGGACAGGGTCACGCGAGGCCGGGCGACTAAAGCGACCACGGTAGGTCGCGCTTGTCGCGTCTAATCGCGCGCTAGTGGGACAGGCCCTTAAGGCTTTCGGCAAGGGATCATATGGGGCACTAGTCCGACAGAGCTGAGCCAATGGGTTTTTGGGTAGCTTGATAATTTAAATCCCGGATACTCAGTAGCTCAGCGGGACAGGCAGCATCTCTGGAGAGAAGGAATGGGTGATGTTTCGGTTCCAGACCCTTCTTCAGACTCAAGTTGTCTTGGGGGAGATGGTAGGGCATTGTTTTGGTGATTGGATGCCTCGGACTAGTGGTATCTCACTTTTTGTGTATCTGTACACTGGGGGGCAGCTCGATTGTAATCAGGTATAGTCTTTCCGCTGACTGGTTAGCAGACGACAAAAGCTTTTCACTGTACCTCTGTACACGTGACAATAAACTGAAGGGAACTCAACTCAAGTTCATAGGTTATAGGAGCAGAATTAGGCCATTCGGCCCATCGAGTCTACTCTGCCATTCAATCATCGCTGATCTATCTTTCCCTCTCAACCTCATTCTCCTGCCTTATAATCCCTGACACCCGTACTAATCAAGAATCTGTCAATCTCCACCTTGGCTCCATCAGACACTTAGTACTGGACCTGGAGTTTAGAAAAATGAGGGGGGACCTCATTGAAACGTACTAAACAGTGAAAGGCTTGGATATAGTGGACGTGGAGAGGACGTTTCCACTAGTGGGAGAGTCTAGGACCAGAAATCATAGTCTCAGAATTAAAGGATGTTCCTTTAGGAAGGAGATGAGGAGGAGGAATTTCTTTGGTCAGAGGGTGGTGAATCTGTGGAATTCTTTGCCACAGAAGATGTGGAGGCCAAGTCAATGGGTATTTTTAAGGCAGAGATAGACAGATTCTTGATTAGTACGGGTGTCAAGGGTTATGGGGAGAAGGTTTTTATTTAATTGCAAACCAGCGCCAGAGACCCAGGTTCAATCCTGACTACGGGTGCTGGCTGTACGGAGTTTGTACGCTCTCCCCGTGACCTGCGTGGGCTTTCTCCGAGATCTTCGGTTTCCCCCCACACTCCAAAGACGTGCAGGTTTGTAGGTTAATTGGCTTGGTAGAAGTGTAAATTGTCCCTATTGCGTGGGATAGTGACAATGTGCGGGGATCGCTGGTGGGCGCGGCCTTGGTGGGCCGAAGGGCCTGTTTCTGCGCTGTATCTCCAAACTAAAACTAAGCTAAACAAACCAAATGACTCATTATTACCATTATCGCTGCTTGCGAGACATTTTGTGATTGCATTATTATGACAGAGACTTCAGTGCAAAATGGTGGCTCGTTGGCTTTGACGTGCCCTTGGATAGTGTGAGATTGCAAAAAAATCTAGGTGGCTGCCAGTTTCAATCCATTATTCTTTAATTTTTGTCTCTCGTCTGGGGGAAATATTGAAGCTTTCATCTCAATGCGATCAAAATACCCTCGCCAGCATAAAAGAATTGACAAACCGCACACGGGCAATTATTTCATTCATTGAGCCTCAAAGTATTATTTTATTAATTACCCTCAATGCAAGTGAGAATGCCGTGAATTTTCGCAACAACAGTCAACATTTAAAATGCGTTTTTCCAAATCCAGTTTGCTCGTCTCTCTGCTTGGACCGGGAACCATATTCCCCTCGGGCATTGAGCAAATCCCTCTGAAATTCATTATGATGTGGCTTGTGTTTCATGCTGGTTAGATGACAGCTTGAACAACATGCCTGGGCTGAAGATTAAAGGAGGGACCATTAGGAGACTGGAAGGGGATTTGGGAAACTAGCTGGAGGAACAAATTGGAGTGGGATATAAAAAATCAGCATAACATCATACAGTACAAGATTGTTCATCTTAGAGGACTCGAAGAAAAGAATTTGCCTCCCAGCTTGGCTTCTGACTGCAGAGGCAGGCGACGCTGAGCATAAGGGCTCGAGGCACAAAATAATTCACTGCGGGTCTTCTTGGAAGGTGATTAAATCAGAGTATGAAGTTTTCACAAACTGAAAGGACAGGAATAGATCGGGTAGATGCACAGAGTCCCTTGCCCCAGAGCAGGTCAATCGAGGACCAAAGGACATGGGTTAGTTGAAGTTTTAGAGATACAGCGCGGAAGCAGGCCCTTCGGCCCACCGAGTCCGCACCGACCAGCGATCCCCACACACTAACGCTTTCCTACACACACGGGACAACACAGAGAGTGGTGAGTGTGTTGCAGAGAATGGTGAGTGTGTCGCAGAGAGTGGTGAGTGTGTGGAATTCTCTGCCTCAGAGGGTGGTGGAGGCGGGTTCTCTGGATGCTTTCAAGAGAGAGCTAGATAGGGCTCTTAAAAATGGCAGAGTCAGGGGTTATGGAGAGAAGGCAGGAACGGGGTACTGATTGGGGATGATCAGCCATGATCACATTGAATGGCGGTGCTGGCTCGAAGGGCCGAATGGCCTACTCCTGCACCTATTGTCTATTGACAACATACATACACCAAGCCATTTAACCCACATACCTGTACGTCTTTGGAGTGTGGGAGGCAGCCGAAGATCTCGGGGAAAACGCACGCGGTCACGGGAAGAACTTACGAACTCCGTACACACAGCGTCCGTAGTGGGGATCGAACCCGGGTCTCCGGCACTGCAAGCGCAGTAAAGCCCCTGTCCCACTTAGGAGACCGAAACAGCAACCTCTGGTGACCTTGCCCGCCACCCAAAAAAAAAATCAAGGTCGAGGTGATCTGCAACCTCCTACCACCTCCCACGCATATGTTGAAAACCTTCCTCGACTGTGAAGAAAACCGGCTTCGACTAGACCTGCGACTAAAAAATTATCGATTTTAAAACGATTTTTAAGTCAAGGTCGGTTTTAATCATGATGAAAAAATAGCAGCAACCTAGATGAAGCCTCGACCACGCGGAAACCACTTTCGACCATTAAGGAGAGTGGTCAAAACCTCCGGTGACCTCATGGAAACCTTGGGTGGCAGGCAAGGTCACCAGAGGTTGCTGTTTAGGTCTCCTAAGTGAGACAGGGGCTTGAGGCAGCAATTCTACCGCTGCACCACCGTGGCAGCCCGGGAACAAAATTTAATCGGAATATCTCGTGTCTAGAAAATAGGATTTCCTCCACATTAGATAAAGACAGAAGGAGCTGCAGGTGCTGGAATCTTGAGCAAAAAGTGCAAATATTTACAGTCTGAGGATGATGCCAAGAATGGAGGGCCTGAGTTCTCATGAGAGGTTGCGCAGGCTAGGACTCTATTCCCTGGAGCGCAGGAGGATGATGGGTGGTATTATAAAAGTAAACAAAATCATGAGAGGAATAGAATAGATGCACAGAGTCTCTTGCCCAGAGTAGGGGAATCAAGGACCAGAGGACATAGGTTTAAGGTGAAGGGGAGAAGATTTAATAGAAATCTGAGGAATAACCTTCTCACACAATGGTTGAACAAGTTGGGTCTTTATTCTTTGGAGCGCAGAAGGTTAAGGGGGGACTGGATTGAGGTCTTTAAAATGATGAGAGGGATAGACAGAGTTGACGTGAATAAGCTTTTTCCATTGAGAATAGGGAAGATTCAAACAAGAGGACATGATTTTGAGAATTAAGGGACAAAGGTTTAGGGGTAACATGAGGGGGAACTTCTTTACTCGGAGAGTGGTGGCTGTGTGGAATGAGCTTCCAGTGGAAGTGGTGGAGGCAGGTTCGATTTTATCATTTAAAAATAAACTGGATAGGTATATGGACGGGAAAGGAATGGAGGAGTATGGTCTGAGTGCAGGTAGATGGGACTAGGTAAAAGTAAGTGTTCGGCACGGACTAGAAGGGCCGAGATGGCCTGTTTCCGTGCTGTTATGGCTATATGGTTATATAGTTAAAGAGTGGTGGGTGTATGGAACAAGCTGCCAGAGGAGGTAGTTGAGGCTGGGACTATCCCAACAGTTAGACAGGTACATGGATGGGTCAGGTTTGCAGGGATATGGACCAAATGCAGGCAGGTGGGACTAGTGTGGATGGGACATGTTGGTCGGTGTGGGCGAGTTGGGCTGAAGGGCCTGTTTCCACGCTGTTGCACTCTAAGACTCTATGACTCCGTGTGTGTGTGTGTGTGTAAAGGGTGTCAGCTCTGGACAGATCTCCAGTGCAAAGCTGACTCTTTATAAATTCCACTGACTTGCAAACAGCGTTACGTGAAGTGAATCAGAGGGGATGCTATGTTATAATCAAACCCATTCTCAACCCCCCCCCCCCCCCACACCAAAATAAAATCCACTAGAAACAGTTCCCAAAGTCCTGGCATATCCGACGCAACATAATTCCTTTCTTTCTGACTCACTGAGGCTTCTTTAGCAGCAGCGCCCAAATAAACAACCTATCCGGAAGGATAAAAACAGCAAGTTACATTAAAAAAAGATAGACAACAAAATGCCGGAGTAACTCAGCGGGACAGGCAGCATCTCTGGAGAGAAGGAATGGGTGACGTTTCGGGTCGAGACCCTTCTTCGAAAAGCATTCTTTCTAAGGCACGTTCCATGTTGGTTTATAAAATCTAAATAGACAATAGGTGCAGTTGTAGGCCATTCGGCCCTTAAAGCCTATTCAATGTGATCATGGCTGATCATCCCCAATCAGTAGCCCTTTCCTGCCTTCTCCCCATACCTCCTGACTCCGCAATCTTTAAGAGCTCTATCAGTGGTAAACAAATGACACAAAGTGCTGGAGTAACTCAACGGGTCAGGCAGCAACTCATGTTCATTAGTCATATGTGATACTAAGTAAGTAAGTTTATTGGCCAAGTATTCACATACAAGGAATTTGCCTTGGTGCTCCACCCACAAGTAACAACATGACATACAGTGACAGTTATGAATGGCTCAGAAAACACTAAGCATTAATAAAAACATTAATGATAAAATACCATTAATCAAGCATGTGAACCAACAAAATACCAGATCATAGGGGGGCTACAGATTTTTGGCTGTTGAGTAGAGCAACTACTCGTGGATAAAAACTGTATGTCTGGCTGTGGCAGCTTTGACAATCCGGATCAGAAAGGAGCAGAATTGGGCCATTTGAATTAGAATTAGGCCAGAATTAGGCCATATGGCCCATCAAGTCTACTCTGCCATTCAATTATGACTGATCTATCTTTCCCTTTCAACCCCATTCTCCTGCTTTCACCCCATAACCCCATGACACTCACAGAGCGTTTTGGGTCAGGTCCCCACCCTAAAGTGCCTGACCCCCTGAGTTACTCGAGCACTTTGTGTTTTTATTTTTGTAAACCAGCATCTGCAGTTCCTTGTTGCTCTTTTGTTTGTGGATTTGATGCTATGCATTAACGATCACTTTGGCAAGGGGGTTGGTCAGAAAGAAACATTGTGGTAGCTTTACGACCTGTAAATGTAGAACGTTTACTTGGAACCTAAGAGTCATACAGTGTAGAAACAGGCCCTTCAGCCCAGCCTGTCCATGCCGATCAAGAAATCCAATCTAAACTAGACCCAGTTACCGCCAGAAAAAGATACAGTGCTGAAGTGACACAGCGGGTTACGCAGCATCTCTGGAGAATATGGATGGGTGATGTTTCGGTTTGAGAGTCTGAAGAAGAGTGTTGACTCGGAACAGTGTCTATCCGTATACTCCCGAGATGCTGCTGGATCTGCCGAGTTACTCCAAAAGTTTGTGTCAACTTTTGGAAAACCAGCTCTGCACTTCCTTGTTTCCCCATTCACCAATTTAACATAGAAACATAGATAGAAACATAGAAATTAGGTGCAGGAGTAGGCCATTCGGCCCTTCGAGCCTGCACCGCCATTCAATATGATCATGGCTGATCATCCAACTCAGTATCCCGTACCTGCCTTCTCTCCATACCCTCTGATCCCCTTAGCCACAAGGGCCACATCTAACTCCCTGTTAAATATAGCCAATGAACTGGCCTCAACTACCCTCTGTGGCAGAGAGTTCCAGAGACTCACCACTCTCTGTGTGAAAAAAGTCCTTCTCATCTCGGTCCTAAAGGATTTCCCCCTTATCCTTAAGCTGTGACCCCTTGTCCTGGACCTCCCCAACAATCTTCCTGCATCTAGCCTGTCCAACCCCTTAAGAATTTTGTAAGTTTCTATAAGATCCCCTCTCAATCTCCTAAATTTTAGAGAGTATAAACCGAGTCTATGCAGTCTTTCTTCATAAGACAGTCCTCACATCCCAGGAATCAGTCTGGTGAACCTTCTCTGCACTCCCTCTATGGCAATAATGTCCTTCCTCAGATTTGGAGACCAGAACTGTACGCAATACTCCAGGTGTGGTCTCACCAAGACCCTTTACAACTGAAGTAGAACCTCCCTGCTCCTATGCTCAAATCCTTTTGCTACGAAAGCTAACATACCATTGGCTTTCTTCACTGCCTGCTGTACCTGCATGCCTACTTTCAATGACTGGTGTACCATGACACCCAGGTCGCGCTGCATCTCCCCTTTTCCTAATCGGCCACCATTCAGATAATAGTCTGTTTTCCTATTTTTGCCACCAAAGTGGATAACCTCACATTTATCCACATTATACTGCATCTGCCAAACATTTGCCCACTCACCCAGCCTATCCAAGTCACCTTGCATATATATTTAATTTAATTTAGAGATACAGCGTGGAAACAGGGCCTTAGGCCCTCAGAGTTTGCACCGACCAACGATCACTGGTGCTGGCTCGAAGGGCCGAATGGTCTACTCCTGCACCTATGGTCTATTGTCACCCGTACACTAGTTCTATGTTATCCCAGCTTCGCATCCTACACACTAGGGGCAATTTACAGAAGCAAATTAACCTATAAAGCTGCGTGACTTTGGAATATGGGAGGAAACTGGAGCACCCGGAAAAACCCATGCGGTGACATGGAGAACGTGCAAACTGCACACAGATGGTACCCGTGGTCATGATTGAACGTCAGTCTCTGGCGCTGTAAGGCAGCGACTCTACCGCTGCGCCACCGTACCGACTTAATCAATGCTTGCCCCATATCTATCGAACCTTTCCTAGCATGTACTTGCCCAAATCTCTCTTAAATGCTTAAGTGTACGTGCGTCAACTACATCCCCCTACTTCTCTGCAAAAATAAAAGAGTTCCCGCTGAAGAATATAGATCTGAAATATCTCCAAGGGCGTTCAGTGATTCCCTTGGCTCAGCTGAAGGGTCTCGTACCTTTGCTACGTCTGACTGCATTGGATACATACAGTACTAAGTACTTACAAAATGCTGGAGTTACTCAGTGGGACAAGCAGCATCTCTGGAGAGAAGGAATGGGTGACGGTTTAGGTCGAGGCTGAAGAAGGGTCTCGACCCGAAACGTCACCCATTCCTTCTCTCCAGAGATGCTACCTGTCCAGCAGAGTTTAGTTTAGTTTAGTTTAATTTAGAGATACAGTGCGGAAACAGGCCTTTTCGGCCCACCGGGTCCGCGCCGACCAGCGATCCCCGCATATTAACATTATCCTACACCTACTAGGGCCAATTTTTACATTTGCCAAGCCAATTAACCTTCAAACCTGTACGTCTCTGGAGTGTGGGAGGAAACCGAAGATCTCGGAGAAAACCCACGCAGGTCACGGGGAGAACGTACAAACTCCGTACAGACAGCACCCGTAGTCAGGATCGAACCTGGGTCTCCGGTGCTGCATTCGCTGTAAGGCGGCAACTCTACCGCTGCGCCACCGTGTCGCTCTCCAGTTACTCCAGTATTCTGTGTCTATCGTTGGTGTAAACCAGCATCTGCAGTTCCTTCCTACACAGTGCAATAAGTAGTCGTCCCTGATGGAATTAAGCAGCTCTCAGTCCGCCGTGTTTGTCAAATAAGCACTCCAAGATAAATAGGAAGAACAGTTAAGGGCCGTTCCCACCAGCATCCGACTCCATGCGATGAGCGCGATCAAACTAGAAGCGGGGGCCGCGCGGAGGTCGCGTGATCCCCTGTACAGGGCCGTTCCCACCAGCATGCGCCTGCATGCGGCAAGCGCGACCAAACCGGCTGCGAGGGCCGCGCGGAGGTCGGGTGAGTGGCGCAACGCGGCGCAAAGTGAGGCGAACTCGGAGCAAAGTCTTAAGGTAAGTTCGCCAGGACAGAGAGGGGCACACAGAGAGGGGCACAGAGACACACACACACAGAGGGCCACGGAGCCACTCACATAGAGGGTCACGGAGGCACCTACAGATAGGTTCACGGAGGCACGATTTCGAGGCGGTGTGTAATGCGTCGAGGCGACTGCGAGCCGACAAGCCGTTGCCGCGCGGAAATTTTTGAGCATGGTCAGTTTTTCGGAGCCCCGCGCGATGTCGGGACGAACTCTGCTCAATTCCGCACGGCTCCGGAGATCGAAGTGGGACCGGCCCCGCGACGCCGGATGGCTCAAGCGACCACGTTAGGTCGCGCTCATCGCATGGAGTTGCATGCTTGTAGGACAGGCCCTTAAGTTGCATGCCCCACTGATCTTTGACCTCTGGAGATGGCAGAGAGTAAATTGTTGTAGGCATAAGTTCATGTTCACAATGTTCCAGGTACAGAATTAGGCCATTCGGCCCATCAAGTGCCATTCAATCATAGTTGAACGATCTTTCCCTCTCACCCCCATTCTCCTGCCTGCTCCCCATATCCCCTGACACCCGTACTGATCAAGAACCTGTCAATCTCCTCCACAGCCTTCTATGGCAAAGAATTCCACAGATTCACCACCCTCTGACTAAAGACATTTCTCCTCATCTCCTTTCTAAAGGTGCAGCCTTTTTTTCTGAGGCTGTGACCTCTGGTCCTAGACTCTCCCACCAGTGGAAACATCCTCTCCACATCCACTCTATCTATTCAGTCCTTTCACTATTCGGTAAGTTTGAACGAGGTCCATCCTCATCCTTCTAAACTCCAGTGAGTACATGCCCAGTGTGTACAGACCATTCCGGGGTGAAGGGCATTTGTGGCGCAGCGGTAGAGTTGCTGCCTTACAGCACTTACAGTGCCAGAGTACCGGGTTCAATCCTGGCTACGGGTGCCGTCTGCATGGAGTTTGTACGTTCTCCCCGTGACCTGCGTGGGTTTTATCTGAGATCTTCGGTTTCCTCCAAAGACACGCAGATTTGTAGGCAAATTGGCTTGGTAAAATTGTGAATTGTCCCTAGTGTGTGTAGGATAGTGTTAATGTTCGGGGATCGCTGGTTGGGGTGGACTCAGTGGGCCGAAGGGCCTGTTTCTGTGCTGTTCTTCTAAACTAAACTAAACAAGTGGCGCTTTACATATAAAAGCCAATAGGTTCGGGTGTCAGAGGTTATGGGGAGAAGGCAGGAGAATGGGGAGAGGAGGGAGAGATAGATCAGCCATGATTGAATGGCGGAGTAGACTTGATGGGCCGAATGGCCTAATTCTACTCCTATCACTTATGACATGGCCTCATGACCTAATGGTTTGAAAGGCTGCCCTCTTACACGAAGGGTAATTTAAGTAAGTAAGTTTATTGGCCAAGTATTCACATACAAAATCTAAATAGACAATAGGTGCAGGAGTAGGCCATTTGGCCCTTCAAGCCAGCACCGCCATTCAATGTGATCATGGCTGATCATCCCCAATCAGTATCCCTTTCCTGCCTTCTCACCATATCCCCTGACTCCGCTATCTTTAAGAGCTCTATCAGTGGTAAAACAAATGACACAAAGTGCAGGAGTAACTCAACTGGTCAGGCAGCAACTCGTGTTCATAAGTAAGTAAGTAAGTTTATTGGCCAAAATATTCACATACAAGGAATTTGCCTTGGTGCTCCGCCCACAAGTAACAACGTGACATACAGTGACAGTTACGAATGACTCAGAAAACACTAAACATTAATAATAATAAAACATTAATGATAAAACACCATTGATCAAGCATGTGAACCAGCAAAATACCAGATCAAAGGGAGGCTACAGATGTTTTGGCTGTTGAGTGGATAAATGCTCTAAAGTGATTCCTGCCTTGACAGCAATTAACAAAATGTACCTAGGGATTGAGCTCTGAGATGATTGGGTTCAGGTATTGATTGGAGGTCCTATATTGGATGGAGGAGTCCCAGCTGGGTTAGCTAACCCAAGAGTATTTACCAGTCAAGGTAAACTCATCGGGAGGAATGATAATTTCCAAATTCATTAGGGAGGCGAGAGCTTGGCCCGGAATGAGGAAGGAACAATTAGAAGCTAATTGGAACTAATTTAGGCCAACGATGGTGCAATTAACTCTGTGTACAGTTCTGACAGCAAATAAGGCCAGTTATGAAGCGATGGCTGATAATCTGTAAATCTGAGCTCGATGAAGCTTCAAGATGGAAGGAACGCACAGTAATTCAGCTAGAAGAGTGGTGCCTCAATAGGTCAGGTGACGAAGGACATAGCACAGGAAAAGGCCCTTCGGCCCACAATGTCTATGCTGAACATGATGCCAAGTTAAACTAATCTCCTCTGCCCGCACGTCATCCATATCCCTCCATTGCTTGCATATCCATGTGTCTATCTAGGAAGCCTCTTTAACATAAGCCCTTCCATTATAAGGGGGGCAAGCTGGTGCAGCGTTAGAGTCACTGCCTTACAGCGCCAGTGACCCGTATTCGACCCTGGCTACGGGTGCTGTTTGTACGCTCTCCCCGTGACAAATGTGAGGTTATCCACTTTGGTGGCAAAAACAGGAAGGTAGACTATTATCTGAATGGTGGCCGATTAGGAAAAGGGGAAATGTAACGAGACCTGGGTGTCATGGTACACCAGTCATTGAAAGTGGGCATGCAGGTGCAGCAGGCAGTGAAGAAAGTGAATGGTATGTTAGCATTCATAGCAAAAGGATTTGAGTATAGGAGCAGGGAGGTTCTACTGCAGTTGTACAGGGTCTTGGTGAGACCACGCCGGTAGTATTGCGTACAGTTTTGGTCTCCAAATCTGAGGAAAGTCATTCTTGCCATAGAGGGAGCACAGAGAAGGTTCACCAGACTGATTCCTGGGATGTCAGGACTTCCATATGAAGAAAGACTGGATAGACTCGGCTTGTACTAGCTAGAATTTAGAAGATTGAGGGGGGATCTTATAGAAACTTACAAAATTCTTGAGGGGTTGGACAGGCTAGATGCAGGAAGATTTTTCCTGATGTTGGGGAAGTCCAGGACAAGGGGTCACAGTTTAAGGATAAGGGGGAAGTCTTTTAGGACCGAGATGAGAAAAACATTATTCACACAGAGAGTGGTGAATCTGTGGAATTCTCTGCCACAGAAGGTAGTTGAGGCCAGTTCATTTGGCTATATTTAAGAGGGAGTTAGATGTGGCTAAAGGGATCAGGGGGTATGGAGAGAAGGCAGGTATGGGATACTGAGTTGGATGATCAGCCATTATCATATTGAATGGCGGTGCAGGCACGAAGGGCCGAATGGCCTACTCCTGCACCTTTTTTCTATGTTTCTATGTTTCTATGTGACCTGTGTGGGTTTTCTCCAGGTGCTCCGGTTCCTTCCCACACTCCAAAGAGGTACAGGCTTGTAGGCTGTTTGGCTTGGTAAAATAGTAAATTGTCCCCAGTGTGTGTAGGATAGTGTTAGTGTGCGGGGACCGCTGGTCGGCGCGGACTCCGTGGGCCAAAGGGCCTGTTTCCGCGCTCTATCTCTGAACTACACTGTCCAATCTCTCCTTATAGCTAGTAGTAGGCCCCCTTCGGTCAGTACTGACCATGGGTGATGCATCCTGGTCGGATGCAAGCCTGGGCGATGTCATATGGAGGACAGACAGGCTGTTGCCCATGCAGCACGTCCCCCCTCTCCACGTCGCTGATCGATCCAAAGGAACAGCAGGGCCGTTACAGTTTGGTACCAGCGCCGCCGCAGGAGCTGCCAGAGCGAGGTTGTAGGCAACGACGAACTGCCTTAGGGGCTCTGACTCCGGATTTTCTTGAGGTTTATCCCTGGAGCCTTTTATGGCCACAAAGCAGTGGAGGTTTTAAATCAGAGTGTTCCCTCTCCTAGATGGACTGCCTTCCCAGCTGACGAGCCCCATCTGCCCGAGACTCATGGGGGCGGGAGTGTCTGCCTTCCCGTGCAGGTCCATAGCACCTGCCCACTGCCTGTAATAAAGCTAATAAATACCAGGCAGCAGTCTGATAAACCTCTGAGAATCTATTCAGTTTTGACCTGCCCGTTGGCAGCTCGCAGAGCCTCCCTGTATTAGAGTCATAGAGTGATACAGCGCGGAAACAGGCCCTACAGGCCAACTTGCCCACACCGACCAAGATACCCCATCTACACTAGTCCGACCTTTCCATGTTCGGCCCATATACCTCTGAACCTTTCCCTAACTCTGTACCTGTCCAAATGTATTTTAAATGCAGTGATAGTAGGTCAGGTCGGGGGGAGTGCCAGGTTCCAGTATCCAGGTCAGGTCTGGGGGAAGTTCCCCCCCCCCCCACCACGGGTACCATGTAACCCCGTGCTACCTGCTCCATTGTCGGGTAGTCGGCGACTAAACTGTCTCCCCCACCTGGTTTGCCAGGTGAGGAGGGGGCTGTGGACACCCAACAGGACCAAAAACAAGACAAAAACCAGACTGTTTCCTGGGATGTACCAGACTGATTCCTGGGATGTCAGGACTTTCATATGAGGAAAGATTGGATAGACTCGGCTTGTACTCGCTGGAATTTAGAAGATTGAGGGGGGATCTTATAGAAACTTACAAAATTCTTAAGGGGTTGGACAGGCTAGATGCAGGAAGATTGTTCCCGATGTTGGGGAGGTCCAGGACAAGGGGTCACAGCTTAAGGATAAGGGGGAAATCCTTTAGGACCGAGATGAGAAGGACTTTTTTCACACAGAGAGTGGTGGGTCTCTGGAACTCTCTGCCACAGAGGGTAGTTGAGGCCAGTTCATTGGCTATATTTAAGAGGGAGTTAGATGTGGCCCTTGTGGCTAAGGGGATCAGAGGGTATGGAGAGAAGGCAGGTACGGGATACTGAGTTGGATGATCAGCCATGATCATATTGAATGGCGGTGCAGGCTCGAAGGGCCGAATGGCCTACTCCTGCACCTAATTTCTATGTTTCTATGTTTCTATTCTCTCCTCTCATCTCTCTCTTTCTGTGTGTGCATTAGCAGGGGGAAAAGCGGTCTACCTCACTGGGGCACAAGACCACTGCCGCCTGCCCCTTGCAGCCATCAACTTGTTTGGTCCTTTGGTGCGCCTCATCTGCCCTGCTCCCATCCCAGCGCTGCCCCAGCTCTCTGCCCCATTCTCTTGGAAATGTCGCGTCCGCCTCTGTAACGAGGAGGGGTCCGGCTGGCTGGCTTGGTGGATGGGTGGGTGGGCAGGGAGGGGGAATGGGTACAAACCACCTAATCCATTCTCAAAAGTCGGGCAGAGCCGTGTAGAACTCACGTTTCTCTCCGCTTCATGTACGTGGGAATTCCCTCAGTATGGTCACTCAGCGGGCCGGCAGCACCTCTGGAGAGAAGGAATGGGTGACGGGATGACGTTTCAAATTTAAATCATGGGCAAACCATCTTGCCCCAGGCTGCTTTACATTATTTATTGCGTTGAGCTGTTTGTGAGGCTGGGACTTCTCTGAGGGTCGCCACCTTATAGTGGAGACATATGCGTGTGTCTTAGATCCTGTAAGCTGGCCTCATGGCAGGAAGGTCGACGGGGAGGTCCCTGACAAAGCGTGGCCCAAGAAGATGACCTCAGTGGAACTGGCCGAGGATGGTGTTTGGCCGGCGGCTGAGAAGGTGGAAGAAGGCTGCAGCAGGGAGAGACTCCCAACCATGGTGGAGCCCATGTCATTGGACCCGGGACTGTCAGTGAAGGTTGTTCGAAAAGTGTTACCAATCTCTTTTGTTGGAGATGGTCATTGCCTGATAATAGAATTACAGAGTCAAACAGCACAGAACCATCCCTTCACATCCTTTTTACCCATCCGCATTAATCGCATTTGATCAAATGAGGTCCTTATCCTTTCCCTGCCTTGTCTATTTAAATACTTTAGAGAATACAGCGCGGAAACAGGCCCTTTAGCCCACCGGGTCTGTGCCGACCAACGATCCCTGCACATTAACACCATCCTACCCACACTAGGGACAACTTTTACAAGCCAATTAACCTGCAAACATGAACATCTTTCGAGTGTTGGAGGAAGCCGAAGATCTCGGAGAAAACCCACGCAGGTCACGTGGAGACATACACACAACGTCATTCACATCAAGATCCTTTTTATTTTGATGCTCGTTTTTTGAGCTGATGAAACTGCAACGTTACAGTTCAATCACAATCATTGGAAGCACGGAACACATTGTGAGCTTTCCAAACTTTGGTGTAACAAACAATGTGAAATCAAGAGGGTAATACAGAGAGTGGCAGTAATAATTCCAATTAGCACAATCTAAATCAAGACAGGATCAGCCTCCACACAGGGACTTTCCCACAGTCTGTGTCTGCCCATCACCACCATCCCCGTGCCCCTGCCGCTTTCTTGTCTACCTGTGTGTGTGTCAGAGAGATGGCACCAAATGCCCTGGACACCGCTCTGTACTGCTGCACCTTTTAACTGTGATGCCCAACTGTTCCCGGTGGGATTTGAGGAAGGGCTCCAGCAGAATGGACGAGGAGGGGAGTCAGGTTAAAGAGGGCGGACTTGTCTGTTCTGAGCAGTCCCTGGGCTTCAGTCAAGGGTCAGTGTATGGGGCAGTGCCCTGGAGTTACATCCTTTAGACATCCACCATGGTTCCCCGTTCCCCGTTCCCCGTCCCTCTGTCAATGTGTGACGGAGAATGGCCGAGAATATCACTGATTTCGCATTCAACCCTGTAAAATGTGAAGAGTTAAGGTGATCCCCTGTACAGGGCCGTTCCCACCAGCATGCGCCTGCATGCGGCAAGCACGACCAAACCGGCAGCGAGGGCCGCGCGGAGTGGCGCAACGCGGCGCAAAGTGAGGCGAACTTGGAGCGAAGTCTTAAAGGTAAGTTCGCCAGGACAGAGAGGGACACACAGAGAGAGGCACAGAGGCACACACACAGAGGGCCACCGAGCCACACACATAGAGGGTCACGGAGGCACCTACAGATAGGTTCACGGAGGCACGATGTCGAGGAGGTCTGTAATGCGTCGAGGCGACTGCGAGCCTACAAGCTGTTGCCGCGCAGAATTTTTGAACATAGTCAGTTTTTCGGAGCCCCGCGCAATGTCGGGACGAACTCCGCACAATTCCGCACGACTCCGGCGATCGAAGTGGGACCGGCCCCGCGACGCCGGACGGATCAAGCGACCACGTTAGGTCGCGCTCATCGCATGGAGTTGCATGCTTGTAGGACAGGCCCTTAAAGATTGTCATATGTCAGTTTAAAGTTGCAGCTTCACCATCTGAGATGGAGCACAAAGACGCGGCAGAAATTTGGAGACATCATCCCGTCACCCATTCCTTCTCTCCAGAGATGCTGCCTGCCCGCTGAGTTAAAGAGTGCCCACGGTAGACTCACGAATCACTAAGGTAAACGCACGGGCCACAACGAGTTTAAATGTTTCCATTTTTAACTTGCATCTGTAGAAGAGGGTGCAGAATGATAATCACTGCATTCTCCACCTTATTGGAGATGATTCGGTCGCACGAAAAATTGTACCTCTATCCACAACACCACCGAGGAGGATTGGGTTAACACATGATGAGCGTTTGATGGCTCTAGGAGTTTAGAAGGATGAGGGAGAATCTCATTGGTAGGTCTCAGTAGAATGGATGTGGAGAGGATGTTTCCACCAGTAGGAGATTCGAGGACCCGAGAGAGGGCACAGCCTTTGAATAAAAGGACGTACCTTTAGAAAGGAGGCGAGGAGGAATTTCTTTAGTCAGAGGGCGGTGAATCTGTGGAATTCATTGCCACAGAAGGCTGTGGAGGCCATCGATTGATATTTTTAAGGTGGAGATTGATAAATTCTTGATTAAAATGGGTTTCAGGGGTTATGGGGAGAAGGCAGGAGAATGGGGTTGAGAGGGAAAGATAGATCAGCCATGATGGAATGGCAGAGTAGACTCGATGGGCCGAATGGTCTAATTCTGCTCTTATATCTCACTGTGGTTGTGAGATATAGGAGCACATACAGAGATATACGGCGTGTTAAAAGGCCCCTTGGCCCAACTTGCCTACACCGGCCATCATGTCCCAGCTACACTAGTCCCACCTGCCTGCGCTTGGTCCATATCCCTCCAAACCTGTCCTATTCATGTACCCATCTAACCTTTTCTTAAACCTTGGGATAGTCCCAGCCTCAACTACCTCCTCTGGCAGCTTGTTCCATACACCCACCACCCTTTGTGTGAAAAATGTTACCCCTCAGAATCCTATTAAATTCACCTTAAACCTATGTCACCTGGTCCTCACTTCACCTACTCTGGGCAAGATACTCTGTGCATCTATTCACAATTTCACAAGCTCACAAGTTATAGTAGGCCATTCAGCCCATCGAGTCTACTCCCCTGTTCAATCATGGCTGATCTCTGCCTCTTAATCCCATTTTCCTGCCTTCTTCTCCCCATAACCGTTGACGCCCGTTCTAATCAAGAATCTGTCTATCTCATCCTTAAGAATATCCACTGACTTGCCCTCCATAGCCCTCCAAGGCAATGAGTTCCACAGATTCAACACCCTCTGACTAAAGAAGTTCCTCCTCACCTCCTTTCTAAAAGAGCGCCCTTTAATTCTGAGGCTATGACCTCTGGTCCTAGACTCTCCCACCAACTCCCATCTATTCCTCTCATGATCTTATACACCTCTATAAGATCACCCCTCATCCTCCTGCGCTCTAATGGTGGCGCAGCGGTGGAGTTGCTGCCTTACAGCGTTTGAGGCACCGGAGACCCGGGTTCGATCCCGACTGCGGGCGCTGTCAGCACGGAGTCTGTATGTTCTCCCCGTGACTTGCGTGGGTTTTCTCGGGGATCGGTTTCCTTCCACACTCCAAAGATGCTACATGCATGTGGGTAGACACAAAATGCTGGAGTAACTCTGGGGAGAAGGAATGGGCGACGTTTCAGGTCTAGACCCTTCATCAGTCAATTTAAACCAGCATCTGCCGTTCGTTCTTATACCTCGTTAGCATTCATAGCGAAAGGATTTGAGTATAGGAGCAGGGAGGTTCTACTGTAGTTGTACAGGGTTTTGGTGAGGCCACACCTGGAGTATTGCGTGCAGTTTTGGTCTCCAAATCTGAGGAAAGACATTCTTGCCATAGAGGGGGTGCAGAGAAGATTCACCAGACAGATTCCTGGGATGTCAGGACTTTCATATGAGGAAAGACTGGATAGACTCGGCTTGTACTCGCTGGAATTTAGAAGATTGAGGGGGGATCTTATAGAAACTTACAAAATTCTTAAGGGGTTGGACAGGCTAGATGCTGGAAGATTGCTCCCGATGTTGGGGGAGGTCCAAAACAAGGGGTCACAGTCTAAGGATAAGGGGGAATTCCTTTAGGACCGAGATGAGGAAAACATTCTTTACACAGAGAGTGGTGAGTCTCTGGAATTCTCTGCCACAGAAGGTAGTTGAGGCCAGTTCATTGGCTATATTTAAGAGGGCGTTAGATGTGGCACTTGTGGCTAAAGGGATCAGGGGGTATGGAGAGAAGGCAGGTACGGGATACTGAGTTGGATGATCAGCCATGATCACATTGAATGGCGGGGCAGGCTCGAAGGGCCGAATGGCCTACTCCTGCACCTATTTTTCTATGTTTCTATGCTTCTATGTTATGCGATGTTCCAAGTTCCTCTCCTGAGTTACCAAGTTCCTCTCCCGGGTTACTCTTGAGCCAACCGTGAATGGCCTGCTTTAAAAGCATCAAATAGAGGAGCTGGACAGCATCTCATACAGTAAGTATATTCTGATTCAGTATTGAAAGTTATTCAATTTCAGAACTTAAAAAAACTAGGCAGGATCTCGGCCACAGAAGGTAGTTGAGGCCAGTTCATTTGGCTATATTTAAGAGGGAGTTAGATGTGGCTAAAGGGATCAGAGGGTATGGAGAGAAGGCAGGTACGGGATACTGAGTTGGATGATCAGCCATGATCACATTGAATGGCGGTGCAGGCTCGAAGGGCCGAATGGCCTACTCCTGCACCTATTTTTCTGTGTTCTATGTTTCTATGCGTGTGGGTAAATTGGCTTGGTATAAATGTAAAAATTGTCCCTTGTGTGTGTAGGATATGCGGGGATCGCTGGTCGGCGCGGACCCGGTGGATGGAAGAGCCTGTATCCGCGCTATATCTCTAAACTAAACAGCTGATTTGACTAATGGCGTGTGTGTGTGTGTGTGTGTGTGTTTGTAGTCCACGGTGAATTATGCTCGTCATTCCATTGCGGCACAGCGCTAAATCCAAGCGACCTGAGATCCTCGCTGTCAACTAAAGGGACATATGATTTCTCTTTATTACACTCATGTAAGAGCATAAATCGCACAACAAATCACAGTGCTCGTGATTTATGTCCGCTCGCGATCCTAATGGGACTATTTTTTTACGCGGTCAAGACTTCTACGGGGCTGTTACTGTTGATCTCCTTCAAAAAGAAGCAGGGCAGAAGATGATGAAAGCATTTAATTTTCGCAACCACTTGGAGTATAAACAGAACGATTCCGGGTGGGCCCTCATGTGCTGTGATATCCCAATGATCTGGTTTCCATCAGCAAGAGAAATAAATATTCTGTCACATAATACTCTGCCTCTTCTCCTCCACATGTCCAAAGATATTAATGATTCTTATAACCGCGGCCAAAACTTAAAAGTGCACACAAAGTTGACTCGGGTGTCTCTGTGGAATGAATCGCAGTTTACTTGTTGATGCGGAGTCCCTGAGGGTTGGAAATAGTCCAACACGAAAGGTGGAGGCTGGGGGAAGGCACAGGAATGCAAAGCGCAATAGGAATTCAGGGACAGTTTCTTCCCAGCTGTTATCAGGTAACAGAACCCATCCTACCGCACCCAGAGAGCAGGAACATCACGCCATATTTTGCTTGGGCAGCTTACACTCCTGCGGTATGAATACTGACTACTTTAACCTTTAGTATCCGCTGTTCCAGGTGTGGATTCGATATGTTTCGGCGAGACCTAGCGCAGGCCCGGCGATCGTCTCGCTGAACACCTCCGCTCACTCCCCCTAAATCTACCTGATCTGCCGGTTGCTAAACACTTTAACTCCCCCTCCCATTCCCACACGGACCTTTCTGTCCTGGGCCTCCTCCGTTGTCAAAGTGAGGCCCAGCGCAAATTGGAGGAACAGGAATGCCCGGCCACAGAGGGCAGCGGAGGCCAAATCACTGGATGGATTTAAGGGAGAGTTTGATAGAGCTCTAGGGGCTAGTGGAGTCAAGGAATGTGGGGAGAAGGCAGGCATGGGTTCTATCATTGATAGGGGATGATCAGCCATGATCACAATGAATGGCGGTGCTGGCTCGAAGGGCCGAATGGCCTCCTCCTGCACCTATTTTCTATGTTTCTACGTAGGACCTCATATTTCGCTTGGGCAGCTTACACCCCAGCGGTATGAACATTGACTTCTCTAACCTCAAGTTTCCCTTGCATTCCCACCTTCTCCATCCCCTCCCCCTTCCCAATTCTCCGACCAGTCTCCGCTTACATTTTACCCGTTTGCTTTGTTGTCACCTTTTCCGAGCTAACAATGATCTTATCTACATCTCTTTAGACGTCTCGTCTCCACACACATTACCCTCCCTTATCTCTGTGTCTCCCTCTCACCTGACTCTCGGTCTGAAGAAGGGTCCTGGCCCAAAACGTCACCCATTCATAGAAACATAGAAAATAGGTGCAGGAGTAGGCCATTCGGCCCTTCGAGCCTGCACTGCCATTCAATATAACCATATAACCATATAACAATTACAGCACGGAAACAGGCCTTCTTGGCCCTTGCAGTCCGTGCTGACCATTCATTTTCCCCTAGTCCCATCTACCTGCAATCAGACCATACCCCTCCATTCCCTTCCCGTCCATATACCTATCCACTTTAATTTTAAATGTTAAAATCGATCCTGCCTCCACCACTTCTGCTGGAAGCTCATTCCACACAGCCACCACTCTCTGAGTAAAGAAGTTCCCCCTCATGTTACCCCTAAACTTCTGTCCCTTCATTCTCCTGTCATGCCCTCTTGTTTGAAAATATGACCATGGCTGATCATCCAACTCAGTATCCCGTACCTGCCTTCTCTCCATACCCCCTGATCCCTTTAGCCACAAGGGCCACATCTAAGTCCCTCTTAAATATAGCCAATGAACTGGCCTCAACTACCCTCTGTGGCAGAGAATTCCACAGATTCACCACTCTCTGTATGAAAAATGTTTTCCTCATCTCGGTCCTAAAAGACTTCCCCCTAATCCTTAAACCGTGACCCCTTGTTCTGGACCTCCCCAACATCGGGAACAATCTTCCTGCATCTAGCCTGTCCAACCCCTTAAAACTTTTGTACATTTCTATAAGATCCCCGCTCAATTCCTTCTATCCAGAGATGCTGCCTGACCCGCTGAGTTACCCCAGCATTTTGTGTCTATCTTCAGTGCAAACCAGCATCAGAAGTTCGTTCCTACACAGTCCCGAACTACTATCTACCTCATTGGAGACCCTCGGACTATCTTTGATCGGACCTTACAGGCTTTACCTTGCATTAAACGTTGTTCCCTTATATATCTGTACACAGTGAATGGCTCAATTGTAATCATGTATTGTCTTTCCGCTCACTGGTTAGCACGCAACAAAAGCTCTTCACTGTACCTCGGTGACAATAAACTGAACTGAATGCAGTGATCACACAGATCACATCGGTGCAAATAACACTGACCTCGCAATGATTATAAACTGTGGTCTTGTAATAATATCTAAAAGGGGATCATAAAATAAAATATAAAATCTCAACCACTTTCTAACTCACCGGTAACTGTGGAGTCATGGTCATACAGAATGGGAACAGTCCCTTCAGCCCAACCTGCCCATGCCGACCAAAATGCCCCATCTACTTAAATCCCACCTGCCTGCGTTTGGCCCATATCCCTCTAACCCTTTCCTATCAATGTACCTTTCCATTGAAACTAAATAAAAATCCAGCAATTGGACACAAAGTGCTGGAGTAAGAGCAGGTCAGGCAGCATCTTCGGAAAACATGGATAGGTGACATTTTCTATCACCTTGTGTCTTTTTATGTATTAACCGGCATCTGCAGTTCTTTGTTTCTCTAAAGCAGTCATTGTTCCCAATTACTTATTGTAGAGAGAGGCTTTGGATAGAGGGTGGAAACAGGCCCTTCGGCCCACCGGGTCCATGCTGACCAGCAATGGCCCCATATACTAGCACTATCCTACACACTAGGGACAATTTACAATTCACAGAAGCCAATTAACCTGAAAAACTGCACGTCTTTATGGTATGGCTGGAAACAGGAGAACCCGGAGAAAACCCATGCGATCACGGGGAGAACGTGCAAACTCCGTACAGACAGCACCCGTAGTCAGGATCGAACCCGGGTCTCTGGTTCTGTGTTTTCATAATCTGTAAGTTATATAACAACAACAAAAAAATAAGTGTGTACCTAGGAATTGCAAATGCTGGTTTACACCAAAGATAGACACTGAATGCTGGAGTAACTCAACGTGCTTGGCAGCATCCCTGGAGAGGATTCAGTTTTGTTTATTGTCGCGCGTACCGAGGTACAGTGAAAAGCTTTTTGATGCTCGCTAACCAGTCAGCAGAAACACAAGACATGATGATTACAAACGATTTACATTTACAGTGTATCCATTTTGCACTGCATAAAAGGAATAGGTGACGTTTCGGGCGAGACCCATCATCCATTTTTTATCCTTTTTATCCATGTTTATCCATGTTGATCCTTCTGTTAATTACCGTGTTGCACAGGGAGCCAAATGCAACGGAATTTCGTTTGGAACTGCATATATCGATGTATTTCTAAATGACAATAAAGTTTGTTTGACTTTGACTTTGATCAGACTCAAATTACAATTGCTCTGCCTTGTATCAGTAGTGTGCGTGAGCAGTAGTGTAACAGGCTTCAGTGATAAAACAAAAAGGACACGAGTAAAGGGGCTGTCTTTCACTTTCACGACCTAATTCACGATCTTTTTTACTCGTGGACATTTTTCATCATGCTAGAAAAAACGCCCCGACCTACTTGATGCCACGAGTACCTACAACTAGCATCACGGCCTGCTACGACCTACCTACGACCTCCTACGACCTCGTGACCTCTTAGAATAAAAGGGAGGTCATTTAAGACTGAGGCGAGGATAAACTTTTTCACCCAGAGAGGTGTGAATTTGTGGAATTCCCTGCCACAGAGGGCAGTGGAGGCCAAGTCAGTGGATGGATTTAAGAGAGAGTTAGATAGAGCTCTAGGGGCTAGTGGAGTCAAGGGATATGGGGAGAAGGCAGGCACGGGTTATTGATTGGGGACGATCAGCCTTGATCACAACGAATGGCGGTGCTGGCTCGAAGGGCCGAATGGTCTCCTCCTGCACCTATTTTCTATGTTTCGATGTTTCTATCTGACGACCATGCTGCGAGTATGAGTCAAACTCGGCAGAGGTCGTGAATTAGGTCGTGAAAGTGGGACAGGTCCCTTAACTCAGCGGGCGAGGCAAGACACTCCGGCATTTTGTGTCTTCCTTCAGACTGTTCTCTGTGGCAGGTATCAGTTCCAATGGTGGATCTGCAGATAGATTTGAATAAATTGCCAGCAAACAGGATGCCTGCTTTGCGGAGGATGTATGGATATTTTGGCACTGGAGCCGGAACACTGTGACACCAGGGAGTGGTTTGCTCGGGTGGATGTAATGGTGCCTCGTTAGACTGGTTTATACGTGTCTTTCCTCCGCTGTTTAACTGCGGGACGCTGCTATGCACATTGGAAATGCATCTGCTCAACTGTTTGAAGTATATGTTCACTGTTTGATTTGGCAGCGCTTTGTAAAAAGATAAAGACACAACCATTAATTCATATTCATGATTCCAACTGTTCAAGCCAACAAGCCAACTGCCTTTGCTAATTTTAGTGGTGGAGTAAAAGTGCAAGAAATGCGTCAGGGTGCCAAGGAGGAGCAGCAACGGGGCTGCTGTGTGGTTTCTCCCCCCCGCTGGTTATGGGGCAGCTGTGTGCCTTCACAATTTGCCTCGGGGGAGCACTTTAGCGGAGATCGAGATCGACACCAAATGATGGAGTAACTCAGCGGGTCAGGCAGCATCTCTGAAGGACATGGGTAGGTGACGTTTCGGCTCGAGACCCTTCTTCAGCTTGTACACGCTTGTACTTCGGCTTGTACTCGCTAGAATTTAGAAGATTGAGGGGGGATCTTATAGGAACGTACAAAATTCTTAAGGGGTTGGACAAGCTAGATGCTGGAAGAATGTTCCCAATGTTGGGGAAGCCCAGGACAAGGGGTCACAGTTTAAGGATAAGGGGGAAGTCTTTTAGGACCGAGATGAGAAAAACATTTTTCACACAGAGAGTGGTGAATCTGTGGAATTCTCTGCCACAGAGGTAGTTGAGGCCAGTTCATTGGCTATATTTAAGAGGGAGTTAGATGTGGCCCTTGTTGCTAAAGGGATCAGGGGGTATGGAGAGAAGGCAGGTACAGGATACTGAGTTGGATGATCAGCCATGATCATATTGAATGGCGGTGCAGGCTCAAAGGGCCAAATGGCCTACTCCTGCACCTAATTTCTATGTTTCTATGATTCAGACTGAGAGTCCTTCTCGTCGAGCCCTTGAGTCACTCCAGCACTTTGTGTCTTTTTTTTTGGAAACCAGCGACTGCAGATTAGATTAGTTTGGAGATACAGCGCGGAAGCAGGCCCTTCGGCCCATCGGGTCCGCACCGACCAGCAATCCTCGCACATTAACACTACCCAACACACACCATGGGGCAATGTTACATTTATACCAAGCCAATTAACCTACATACCTGTACGTCTTTGGAGTGTGGGAGGAAACCAAACATCTCGGAAAAAACCCACGCAGGTCACGGGGAAAACGTACAAATTCCATACAGATAAGCACCCGTAGTCAGGATCGAACCGGGGTCTCTGGCGCTGTGAGGTGTAGCTCTACCGCTACGCTACCTTTGTATCCAGATATTTTAGTCAGCTGTAGAAGATAGAAGACGAAGGGTCTCAGCCCGAAACATCACACATTCCTTTCCTCCAGAGATGCTGCCTGACCCGCTGGGTTACGCCACCAATTTGTGTCTGTCTTCAGTGTAAACCAGCATCTGCAGTTCCTTCCTTAGGTAAAATTAGGACTATATGCTGGGTAGGACAGTGCGTGGAAAGGAGATGAGGAGGAAGTTCTGTAGTCGGAGGATGGTGAGTTTGTGCAATTCATTGACACAGCAAGCTGTGGAGGCCAAGTCAATGGCAGAGATAGACAGATTCTTGATTAGTGCGGGTGTCAGAGGTTATGGGGAGAAGGCAGGAGAATGGGGTTGGGAGGGAGGGATAGATCAGCCATGATTGAATGGCGGAGTAGATTTGATGGGCCGAATGGCCTAATTCTGCTCCAGTTCTGGCACCATGTTGAAGGCTATATTTAAGAGGGAGTTAGATGTGGCCCTTGTGGCTAAGGGGATCAGAGGGTATGGGGAGAAGGCAGGTACGGGATACTGAGTTGGATGATCAGCCATGATCATATTGAATGGCGGTGCAGGCTCGAAGGGCCGAATGGCCTACTCCTGCACCTAATTTCTATGTTTCTATGTTTCTATGAAAGATATCGTCAAGCTTGAAAGGGTTCATAGAAGGTAAGTAAGTAAGTACATTTTATTTATATAGCACGTTTAAATCAACTCGAGTTGAAACCAAAGTGCTTTACATAGAAGAAATAATTAAGTTTCCGTACATCCATAGAAAAAAAAAGATTTAAAAAAAAGGCGGGCCCAGTGTAGCTGGGACATGTTGGGTAATGTGGGCAAGTTGGGCCGAAGGGCCTGTTTGCACACTGTCTCACTCTATGACTATATTAGCCATGGCTGAGGAGGGCACCGAGACATAGAGTCATTCAGCACAGAAACAGGCCCTTCGGCCCAGCTTGCCCCTGCCAACCAAGGTTTCCCATTTACACTTGTACCACAAGCCTGTGTTTGGCCCATTTCCCTCAAAATCTTCCCTATCCACGTACCGATCCAAATGTATTTTAAACGATGTTTTAGTTTCTGCCTCAACGACCTCCTCCGGCAGCTCATTCCAGGAACGTTAGTTTATATTATTGTCACGTGTGCAGTGAAACGCTTTTTTGTCGCGTGCTATCCAGTCAGCAGAAAGCCAACACGCGATTGCAATCTAACCATCCACAGTGCACAGATACAGGTTAACGGGAATAATGCTCAGTGCAAGACAAAGTCCAGTGATGTTCGATTTAAAGATAGTCCGAGGGTCTCCAATGAGGTAGATGGGAGGTCAGGACCAATCTCCAGTTGGCGATAGGATGGTTCACTTGCCTGATAGCAGCTGGGAAGAAACGTCGCCTATCTCCTTCGCTCCTTAGATGCTGCTGCACCCGCTGAGTTTCTCCAGCTTTTTGTGTAACCCTGAATCTGGTGGTGTGGGTTTTCACACTTCTGTTCTTCCAGCCGGATGGAAGAGGGTGTGACCAAGGTGAGAATTGTTCTTGATTATGCTGGTGGCCTTGCCAGGTCAGTGTGATGTGTGGATGAAGTCAATGGAAGGGAGGTTGGTTTGCGTGATAGTCTGGGCTGTATCCACCTATAGATCCTTTAGCAGAGCAAGATAGACCACTCCTTCTAAATGCAATGGGATTTTCATCCATTTCAGTAACCCGACCCGACCTGACCCGACCCGCAGTGTAATCAGCGTTGCGGGGGAACAGTTTGTGTTAATAAATTAAAATCCTGAAAATGAGGAGAAGATTTTTCCCAAATAACTTTTATTATTATGAGGATGTTTCCGTAACCGGCTTCCGTCTCCGCACTGGTATCCTACGGGATCTTTGGTGCGGAGACGGAAGCCGGTTACGGAAATGGGGCCGAAAATTACCCATGAATCTGCCCATGACCATACCACGTGTTTTCCGTCGAGTGATCTATCTTGCTCGCTATAGGATCTTTGGTGTCCACATCTCTCTCCACACCCCCCCCCCTGATCCCCTGTTAAATCTGTCCCCACTCACCTTATGGCCGGCATGGAAGAGTTGGGCCGAAGAGCCTGTTTCCGTGCTGACATCTCTATGACTCTACACCATTCCCCCCCTGTACAGCATAAGTCGGGTTGGTCTGCTATAGGATCTATAGGTGGATACAGCCCAGACTATCACCCAAATCTGAGGAAGGACATTATTGCCATAGAGGGAGTGCAGCGAAGGTTCACCAGACTGATTCTTGGGATGTCAGGACTGTCTTATGAACAAAGACTGCATAGACTCGGTTTATACTCTCTAGAATTTAGGAGATTGAGAGGGGATCTTATAGAAACTTACAAGATTCTTAAGGGGTTGGACAGGCTAGATGCAGGAAGATTGTTCCCGATGTTGGGGAGGTCCAGGACAAGGGGTCACAGCTTAAGGATAAGGGGGAAATCCTTTAGGACCGAGATGAGAAGAATTTTTTTCACACAGAGAGTGGTGGGTCTCTGGTACTCTCTGCCACAGAGGGTAGTTGAGGCCAGTTCATTGGCTATATTTAAGAGGGAGTTAGATGTGGCCCTTGTGGCTAAGGGGATCAGAGGGTATGGAGAGAAGGCAGGTACGGGATACTGAGTTGGATGATCAGCCATGATCATATTGAATGGCGGTGCAGGCTCGAAGGGCCGAATGGCCTACTCCTGCACCTAATTTCTATGTTTCTATGTTTCTAAGTCTGCTCCGCACAGTGAAAGTGGCGATGATGTGACCACTTGCAAACGTTATATTTGACAGTCACGATGGTAAACGAGTGCACCGCAGATTGTCCAATGTGCTGCATTCAGTTGCAAGTATCCAATTGCATAAATCCAATTAGCACTGGAAGACCTATTTTTTTTTCACTGCACTTCGGTGCACGTGACAATAAACTAAACTGAACTGTCTGAAGAAGGGTCTCGCCCCGAAACGTCGCCTATCTCCTTCGCTCCTTAGATGCTGCTGCACCCGCTGAGTTTCTCCAGCCTTTTGTGTAACCCTAAACTGAACTAATCTTGGCCTAACTGTTGTCTGAGGATTACCCGACGCCAGGTGGTGCAAAGAAACCTCACCCACAATCTATGCAAACTGCAGATGCTGGTTTACACCGAAGATAGATGCAAAATACTGGAGTAACTCAGAGGGACAGGCAAGCATCTTTGGAGAGAAGGAGTGGGTGACGTTTCGGATCGAGACCCCTTCTTCAGACTGAGCCTCCGTCTGATGAAGGGTCTCGACCTATTCCTTCTCTCCAGAGATGCTGCCTGCCCCGCTGAGTTACTCCAGCATTTTGGTGTCTATCTTCATACACAATTGACCTTGTGCTGAGCTCTGTAAATGCAAATTGTAGAACAGTGATGGGTGTAGACAGAATGCCCCGGGCGTCTTGAAAACAAATTAATACAGCGACGTTATTAAAAATACATTTTTTTTTGCATGCTTTGTACTTCAGGGAGAACCCCGGGACATGATGTAAAATTATCAACGTTTGTTCAGAGTCTGGTTTAGAGATACAGAGGCACCCAGCACCTGTAGTCAGGATCGAACCCGCGTCTCTGCCGCTGTAGGGCAGCAACTCTACTGCTACACCACCGACCCGCCCCTCCATCAGTTTAAAAACATCTACAGTTGTCTTTTGGCATTTTGTGGACCCTTCAGCCCACCGAGTCCACGCCGACCATCGATCACCCGTACACTAGTCCTATGTTACGCCATTTTCGCATCCTACATCCTTAGAACGGAGACGAGGAAACTTAGAGAGGAGGAAACACTTTTTCTCACAGAGAGTGGTGAGTCTGTGGAATTCTCTGCCTCAGAGGGCAGGTGGAGGGAGGTTCTCTGGATGCTTTCAAGAGAGAGCTAGATAGGGCTCTTAAAAATAGCGGAGTCAGGGGATATGGGGATAAGTCAGGAACGGGGTACTCATTGGGGATGATCAGCCATGATCACATTGAATGGCGGTGCTGGCTCGAAGGGCCAAATGGCCTACTCCTGCACCTATTGCCTATTGCCTATTGTCTATTGTCTATTGTCTATTATACACCCTGGGGGCAATTTGCAAGAGCCATTTAACCTACAAATCTGCGGATCTTTGGGAAGTGGGAGGAAACCGGAGTATTTATGCAGTTGTCGCATTAAATCATCCTGGAGTCTGTGTTCAGTTTAGTTTAGCGCAGAAACAGGCCCTTCGGCCCTCCAAGTTCGCGCACGCCAGCAATCCCCGCACAGTAACACTATCCAACACACACTAGGGACAATAGACAGCTTTTAACAAAGCCAATCAACGTACAAACATGTACGTCTTTGGAGTGTGGGAGGAAATCGGAGCACCCGGAGAAAACCCACGCAGTCACGGGGAGAACGTACAAACGCAGTACAGACAGCACCCGTAGTCAGGATCGAACCCGGGTCTCTGGCGCTGTAAGGCAGCAACTCTACCGCAGCGCCACCATGCCTCCACTTCTGAGGAAGGGCCTCGACCCTAAACGTCACCCATTCCTTATCTCCGGAGATGCTGCCTGTCCTGCTGAGTTACTCCAGCATTTTGTGTCTACCTTTGATTTAAACCAGCATCTGCAGTTCCTTCCTGTGCATAAAAGCATCTGGGGGTTGTATTGTGGCACCCCGTGGATTTATTTACCTTGCCCTACTTAGTTTCCAAACACGATCATCTTCATCACTTTATATTGAGATCTCCAAATGGTAATAGCAGTCAGGAAAAATGAAGGAAGAATGCAAAATCTATTGCACAAAGGAAGATGGAACATAACAAAAAAAGACACAAAGTGCTGGAGTAACTCAGCGGGTCAGACAGCGTCTCTGGAGAATTAGAAAAGAGGTGAGGAGGAACTGTTCCACCTCTATTGTGCAACATGACAATCTGGTTAGAAACTGTTGCGAACCTGGGGTTGTCAACTAGAAACATAGAAACATGGAAACATAGAAAAATAGGTGCAGGAGTAGGCCATTCGGCCCTTCGAGCCTGCATCGCCATTCAATGTGATCATGGCTGATCATCCAACTCAGTATCCCGTACCTGCTTTCTCTCCATACCCCCTGATCCCACAGGAGCCACATCCAACTCCCTCTTGAATATAGCCAACGAACTGGCCTCAACTACCTTCTGTGGCAGAGAATTCCAGAGACTCACCACTCTCTGTGTAAAGAATGTTTTCCTCATCTCGGTCCTAAAGGAATTCCCCCTTATCCTTAGACTGTGACCCCTTGTTCTGGACTCCCCCAACATCGGGAACAATCTTCCTGCATCTAGCTTGTCCAACCCCTTAAGAATTTTGTAAGTTTCTATAAGATCCCCCCTCAATCTCCTAAATTCCAGTGAGTACAGGGCGAGTCTATCCCGTATTAGCCGGGACATCCCGTATATTGGGCTAAATTGGTTTGTCCCATACGGGACCGCCCTTGTCCCGTATTTGACTGCTACTACACGAGTCAAACCCCGCCTCACCCGTCCCGACGTAGTGCAGCCCATGGAGTGCAGCAGCAGCAGCGCCTCGCCCTTGGCCCCGTCGGTCGGCAGCCCGGCCGGCTGTCCGACCTTCGGACCTTCGCTTACCGCCAACACGGTCGCTCATCGGTTCATGAGTTGGAGGGGGTGCCTGACTTTGCGCGCGATATCGCGCGGCCCGGGCCAAAACTCCTCAGCTGTCCCGCCGGCTGGGCTTTGTGTGCAGTCCAGCACCCGGGCCAACTCATCATTCACCCAGCCACGGCCGAGCCGGTCAACGAATTGCCGTCGGGAATTTGTCCCCGTATTTTTGACCTTTTGTCCCTTATTTGGGAGTGAGACAAGTTGGCAACCCTACGTGAACCGTTGACAAGGACCTGAAACTGGACGTAAATGGAAATCATTTTGGCTGATGCCAACTACATAGATATCCATGAAAATTAAACTTGGTGTTTAACACTAACAGCAAATGCCTTGGAACATTCCGTTTCTGACACTCTAGTCATTAGTAATCCCTTTCACACTTTGCTTACAACACTTTGTGAGGTGTGCGACAACATAGGTGTATAAATTCAGCAGAGCAATAGATTGGGTAAACGCACAGAGTCTCGAGAACCAGGGACATAGGTTTAAGGTGGGGGGGGGGGGGGGGGGGAGGGAGATATTATAGGAATCTGAGGAGTAATTTTTTTCACAAAGGGCGGTGAGAGTATGGAATGAGCTGCCAGAGGAGGTTGTTGAGGCAGGGCCAATCGCAACACTTAAGCAGCATTTAGACAGGTACAAGGATAGGAGATGTGTGGAGGGATATGGGCCAAACGTGGACATGTTCAAGTCCATTTATTGTCATGTGTCCCTGATAGGACAATGAAAGTCTTGCTTTGCTTCAGCACAACAGAACATAGTAGGCATTGACTACAAAACAGATCAGTGTGTCCATATACCATTATATAAATACATACACACATGAATAAATAAACTGATGCAAATAACAGATAACAGATAATGGGTTATTAATGATCATAGTTTTGTCCGAGCCAGGTTTCATTCATTCAACGGCTGTGGGGAAGTAGCTATTCCTGAACCTGGTCGTTGCAGTCTTCAGGCTCCTGTACCTTCTACCTTCTACCTTCTAAAGGTTGGATGGGGGAGTAGACATGATGGGCTGAATGGCCTCATTCTGCACTAATGCCTTCTGGTTTTATGGATACGAGGGGCTGCAGCAAACTGGGGTGGTCAAAGAGGAACTGTGACAATAGCTATCTTGGAGTGACAAAATGACTTCTCCAATCATATGCACAATGACGCACAGTCTCTTACCCAGAGTAGGGGAATTGAGAACCAGAGGACGTAGGTTTAAGGTGAGTGGGGAGAGATTTAATAGGAATCTGAGGGCTAACCTTCTGACAATAGGGACAAGTGTTGCGAATTAGGCTTGGCTAGAAACACTATGATGCATACATCAGGTGACTGTTTCAACTGTATTATGTTTTTGTATCTGTCCCTATTTAAATAAACCTTTAAAAAAAAAAATTTTTTTTAAACATGAAGGGTGGTGGGTGTATGGAACAAGCTGCCAGAGGAGGTAGTTGAGGCAGGGACTAACCCAACGTTTAGGAAGCAGTTAGACAGGTACATGGATAGGACAGGTTTGAAGGGATATGGACCAAACGAATACAGGTGGGACTAGTGTAGCTGGGACATGTAGGGTAGTGTGGGCAGGTTGGGCCGAAGGTCCTGTTACCACGTTGTATCATTCTATAAGGGCGGCACGGTGGCGCAGCGGTAGAGTTGCTGCCTTACAGCACTTGCAGCACTTGCAGCACCGACGAACCGGGTTTGATCCTGACTACAGGTGCTGCCCGCACGGAGTTTGTACGTTTTCCCCGCGACTGCGTGGATTTTCTCCGGGATCTTCGTTTTCCTCCCACGCTCCAAAGACGTACAGGTTTGTAGGTTAATTGGCTTGGTGTATGCGTAAATTGGGAGATTGCAACCTTCACGTGGTCCACCCTGTTTCGACTAATGCAATCAACCTGATGTGCACAAACCAAATAGATGTCGTTCTTCATGCCACTTGAACTACAACTTTAGGCTGTGCACACCATACGCAAGAAGAAGAAGTCCCTAGAAACTTACAAAATTCTTAAGGGGTTGGACAGGCTAGATGCAGGAAGATTGTTCCCGATGTTGGGGAGGTCCAGGACAAGGGGTCACAGCTTAAGGATAAGGGGGAAATCCTTTAGGACCGAGATGAGAAGGACTTTTTTCACACAAAGAGCGGTGGGTCTCTGGAACTCTCTGCCACAGAGGGTAGTTGAGGCCAGTTCATTGGCTATATTTAAGAGGGAGTTAGATGTGGCCCTTGTGGCTAAGGGGATCAGAGGGTATGGAGAGAAGGCAGGTACGGGATACTGAGTTGGATGATTAGCCATGATCATATTGAATGGCGGTGCAGTCTCGAAGGGCCGAATGGCCTACTCCTGCACCTAATTTCTATGTTTTTATGTTTCTATGTGTGTGCAGGATAGTGTTAGCGTGCGGGGATCGCTGGGCGGTGCGGACCTGGTGGGCCGAAGGGCCTGTTTCCGCGCTGTATCTCCAGACTAAACTAAAGGCTAAAGACTCTATGAGAAGTCCCTCGCTCCACCAATAAACATTTCAATAGAAGTATCCTTAAGATATTAGCTGTTAGATGTGTAGAAGCATTTTACACAGGGTTTCAGCTGTGGCAGTGTCACGGTCTGAAGATCGCATCTCGCTCTATCCAAACCGGTGGAACTGACATGCAAGCTAATTACTGGGCGGCAGAATAAATCATCGTCATCCACTGCAGCACCGTGAAGGTACTTCTTTATTCTAAGGGGCACCTCGTAAAAGCGTGTAAAATGGAATATTTGTTTAAAATCCCAGTAAACTGATCAGGGAGGTGGGTGCTTCAAATGTCACAGATAGTGTAGGAGCAATTCATGCTTAGGCTGGTTACTATTAGCATATTTTATTGTTATGTCTGGATATTTCTTGCAGTATTAATTTGTACGCTTGGGGGTGGGTTTTTTTATACGTAGATGAATGTCACATATTATCTACTGGCGAGGGAGTGGCCAGATCAGACTGGAGTGAGCACGGGAGAGAGGATACAGTTTTTACCAGAAGAGAGAGAGAGAAAACGAAAAGTTGCAGCTTGTATGAGAATAAGGAACACCTGGTATGAATCATCTCTTTGTTTGTACAACTACTTCTATAAAGAATCAATTAAACTGGAAATAATGACTGGAGGAGCTGTTTTATTTATCGTTTGCGTAAGTTCCACACCTCCATGCCTGTGTAGTGATGGCATTGGAAAAGTTTGAAATTGCCAATATAAATAGTTTGGCAAAGTTTATCTCCAAACCTTTGATGGATTGAAATTAGCAAACTATATTTTCCTCTTTCAACTTTTCCCATTTCAATTATTTTTCATTCTCTCTTCTTCCTCCCCATTGCAGATGTTTTAGTTGAGTTGAGTTTATGGTCACGTGTACTGAGGTACAGTGAAAAGCCTTTGTTGTGTGCTGACAAGTCAGCGGAAAGACAATACATGGTTATAATCGAGCCATTCGCAGTGTGCAGATGCATGATCAAGGGAATACCGTGTTTAAGAATAAGGAGTAGGCCATTTAGAACGGAGATGAGGAAACACTTTTTCACACAGAGAGTTGTGAGTCTGTGGAATTCAGTTCAGCGCGGCATCATGTTTGGCTCTGACAATGAGGGCCGAAGGATCTGGTCCTGTGCTGCACTATTTCATGTTCTATGTTCTACGTAAAAGAAAGGTCATAACTGATAGGCATTCAGCTCATCAAGTCTTCTCCGCCATTTAATCATGGCTGATCTATCCAAAACCAGGGGCCACAGTTTAAGAATAAGGGGTAAGCCATTTAGAACGGAGACAATGAAACACTTTTTCTCACAGAGTCTGTGGAATTCTCAGCCTCAGAGGGCGGTGGAGGCAGGTTCTCTGGATACTTTCAAGAGAGAGCTAGATAGGGCTCTTAAAAATAGCGGAGTCAGGGGATATGGGGAGAAGGCAGGAACGGGGTACTGATTGTAGATGATCAGCCATGATCACATTGAATGGCGGTGCTGGCTCGAAGGGCCGAATGGCCTACTCCTGCACCTATTGTCTATTGTCTATTGTCTATTGTCAAACCAAGCAGTGATGCATCCTGATAAAGTGCTTTCTGTGGCGCATCCGTAGAAGTCGGTGAGAGTTGTAGGGGACACACCAAACTTCCTACGCCTTCTAAGGTAGTAGAGGCGTTGGTGGGCTTTCTTGGTCGTTGCTTCAATGTGGGTGGTCCAGGAGAAGTTGTCGATGATAGTGACACCTCGGAATTTGTGTCATTTCAACCATCTCTACTTCGGCACCGTCAATGCAAACTGGGGTGTGTGCACCGCTTCACTTCCTGAATCGCTTCACGATCACAATCTCCTTTGTCTTTCTGACATTGAGAGAAAGCTTGTTGTATCGACACCAGGACACGAGGTTCTCGATCTCCTTCCTGCACTCAGTCTCGTCATTATTTGATATCCGGCCCACACTGGTGGTGTCGTCTGCGAATTTGAAAATTGAATTAGGACCGTGCATGGCTGCACTGTCGTGGGTGTACAAGGAGTAAAGAAGGGGGGCTGAGAACGCATGCATCCTTGCGGAGCAGCAGTCTTGCGGATTATCGTGGAGGATGACTTGTCCCCTATCCTCGCAGGATTATGAACATTGCAGCTAGTGATGCAAACTAGAATCATTATTCTGCCTCCGCGCTGGCCATGTGTACGAGTGATCGATAGTTGGCATGGACTGGGTGGGCTGAAAGGCCTCTTTCCACGCTGCACCTCTAAATCTAAAACAATCGGCATGTATCAAAAGTATTTCATTGACTGCCAGCATTTTCTGAGCTCAGCACTTTCTTTCTTCATCCCTTGCGATCCAGAACCATATTTAAATAAGTGAGTAAGTTTATTGGCCAAGTATTCACATACAAGGAATTTGCCTTGGTACTCCGCCCACAAGTAACAACACGACGTACAGTGACAGAAACGTACATGTTTGAAACATACATTATGACATACATGACATAAACCCCAGATCGCCGGGCGGCACGATAGATCTGCTGCCTTACATTAGTTGATGAATACGGGCATCAGGTGTTAAGGGGAGAAGGCAGGAGAATGGGGTTAGGAGTGAAAGATAGGTCAGCCATGATTGAATAGTGGAGTACACATGATCGGCCGAATGGCCTAATTCTGTTCCTATCACTTGTGAACGTCTGGCGCCAGGGACCCGGGTTCGATCCTGACTGCGGGTGCTTGTCTTTATGGAGTTTGTACGTTCTCCCCGTGACTGCGTGGGTTTTCTCCGAGACCTTTGCTTTCTCCCGTGCTCCAAAGACGTACAGGTTTGTAAGCCAATTGACTTGGTATGATTGTAAAACGTCCCTAGTGTGTGTAGGACGGCATGGGTGTGCGGGGATCGCTGGCCAGCACGGACTCGGTGGGCCGAAGGGCCTGCTTCCTCACTGCATCTCTAAACTAAATTAAAAATATATATTCCCGTGCAGCAACGTTGCAATTAAGTGATTTGCGCAGAATTTAATTGAACCTGCCTGTATTTTGTTTTACATTACAGATCTGCGTTAAACAGCAGAAAGTTCCCATTCTCAAGAGACTATTTCCGTGCTGGATATGCATGCATCACTAAGAATCAATTTAAAAAGCTTACAGACGAGAAATAACCAATTTGAACATATCACAGGCTCAAATTACATTTTTCACACGTAACAAAGAGCAGGTGAATTTGATAGCTTAGAATTCAAAGCATATATTCTTTTTCAGGTTATTGATGACAATACCAATGCAATTCACAGATTCTTCTGGCTTTGTTTGATAGTTTTATGAATTGCCAAGCCCCTTGTCTCCAGTGTCAACGGGTCACCTGAACATGAGGCAGGGACTATCGCAACGTTTAAGGAAAATTTAGATTAGACAGGTCTGCGGATAGTGTAGGAACGAAGTGCAGATGTTGGTTTAAACCGAAGGTAGACACAGAGTGCTGGAGTAACTCAGCGGGACAGGCAGCATCTCCGGAGAGAAGGAATAGGTGACGTCTCGGGTCGAGACCCTTCTTCAGGCCGAGGTTTAGTGGGATATGGGCCAAGCGCAGACAGGTGGGACTAGCGTAGCTGGGACATGTCGGCTGGTGTGGGCAAGTTGGGCTGAGGGGCCTGTTTCCACACTGTATCACTCCGTGACTATGACTCTCAGAGTAGTATTTAGGGCAGCACAGTGGCGCAGCGATAGAGCTGCTGCCTTACAGCGTCAGACCAACATGTCCCATCTACACTAGTCCCACCTGCCTGCATTTGGCCCATGTCCCTCGAAACCTGTCCTATCCATGTACCTGTCTAATTGTTTCTTAAACGATAGTACCTCCTCTGGCAGCTTGTTACGTACAACTACCACCCTTTGTTCAATTCAGTTTCAATTTAGTTTACTGTTACGTGTACCGAGTGTTAGGTACTTCCCCCCCCCGGTGAATGCTGTGTACTTACCTTACTGTTTCTCTGCAGGCCGTGGCTTGGAGCCAGGAATCAAGGGGTTAAGAGCTTCTGTACCCGATTGGCCAAGCTGCGTCAGGTGACTCATCGGGAGCTTAAAAGGCAGGAGCTCCCAGAATTCTCTCTCTCTCTTCGTGATAGATCCCTGGAGGAAGAGGTGCCGGTCTGAGCTGCAGGAGGCCTGGCCACATGGCACAGCACTTTGTATATTTGTCGCATACTTTTGTAAATTAATGTTGTATTGGGACGGAAGGGATGACCTGAGAGTTTTCGGGTATTTTGGTTGCAGAGTTAGGGCTATATAGGCAGGATTAGAGTCTTCAGTCCGACGGCCCATTGATAGGCTGGCTGGAGCACACATATATTATTTGATAGCCGATTCTGGTCCCTGACCGTGTTCTTAAAAATCAGGTTCGGGTTTTGTTTTAGTGTTACAAATAAAGACTGTTTTTTTAATCTAAACTTGACCCTGGTTTTGATTTGTTACGCGCCTCTGAGGAACCAGCCTTCGGGAGTCGTAACACCGAGGTACAGTGAAACGCTTGGGTTGTGTACTAACCAGTCAGCGGAAAGACAAACACACCCTTTGTGTTCTTTTGATGTAGGACTGGAGCCAATTCATAATAATTTAGAACCTGTCGTTGCTAGTTAGCCATTCGTCCCCCAGCCCCACCCCTCACCACCTCCTTGTCCACTAGGGGCGCCGCATTGAAGGCACCTCTGCCTATAGTCTGTCTGTTTTTTCCCCATCTTTTTTTATTTTAGTTTGTCTAACAGTTTTGTTTCGGGGATTCTTTAGTTTTTCCATGTGGGGGAGGGGGGTAGGGTAAGGGGGAAACCGTTTCCCAGTCGCTTCCTGGCGAGGATGCGACTATTTATCCTCCTCGCGTCCTCGCCCCCCCTCCTCGCGGCCTACCAGTGGATCGGAGAGGCCTTTTCCTACCGGAGACAGGGGACCAGACCAGAGCTTCAGCAGCGGTGGCGCGGCGCTGGATTCACCGCGGAGCGGGCGATACCTACCTGGGTCGCCATCTCCGGAGCTCCGGAGTGTTGGGCCCACTGTGCCAACATCACGGGGATGTGGTACGCGGAGCTCCAGGCGCGGGCGGTGCTGACCGACATCGCGGAGTCCTGGGGCCCTATGCCGAGGGCCGCCAGCGTGAATCTCCGCCCGGCGCGCGGCCTGGGGACGTCGGGAGCCGCGGACTCCGGTGGGAAGCGGCCGTTTTGGAGGTCCAAGCCGCTGAGGTTGGTCTCCCGTTCTGACGTCGGGGAGCCAACATCCCGGCGAGCGGGCCTGTGCGGCAAGCTGCCCGTGGCGGCGACTGCGGAGGACTCCGGAGGCCCCGGCCACAAGTGAACATTAGAGGAAGATGACTGACTAGTGCCTTCCCTCACAGTGGGAAACACTTGATTCTGCTGTGTGGGGATGTTTTATGTTGAACTCTATTGTGTGTTGGGTTCTTTATTTCATTGTATGGCTATGTGGTGATCACATTTCACTGTGACAAATAAATGTATCTAATAGAGGAACCAATCATCAGTCCATTTTAGCCTTAGTTTAGAGATACAGCATGGAAACGGGCTCTTCAGCCCACCAAGCCCACACCGACCAGCGATCCTGTACACTAGCACTATCCTACAAACTAGGGATGCTTTATAATTCTTAATTTTTAACTAAGCCAAATTAACCGACAAGCCGGCACGTCTTCGGAGTGCGGGAGGAAACCGGAGTACAAGAGGTAAACCCAAGCGGGAACGGGAGAACGTACAAACTCCATATAGGCAGCACCCGTGGTCAGGATCAAGCCTGGGTCTCTGGCACTGTAAGGCAGGAACTCTACCGCTGCGCCACCGTGCCGCCCTTCTTTATACCTTGCACGACTTTGCTAGTTAGCCACCTCATCCCCCCCTCCACCCACCTCATCATACAGGAACCAATCATCAGGCTTGGATTGAGTGGATGTGGAGACGGCGTTTCCTCTAGTGGGAGTCTCGAACCAGAGGAAGGAGATGGAACGAGGAGATGAGGGGGTGGTGAATCTGTGAAATTCTTTGCCACATAAGGCCGTGGAGCCCAAGTCAATTAATAGTTTTAAGGCAGAGATAGATGGATTCTTGATTAGTACGGGTGTCAAGGGTGATGGGGAGAAGGCAGGAGAATGGGGTTAGGAGGGAGAGATAGATCAGCCATGATTGAAAGGCGGAGTAGACTTGATGGGTTGAATTTACTAATTCTGCTCCTATCTCTTCTGTCCCTATATTGCTGTGAATATTGCTGTGTTTTGGTTAAGGTTTATGTTTATGATTGTTTTGTTTTTTTTGTTTTTAAAAAAAAAAAATATTTATTAGAGGTAAATACATCAATGTACACATATATATTGTTACAATATATGCTATTGGCTATATTTAAGAGGGAGTTAGATGTGGCCCTTGTGGCTAAGGGGATCAGAGGGTATGGAGAGAAGGCAGGTACGGGATACTGAGTTGGATGATCAGCCATGATCATATTGAATGGCGGTGCAGGCTCGAAGGGCCGAATGGCCTACTCCTGCACGTAATTTCTATGTTTCTATGTTCCTAATCATTGTACCCCATCATTTTATGGCTTTTAAAGAAATGGAATAGAAAGAAAGAGAGTGAAATGTGAAAAGAGTTGTGATAGTGAAAGAGCGTGCCGAAGGGGAGAAGAAACCCTTGGTCAAAGAATTAGAAAATGGGGTTAAAAGATAGACCCTAAAAAAAAAAGAAAAAGAAAAAAGAAAGAAAAAAAGCCAGTTATTATGTTATATATATCACGCGTGATATATGTTTATGATTGTTAAGTGTATTAAGGTATAGTAAAAAACTTTGTTTTGCATGCAATCCCAATCTGACTAGATAAAAGACTGGGGTGACACGGTGGCACAGCGGCAGATAAGCTGCCACACAGTGCCGGCGACCAGGGTTCGATCCTGACTACGGGTGCGGTCTGTACGGAGTTTGGACGTTCTCCCCGTGAACTGCGTGGGTTTTTCTCTGGTTTCCTCCCACACTCCAGAGATGTACAGGCTTGCAGGTTAATTGGATTGTAAAGATAATAAAGATTGTCTCTAGTGTGTGTAGGATAGCGCTAGTGTACGCTGGTCGGCACGGACTCGGTGGGCTAGAGAGCCTGTTCCGCAGTGTATCTTTGAACTATACTGATTAGAATTTGATTTGCTCTTGCATTGAACTGAAGAGAATTCCACTTGAGTCCACGAATTGGTGTTTAAAAAATTAGCCATTATCATGAGCAGTTAAATAATGTGTGGTATCTGTAAGCATTGTTAAGTAAGTAAGTTTATTGGCCAAGTATTCACATACAAGGAATTTGCCTTGGTGCTCCGCCCACAAGTAACAACATAGAAACATAGAAAATAGGTGCAGGAGTAGGCCATTCGGCCCTTCGAGCCTGCACCGCCATTCAATATGATCATGGCTGATCATCCAACTCAGTATCCTGTACCTGCCTTCTCTCCATACCCCCTGATCCCTTTAGCTACAAGGGCCACATCAAACTCCCTCTTAAATATAGCCAATGAACTGGCCTCAACTACCTTCTGTGGCAGAGAATTCCACAGATTCACCACTCTCTGTGTGAAAAATGTTTTCCTCATCTCGGTCCTAAAGGAATTCCCCCTTATCCTTAGACTGTGACCCTTTGTTCTGGACTTCCCCAACATCGGGAACAATCTTCCTGCATCTAGCCTGTCCAACCCCTTAAGAATTTTATACGTTTCTATAAGATCCCCCCTCAGTCTTCTAAATTCTAGCGAGTACAAGCCGAGTCTATCCAGTCTTTCCTCATATGAAAGTCCTGCCATCCCAGGAATCAGTCTGGTGAACCTTCTCTGTACCCCCTCTATGGCAAGAATGTATTTTCTCAGATTTGGAGACCAAAACTGCACGCAATACTCCAGGTGTGGTCTCACCAAAACCTTGTACAACTGCAGTAGAACCTCCCTGCTCCTATACTCAAATCCTTTCGCTATGAATGCTAACATACCATTCGCTTTCTTCACTGCCTGCTGCACCTGCATGCCTACTTTCAATGATTGGTGTACCATGACACCCAGGTCTCGTTGCATCTCCCCTTTTCCTAATTTGCCACCATTAAGATAATAGTCTACCCTCATGTTTTTGCATCAAAGTGGATAACCTCACATTTATCCACATTATACTGCATCTGTCATGCATTTGCCCACTCACCCAGCCTATCCAAGTCACCTTGCAGCCTCCTAGCATCCTCCTCACACCAAACACTGCCCCCCAGCTTTGTGTCATCCGCAAATTTGGAGATGTTACATTCAGTTCCCTGGTCCAAATCAGCGAGTCCGTGCCAACCAGCGTACATTAGCGCTATCCTACACACACTAGAGACAATTTACCATCTTTATCGTAGCCAATTAACCTACAATTAACGAGCAATTTACATTTCCACATTGTATCACTTGAGGATTCTATTAGCCAAACCAAATGAAAAAGCAACTGAGGTAAAGGTACTAGCAGTTTACTATAATTATTAGCTCACTTCCCTCTAGAAGGTGACTCTGGATTGTCAGAGCTACCACAGCCAGACATAAAAACAGTTTTTATCCACGAGTAGTTGCTCTACTCAACAGCCAACAATCTGTAGCCTCCCTTTGATCTGGTATTTTGTTGGTTCGATGGTGTTGACAGCATTTGGTGTGAATGGAGAGGCACAGAAGTAAGTAAGGGCCTGTCCTACCAGCATCCGACTCCATGTGATGAGCGCGATCAAACTAGAAGAGGGGGCCGCGCGGAGGTCGGGTGATCCCCTGTACAGGGCCGTTCCCACCAGCATGTGCCTGCATGCAGCAAGCGCGACCAAACCGGCAGCGAGGGCCACGCGGAGGTCGGGTGAGTGGCGCAACGCGGCGCAAAGTGAGGCGAACTTAGAGCGAAGTCTTAAAGGTAAGTTCTCCAGGACAGAGAGGGACACACACAGAGAGGGTCACAGAGGCACACACACACAGAGGGCCACGGAGCCACACACAGAGAGGGTCACGGAGGCACCTACATAGAGGTTCACAGAGGCACGACTTCGAGACAGTGTGTAATGCGTCGAGGCGACAGCGAGCCAACAAGCCGTTGCCGCGCGGAATTTTTGAACACGGTCAGTTTTTCGTAACCCCGCGCGATGTCGGGACGAACTCCGCACAATTCCGCATGGCTCCGGCGATCGAAGTGGGACCGGCCCTGCGACGCCAGACGGCTCAAGCGACCACGTTAGGTCGCGCTCATCGCATAGATTTGCATGCTGCTGGGACGGGCCCTTAAGTAAGTTTATTGGCCAAGTATTCACATACAAGGAATTTGCCTTGGTGCTCCGCCCACAAGTAACAACATGACATACAGTGACAGTTACGAATGACTCAGAAAACACTAAACATTAATAATAATAAAACATTAATGATAAAACACCATTGATCAAGCATGTGAACCAACAAAATACCAGATCAAAGCGAGGCTACAGATTTTTGGCTACTCATGGATAAAAACTGTTTTTATGTCTGGCTGTGGCAGCTTTGACAATCCGGAGTCGCCTTCCAGAGGGAAGTGATTCAAAGAGTTTGTGGCCAGGGTGAGAGGGGTCAGAGATGATCTTGCCCGCTCGCTTCCTGGCCCTTGCAATTAATTGGTACCTATAGTTATTAAAATCCCCCTTCATTATTTAGCATCATTTATATTTGTCTTAATTGTCGTAAATTGCTCGTTCCCAAGCTCCCCCCCAGTCTAGTTTCAGTAAAAATAATGAATCAAGCACTTGAAACAACTAATCTTTATTTTAACAAAGCGCATTACAGTTCAACCACTGTACCTATCCCACCGCGGGTTTGATCCTCGTATCTGCCTGATCAAGCCCTCTAAGCCTCGCTCAGACAGAGACACTCCAGAAGGTCACGCAGTCCCAAGCGCTTTCCCAGAAGATCGACGCTGGACCTCGTGGTAGCGGACTTTTATACGTCCCGGGACCTCGAGGGGCCGAACCACATGGGGGTGGTCTCTTAATAATTCAATTACAGATATCGATCAACCCCATACATAACAGACATTTCCCTAACCCAATAATACAGCATCTCAATACATTGTATTCAAACCGGACTTCTCAAGGAAGCCAACTTAGAAACATTTACCCTGTTCTGCAAGAAACCCGGACAAGGCTCAACACCTCATCCAATCAACATTCGACAAAGTGGAACTCTGCAACAATATTTACAAATATTTACAAGGTGTATGTCTCGTTTGCACCCATCCAATCCAATTCTATGCATTTTGCACCTAATGGACAGGGTCTGCAGATGCTCTTATTCTTTTCTTGCAATTAGTATCTAGGCTCTAGACGCACTCGCACCACCCTGCAGCTTGTCCCAGCTGTGCAGAGAACAATTCCAAATGGACCAAATCTCCCAGCAGCCCTGAAGCTTTTACCCCATTTTAAAGTCCTAGCCTCTGCAATCTGGCCAGGATTAACAGAAACGGCCCTTCGTCCAAACCTGCCCACACTGCCCAACATGTTCCAGCTACACTTGTCCCACCTGCCCGTGTCTGGTCCAAATCCCTCTAAACCTGCCCTATCCATGTACCTGTCTAACTGTTTCTAAAACTATGGGATAGTCCCAGCTCAACTCCTCCATTGGTAGCTTGTCCCATACACCCGCCGCCCTTTGTGTGAAAACGTTACCCCTCAGATACCTATTAAATCTTTCCCCCTTCAACTCAACTTGGTCTTAATTGGAACAATTAGCGATATTTTGTCAGCTGTATGGAACACGCAAACCAGAATTGTAGCAACTGACGTTAAACATCTGTTATGTTTCTTGGATCATCCTGCAGAAAGCTTCTTTGAACCTGGGTTTGTCAGTTTCTTGCCTCTGTGGGAGTGGTGGGAGGTTGTTATTCTCGGCATTGTAACTAACTATGGGAGGGTTTGGCAGTCCAGGAAGGTCCATTCGCCAGGCTCAGACTTTGTTTTAGTTTCGAGATACAGCGCGGAAACTGTCAAAAGTCAAAGTCAAAAATCAAAAGAGTTTATTGTCATGTGTCCCTGACAGGACAATGAAAATCTTTCTTTGCATAGCACAACAGAACATAGTAGGCATTGACTACAATTCTATACGTAAATACACACGTGAATTAATAAATTCATAAAGTGCAAATAACAGATGGAGGGATATTAATGTTCAGTGTTTTGTCCGAGCCAAGGTTACTAGCCTGATGGCTGTGGGGAGTAGCTATTCCTAAATCGAGTTGTTGCAGTCTTCAGGCTCCTGTACCTTCTACCCGAAGGTAGCAGGGAGATGAGTGTGTGGCCAGGGTGGTGTGGGTACTTGATGATGCTGCCAGCCTTTTTGAGGCAGCGAGTGCGATAGATCCCCTCGATGGAAGGAAGATCAGAGCCGATGATGGACTGGGCAGTGCTTACTACTTTTTGTAGTCTTTTCCCCTCCAGGGCGCTCAAGTTGCCGAACCAAGCCACGATGCAACCGGTCAGCAAGCTCTCTACTGTGCACCTGTAGAAGTTAGAGAGAGTAGGCCGTTCGGCCCACTGAGTCGGTGCCGACCAGCGATCCCCGCACAATAACACTATCCCGCTCACACTCGGGACAGTTTACAATTATACCAAGCTCAGTAATCTGCAGCTCTGTACGTCTTTGGAGCGTGGGAGGAAAGCGGAGATCTCCAAGGAAACCCGTGCAGTCACAGGCAGAACATACAAACTCTGTACAGACAGCACCTGGACTCGGAGTAGTCGAACACGGGTCCCTGGCGCTGCAAGCGCTGTAAGGCAGCACCTCTACCGCTGCGCCACAGCGCCGCCCTTTAGATTAGATTAGATTAGATTTTATTACTTGTCATTTAGAGAGGCTCAAACGAAACTCCATTTCCACAGCCAGACAAGCAAAAACAATTCCTACACGACACAAATACAATTCAATTTACAGAAAACCACCATCACAGTGAATCTCCTCCTCACTGTGATGGAAGGCAAAGTCTTTTTAATTTAGTCACTTTAAATGGAAATGGGTGGTCATAGAATGATACGGCACGGAAACAGGCCCTTCAGCCCAACTCGGGGCAGCACAGTGGCGCAGGGGTAGAGTTGATTGTTTAGGTCAAAAACTCTCTCAGCCAGGTCAGTTGAATGTTTCCTACATTTTTCTGTCTTAATTGGAGGTTTACAAAATATTCAGCTGGTTGAGATTGTGGGTGATCTTGTAACTGAGATAAGGCAGTTTAAATGCACTGCTTTATCGCTCAGCTGGCATCAGGCAACTGAATTATCCTACCACAGCTCGATCGCAGTCCTGAACTACTATCTACCTCGTTGGTGACCCTCGGACTATCCTTGATCGGACTTTGCTGGCTTTACCTTGCACTAAACGTTATTCCCTTATCATGGGAGAATGCAGGAAAATGGGGTTAGGAGGGAGATAGACTGATCAGGCACGATTGAATGATGGAGTCGACTAGATGGGCCGAACGGCCTAATTTGTCTCCTACCACAGTAGATCATATGACCTTATGGACACTGTGAATGGCTCGGTTGTAATCATGTATTGTCTTTCCATTGACTGGTCAGCACGCAACAAAAACGTTTTACTGTACCTCGGTACACGTGACCATAAACTAATCTGAACTAAAATGAATTTACAGCTAGGAATTTTATGTAAATTGCTGAGGGTAGGAATGTTGAGGTGTATTGAGCATTGGAACTGGAGCCACAGAGTTTAAGATGAACAGCAGTTGATACAAAAGTGGGCAGTGGGCATGATGCTGGACTGACAGCCCAGATACGGTGCATGACACAAAACGCTGGAGTAATTTGAATTTTTGAATTTTGAATAAGTTTATTGGCCAAGTATTCACATACAAGGAATTTGCCCTGGTGTGCCGCCCACAAGTAGCAATAGGACATACATTGAGTTAGGAATGACACATAAAGCATTAAACATTAGTAATAAAGTAAGTATAAAAATTCCCAAAGAAAGGTGTGAAGACTATTTATTAAATGTGCATAAATGTTCAATTATGTAAGACACACCTTAATATAATTTAAAATCTTACACAGATTATACTATTCAAAAACTAAAATAAGTAAATTTTTTTAGGAAATTACACAATACGATACAATACGTATTAATTTTATTGATCCCAGGAGGGAAATTGATCTGCCAACAGTCATAAAAACACAAGATACATGAAACATGAAATTAAAGTGATGAGTGGAAAGGATGTGCAATGATTGGGGATGGGGTGCGTGGAGGGAGTCGGTCTTCCCCACGACAGAAGGGGGAGGAGTTGTACAGTTTGATAGCCACAGGGAAGAAGGATAGAAACATAGAAACATAGAATTAGGTGCAGGAGTAGGCCATTCGGCCCTTCGAGCCTGCACCGCCATTCAATATGATCATGGCTGATCATCCAACTCATATCCCGTACCTGCCTTCTCTCCATACCCTCTGATCCCCTTAGCCACAAGGGCCACATCTAACTCCCTCTTAAATATAGCCAATGAACTGGCCTCAACTACCCTCTGTGGCAGAGACTTCCAGAGACCCACCACTCTCTGTGTGAAAAAAGTCCTTCTCATCTCGGTCCTAAAGGATTTCCCCCTTATCCTTAAGCTGTGACCCCTTGTCTGCTGTGGCGTTCTGTGTGGCATCTTGGTGGAACCGGTCTGTTGCTGAAGGTGCTCCTCAGGTTGACCAGTGTGTCATGGAAGGGGTGAGCTGTATTGTCCAGGATGCTCCAAGACCACCTCCCATGAATCCCACTCCGCCCCCAGGACGGAGCCAGCCTTCCTGATGAGTTTGTTGATCCTGTTGCGTCCGCGGCCTTCGCCCTGCTACCCCAGCGCATGGCAGCGAAGAAGATGGCACTGGCTACCACCGATTGGTAGAACATCTGCAGACGATGAAAGAGCGGAGACTTGTCAGAAAGTACAGCCGGCTCTGTCCCTTCTTGTACAGGGCCTCAGCATTCCTGGACCAGTCCAGTTTACTGTCCAGGTACACTCCAAGGTACCTGTACTCGCTGCACATCCACACCATTGATGGAGACAAGGGGACAGGGGTGCTCCTCTCCTCCTAGTCCCCCACTAACGCCTTAGTCGTGTCGGTGTTGAGCTGCAGGTGATTTAGCCCACACCACTCGACAAAGTCGTTGACTACACCTGTGTATTCGGCTTCCCTCCCCTCACTGATGCAGCCCACAATTCCAGAGTCTTCCGAAAACGTCTGCTGGTAGCAGAAGTCTACTTCATATGCTGAAAGAATGGAGCGGCTGGGCTTGTACACTCTGGCGTTTAGAAGGATGAGAGGGAGTCTCATTGAAACATATAAGATTGTTAAGGGCTTGGACACGCTAGAGGCAGGAAACATGTTCCCGATGTTGGGGGAGTCCAGAACCAGGGGCCTCAGTTTAAGAATAAGGAGTAAGCCATTTAGAACAGAGACGAGGAAACATTTTTTCTCACAGAGAGTGGTGAGTCTGTGGAATTCTCTGCCACAGAGGGCGGTGGAGGCAGGTTCTCTGGATACTTTCATAGAAACATAGAAACATAGAAAAATAGGTGCAGGAGTAGGCCATTTGGCCCTTCGAGCCTGCACCGCCATTCAATGTGATCATGGCTGATCATCCAACTCAGTATCCCGTACCTGTCTTCTCTCCATACCCCCTGATCCCTTTAGCCACAAGTGCCACATCTAATGCCCTCTTAAATATAGCCAATGAACTGGCCTCAACTACCTTCTGTGGCAGAGAACTCACCACTCTCTGTGTAAAAAATGTTTTCCTCATCTCGGTCCTAAAGGAATTCCCCCTCATCCTTAGACTGTGACCCCTTGTTCTGGACTCCCCCAACATCGGGAACAATCTTCCGGCATCTAGCTTGTCCAACCCCTTAAGAATTTTGTAAGTTTCTATAAGATCCCCCCTCAATCTTATAAATTCCAGCGAGTACAAGCCGAGTCTATCCAATCTTTCCTCATATGAAAGTCCTGACACCCCAGGAATCAGTCTGGTGAATCTTCTCTGTACCCCCTCTATGGCAAGGATGTCTTTCCTCAGATTTGGAGACCAAAACTGTATGCAATACTCCAGGTGTGGCCTCACCAAAACCCTGTACAACTGCAGTAGAACCTCCCTGCTCCTATACTCAAATCCTTTCGCTATGAATGCTAACATACCATTTGCTTTCTTCACTGCCTGCTGCACCTGCATGCCTACTTTCAATGACTGGTGTACCATGACACCCAGGTCTCGTTGCATCTCCCCTTTTCCTAATCTGCCACCATTCAGATAATAGTCTACCCTCATGTTTTTGCCACCAAAGTGGATAACCTCACATTTATCCACATTATACTGCATCTGCCATGCATCTGCCCATTCACTCAGCCTATCCAAATCACCCTGCAGCCTCCAAGCATCCTCCTCACACCTAACTATACCCCCCAGCTTGGTGTCATCTGCAAATTTAGAGATGTTGTATTGAATTCCCTCGTCCAAATCATTAATATATATTGTAAATAGCTGGGGTCCCAGCACTGAGCCTTGCGGCACCCCACTACTCACTGCCTGCCATTCTGAAAAGGACCCGTTTACTCCTACCCTTTGCCTCCTGTCTGCTAGCCAGTTCTCTATCCACATCATGAACCCCCAATACCGTGTGCTTTAAGTTTGTATGCTAATCTCTTATGTGGGACCTTGTCGAAAGCCTTCTGAAAGTCTAGATATAACACATCCACTGGTTCTCCCTTATCCACTCTACTAGTTACATCCTCGAAAAATTCTATCAGATTTGTCAGACATGATTTACCTTTCGTAAATCCATGCTGACTTTGTCCAATGATTTCACCACTTTCCAAATGCGCTGCTATCCCATCTTCAATAACTGACTCTAGCAGTTTCCCCACTACCAATGTTAGACTAACTGGTCTGTAATTCCCCGCTTTCTCTCTCCCTCCTTTTTTAAAAAGTGGGGTTAAATTAGCTACCCTCCAATCCTCAGGAACTACTCCAGAATCTAAGGAATTTTGAAAAATTATCACGAATGCATCCACTATTTCTTTGGCTACCTCCTTGAGTACTCTGGGATGCAGACTATCTGGCCCTGGGGATTTATCGGCCTTCAATCCATTCAATTTACCCAACACCACCTCCCGGCTAACCTGGATTTCACTCAGTTCCTCCATCTTATTTGACCCCCGTTCCACTGCTATTTCCGGCAGATTCTTTATGTCTTTCTTAGTGAAGACAGAACCAAAGTAGTTATTCAATTGGTCTGCCATGTCCTTGTTCCCCATGATCAATTCACCTGTTTCTGACTGCAAGGGACCAACATTTGTTTTAACTAGTCTCTTTCTCTTCACATATCTATAAAAACGTTTGCAGTCAGTCTAGCTTTCAAGAGAGAGCTAGATAGAGCTCTTAAAAATAGTGGAGTCAGGGGATACGGGGAGAAGGCAGGAACGGGGATACTGATTGTGGATGGTACACTAAAGGCTGGAGAAACTCAGCGGTGTGCAGCAGCGTCTGAGGAGCGGAGGAGATAGGCGACGTTTCGGGTCGAGACCCTTCTTCAGACTGATTGTGGATGATCAGCCATGATCACATTGAACGGCGGTGCCGGCTCGAAGGGCCGAATGGCCTACTCCTGCACCTATTGTCCATTGTCTGTATTGTCTATTGTCTACACGTGACAATAAACGGAACCGATAGAAGCACTCAGAAGCAAAGAGCGAAGATCTAAGTGTCCCTTATGTAAAAGATGGGGGCAGGGCCGGTGGGAGGGGGAGAGAGGGCAGAAAGAAACAATTAATGAGGGACCTGGGACAGATTATGTCAAGTGATGATATTAAATTGATAAAAACCATCTCCAGCCAACAGATCTACTTCCAGGCTCCAATTACTGCCACCAGCAGTGTTTGTTTTAATAGAGACATTTACACCTAACTACCAGTTGGCAGGTGTTAACACTCCAGTTCTCAGCATTGCCACATGCTGACGATTCTGGGATGGCTGCCAAGCTCTCTGGCCTGCATCCTTCCCCAGTTGCTCAACGACGAAACTGGGCAGCTACCAGCTTTTCTGTTACTAGCTCTGACCTCCCCCGCTCCCCCTCCATAAGGTCATAAGGGATAGGAGTGGAATTAGGCCATTCAGCCCATCAAGACTATTCCACCATTCAATCATGGCTGGTCTATCTCCATATAACCATATAACCATATAACAATTACAGCACGGAAACAGGCCTTCTCGGCCCTTCCAGTCCATGCCGACCATTTATTTTCCCCTAGTCCCATCTACCTGCACTCAGACCATACCCCTCCATTCCCTTCCCGTCCATATACCTATCCACTTTACTTTTAAATGTTAAAATCGATCCTGCCTCCACCACTTCTGCAGGAAGATCATTCCACACAGCCACCACTCTCTGAGTAAAGAAGTTCCCCCTCATGTTACCCCTAAACTTCTGTCCCTTAATTCTCATGTCATGCCCTCTTGTTTGAATCTTCCCTACCCTCAATGGGAAAAGCTTATCCACGTCAACTCTGACTATCCCTTTCATCATTTTAAAGACCTCAATCAAGTCCTCCCTTAACCTTCTGCGCTCCAAAGAATAAAGACCTAACTTGTTTAACCTTTCTCTGTAACTTAGTTGCTGGAACCCAGGCAACATTCTAGTAAATCTCCTCTGTCTTCTCTCTATCTCTCCCTGCTAACCCCCCATTCTCCTGTCTTCTCCCCATAACCTCTGACACCCGTACTAATCAAGAATCTAGGTCTGAAGAGGGTCTTGACCCGAAACGTCGCCTATCTCCTTCGCTCCTTAGATGCTGCTGCACCCGCTGAGTTTCTCCAGCTTTTTGTGTAACCCTTGATTCTCCAGCATCTGCAGTTCCTTCTTTAACACAAGAATCTATCTATCTCTGCCTTAAAAAATATCCACTGACTTGGCCGCCATAATAGACAATAGACAATAGGTTCAGGAGGAGGCCATTCGGCCCTTCGAGCCAGCACCGCCATTCAATGTGATCATGGCTGATCATCCCCAGTCAGTACCCCGTTCCTGCCTTCTCCCCATATCCCCTGACTCCGCTATCTTTAAGAGCCCTATCTAGCTCTCTCTTGAAAGCTGGCAGTGACAAATAATTCCACAGATTCACCACCTTCTGAGCAAAGAAATTTCTCCTCATCTCCTTCCTAAAAGCACGTCCTTTAATTCTGAGGCTACAACTCCCGGTCCTAGACTCTCCCACTAGTGGAAACATCCTCTCCACATCCACTCTATCCAAGCTGTTCACTGTCCTGTATGTGTCAATGAGGTCCCCCCCTCATTCCTCTAAACTCCAGCGAGTAGAGGCCCAGTGCTGACAAACACTCATCATAGGTTAACCTACGCATTCATGGTAGACAAAAATGCTGGAAAAAACACAGCAGGTGAGGCAGCATCTATGGAGCGAAGGAAATAGGCAACTTTTCGGGTCGAGACCATTCCTGGGATCATTCTTGTAAATAATCAGACGTTTCCTTCCAGCCGTCTCTTCAACCATTGTGTATCTACAACAGTAAAAGGCCTGGATAGAGTGGATGTGGAGAGGATGTTTCCACTAGTGGGAGAGTCTAGGACTAGAGGCCACAGCCTCAGAATTAAAGGACGTCCCTTTAGGAAGGAGATGAGGAGGATTTTTTTTCAGTCAGCGGGAGGTGAATCTGTGGAATTCATTGCTACAGAAGGCAGTGGAAGGCCAAGTCATACGGTCACATCATAAATGATAGCAGCAGAATTAGGCCATTCAGCCCATCAAGCCTACTTCGACCATTCAATCATGGCTGATCTATATCTCCCTCTCAACACCATTCTCCTGCCTTCTCCCCATAAACCCTGCCACTGCACTAGTCAGTGGTTATTTTTAAGGCAGAGATAGATAGATTATTGTGTTAAAGAAGGAACTGCAGATGCTGGAGAATCGAGGGTTACACAAAAAGCTGGAGAAACTCAGCGGGTGCAGCAGCATCTAAGGAGCGAAGGAGATAGGCGACGTTTCGGGTCGAGACTTCCAGCTTTTTGTGTAACCATAGATAGATTCTTGATTAGTTCAGGTGTCAGTGGTTACGGGGAGAAGGCAGGAGAATGGGGTTAGGAGGGAGAGATGATTGAATGGCGGTGTAGACTTGATGGGCCGAATGGCCTAATTCTGCCCCTATCTCTCATGAACTTATGAAAAGCGGATTCCTTTCGTATGAAGCATAAAAAGTAAATATATCTCGCTCGGTGAGCTATGTCACAGCTTGTATGAGTAACCTTCGAAGCTGTTTGAACTGCAGATAATTGCTGGTGTGAACAATGCAGAGCTTCTTTCATCAGGGCCAGGAGACTATATTTAACTGTGGTTTAAGCTGCTGCTCCTCTGCCAAATGTTTACCGGTGCAGAAACGGAACTATCGCCCAGCAACAAAGGGAAGAGCTGGTACCTACCGCGCAAGACTGAATTTAGTAGATTAGATTAGTATGAAATACTTGTGGGGTTACAGCATAGTTTTGATGAAACGATGACAAATCAGTATATTACCAGAGTACACAAAAGGCTGGAGAAACTCAGCGGGTGCAGCAGCATCTAAGGAGCGAAGGAGATAGGCGACGTTTCGGGTCGAGACCCTTCTTCAGACTGGTCAGGGATCAGGGAAACGAGAGATATAGACGGTGATGTGGAGAGATAAAGAACAATGAATGAAAGATATGCAAAAAAGTATCGATGATAAAGGAAACAGGCCATTGGAAGCTGTTTGTAGTGTGAAAATGAGAAGCTAGTGCGACTTGGGTGGTGGAGAGATAGAGAGAGAGGGAATGCCAGGGCCCGAGGGCTGAGGGAGAGGTGGGAAGGGGAGGAGGCAGCAAGGGTTAACAGAATTGAGAAAATTCAATGTTTAAGCCCAGAGGATGCAGACTCCCCAAGCGGAATGTGAGGTGCTGTTCCTTCAACTTGTGGTGTTGCTCACTCTGGCCGTGGAGGAGGCCCAGGACCGAGAGGTCGGATACGGAATGGGAGGGGGAGTTGAAGTGCTGAGCCACCGGGAGGTCGGGTTGGTTATTGCGGACCGAGCGGAGGTGTTCGGCGAAACGATCGCCAAGCCTCCACTTGGTCTCACCGATATAGATCAGCTGGCATCTGGAGCAACGGATGCAGTAGATTAGGTTGGAGGAGGTGCAGGTGAACCTCTGTCGGACTTGTAAGGACTGCTTGGGTCCCTGAAAGGAGTGGAGGGAGGAGGTAAAGGGACAAGTGTAGCATCTCTTGCAGTTGCAAGGGAAAGTGCCCGGGGAAGGGGTGGAGCGGGAGGGACGGGAAGAATTGACAAGGGAGTTGCGGAGGGAGCGGTCTTTGCAGAAGGCAGACAGGGGGGGAGATGGGAAGATGTGGCGAGTGGAGGGGTCACGTTGGAGGTGGCGAATCTGGTGGAGGACTATGTGTTGTATGTGCCGGCTGGTGGGGTGAAAGGTGAGGACCAGGGGGACTCTGCCCTTGTTGCGAGTGGGGGAATGGGGAGAGGGGGCAGTGTTGCGGGGTATGGAGGAGACCCTGGTGCGAGCCTCATCTACAGTGGGGGAGGGGAATCCCCGTTCTCTGAAGAACGAGGACATTTGTGATGACCTGGTGTGGAACACCTCATCCTGGGAGCAGATGCGGCATAGACGGAGGAATTGGGAATAGGGGATGGAGTCCTTACAGGAAGCAGGGTGGGAGGAAGAGTAGTCCAGGTAGCTGTGGGAGTCAGTTGGTTTGTAGTGGATGTTGGTCAGGAGTGTATCACCTGCAATAGAGATGGTGAGGTCAAGGAATGGTAGGGAAATGCCGGAAATGGTCCAAGTGTATTCCCAGCTTTTTTTCTTTTCTCTTTAGTCTGCTTTCGTGCAGAGGTGCAGCTTCTCCATTAGGAAGGAGATTTCTTTAGCCAGAGGGTGGTGAATCTGTGGAATTCATCACCACAGAAGGCTGTGGAGGCCACGTCAATTGATATTTTTAAGGCAGAGATAGATAGATTCTTGTTTAGTATGGGTGTCGGGGGATTCTGGGGTACTGATTGGGGATGATCAGCCATGATCACATTGAATGGCGGTGCTGGCTCGAATGGCCGAATGGCCTACTCTTGTATCTATTGTCTATTGTTATGTGGAGAAGGCAGGAGAAGGCAGGCCATCAAGGCTCTGCTCCCTGCTGATCACCAGCCCCTCACACTCATCCCCTATGACGTGTATCTAGAACTGAGTAGGATTAATGCACGCAAGGCTGCCGGCCCTGACGGCATCCCCAGGCGCGTCCTCAGGACCTGTGCTGCACAGCTGACAGACGTCTGGACTGACATCTTCAACCTGTCACTTGCCCAAGCAGTTGTCCCCACGTGCCTTAAAACCACCTCCATTGTGCCGGTGCCAAAACACTCCACTGCGGCAAGCCTCAACGACTTCCGCCCAGTTGCACTTACTCCCATCATCACTAAGTGCTTCGAGAGGCCGGTCCTGGCACACCTCAAAAGCTGCCTACCCCCCACACTGGATCCCTATCAGTTTGCCTACCGCAAGAACAGGAGTACGGAGGATGCCATCTCAACAGCACTTCACTCCGCCCTCTCCCACCTCGACAACAGAGACACCTACGTGAGAATGCTGTTCATCGACTATAGCTCAGCATTTAACACCATTATCCCCTCAAAACAGATCACCAAACTCAGCGACCTGGGCATCAACCCCTCCCTCTGCAACTGGATACTGGACTTCCTGACTAACAGACCCCAGTCTGTTAGGTTGGACAAGCACACCTCTTCAACCCTCACCCTGAACACCGGCATTCCACAGGGCTGTGTACTGAGCCCCCTCCTCTACTCCCTCTTCACCTATGACTGCACACCTGTATATGGTTCTAATACCATCATCAAGTATGCAGATGATACAACGGTGATTGGCCTCATCAGCGACAACGATGAGTCGGCCTATAGGGAGGAGGTGCAGCTCCTAGTAGCATGGTGCGCTGACAATAACCTGGCCCTTAACTCCAAGAAGACCAACGAGCTCATTGTGGACTACAGAAGGTCTAGGGGCTGCACGCACACCCCCATCCATATTAATGGGACGGAGGTGGAACGTGTTTCCAGCTTCAGGTTTCTGGGGGTCAACATCTCTGATGACCTTTCTTGGATCCACAATACCTCAACACTGGTCAAGAAGGCTCACCAGCGTCTCTTCTTCCTGAGGAGACTAAAGAAGGTCCATCTGTCTCCTCAGATTCTGGTGAACTTCTACCGCTGCACCATGGAGAGCATCCTTACCAACTGTATCACAGTATGGTATGGCAACTGCTCTGTCTCTGACCAGAAAGCACTGCAGAGGGTGGTGAAAACCGCCCAACGCATCACCGGTTCCTCATTCCCCTCCATTGAGTCCGTCCAGAGCAAGCGACTGGTCTCACCCCAGCCACAGACTGTTTACCCTCCTCCCATCCGGGAGGCGATACAGGTCCCTCCGTTGCCGGACCAGCAGGTTCAGGAACAGCTTCTTCCCTGCGGCTGTTACAATACTTAACTCTGCACCTCGGAGATTGCCAGTCACCCCCCCCCCCCCCCCCGGATACTCCTTCCCCCAGTATAATTGCCACACCCTCATCTCTTCATTGCCATCAGGTAGAAGGTGCAGGAGCCTGAAATCTGCAACATCCCGGTTCAGGAACAGCCTCGTCCCCACAGCCATCAGACTATTAAACATGACATCAAATAAGCTCTGAACAATAACAGCCTATTATCACTATTGCACTTTTTCTGTTATTTATTGTGTATATATATGGTCTATGGTCTATAGACACACTGAACTTTTATCTCCCCTTCTGCACTATGTTTACATATTCTGTTGTGCTGCGGCAAGTAAGAATTTCATTGTCCTATCTGGGACACATGACAATAAACCATATAACCATATAACAATTACAGCACGGAAACAGGCCTTTTCGGCCCTTCCAGTCCGTGCCGACCATTTATTTCCCCCTAGTCCCATCTACCTGCACTCAGACCATACCACTCCATTCCCTTCCCGTCCATATACCTATCCACTTTACTTTTAAATGTTAAAATCGATCCTGCCTCCACCACTTCTGCTGGAAGATCATTCCCCACAGCCACCACTCTCTGAGTAAAGAAGTTCCCCCTCATGTTACCCCTAAACTTCTGTCCCTTAATTCTCATGTCATGCCCTCTTGTTTGAATCTTCCCTACCCTCAATGGGAAAAGCTTATCCACGTCAACTCTGTCTATCCCTTTCATCATTTTAAAGACCTCAATCAAGTCCCCCCTTAACCTTCTGCGCTCCAAAGAATAAAGACCTAACTTGTTCAACCTTTCCCTGTAACTTAGTTGCTGGAACCCAGGCAATAAAGCTCTCTTGACTCTTGGACTATGGACAGGCTTGGAGGGATATTGTCCAAACGCAGGCAGGTGGGACTAGTGTAGATGGGACATGTTGGTCGGTGCGGGACAGTTGGGCCGAAGGGCCTGATTTCAACTCTATAACATTATGACTCTATGACTATTGAAGCTTCATACACCCTTTGACAGGAACCACAATAATCTGACTGGGTGCTGTTTGCTTCCATAGTGTATACAGTCTTTTGTTACCAAGTGTGTAATAACTCAACTTTCTTGCATATATAAATTTGATCAGCACCATATCATAATAGACCGAAATTCTGTAGCACTTGGGTGATGCAAATAGATTAAGATATTCATTTGATTTTCCTCACAGACATACTGTATGGAGAGTCATAGAGTTTTACAGCATGGACCAGGCCCTTCAGCCCAACTTGCTCACACCGGCCGACATGTCCCATCTACACTAGTCCCGCCTGCCTGCATTTGGCCCATATCCCTCTAAACCGGTCCTATCCATGTACCTGTCTGTTTCTTAAAGGTTGCAATAGTCCATGCCTCAACTACCTTCCTGGCAGTTTGTTCTACGCACTGACCATCTTCTCTGTCAAAAGGTTAGCCCACATGTTCCTATTAAATATTTCAGTCCTCACCTTAAACCTATCTTTTCTGCTTCTCGACAGGTGCATGGACAAACCGAAGGCGAGCTATTTACAAACATTACAGGAATCGTAGCCTTCAATCAACGGTAGCTGATGATGCGTTAACAACTTAACAATAGACACCACCGCGTTAAGGGCGGCACAGCGCCAGGGACCCGGGTTCGATCCCGACCACGGGTGCTGTCTGTACGGAGTTTGTACGTTCTCCCCATAACTGTGGGATTTCTCCTAGATCTTCTGTTTCCTCCCACACTCCAAAGACGTGCAGGTTTTTAGGTTGGTGCCATTGTAAATTGTCCCTAGGGTGTGTGTGTGTGTGTAGGACGGTGTTAATGTGCGGGGGATCGCTGGTCGGCACGGGCTCGTTGGGCCGAAGGGCCTGTTTCCAATCTGTATCTCCAAAACAAAACTAAATTTAAGCATATCAACTTAATGTATTTACACTGCCATCACTCTCTTAATTGAAGTCCAGTGTTTTCAGACATCGAATGGGTCGGTTGGGGAATACGGATTCTGTAATTCAAGAGTGTTTGCACCTTGCAAGGTGCAGAATGTTCATCATTGTGTTGAGTAGGGATCGTGGGAGTCAGTGAATAATAATCGCTGAATTGAACTGTCTGTTTGAAAAATGAAAGGACACGTAAGGTAAGAGGAGGCGATTCATCTACTGCGTGTGTGTCCACTGTTTGAAGTGAACACATTTTAAATTGTTTATTAACACGAAATGCTGGAGTAACTCAGCGGGACAGACAGCATCTCTGGAGGGAAGGAGATAGGCGACGTTTCGGGTTGAGACCCTTCTTCAGGCTGGTTCGGGATAAGGGAAACGAGAGATATAGACGGTGATGTAGAGAGATAAAGAACAATGAATGAAAGATATGCAAAAAAAGTAACGATGATAAAGGAAACAGGCCATTGGAAGCTGTTCGTTGGTCGAAAACGAGAAGCTAGTGCGACTGGGGTGGGGGTTGGGATAGAGAGAGAGAGAGAGGGAATGCCGGGGCTACCTGAAGTGGGATACAAGGTTAATTCCCGGGATGGCAGGACTTTCATATACTGAGAGAATGGAGCGGCTGGGCTTGTACACTCTGGAGTTTAGAAGGATGAGAGGGGATCTTATTGAAACACGTAAGATTGTTAAGGGTTTGGACACGCTGGAGGCAGGAAACATGTTCCCGTTGTTGGGGGAGTCCAGAACCGGGGGGCCACAGTTTAGGAATAAGGAGTAAGCCATTTAGAACGGAGACGAGGAAGCACTTTTTCTCACAGAGATTGGTGAGTCTGTGGAATTCTCTGCCTCAGAGGGCGGTGGAGGCAGGTTCTCTGGATGCTTTCAAGAGAGAGCTAGATAGGGTTCTTAACGATAGCATGGTCAGGGGATATGGGGAGAAGGCAGCAACGGGATACTGATTGGGGATGATCAGCCATGATCACATTGAATGGCGGTGCTGGCTCGAAGGGCATAATGGCCTGCTCCTGCACCTATTGTCAACTGTCTGTTGTAAAATTGATATTCATACAAGCTGCCTAGTTGTTTTCTTTTTCATGGGATCTTTGAGGACTTGTCACTTCAATCTCAAATTGACCGAAGGACATCGTCAAAATTAATACAACAGGGGGGCATGTGGAGCCGAAGATAAACACAAGATGCTGGAGTAACTCAGACGTTTTGGGTCGAGACCCTTCATCAGACTTAATCTGTCACCTGGACCACGCAATGGATCCCAACTCCATTCTGCGACGGACCCAAACACATTCCTGGGGAGAGAGGCGAAGTTTAAAGGGGAACAGCTGGGCGAGTGGGAGTGAATGTGCAGAGGATGTTTCCACTGGTGGGAGAGTCGAGGTCCATAGATCATAGCCCTCAGAATAAACGTCTGACGTCCCTTCATGGCGGCATGGTGGCGCAGCGGTGGAGTTGCTGCCTTGCAGCGCTTGCAGCGCCAGAGACACGGGTTCGATCCTGACTACGGGTGTCTTGTCTGTACTGAGTTTGTACCCGCTGTCTGAGACCGCATGGGTTTAATCCAAGATCTTCGGTTTCCTCCCACACTCCAAAGACGTACAGGTTTGTAGATTAATTGGGTTAGGTACAAAATGTAAATTGCCCCTCGTGTAGGATAGTGTTAATGTGCGGGGATCGCTGGTCGGTGCGGACTCGTTGGGGCCGAACGGCCTGATTCCGTGCTGTATCTCTAAAGTTTTTTTTTGTTACTTTTTTTATTAGTTAGAAGCAATTAGATAATTTTAAAAAAGGTGTGCGTTCATTGTTGACATAATAACAATCATTTTGTTCTTTGTAGATATACATAATCAGTATTATTTATGTTAATCCTTGCTTAATAATTGTGCTTCTATATTATTTTTTTTCCATTTTTTATAAAGGTAGAAAATAGTAGAAAAAGATTAAACAAAAAAAAAAATATATATAAAAAGTTGGGAAAGAATGGAGTATTCAACATATTTTACATCGTTGGAGATATAGCCGCGTTTTATGAAATGTACTACTCCATCTATTCTTCCATTCTGGTTCCAGTCGGGTTCTCGTGCCCAACCAGTTTGCCCCTTCAAATATTCAATAAATGGGGACCATATTTTTTTTAATAGTTCTTGTTTGTCCATTAAGACAAATCTTATTCTTTTCAAATATAGGGTCGCCGACATTTCTGTGGTCCACATTTTAATTGTTGGGGTTATAGAGCCTTTCCAGAATTTTAATATTAATTTTTTCCCAATTATTAAACTATAATCAATAAAAATTCTTTGACTCGAAGTCATGAATTGATTTGGTTCCGTTATAGAAACATAGAAACATAGAAATTAGGTGCAGGAATAGGCCATTCGGCCCTTCGAGCCAGCACCGCCATTCAATATGATCATGGCTGATCATCCAACTCAGTATCCCGTACCTGCCTTCTCTCCATACCCTCTGATCCCCTTAGCCACAAGGGCCACATCTAACTCCCTCTTAAATATATCCAATGAACTGGCCTCAACTACCCTCTGTGGCAGAGAATTCCAGAGACCCACCACTCTCTGTGTGAAAAAATTCCTTCTCATCTCGGTCCTAAAGGATTTCCCCCTTATCCTTAAGCTGTGACCCCTTGTCCTGGACGTCCCCAACATCGGGAACAATCTTCCTGCATCTAGCCTGTCCAACCCCTTAAGAATCTTGTAAGTTTCTATAAGATCCCCTCTCAATCTCCTAAATATTATTCCTAATAATATGTTATTCCTAATGTTATTCCTAATATTATTAATTTTGAGTCAGGAGCCAGTTTGGTATTGACGACTTCTGAGATTATCTTAAAAATTTCCATCCAAAAATTATTAATTTTTATTCAACTTACGAATGAGTGCAATAGGTTAGCCTCTAAGTGTTGACATTTATCACAAATAGGGGAAACACTTGGAAAAATTCTATTCAGTTTTGTTTTTGAATAATGCAGTCTATGCAGTACTTTTAATTGTATTAAAGAATGTCTAGTGTTTAACGAACAGTGATGTATATGTTGTAAGCTATCATCCCGATTTCTGGACTAATTGTTTGACCTAATTCATTTTCCCATGATTGCCTATATAAATCTGTCTTTGGAGCATCGCTGTCTAATAAAATACTATAAATATATGGTATCAGTTTTTCTGTGTTCGGATGTTTATTCAAACATTCATCAAAAATGTCTATCTTTCTAAGTCTATATTCATTTGTAATTGACTTAACATAGTCTCTGTATCTCTAAAGTTAACTAAACTAAGGAGATGAGGGTGGTGAATCTATAGAATTCATTGTTACAGAAGGCTGTGGAGGCCGTTGATTTATATTTATAAGGCAGAGATAGATAGATTCTTGATGAGCATGGGTGTCAGGGGTTATGGGGAGAAGGCAGGAGAGTGGGGTTAGGAGGGAGAGAGATCAGCCATTGTTGAATGGCGGAGTAGACTTGATGGGCTGACTGGCCTAATTCTGCTCCTGTCACGTATGAACTCATTCAACCAATGCTTCCTTGCCTACATGGACTCGCCCAAGGGTCACAAGCTTGCTCCATTCCAGCCCGGTCCCTCCACCGACTCTCCTCGCCCAGGGCTCCTCTGCTTGATCCGCCCGCCCCTAAAATGGACTCTCAGTTCAATGAAGGGTCTCGACCCGAGAAGTCACCTATTCCTTTTTCTCCTGAGGTGCCGCCTGAGTTACTCCAGCATTTTGTGTCTGTCTCCAGTGAGGCAGCTCATATGAACACCTCTTTAAGATCATCCCTCATCCTCCTGTGCTCCAAGGATTCGACTCTTAGCCAGCTCAACTTCTCCCTGTAGCTCAGGCCCTCGAGTCCTGGCTACATCCTTGTGAACCTTCTCTGCACTTGAGCGCCCAGGAGCGGAAAAGACCGCAAAAAGTTGTGACCACTGCCCAGTCCATCATTTGCTCTGACCTTCCTTCCATCGAGGGGATTTATCACAGTCGCTGCCTCAAAGAGGCTGGCAGCATCATCAAGGACCCACACCATCCTGGCCACACACTCATCTCTCCGCTGCCTTCAGGTAGAAGGTACAGGAGCCTGAAGACTGCAACAACCAGGTTCAGGAATAGCTACTTCCCCACAGCCATCAGGCTATTAAACTTGGCGAGACAAAACTCAGAACAATAACCCACTATCTGTTATTTAACCATATAACCATATAACAATTACAGCACGGAAACAGGCCTTCTCGGCCCTTCCAGTCCGTGCCGACCATTCATTTTCCCCTAGTCCCATCTACCTGCACTCAGACCATACCCCTCCATCCCCTTCCCGTCCATATACCTATCCACTTTACTTTTAAATGTTAAAATCAATCCTGCCTCCACCACTTCTGCAGGAAGATCATTCCACACAACCACCACTTTCTGAGTAAAGAAGTTCCCCCTCATGTTACCCCTAAACTTCTGTCCCTTAATTCTCATGTCATGCCCTCTTGATTGAATCTTCCCTACCCTCAATGGGAAAAGCTTATCCACGTCAACTCTGTCTATCCCTTTCATCATTTTAAACACCTCAATCCCCCCTTTTAAAGACCTTAAGTCCCCCATCATTTTAAAGACCTTAAGTCCCCCCTTAACCTTCTGCGCTCCAACGAATAAAGACCTATTTGCACATTATTGAATTCTTCGAATCCCACCAGTTTAGAAGGATGATGGGGGGACCTCATTGAGGCTCACCGAATAGTGAAAGGCTTGGATAGAGTGGATGTGGGGAGGATTCTGTTGTGCTGAAGCAAAGCAAGAATTTCATTGTCCTATCTGGGACACATGACAATAAACTCTCTTGAATCTTGAATTTCTTCCTGCTCGACAATGTCTTTCCCATAACAGAACACAATACTCTAAATGCGGCCTCGCCAACGGCTTGTACAACTGCAACATGACCTCCCAACTTCTATACTCAATGTTCTGACTGATGAAGGCCAATGTGCCGAAAGCCTTTTTGTCCACCCTATCTACCTGAGATGCCACTCCCAATGAACTATGTACCTGTACTCCTGGACCCTTCTGCTCTACAACCTCTGCTCCTCAGAAACCTACCGCTTACTGTGTAGGTTCTGCCCATGATATTGCTCCCAACAATATAATACCTTTTATTTCTCTCTATTAAATTCCATCAACCATTCCTCAGCCCAACGGATCAAGACCCTGCTGCAACGTTTGAACGGACAACTCCACAATCTGCAACACCACCCACTTTCCTGTCACCTGCAGCTCTTTGTATTTCTGTAGCATTAGCGGTGCCCAATTTTATGTGAGGGTTGCATGATGGCGCAGCGGTAGAGTGGCTGCCATGCAGAGCGTGCAGCGCCGGAGAACCGGGTTCGATCCCGACCACGGGCGCTGTCTGTGCGGAGTTTGCGCGTTCTCCCCGTGACCTGCGTGGGCTTTCTCCGAGATCTTCGGTTCCCACCCACATTCCAAAGACGTGCGGGTTTGTAGGTTAATAGGCTTGGTGTAATCGTAAATTATCCCTCGTGTGTTAATGTGCGGGGATCACTGGTTGGTGCGGACTCGGTGGGCCGAAGGGCCTGTTTCCGCGCTGTATCCTTAAGCTAAACTAAAACACCTTTCCTTCTCAAGTGGAAGTTGAAACGCTCACAACCACACAAAAGAAAGCAATATTCTGGTAAATAATTGTCCCGTATAGTTTCAATTGAACAGGTTATCTGGAGTTTATTGCATTCTTTGGAGTGACTGTAGTGCAAGAAAGGTAATTCAAATTACCATAAGATCATAAGCGATAGTATAATTAGGCCATTCGGCCCATCAAGTCTACTCTGCCATTCAATCTATCTCTCCCTCCTAACCCCATTCTCCTGCCTTTCCCCATAACCTCTTACACCCGTACTAATCAAGAATCTATCTATCTCTGCCTTACACATATCCACTGACTTGGCCTCCACAGCCTTCTGTGGCAAAAAAATCCACAGATTCACCACCCTCTGACTAAAGCAATTCCTTCTCATCTCCTTTCTATAAGAATGGCCTTTAATTCTGAGGCTGTGACCGCTGATGCTAGACTCTCCGACCAGTGGAAACATCCTCTCCACATCCACTCTATCCAGGCCTTTCACTATTTTGTAAGTTTCAATGAGGTCCCCCCCTCATTCTTCTAAACTCCAGCGAGTACAGGCCCAGTGCCAACAAATAGTCATCCTAGATTAACCTACTCATTCCTGGGATTATTCTTGTAAACCTCCTCTGGACCCCCTCCAGAGCCAGCACATCCTTCCTCAGATATGGTGCCCAAAATTTCTTACAATATTCCAATGTGGCCTGACCAGCGCCTTATAGAGCCTCAGCATCACATCGCTGCTTTTGTACACAAGCCCTCTTGAAATAATTGCTAGCATCATGTTTACTTTCTTTACTGACGATTCGACTTGCAGATTAACTTTTTGGGAATCCTGCACCAGCGCTCCCAAGTGCCTTTGCACGAGGATCAAGGGAATAACATTTAGTGCAAGACAAAATCACATTGAAGATAGAAACATAGAAATTAGGTGCAGGAGTAGGCCATTCGGCCCTTCGAGCCTGCACCGCCATTCAATATGATCATGGCTGATCATCCAACTCAGTATCCCGTACCTGCCTTCTCTCCATACCCTCTGATCCCCTTAGCCACAAGGGCCACATCTAACTCCCTCTTAAATATAGCCAATGAACTGGCCTCAACTATCCTCTGTGGCAGAGAGTTCCAGAGACTCACCACTCTCTGTGTGAAAAAAGTCTTTCTCATCTCGGTCTTAAAGGATTTCCCCCTTATCCTTAAGCTGCGACCCCTTGTCCTGCACTTCCCCAACATCGGGAACAATCTTCCTGCATCTAGCCTGTCCAACCCCTTAAGAATTTTGTAAGTTTCTATAAGATCCCCTCTCAATCTCCTAAATTCTAGAGAGTATAAACCGAGTCTATCCAGTCTTTCTTCATAAGACAGACCTGTCATCCCAGGAATCAGTCTGGTGAACCTTCTCTGCACTCCCTCTATGGCAATAATGTCCTTCCTCAGATTTGGAGACCAAAACTGTACGAAATTCATCCGGTTGTGGTCTCACCAAGACCCTGTACAACTGAAGTAGAACCTCCCTGCTCCTATACTCAAATCCTTTTGCTATGAATGCTAACATACCATTCACTTTCTTCATTGCCTGCTGCACCTGCATGCCTACTTTCAATGACTGGTGTTCCATGACACCCAGGTCTCGCTGCATCTCCCCTTTTCCTAATTGGCCACCATTCAGATAATAGTCTGTTTTCCTATTTTTGCCACCAAAGTGGATAACCTCACATTTATCCACATTATACTGCATCTGCCAAACATTTGCCCACTCACCCAGCCTATCCAAGTCACCTTGCAGTCTCCTAGCATCCTCCTCACAGCTAACACTCCCCCCAGCTTAGTGTCATCCGCAAACTTGGAGATATTGCCTTCAATTCCCTCATCCAGATCATTAATATATATTGTAAATAGCTGGGGTCCCAGCATTGGTCCCAGATAGTCCAAGGGTCTTCAATGAGTTAGATGTTAGGTCAGTAACGCTCTCTGGTTGGTGACTGGTGCTTCGGTTTACTCTACTTTAGAAATACAACCTGGGAAACAGGCCGTTCAGCCCACCTACTCCATGCTGACCAGCGATCACCCCGTACACTAGCACTTTCTTACACACTAGGAACAGTGTACAATTTTACCGAAGCAAATGAACTTACAAACCTGTACGTCTTTGGAGTGTGGGAGGAAACCAGAGCACCCGGACAAGGCCCACGCGGTCACTGGGAGTACGTACAAACTCCGCACAGACAGCACCCGTGGTCAGGATCGAACCTGGGTCACGGGCGCTGGTTTACGACTAAATAAAAACTTTCTCCCCATAACCCTTAACAGGATCAAACCCGGGTCTCTGGCTTTGTAAGGCAGCAACTCTACCGCTGCGCCAACTCTACCGCTGCGCCTTGAGGGGCTGTACATGGTAGGCCTGCTCTCTGGTTGGTGATAGGACAGTTCAGCTGCATGATAACAGCTGGGAAGAATCTGGAGGTTGTCCCTCAATGTGGAGGCGTGCATTTTTAACAATGGACAAATGTTGGCACGGCGGTAGAGTTGCTGCCTTGCAGCTCCAGTGACACGGGTTCAATCCTGACTACGGGTGCTCGCCTGTACGGAGTTTGTACGTTCTCCCCGTGACCCGCGTGGGTTTTCTCCGAGATCTTCGGTTTCCTCCCGCACTCCAAAGGCGTGCAGGTTTGTGGGTTAATTGACTCGGTAAAATTGTAACATTCTCCCAAGTGTGTGTAGGGTGGTGTTAATGTCGTTGGGCCGCTGCTCCGACATCGTGGAGCTTCCAGCGCGGCCGGCGCTGAACAGCATCGCGGAGTCCTGGGGCCCTTTGCCGAGGGCCGCCAGCGCTGCATCTCTGCCCAGCTCGGCCTGCAGACTTCGGGAGCCGCGGACTCCGGTTGGAGGTGCCCGACTATGACGTCCAAACTGCTGAGGAGGTCCTCCAGTCCCGACGTTGGGCTTGCATCACCTCGGCGATCGGGCTTGAACATCGGGCCGCCCGGACCGGCGAGAGCGGGGGATTCAGGAGCCCCCCCCCCCCCCCCCCCCGACCACGAGAGGACAACAGAGGAGGACAACTGAATTTTTGGAGCCTTCCCTGACAGTGGGCATTTGATACCACTGTGTGGGGATGTCCGGTCTGTCCTGTGTTCTTTATTATTTATTTGTATGGCTGTATGGCGACCACATATTTCACTGTACCAATTGGTACATGTGACAAATAAATGTATCTTGTTAATGTGGAGGAAGGAACTGCAGATGCTGATGTAAGCTGAAGGTAGACGCAAAATAGGGAATTGAAGAATACAGTTGAACAGAGGGATTTGGCAATAACCGTGCATAGTTCCTTGAAGGTGGAATCTCATATAGATAGGGTGGTAAAGAAAGCTTTTGGTATGCTAGCCTTTATAAATCAGAGCATTGAGTATAGAAGCTGGGATGTAATGTTGAAATTGTACAAGGCATTGGTGAGACCAAATCTGGAGTACGGTGTACAATTTTGGTCGCCCAATTATAGGAAGGATGTCAAAAAAATAGAGAGAGTACAGAGGAGATTTACTAGAATGTTGCCTGGGTTTCAACAGCTAAGTTACAGAGATAGGTTGAATAAGTTAGGTCTTTATTCTCTGGAGCGCAGAAGGTTAAGGGGGGACTTGATTGAGGTCTTTAAAATGATGAGAGGGATAGACAGAGTTGATGTGGACAAGCTTTTCTCTTTGACAATAGGGAAGATTCAAACAAGAGGACATGACTTTAGAATTAAGGGACAGACGTTTAGGGGTAACATGAGGGGGAACTTCTTTACTCAGAGTGGTAGCGGTGTGGAATGAGCTTCCTGTGGAAGTGGTGGCGGCAGGTTCGTTGGTATCATTTAAAAATAAATTGGATAGGCATATGGATGAGAAGGGTATGGAGGGTTATGGTATGAGTGCAGGCAGGTGGGACTAAGGGAAAACAGTTGTTCTGCACGGACTTGAAGGGCCAAGATGGCCTGTTTCCGTGCTGTAATTGTTATATATGTTATATGTTAAAATGCTGGAGTACCTCAGCGGGACAGGAGGCATCGCTGGCCGGTGTGGACTCGGTGGTCCGAAGGGCCTGATTCCACGCTGTATCTCTCAACTAAACTCAAAGTAACTAAATAATGGCGTTTGATTTTAATAGGGCTGATAACTACAGAGCAAGTAGCTGTGGATTGATTCAGTATGAGAGTGTTTTCTGGAAGAGTCAAAGTGACCTTAGAATTTAAACCATGTTATTCTGGCACACAATCTATTCACCAACTACTGCGGAAGAGATTTATTCTTTGCTGGGCATTGGCCTTCAAGGAAATCTGACCACGAGGCTATTATTGTGCAGGCTTGTTTTAAAGAAATTTGATTTTGAACAAAAAACACTCAATAATTGCAGTGAGCCTGATTTACAGCAAATGGTTTCACATTTGCATTTTCTTTAGTCAAACCGTTATGCATAACAGGCCAGTTGATAAAGAGAGTTCCAAAGGGGAACATTCCATAACTTGTAGTCTCATATTAAAAGGTAAAGCTTCTGGTAAAGGTAAATTGAAGGTAAACCGCGCGAAGGTTGGGTGAGTGGCGCAACGCAGTGCAAAGTGAGGCGAACTTGGAGCGAAGTCTTAAAGGTAAGTTCGCCAGGACAGAGAGGGACACACAGAGAGGGGCACAGAGACAAATGTCTTACTCAAAATGCCACTATAGCACATTCCTTTGTCTCATGTATAAAACTGTATAAATTTTGGAATGAAATATTTGGAATTTTTACAAAACTATTTAACACAAAATTGAACCCCAATACAGAACTTATTATCTTTGGATCAATGGAAGAGGGAAGTAAACTAACTACGTTCCAAGAAGCTCTTCTTAATTATGGTTTAATAACTGGAAAAAAACATACTCAAATTCTGGAAAAAACGCAACCACGCCAACGTTCAAAATGTGGATTTCGAATATGTCGGAAACGCTACATCTCGAAGAAATGAGATTCCTCCTCCTAGGCAAAGCAGACCAATTCTTAAAGACTTGGTCTCCGTTTATCGACTTCTTACAAGCATATGGTGCAACATAACATAACCACTAGAAATTAAATGGTTCAGAACCGGGTGACGGACGGGTAAAGATACGAAATAGGTAGCTCTCTCCTAATCTCTCTTCTCTTTACTTTCTCCTTTTTCTTTCGACCTCCTTACCTTCTTATCTCTGCTCTCCGTCTCTCTCGCTATCTGTTTCAACTCGCTTGTCTAGCTATCTCGACACCCTTTAGTTCCATTTTTCTTTCGCTGCTCTTTTATTATTAAATTAAAAACACAAAGTTGTACAAGAATGATAATGCGTATGTATGTATCGGGTACTTAGGTACCACTCAACTGTAGTTATTTCTAACACAAATAATTTGTTTTTTTAAAAAGGTAAATTGAAGAAAGAAGGGGAACTCGGCTTTGTAAAGCATTGGTCAGATAGCATTTAGAATGCATTTTATCAGGATGCATCACGGCTTGGTTTGGGGACAGCTCCATCCAAGATTGCAAGAAATTGCGAGACTTTATAAGGATGACCTTACCGAATAGCGAAAGGCCTGGACAGGGTGGATGTGGAGAGGATGTTTTCACTGTTGGGAGAGTCCAGGCCTAGAGGTCACAGCCTCAGAATTAAAGGATGTACCTTTAGGAAGGAGATGAGGAAGATTTTTTTTAGTCAGAGTTAGGTGAACCTGTGGAATTCTTTGCCACAGAAGGCTGTGGAGGTCGTCAATGGATATTTTTAAGGGTGAGATTGATAGATTCTTGATTAGTACGGGTGTCACACGTTCCATGGGGAGATGGCAGGAGAATGGGCTTGAGAGGGAAAGATAGATCAGCCATGATTGAATGGCGGAGTAAACAATGGCTTAATCCTGCTCCGATAATTTATGAATCTATGAACATTGTGCTGGGATGTTCATAAACCTCTAACCGCACGCACACACACCCACCCACACCCACCCACACCCACCCACACCCACCCAATCTTCAATCTTCAATCTTTCTCTATCCAACCATCAGCCTATCACCACCTCGCCCCTCCCCACCCATACCTCCCCGATCTATTCCTCTCATGATTTTGTACACCTCTATACAATCACCCCTCATCCACCTGCGCTCTGAGAACTAAAGCCCTAGCAATCAATCAATCAGATTTATTGATCACATACATAATAAAGTGCAGTGAAATTAATTTGCCAGCAGCGGTGCAATCAAAAAAGAACACACATTACACCAAAAAATTGAACACAAACATCCGCCACAGCATTGTTCACTGTGGAGGAAGGCACAAAGTCAAGGTTCATCCAGTCCTCCTCCTTTGTTTCCCCGTGGTCGGGGCCATAAACCTCCGCAGTCGCCGTTGCGAGCGGCCAGATATACAGGCCCTCTCGTCGGGATGGTAAGACCCGAATCGGCGCTTCCTTACCGGAGACCGCGGCTTCAGGAAGTTGTAGGTGGTCGGAGCTCTTTTCCGGGGATCTCCGGCAAGGGATCCCGCTCCGGATGATAAGTCCCCGCTGCACCCGCGGCTAGAAGCTCCGCAGACCGCGGCTTCGGGATGTTATCGGCCTGCGGGCCAGCGGTCGGAGCTCTTCTCCGGTGATCCCTAGCGAGGGGTCCCAGGCTCCGGACGCCAATGCCCGCGGCTAGAAGCTCCGCAGACCGCTGCTTCAGGCTGTGACAGTCCGCGGGCCAGCGATCGGAGCATGCTCAACCTCTCCCTGTAGCTCAGGCTCTTCAGTCTTCCGTCTTCATTAATATTCTCTGCAGCCTTTCCAGCTTGACAACTTCCTCCTATGACATGGTGCCCAGAACTGAACATAATGGTGTAAATGCAGCCTCACGTTATAGCTGCTTTAACTGCAACATGGCCTCTCTACGCGATGCTCAGATTGATGAGGGCCAATGTGCCGAATGCCTCTTTGATGATCCTATCTACATGTGATCTACCACAGGTAAGGGACGTAAAGGGATCCTCTTACCATTGCGCACAGTTCTGGTCTCCAAATCTGGGGAAGGACATTATTGCCATAGAGGGAGTGCAGAGAAGGTTCACCAGACTGATTCCTGGGATGTCAGGACTGTCTTATGAACAAAGACTGCATAGACTCGGTTTATACCCTCTAGAATTTAGGAGATTGAGAGGGGATCTTATAGAAACTTACAAGATTCTTAAGGGGTTGGAGAGGCTAGATGCAGGAAGATTGTTCCCGATGTTGGGGAGGACCAGGACAAGGGGTCACAGCTTAAGGATAAGGGGGAAATCCTTTAGGACCAAGATGAAAAGGACTTTTTTCACACAGAGAGTGGTGGGTCTCTGGAACTCTCTGCCACAGAGGGTAGTTGAGGCCAGTTCATTGGCTATATTTAAGAGGGAGTTAGATGTGGCCCTTGTGGCTAAGGGGATCAGAGGGTATGGAGAGAAGGCAGGTACGGGATACTGAGTTGGATGATCAGCCATGATCATATTGAATGGCGGTGCGGGCTCGAAGGGCCGAATGGCCTACTCCTGCACCTAATTTCTATGTTTCTAAGTAATTCTAATACAGTGGTTCTTAACCTTTTTGGCACCAGTACGCGCTTATGCGAACAAAATACTGTATGTGGTATGTACCTTTGTTAGGTTTCTAAACATGGGCTCGACAAATTGGTATGTTATTTGTGTCCCCTTCATGACCCCCGGCAAAGCCCCAAACATGGGGGGGGGTCATGACCCCCAGGTTAAGAACCACTGATCTAATAGAACAGCCCTTAATCTTCTAAACTTGAAGCAGAGTGGAATCTATGTAAATTTGATTTGAGCTGTAAACCCAATGAAAGAGACATAGGGAACTGCAGATACTGGAATCTCTAACCTTCTCTCTCCCCGATTCCCTCATTTTCCTTTTATGCCATCTGAGATGAGAAAGACTTTTTTTACACAGAGAGTGGTGGGTCTCTGGAACTCTGCCACAGAGGGTAGTTGAGGCCAGTTCATTGGCTATATTTAAGAGGGATAGACAGAGTTGACGGGGATAAGCTTTTCCCATTGAGGGTAGGAAAGATTCAAACAAGAGGGCATGACATGAGAATTAAGGGACAGAAGTTTAGGGGTAACATGACGGGGAACTTCTTTACTCAGAGAGTGGTGGCTGTGTGGAATGATCTTCCAGCAGAAGTGGTGGAGGCAGGATCGATTATAACATTTAAAAGTAAAATGGATAGGTATATGGACGGGAAGGGAATGGAGGGGTATGGCCTGAGTGCAGGTAGATGGGACTAGGGGAAAATAAATGATCGGCACGGACTGGAAGGGCCGAGATGGCCTGTTTCCGTGCTGTAATTGTTATATGGTGATATGGTTATAGGGAGTTAGATGTGGCTCTTGTGGCTAAGGGGATCAGAGGGTACGGAGAGAAGGCAGGTACAGGATGCTGAGTTGGATGATCAGCCATGATCATATTGAATGGCAGTGCAGGCTCGAAGGGCCGAATGGCCTACTCCTGCACCTAATTTCTATGTTTCTATGTTTCTAAAGTGTATTGATGAAGTGAGAGGATCAGTTGTAAAGGAATATTAGCATTATGGCTCTCGCAATAAATGGTGCAATTCCATGTTGACTGATACACTTTTAAAGGGGGTGCATAAATGGAGACATTCAAGGATGATAGGAGAGGTTAACCAAAAATGGTCATTGTGGGCAGGCAAAGCGGTCGAGTTGCTGCCTTAAACAGCTGTCCCACGGTACGTTCATTCCAAGAGTTCTCCCCGAGTTTGCCCTGATTCTAACTCGGAGATTTACGGTAATGGCCGCTCGTCGGTACTCGGGGCTCTCGTGGACATTTTTCAACATGTTGAAAAATCTTCACTAGTCTTCCCGTGCTTACCTGCCGTTGGCGAGTCTTCCCGAATACCTGCCGGTAGCGTTACGAGCCGCCAAGAGACGTCCCCGAGCTCCGACGTACCCGTTACGTTCATTCTCCGTGCTTACCACGAGTTTGATTTTTTTTTAAACTCGGGAGAGCTCTTGGAATGAACTCGTACCGTGGGACAGGGTGTTTACAGTGCCAGAGACCCAGGTTCGATCCTGACCCCAGGTACTGCCTGTCTGGAGTTTGTACGTTCTCCCCGTGACAGTGTGGGTTTTCTCCAGGTGCTTCGGTTTCCTCCCACACACCAAAGCCGTGCAGGTTTGTAGTTTAATTTTCTTGGCATAATTTTAAATTGTCCCTATTGCGTGTAGCATAGTGTTAGTGTACGAGTTGATCGCTGGTCGGCGCAGACCCGATGGGCCGAGCGGCCTGTTTCCGCACTGTATCTCTGAACGGACCATTAAAACTAAATGAAGCAAGTGTGTCTCTGGGCTTTCTGGGTTGGAGGAAAACGATTCATAAGGGCGTGTAGTTACAGAATCATGTATAGACACAAAATGCTGGAGTAACTCAGCGGGGCAGGCAGCATCTCTGGAGAGAAGGAATGGGAGACGTTTTGGTTCGAGACCCTTCTTCAGACTTTCTCCAGAGATGCTCGCCTGTCCCGCTGAGTTACTCCAGCATTTTGTGTCTAAATTCTATTTAAACCCGCATGTGCTTGGTTTCAACTACTCTCCCTTGCAAACGAGTTATTAAAGATCAATGCAAGTACGAAAGTGCAAAACACAGTAAAAGCCAAAAGTTAAAAGAGCCACAAGGTTGACGGGAATGGTTGAATTTTGTGAGCTTAAGCAAGGGGCAATTTTCACCAACCGAAACAATCACATTATTGTGATTTATCTGTTAAAGTGGAAATTAATAGTTGACCTGCTGTCGAATCGGAGCCAAGTCCAGGTCATGTCTCAGCTAGTCAAACAATTGCTTCCCTCCTCAAGTTCAATGACAAAGTGAACACTTGGCTGTGCTCCATGTGTATATTTCAACACGGAAAGCCAATCTGGGACAAAGCAAAACACCGGCTTATTCTCAGCTCGATCTCATTGAGCAACCAAAGAGCACGTGGCGCAGCGGTAGAGTTGCTGCCTTGCAGCGCCGGAGACCCGGGTTCCATCCCGACTACGGGTGCTGTCTGTGTGGAGTTTGGACGCTCTCCCCGTGTCCTGCGTGGGTTTAGAAACATAGAAGCATAGAAAATAGGTGCAGGAGTAGGCCATTCGGCCCTTCGAGCCTGCACCGCCATTCAATATGGTCATGGCTGATCATCCAACTCAGTATGATCTAAGGAGGAAATCCTTTAGGACCGAGATGAGAAGGACTTTTTTCACAGAGAGTGGTGGGTCTCTGGAACTCTCTGCCACAGAGGGTAGTTGAGGCCAGTTCATTGGCTATATTTAAGAGTGAGTTAGATGTGGCCCTTGTGGCTAAGGGGATCAGAGGGTATGGAGAGAAGGCAGGTACGGGATACTGAGTTGGATGATCAGCCATGATCATATTGAATGGCGGCGCAGGCTCGAAGGGCCGGATGGCCTACTCCTGCACCTAATTTCTATGTTTCTATGTATCCTGTACCTGCCTTCTCTCCATACCCCCTGATCCCTTTAGCCACAAGGGCCACATCGACCTCCCTCTTAATTATAGCCAATGAACTGGCCTCAACTACCTTCTAGATAATTCCAGAGACTCACCACTCTGTGTGAAAAATGTTTTTCTCATCTCGGTCCTAAAAGATTTCCCCCTTATCCTTAAGCTGTGACCCCTTGTTCTGGACCTCCCCAACATCGGGAACAATCTTCCTGCATCTAGCCTGTCCAACCCCTTAAGAATATTGTACGTTTCTATATCCTCGGTTTCCTCCCGCATTCCAAAGACGTACATGTTTGTAGGTTCTTCTTGCATTTGAGGCAGCAGAAGTCTGCAGCAAGGTGATGCCATCCAGTTCGACATCCGTAGGTGCCCGGCCTAAAAAGGGTGCATGATCCGGGCTGGTGCCGAGCTGCGGCGACTGAGGTTGCATTATTTCTGCTGCCGTCTCCGTTTGTTGTCGTTTGCCTGACCGAAGTAAGCTGGCAGGGCTCACCACGGGGAGGTCGACAACATGAGCCCCTTTGTAGGTTAATCCAAAGATCCTATAGCGACCAAGATAGTCCACCCGACGAAAAAGACGTAGTACGGTCATAGGCGGATTCATGGGTAATTGAAGGCCCCATTTCCGTAACCGGCTTCCGTCTCCGCACCAAAGATCCCGTAGGATACTAGTGCGGAGACGGAAACTGGTTACGGAAACATCCTCGTAAAAATAAAAGTTATTTGGTAAAAATCTCCTCGTTTTCAGAATTTAAATTTATTAACACAAACTGTTCCCCCGCAAAGTTGATTACACTGCTAGTCGGGTCGGGTCGGGTCCGGTTACACAAATGGATGAAAAAAAGGCCCACGTTCCGTTCCGTTGCACACTACACGTCAGCCCACTGCATTTAGCAGGAGTGGTCTATCTTGCTCCGCTATAGGATCTTTGGGTTAATTGGCTTGGTCTAAATGTTAAAACAAAAATTGTCCCTAGAGGGTGTAGGATGGTGTTAATATGCGGGGATCGCTGGTCGGCGCGGACCAAAAGGGCCTGATTCCGCCCTGTATCCCTAAACTAAACTAAACTAAAATAAATATGCTGTGCGGTTTCTGAATTGTGTATTCTATCTGTCATCAGTGAGGTCTGTTAATGACAGCCATACTTAACGCTGAGGGGTCTCGACCCGAAACCTCACCTCTTCCTTTTCTCCAGAGATGCTGCCTGTCCCGCTGAGTTCCTCCAGCTTCCAGTGTCTAGATATTTGGCAGTTCCTTCCTACACTTAACAACCACTATTAGATTAGCTTGTTACAATCGAGCCTGGTAAAAGATTGATGGCTATTAATCGCAGAATTACACAGTAACTCACGCCTCCACCGACCTAGGTTTAAGGTTCAATTTCTGAACTAAACTTGTAGTTTACAGATACAGCACGGAAATAGGCCCTTCGGCCCATCCAGTCTGTGCCAAACAGCGATCCACATGCCAATTTACAATTATACCAAGCCAATTAGCCTGCAAGCCTGTACGTCTCTGGAGCGTGGGAGGGAACCGGAGCACCCGGAGAAAACCCACGCAGGTCACGAGGAGAACGTACAAATTTCTGACAGACAGCACCCGTAGTTAGGATCGAACCTGGGTCTCTGGTGCTGTAAGGGATCAACTCTACCGCTGCCCACTGTGCCGCCCTGTTTACATAGAAACATAGAAAAATAGGTGCAGGAGTAGGCCATTCGGCCCTTCGAGCCTGCACCGTCATTCAATATGATCATCCAACTCAGTATCCCGTACCTGCCTTCTCTCCATACCCCCTGATCCCTTTCGCCACAAGTGCCACATCTAACGCCTTCTTAAATATAGCCAATGAACTGGCCTCAACTACCTTCTGTGGCAGAGAATTCCAGAGACCCACCACTCTCTGTGTAAAGAATGTTTTCCTCATCTCGGTCCTAAAGGAATTCCCCCTTATCCTTAGACTGTGACCCCTTGTTCTGGACTCCCCCAACATCAGGAACAATCTTCCTGCATCTAGCTTGTCCAACCCCTTAAGAATTTTGTAAGTTTCAATTTTGTAAGTTTAGTTTCAATTTAGAGGTACAGCGCGGAAGCAGGCCCTACTACCCACTGTGTCTGCACTGACCAGCAAACCCAGCTCACCAACATCACCCGAGTTTAGTTTAGTTTACTTTAGTTTATTGTCACGTGTACCGAGGTACTGTGAAAAGCTTTTGTTGCGTGCTAACCAGTCAGCGGAAAGACAATGCATGATTATAATTAAGCCATTCACAGTGAAGAGATACATGATAAGGGAATAACGTTTAGTGCAAGGTAAAGTCCGACCGTTTTAGTGCAAAGATAGTCCGAGGGTCCCCAATGAGGTAGATAGTAGTCCTTGACACACACAAGAGACAATTTACAATTATTGGTACCAATTGGACCAATTGGAGCAAACCTGAAGGCAGGAACGGGGTACTGATTGTAGATGGGTTACACAAAAAGCTGGAGAAACTCAGCGGGTGCAGCAGCATCTAAGGAGCGAAGAAGATAGGTGACGTTTCGGGTCGAGACCCTTCTTCAGACTGGTCAGGGATCAGGGAAACGAGAGATATAGACGGTGATGTGGAGAGATAAAGAACAATGAATGAAAGATGTGCAAAAATGATTCGATGATAAAGGAAACAGGCCATTGGAAGCTGTTTGTAGTGTGAAAATGAGAAGCTAGTGGGACTTGGGTGGGGGCGGGATAGATAGAGAAGGAATGCCAGGGCCCCGAGGGCTGAGGGAGAGGTGGGAAGGGGAGGAGGCAGCCTGGGTTAACAGAATTGAGAAAATTCAATGTTTAAGCCCAGAGGATGCAGACTCCCCAAGCGGAATATGAGATGCTGTTCCTCCAACTTGCGGTGTTGCTCACTCTGGCCGTGGTGGAGGCCCAGGACCGAGAGGTCGGATACGGAATGGGAGGGGGAGTTGAAGTGCTGAGCCACCGGGAGGTCGGGTTGGTTATTGCGGACTGAGTGGAGGTGTTCGGCGAAACGATCGCCCAGCCTCCGCTTGGTCTCACCGATGTAGATCAGCTGGCATCTGGAGCAATCAGTACAATCTACTGATGGTAGATGATCAGCCATGATCACATTGAATGGCGGTGCTGGCTCGAAGTGCCGAATGGCCTACTCCTGCACCTATTGTAATAATACTGGGGGTGTGAAGCCTATATAGTCAGCATGGACACCGGCCCCTCGCCCCAACTTTCCCACACAGGACAACATGTCACATCTGCACTAGTCCAAGCTGCCTATGTTGGACGCCTACCTCCCTAAACCTGCCCTATCCATGTAAGTGTCCAAATGTTTCTTAAATGTTGCGATGAATACTGTACCTTCCTCATCTACCTCCTCCGGCAGCTAGTTCCATGCGCCCACCACCCTTTGTGTGAAAACGCCGCTACCCCTCAGGTTCCAAGTAAATCTTTCCCCCCTCACCTTAAACCTATGTTATCTGGTTCTCTTTTTGACCACCGTATCTACCAGTGATTCCACCTTCAACGAACCATGTACCTAGATCCTAGATCCTACGCACCTACTCCTAGATCCCTCTGCTCTACAACACCCTGCAGTCACGGTGGCACAGCAGTAGAGTTGGCACGGTGGCACAGCAGTCTGAAGAAGGGTCTCGACCCGAAACGTCGCCTATCTCCTTCGCTCCTTAGATGCTGCTGCACCCGCTGAGTTTCTCCAGCTTTTTGTGTAACCCCAGCAGTAGAGTTGCTGCCTTCTGCCCCTGTCCCATTTAAGAAACCTGAACGGAAACCTCTGGAGACTTTGCGCCCCACCCAAGGTTTCCGTGCGGTTGCCGGAGGTTTTTGTCAGTCTCCCTATTGGTCGAAAGTGGTTTCCGTTTTAAAAATCGGTAATTTTTTAGTCGAAGCCGGTTGCGATGCTAGTTGAAGGTGGCTGCCGGAGGACAAAAACCTCCGGGAACCGCACGGAAACCTTGGGTGGGGCGCAAAGCCTCCAGAGGTTTCCGTTCAGGTTTCCTAAGTGGGACAGGGGCACTACAGCGAATGCAGCCCCGGAAAACCGGCTTCGATCCTGATTACGGGTGTTGTCTGTACGGAGTTTGTACGTTCTCCCTGTGACCTGCGTGGGTTTTCTCCGAGGTCTTCGGTTTCCTCCCACACTCCAAAGACGTACCGGGTTTGTCAGTCTGAAGAAGGGTCTCAACCCGAAACGTCGCCCTTTCCTCTCCAGAAATGCTGCCTGATCCGCTGAGTTACTCCAGCACTTTTTTCTACCTTCGATTTAAACCAACATCTCCAGTTCTTGTCTTACACAGGTTTGTAGGTCAATTGGCATGGTAAATGAAAAAATTGACCGTAAAAATAGTGGGTGTAGTAGGATAGTGTTAATATGCGGGGATCGCTGGTCGGCGCGGACCCGGTGGGCTGAAGGGCCTGTTTCCGTGCTGTATCTCTAAACTGGACGAAACTCAACTAAACCCTGCCATTTACTGTGTAGGTTCTGCCCATGTTAGTGTTCCCAAAATGCAACACCTCACGTTTATTAAATTCCATCAACCGTTCCTCAGCCCACCTGTCCAACCGATCAAGACCCCGCTGCAATTTTGACAACCATCGTCACTATCGACAATGGCCCCATAGCAGGAGCGTCCATGTCGCGGGGCTGGAAACTGGAAGTATCCTGAGCTAATTCTGCTACCAACATCATCTACTGCGACAAGCGATGGCTTCCACGGATTGTCGCCGGAAGCTTGCGTCCTTTTCAGGACGGACGATGACAGCGAGGCCAGCATTTGTGACAAGATGGACAGTAGACAATAGACAATAGGTGCAGGAGGAGGCCATTCGGCCCTTCGAGCCAGCACCGCCATTCAATGGCTGATCATCCCCAATCAGTACCCCGTTCTTGCCTTCTCCCCATATCCCCTGACTCTGCTATTTTTAAGAGCTCCATCTAGCTCTCTCTTGAAAGTTTCCAGAGAACCCGCCCTCTGAGGCAGAGAATTCCACAGACTCACCACTCTCTGAGAGAAAAAGTGTTTCCTCGTCTCGGTCCTTAATGGCTTACTCCTTATTAACCATATAACCATATAACAATTACAGCACGGAAACAGGCCTTCCAGTCTGTGCCGACCATTTATTTTCCCCTAGTCTCATCTACCTGCACTCAGACCATACCCCTCCATTCCCTTCCCGTCCATATACCTATCCACTTTACTTTTAAATGTTAAAATCAATCCTGCCTCCACCACTTCAGCAGGAAGATCATTCCACACAGCCACCACTCTGAATAAAGAAGTTCCCCCTCATGTTACCCCTAAACTTCTGTCTCTTATTCTTAAACTGTGGCCCCTGGTTCTGGACTCCCCCAACAACGGGAACATGTTTCCTGCCTCCAGCGTGTCCAAACCCTTAACAATCTTATATGTTTCAATGAGATCCCCTCTCATCCTTCTAAACTCCAGAGTGTACAAGCCCAGCCGCTCCATTCTCTCAGCATATGACAGTCCCGCCATTCCGGGAATTAACCTTGTAAACCTACGCTGCACTCCCTCAATAGCAAGAATGTCCTTCCTCAAATTAGGGGACCAAAACTGCACACAATACTCCAGGTGTGGTCTCACTAGGGCCCTGTACAACTGCGGAAGGACCTCTTTGCTCCTTTGACACGAAAAGAAGAAGACTATCCTGAAGAAGGGTCTCGACCCGAAACGTCGCCTGCCTCCTTCGCTCCTTAGATGCTGCTGCACCCGCTGAGTTTCCCCAGCCTTTTGTGTACCCAAGACTCTCAACAATACCACTTTTGTATCATCTGCAAACTCGCTAACCACGCCATGTAAGCTCTCATCCAAATGACTGGGTATAGATGATAGACGATAACGGGCCCAGCACCGAACCCTGAGGCACACCGCTGGTCACAGCTTGAAGCTGACGTTGTGTGTCTTGTTCGCAGAGATTGGGACATTCGGAGGAAGAGGGTGGGGAGAAACTGTTTCCATTGGCAGGAGGTCCAGTAACCAAGGGATAAAGAAACAAACAAAACTGGCAAAAATTGTGCAGGGAGCTGGTATGATCTGGAATGCACTGATGGAAAGTAAGTGTTTATTCAATGTTCATTCACTTTCATAGAGAAGCTGGAACTACTCCTGAAAAGAGAGAGGGAAAATAAAGATTCGTGGCTCTGGGGAATTGACAGAAGGTTGCGACTAATTAGATAGCTGTATCAAAGTGTTCTCTTCGTGTTCTGGCGTTTGAGGCGGCAGAAGTTACGTAACGCTCTCCGGGCGCCGCAGCCAGTTCAATGCGCTGTTGTCAAGGGCCGTGAGCTCTAACCCTCTACCAGGGGGGCGGAGGACAGCGCAGTCTAAAGTGACACATAGAAACATAGAAACATAGAAAAATAGGTGCAGGAGTAGGCCATTCGGCCCTTCGAGCCTGCACCACCATTCAATGTGATCATGGCTGATCATCCAACTCAGTATCCCGTACCTGCCTTCTCTCCATACCCCCTGATCCCTTTAGCCACAAGGGCCACATCTAACGCCCTCTTAAATATAGAGGTCTGGCCTCAACTACCTTCTGTGGCAGAGAATTCCAGAGACTCACCACTCTCTGTGTAAAGAATGTTTTCCTCATCTCGGTCCTAAAGGAATTCCCCCTTATCCTTAGACTGTGACCCCTTGTTCTGGACCTCCCCAACATCGGGAACAATCTTCCAGCATCTAGCTTGTCCAACCCCTTAAGAATTTTGTAAGTTTCTATAAGATCCCCCCTCAATCTTCTAAATTCCAGCGAGTACAAGCCGACACGCTGCATTGTTCGCTGGCCTGCTCCACACATGCAGGCTGCTGACGAACGCAGCCCGCAGCGATGCATGTTGGCGTTGAACCGTGTACGGACCCGGTTTTTAGGGCCACCCTCTCTTTGCAGGGGCTGGTCCGAGCCGGGTGGGGCTGTGGTGCTCGGTGCAACGGTGAATTGCGTAGGTCACTGGTTGGGGGTCATGTTCTGTCGAGCCCTGTCGACCGACCTCCGTCAGGTGAACGACAACAAACAGCGACAGCAGCAGGAATATCAAAGCGTGAGCACAGTTACAACGGTCCAAGTTGAATCCCTCTTATCCCGCGATTGTACGGCTCGATAATTCAACGGGAATATTCGATGACATTTGTACGTGGCTGATATAATGCTAAGTGGAGTAATAAATATTTTGCCGCATCGCTTTACAGTTTGCAGAACCTTGTGGCAATATTCCACGTTTCTGCATGTTGACAAAGATTAAACTCCCTCAGTTCAGGCTCATCATTCCTCCCTCCCGATCTGGGTGCGAACTGTGTTAAAAGTAGGAGTGCACTGAAGCAAAGCAACAAATATACGGATAACGCACCATGTTGCACCATATGTTCAGCACCCACTAAACCGAGAGGATAGAAAATCACGAGATCGGGTAGATGCACAGCGTCTCTTGCCCACAGTAGGGGAATCGAGGACCAGAGGACCATATAACCATATGGTGTACAATTTTGGTCGCCCAATTATAGGAAGGATGTCAACAAAATAGAGAGGGTACAGAGGAGATTTACTAGAATGTTGCCTGGGTTCCAGCAACTAAGTTACAGAGAAAGGTTGAATAAGTTAGGTCTTTATTCTCTGGAGCGCAGAAGGTTAAGGGGGGACTTGATAGAGGTCTTTAGAATGATGAGAGGGATAGACAGAGTTGATGTGGACAAGCTTTTCCCTTTGAGAATAGGGAAGATTCAAACAAGAGGACATGACTTTAGAATTAAGGGACAGAAGTTTAGGGGTAACATGAGGGGGAACTTCTTTACTCAGAGAGTGGTAGCGGTGTGGAATGAGCTTCCAGTGGAAGTGGTGGCGGCAGGTTCGTTGGTATCATTTAGAAATAAATTGGATAGGCATATGGATGAGAAGGGTATGGAGGGTTATGGTATGAGTGCAGGCAGGTGGGACTAAGGGAAAAAGGTTGTTCGGCACGGACTTGAAGGGCCGAGATGGCCTGTTTCCGTGCTGTGATTGTTATATGGTTATATGGTTATATGGTTAACCATATAACCATATAACAATTACAGCACGGAAACAGGCCTTCTCGGCCCTTCCAGTCCGTGCCGACCATTTATTTTCCCCTAGTCCCATCTACCTGCACTCAGACCATACCCCTCCATTCCCTTCCCGTCCATATACCTATCCACTTTACTTTTATATGTTAAAATCGATCCTGCCTCCACCACTTCTGCTGGAAGATCATTCCACACAGCCACCACTCTCTGAGTAAAGATGCTCCCCCTCATGTTACCCCTAAACTTCTGTCCCTTAATTCTCATTCAATGCCCTCTTGTTTGAATCTTCCCTACCCTCAATGGGAAAAGCTTATCCACGTCAACTCTGTCTATCCCTTTCATCATTTTAAAGACCTCAATCAAGTCCCCCCTTAACCTTCTGCACTCCAAAGAATAAAGACCTAACTTGTTCAATCTTTCTCTGTAAATTAGTGGCTGGAACCCAGGCAACATTCTAGTAAACCTCCTCTGTACTCTCTCTAACTTTCTCTTGAGAGCCCTAAACTCCACAGTGGAAGCAATGAGAGTCTTTAACTCTCCCTGCCTGCGTTTGGTCCATATCCCTCCAAACTCGTCCTATCCATGTACCTGTCCTACTGTTTCTTAAACATTGGGATAGTCCCAGCCTCGACTACCTCCTCTGGCAGCTTGTTCCATACACCCACCACCCTGTGTGTGAAAAAGTTACCCCTCGGATTCCTATTCAATCATTCCCCCTTCACCTTGAACCTATGTCCTCTGGACATAGGCTCGGTCATTGGAGATCTCTTTGGAAGTATCGCGCAGCTGTTAATGGGATTGTGCCATGCACACATTAGATTAGATTTAGCTTTATTGTCATTGCACATTTGCAATACGACAAAATGGTTTAACCTTGCAGTCATAACATGGAATAAAATACCAAAACACACACTCAACACAGTTTTACATCACCACAGTGAGTCCACCATTTTGAAGACCTCAATCAAGTCCCCCCTTAACCTTCTGCGCTCCAAAGAATAAAGGACATAGGTTTACGGTGAAGGGGAAAAGATTTAATGGGAATCCGAGGGGTAACTTTTTCACACAAAGGACGGTCGGTGTATGGAACAAGCTGCCAGAGGCTGTTGAGAAACAGGTAGGTACATGGATAGGACAGGTTTGGAGGGATATGGGCCAAACGCAGGCAAGTGGGACTAGTGTAGCTGGGATATTATTGGCCGTTGTGGGCAAGTTGGGCCGAAGGGCCTGTTTCCACACTGTATCACTCTCTGACTCTGTCACTAACTCGATGGAAGGAACTACTGGAATATTGCTCGCCGCACAAAATGCTGGTGGAACTCAGCGGGTCAGGCAGCATCTGTGGAGGGAATGGACCTAGGGCCTTTTGTGCAAAGGACCCTTCTTCAGACTCCACCTAAAATTTACAATACGACAATTTAAAAAAGGTAAAACATTTTTACAAAGACTTGTCAGGAACCTTTGCATGCTAATTCCGGCACATATGATGCCTCCCACACCAAGTTGAATTGTTCAACTTCACAACCATAAAGGGGGTGAGAATTTACAGTTCCACACCTTTTCTGAAATAATTTTCAAATTTTCCGACCCTTTTTTGAGTCCGACAAAGGGTTCTGACCTGAAACGTCACCCATCCATGATCTCCAGAGATGCTGCCTGACCCGCTGAATTACTCCAACACTTTGGGGGACTTGCCAAGCCTTCTAACGTAGGTAGGCACAAAATGCTGTAGTAACTCAGCGGGTGAGGCAGCATCTATGGAGAGAAGGAATTGGCGACGTTTCGGGCCGAGACTCTTCTTCAGACTGCTTTCTTGGTCGTTGATCTGATAGGGTTGGTCCAGGACAAGTTGCTGGTGATATTTACTCCTAAGCAACTGGAGATTTCACCCATCTCTACTTCAGCGCCATAAATCTACACCAAGGGATGGGATGGCAGGGCTGTCATATGAGGAAAGATTGAAAAGACGAGGCTTGTACTCACTGGAGTTTAGAAGGATGAGGGGGAATCTTATAGAAACATATACAATTATAAAAGGACTGGACAAGCTGGATGCAGGAAAAATGTCCAGAACCAGGGGCCACAGTCTTGGAATAAAGGGGAGGCCATTTAAGACTGAGGTGAGAAAAAAACTTTTTCCCCAGAGAGTTGTGAATTTGTGGAATTCCCTGCCACAGAGGGCAGTGGAGGCCAAATCACTGGATGGATTTAAGAGAGAGTTAGCTAGAGCTCTAGGGGCTAGTGGAATCAAGGGATATGGGGAGAAGGCAGGCACAGGGTACTGATTGGGGACGATCAGCCAGGATGGCAATGAATGGCGGTGCTGGCTCGAAGGGCCGAATGGCCTCCTCCTGCACCTATTCTCTATGTTTCTAGGTTTCTAAGGTGTGCGTACCACTTTGCTTTCTTTGGGTGGCGCAGTGGTAGAGTTGCTGCCTCGCAGCGCCAGAGACCCGGGTTCGATCTTGACTACGGGCGCTGTCTGTACGGAGACAAGCCCGCCTGGTCATGGGGAGAACGTGCAAACTCCGCACAGACAACACCCAAGATCAAGATCGAACCCGGGTCTCCGGCGCTGTCCGGCAGCAACTCCGGCACCGTGCCACCCCTAATAGGAGGGATAAAACTTCATCACTCTTGAAGAACAGCAGCTGGTATAGTGTGGTGGAATGTTACGCCATGAATGCGTCAAACAGCCCGTGCTTCCTTGTTAATGCATGCGCCCCATGAACTGGCACACAGTGTCATGGCTTATGTTTTATCCATTAGCTGCTATTCTAAGCAGCAAACTAAGGGACTCTGTATCACACTTGCTTCCAGCCTTGCCTGGGACTAAATTTCAAGCACATCAAAGCCAAAGAGAAGGCATGATAGCAGGCACGGCGGCGCAGCAGTAGAGTTGCTGCCTCACAGTGTCAGAGACGCAGGTGCTGTCTGTATGGAGCTTGTATGTTCTCCCCGTGACCTGCGTGGGTTTCGTGACCTACGGGTGCTCCGGTTTCCTCCCACACTCTAAAGACATACAGGTTTGTAGGGATCGTTAGCTTGGTATAAATGTAAATTGTCCCTAGTGTGTGTGGATAATACTGTAAATGTATGGGGACTGCTGGCAGGTGCGGGCTCGATGGGCCGAAGGGCCTGTATCTGCGCTGTATCTCTAAACTAAACTAAACTAAAAAGGCGAGTGTGACTATAGTTTAGTTTAGTTTGCTCGAACAATTGTACTTGTTTGACTTGATTGTGTGTATGTATGTATAGGCTTCAGACTTTATAGATACAGCGCGGAATTTCGGCCCTTCGGCCCATCGAGACCATGCCAGCCAACAACAGCACTATCCTACACACGAGGGACAACTTGCAATCTTTACCAAAGCCAATTAGTCTTCAAACCTGTACGTCTTTGGAATGTTGGAGGCAACCGGAGCACCCGTGAGAATCCCACGCAGGTCACGGGGAGAACGTACAAACTCCGCACAGACAGCGCCCGTAGTCAGGATCGATCCCCGGGTCTCTGGTGCTGTAAGGAGGCGACTCTACCTCTGCACCACCGTGATACCGCACGTCCCAAATTTAAACAAAGGTAAGGCCAATTCTTCACCATTGCACTGATACCCTGACTGCTCTAACTCAGCTCAGTCCATCTTAACCAACCTGATCTCCCGGTGGCTCAGCACTTCAACTCCTCCTCCAATTCCCAATCTGCCCTTTCTCTTCCTGGGCCTCCTCCATTGCCAGAGCGAGGCCCAGCGCAAATTGGAGGAACAGCACCTCATATTTTGCTTGGAAAGTTTACACGGCAGCGATATGATCATTGGCTTCTCTAACTTCAGATAGTCCTTGCTTTCTCCCTCCTTCCCCTCCCCCTCAGTTCTCCCACAGTTCCACTACCTTCCTTTCTTCCCCCCACCCCCCCCCTCCCCCTGGACATCAGTCTGAAGAAGGGTCTCGACCCGAAACGTCGCCTATTCCTTCTCTCCATAGATGCTGCCTCACCCGCTGAGTTTCTCCAGCATTTTTTGTGTACTTACTGCTCTAACTCAAGTCAGTTTAGTTGAGTTTATTGTCACGTGTAACGAGCTACAATGGAAAGCTTTTGTTAAATGTGTAATACATTTTGAACTGATATTATTTGTTTTGTCTTGATAGAAGGGAATACATTTTGATGAAGCTAGTGTGGTATTTGAGCTGGGAAAGTAAGAAGGTCGATCATGTCCTGGGCGTGAACAAGTCATCAAAATGTGCAGTAGAACTGGATTTCATTTCGGAGTCACGTGAGTGACTTTGTGAAGCACCCGCCAGCACGCATGCGCGACATATCGTCGCAACGCGTTGCTGCCGACGCGCTCCCCGCCAGTCCTTCATAAGGGACAGCTAAGGTAAGTTATACTAACCTTAAGTTGGTTGGTCCTTGCTGCGAGTGGTTTCTGTCTTTCAGCAAGGGCATGGACGGGAGTTCGAGAGGCCGAAAGACGTCCGTCCGGAGTCGCCGGCCACCTGCCCTGGAGCCCTCATCATCGGCTGCACCTGCGAGACAGGCCGGGAAGAAGACGGGGAAACCGGGGAGCCCTGTTACTGCAGGACCGGACCCCCTGACACACCGCAGCTCCGGGGAGGAGTTCGAGGAGCAGGACTGCGGTGTGCCGCCGGAGCAGGCAGACCCTGCCTCGGCATTCAGGTCGCCAACGGGCCCGTTGGCGGCCACGGGCAAGGGCTCGCGTGCGGCTGCACGGCCCTTCTCCCTCAGCCCTCGGAGAAGAGGGAGGGATGGAGCCCCGAAGCCTAACCCTTCAGGGGCAAAGGCATCACCTGCCGCCAAGCAGCGGACTGGTGCAAAGGCGGGACTCAGGTCCACTGTGAGGTCCAGTGTTGACTCCCCAACCACCGACGCCGGGACGGGTCAATTGGGTGGAGTCCTGCCACGGTCGCCGAGTTCCCCATGGATGGGAGGACGAGACCATGCGTCGGCAAGGTCCACGATGTGGGCAGCCGGCAAGCCCGCGCGGGCGTCGGGTCACCGTGCTGAGGCATTGGGTGCCGACTCCCAGCCGCGTTTGCCCTCCGTGGCAGCGGCATTAGGCTCCGCCAAACGAAGGCGTTCGAACACACCTCCCGCGCGGGAATCGCTCAGCTTTGCTGCGGCGGCTGGCAGCGACAACTTCCGGCACCGGGTTCACCTCGACGAGGTGCGGGCCGATGAAAGGAGCCTCAGCAGTATATCAGAGCATGAGGACTCCGACCGCCCGAGTGTTCAGGGCGAAGGGCGTATTGACCGTATGGAGCGGCTATTGGAGCTCCTTTTACACAACCAACGACAGGAGGCATCCATCATCAAGAGGCACAGGGAGGTTTCACCAGTCTCAACAGCCAGCCTGCGGCAGTCAGAGGAGGAGGAATTTGCAGACCCTACACCGGTTCCATCGGAGGTGCCGCCGGAAGAACTCCTTGATGTGGCGGCGAAATTTGCTTCTCCGGTGACCATGGGACTTCCCCTCAACCCCAAACTGGCTGCCACAGTGAACTTCCTCAATAACCGCCAGCTCCAGGAGGAAGTTCTATCACAGGCCGTTAACCGGCATAAAGCCCCCTCTAACTGCAACTCCCTCAACGTGCCCGTGGTCAATACGCCGATCTGGGGCAACATAGGCACCGCCATCCGAACTCAGGAGATTAAGCTCCAACGAATCCTGAGGCTGCTCACGGCTGGAATCACCGCGTTTGCGCGGTCGGTGGATGGCGAAGACCTCAACCTCGAGCAGGAGGATGCTCTTGCGCTGCTATGTGCCACACAGCACGAAATCAATGCCTTTAGGAAGAGCAGCATCCGCCCCACGCTCAACCCAAAATTTGTTGGGTTGTGCAAGGCGCCTCCTCCACCACCGCCCAGACAGCTGTTCGGGGAAGGCCTCCCGAAGAGGGTTAAGGAGCTGGATGACCATGCCAAAACGGTGGGACTAATGCGGTCTCAGATCGCCCCCAGGCCGCCGGCCATAAAAGCGCCATTTATTCGGCCACGAGGCCCTGTCTCCAGACCAACACGGACCTACGCTCCAGCTCCACCTCGCTACCAGCAGCCCCAGCAGCCGCGGCCTTTTTTAGGGCAAGGTCCGCAGCGGCCTGCGTGGAAGATGCGGACGCCGTAGCACCAGCCCAACCCAGCACCTCCACGACCCGCCAAACATGTCAGGGACCGCCGGTAACCAGGGAGGTAAGGCGGTCTGGTTTTCATGTACCTGTGTGTTTAACTTCACATGTTGGTGGGCGCCTTCGGTTTTTCTTGGAGGCATGGGAGACTATCACTTCTGATAATTTTATTTTCCAAAGTATTCAAGGTCATGAGATTGAATTTATTAACGGCAACATTCCTCCATCCCAGCATATGCCCAATCGGACATTTACGCTGTCTGCCGTTGACCAGGCAGCCGGCTATGCTGAGATCTTACGGTTAGAACAAAAAGGCGTGATAGAAAAAACTATACACGAACCAATTGAATTTGTATCAAATATATTTACCAGGCCCAAGAAGGATGGAGGATGTCGGGTTATTATTGATCTGACCCATTTGAATACTTTTGTAACATACACCCATTTCAAAATGGACACTTTCGAAACAGCCAAGTCATTGATTTCTCATGGCTGCTTTATGGCATGCATTGATTTAAAAGATGCATACTATTCTGTATCCATTCGGAAACACCATAGGAAGTTCTTAAAATTTGTCTGGATGGATCAACTCTGGCAATACAGGGCTTTGCCAAATGGGCTTACTACAGCCCCTAGATTGTTTACTAAATTACTGAAACCCATTATGGCCAGGCTACGGAAGCAACATCATGTAGTGATGGCCTATTTGGATGATATATTGATTATTGGCAACACCCTGGAGTCGGCTGAACAGGCAGTCTCAGCCACTGTGGCAATTTTTCAGCAAATGGGGTTTATTGTCCATCCAGATAAGTCGAAGTTCTGCCCTTCACAAGTTATGGATTATCTGGGGTTCACGGTGGATTCCAATTGCATGAGGGCCACCATACCGGCTAACAAGGTTGGGGATGTCACCCAAGTATGTCAGGATTTAGCCTGCGCCAGTATACCATCAATTAGGCAAACTGCTAAGGTAATTGGTAAGATCGTAGCATTGTTTCCAGCAGCTCAATATGGGCCTTTGCATTATCAAAATTGGCAAAGAGCCAAGATCTCCGCATTAAAACAGAATGCCGGTCATTTCGACAGATCAATGCAGCTGCCTCTTAAAGCTAAGATTGAGTTACAATGGTGGGTGGACCATATTAGTGACTCATTTAAACCCATTATTGTGCCCAATCCGATGGTATACTTGAAAACCGATGCAAGTTCCTATGGCTGGGGAGCTACGGACAACTGCTCTAGTTGCGGGGGCAGATGGGACACCCTTGAATCTACTATGTTGTTGTCACAAGGGATAAACTATTTGGAGATGCTTGCAGCATTTCACGGACTTCGAGCTTATTGTTCCAATCTTTCTGACGCTCATGTCCGTATCCAAATAGACAATACCACTGCGGTGGCATATTTAAACCATATGGGCGGTACCAGGTCAATTTCGTGTGATGAATTGGCTAATACAATTTGGCTCTGGTGTATTCAACGGAATATTTGGATTTCAGCTACCTATTTACCAGGTGAGCTCAATATTGTGGCGGACACCAGGTCACGCAAGTTTAATGACAACATCGAGTGGATGTTGCATCCTCAAATCTTCGCTAAAATTACAGCCAAATTTGGTAAACCGGATATCGACCTCTTTGCGTCACGGTTGAACCATCAGGTACCAACATACGTTTCGTGGGAACCAGATCCTGGGGCAATGGCGATGGATGCATTCTCGCTGGACTGGGGGAAATGGTTTTTCTATGCATTCCCCCCGTTTTACCTCATCAGTCGGGTATTGCGGAAAATCCAGATGGATGCTGCTAAGGGCATTCTTATTATGCCCGACTGGCCTACGCAGCCATGGTATCTGGTGGTCTTTGACATGATCAGTCAGCCTTGGGTCCTCTTAGAGGGTTGCCCACAATTGGTCACCAACCCCGTATCGGGGGAGCCACATCCCTGCCATAGCTATCTGAATTTGTTGGCTTGCAGATTCTAAACCGGCCATTACTGCAGTATGGCCTATCTCCCAGAACTGTGGATAGATAGATTAGATAGATTACCTTTATTGTCATTCAGACCTTCCGGTCTGAACGAAATTTCGTTGCCTGCAGTCATACAAAAATTCAAAATAACTTAAAAATAACAAAAACACACAAATTTAACATCCACCACAGTGAGTTCAGCAAACACCTCCTCACTGTGGTGAAAGGCAAAAGTCTTAGTCTTTGTCTCCTTCCCTCCTTGTACTCCCTCTGCGCTGAGGCGATCCAGGCCTCTGGTGTATTGTCCCTGCCGGGTGTTGGTACCGCTGCCGCCACCGGAACGCCGGAATGCCGCCGCCGCTCCAAATCGGGCCGCCGCCTCCACCGGAATGCCGCCACAGCTCCAGGCCGGTCTGCCGCTCCAGGACGGGACGCCGCCACCGGAACGCCGCCGCCGCTCCAGGCCGGTCCGCCGCTCCAGGCCGGGACGCCGCCACCGGAACGCCGGAATGCCGCCGCCGCTCTAGGCCGGGACGCCGCTCCAAATCGGGCCGCAACCACCGGAATGCCGCCGCTCCAGGCCGGTCCGCCGCCGCTCCAGGCCGGTCCGCCGCTCCAGGCCGGTCCGCCACAGCTCCAAGTCGGGCCGCCGCCGCCAGGCCAGGTCAGTCGAGCCACCGCCGCTGCAGCGAACGCCACCCGAGGCCGTCAGCTCCGCCATTAGGGCCTCAGCGCAGACGGAGACAGGGGGACACAACAAGAAAAGGTTGTATCCCCCCGAAGGAAGGGACCAAGCCCTGTTTCTCCCACCCCCCCCCCAATACAATCTAATAAACTAACTAAACTAACATAAACTAAACAGACATAAACAAAAACAAACAAAAAAAAAGAAAAAACAGACGGACTGCAGGCGAGCCGCAGCTGCCAGGCAGCGCCGCCACTTCCGATACCATTGGAGCGTCGTGCCGAGAGTCCACCAGGCGGCGATACCTCTCCCACATCCGAAAATGGGAAGCCTACTGCAGCCGCTCTCAAATCACATATGACGATGCCTCCATAGCCGACGTATTGGAATTCCTCGCGGGGTTGCACCATGATGAACACTTGAGCTACAGTGCCATCAACAGCGCCAGAAGCGCGCTGTCATTCTACCTCAATATTGAGGTAGGATCCAACAGGCTAGTGTCCAGACTCATGCGGGGTATATTCAATATGAATCCGCCTACACCACGCTATAATATCACCTGGGATGTCAGGAACATACTAACCCTGCTCAGGACGTGGTCACCCATGGAGGGGCTACAGCTGGACAAACTCACGATGAAGCTGGTGATGTTACTAGCACTGACTTCAGCGCAGAGGGTACAGACACTGCATAAAATCCGCATCGACAGGATGATCTCTACCCCTGCAGAAGTAGTCTTCTTTATCGATGAGCTACTAAAGCAGCATAGACCTGGGTGCACAGGGCTGCAGCTGAAGTTCCCGGCATACCCCGCAGATGCAAGGCTATGTTTAGCCGCCCATATCTGTCACTATATCAAGGTGACGAGAGACATAAGGGGAATGGAGAGATACCTGCTTGTCACTCGAAGAAACCTCACCATCGAGTGACAGTCCAGACGATATCCAGGTGGCTCAGGATCGTCTTGGGTAAGTCAGGTATCGACACTAATGTGTTCAAATCCCATTCCATCAGGGCTGCATCAACGTCGGCGGCGAGGGTCATGGAGGTGCCCATGGACCATATTCTCGCTACAGCAGGATGGGGAATGAAGCTGCATTTCAGCGATTTTACAACAAGCCTGTTGCTGCTCCTCTACAGTTCGCGGAGGCCGTGCTGAATGCAGGTCAAGAACATGGAGGTGTCCCCGAATGAGGGTTTTTTTGCTTTGTTTATTAATAAATATTCTTCTTGTTTTTCAGTATAACCAGTTTGACAGAATTGTTTACTCCCATCCATCCTTGCTAGTGGTGTGTCAGCATGGACGTGGTCCAGGGCGTGCAATCACAGAAGCTTTGAAGTCTTCACGAAGTCACTCACGTGACTCCGAAATGAAATAGTAAGATTGAACGAGAACTTACCAGTTCGAAGGTTGATCTTTATTTAATGAGGAGTTGCGGTGAGGGATTTCGTGCCCTCCGCTCCCAACCCTCAATCATAATCAACTGGTAATTAGAGTCTCTTCAATCTTACTATGCCAAGTCATTTCTGTTGTTGGTTTCTGTGATTCCACACCGCTACTTTGAAGAATGTCGCGCATGCGTGCTGGTAGGTTCTTCACGAAATCCCTCACCGCAACTCCTCATGAAATAAAGATCAACCTTCGAACTGGTAAATTCTCGTTCAATCTTACTATTCCCTCCTGTTCTTACAAAGGGGCTGGTGAGTGTCTGAAAATTGGGGGAAATCTAAACTACAGAATGTAGGCTAGAGTTTGGTTTCATTTAGTTTGTTGTCACGTGTACCGAGGTACAGTGAAAAGCTTTTGTTGTGTGCTAACCAGTCAGCGGAAAGACAATACGCGATTACAATCGAACCATTTACAATGTATCGATACATGATTAGGGAATGCCGGGTAGTGCAAGGTAAAGCCCAGCAAAGTCTGAAGAAGGATCTCGACCCGAAACATCGCCAGTTCCTTCTCTACATAGATGCTGCCTCACCCGCTGAGTTACTCCAGCATTTTGTTTAACACGCTTTTAGATAGGCTCTTCTCCGTGGATTGTCACCTTGTCGTGGTGGAGAAGCTTGTGTGGACCTGAGATCCTGAGAGCGATGCTGTCTGGATCTCTGCTCCTGGTAGGGCCACCCATGTGGGTAAGGTCGAGGGGGAGGTCTCTGACAAAGAGCAATCCAACCAAGACCTCAACAGTGGAACAGGCGGAGGACGATGGCTGACCTTAGTGGAGCGTCACAACGGCTGGGAAGGCGGATGAAGGCTGCAGCAGAAAAGGGTCTCCGGTCGTCTTGGACTCCATGCCACTGGATCCTGACCCAGATCTGTCAAGGACCGCGGGGTGGCTGTCTGTGCACCAGTCTCCCCACGTTAAACAAAGTCACGCACAGGCCTCCTCCATATAGGGAATAGCACCCTGCAGACACACAAGGTCAGCCACGGCCAAAAGGGGCCTCAGAAGAAGATAGGCACATGGAAGTGCAGGGAATTTAGGGATATGAATCATGTACAGGTAGATTAAATCATTTGAATTTGTAGGAAGGAACTGCACACGCTGGTTTTCACCGAAGATAGACAGAAAATGCTGCACTAACTCAGCGGGACAGGCAGCATCTCTGGAGAGAAGGAATGTGCTACGTTTCGGGTAGAGACCCTTCTCCAAATCTGAGGAAGGACATTATTGCCATAGAGGGAGTGCAGAGAAGGTTCACCAGACTGATTCCTGGGATGTCAGGACTGTCTTATGAACAAAGACTGCATAGACTCGGTTTATACTCTCTAGAATTTAGGAGATTGAGAGGCGATCTTATAGAAACTTACAAAATTCTTAAGGGGTTGGACAGGCTAGATGCAGGAAGATTGTTCCTGATGTTGGGGAGCTCCAGGACAAGGGGTCACAGCTTAAGGATAAGGGGGAAATCCTTTAGGACCGAGATGAGAAGGACCTTTTTCACACAGAGAGTGGTGGGTCTCTGGATCTCTCTGCCACAGAGGGTAGTTGAGGCCAGTTCATTGGCTATATTTAAGAGGGAGCTAGATGTGGCCCTTGTGCCTAAGAGGATCAGAGGGTATGGAGAGAAGGCAGGTACGGGATACTGAGTTGGATGATCAGCCATGGTGATATTGAATGGCGGTGCAGGCTCGAAGGGCCGAATGGCCTACGCCTGCACCTATTTTCTATGTTTCTATGTTCAGACTGAGAGTCTCGACTCAAAACATCTCCCATTCCTTCTCTCCAGAGATGCTGCCTGTCCCGCTGAGTTACTGCAGCATTTTGTGTCGATCTTTGAAATCAGTTTAATTTGGCACAAACATTGTGGGTCGAAGGGCCCGTTCCTGTGCTGTACTGGTCCATGTTCCATATATACCGAACCCTCCCGAATGTGCAGGTGTATGCTGCATAGCCGTCACACGCAGAGGAATTGAGACAATATTTTAGGGGTGCACAAAAAGCTGGAGAAACTCAGCGGGTGCAGCAGCATCTAAGGAGCGAAGGAGATGGGCGACGTTTCAGGTCGAGACCCTTCTTCAGACAATATTTTAGTTTAGTTTAGAGATACAGCGTGGAAACAGACCCTTCTGCCCACCGAGTCCGCGCCGACCAGCGATCCCCGCACATTAACACTGCCCTACGCATGCTAGGGACAATTACCAAGCCAATTAACCGACAAACCTGTACGTCTTTGGAATGTGGAAGGAAACTGAAAATCTCGGAGAAAACCCACGCAGGTCACGGGGAGAACGTACAAACTCCGTACAGACAACGCCCGTAATCGGGATCGAACCCGTGTCTCCGGGGCTACAAGCGCTGTAAGGCAGCAACTCTACCTCCGTGCCATGGTGGCCACCCGTAAACATTTTAAACAGAAGGCTCCTTAATTATCCGCACAAATTGAGGGTAAATAAAGCACCGTCTCTTTGGATTGAATGGCCTACCTAATTGTTATTTCAGTGCAATTCTACTTGACGTTTCCAGGCAATCATTGGCTTGGATTTTCCAGGGTTTTGCCAGTACATCTGTAGTGAACTGCTAGCAATTAATTACAGGGCTCTCACACTAGTTTTGAGACTTACATGAATGCATAGACTGTACAAACACACAAGCCCCTAACCTCCTGACAGATTCTTGTTGGTGGATACGCGTGTACGAAATGGCCAGTGTACAAAATCCTGAGTTTGGTTTGGAGGTGCAGCGCGGAAACAGGCCCCTCGGCCCACCGGGTCCGCGCCGGCCAGCGATCCCCGCGCACTAACGCCATCCTGCACACGCTATGGACAGTTTAGAGTTATAGCAAGGCGATTAACCTACAAACCTGCACGTCCTTGGAGTGTGGGAGGAAACCAGAGATCCTGGAGAAAACCCACACAGGTCACGGGGAGAACGTACAAACTCCGTACAGACAGCATCCATAGTCGGGATCGAACCCGGGTCTCTGACGCCCGAAGGCAGCAACTCTACCGTTGCACTACCGTGCAGCCCAAGTAATTGGACTCAAGAAATTTCCTAGAATTGGGCCTGTTAATAAAGGCTTCATCCTTTTTGGTTGAACCTTTCTTCAGTATTTAGGGCTTACGTTGCCAATAATCCATGCAAGCGTGTTAGAATTGACTTCCATTATCGTCAATGCTGATCTGACTTGGCAATTGACGTTCCTGTGGAAAATTGTTCATGCGTGGAGGTAAACCTAGATTGAAAATCTGGGACCGTTTTGTTGGCCAACAATTTACCTTGTTGCTTTTAGTGATCAGTATGTATGTAATGTTATCTTGCCGTACACGTGCATCATTAAAGATTCTAAAGTCACTTCATCTGGGGTGTAAAGTTCTGCCGCACTTGGCGATTATTTCGGCGACTGCCAGCATCATTGACTGAGGTATCAGATCACCGAAAAAGGCGCGGCGTGATGCGGCGTGATGGCGTATTGACAACCGCGCCGTTTCCGTAAGAGACACAACATTTTTTTTGTCGCCACTGGATTTTGAAATGTTCAAAATCTTTCGGCTACCCTGATACGTCAGTCAATGTCACGTCCACCCCCCCCCCCCCCCCATGTATTTTATCCCCCCCATGTATTTTTTATACAATCCCCCCCATGTATTGTAATCCTGACTTTATCAGACGCTTTCTAAGGGCTGAATCGGCCCGTTCGCGGGGCCTTTCAGCGCCCTGCGTGGCTTATAATCAAACTGCTGCATCAAGGCGATCGAGGCAGTCGAGGCTCCCGATGTTGAATCCCCCGCCGGCCGATGAAAGCCTCCGCGATCGGGCCAATTCAAGCCCCACGATTCGGGGCGGACAAAGCTGCTGTTGCTGGAGTTCACCAACCAGGTCAGCTCCCGATGTTACCGTCCACAGGGCCCACGGCCGAAGCCCCACGTGTGTGTGTGCGCGTGTGCGTGCAACGCGGCCGCCAAGTTATCGTGTGCCCTGCATGTTTTGATAGCGATTTCCATGCCTGTCTCCCCTGATGTATTGCGTACAGTTTTGGTCTCCTAATCTCCAGACTGATTCCTGGGATGGCAGGACTTCCATATGAAGAAAGACTGGATAGACTCGGCTTGTACTCGCTGGAATTTAGAAGATTGAGGGGGAATCTTATAGAAACTTACAAAATTCTTAAGGGGTTGGACAGGCTAGATGCAGAAAGATTGTTCCCGATGTTGGGGAAGTCCAGGACAAGGGGTCACTGTTTAAGGATCAGGGGGAGGTTTTTTAGGACCGAAATGAGAAAAACATTTTTCACACAAAGAGTGGTGAATCTGTGGAATTTCATTTCGGAGTCACGTGAGTGACTTCGTGAAGAGCCCGCCGGCGCGCATGCTCGTCATATCGTCGTAACGCGTTGCTGCGACGGCTGGCGGTGGAGCGCGCTCCTCGCCAGCCCTTCATAAGGGGCCACGGAGGTGAGTATTCCACCTTTAGTTGGTGGTCCTTGTTGTCTGATTATGTCTTGCAGCAAGGACATGGATGGGAGTTCGAAGGGCTGGAGGACGTCAGGACGAGTTCGCCGGTCAACAGTTCCGGGGCCTTTACCATCGGCAGTACCTGCAGCGCAGGCCGGGACTCAGGCGGAGATGTGGGTAAGCCCTGTGTTCACAGGTCCAGATCCGCCAGCACACCACAGCTCGGAGGAGTTCGGTGAGGAGGAGTGTGGTGTGCCGCCAGAGCAGGGGGACCCTGCCATGGCAGTCAGGTTGTCAGCGGGCTCGCTGGCGACCTCGAGCAGGGCGCGTGCCGTTGCACGGCCTGTTCCACTCAGCCCTCCGAGAAGGGGGAGGGGAGGAGCCCAGAAGCCTAACCCTGTTAGGGCTAAGGCATTGCCTGTCGCGGAGGAGCGGTCAGGTTCCAGGGCGAGACCCGGGGCGGCTGTGAGGTCCAGCCGGCACACCCCGACTCTCGACGCCGGGACGGGTCGGTTGAGTCGGGTCTCGTCGCGGTCGCCGAGCCCCCCATGGATGGGTGGGCGGCACCATGCGTCGGCAACGTCCACGATGTGGGCAGCCGGCAAGACTGCGCGGGCCCCAGGCAGCCATGCTTCGGCTGGTGCCGACACCTCGCCGCATGTGCCCTTAGTGGCAGCGGCTTCAGCTCTCACTAAACGGAGGCGATTGAACACGCCCGCGCAGGAATCGCGCAGTTTCGCCTCGGCGGCTGTTAGCGACAACTACCGGCACCGGCAGGGCCTCGACGAGGTGCGGGCCGATGACAGGAGCCCGGTTTTCTTTTCAGAGCCGGAGGACTCCGACCACCTGAGTGTTCAGGGTGAAGGGCGTATTGACCGTATGGAGCGGCTGCTGGAGCTCCTGCTTCAACGTCAACAACAGCAGGGCAGCAACAGGCACAGGGCGTCTTCACCAACATCTACTATCAGCCTGGAGCAGCACGAGGAGGAGGTTCTGGTGGATCCCGTACCACCTCCGGTGGAGGTGCCAGCGGAGGAACTTTTGGATGTGGCAACCAAATTCGCGGCCCCACATACGGCTGGTCTTCCTCTCAATTCAAAGCTGGCAGCCACAGTGGACTTTCTTAATAATCAGGTGCTGCAGGAAGAAGTCCTCATCCAGGCTATGAGCCGTCACAAGGCTCCATCAAACTGCAACTCCCTCAACGTGCCTGTGGTCAATACGCCAATATGGGGCAACATCAGTGCGGCTATCCGTCAACAAGAGCTACAATTGCAGCGGATCCTGAAACTCCTCACGGCCGGTATTACCGCCTTTGCGCGGTCGGTGGACGAGGACGAGCTGAATTTGGACCAGGAAGATGCTCTGGCCTTATTGTGCGCGACCCAGCACGAAATCAACGGGTTTCGCAAAAACAGCATCCGCCCAGCACTCAACCCGAAGTTTGCAGGATTATGCAAACCACCGCCGCCGCCCCGTCAGCTCTTTGGTGAGGACCTCTCGAAGAGAGTCAAAGAGCTTGACGAACAAGCCAAAACGGTGGGGATCATGCGCTCTAAGAGTGCCCCCACACCGTCCGGCTCAAAAGCTCCATACATTCGCTCACGAGGGTCGGCCAGTGCCTCGACGAGGACTCACCCTCTAGCTCCACAACGACAACAACACCAGAACCAGCACCAAGGGTCTTTTTTAGGACAGGGTCGGCAGAGACCTTTTTGGAAATCGAAGACGCCGCGCCCTCAAGCCAACCCAGCACCTCCACGGCCACCCACACGTGTCAAGGACCGCCGGTAACCACGGAGGTGAGGGGGTCTGGTTCTCTCTTTTCTCTCTGTTTAACTTCCCATGTTGGTGGTCGTTTACGGTTGTTTTTGGATGCATGGGGTAATTTTACTGGTGATGAGTATGTGTTGCGGAATATTCAGGGGCATAAAATTGAGTTTATTAATGGCGACATTCCTCCATCCCAGCACATGCCTGGTCGTACGTTCAAATTGTCTGCTGCAGAACAGGCAGCAGGTTACAAGGAAATTTTAAGTTTGGAACAGAAGGGTGTGATTGAGAAAACAGTGCATGAGCCAATTGAATTTGTTTCGAACATATTTACTAGACCTAAGAAGGATGGAGGCTGTCGTGTCATTATTGATCTAACCCGTTTGAATACGTTTGTAACATATACTCATTTTAAAATGGATACGTTTGAAACAGCCAAATCATTGATTTCTCATGGCTGCTTTATGGCATGCATTGATTTGAGGGATGCATATTATTCAGTATCCATCCAGAAAGATGATAGAAGGTTTTTGAAATTTATCTGGATGGGGCAACTTTGGCAGTATAAGGCTTTGCCTAATGGGCTTACTACAGCCCCTAGATTGTTCACTAAATTGGTGAAGCCAATCATGGCTTATTTGAGACAACGACATCATATAGTTATGGCCTATTTAGATGACGTCTTTATTGTGGGCCACACCCTGCAATTGGCTGAACAGGGTGTTGCAGCTGCTGTCAATATATTTCAACAATTAGGATTCATTGTCCATCCAGAGAAATCAGTTCTGCCCTGCCCAGGTAATTAATTACCTAGGGTTCACGGTGAACTCAATGAGCATGAGGATAACTATACCAATTAACAAAATTGAGGAAGTCACTAAGGTGTGCAGAGATTTAATTGGCACCAATATACCATCGATTCGGCATACAGCCACAGTAATTGGCAAGTTAGTGGCTTTGTTTCCGGCAGCACGATATGGACCTTTGCATTATCAGAATTTGCAAAGAGCTAAAATTACTGCGTTAAAATGGAACGCTGGTCATTACGATCGATCTATGCAGCTGCCGTCCGAAGCGATAACTGAGTTGCAATGGTGGGTGTGTCACATTAGCAACTCATTTAAGCCTGTCAGGGAGGCTAATCCGGTGGTATATTTACAGACTGATGCAAGCTCCAATGGCTGGGGAGCTACTGATAATTGCTCTAGTTGTGGGGGTAGATGGGACACCCTTGAGGCATCGATGTTGTTGACTCAAGGGATTAACTATTTGGAGTTGCTGGCAGCATTCCACGGACTTCGTGCATATTGTTCCAAGCTTGTTGGAGCACACGTCCGTCTCCAAATAGACAACACCACAGCTGTGGCATATTTAAACCATATGGGTGGTACCAGGTCAGTTTCGTGTGACAAATTGGCTAACTCAATTTGGCTCTGGTGTATTCAAAGAGACATTTGGATTTCAGCTACCTATTTGCCAGGTGAGCTTAATACTGTGGCGGACACCAGGTCACGCAAATTTAATGACAACATTGAATGGATGTTGCATCCTGAGATTTTTGCCAAAGTCACAGCCAAATTTGGTAAACCGGACATTGACCTTTTTGCGTCACGGTTGAACCATCAGGTACCAGCCTACGTTTCATGGGAACCAGATCCTGGGGCAATAGCGCTAGATGCATTCTCGCTGGATTGGGGGAATTGGGTTTTCTATGCCTTCCCTCCGTTTTGCCTCATCAGTCGGGTATTGCGAAAGATTCAGGCAGATGCTGCCAAGGGCATCCTTATTATACCCGACTGGCCCACACAGCCTTGGTATCCGGTGATCTTTGACATGCTCAACGAACCTTGGGTCCTTTTGAAGGGTTGCCCACAATTGGTTACTCACCCTGTGTCAGGGGAGCCACATCCCTGCCATGGCTATTTAAATTTGTTGGCTTGCAGGTTCTGAACAGGCCGTTAGTCCAATACGGCCTCTCGGCTCGGACCATGGATACCATCGGGGCGTCGTGTCGAGAGTCCACAAGGCGAAGATACCGCTCGCATATTAAGAAGTGGGAAGCCTACTGCAGCCGCTCTCGCATCACGTACGATGACGTGACAATAACCGACGTCCTGGAATTCCTCGCGGGGTTGCACCATGATGAACACTTAAGTTACAGTGCCATCAACAGCGCCAGAAGTGCGCTATCATTCTACCTCAAGATTGGGGTAGGATCCAACAGGCTAGTGTCCAGACTCATGCGGGGTATATTCAATATGAATCCGCCTACACCACGCTATAATATCACCTGGGATGTCAGGGACGTATTAACCCTGCTCAGGACGTGGTCTCCCATGGAAGGGCTCCAACTGGACCAACTCACCATGAAGCTGGTGATGTTACTAGCGCTGACTTCAGCTCAGAGGGTACAGACACTACACAAACTGCGTGTCGACAGAATGACATCTACCCCTACAGAAGTAGTCTTTTTCGTTGACGAGCTACTAAAGCAGCATAGACCTGGGTGCACAGGGCTGCAGCTGAAGTTCCCGGCATACCCCGCAGATGCTAGGCTATGTTTAGCCTCACATATCCGCCACTATGTCAAGGTGACGGCACGCATCAGAGGAATGGAGAGATACCTGCTTGTCACTCATAAGAGACCTCATCATCGAGTGACAGTCCAGACGATATCCAGGTGGCTTCGAGTCGTCTTGGGTAAGTCAGGTATCGACACTAATGTGTTCAAGTCTCATTCCACCAGGGCTGCATCGACGTCAGCGGCGAGGGTCATGGAGGTGCCCATGGACCAAATTCTCGCCACAGCAGGATGGGCGAATGAAGCTGTGTTCCAGCGTTTTTATAACAAGCCTGTTGCTGCTCCTCTACAGTTCGCAGAAGCCGTGCTGAATGCAGGTCAAGAACGTGGAGATGTCCCCGCATGAGGGGTTTTTGATTTGTTATTAATAAATATGCTTTTGTTTTGCAGTATGAGCTATTGAGCCAGTTTGTTCCTCCCATCCATCCCTGGTAGTGGTGTGTCAGCATGGACGTGGTCCAGGGCGTGTAATCACAGAAGCTTTGAAGTCTTCACGAAGTCACTCACGTGACTCCGAAATGAAATAGTAAGATTGAACGAGAACTTACCAGTTCGAAGGTTGATCTTTATTTCATGAGGAGTCGAAGTGAGGGATTTCGTGCCCTCCTCGCCCAACCCTCAATCACCTTCATCTGGTAATCTTAGTCAATTCAATCATACTATGCGAAGTCATTTCTATTGTTGGTTCTGTGATTCCACGCCGCTACTTTGAAGTATGTCGAGCATGCGCGCCGGCGGGCTCTTCACGAAATCCCTCACTTCGACTCCTCATAAAATAAAGATCAACCTTCGAACTGGTAAGTTCTCGTTCAATCTTACTATTCTCTGCCACAGAGGGTAGTTGAGGCCAGTTTGTTGGCTATATTTAAGAGGGAGTTGGATGTGGCCATTGTGGCTAATGGGATCAGGGGGTATGGAGAGAAGGCAGGTACAGGATACTGAGTTGGATGATCAGCCATGATCATATTGAATGGCGGTGCAGGCTCGAGGGGCCGAATGGCCTACTCCTGCACCTATTTTCTATGTTTCTATGTTTCTATGTTTCTATGTCAGGCTGAGGAAGAGCTCAGAGAGAAGGCGTCCTACCCATGTACCTGTCTAAATGTTTCGTGGGCATTGTGAAGTCAGTGACCCCCTGTGGCATTAAGAACAAGATGCCATTAATTTGACACTCATTTCCCCCACACCTGATGCGTTCCTGTTCAAAACCACCTCAGGGGACTTCCGTTAAGAGTCTCTTAAGGAGCATCTTTGTTTCTGTCATTCTTAACTTGGTCGAGCGAGAAAGGAAGAGGTAAAGTGTGTTTGTTTGACGGTGAGCTTCACCCTGCAGCTTCAACGCATTAAATGCGACTCGCAGCAGAGAAGCAGTTCTTGGGAAAGACGTGAAAGTCCCCGAGGCAAGGAAGATTTACGGCACGAATTTGTGGAAGGGAAGTGTCTTCTATTGTTCGATGTCCAAACATGGGCAGTGGAAGAGAGAGCAGGAGGATGTGGGGTGATCTGTGGGGACGTGGGGCCACGGTTTAAGAATAAGGAGTAAGCCATTTAGAACGGAGACGAGGCAAGCACTTTTTCTCACAGAGAGTGGTGAGTCTGTGGAATTCTCTGCCTCAGAGGGCGGTGGATTTTGCTTAGAACCCAGCGGTATGAATATTGAATTCTCTAACTTCAACTAACCCTTGCTTTCCCCATCTCTCTGACCCACCCTCACCCTAGTTCTCCTACTAGTTTCACTGCCCTACTGATTCATTTTGCTGATTCTACGCCCCCTTGTCACCTTTCCTCAGCTAACAATAAACCATTCGACATTTCCTTGATCATTGTTTGCCTTGATCTCTCAGTTTTACACCTTGCCCGTCCATATCGCGAGTCTCCCTCTCCCCTAACTCTGTCTGGAGAAGGGTCTTGACCCAAAGCGTCACGCACTAAAACTCTCTTAAAATATTTTTTTGAGCCAAGAGTGTTTCACTGACTCAAGAGTGCATTCATTGTCACTGGCCCCCTATTCTGGTCTCCTAATTTGAGTAAGGACATTCTTGCTATTGAGGGAGTGCAGCGTAGGTTCACCAGGTTAATTCCCGGGATGGCGAGATTGACATACGATGAAAGAATGGGTCGGCTGGGCTTGTATTCACTGGGATATAGAAGGATGAGGGGATATCTTATAGAAACATATACAATTCTTAAAGGATTGGACAGGCTAGATGCAGGAAAAAATGTTCTTGATGTTGGGGGAGACCAGAACCAGGGGTTTCTGTTTAAGAATAAGGGGTAGGAACTGAGATGAGGAAAAAATGTTTCATCCAGAGAGTTGTGAATCTGTGGAATCTTCTGCCACAGAAGGCAGTGGAGGCCAATATCCAAATATCTCTGGATATTTTCAAGAGAGAGTCAGATTTAACTCTTGGGGCTAAAGGAATCAAGGGATATGGGGGAAAAAGCAGGAATGGGGTACTGATTCTGGATGATAAGGCATGATCATATTGAATGGCGGTACAGGCTCGAAGGGCTGAATGGCCTCCTCCTGCACCTATTTTTCTTTTTTTCTGTTTAATGAAATTCTTACTAAGCTACCAAACAAACTACATCAAAATGGCAAGGCTGATGGTATTAAAAAGCCCACAATAATTGTGATAGGCATTTAGCTGGGGGCCACAGGGTAAAATGAGTATGATTTATGAAGCTGATGGTTGATGTATCTATCTTTGCAGTGATGATCTCGCAAACCACAACAGCAGCGGCAGATTTACTGCCCTGCAGCGCCAGAGATCCGGGTTTGATCCCGATTACGGGTGCAGGCTGTACGGAGTTTGTACGTTCTCCTCATGACCCATGTGGGTTTTCTCCGAGATCTTTGGTTTCCTCCCCCACTCCAAAGACGTACAGGATTGCAGGCTAATTGGCTTGGTGTGAATGTATAAATTGTCCCGTGCGTGTGTGTGGGATAGCGTTAATGTGCGGGGATCGCTGGTAGGTACGGACTCAGTGAGCTGAACTGCCTGTTTCAATAGACAATAGACAATAGGTGCAGGAGCAGTCCATTCGGCCCCTCGAGCCAGCACCGCCATTCAACGTGATCATGGCTGATTATCCCCAATCAGTACCCCGTTCCTGCCTTCACCCCATATCCCCTGACTCCGCTATTTTTAAGAGCCCTATCTAGTTCTCTCTTGAAAGCCTCCACCGCCCTCTGAGGAAGAGAATTCCACAGACTCACCGCTCTCTGTGAGAAAAAGTGTTTCCTCGTCTTCGTTCTAAATGGCTTACTCCTAATTCTTAAACTGTGGCCCCTGGTTCTGGACTCCCCCAACATCGGGAACATGTTTCCTGCCTCTAGCGGGTCCAAACCCTTAACAATCTTATATGTTTCAATGAAATTCCCTCTCATCCTTCTAAACACCAGAGTGTACAAGCCCAGCTGCTCCATTCTCTCAGCATATGACAGTCCCGCCATCCCGGGAACTAACCATGTAAACCTACGCTGCACTCCCTCAATAGCAAGAATGTCCTTCCTCAAATTAGGGGACCAAACCTGCACACAATACTCCAGGCGTGGTCTCACTAGGGCTCTGTACAACTGCAGAAGGACCTCTTTGCTGCTATATTCGATTCCTCTTGTTATAAAGGCCAACATGCCATTCGCTTTCTTCACTGCCTGTTGTACCTGCATGCTTACTTTCATAGACTGATGAACAAGGACCCCCAGATCCCATTGTACTTCCCCCTTTCCCAACTTGACACCATTTAGATAGTAATCTGCCTTCCGGTTTTTGCTACCAAAGTGGATAACCTCACACTTATCCCCATTAAACTTCATCTGCCATGCATACAAGACGTCACACTTGGAGTTATATTTTTGCTCACCCTCCTATAGGAAGGATATTGTTAAGTTGGAAATAGTGCAGAGAGGCATGATGAGGACTTGAAGGTCTGAGCTACAGGGAGAGGTTGGGCAGTCTAGGACTTAATTCCCTGGAGTGCTGGAGGCTGAAGGGTGATTTTATAGAGGTGTATAAAATCATGAGGAAGGGAGATAGGATGAATGCACAGAGTCCATTGCCCAGAGTAGGGCAATCAAGAACAAGAACAAGGTGAGAGAAGGATTTAATAGGAACCTGAGGGGCAACGTCATCACACACAGGGTGGTGGGTGTACGGAATGAGCTGCCAGAGGAGTAAGTTGGGGCTTGTACTATATCATAGAAACATAGAAAATAGGTGCAGGAGTAGGCCATTCGGCCCTTCGAGCCTACACCGCCATTCAATGTGATCATGGCTGATCATCCAACTCAGTATCCCGTACCTGCCTTCTCTCCATACCCCCTGATCCCTTTAGCCACAAGGGTCACATCTAACGCCCTCTTAAATATAGCCAATGAACTGGCCTCAACTACCTTCTGCGGCAGAGAATTCCAGAGACTCACCACTCTCTGTGTAAAGAATGTTTTCCTCATTTCGGTCCTAAAGGAATTCCCCCTTATCCTTAGACTGTGACCCCTTGTTCTGGACTCGCCCAGCATCGGGAACAATCTTCCAGCATCTAGCTTGTCCAACCCCTTAAGAATTTTGTAAGTTTCTATAAGATCCCCCCTCAATCTTCTAAATTCCAGCGAGTACAAGCCGAGTAAATTCCAGCGAGTACAATATCCATCTCCATTGCCCCTGACCAGGTGACCATTGGCAGGGAGATCTAACTCTTTTAGTGATCATTTTATTCGAGAGACTCGACTTGAGGTCGAGTGGCTCATTGCCGCTCTGTTTCATAACCAAGCTGGCTGAACGAGCATGTGACGATGCAGAAAGGTCAATTGCCGTTCAGGTGTATGAAGGCACACTGGAAGCATCTCGCAATGCCTGCATTACAAAGGTGGAGAGGACAAAGGATAACCATAGCATGTAGGAAGGAACTGCAGATGCGCTGGTTTAAACCGAAGATAGACGCAAAATGCTGGAGTAACTCAGCGGGACAGACAGCATCTCTGGAGAGGTAATGGGTGACGTTTGGGGTCGAGACCCTTCTTCAGACTAGAGACCTTAGTAGGCACAAAAAGCTGGGCTAACTCAATAGATAATAGACAATAGGTGCAGGAGTAGGCCATTCAGCCATTCAATGTGATCATGGCTGATCATCCCCAATCAGTACCCCGTTCCTGCCTCCTCCCCATATCCCCTGACTCTGCTATTTTTAAGAGCTGTCTCTTGAAAGCATCCAGAGAACCTGCCTCCACCGCCTTCTGAGGCAGGACAGGCGGCATCTCTGGAGAGGAGAGGGTGACGTTTCGGGTCGAGATTCTTCAGACTGATCCCTTTAGTATCCGGGCTGGCACAGAGTCAGTGCTTGAAAAGCCATAAATCTAAAATTCACACGGAAAATACTTGGACCACTCAACGTATAGGAAGGAACTGCAGATGTGTAGGAAGCAACTCAACGTCATCGTTGAAAGCATCAACGGGCACGGTGCCTTACAACGCTGTGTACGACAGTGATCGCAACTTCTACTGAAGTGTGGATGGCCGTTGGCTCGCTAGGAGCTCATCCGCCCTTTGACAGGTCTTGTTTTTGACTGCTTCCAAGGTTCCACTTTGTTTCAGATGACCAACTCTGTGGTTTATCTTTGGCTCCATGGATTTCACATCTTGTTCTTCTGCTGGAATCCCAAGTTGCTGCAGGAAATTGAAACCTTTTTTGGAAAAAAAGGTGACAGACTAATACAGGTACCATCTGAAGAAGGGTCTCGACCCGAAACGTCACCTATCTCCTTCGCCCCTTAGATGCTGCTGCACCCGCTGAGTTTCTCCAGCTTTTTGTGTAACCCTCGATTCTCCAGCATCTGCAGTTCCTTCTTTAACACAGATACCATACCGGTGTTTGAAGAAGGGTCTCGACCCGAAACGTCACCCGTTCCTTCTGTCCAGAGATGCTGCCTGTCCCGCTGAGTTACTCCAGCATTTTAGATAGAAACATAGAAATTAGGTGCAGGAGTAGGCCATTCGGCCCTTCGAGCCTGCACCGCCATTCAATACGATCATGGCTGATCATCCAACTAGTATCCCGTACCTGCCTTCTCTCCATACCCTTCGATCCCCTTAGCCACAAGGGCCACATCTAACTCCCTCTTAAATATAGCCAATGAACTGGCCTCAACTACCCTCTGTGGCAGAGAGTTCCAGAGACCCACCACTCTCTGTGTGAAAAAAGTCCTTCTCATCTCGGTCCTAAAGGATTTCCCCCTTATCATTAAGCTGTGACCCCTTGTCCTGGACCTCCCCAACATCGAGAACAATCTTCCTGCATCTAGCCTGTCCAACCCCTTAAGAATTTTGTAAGTTTCTATAAGATCGCCTCTCAATCTCCTAAATTCTAGAGAGTATAAACCAGTCTATGCAGTCTTTGTTCATAAGACAGTCCTGACATCCCAGGAATCAGTCTGGTGAACCTTCTCTGCACTCCCTCTATGGCAATAATGTCCTTCCTCAGATTTGGAGACCAGATGTGTCTATCTTCGGTTTAAACTGGCATCTGCAGTTCCTTCTTACACATTGATGTCTTCCTTGTCCAGATGTTCCAGGGATGAGCGTAGGGCTAGGAAGATGGCATCAGCTGTGGACCTGTTGTGGAGGTCGGCGAACTGCAGTCTGAAGAAGGGTCTCGACACAAAACGTCACCCATTCCTTCTCTCCAGAGATGCCGTCTGTCCCGCTGAGTTACTCCAGCATTTTGATTCTATCTTTAACCAGAACAGCACTAGTGCCGCTCAGCTTTGTGTAGAAAATCTTCTTGTAGAATCATGCAGAGTTGTACAGCCATGAAACGTGCCCTTTGGCTCACCTTGTCCATGCCGACTCATCTTGGCGGTGCTGAAAGATATCAAATAATAAGCCATGACCAGTGTAGCATTTGTCACTTTGGTAAGGTTTAGACACGCTAACAGTAAACTCTGAAGCTTTCTGTACTGCAGATGGAGCTTCCGAAACTGAGACTAAATATTGCCGTGCCAGAGCTGGAGTGAAGAGGAAGGAATAGGATTACTCCATTGTCAGCACAGCACAGTGAGAATCTTTGCTCAGCTCAGTTTTATTTGGAAGGAGGGTCTCGACCCGAAACGTCGCCTATCTCCTTCGCTCCTTAGATGCTGCTGCACCCGCTGAGTTTCTCCAGCTTTTTGTGTAACCCTCGATTCTCCAGCATCTGCAGTTCCTTCTTTAACACTTTATTTGGGGGCAGTGTTAGCTGGGGGGCAGTGTTAGCTGGGGGGCAGTGTTAGCTGGGGGGCAGTGTTAGCTGGGGGGCAGTGTTAGCTGGGGGGCAGTGTTAGCTGGGGGGCAGTGTTAGCTGGGGGGCAGTGTTAGCTGGGGGGCAGTGTTAGCTGTGGGGCAGTGTTAGCTGGGGGGCAGTGTTAGCTGGGGGGCAGTGTTAGCTGTGAGGAGGATGCTAGGAGACTGCAAGGTGACTTGGATAGGCTGGGTGAGTGGGCAAATGTTTGACAGATGCAGTATAATGTGGATAAATGTGAGGTTATCCACTTTGGTGGCAAAAATAGGAAAACAGACTATTATCTAAATGGAGGCCGATTAGGAAAAGGGGAGATGCAGCGCGACCTGGGTGTCATGGTACACCAGTCATTGAAAGTAGGCATGCAGGTACAGCAGGCAGTGAAGAATGGTATGTTAGCTTTCATAGCAAAAAGGATTTGAGTATAGGAGCAGGGAGATTCTACTTCAGTTGTATAGGGTCTTGGTGAGGCCACACCTGGAGTATTGCGTACAGTTCTGGTCTCCAAGTCTGAGGAAGGACATTATTGCCATAGAGGGAGTGCAGCGAAGGTTCACCAGACTGATTCCTGGGATGTCAGGACTGTCTTATAGAAACATAGAAACATAGAAAATAGGTGCAGGAGTAGGCCATTCGGCCCTTCGAGCCTGCACCGCCATTCAATGTGATCATGGCTGATCATCCAACTCAGTATCCCGTACCTGCCTTCTCTCCATACCCCCTGATCCCTTTAGCCACAAGTGCCACATCTAACGCCCTCTTAAATATAGCCAATGAACTGGCCTCAACTACCTTCTGTGGCAGAGAATTCCAGAGACTCACCACTCTCTGTGTAAAGAATGTTTTCCTCATTTCGGTCCTAAAGGAATTCCCCCTTATCCTTAGACTGTGACCCCTTGTTCTGGACTCCCCAACATCGGGAACAATCTTCCAGCATCTAGCTTGTCCAACCCCTTAAGAATTTTGTAAGTTTCTATAAGATCCCCCCTCAATCTTCTAAATTCCAGCGAGTACAAGCCGAGTAAATTCCAGCGAGTACAATATCCATCTCCATTGCCCCTGACCAGGTGACCATTGGCAGGGAGATCTAACTCTTTTAGTGATTATTTTATTCGAGAGACTCGACTTGAGGTCGAGTGGCTCATTGCCGCTCTGTTTCATAACCAAGCTGGCTGAACGAGCATGTGACGATGCAGAAAGTTCAATTGCCGTTCAGGTGTATGAAGGCACACTGGAAGCATCTCGCAATGCCTGCATTACAAAGGTGGAGAGGACAAAGGATAACCATAGCATGTAGGAAGGAACTGCAGATGCGCTGGTTTAAACCGAAGATAGACGCAAAATGCTGGAGTAACTCAGCGGGACAGACAGCATCTCTGGAGAGGTACTCTTCCAGCATCTAGCTTGTCCAACCCCTTAAGAATTTTGTAGGTTTCTATAAGATCCCCCCTCAATCTTCTAAATTCCATCGAGTACAAACCGAGTCTATCCAATCTTTCCTCATATGAAAGTCCTGACATCCCAGGAATCAGTCTGGTGAATCTTCTCTGTACCCCCTCTATGGCAAGGATGTCTTTCCTCAGATTTGGAGACCAAAACTGTACGCAGTACTCCAGGTGTGGCCTCACCAAAACCCTGTACAACTGCAGTAGAACCTCCCTGCTCCTATACTCAAATCCTTTCGCTATGAATGCTAACATACCATTTGCTTTCTTCACTGCCTGCTGCACCTGCATGCCTACTTTCAATGACTGGTGTACCATGACACCCAGGTCTCGTTGCATCTCCCCCTTACCTAATCTGCCACCATTCAGATAATAGTCTACCCTCATGTTTTTGCCACCAAAGTGGATAACCTCACATTTATCCACATTGTACTGCATCTGCCATGCATCTGCCCATTCACTCAGCCTATCCAAATCACCCTGCAGCCTCCAAGCATCCTCCTCACACCTAACTATACCCCCCAGCTTGGTATCATCTGCAAATTTGGAGATGTTGCATTGAATTCCCTCGTCCAAATCATTAATATATATTGTAAATAGCTGGGGTCCCAGCACTGAGCCTTGCGGCACCCCACTAGTCACTGCCTGCCATTCTGAAAAGGACCCGTTTACTCCTACCCTTTGCCTCCTGTCTGCTAGCCAGTTCTCTATCCACATCAATACTGAACCCCCAATACCGTGTGCTTTAAGTTTGTATGCTAATCTCTTATGCGGGACCTTGTCGAAAGCCTTCTGAAAGTCTAGATATAACACATCCACTGGTTCTCCCTTATCCACTCTACTAGTTACATCCTCGAAAAATTCTACCAGATTTGTCAGACATGATTTACCTTTTGTAAATCCATGCTGACTTTGTCCAATGATTTCACCACTTTCCAAATGCGCTGCTATCCCATCTTTAATAACTGACTCTAGCAGTTTCCCCACTACCGATGTTAGACTAACTGGTCTGTAATTCCCCGCTTTCTCTCTCCCTCCTTTTTTAAAAAGTGGGGTTACATTAGCTACCCTCCAATCCTCAGGAACTACTCCAGAATCTAAGGAATTTTGAAAAATTATCACTAATGCATCCACTATTTCTGTGGCTACCTCCTTGAGTACTCTGGGATGCAGACTATCTGGCCCTGGGGATTTATCGGCCTTCAATCCGTTCAATTTACCCAACACCACCTCCCGGCTAACCTGGATTTCACTCAGTTCCTCCATCTTATTTGACCCCCGTTCCACTGCTATTTCCGGCAGATTATTTATGTCTTCCTTAGTGAAGACAGAACCAAAGTAGTTATTCAATTGGTCTGCCATGTCCTTGTTCCCCATGATCAATTCACCTGTTTCTGACTGCAAGGGACCAACATTTGTTTTAACTAGTCTCTTTCTCTTTACATATCTATAAAAACTTTTGCAGTCAGTTTTTATGTTCCCTGCCAGTTTCCTTTCATAATCTATTTTCCCTTTCCTAATTAGCCCTTTGTCCTCCTCTGCTGGATTCTGAATTTCTCCCAGTCCTCCGGTAGGCTGCTTTTTCTGGCAAATTTGTATGCCTCATCTTTTGTTTTTATACTATCCCTGATTTCTCTTGTTATCCATGGATGCACCACCTTCCCCGACTTATTCTTTTCCCAAACTGGTATGAACAACTTTTGTACTTCATCCATGCAGTCTTTAAATACCTTCCATTGCACATCCACTGTCAACCCTTTAAGAATCACCTGCCAGTCTATCTTGGCCAATTCACATCTCATACCTTCAAAGTTACCTTTGTTCAAGTTCAGAACCCTTGTTTCTGACTTAATTTTGTCACTCTCCATCCTAATGAAGAACTCAACCATATTATGGTCACTCTTGCCCAAGGGGCCACGCACAACAAGACTGCTAACTAACCCTTCCTCATTACTCAATACCCAGTCTAGAATAGCCTGCTCTCTCGTTGGTTCCTCCACATGTTGGTTGAGAAAACTATCCCGCATACATTCCAGGAAATCCTCTTCCTCAGCACCCCTGCCAATTTGATTCACCCAATCTACATGCAGATTGAAGTCACCCATTATAACCGTGTTACCCTTGTTGCACGCATTTCTAATTTCCTGTTTGATGCCATCCCCAACTCCAATACTACTGTTAGGTGGCTTGTACACAGTTCCCACTAGCGTTTTCTGCCCCTTAGGGTTTCGCAGCTCTACCCATATCGATTCCACATCCTCCACGCTAATGTCCTTCCTTTCTATTGCATTAATCTCCTCTCTCACCAGCAACGCTACCCCACCTCCTTTTCCTTTTCGTCTATCCCTCCTGAATATTGAATATCCCTGGATGTTCAGCTCCCAGCCTTGGTCATCCTGGAGCCAAGTCTCCGTGATTCCAACTATAGCATAGTCATTAATCGCTATCTGCACCTTCAACTCATCCACCTTATTACAAATGCTCCTCGCATTGAGACACAAAGCCTTCAGGCTTGTTTTTACAACACTCTTACTCCTTATACAATTATGTTGACAAGTGGCCCCTTTCACATCGATCCCTATTACACTTGGCCATACTCTCCTATCCCTTTGTGAGCTTTCTTCCCCGTTAATTCTGGGGTCATTAACCATCGCTTTACTCTCTTTCCCTCTAACTCTGTCCTCGACTATCCCATTTGATACCCCACCCCCCTTATTCAGTTTAAAACCATCCGTGTAGCAGTGGCAAACCTGCCGGCCAGAATGCTGGTCCCCCACCTGTTAAGATGCAATCCGTCCCTTTTGTACAGTTCCCCCTTACTATAAAAAAAATCCCAGTGATCTAAGAATCTAAATCCCTGCCCCCTGCACCAGTTCCTCAGCCACACATTCAGGTCCCATATCTCCCTGTTCCTGCTCTCGCCAGCACGAGGAACTGGAAGCAAACCGGAGATAACAACCCTGGAAGTCCTGCTTTTCAGCATTTTTCCGAGCTCTCTGAAGTCCCGCTGCAAAAAATTCATCTCCTTCTTTCCAACATCATTTGTGCCAACATGCACGACCACTTCCGGCTGGTCACCTTCGCCCTTGAGGATTGTCTGCACTCTGTCCGTAACATCCTGGATCCTGGCACCAGGAAGGCAGCACACCATCCTGGAATCCCGTCTGTTGCCGCAAAAACCCCTGTCCGTACCTCTCACAATGGAGTCTCCAACTACAATGGCGTTGCCCGACTTTGGCCTCTGTGGGTTTGGCTCATCAGCCCTTTTTGTTTGGCAAGCCAGTCCGCCGCTCAGTGGGATACCGTCTTCTGTCCCGGCAGCTTCCACGTGGGTGAACCTGTTCACAAGAGGTACAACACCCGGGGACCTTTGCATCCCATGTTTTCCTCCCTTTCTCACCGTCACCCACCTTCTCTCTTCTAGTGCCTTGGGTGTAACAATCTCACTGAAGGACTTGTCGAGAAACGACTCAGTTTCTCGAATGAACCTGAGGTCATCCACTTGTTTCTCCAGTTCCCCAACACGGTCCTTCAGGAGCTGTACCTGGATGCACTTCTCACATTTGTAGCATCCAGAGGCACCAGCAGTGTCCTTGACCTCCCACATACTGCAAGCATCACACTGCATCAGCTTGCTTGACATCTTCTTTTGCCTCGGTCTCGCCCTATCCAGTATTTTGCGCAGCCTCCTCGCCGAAGACTCTCGAGCCAAAGACTCACACTTTACTCACAGGGCACTTCCCTCACTGCCGCTCCCCAAGAGCTGCCTTGCTTATATTGACTGTTCAATTGCCTAATTTACAAACCAAATTCCTCAGTTTTGAGGAACTGCTTTCCCCCTCTGACTCACTGAGAACTCTCCTCCCACTTGGGCTAGAGCCAATCAGTGCTTTCTCCTGCTTCTCTTTGTTGCTGTTGCTTCAAAATCCACGGGAAGACTGAGTGAAGTCTGCCTGTGCTTTGCCTCTCCTTTTTAACTGCTCTCCCCCTCTGACTCACTGAGAACTCTCCTCCCACTTGGGCTAGAGCCAATCAGTGCTTTCTCCTGCTTCTCTTTGTTGCTGTTGCTTCAAAATCCACGGGAAGACTGAGTTATGAACAAAGACTGCATAGACTCGGTTTATACTCTCTGGAATTTAGGAGATTGAGAGGGGATCTTATAGAAACTTACAAGATTCTTAAGGGGTTGGACAGGCTAGATGCAGGAAGATTGTTCCCAATGTTGGGGAGTTCCAGGACAAGGGGTCACATCTTAAGGATAAGGGGGAAATCCTTTAGGACCGAGATGAGGCCCGGGGAGCCGTTGGAGACAGAGGGTGGAGCTACCTGCTGTGAGTATAAACCTAGCGGGGGGCTTGCTTTTCACAGAGGCCCGGGGAGCCGTTGGAGATAGAGGGTGGAGCTACCTGCTGTGAGTATAAACCTAGCGCGGGGCTTGCTTTTCACAGAGGCCCGGGGAGCCGTTGGAGACAGAGGGTGGAGCTACCTGCTGTGAGTATAAACCTAGCGCGGGGCTTGCTTTTCACAGAGGCCCGGGGAGCCGTTGGAGACACAGGGTGGAGCTACCTGCTGTGAGTATAAACCTAGCGCGGGGCTTGCTTTTCACAGAGGCCCGGGGAGCCGTTGGAGACACAGGGTGGAGCTACCTGCTGTGAGTATAACAAAATCTGCAACGTTCCATCTTCCAGTGAGGAAATCTGGTGGGGAATCTGTGTAGCCTCTGATTGGTTGAAGAGGACCAGAGGAAGCAGCTGATTGGCTGCAAGCCGGGGTTTACATTTCTCCATTTCTGCCTTCAGGTTTAAGGATTCTGGGTGCTAAGGATTCTGGGAGCTAAGGACTCTGGGTGTTAGGGATTCATTATTTATTAGTAAAGTTTAAAGAATAAAGTTTTGTGTTTAATAAAAAATAAAAAAAATAAAATAAAATAAAATAAAAAAAATATATATATATTTAATAGAGTAATTTGGGAGTAAGATGTCAGTGGAGATTGGTCCCGTGGTTTGCTCAGCCTGCAACATGTGGGAGATCAGGGATATGGTCAGTGTCCCTGATGACTACATTTGCAGGAAGTGTGTCCAGCTGCAGCACCTGGCAGACCGCATTGAACGATTGGAGCTGCGGCTGGATTCATACTGGAGCATCCACGATGCAGAGAAAGTCGTGGACAGCACATACAGCGAGTTGGTCACGCCACAGGTAAAAGGTAAGAGGACAGAAAGGGAGCGGGTGGCCAATAGCCAGCAAAGCAGTAGGCAGGTAGTGCAGGAGTCCCCTGCGGTCATCTCCCTACTCAACAGGTTTACCTTTTTGGATACTGTTGAGGGAGATGGCTCATCAGGGGAATGCAGCAGCAGCCAAGTTCATGGCACCATGGGTGGCTCTGCAGCACATGATGGGGGAAAAAAGAGGGGAAGGGCTATTGTAATAGGGGATTCAATTGTCAGGGGAATAGATAGGCGTTTCTGCGGCCGCAAAAGAGACTCCAGGATGGTATGTTGCCTCCCTGGTGCAAAGGTGAGGGATGTTACTGAACGGCTGCAGAACATTCTGGAGGGGGAGGGTGAACAGCCAGTTGTCGTGGTGCATATTGGCACCAACGATATAGGGAAAAAAAGGGATGAGGGATTCAAATTTTTAGGGCACTGGGACCATTTCTGGGGGAGGTGGGACCAGTACAAACAGGACGGTCTGCACCTGGGCTGGAATGGAACCAATGTCCTTGGGGGAGTGTTTGCAAGTGCTGTCGGGGAGGATTTAAACTAATGTGGCAGGGGGATGGGTACAAGAGCAGAGAGGCAGGTGGGTGTAAAACGAGGGTGGAAGCAATAGGGAGCAAGGTGAAAAGTAAAAGGGGTAAGAGCATTGTAAAAACAAGCCTGAAGGCCTTGTGTCTCAATGCAAGGAGTATTCGTAATAAGGTGGATGAGTTGAACGTGCAGATAGCTATTAATGAGTATGATATAGTTGGGATCACGGAGACATGGCTCCAGGGTGACCAAGGCTGGGAGCTGAACATCCAGGGGTATTCAATATTCAGGAGGGATAGAGAGAAAGGAAAAGGAGGTGGGGTAGCGTTGCTGGTTAGAGAGGAGATTAACGCAATGGAAAGGAAGGACATTAGCTTGGAGCATGTGGAATCAGTATGGGTAGAGCTGCGAAACACTAAGGGGCAGAAAACGCTAGTGGGAGTTGTGTACAGGCCACCTAACAGTAGTAGTGAAGTTGGGGATGGTATAAAACAGGAAATTAGAAATGCGTGTGACAAAGGCAAAACAGTTATAATGGGTGACTTCAATCTACATATAGATTGGGTGAATCAAATTGGCAGGGGCGCTGAGGAAGAGGATTTTTTGGAAAGTATGAGGGATAGTTATCTAAATCAACATGTAGAGGAACCAACGAGAGAGCAGGCTATTTTAGACTGGGTATTGAGTAATGAGGAAGGGTTAGTTAGCAGTCTTATTGTGCGTGCCCCCTTGGGCAAGAGTGACCGTAATATGGTCGAGTTCTTCATTAGGATGGAGAGTGACATTGTTAATTCAGAAACAATGGTTCTGAACTTAAGGAAAGGTAACTTTGAGGGTATGAGACGTGAATTGGCCAAGATTGACTGGCAATCAATTCTAAAAGGGTTGACGGTGGATACGCAATGGAAGACATTTAAAGACTGCATGGATGAACTACAAAAATTGTTCATCCCAATTTGGCAAAAGAACAGATCAGGGAAGGTAGTGAATCCGTGGATAACAAGGGAAATCAGGGATAGTATCAAAGCAAAGGATGATGCGTACAAAGTAGCCAGAAAAAGCAGCATACCAGAGGACTGGGAAAAATTCAGAGACCAGCAGAGAAGGACAAAGGGCTTGATTAGGAAAGGAAAAATAGATTATGAAAGAAAACTGGCAGGGAACATAAAAACTGACTGCAAAAGTTTTTATAGATATGTGAAGAGAAAGAGATTAGTTAAAACAAATGTAGGTCCCTTGCAGTCAGAAACAGGTGAGTTGATCATGGGGAACAAGGATATGGCGGACCAATTGAATAACTACTTTGGTTCCGTCTTCACTAAGGAAGACATAAATAATCTGCCGGAAATAGCAGGGGACCGCAGGTCAAAGGAGTACTTGAGTGAAATCCAGGTTAGTCGGGAAGTGGTGTTGGGTAAATTGAATGGATTAAAGGCCGATAAATCCCCAGGGCCAGATAGGCTGCATCCCAGAGTACTTAAGGAAGTAGCTCCGGAAATAGTGGATGCATTAGTGATAATCTTTCAAAACTCTTTAGATTCTGGAGTAGTTCCTGAGGATTGGCGGGTAGCAAACGTAACCCCTCTTTTTAAGAAGGGGGGGAGAGAGAAAACGGGGAATTACAGACCAGTTAGTCTAACATCGGTAGTGGGGAAACTGCTAGAGTCAGTTATTAAAGATGGGATAGCAGCACATTTGGAAAGTGGTGAAATCATTGGACAAAGCCAGCATGGATTTACGAAAGGTAAATCATGTCTGACGAATCTTGTGGAATTTTTCGAGGATGTAACTAGTAGCGTGGATGGGGGAGAACCAGTGGATGTGGTGTATCTGGACTTCCAGAAGGCTTTCGACAAGGTCCCACATAAGCGATTAGTATATAAACTTAAAGCATATGGCATTGGGGGTTCAGTATTGATGTGGATAGAGAACTGGCTGGCAAACAGGAAGCAAAGAGTAGGAGTTAACGGGTCGTTTTCACAATGGCAGGCAGTGACTAGTGGGGTACCACAAGGCTCAGTGCTGGGACCCCAGCTATTTACAATATACATAAATGATCTGGATGAGGGAATTGAAGGCAATATCTCCAAGTTTGCGGATGACACTAAGCTGGGGGGCAGTGTTGGCTGTGAGGAGGATGCTAGGAGAATGCAAGGTGACTTGGATAGGCTGGGTGAGTGGGCAAATGTTTGGCAGATGCAGTATAATGTGGATAAATGTGAGGTTATCCACTTTGGTGGCAAAAATAGGAAAACCGACTACTATCTAAATGGTGGCCGATTAGGAAAAGGGGAGATGCAGCGCGACCTGGGTGTCATGGTACACCAGTCATTGAAAGTAGGCATGCAGGTACAACAGGCAGTGAAGAAAGCCAATGGTATGTTAGCTTTCATAGCAAAAGGATTTGAGTATAGGAGCAGGGAGGTTCTACTTCAGTTGTATAGGGTCTTGGTGAGGCCACACCTGGAGTATTGCGTACAGTTCTGGTCTCCAAATCTGAGGAAGGACATTATTGCCATAGAGGGAGTGCAGCGAAGGTTCACCAGACTGATTCCTGGGATGTCAGGACTGTCTTATGAACAAAGACTGCATAGACTCGGTTTATACTCTCTAGAATTTAGGAGATTGAGAGGGGATCTTATAGAAACTTACAAGATTCTTAAGGGGTTGGACAGGCTAGATGCAGGAAGATTGTTCCCGATGTTGGGGACGTCCAGGACAAGGGGTCACAGCTTAAGGATAAGGGGGAAATCCTTTAGGACCGAGATGAGAAGGAATTTTTTCACACAGAGAGTGGTGGGTCTCTGGAATTCTCTGCCACAGAGGGTAGTTGAGGCCAGTTCATTGGATATATTTAAGAGGGAGTTAGATGTGGCCCTTGTGGCTAAGGGGATCAGAGGGTATGGAGAGAAGGCAGGTACGGGATACTGAGTTGGATGATCAGCCATGATCATATTGAATGGCGGTGCAGGCTCGAAGGGCCGAATGGCCTATTCCTGCACCTAATTTCTATGTTTCTATGTTTCTATGAGAAGGAATTTTTTCACACAGAGAGTGGTGGGTCTCTGGAACTCTCTGCCACAGAGGGTAGTTGAGGCCGGTTCATTGGCTATATTTAAGAGGGAGTTAGATGTGGCCCTTGTGGCTAAGGGGATCAGGGGGTATGGAGAGAAGGCAGGTACGGGATACTGAGTTGGATGATCAGCCATGATCATATTGAATGGCGGTGCAGGCTCGAAGGGCCGAATGGCCTACTCCTGCACCTAATTTCTATGTTTCTATGTTTCTATTTGTCATATGTAGGTTAACGCAGGGTCAACGATACAATGAAATGTTCTTGACAAGACAACGGGTCACCTCAGCAATGATATTACAAGGATAAAAATAAGATTAAAAAAAGATAAGATAAAAGTGGTAAAAGTAGGTAAAAGACAATATTAAATAAAATAATCCACATATACGATGCGTTTATGAGTTCAGAAGCCTGATGGCATGATGGTAAAAACTGTTCTCAAGTCTGGTGGTACGTGCAGCCATGCTCCTGTATCGCCTGCCTGTCTGCGTGCTGGGTGGCCGTGGTCCTCGATGATGCTGTGTGCCTTCCACAGGCACCACCGGTGGAAAATGTCCTGCATGGCCGCGAGACAGTTGCCGGTGATGTTCTGTGTGCCGCCTTCACCACTCTCTGTAGTGGTTAGCGGCTGAGGGCGGAACAGTTCCCGTACCAGACTGTGATGCAGCCCATCAGCAGGCTCTCGATGGTGCAACTGTAGACGTTTGCGAGGATGCTGGCGTTCTTGACAAACTTCCTCAGTCTTCTCAGGAAAAAGAGCCGCTGGCGGGCTTCCTTAGTTACACACAATGGTTACAAATAGCAGCCACCTACAGCGCTGACAAAGTCCATTTGTTCTCAAACTGCAGTGGTCCCCCCGTGCCGGGACCCCATGGTCCTTTGTTGTCCCACCCTCCCCAATTGTCCATTGTGCTCCCCCCCCCCCACCCCACGTCGGGAACTCCATTGTTCTTACCCCCCCCCCCCCCTCCTGTTGTGCTGTGGAAGAAACAAGACAGAAGATCCTGGAGGAAGTCCATTGGGGCGGAGGGTATCTGGAGCGAGGTTGTTGTGGCAGGGACTATCACACCAATTAAAAGATATTTGATCAGGTACATGAATGGGAAGGGTTTTGAGGGATACGGGCCAACTGCGGGCTGGTGGGACTAATGGTCGGCATAGGGAAGTTGGGCCGAAGGGCCTGTTTCCGTGCTGTGTGACTGCATGACTCTATGAATCCATCCAGTCTAGCTGCATCCATTGAAGGCAACATCAGGCAAGGTTTCAGGGCAACGACCCTTCCTCCGAGCCGACCCAATCCGATTTCTCTTTCCCCTGTTGAGCTCAGTTTAGTTCATTGTCACACGCACCGAGCTGCAGGGGAAAGCTTTTGCTGCGTGCTAACCAGTCCTGAGGCTGAAGTGTTCTCCACCGATATACGTCACAGAGGGCCGCGGAGGCCACGTCAACGGATATTTCTAAGGCAGAGATAGATAGATCCTTGATTCGTACGGGTGTCAGGGGTCACGGGGAGAGAAAGGCAGGAGAATGGGGTTGGGAGGGAGAGATAGATCAGCCATAATTGGATGGCGGAGTAGACTTGACGGGCCGAATGTCCAAATCTGCTTACGAACTGATGAAAATACTCAGATTGGGGAAGTGCTGCTCACAAAAACTAAAATGCCAGAGAGCGAGGCGGGTTTGCCGTGATATTTGGCAGTGTAGCACTTGTTGTTTGAGCTCTGCAAGTACTGATTTACTTCCAGTTTGGCACTGAAGCAGCTTGTGAGTTTGCGAGCGGTGCCAGGCATCCTATCGGGAAGGGTGCTAGCTCGCGCAGGATTACCATATGGTAAATGCATGCAGATGGGGCAGGTCGTGACCCCAATTAAATGGCGCCAGTGAGCTAATGACGTTACTGCCAAGGGGAAGCTCGGCAATGCCACTAACGACGTGTGTTCACACTCAACCTTCACGTGGATGGAATGATCGGCACCAGGGAGTGTGCTTCCATTCAGAATATAGAAAACAGCGATGTAATGCTCACTCTGCCTCGGCAAGGGCCAGCAGCATAATCAAGGACCAGTCGCACCCTGGCCACTCCCTCTTTTCCCCTCTCCCATGGGGCAAAAGGTATACAAGGTATATTCTTGTATATGGGACACAAGAAGTGTGAAAACGCACACCTCCAGGTTCAGGGGCAGTTTCTTCCCAGCTGTTATAAAAGGACTGGACAAGCTAGATGCAGGAAAAATGTTCCCAATGTTGGGCGAGTCCAGAACCAGGGGCCACAGTCTTAGAATGAAGGGGAGGTCATTTAAGACTGAGGTGAGAAAAAACTTTTTCACCCAGAGAGTTGTGAATTTCTGGAATTCCCTGCCACAGAAGGAAATGGAGGCCAAATCACTGGATGGGTTTAAGAGAGAGGTGGATGGAGCTCTAGGGGCTAGTGGAGTCAAGAGATATGGGGAGAAGGCAGGCACGGGTTATTGATTGGGGACGGTCAGCCATGATCGCAATGAATGACGGTGCTGGCTCAAAGTGCCGAATGGCCTCCTCCTGCACCTATTTTCTATGTTTCTATCTTTCTATGTTATCAGGCAACTGAATCAGTGCTGAACTACTATCTACCTCATTGGAGACCCTCAGACTATCCTTGAACAGACTTTGCTGGCGTTACCTTGCACTAAACGTTATTCCCTTATCATGTGTCTACACCAAAGATCCTATAGCGGAGCAAGATAGACCACACCTGCTAAATGCAATGGGCTGACGTGTAGTACGCAACGGGGCGGAACGTGGGCCTTTTTTTCATCCATTTCAGTAACCCGACCCGACCCGACCCGACTCGCAGTGTAATCTGCGGGGGAACAGTTTGTGTTAATAAATTATAATTCTGAAAATGAGAAGATTTTTACCAAATAACTTTTATTTTTAACGAGGAAGTTTCCGTAACCAGCTTCCGTCTCCGCACTAGTTATCTTTGCTCCGTTGTGATGGGATCTTTGGTGCGTAGACGGAAGCCGGTTTACGGAAATGGAGCCTAAAATTACCCATGAATCTGCCCATGACCGTATTACGTGTTTTTTGTCGAGTGATCTATCTTGCTCGCTAGAGGATCTTTGCTATACACTGTAAATGGCTCGATTGTAGATAATAGGTGCAGGAGTAGGCCATTTGGCCCTTCGAGCCAGCACCGCCATTCAATGTGATCATGGCTGATCATCCCCAATCAGTACCCCGTTCCTGCCTTCTCCCCATATCTGCCGACTCCGCTATTTTTAAGAGCCCTATCTAGCTCTCTCTTGAAACCTGCCTCCACCGCCCTCTGACGCAGAGAATTCCACGGACTCACCACTCTCTGTGCGAAAACGTGTTTCCTCGTCTCCATTCTAAATGGCTTACTCGTTATTCTTAAAATTGTAATCATGTATTGTCTTTCCGTTGACTGGTTAGCACACAACAGCCCGGTACACTTGACTAAACTAAACAATAAACTGGCCAGACCCCATTGGGCGTATTGGGAACAGGTTTGGGCCCCATATCTGAGGAAAATATGTCATACCAGCCTCAACTACCCCCTCTGGAGCTCGTTCCATACACTCACCACACGTTGAGTGAAAAAGTCCCCCTCAGCTGACTTTTAAATCTTTTCCCACTTTAAACCTATGCCCTCAGGTTCTCAATTCCCCTGCCCTGGCAAGAAATCATGTGTCTACACAAACTATTCCTCTCATGATTTTTTACACCTCTATAAGATCATCCCTCATCCTCCAGCGCTCCAAGGAATAGAGTCCCAGCCTACTTAACCTCTGCCCTATAGTCAAGAGCTTTGAATCCTGGCAACATTCTCGTAAATCTTCTCTGTACCCTTTCCAGCTTTCAAGGGCCTGTCCCACCGGCATGCAACTCTATGCGATTAGCGCGATCTAACGTGGTCGCTTCAGCCTTCCGGCGTCGCGGGGCCGGTCCCACTTCGATCGCCGGAGCCGTGCGGAGTTGTGCAGAGTTCGTCCCGACATCGCGTGGGGCTCCGAAAAACTGACCATGTTCAAAAATTCCGCGTGGCAACGGCTTGTCGGCTCGCAGTCGCCTCGACGCATTACACACCGCCCCGACATCGTGCCTCCGTGACCCTCTCTGTGTTGGGCTCCGTGACCCTCTCTGTGTGTGGCTCCGTGGCCCTCTGTGTGTGTGCCTCTGTGCCCCTCTCTGTGTGCCCCTCTCTGTCTTGGCGAACTTACCGTTAAGACTTCGCTCCAAGTTCGCCTCACTTTGCGCCGCGTTGCGCCACTCACCCGACCTCCGTGCGGCCCCTGCTGCCGGTTTGGTCGCGCGTGCAGGCGCATGCTGGTGGGAACGGCCCTGTACAGGGATCACCCGACCTCCGCGCGGCCCCCGCTTCTAGTTTGATCGCGTTCATCGCATAGAGTTGCATGCTTGTAGGACAGGCCCTTTAGTCCAACCTTTTAGTACTAAATGACTTTGTTTCAGCAAAGGTGTCAGAACATTCAGAGATAAAAAAATAGGTGCAGGAGGAGGCCATTCCGCCCTTCCAGCCAGCACCGCCATTCAATGTGATCATGGCTGACCGTCCCCAATCAATAACCCGTGCCTGCCTTCTCCCCATATCCCTTGACTCCACTAGCCCCTAAAGCTCTATCTAGCTCTCTCTTAAATCCAGCCAGTGATTTGGCCTCCACTTCCCTCTGTGGCAGGGAATTCCACAAATTCACAACTCTCTTGGTGAAAAAGTTTTTTTCTCACCTCAGTCTTAAATGGCCTCCCCTTTATTCTAAGACTGTGGCCCCTGGTTCTGGACTCGCCCAACATTGGGAACATTTTTCCTGCATCTAGCGTGTACAATTCCTTAATAATTTTGTTAATTCCCTAATCTAGCTTGTCCAGTCCTTTTATAATTTAATATGTTTCTATAAGATCCCCCCTCATCCTTCTAAATGGATGTTTAGTTTAGAGATAGGGAGTGGAAACAGGCCCTTTGGCCCACCGAGTCGGCACCGACCAGCGATCGGAGCACCCGGAGAAAACCCAGGCGGTCACGTGGAGAACGTACAAACTCCGTACAGACAGCGCCCGTAGTCAGTGCTGCAAGCCCTGTAAGGCAGCAACTCTACCGCTGCGCCACCGTGTAGTTTGGTAGTTAATGTGAACTCGCGCTGCAAGTGCGTACTTCAATGTACTTCACTGCAACCATTTGTCAGACTCCAACTATTGGAGTAAACAGTGCCTTTGTAGCCGTTGAAATTGTATTGAATCACCTGCTCTTATCTTTGTTCTTGAGACTACAGAAAAACCAGAAGCACTTTAACTCCGGAGATGCCACTAAGAGTGTCTCTAAGGAAATGTCTGCTTGTCATGATGAATAAAGACCTTTTACATCCTCCAGCTTCGGCCTCAAGAGATTTATCCACAGTCACAGCAGCCGGCACTGAGCGTGCAGACTTCCCACACCTTGGTTATTCAATGTTTCAGATGGGAAACATAAATTAACAATCAATAATCAATAGCCCTTCATTTGTCACATATGCAACTGCCCAGTTAAATCCTTTTAACATATATTACACGATCGGGCACCAACGTTTTTCAGAGTTCAAAGTTCGTTCGGCCCGCGCGCTCGATGTACTGGAGCGGTTCCTGCAAACCGACACCCTCTCCTCTCCTCTCCTCTCGTCGCCCAGCCATCCTTGTGTCCCGGGGGGGGAAGGGGGCCTAAAGCCGAGCTTGAAGGGGTTCTGGAGGCATTACCCCGGTTCACTATCCTACCGGCCCTTGCTCCTCGTGTCTGACGTCTCCAGCTCCCACCCGGTTACGCTGGCCCACGGGACTTCGGGCGGGTTCTGGATCCCGCTGACCGCAGGGAGGGACCAGGGTGAGGTCCCTCCAACCGCTGGGAATAGAATCACCCAAGTGCCTTTCCAACTTGGGCCAGACATCATTATAGACAATAGACAATAGACAATAGGTGCAGGAGTAGGCCATTCGGCCCTTCGAGCCAGCACCGGCATTCAATGTGATCATGGCTGATCATCCCCAATCAGTACCCCGTTCCTGCCTTCTCCCCATATCCCCTGACTCCGCTATCTTTAAGAGCCCTATCTAGCTCTCTCTTGAAAGTATCCAGAGAACCGGCCTCCACAGCCCTCTGAGGCCGAGAATTCTACAGACTCACAACTCTCTGTGAGAAAAAGTGTTTCCTCATCTCCATTCTAAATGGCTTACCCTTTATTCTTAAACTGTGGCCCCTGGTTCTGGACTCCCCCAACATTGGGAACGTGTTTCCTGCCTCTAGCGTGTCCAGCCTTTTGTGTAGCCTATCTCCTTCACTCCTTAGATGCTGCTGCACCCGCTGAGTTTCTCCAGCCTTTTGTGTACCCTTAACAATCTTATATGTTTCAATGAGATCCCCTCTCATCCTTCTAAACTCCAGTGTACAAGCCCAGCTGCTCCATTCTCTCAGCATATGACAGTCCCACCATCCCGGGAATTAACCTTGTAAACCTATGCTGCAGTCCCTCATAGCAAGAATGTCCTTCCTCAAATTAGGGGACCAAAACTGCACACAATGCTCCAGGTGTGGTCTCACGAGGGCCCTGTATCCCATGATCTCACCAACACATGCACCAGAGAAAGCATTTTATTGGGATGCATCACAGCTTGGTTCAGGAACAGCTCCATCCACGATCACAAGGAACTGGCAGAGAATTGTGGACGCAGCCCAGACCATCACACAAACCAACCTCCCTTTCATTGATAGACACAAAATGCTGGAGTAACTCAGCGGGACAGGCAGCATCTCTGGAGAGAAGGAATGGGTGGCATTCAGCTCTTCAGACTGATATGCCTTCCATTTAAGGCAGAGAAAGATAGATTATTGATTAGTACGGGTGTCAAGGGTTATGGGGAGAAGGCAGGAGAATTGGATTAGGAGGGAGAGATAGATCAGCCATGATTAAATGCTGGAGTAGACTTGATGGGCGGAATGGCCTAATTCTGCTCCTGTCACTCGTGACCTCATGACCTTATGATGGACACAGAAAGCTGGAGTAACTCAGCGGGTCAGTGAGAATCTCTGGAGAAAAAGAATAGGTGACGTTTCGGGTTGAGACCCTTGACTCGATTTTCACCTCACGCTGCCTCGGCAAGACCAGCAGCATAATCAAGGACAAGTCACACCCTGGCCATTCCCTCTCCCCCCTCTCCCATCAGGCAATAGGTATAGAAGTGTGAAAACGCACACCTCCAGATTCAGGGGCAGTTTCTTCCCAGCTGTTAACAGGAAACTGAACCATCCAACCTACAATTAGAGAGCGGTCCTGAACTACTAGCTACCTCATTGGGGACCCTCCAACTATCTTTAATCAGCCTTTACTGGACTTTATCATGCACTAAGCGTTATTCCCTTTATCATGTATCTATACACCGTGGATAGATTGATAGTAATCATGTATTGTCTTTCCGCTGACTGGTTAGCATCAACAAAAGCTTTTCACTGTACCTCGATACACGTGACAATGAACTAAATTCAACTAAATAATGGTCACGTAGGAACCTGAGGGGAAACCTTTTTGCACTAAGGGTGGCAACTTTAGGAAATGTTCTTGCCGGAGGAGCTAATAGGCAGGCTCTAATGCAACGTTTAAGAAACATTCAGACAGGTACGTGGACAGGACAGGTTTAGAGTGATATGGACCAAATGCAGGCTGGTGGGACTAGTGCAGAAAGGACATAGAAACATAGAAACATAGAAAAATAGGTGCAGGAGTAGGCCATTCGGCCCTTCGAGCCTGCACCGCCATTCAATATGATCATGGCTGATCATCCAACTCAGTATCCCGTACCTGCCCTCTCTCAATACCCCCTGAACCCTTTAGCCACAAGAGCCACATCCAACTCCCTCTTGAATATAGCCAATGAACTGGCCTCAACGACCTTCTGTGGCACAGAATTCCAGAGACCCACCACTCTCTGTGTAAAGAATGTTTTCCTCATCTCGGTCCTAAAGGAATTCCCCCTTATCTTTAGACTGTGACCCCTTGTTCTGGACTCCCCCAACATCGGGAACAAGCTTCCTGCATCTAGCTTGTCCAACCCCTTAAGAATTTTGTAAGTTTCTATAAGATACCCCCTCAATCTTCTAAATTCCAGCGAGTACAAGCCGAGTCTATCCAGTCTTTCCTCATAAGAAAGTCTTGATATCCCAGGAATCAGTCTGGTGAATCTTTTCTGTACCCCCTCTATGGCAAGGATGTCTTTCCTCAGATTTGGAGACCAAAACTGTGCACAATACTCCAGGTGTGGCCTCACCAAAATCCGGGGTAGATGCACAGAGTCTCTTGCCCAGGGTAGGGGAATCGAGAATCATGTTGGTCAGTCTGAGCAGGTTGGGCCATAGGGCCTGTTTCCATGCTGTGTGACTCTATGATGTAATGTTGGGGCAATAGCGATGAGTGTGAGACAGCTGAGAGGAGGGGTGGCATGGGAGGAAGGTCAGAGGGTGAAGCCTCCAGCAGGGCGTCGGATGTTACTGGGAGAAGGCAGGAGAATGAGGTTAAGAGTAGGGTTGCCAATTGTCCCGTATTAGCCGGCACATCCCGTATATTGGGCTAAATTGCTTTGTCCCATACGGGACCGCCCCTGTCCCGCATTTGACTGCTAGTACTTGGGTCGAGGGGACTGTCGGGTCGGAGAGCCGCGTCCAGTCCCGCCTCGCCCGTCCCGACGTAGTGCAGCCCATGGAGTGCAGCAGCAGCAGCGCCTCGCCCCTGGCCCCGTCGGTCGGCAGCCCGGCCAGCTGTCCGACCATCCGGCCAATGCCACCACCCCCCCCTGCTTCTCATGTCCGATCATCGGTTCATGAGTCGGGTAAGGTGCCGGGGCCAAAACTCCTCAGCTGGCCCACACGGCTAGGCTTTGTGTGCAGTCCAGCACCCGGGCCAACTCATCATTCACCCAGCCACGGCCGAGTCGGTCAACGGATTGCCGTCGGGAATTCGTCCCTTATTTTTGACTTTTTAATCCCTTGTTTGGGAGCGAGAAAGTTGGCAACCCTAGTTGAGAGAGAGAGATAGATCAGCCACGATTGAATAGCGGAGTAGACTCGATGGGCCGACTGGCATAGCGCTGCTCCTACGAGCTATGAATCAGTACAGACAAAGCTGCCGAGCCGGCTGAAGAAGCCTATTGCACCGTGCGGCCTTTATGCAACGTTGCTGAAACAATCCTTGCTGCTGCCTGATCAAATGGAAGACTGCAGGAGAACTCCTTTGATTTTGGCTGTTAATTCTCAGACATTGTGCTGTTTCATCCCCTTTCATTGTGGCTCTGCTTGAGTGGCTGGGCTCATTAAAATGAACGATGGCTGGAGTGCAGAGCTGAGCGTTTTTTCTTTTTTCACCGACGCAGTAACGAACCCAGAGAGAATAGAGCGGAGACTATTTGATGGAATTGCTGAGCTTAATACGGTTATATCCAGCTAATGCGTTTCTCTTGAAGGCCTGAGTGCCGATCGATGTTATGCTTCGGCACAGGGGAATAGAAAGCAAAAGATAGACACAAAAAGCTGGAGTAACTCAGCGGGCCAGACGGCATCTCTGGAGAAAATTAATAGGTGACCTTTCAGATCGAGACTCTTCTTCAGACTGACCCTTCTTCGGGATATGATGAAAGAATGGATCGACCGGGCTTATGTTTGCTGGAATTCAGAAGGATGAGGAGATCTTATAGAAACACATAAAATTCTTAAAGGATTGGACACTCTAGATGCAGGAAAGATGTTCCCCATGTTGGGGGTGTCCAGCACCAGGGGTCAGTTTAAGAATAAGGGGTAAGCTATTTTTGGACTGATTTGAGGAAAAACTTTTTCACCCAGAGATTTGTGAATCTGTGGAATTCTCTGCCACAGGAGGCAGTGGAGGCCAATTCACTGGATGTTTTTCAAGAGAGAGTTAACTCTTAGGGCTAAAGGGATATGGGGGAACAGGGTACCGTTTTTAAATGATCAGCCATGAGAAGATTACGGAGAGTCGGTCTGTCAAGGAGGATTCTCTCTAACTTCGGGTCTCGACCCGAAACGTCGCCTATCTCCTTCGCTCCTTAGATGCTGCTGCACCCGCTGAGTTTCTCCAGCTTTTTGTGTAACTCACCCTTCTCTCTAACTTCTACAGGTGCACAGTAGAGAGCTTGCTGACCGGTTGCATCGTGGCTTGGTTCAGCAACTTGAGAGCCCTGGAGAGGAAAAGACTACAAAAAGTAGTAAACACTGCCCAGTCCATCATCGGCTCTGACCTTCCTTCCATCGAGGGGATTTATCGCAGTCGCTGCCTCAAAAAGGCTGGCAGCATCATCAAGGACCCACACCATCCTGGCCACACACTCATCTCTCTGCTACCTTCAGGTAGAAGGCACAGGAGCCTGAAGACTGCAACGACCAGGTTCAGATTAAACCTGGCTCGGTCAAAACTGAACATTAATAACCCATTATCTGTTATTTGCACTTTATCAATTTATTTATTAATGTGTGTATTTACGTATATAATGGTATATGGACACACTGATCTGTTTTGTAGTCAATGCCTACTATGTTCTGTTGTGCTGAAGCAAAGCAAGAATTTAATTGTCCTGTCAGGGACACATGACAATAAACTCTTTTGACTTTGACTTTGATCATGTGGAAAGTCAGTGCTGGCTCAAAGGGCCGAATGGCCTGCTCCTGCACCTACTCTCTAAGTTTCTATGTTTCTATGAAAGGGAAACGAGAGATATAGACGGTGATGTAGATATATATATATATATATAACAAATAAATGAAAGATATGCAAAAAAGAAACAATGATGCAGGAAACAGGTCATTGTCAGCTGTGGGCTAGGTGAAAACGAGTTACAGACAATGAAACCCAGCAGAGCGACGTTGAAGCTAGTCTAATGACTAGGGTGGGGGGGGGGGGGGGGATGGAGAAAGGGGGGATGCAATTAACACAGGAACAGTGAATTGACTTAGAATGAGTCAAGTTTGTTTTGAGATAGGGCCAGGTTTCAATGCTCCAGGACGAACGAGATCAATTTGGTGTCAGCTCAGCTGATATTGGTCATAAGATTATAAGTGATAGGAGCAGAATCAGGCCATTGTTCTTTTACATATCTTTCATTCATTTGATCTATATCTCTCCGTATCAGCGTCTATATCTCAGTCGGAAAAAGGGTCTCGACCGGAAATGTCACCTATTCCTTTTCTCCAGAGATGCTGTCGTGCCCGCTGAGTCACTCCGGCTTTTTGTGTCCATCTTCGGTTAAAACCGGCATCTGCAGTTCCTTCTTACACATAGATGTCTTCCTTGTCCAGATGTTCCAGGGATGAGCGTAGGGCTAGGAAGATGGCATCAGCCTTGGACCTGTTGTGGAGGTCGGCGAACTGCACTCTGAAGAAGGGTCTCGACCCAAAACGTCACCCATTCCTTCTCTCCAGAGATGCCGCCTGTCCCGCTGAGTTACTCCAGCATTTTGTGTCCATCTTCAATATAAACCAGCATCTGCAGTTCTTTCCTGCACACTGTAACGGGGCAAGGTTGTTTGCAGACTGGATTTAATGAGTTTGGAGATAATCTTGAATGGAGTAATAGTATAGAAAGCACTGAGGTCTATTTTCAGCTAATATTTATTATGTAGATTATTAATTTTTAGATTGCAATAACAACATGATCATTCCGATAAGATTGAAAATATGCATCATTAGTTTCAGTTCAGTTCAGTTTCAGATTATCTTTATTGTCATTCAGACCTTTCAGTCTGAACGAAATTTCGTGCCTGCAGTCATACATATATTAAAAGCAACAAAAACACACAATAAACACAAATTTTACATCCACCACAGTGAGTTCACCAGACACCTCCTCACTGTGATGGAAGGCTAAAGTCTTAGTCTTTGTCTCTTCCCTCCTTGTTCTCCCTCTGCGCCGAGGCGATCCAGGCCTCCGATGTTGTGACCCCGCCGGGTGTCGGTAAGTGGGTCAGTCCCGCGGCTGAATCCAGCTCCGCGAACGGGCCGGTTCAACTCCGCGGCCCGGGGCGGTCAAAGCTGCCGAAGCTGCCGCCCTCCAGTCCAGCGGACGCAGCTGTTGCCGCGGGAGCTCCGGAAAAACAGGTCACCATCCTGTGACCTGCGAGCTCCCGACGATGTCGTCCACTGGGCCCGCGGCCGGGCCTCGGAAGCCGCGCCGCCACCACCGCCGAAACGCCAGAACACCGCCACAGCTCCAAGTCGGGCCACTGCCCCAAGTCGGGCCGCCGCCGCTACCGGAACGCCAGAGTGCCGCCACAGCTCTGAATCGGGCCACAGCTCCAAGTCGGGCCGCCGCAGCTACCGGAACACCGGAGTGCCGCCACAGCTCCAAGTCGGGCCGCTGCCACTGCCGGAACTGCCGCTGCCGCAAACGCCGCCCAAGGCCGTCAGCTCCGCCATTAGGCCTCAGCGCAGACGGAGACAGGGGACACGACGTGAAAAGGTCGTATCCCCCCGAAGGAAGAGACTAAACCATGTTTCTCCCACCCCCCCCCCCACACTTACACAATCTAATAAACTAACTAAACTAAACTAAACTAAACCAGACATAAGTGAAACAATAACAAAAAGAAAAAACAGACGGACTGCAGGCGAGCCGCAGCTGCGAGGCACGTGTACCGAGGTACAGTGAAAAGCTTTCGTGGCGTGCTAACCTGTCCGTGGAAACACAATACCTAATTACAATTGAGTCACCCGCAGTGTACAGATACATGATAAAGGGAATAACATGAATAACGTTTCGTACAAGATGAAGTCTAGTGTGGTCCGATCAAAGATACAATGCAATTAACTTTATTTTTCCGTTAGGAACTTTGGTTTCTGCAGCCATACAACAAAAAGAAACAACTATACAAGACACACAACAAACTCAATTCACACAGACATCCATCGCAGTGAGTCTCCTCCTCACTGTGATGGAAGGCAAAGTCTTGTCTCTCCCCTGCTCTCCATCCTCTCCCGATGTTAAAGCCCCCGGCGGGCGATGGCAAATCCAGCGGCTGTTAAGGCCGCGCCGGTGATGCAAGGCCCTCCTCCGGGTATTGATGTTGGAGCCCCCGGTGGGCGATGGCAAGTCCCGCGGCCGTTAAAGCCGCGCCGGGCGATGTCAGGCCCCGCTCTGGGTCGCCCTCAGCCCCGCAACTCGGGCGGGAGAAGGAGCCCCCAAAAAGCGGTCTCCCACCGGGGACCCGCGAGCTCCCGATGTCACCGTCCACCAGGCCTGCGGCTGGAACCCCCGAAGCTCCGGAGTCGGGCCACCACCGCCGCTCCCCACGCTCCAAGGCCGGCCTGCCCCACGATGGCACGTCCGCAGGCTCCGCGACTGGAGCCCCCAGGTCGTTCCGGCTGGAGGCCGCTCCACGGTGCTAGGCCCCAACGACAACGGGTCACCACTGAGGTAGATAGTAGTCCCAGACTGCTCTCTAGTTGTTAGTAGGATGGTTCAGTTGCCTGATAGCAGCTGTGAAAAAAACTGTTCCTGGAGGTGTGCGTTTTCACACCTCTGTACCTCTTGCCCAATGGGAAAAGGGAGAGGAGGGAGTGGCCGGGTGCGACTCATCGCTTTTAGTTTAATTTAGTTTAGAGATACAACGTGGAAACAGGCCCTTCGGCCCACCGAGTCCACAGCCTTCAGTGGAATTGAATTCCACAGATTCACCACCATTTGACTAAAGACATTCCTCCTCATGTAAACATAGAAACATACAAACATAGAAATTAGGTGCAGGAGTAGGCCATTCGGCCCTTCGAGCCTGCACCGCCATTCAATATGATCATGGCTGATCATCCAACTCAGTATCCCGTACCTGCCTTCTCTCCATACCCCCTGATCCCTTTAGCCACAAGGGCCACATCTAACTCCCTCTTAAATATAGCCAATGAACTGGCCTCAACTACCCTCTGTGGCAGAGAGTTCCAGAGACCCACCACTCGCTGTGTGAAAAAATTCCTTCTCATCTCGGTCCTAAAGGATTTCCCCCTTATCCTTAAGCTGTGACCCCTTGTCCTGGACCTCCCCAACATCGGGAACAATCTTCCTGCATCTAGCCTGTCCAACCCCTTAAGAATTTTGTAAGTTTCTATAAGATCCCCTCTCAATCTCCTAGAGAGTATAAACCGAGTCTATCCAGTCTTTCTTCATAAGAGAGTCCTGACATCCCAGGAGTCAGTCTGGTGAACCTTCTCTGCACTCCCTCTAACATTGAAAATAAGTGCAGGAGAACTAAATTCAGCCCTTTAATCCAGCACCGCCATTCAATATGACCACGACTGATCATCCAAAATCAGTTCCTGCTTCTTTCCCCATATCCCTTGATTCCATTAGCCCCTAGAGCTAAATTTAACTCTCTCTTGAAAGCATCCAGTGAATTGGCCTCCACTGCCATCTGAGGCAGAGAATTCCACAGATTCACAACTCTCTGGGTGAAATCTTTTTCTCTCATCTCTGTCCTAAATGGTCTCCCCTTATTCTTAAACTGTGATCCCTGGTTCTGGACTCCCCCAACACGGTGAACATTTTTCCTGCACCTAACCTGTCCAATCCCTAAAGAATTTTATATGTTTCTATAAGATCCCCTCCTATCCTTCTAAACTCCTGTGAATACAAGTCCAGTCGACCCATTCTTTCATCATATGTCAGTCCCGCCATCCCAGGAATTAACCTGGTGAACCCGCGCTGTACTCCCTCAATAGAAAGAATGTCCTTCCCCAAATTAGGAGAACAAAACTGCACACAATACTATTGTACAATAGTACAATACAATGATCGTTTTCTTCCTAAAGGAATGTCCTTTAATTCTGAGGCTGTGACCTCTGGTCCTAGACTCTCCCACTAGTGGTAACATCCTCTCCACATCCACTCTATCCAAGCCTTTCACTATTCGGTAAGTTTCAATGAGGTTTCCCCCCCCCCCCCCCCTCGTTCTTCTAAACTCCAGCGAGTAGAGGCCCAGTGCCGACAAACGCTCATCATATGTTAACCCACTCAATCCTGGGTCAATGGAAGGGAGGTTGGTTTGTGCGATGGGTCCTGGGTTGCCTACAGTAACATACGATATGATATGATATGATATGATATGATATGATATGATATGATATGATATGATATGATATGATATGATATGATTAAGGGACAGAAGTTTAGGGGAAAAGATGAGGGGGAACTTCTTTACTCAGAGAGTGGTGGCTGTGTGGAATGATCTTCCAGCAGAAGTGGTGGAGGCAGGATCGATTGTAACATTTAAAAGTAAAGTGGATAGGTATATGGACGGGAAGGGAATGGAGGGGTATGGTCTGAGTGCAGGTAGATGGGACTAGGGGAAAATAAATGGTCGGCACGGACTGGAAGGGCCGAGAAGGCCTGTTTCCGTGCTGCAATTGTTATATGGTTATATGGATATAGAATTTGAGGAAGGACATCTTTGTGATTGAGGCAGTGCAGCGTAGGTTCACGAGGTTGATCCCTGGGATGGCGGGACTGTCATATGAGGAAAGATTGAAAAGACTAGGCTTGTATTCACTGGAGTTTAGAAGGATGAGGGGGAATCTTGTGGAAACATATAAAATGATAAAAGGACTGGACAAGCTAGATGCAGGAAAAATGTTCCCAATGTTGGGTGAGTCCAGAACCAGGGGCCACAGACTTAGAATAAAGGGGAGGTTATTTAAGACGGTTTTTCAACGACCTGCTACGACTATTCTTAGAATAAAGGGGAGGCCATTTAAGACTGAGGTGAGAAAAACACGTTTTCACCTAGAGAGTTGTGAATTTGTGGAATTCCCTGCCACAGAGGGCAGTGGAGGCCAAGTCACTGGATGGATTTAACAGAGAGTTAGGTAGAGCTCTAGGGGCTAGTGGAGTCAAGGGATATGGGGAGAAGGCAGGCACGGGTTATTGATAGGGGACGATCAGCCATGATCGCAATGAAAGGCAGTGCTGGCTCGAAGGGCTGAATGGCCTCCTCCTCACCTATTTTCTATGTTTCTATGTTTCTACGATATGACACGATACGATCCGATACGATCGAATTTTATTTATCCCGAGAGAGAAATTGGTCTGCCAACAGTCACCGCACACAAGGTACACGAAAACCTGAAATTAAAATTAAATTATAAAGTGAACAAAAGAAAAAGACAGGCGACTGCTTTAGCGAACGAACGAACGAACGAACGAACATACAAACGCAGGCTTATCTCCTGGGCTGAGGATTCTAAAACCCGAGTGCCTCCCCGCCCCTCCCCCCCACACTGGGTCCTCCATTGTTCTTGACGACGCCCCCCCCCCCCCCCCCCATCGCCGGGTCCCCATTGTCTTCCCCTCACATGCATCGACCGCTGATCACGCCTTGCTGGGCATTGATTCCAAGGGTAGACACAAAATGCTGGAGTAACTCAGCGGGACTGGCAGCATCACTAGAGAGAGGGAATGGGTGACGTTTCGGGTCGGGACCCTTCTTCAGACTGAGAGTCAGGGGAAAGGGAAAACACGGGCAGTCACGGTGGCGCAGCGGTAGAGTCGCTGCCTTACAGCAAAATGCAGCGCCAGAGACCCGGGTTCGATCCCGACTACGGGTGCTGTCTGTATGGAGTTTGTACGTTCTCCCCGTGATCTGCGTGGGTTTCTCTCCGAGATCTTCGGTTTCCTCCCACACTCCAAAGACGTGCAGGTTTGTAGGTTAATTGGCTTGATTAATTGGCTTGATAAAAAATGTAAAATTGTCGAAGTTGACGATATGCCAGAGTACTGCCCTGCCGACTACAATAAAATTCGGAAGGTTCAGAAGGAACAAATTAATGCAAGATATGCAAAAGGGTAACGTTGGTCAAGGAAAGAGGCCATTGTTAGTTGCGGGCCGGGTGAAAATGAGTTACAGACAATGAGACTCAACAAGCCGACTGTGACGCTGGTACAACTTGACTCAGCAAGGCGCGGCTGCCATTTATTCCCCTTTCCGGAGTACATTGAGCCATGTGGCTCTGGACCACACAGACTGTATTTTCATATTGCCCCAGGAATGTGAGCATCATTCGCACCCCTGCTGCAGGCTTATTTTGATATTGGTTTCACCACACAAACGGCCTTTGTGCTGGTATTTGCGGCCTTGTTGCCTTGGTGCTAAGCCTTGGCTCTGCCAAGCTGCTGCTTTTTTGCATCCAAATGCACGACGGAGAATTTGCGTACTTGCGGCCAACGATTCAAAGGTCGCCTTTTAGTTTCAACCCGCGGAGGGTCGGGTTTAGTTTAGTTTAGTTTAGAGATACAGCATGGAAACAGGCCCTTCGGCCCACCGAGTAGCGATCCTCACATATTAACACGATCCTACCTGCACACTTGGGACTATTTTACACACACACCAAGCCAACTAACCTGCAAACCTGTACGTTTTTGGAGTGTGCGAGGAAACCGAAGATCTCGGAGAAAACCCACGCAGGTCACGGGGAGAACGTACAAACGTCGTACAGACAGCGCCCGTCGTCGGGATCGAACACGGGTCTCCGGCGCTGCATAGAAGTAGGAGTATAGAAGCTGGGATGTAATGTTAAAATTGTACAAGGCGTTGGTGAGACCAAATCTGGAGTATGGTGTACAATTTTGGTCGCCCAATTATAGGAAGGATGTCAACAAAATAGAGACGGTACAGAGGAGATTTACTAGAATGTTGCCTGGGTTTCAACAGCTAAGTTACAGAGATAGGTTGAATAAGTTAGGTCTTTATTCTCTGGAGCGCAGAAGGTTAAGGGGGGACTTGATAGAGGTCTTTAAAATGATGAGAGGGATAGACAGAGTTGATGTGGACAAGCTTTTCCCTTTGAGAATAGGGAAGATTCAAACAAGAGGACATGACTTTAGAATTAAGGGACAGAGGTTTAGGGGTAACATGAGGGGGAACTTCTTTACTCAGAGAGTGGTAGCGGTGTGGAATGAGCTTCCAGTGGAAGTGGTGGCGGCAGGTTCGTTGGTATCATTTAAAAATAAATTGGATAGGCATATGGATGAGAAGGGTATGGAGGGTTATGGTATGAGTGCAGGCAGGTGGGACTAAGGGAAAAAAGTTGTTCGGCACGGACTTGAAGGGCCGAGATGGCCTGTTTCCGTGCTGTAATTGTTATATGGTTATATGGTTATATGGTTAAGCGCTCTAAGGCAGCAACTCTACCGCTGCGCCACCGAGGCCGCCCAAAGTTGCCATGGGCTGTTTAAATTAGTGATTTTTTTTAAATTTCAAAATAGACTTTATTCAAGTAATATATATATACGATACATCAACCGTGTGAAAAATCCATCCGACATTTTCGGAGGCTATACAAATTGTTCCATACAGTCTATATACATTTCTCAAATTTCACGAATCGATCCCCCACCCGTGCCACTCATGTGGCCCCCCGGCATGGGATACCTTCCCTTATTTTGAGGGGCGTCTCCACCATCCCGTGCCCCCCATGTCCAGCAGCGGAAGGACCTTAGACTGTGGCCCTCCCCCACCGAGCCTTGGCGTTGGCTGCACCGAGCTTCAGTGCGTTTAAATTAGTGATGTTATTGGCAATTTTCCCCGTCACGGGATAGTTTCCCAAGCTGATATGTAAAGATGCGGGTCTATTATTGGCATGCCTGTTTGGTCTTGCAGATGGTGTACAAAATCATGAGAGGAATCGAAGTTGGGTGGCCGTTACTTTATTCCTTGGAGCGCAGGAAGACGAGGGCTAATCTTATAGTGTACTAAATCATGAGGAGAGTCGTTTTTTATATTTCGGGGAATTACTTTATTTGCAAATCTTGCATTCATTTGTTCTATATCTCTCTATATCACCGCCTATATCTCTTGTTTCCCTTTCCCCTGACACTCAGTCTGAAGACGGGTCTCGACCGAAAAGGGCAGCACGGTGGCGCAACAGTGCAGTTGCTGCCTTTACAGCGCCAGTAGACCCGAGCTTGATCCCGACCACAGGTGCTGTCCGTGCGGAGTTTGCACGTTCTCGCGTGGGTTTTCTCCGAGATCTTCCGCTTCACCCACACTCCAAAGACGTACAAGTTTGTAGGTTAATTGGCTTGGTGTAAAGTATAAATTGTCCCTAGTGTGTGTAGGATAGTGTTAATGCACGGGCCACGGTGGGCCGAATGCCCTGTTTCTGCGCCGTATCTCTCAACTAAACTAAACTGAACTAAACTGAACTAACATTTTCCTTCTCTCCAGAGACGCTGCCTGACCCGATGAGTTACTCCACCATTTTGTATCTATCTTCGGTGCAAATCAGCATCTGCAGTTCCTTCCTGCGCATTTCCAGTTCCGTTGGCCTAGTGCAGAGGCCTGCTGGGACCAGGCCCTCTGCCGGTGAGGTGTAAAGGAAAGCAGTGCACAGTTTCTAAATAGAGTTACAGGATTAATGAGGAACACTTATTAAACACGGTTTAAGATGCCACGCATAGGAAAGCTTGAGAAACATAACCAGCGGCGAGGCACAGCACAAGAGTTGCTGCCTTACAAGCGCCAGAGACCCCGGTTCAATCCCGACTACGGGTGCTTGTCTGCACAGAGTTTGCGCGTTCTCCCCGGGACCTGGGTGGGTTTTCTCCGGGCGCTCCGGTTTCCTCCCACACCCCAAAGACGTACAGATGGGTGGGGAGAGAAATGAAGCAGGTATACCAACACTTTTTTTTCTATTTTTTCCCCCGTTTTTGTCTTTTTATTTTTTGTCTTACTCACTCTTTGACCACACTCATTTGGTAGTTTCGGGGTTCTATTCTTACACATTCGCTTTCTCTTTCACTTTCTTTCTTTCTTGCTCTTCCTCTCTTTTTCTATTTCATCTTTGCTAAAACTAAAATGGAAGCTGTACGATAAATGTGTTATGTCGTATTTCCCGCGGTTTACACTTTTGTACACTGCTTCTAATAAAAAATATAAATTAAAAAAGTTAATCCAAAAAAAAAGATTTGCGGGTTAATGGGCGTTGGTCAAAATTGTAAATTGTCCCTCGTGTGTGTAGGATAGCGTGAGTGTCCAGGGATAGATTGGTCGGCGTGGACTCGGTGGGCCGAAGGGCCTGTTTCCGTGTTGTATCTCTAAACTAAACTAAATAAGCCTTAAAGGCCTGTCCCGCCAGCATGCAACTCTATGCGATTAGCGCGACCTAACGTGGTCGCTTGAGCCGTCCGGCGTCGCGGGGCCGGCCCCACTTCGATCGCCGGAGCCGCGCGGAATTGTGCGGAGTTGGTCCCGAGTTCGTCCCGACATCGCGCGGGGCTCCGAAAAACCGACTATGTCCAAAAATTCCGCGCGGCAACGGCTTGTCGGCTCGCAGTCGCCTCGACAATTACACACCGCCCGGACATCGTGCCTCCGTGAACCTATTTGTAAGTGCCTCCGTGACCCTCTATGTGTGTGGCTCCGTGGCCCTCTGTGTGTGTGTGCCTCGGTGCCCCTCTCTGTGTGCCCCTCTCTGTCCTGGCGAACTTACCTTAGACTTCGCTCCAAGTTCGCCTCACTTTGCGCCGCGTTGCGCCACTCACCCAACCTCCGCGCGGCCCCTGCTGCCGGTTTGGTTGCGCTTGCCGCATGCAGGCGCATGCTGGTGGGAACGGCCCTGTACAGGGGATCACCCGATCTCCGCGCGGCCCCCGCTGCCGGTTTGATCGCGTTCATCGCATAGAGTTGCATGCTGGTGGGACAAGCCCTTTAATCACCCGCTGTAAATAAGTTACCTTGCGCTAAACCCATGACAGCATACAAGTGCTGCTTAGTCTACCGAAGGTACATCGTTACTCTTGTGGAATCCCAGTTTACAGTTTAGTTTATTGTCACGTGTACCGAGGTACAGTGAAAAGCTTTCTTGCTTCGTGCTATCCAGTCAGCGGAAAGACAATGCATGAGCCATTTACTGTGTATGGATACATGATAAGGGAATAACGTTTAGTGCAAGGTAAATCCAGCACATACTTGAATGGATATTTGACGATAGACAATGGACAATAGACAATAGGTGGAGGAGTAGGCCATTCGGCCCTACGAGCCAGCACCGCCATTCACTGTGATCATGGCTGATCATTCACATTCAGTATATTTAAGAGGGAGTTAGATGTGGCCCTTGTGGCTAAAGGGATCAGGGGGTATGCAGAGAAGGCAGGTACAGGATACTGAGTTGGATGATCAGCCATGATCATATTGAATGGCGGAGCAGGCTCGAAGGGCCGAATGGCCTACTCCTGCACCTCTTTTCTATGTTTTTATGTTTCAACATGTTGAAAAATGTCCATGAGAGCCCGGGTACCTACGAGCGGCTCTTACCGTAATTCTCCGAGTTCGAATCAGGGGAAACTCAGAAGAACCCTTGAATTACCTCGTACAGTGGGACGGGCCATTTAGCGTGCGGTGGATCGCTGGTCAGCGCGGACTCGGTGGGCCGAGGGGCCTGTTCCCGCCCTGTATCTCTAAACTAAACTAAACTAAACATTAGTTGACGTGAGAAAATAGTCCCTTCCCTTAACGGCGATGGAATTGGGTCAGGGATTCTGGTTCCTTTGATGCCGTGCCTGCCTTTCAGATCTGCACAGCCGAAATAGAGAATGGGGCTTATTGTAACCCTCCAGTGCTTCTGGCCCAATTCAGCGTTTTTTCTCTCTGGTCGTTTCTTTAATTGCCCCGACTCGTAGTTAACTTTTAGGAAGACGTTTTAACATCCTGGGGATACAACTTGAGGAACAAAGCGGGCAGCTAGAATAAGACAACAAAGCACACCGGGGGAAAAAAGAAATCCACATGCTCTCATTTTGAGTGCTTCTGTGATTCAAAGCTCGCCTGAATGAGAAATCCCCCTGCATTTCGGAGACACAAGAGTTCCACTTAGAGAGAGGAAGTTCTGGTCTTTAGACCCATTTAAGCTCTCAGGCCCCGCTTTGTGAAATCCCAGTAGGAACTGTCACTGATCTTTGAGTCGCACAGATAGGTTTTCAATAGCACAAGATGCAGTCATATCGCTGGCTGGCAAGATGCTGCAACTGGGGCAGAAACTGAACGCGCGGGAACATGGCAATGAATCACAAAACCCATCTCTGATTCCTGGGATGTCAGGACTTCCATATGAGGAAAGACTGGATAGACTCGGCTTGTTTTCGCTGGAATTTAGAAGATTGAGGGGGGATCTTATAGAAACTTTAAAAATTCTTAAGGGGTTGGACAAGCTAGATGCTGGAAGATTGTTCCCGATGTTGGGGGAGTCCAGAACAAGGGGTCACAGTCTAAGGATAAGGGGAAATTCCTTTAGGACCGAGATGAGGAAAACATTCTTTACACAGAGTTTGGTGAGTCTCTGGAATTCTCTGCCACAGAAGGTAGTTGAGGCCAGTTCATTGGCTATATTTAAGAGGGCGTTAGATGTGGCACTTGTGGCTAAAGGGATCAGGGGGTATGGAGAGAAGGCAGGTACGGGATACTGAGTTGGATGATCAGCCATGATCACATTGAATGGCGGTGCAGGCTCGAAGGGCCGAATGGCCTACTCCTGCACCTATTTTTCTATGTTTCTATGTTTCTATCTCATTTGTCACCAGCAGTCGGAAGGAGCAAAACTGCCTCTGCTTTTCCAGCTAGCGACCTGAGGTACTTATGTTCGGTTAACATCATAAGATCATAAGATCATAAGTGATAGGAGGAGAATTAAGCCATTCGGCCCGTCAAGACTACTCCGCCATTCAATCATGGCTGATCTGTGGAATTCTCTGCCACAGAAGGCAGTGGAGGCCAATTCACTGGATGTTTTCAAGAGAGAGTTAGGGCTTAGGGCTAACGGAATCAAGGGATATGGGGAGAACGCAGGAACGGGGTACTGATTTTGGATGATCAGCCAATATCATGTTGAATGGCAGTGCTGGCTCGAAGGGCCAAATGGCCTACTACTGCACCTATTTTCTATGTTTCTATATTTCTAGCTATCTCTCCCTCCTAACCCCATTCTCCTGTCTTCTCCCCATAACCTCTGACACCCATACTAATCAAAAATCTATCTTGAGTTTGAAGAAGGGTTTCGGTCCGAAACGTTGCCCATTTCCTTCGCTCCATAGATGCTGCTGCACCCGCTGAGTTTCTCCAGCACTTTTGTCTACCGAAGAATCTATTTATTTCTGCCTTAAATATATCCACTGACTTTGCCTCCACAGCCTTCTGTGGCAAAGATTCACCACCCACTGACTAAAGAAATTCCTCCTCATCTCCTTCCTAAAAGAGAATCCTTTAATTCTGAGGCTGTGCCCTCTGGTCCTAGTCTCTCCAACCAGTGGAAACATTCTCTCCCCATCCACTCTATCCAAGCCTTTCACCATTCTGATAGTTTCAATGAGCCCCCCCCCCCCCCCTCATTCTTCTACACTCCAGCGAGTACAGGCCCAGAGCCGACAAACGCTCATCATAGGACATGTTGGTGTCACTGCACAGTGAACGCAAAAGGTACAGGACCAAGTACCCTTGAATCCATCCCTCATTGGTAGCGCTCAACAGCGACCTTTCGGTATTAATGACTCAAGGGCCTGTCCCACTAACACGACTTTTCACCGACTGTTTTCGACCTTCAAGCTCGAGGGTACTCGCCTGAAAAACCTCGAGCTGGATCGACCGCCAGTGATGAAACTGCGAGCCAGATCGACCGTCTGCACACACACATACACACAAAGATATTGCAAAGGCGGGGGCCAGGGAAAGCAGGGGAGCGCTGTCTGAAATTCACAGGAAGGTAAAAGACGGCTGGCCGCCTTTGGACTTTCCAGAAGTGGCGGCGCAGCCTGGCAGCTGCGGCTCGCCTGCAGTCCGTCTGTTTTTTCTTTTCTTTTTGTTTTCTTGTGTCTGTTTTAGTTAAATTTTAGTTTATTAGGCTGTGTATGTGTGTGTGGGTGGAGGGCGGTGGGAGGGTGGGAGAAACAAGGTTTTAGTCTCTCCCTTCGGGGGATGCGATTTTTCTTGTCGTGTCCCCTGTCAGCATCTCAGTCTGTGCTGAGGCCTAATGGCGGAGTTGGCAGCCTCGGAGCTGTGGCGGCGTTCCAGCGTTCCAGCGGCGGCAGCGGCCCGGCTTCAGAGCTGTGGCGTTCCAGCATTCCAGCTGTGGCGTTCCAGCGGTGACCCGGCTTCAGAGCTGTGGTGTTCCAGCGTTCCAGCTGTGGCGTTCCAGTGGTGACCCGGCTTCAGAGCAGTGGCAGGGTTCCAGCGTTCCGGCGATGGCGGTGGCGGCAGCCCGGATTCGAAGGCCCGGCCGTGGGCCTGGTGGACGACAACATTGGAGGCCTGGATCGCCTCAGCGCAGAGGGGAGAACAAGAAGGGAAGAGACAAAGACTTTAGGACATATGCCTTCCATCACAGTGAGGAGGTACCTGGTGGACTCACTGTGGTGGATGTTAAATTTGTGTTTATTGTGTGTTTTGTTTTTTATTATCTGTATGACTGCAAGGCAACGAAATTTCGTTCAGGCCGAAAGGTCTGAATGACAATAAAGGGTACTTTGTCTTTGTCTTTGGAGAGGGGGGGGAGAAGGGGGGAGGAGGGCGGAGAGAAGGAATGGAGACACTTTTAAGAAGCCAGGCAACTTTTTATAAAGTTTAGCGGGCATTTAGCATTACCGGTCGGTTTACTTAACTTTTTTATCTCAACAAGCTTTACCTTCGACTACCTTCGATTACCGACGATTGCCTTTGATTGCATACGATAGCATTACGACATACTACGGCCTACCTCTACTAAACCTACGAGTAAAATAATATCGATTTTTTCCATGGCGACCGTTTTTTACTCACAGGCATTTGTCAACATGTTGAAAAAAATGCCGCAACCTAGCTGAGGCCTCGAGTACGCGGGGACTACTCTTGAGCATGAAGAAGAGTTACAAAGACCTCCTAGGACCTCGTGTCGACCATGCTGCGAGTTTGAGTCGAGGGCAAGCTCTTCTAAACTCGCCAATTAGGTCACCGCGGTAGGACAGGCCCATTAGGCTATTTTTAGGCGACTGCCGTAGTAACAATGTTACAAAATTATGAAAAATCAAGTCTGCAATTTATCCCATCAGATAAAGCATAACAATAAGTTTAATTTAACACCTAATTCACTTTTATATCTTCAGTATTAAAAAGGTTCTGGCCATTTTCATACTCGGAAATTAGCATCTTGTTCCCTATTGCTTTTCTATTGACTTAACACAAAAGCTGTGATCTAGGACAGTCAAAAGCCCATAACTTTCTTAAAAATTAAGAGAACTGAAATAAATTTTCAGTTATTATAGATTGAAGCATTCTGAAACAAATATGAAACAATCTTACTTGGATGACCTGAAATTAAAGCATATAATTAGTTAGTTACCTAATTGTAGCTAATTACAAAATTCAATTACTAGATCTAAACATCTATCCATTTCTTAAGAAAAGATAAACATTTTTAAATAGCCTAAGTGTTCAAATAACATTCACACAAGAATTCACAATATAACATGAATTTTAAATATCATTGTCATGAATTTATAGGCCAAATGGAAGAAATTTTACGTGTTTAATTCCCGTAAATTAATGGCCATTTTAATCATCTTGCGAGTGAGATTTTGTGGAACGCGATCGCTTGGGACGTTGCGGTTGCGGTGAATTTAAACCCCATATCGGCAGGAAAAATACTGCCGGTTCGTATGGGGCCTAAATCACCTTTTCGCAACGTATAATTTGGATTAAGTTAATCCTAAGAAGCACGTTTATATGTAAAATAAACGGCTTACCTTTAGCTGTCCCCTACGTGAAATCCATACCGTTATCGGCATTGACGGTATTAGAAGCGGATTTTTATTTTACTCCAGCGCTGAAATTGTCCCGCGGTTTAAAAAAGAAAATTCACAGAACGGCAGTCGGAACAATTCTTCAGCATTAGCTACCAGCCCGAGACGATATACATCGGACAGGCAGGAGAAAAAACGCATTTTAACCCCGCCCCCCCCCACCCCCCTCAAAGGCGCCAATGTCGCTCACACCACCCGTGGCAGAACTGCAGCGTCGCTGAAGGTAAGGTTTGTAACATACCTATTCATAGTCGTAGCATTTGGACGAAAAACAGGCGACTGGACCCCCCTTCGACATAACATTTGAAATAGAATCATTAACTTTAACAACAACAAAAAAACTAAGTCAGCTCCGAAGACAACCTACGTCACCTGGCGTCAACTACGACAGCACCTACATCAGGAGAAGTCAAGCTACGCTCATTGGCGTCAAGCCCAATGTCGCCGACTGCTTCCAAAAAAAAGTCAACATGGTGAAAATCCAGCAGCGACCAGAAAGACGCTACGACTCTTTGGGCGACTGAGGAGACTACTCACGACCATACAGGCGACACCCCGACGACCATGGGGCGACAGCCTAGTCACCTGTAGTCACCTAAAAAATAGCTTTAGTGGGACAGGCCCTTCAATGGTACAACGGTTCTTGATTATCACATGAACCATGTCACAACCAAATTCTTTCCTTGCACATAGGTGCCAAACATACATTCTATCCCCAGTGAAGTACAAAGTGCATAGAAACAGCCCATGTGCAAGGGTTGCGAGGTTTTGGGGGTTGTGGAAGCTGCAGTGTGATAAAGGTTAAGGTAGCTGGGCAGCACAACAATCTTTAGGCAATCATCGACGTTCCTGATAGGTATTCCTTGAAGCACGCCACAGTGTTTGGGATGGGTATTAGCCGTTGACTGTTGCGAGTGGAATTTCACAGCAGTACAGTAACTGGATTTGTGTTCAAGTAACAAGTAACCAAAGTGTGTCTGGCAGGCGTTAGAAACATAGAAACATCGAAAATAGGCGCAGGAGGAGGCCATTCGGCCCTTCAAGCCAGCACTACCATTCAATATGATCATGGCTGATCATCCAAAATCAGTATCCTGTTCCTGTTTTCTCTCCACGTTCCTTGATTCCATCGGCCCTGAGAGCTAAATCCAACTCTCTCTTGAAAACATCCAGTGAATTAGCCTCCACTGCCCTCTGCGGCAGAGAATTCCACAGATTCACAACTCTCTGGGTGAAAAGGTTTTTCCTCATCTCAGTCCCAAATGGCCTTCCCCTTATTCTTAAACTGTGTGAACCCTGGTTCTGGACTCCCCCAACATGGGGAAAATGTGTCCTGCATCTAGCCTGTCTAATCCTTTAAGAATTTGATACGTTTCTATAAGATCTCCTCTCATCCTTCTCAATTCCAGTCAATACCAGCCCAGTCAATCCATTCTTTCATCACATGACAGTCCCGCCATCCCGGGATTGAACTTGGTTAAGTTGACAGAGTGCAGTCGATCGGCGACGATGGGGCCATTCTCAAAGTCCCAAGCAGTTGGCCATGAAGGCCTTGGTGTTAGGACTACAAGACCTTAAGCCACGGGAGCAGAATTAGGCCATTCAACCCCGGAGTCTACTCCGCCATTCGATCATGGCTGATCCATGGTTCCCTTTCGACACCAATCTCCTGCCTTCTACCCTTGATATCCGTCTACACTCACCCTACACTCCAACGATTCACCACTCTCTGGCTAAAGATCTTCCTGCTCCATTCTAAAGGAATGTCCTTTCAGTCTGAGCATGTCCCCCCCCTGCTTCTAGACCCACCCACTGCTGCAAACCTCCTCTCCACATCTATCAAGGCGAGAGGAGGCCCGTCGTGTTCTGTCACTGAGATCGGTTTAGGGTTGTGCAGGTCGATTCGGAATGGGATAGAGTCATGGAGTCAGTCTGAAGAAGTGTCTCGACCCGAAGGTCGCCCATTCCTTCTCTCCAGAGATGCTGCCTGTCCCGCTGAGTTACTCCAGCATTTCGTGTCTGCCTTAGAGTCTTATTGCTTTCCATGGCACCAAATTCCACAGATTCAGCCCCCTCTGACTAAGAAACCCCTCCTCATCTCCTTTCTAAAGGGACGTCCTTTTATTCTGAGGCTGTGCCCTCTGGTCCTAGACTCTCCTACTACTGGGGACTTCTCACTTGTGTTCACTGCTGAAGCCGGTGGTTCATGAGAGGAATAGATCGGGTAGGTGTACAAGACGTTGGTGAGGAGGGCACCCGGTGGGTGTGCATGACTCACGTTGCAGTGGCCCCTACAGCCTGTCTGTCTTTTGTTTAATTTTATGTCTAGTTAAATGTAGTTGTTCGTGTTTTTTTTAATACTGTTTTTAACTGTGTGTTTGGGGGGTGGAGGGGGGTGGAGGGGAAAACTTTTAAAATCTCTTCCCTGTACGGGGGACCGGACCTTTTCCCTGTCGGGTCTCCGTTGTCGTTGGGGCCTAGCACCGTGGAGCGGCCTCCAACCGGAACGACCTGGGGGCTCCAGTCAAGGAGCCTGCGGAGCTGCGGACTTACCATGGTGGGGCTGGCCGGCCTCGGAGCGTGGGGAGCGGTGGTGGCTGGCTGCTGCGGCCCGACTCCAGAGCTCCAGCTCCAGCTGCAGGCCTGTGGACTGTGATATCAGGAGCTCGCGGGTCCGGGTGGGAGACTGCTTTTCGGAGCTCCCGCAATGCAACTTCTCCAGCCCGTGTCGCGGGGTTGGAATGACCCAGAGCGGGGATGTACATCACCCCGGCGCGGCTTTAATGGCCGCGGAACATTCCAACGCCCGCCGGGGGCTCCAACTTTGTGGCTTTTGGGCCTGGAGCGGGGCCGTACATCGCCCGGCGCGGCCTCAATGGCCGTGGGACTTAACATCGCCCGCCTGGGGCTTCGACATCGGTAGAGAAATGGTGCGGGGGAGAGAGAAGACTTTGCCTTCCATCACAGTGAGGAGGAGATTCACTGTGATAGATGTTTGTGTGAATTGAGGGTTACACAAAAAGCTGGAGAAACTCAGCGGGTGCAGTAGCATCTAAGGAGTGAAGGAGATAGGCGACGTTTCGGGTCGAGACCCTTCTTCAGACTGGTCAGGGATCAGGGAAACGAGAGATATAAACAGTGATATGGAGAGATAAAGCAAGAACAATGAGTGAAAGATATGCAAAAAAGTATTGGTGATAAGGAAAGCAGGCCATTGTAAGCTGTTTCTGGTGTGAAAATGAGAAGCTAGTGCGACTTGGGGGGGGGGGGGGGGAGATGGAGAAGGAATGTCAGGGCCCGAGGGCTGAGGGAGAGGTGGGGGGGGGGGAAAGGAGCAGTCTGGGTTAACAGAATTGAGAAAATTCAATGTTTAAGCCCAGAGGATGCAGACTCCCCAAGCGGAATATGAGATGTTGTTCCTCAAACTTGCGGTGTTGTTCACTCTGGCCATGGAGGAGGCCCAGGACCGAGAGGTCGGATACGGAGTGGGAGGGGGAGTTAAAGTGCTGAGCCACCGGGAGGTCGGGTGTGAATTGAATTGTTTGTATGTTTTGTAGGAATTGTCTTTGTCTGTATGGCTGTGGAAACAGAGTTTTGTTTGAGCCTCACTGAGGTTCAAATGACATGGTATAAAATATTGTATATTGTATATTGTGAGGCCGCATTTAAAGCATTGTGTTCAGTTCCGGGCACCATATTATAGGAAAGATGTTGTCAAGCTGGAAAGATGTACAGAGAAGATTTACGAGGATGTTGCCAGGACTAGAGGGTGTGAGCTACAGGGAGAGGTTGAGTAGGCTGGGACTCTATTCCTTGGTGGGCAGTAGGATGAGGGGCGATCTCATAGAGGTGTATAAGATCATGAGAGGAATTGATCGGTTAGATGCACAGAGAATCTTGCCCAGAGTAGGTGAATCGAGGACCAGAGGACATGGGTTAAGGTGAAGGGGAAAATTCTTACTAGGAATCGGAGAGGGCACCTTTTCACACAAAGTGTGGTGGGTGTATGGAACAAACTGCCAGAGGAGGAAGAAGGGTCTCGACCCGAAACGTCGCCTATCTCCTTCGCTCCTAGATGCTGCTGCACCCGCTGAGTTTCTCCAGCTTTTTGTGTAACCCTCGATTCTCCAGCATCTGCAGTTCCTTCTTTAATACCAGAGGAGGTAGTTGAGGCTGGGACTATCCCCAACATTTAAGAAGTAGTTAGACAGGTACATGGATAGGACAGGTTTGGAGGGATATGGACCAAACGTGGGCAGGTGGGACTACTGTAGCTGGGACATGTTGGCTGGTGTGGGCAAGTTGGGCCCTAGGGCCTGTTTTCCAGACATGGCCCCGTCATGTCCCTTTAAATCGATCAAGAAGCCAACAGGAATAGATTCTGGTGTAGGTATTGAAAGCATGATTTTCACACTACAGATTGTAGATGATGTCTTTCCAATCATAGCAGGAGAAATTTCTCACACAACGCAGCAAAGATACACTTCTGAAATGAAAGTATAAGCAAATACTAAAATTGGAAAAATGTTTAACAGAAGGTCTTGATCATTTGGATCTGTGAAGTAGGGTAGAGAGCCATTATCTCCAATGTTCTGAGAAATGGATATTGGATAAATTATATGCTCAACATATTCCACCAAATGGAAGATACACACAAAATGCTTCAGTAACTCAGCGGGACAGGCAGCATCTCTGGAGGAAAGGAGTAGGAGACATTTTGGGTCGACACCCTTCTTTAGTCAGAAGAATGGTCTCAACCCACCTGTTCCTTTTCTCCAGAGATGCTGCCTGGGTTAATTTAGCATTTTGTGTCTATCTTTGGTGTAAACCAGCATCTTCAGTTCCTTCCTACACGTATTTGAACATTGAACAGCACTGCACAGGAACAGGCCCTTCAGCCCACGATGTCTTTGCTGAACCTGATGCCAAGATAGACTAATCTCATCGGATCCATCGGCTTCCATTCCCTGCGTATCCATGTGCCTGTCTTAACGCCTCTTAAATACCCGGATAATGTCCGCCTTCGGGTTCCAGGCACACATGAGCCTCCGTGAACCCTTTACAGAAACAAGGAACTGCAGATACTGCCCAACAAATAAGAAGACCCAAACTGCTGGAGTAACTCAGCATCTCTGGAGAACACGGATAGGTGACGTTTCAGATCAGGATCCTTCTTCAGATTGATTGCAGTTGGAGGGGTGGGGAGGTTAGGAAATCTGGAAAGAGGGCCGGACAAAGGCTGGCAAATAATAGGTGGATACAGGTGAAGGTGGGGGGGGGGGGGGGGGTTGATAGACAGATGGTTGGACAAAGGCCAGAGATACATGGGTAAAAAGCTTGAGATAAAAGGATTGCAGAGTTACAAATTGTGAACTAGAGGAAGGAATGCAACTGGAAGAGGTGGGGGGGGGGGAGAAATAGGTGCAAGACCAGGTGGGGCACAAGTGGGAGTGGAGGGGAGAAGGGGGGAGTTTGGTTCGTTACCTAAAAGCGAGGTACAGCGAAAAGCAACAAAGGCTTTAAACTACAATAAACTAAACTGAACTAAACTGAAAATGCAATGTTCATACTGTTGGGGAGTAAGCTACCCAAATGGAATATGAGGAGCTGTTCTTCCAGTTTGCGTGTGGCCCCACTCTGGCAATGGAGGAGGCCCAGGACAGAAAGGTCAAAATGGGAATGGGAAGAGGAGTTTGGATAAGGGGGAAATCCTTTAGGACCAAGATGAGAAGGACTTTTTTCACACAGAGAGTGGTGGGTTTCTGGAACCCTCTGCCACAGAGGGTAGTTGAGGCCAGTTCATTGGCTATATTTAAGAGGGAGTTAGATGTGGCCCTTGTGGCTAAGGGGATCAGAGGGTATGGAGAGAAGGCAGGTATGGGATACTGAGTTGGATGATCAGCCATGATCATATTGAATGGCGGGTTACACAAAAAGCTGGAGAAATTCAGCGGATGCAGCAGCATCTAAGGAGCGAAGGAGGTAGGCGACGTTTCGGGTCGAGACCCTTCTTCAGACTGGTCCATATTGAATGGCGGTGCAGGCTCGAAGGGCCGAGTGGCCTACTCCTGCACTTAATTTCTATGTTTCTATGTTATAATGGACAAACAACGGTTAACAAAAGATCCAAAAGGCCTTGGTGGACCGAGCGCAAGCGTTTGGCGAAACGATGGCTGAGTCTATGCTTGGTCTCGCCGATGTATAGGAGGCCACACTGGTAATACCAGATGCAGTCGATGCCCGCCTATTCCCTTTGAACTTTATCACTCTGGCCGACCCATGGTGGGAGTCGATGAGGGCACGGGGGAACCGTCGTGAGGGAGTGCGGATGGGGGGAGCCCAATGGAGGACCCGGAGCGGGGGAGGAGGAGGGGGAGGGGGAGGTAGGGAGAGAACAAAGGAGGAGCCGCACGTGTACTTTGTAGCTTTGTCTGCACCCTTTAGGTGGCAACTATCTGCATACCTCAGGCATGCGAGCAAAGAATTTCACTGCACCTTGTCACATGTGACAATAAAGTATTCCATTCCATTCCATTTGATATTTCCATCCTGGGAAAAAGGTTCTAACTGTCTAACAAGTTAGGTCTTTATTCTTTGGAGCGCAGAAGGTTAAGGGGGAACTTGATTGAGGTCTTTAAAATGATGAAAGGGATAGACAGAGTTGACGTGGATAAGCTTTTCCCATTGAGGGTAGGAAAGATTCAAACAAGAGGGCATGAATTAAGGGACAGAAGTTTAGGGGTAACATGAGGGGGAACTTCTTTACTCAGAGAGTGGTGGCTGTGTGGAATGAGCTTCTAGCAGAAGTGGTGGAGGCAGGATCGATTTTAACATTTAAAAGTAAAGTGGATAGGTATATGGACGGGAAGGGAATGGAGGGGTATGGTCTGAGTGCAGGTAGATGGGCCGAGATGGCCTGTTTCCGTGCTGTAATTGTTATATGGTTATATGGTTATAATGTTATACACTTCTATCAGCTCCCCCCTCAACCTTCTGTATTCCAGAGAAAACAATCCAAGTCTGACCAACCTCTCCCATCCCTCCCCTAATTCAGTCATCATTCTCGTAAACTTCCTCTGCAGCCTTTCCAAAGCCTCAACATCGTTCCTGTAATGGGAGCGGGGTGGGGGGGGGGGGGGGGGGGGGGCGGGGGGGGGGGGAGGGGTTTGGGAGATGATGGCCAACCTGAACATCAGAAAATACTCCCAAAGTGAACTGACCAATAGTCCGACGCTATTGATTTTTGGGCACCCGGTACGGAGGCGGGGAGGGTCGGGAGGGAGGAGGGGGTCTCCATGTCGGTCTGCTCCTGGGCCTGGCCAAGATGGCCATTCGCGGGTCCAGGCAGCGGGCAGTCGACGGCCTCACAGTGGTCGGCTGCCTGCCCCTTTTCCGGGGTTACGTCCATGCCCACGTGTCCCTGGAGAGGGAACACGCGGTGTCCACGGGGACTCTGGAGGGCGTCCGTGAACGCTGGTCGCTGCGGGAGGGCAAATGTATTGTTGATAAAAATGTTAATGTTTATGTTTCTATGTTTCTATGTTAATATTTTAATTTGATAACTTTGTTTGTAAAATGCCAATATAGGCATTCTTTGATCATGTTACTACTTTGTATTTTTGTTTGTTCTGAATAAAAGCATGTTGTATGAAAAAAAAATGTGAACTAACCAAAGATCTGTAAAGATGCATCGTTGCATCCTGATATTCAATGCGCCACGTACTCTGAAAGCAAGTATACCATGTACCTTCTTTACCACTCTATCTCCTGATGTTGCCACTTTCACGGAGTTATGTGCGAAGCCCAAGATTTCTTTGTACATCAGTCTTCTTCTTCTTATCATGTCCACACACAAGATTAGAAGTTGTCCAGTCAGAGCTGAACACACTTCTTGGCATCTGCGTACAATGGTGTCTGCCTTGTCACTTCTTGTGCTACTTGTGCGTGGCGGTGGAATGATTGGTGGAAACAGGTCCGTGACGTGAAGGCTCTTTCCTTGACCCCTAATTAATTAATTCTATTTAATTTAGTTTACTTTTAGTGATACAGAGCGGAAATAAGCTCTGTGTCCGCACTGACCAGTGATCCCCCCACACACACTCGGGACAATTTTTACATTTACCGAGCCAATTAACCTACAAACCTGCACGTCTTTGGAGTGTGGGAGGAAACCAAAGTTCTCGGAGTAAACCCACGCAGGTCACGGGGAGAACGTGCAAACTCCGTACAGACAGCACCCGTAGTCGGGATGGAACCGGGGTTTCCGGCGCTGCATTCGCTGTGAGGCAGCAACTCTACCGCTGCACCACTGTCCGTGTATTAATTGTAAGTTTTTCCTTCACATTTGACCTCCCAAAGTGTTCAAGAAGGAACTGCAGATGCTGGAAAATCGAAGGTAGACAGAAATGGCTGGACAAACTCAGCGGGTGCGGTAGCATCTATGGAGTGAAGGAAATAGGCAACGTTTCGGGCCGAAACCCTTCTTCAGACTGATTTCCCAAAGTGCTTGACCTCTTGACCTCCCAAAGTGCTACATACAAAACCATGCTGACAGTAAGACAGCAACTCTACCGCTACACCACTGTGCCGCCCATTTATATGTTAGTATAGATACTTGCAGAAGAGTTGGTTCTGGATTCCTTACAGCAACCAAAGTGCCCCCATTCACAGGCACTTCTTCAGACTGATCATTCTCGACCCGAAACGTCACCCATTCCTTCTCTCCAGAGATGCTGCCTGTCCCGCTGAGTTACTCCAGCATTTCGTGTCTATCTCAGCAGGGCACAGTTCCGTAAGTTAACACCACACTCCAGACCTATCCAACTCCAGCATTTTGTGTCTATCTTCGGTGTAAACCAGCATGTGCAGTTCTTTCCTACACACGGTTAAAAGGTCTACCTGGCTCCGTTGCTCAATGACTCTGTGCAATGTACCAGCCAATTTAAACAGAAGCCTCAGCATTAGCATCATGCTTGGGCTTCTGCAAAGAGTGGTCAAGGATGTCATGTCAGCACTTAGAATCATAGAAAATAGGTGCAGGAGTAGGCCGTTCAGCCCTTCGAGCCTGCACCGCCATTCAATATGATCATGGCTGATCATCTTTATTCTTTGGAGTGCAGAAGGTTAAGGGGGGACTTGATTGAGGTCTTTAAAATGATGAAAGGGATAGACAGAGTTGACGTGGATAAGCTTTTCCCATTGAGGGTAGGGAAGATTCAAACAAGAGGGCATGACATGAGAATTAAGGGACAGAAGTTTAGGGGTAATATGAGGGGGAACTTCTTTACTCAGAGAGTGATCAGATTCAGATTCAGATTCAATTTTAATTGTCATTGTCAGTGTACAGCACAGAGACAACGAAATGCATTTAGCATCTCCCTGGAAGAGCGACACAGCAAATGATTTGAATAAATAATAATAAGTGTCCGGGGGGGGGGGGGGTGATTGGCAGTCACCGAGGTACGTTGTTGAGTAGCGTGACAGCCGCCGGAAAGAAGCTGTTCCTGGACCTGCTGGTTCGGCAACGGAGAGACCTGTAGCGCCTCCCGGATGGTAGGAGGGTAAACAGTCCATGGTTGGGGTGAGAGAGGTCCTTGGCGATGCTGAGCGCCCTCCGCAGACAACGCTTGCTTTGGACAGACTCAATGGAGGGGAGCGAGGAACCGGTGATGCGTTGGGCAATTTTCACCACTCTCTGCAATGCCTTCCGGTCGGAGACAGAGCAGTTGCCATACCAAACTGTGATGCAGTTGGTAAGGATGCTCTCGATGGTGCAGCAGTAGAAGTTCACAAGGATCTGAGGAGACAGATGGACCTTCTTCAGTCTCAGATGGCTGTGTGGAATGATCTTCCAGCAGAAGTGGTGGAGGCAGGATCGATTTTAACATTTAAAAGTAAAGTAGATAGGTATATGGACGGGAAGGGAATGGAGGGGTATGGTCTGAGTGCAGGTAGATGGGACTAGGGGAAAATAAATGGTCGGCACGGACTGGAAGGGCCGAGAAGGCCTGTTTCCGTGCTGTAATTGTTATATGGTTATAAGGTCATCTTGGAAGAACAGATCTATCTCTTTCTCAATGCATGATTGTACATTGTATGTTGGCGGCACGTTGGCGCAGCGGTGGAGTTGCTGCCTTGCAGCGCCAGAGACCCGGATTCGATCACGACTACGGGTGCTGTCTGTACAGAGTTTGTACGTTCTCCCCGTGGCCTGCGTGGGTTTTCTCCGGGATCTCCGGTTTCCTCCCACACTCCAAAGGCGTGCAGGTTTGCAGGTTAGTTGGCCTGGTGTCATTGTAAATTGTCCCTAGAGTGTGTAGATTAGTGTTAATGTGCGGAGATCGCTGGTCGGCGTGGACTCGATGGGCCGAAGGGCCTGTATCTCCAAACTAAACTCAACTAAACTAAAGGACTCACAGCTCAACATACCTACAGGACAGTATCCACAGTGAAGTGCTCTTTGGAGTAGTGTATGATCCCTTCTAACTCAAAAGGCTTGAAATACTATCATTGAGCCAAGAATTATGTCTTAAAATTGACTGTTTAATCTGCAGTTTATCTTTTCTATGACACTTTTCTACTATTTTAAAATCGAAAGCAATAAGGTGGTGTGAATAGATTTCCTCGTGTTCGTCTGTTAAAAGCATAGGCGAGTAGAACGGACAGAACGACAGACAAAGGCAAGTATAATATTGATTTTGCTGCATATCAGAATATGACCTGCAGTCAGGAAGGAAGAGAGAAGCAGATCGATATCGTCCATCTGTTCCGCTCGTAAAAAAAAAAACCCAACAGCTGAAATCAGAAAGCTCGAAAATGAGGTTCATCTTGGTTCTGAACAGAGCTTTAGTTTTAGTTTTGGGATACAGCCCGGAATTCAGGCCATTCAGCCCGCAGGGTCCGTGCCAACCAGCAATCATCCTCCATGCTATTCCAAGCACCAGGGACAATTTACAATTTTCACAAGGTCAATGAACCTACAAATCTGTACGCCTTTGGAGTGTGGGAGGAAAACCAGGGCACCTGGAGAAAACCCACGCAGGTCACGGGGAGGTTGTAATCGTGTCTGCTTGTACTGTACGGCTCGATTGTAAACATGCTATATTTAAGAGGGCGTTAGATGTGGCACTTGTGGCTAAAGGGATCAGGGGGTATGGAGAGAAGGCAGGTACGGGATACTGAGTTGGATGATCAGCCATGATCACATTGAATGGCGGTGCAGGCTCGAAGGGCCGAATGGCCTACTCCTGCACCTATTTTCTATGTTTCTATGTTTCTATGTATTGTCTTTCCGCTGACTGGATAGCAGGCAACAAAAGCTTTTCACTGTGCCTCGGTGCACGTGACAATAAAAAATAAACTAAAGTAAACTAAAGAATGTACAAATCCCATACACCCGTGGTCAGGATCGAACCCACGTCTCTGGCGCTGTAATGCAGCAACTCTCCCCCTGCACCACCGGTCACATTTGCTTTCAACTTTGCTCCGGTAAACCGCCCGTGCAATGGCAAGTCTTACCAACTGGGAGAACAAGTTTGGTCTTGTTACTTTCAATTACTAAGAATTAAACTTGGCTCGTCACCCTGCCCCAGTTCAAACAATTGCAGCTTGTGTGGGTCACATTCTACCCTGGCTTCTTGGAACATTTCAACCACTTAAGCTCCACAATAATGTTAAGACAAATAGCATAGTTAAGCAGCTTTTTATCAGTTTCAGCTGAGCATTCCGTTCATCCGTTTGCAAACAAGAGCTCAGAACTGCTCTCTAGTTGTTGATAGGATGGTTCAGTTGCCTGATAGTTTTGTTTATTATTAATATTATTACTGTTATTATTATTGTTAGTATTTATCACTTATTTAATTGTTTTAATGTTCTTTTTAATTTTTTTAATTATATATATGTTTTTTTAATTTTTAATATTGTTATTATTATGATTATTATGATTATTATGATATAATTATTATTTATATTATTATTGTTGTTTTTTTAATTATTATTATAATATATTTTTTATGTTTAATATTATAATGATGATGATTATTATTAATGTTATTATTATTTTAATATATTTTTTGTTTTTAATATTATTGTTATTATTATTATTAATTTTATTTTTTTATTGTCATGTGCACCTAGGTACAGTGGAAACCTTTTTTTATTGCTGTCCACAGTATACAGATACAGGATAGTTTGTGAGTTCATAGGTTATAGGCGCAGGATTAGGCTGATGTATCTTTCCTTCTCAACCCCATTCTCCTGCCTTCTCCCCATAACACCTGACACCCGTACTAATCAAGAATTTGTCAATCTCTGTCTTAAAAATATCCACTGGCTTGGCTGGCTGTCTACCTATCTCTGCCTTAAATCTATCCACTGTCTCCACAACCGTCTGTGGCACTGAATTCCACAGATTCACCACCTTCTGACTAAATAAATTCCTCCTCATCTCCTTTTTAAAGTACGTCCTTTTATTCTGAGGCTCTGGCCTTCAGTCCTAGACTCTCCAAGTGGAAATATCCAGGCCTTTTTTCTATTCAATAAGTTTCAATGAGGTCTCCCCTCATCCTTCTAAACTCCAGCAGGTACAGGACTAGTGAAGTCAAACGCTCATCATATGTATAAAGGGTATAACGTTTAGTGCAAGGTAACGCCCACTAAAATCCAATTCCAGTTAATTCAAATGTCTCCAATGAGGTAGTTGATGGGAGGACGATTCAGCTAGTTGATAATAGCTGTGAAGAATACATGGCAATGTTAGCAAGTTTGCAGATGATACAAAAGTGGGTGGTATTGTGGATAACCGAGCTGGTTGTGAAAAATTGCAGCAGGATCTTGATCGGTTGACCAGGTGGGCTGAGCACTGGTTGATGGAATTGAATACCGAGGAATGTGAAGTGTCACATTTTGGGACGTCAAACATGGGCAGGACCTACACAGTCAACGGTAGGGCTCTGAGGAGTGTTGCAGAGCAGAGGGATCCAATGAGTTTTCGTTCAGTAAACTCATGAGTTTTCATCAGTTGAAGAGCGGAATAAGGCAAATATGGTTAAAAGTTATCGTCTGAAACTCAATGTGGTAGTAATCCGGTGCAGGAATTCTACAAACTCAAGGGTAAGTGACTGACTTGCAGGAACTTGACCCATTAAAGAAATCAGATCAAACATGAAAATGGGAACAAATTTTATAAAAAGATCAGGGAATTATAATATTCCGCATAGTGGGATGGAGACGGTATACATGTCCTACATACTCTGCCATCAATGTAGATGTAGCTAAAATTACTCTTCTCTAGAGATAGATCCAGAACATGAGAGATAGTAGATGTGGCCTTCAGAGTGATTTCAGCAGGGACTTCTTTCCAAAAAGAGAGTGGTAATTTGAAGCTTTCGTCCCAAGAAAGCTACAATGTGGGTCAATTCAAAATGTGAAAAAACTGAAATTAATAGGATTTTGTTAAGTAACGGTATTAAGGATTGCAAGAATAACACGGGATGATGAAGTTGAGATATCACACGGATTTGATCGAATCAAATGTGCTCCAGATGCAGCCTCACCAACGTCTTGTATAACCGTACCATAAAGGGCCTGTCCCACTTGGGTGTCATTTGCGTGTCATTCAGGTGGGCGCGCGAAGATTTTGTGAGTCCCAAAATCCTGGGGCGCCGTGCGCGGCCACGCGTCACTGCCTACGCCACCACGTCTCACCACGTGCCATGCGCGCATAATGCACACCATGCACGCGTTACGCGCATGTCGTGACACATGCGTGACGCGTAAATGATGTCGCGCCGTGCATCGTGACGCGTAAATGATGTCGCGTAAATGACGTGCAAATAACGCCCAAATTGGACAGGCCCTTAACATCCAAGCAGACACAAAATGTTGGAGTAACTCAGCGGGTGAGGCAGCATCTCTGGAGAGAAGGAATGGGTGAAGTTTCGCCTCGAGACCCTTCTTCAGGCTCAAAGTCAAAAGTCAAAGGCAAAAGAGCTTATTGTCATGTGTCCCTGACAGGGCAATGAAAATCTTACTTTGCACAGCACAACAGAACATAGAAGGCATTGACTACAATTCTATACATGAATTAATAAATTAATAAAGTGCAAATAACAGATGGAGGGATATTAATGTTCAGAGTTCCGAGCTAAGTTTAATAGCCTGATGGCTGTGGGGAAGTAGCTATTCCTAAACCGGGTCGTTGCAGTCTTCAGGCTCCTGTACCTTCTACCCGAAGGTAGCAGGGAGATGAGTGTGTGGCCAGGGTGGTGTGGGTCCTTGATGATGCTGCCAGCCTTTTTGAGGCAGCGACTGTGATAAATCCCCTCGATGGAAGGAAGGTCAGAGCCGATGATGGACTGGGCAGTGTTTACTACTTTTTGTAGTCTTTTCCTCTCCAGGGCGCTCAAGTTGCTGAACCAAGCCACGATGCAACCGGTCAGCAAGCTCTCTACTGTGCACCGGTAGAAGTTAGAGAGAGTCCTCCTTGACAGTCCTCAGTAATGTGACTGAGGAAGGACAGTGGAATGAATGCGTTCTTGACCACCTTACCTACCTGTGACATGGCTTTCAGTGAACTCGGTAACTGCACTCCTAGATCCCTCTGCTCTACAACACTCTCCATCACCCTGCCCTTCACTGAGATGATGGCACTTCCACTTTTATCCCGTACTTATATTCTCCCTACATTCTCATCTACTGCACATGCATCAAGCCTCTCCCACACAGAGAGTACTATGATGCACGTGGAGCACCATACCACTCGGTATGAGTTAAGTCCATCACGGTGGTGCAGCGGTAGCGTTGCAGCCTGAAGGGGCCTGTCCCACTTGGGCATCATTTGCGCCTTATTTACGCGTCGGGTAGAAAATTGATCGATGCGTCGTGATGCATGGGTGACGCACGCATAAGCGCATGGCGAGGCGTGGAATCGCATGTAGTGGTGTACCGAAACCTGCGTGACATATCGCTTACGCACGCTGACGCATTGGCTACGCACGATGACATCCCAACGTCGCACGTGTATCCCGTGGCGACGCATGGTTATGCCACTGTGCGTCAACGTCCGCAAACATGCGACACAGCGCATCGCCCGTACGCAGTCGGCCCACCTTTTACGCGTCATGTAACCTCTAACCTCATCTACACGGACCTCTTCCTGGGTTTCTTGGCAGCCTTTCTTGTTGTACTCCTGCTGATCCTGGCTGATCTGTAAGTATGAGGGCTGCTGCTAACAGACATAGAAACATAAAAACATAGAAAATAGGTGCAGGAGTAGGCCATTCGGCCCTTCGAGCCTGCACCGCCATTCAATATGATCATGGCTGATCATCCAACTCAGTATCCTGTACCTGCCTTCTCTCCATACCCCCTGATCCCTTTAGCCACAAGGGTCACATCTAACTCCCTCTTAAATATAGCTAATGAATTGGCCCCAACTATCTTCTGTGGCAGAGAATTCCACAGATCCACCACTCTCTGTGTGAAAAATGTTTTTCTCATCTCGGTCCTAAAAGACTTCCCCCTTATCCTTACACTGTGACCCCTTGTCCTGGACTTACCCAACATCGGGAACAATCTTCCTGCATCTAGCCTGTCCAACCCCTTAAGAATTTTGTAAGTTTCTATAAGATCCCCCGTCAATCTTCTAAATTCTAGCAGGTACAAGTTTAGTCTATCCAGTCTTTCTTCATATGAAAGTCCTGCCATCTCAGGAATCAGTCTGGTGAACCTTCTCTGTACTCCCTCAATGGCAAGAATGTCATTCCAAATCTGCCGCCCCATCTAAGCTAGTCCTATTTGCCCGCCTTTGACCCATATACCTCTCTACCTTTCCAACCCATGGTTGGGCGACCGCATAGAAGTTTGCCGTGGAAGAAGCTGTCTTCGATGATTATTACCCACAAAGTTTCCGATGATGGACACAAAATGCTGGTGTAACTCAGCGGGTCAGGCAACATCTCTGGAGAAAAGGAACAGGTGACATTTCGGGCCGAGATCCTTCGGTTTCAAATGCAGTTCCTTCCTACACATTCTGTCCGCTTCTATGTCAATCATCAGTGTAAATCAGCAACCGCAGTTCCTTCCGAGACTTTCACAAGAGTTCCCCTCCCGTGAATTTTGCATCTTGACGTTAACGGAGCAAAATTCCCTGTCAGCTGAGGACTAGATTGGTTCAAATTATTTGCAGAAAAATGCCACAAAAAAATCCCCCCATGACAACCAGGAGGACCATTGTAGGACTAGAAAAGCGACCAGGAATGATCTGTAAGCACACAGATTTTTAAATGCAAGGCCTTGGAAAAATCCATGGCGAGGCGTGGAATCGCATGCAGTGCATGCGGTATCCCGCGGCGCTCCAGGATTTTGTGGTGTACCGAAATCCTCGCGCGCCACCTGCGTGACATATCGCTTACGCACGCTGACGCATTGGCTACGCACGATGACATCCCGACGTCGCACCTGTATCCCGTGGCGGCGCATGGTTACGCCACCGTGCGTTAACATCAGCAAACCTGCGAAGGCCGCGCATCGCCCGTACGCAGGTGGCCCACCTTTTACGCGTCATGTAACCTCTAACCTCATCCACACGGACCTCTTCCTGGGTTTCTTGGCAGCCTTTCTTGTTGTACTCCTGCTGATCCTGGCTGATCTGTAAGTATGAGGGCTGCTGCTAACAGACATAGAAACATAGAAACATAGAAAATAGGTGCAGGAGGAGGCCATTTGGCCCTTCGAGCCTGCACCGCCATTCAATATGATCATGGTTGATCATCCAACTCAGTATCCTGTACCTGCCTTCTCTCCATACCCCCTGATCCCTTTAGCCACAAGGGTCACATCTAATTCCCTCTTAAATATAGCCAATGAACTGGCCTCAACTATCTTCTGTGGCAGAGAATTCCACAGATCCACCACTCCCTGTGTGAAAAATGTTTTTCTCATCCCGGTCTTAAAAGACTTCCCCCTTATCCTTAGACTGTGACCCCTTGTTCTGGACTTCCCCAACATCGGGAACAATCTTCCTACATCTAGCCTGTCCAACCCCTTAAGAATTTTGTAAGTTTCTATAAGATCCCCCATCAGTCTTCTAAATTCTAGCGAGTACGAGTCGAGTCTATCCAGTCTTTCTTCATATGAAAGTCCTGCCATCCCAGGAATCAGTCTGGTGAACCTTCTCTGTACTCCCTCGATGGCAAGAATGTCATTCCTCAGATTAGGAGACCAAACCTGCCACCCCATCTAAGCTAGTCCTATTTGCCCGCCTTTGACGCACATACCTCTCTACCTTTCCAACCCATGGTTGGGCGACCGCATAGAAGTTTGCCGTGGAAGAAGTTGTCTTAGTTGATTATTACCCACAAAGTTTCCGATGATGGACACAAAATGCTGGTGTAACTCAGCGGGTCAGGCAACATCTCTGGAGAAAAGGAACAGGTGACATTTCGGGCCGAGATCCTTCGGTTTCAAATGCAGTTCCTTCCTACACATTCTGTCCGCTTCTATGTCAATCATCAGTGTAAATCAGCAACCGCAGTTCCTTCCGAGACTTTCACAAGAGTTCCCCTCCCGTGAATTTTGCATCTTGACGTTAACGGAGCAAAATTCCCTGTCAGCTGAGGACTAGATCGGTTCAAATTATTGCAGAAAAATGCCACAAAAAAAAGCCCCCCATGACAACCAGGAGGACCATTGTAGGACTAGAAAAGCGACCAGGAATGATCTGTAAGCACACAGATTTTTAAAAGCAAGGCCTTGGGAAAAATCCATTGCGAGGCGTGGAATCGCATGTAGTGCATGCAGTATTGCGCGGCGCTCCAGGATTTTGTGGTGTACCGAAATCCTAGCGCGCCACCGGCGTGACATATCGCTTACGCACGCTGACGCATTGGCTACACACGATGACATCCCGACGTCGCACGTGTATCCCGTGGCGACGCATGGTTATGCCACCGTGCTTCAACGTCCGCAAACATGCGACACAGCGCATTGCCCGTACGCAGTCGGCCCAACTTTTACGCGTCATGTAACCTCTAACCTCATCCACACAGACCTCTTCCTGGGTTTCTTGCCAGCCTTTCTTGTTGTACTCCTGCTGATCCTGGCTGATCTGTAAGTATGAGGGCTGCTGCTAACAGACATAGAAACATAGAAACATAGAAAATAGATGCAGGAGGAGGCCATTCGGTCCTTCGAGCCTGCACCGCCATTCAATATGATCATGGTTGATCATCCAACTCAGTATCCTGTACCTGCCTTCTCTCCATACCCCCTGATCCCTTTAGCCACAAGGGTCACATCTAACTCCCTCTTAAATATAGCCATTGAACTGGCCTCAACTATCTTCTGTGGCAGAGAATTCCACAGATCCACCACTCCCTGTGTGAAAAATGTTTTTCTCATCCCGGTCTTAAAAGACTTCCCCCTTATCCTTAGACTGTGACCCCTTGTTCTGGACTTCCCCAACATCAGGAACAATCTTCCTACATCTAGCCTGTCCAACCCCTTAAGAATTTTGTAAGTTTCTATAAGATCCCCCATCAGTCTTCTAAATTCTAGCGAGTACGAGTCGAGTCTATCCAGTCTTTCTTCATATGAAAGTCCTGCCATCCCAGGAATCAGTCTGGTGAACCTTCTCTGTACTCCCTCGATGGCAAGAATGTCTTTCCTCAGATTAGGAGACCAAACCTGCCGCCCCATCTAAGCTAGTCCTATTTGCCCGCCTTTGACCCACATACCTCTCTACCTTTCCAACCCATGGTTGGGCGACCGCATAGAAGTTTGCCGTGGAAGAAGTTGTCTTCGATGATTATTACCCACAAGGTTTAATCTTCCGAGACTTTCACAAGAGTTCCCCTCACGTGAATTTTGCATCTTGACGTTAACGGAGCAAAATTCCCTGTCAGCTGAGGACTAGATTGGTTCAAATTATTTACAGAAAAATACCACAAAAAAAGCCCCCCATGACAACCAGGAGTAGGATTAGAAAAGCGACCAGGAATGATCTGTAAGCACACAGATTTTTAAATGCAAGGCCTTGGAAAAATCAGAGAGTATTTTACATTCTTTAGGAACCCAAAGCTATTAGTGCCCTACGTTAAGTGCCTGTCCCACTTTCACTCCCTAGTTCACGACCTTTTTTACTCGTGGACATCAGGCTAGAAAAAACGCACCGACCTACTTGATGCCACGAGTACCTACTATTATCACGGCCTACCTACGGTCTCCTACGACCTCCTACGACCTCGTGACGACCATGCTGCGAGTATGGGTCAAGCGCAAACTCGGCAGAGGTCGTGAATTAGGTCGTGAAAGTCGGACAGGTCCTTTATATATCACGCATATGTGCAGGAAGGCACTGCAGATGCCGGTTTTCCACCGCAGATAGACACAAAATGCTGGAGTAACTCAGCGCAGTCAGCAGCGTCTCTGGAGCTAAGGAATGGGTGACGCCGAGGCCCTTCTTCAGGCTGAGAGTCAGGGGAGAGGGAAAGGAGAGATATGGAAGGGTAAGGTGTGAAAAAATGAGAGATTAAAGGCGACGAAATTCAAGGAAAATTAAGGAAAGATCGTTCTTCTTGCGTACGGCGTGCACAGCCTAAATTTGTAGGTCAGCTTGTTCTATTTGATCTTACTTGATTGTGCCCGTCGGGTTGAATGCATTGCAGAGTGGGCCACATGAAGGTTGCAATCTGCCGATCTTGGGGAAGCTGACAAATGAGGCATAAAAAGCTAAATTTAATCAGGGGGATTTGGATGGGGGATGGATAGAGAAGGAACCTGCCATTCCCACACTGACCTTTCTGTCCTGGGCCTCCTCCATTGTCCGAATGAGGCCCAGCGCAAATTGGAGGAGCAGCACCTCATATTTCGCTTGGGCAGCTTACACCCCAGCGGTATGAACATTGACTTCTCCAACTTCAAGTAACCCTTGCTTTCCCCCTCTCTCCATTCCTCCTCCTTCCCAGTCTTCCGACCAGTCTTAAGGGCCTGTCCCACCAGCATGCAACTCTATGCGATGAGCGCGACCTAACGTGGTCGCTTGAGCCGCCGGCGTCGCAGGGCTGGTCCCACTTCGATCGCCGGAGCCGTGCGGAATTGTGCCGAGTTCGTCCCGACACCATGCAGGGCTCCGAAAAACTGACTATGTCCAAAAATTCCGCGCGGCAACGGCTTGTCGGCTCGCAGTCGCCTCACCGCATTACACACCGCCCCGACATCGTGCCTCCATGAACCTATCTGTAGGTGCCTCCGTGACCCTCTATGTGTGTGGCTCCGTGGCCCTCTGTGTGTGTGTGCCTCTGTGCCCCTCTCTGTGTGCCCCTCTCTGTCCTGGCGAACTTACCTTAGACTTCGTTCCAAGTTCGCCTCACTTTGCGCTGCGTTGCGCCACTCACCCGTCCTCCGCGCGGCCCCTACTGCCGGTTTGGTCGCGCTTGCCGCATGCAGGCGCATGCTGGTGGGAACGGCCCTGTACAGGGGATCACCCAACCTCCGCGCGGCCCCCGCTTCTAGTTTGATCGCGTTCATCGCATAGAGTTGCATGCTGGTGGGACAAGCCCTTTACTGTCCTCCTGATTAAATGTTACTGTTTGTATGCCACTGAGTTACGTGTGAAAATAAAAAAAATTACACTGGGATCCCCGCAGAGAACAGAGGGGTGGGTTCTAATTGGATTGCTCTTTCAAAGAACCAGCACTGATTACACTTCACTTTAGGCTTCAGAGATGCAGGGCGGAAACAGGCCTCCTCGGCCCACCGAGTCCGCAACGACCAACGATCACCCCGTACACTAGCACTATCCCACACACTCTGGGGACAATTCACAATCTTAACCGAAGCCAATTAACCTACAAATGTGCACGTCTTTGGAGATCTTCGGTTTCCTCCCACACTTCAAAAACGTACAGGTTTGTAGGTTAATTGGCTTGGGCGAATGTAAAAAATGTCCTTAGTGTGTGTAGGGTAGTGTTTGTGTGCAGGGATTGCTAGTCGGTGCGACCAGTTAGCATGCTGCGATCATAAACACAGCTCATTATTTTTTGACATGCCAACCATTGACAAGCAAAAATGTCAGCTCTTTGTTTTCACCACTCGCTTCATAGAAACATAGACATAGAAACATAAAAAAAGGTGCAGGGGTAGGCCATTCAGCCCTTCGAGCCAGCTGAACCATTCAGCCCTTCGAGCCAGCACCGCCATTCAATATGATCATGACTGATCATCTAGGATCAGTACCCCATTCCTCCTTTTTCACCATATCACTTGATTCCTTTAGCCCTTGGAGTTAAATCTAAATAGCTCTTGAAAACATCGAATGAAACGGGGCGATCGATTGTACGCATAGAGTGATAGAGTGATACAGTGTGGAAACAGGCCGTTCGGCCCAATTTGCCCGCACTGGCCAACATGTCCCAGCTACAGTAGTCCCACCTGCCTGCATTTGGCCCATATCCCTCCAAACCTGTCCTATCCATGTACCTGTGCAAATGTCTCTTAAATGTTGGGATAGTCCCAGCCTCAACTACCTCCTCTGAGTCTGAAGAAGGGTCTCGACCCGAAGCGTCGCCTATCTCCTTCGCTCCTTAGATGCTGCTGCACCCGCTGAGTTTCTCCAGCTTTTTGTGTAACCCTCGTTTCTCCAGCATCTGCAGTTCCTTCTTTAATACCTCCTCTGGCAGCTTGTTCCGTAGACCCACCACCCACGTCAAAGACACAAATCTGAAATGGTTTAATCCATGCATCAATGCTCTACAAGGGTCCCAATGGCCAGAGGCTGCTCCGTTAGGTCAGATAGGATAGGTGAATTATTCCAACTAATTCTTAATTTATCGGTCATATTTCAGATACACTTTACTGTTCTGAAGTGGCAGCTGATTGAATTGTGTCACCTAATAATTTTACAGGAGCAAATGTACAGACAAAGCCATCACTCCCACAAACTCATTACAAGTCGGAGCGAGAATTGATTATTTTATTGCCCACAAGGCTACGAGTGACTTTAGCGTATAATTGAGAACTCCTAAACTTTATACGTAAGATAGACACAAAATGCTGTAGTAACTCAGCGGGACGGGCAGGACCAACAAGTGATATTGAAGGGTGAGGTGTGATCAATCCCGTTGCTTCTTCTACCAATTCCACTTTCGGCATTTCAGATCACGGCAACAGATTGTGTGAAAATATGGGATTCACTGTGGAAGGCATTCATTGCCACAGACGGCACAGAGTCATAGAGTGACACAGTGTGGAAGCAGGCCCTTCAGCCCACCTTGCCCACACCGGCCAGCGGAGTCAATGGATATTTTTAAGGCAGAGATTGACTGATTCTTGATTAGTACGGGTGTCAGGGGTTATGGGGAGCAGGCAGGAGACTGGGGTTTGAGAGGGAAAGATAGATCAGCTGCGATTGAATGGCGGAGTAGATATAGAAACATAGAAACATAGAAACATAGAAATTAGGTGCAGGAGTAGGCCATTCGGCCCTTCGAGCCTGCACCGCCACTCAATATGATCATGGCTGATCATCCAACTCAGTATCCCGTACCTGCCTTCTCTCCATACCCTCTGATCCCCTTAGCCACAAGGGCCACATCTAACTCCCTCTTAAATATAGCCAATGAACTGGCCTCAACTACCCTCTGGGGCAGAGAGTTCCAGAGACCCACCACTCTCTGTGTGAAAAAAGTCCTTCTCATCTCGGTCCTAAAGGATTTCCCCCTTATCCTTAAGCTGTGACCCCTTGTCCTGGACCTCCCCAACATCGGGAAGAATCTTCCTGCATCTAGCCTGTCGAACCTCTTAAGAATTTTATAAATCTCTATGAGATCCCCCCTCATGATGGGAGGAATGGCTTAATTCTGCTCCTATCTGTTATGAACTTGTGATCTTTATCTCCCTACTCCCATGTAGCCAGTTATACTTTGATTATTGCCTCTCTTGACTCTCCCGGCAGTGGCAATGGATTCCACAGATTCAACACCCTCTGACTACAGAAAGCCCTCCTCCTCTTTCGAGAAGGTACATCCTTTTTGTTGTTAGACTACAGCCTCTGGTCCCGGACTCTCCCACTAGTGGAAACATGCTCGCCACGTCCACTCTATCAATAATTCAGTAAATCCTTCAATGATTATTGGTGGATTGGATGATGTGGTTAATTAATGCATTGACGTTTTGGGGAAAAAGTGCATGACTGCATTTTCATATCAAATCATTAAGAACAGCTATTATTATTATTTTCAACGCTTAATGCATATTGCAGGGACGCAACCCCTGATCCCAACTAATCCTCGTGATTATCAACCATTCACTGCCAACTGAAAACGAAGAGGATCAGTTCAACTGAAGAACTGGACTGACGGAGGGTCACGACCCGAATCGCCACCCATTCCTTCCATCCAGAGTTGCTGCCTGTCCCGCTGAGTTACTCCAGCTTTTTGTGTCTATGAACCAAATGATTATTTTCCAGCTTTGAGCAGCATGGTGGCACAACGGTAGAGCTACTGTCCTCCAACGCCATAGTCCCGGGTTCGATCCTAACTACGGGTACTTGACTGTACGGAGTTTGTACGTTCTCCCAGTGACCTGCGAGGGGTTTTCTCCGAGATCTTTGGTGTCCCCCCCCAAACTCCAAAGATGTACAGGTTTGTAGGTTGATCGGCTTTGCTGAGAGAATGGAGCGGCTGGGCTTGTACACTCTGGAGTTTAGAAGGATGAGAGGGAATCTCATTGAAGCATAGAAGATTGTTAAGGGCTTGGACACACTAGAGGCAGGAAACATGTTCCCGATGTTCGGGGAGTCCAGAACCAGTTTAAGAATAAGGGGTAAGCCATTTAGAACGGAGACGAGGAAACACTTTTTCTCACAGAGAGTGGTGAGTCTGTGGAATTCTCTGCCTCAGAGGGCGGTGGAGGCAGGTTATCAGGATGCTTTCAAGAGAGATCTAGATAGGGCTCTTAAAAATTACGGTCAGGGGATATGGGGAGAAGGCAGGAACGGGGTACTGATTGGTACTATTGTCTATTGTTATAAATGTCTCAAGGTGAATTGTCCCTAGTATGCATAGTGTAGTGTTATTGCGCTGGTCAGTGCGGACTCGGTGGGCCGAAGGGCCTGTTTCCGCGCCATATCTGCAAAGTAAACTAAACTCGAAGCCGGTTCCAGTTTCCATATAACCATATAACAATTACAGCACGGAAACAGGCCTTCTCGGCCCTTCCAGTCCGTGCCGAACATTTATTTTCCCCTAGCCCCATCCACCTGCACTCAGACCATACCCCTCCATTCCCTTCCCGTCCATATCCCTATCCACTTTACTTTTAAATGTTAAAATCGATCCTGCCTCCACCACTTCTGCTGGAAGATCATTCCACACAGCCACCACTCTCTGAGTAAAGAAGTTCCCCCTCATGTTACCCCTAAACTTCTGTCCCTTAATTCTCATGCCATGCCCTCTTGTTTGAATCTTCCCCACCCTCAATGGGAAAAGCTTATCCACGTCAACTCTGTCTATCCCTTTCATCATTTTAAAGACCTCAATCAAGTCCCCCCTTAACCTTCTGCGCTCCAAAGAATAAAGACCTAACTTGTTCAACCTTTCCATACATATTCTTCGTTCTTCTTCTTTCGTGTGGTGTGCACGGACTAAAGTTGTTGGACACCTTGTCCTATTTGATCTTCCGTTTGTGCACGTCGAGTTGATTGCATTAGTCGAAACGGGGCGGACCACGTGGAGGTTGCAATCTCCCACCCCATATTCTTTGTTGTTAATAATCAAAACAACATGGTTATTGAGCACCGAAAGGTGGAGGAACAACATGTAAGAGGACGGTGCGAAGAACAGCAAACCGATTTAATTTAGTTTAGAGGTACAGTGCGGAAACAGGCCCTTCGGCCCACCGGGTCCGCGCCGACCAGCGATCTCCGCACATCAACACTATCCTACACCCACTAGGGACAGATCTTTTTACATTTTTCCAAACCAATTAACCTACAAACATGGGTTACACAAAAAGCTGGAGAAACTCAGCGGGTGCAGCAGCATCTAAGGAGCGAAGGAGATAGGCGACGTTTCGGGTCGAGACCCTTCTTCAGACGGGTCCGAACCTACAAACCTACAAACATGCACGTCTTTGCAGTGTGGGAGGAAACCGAAGATCTCGGGAGAAAACCCACGCAGGTCACGGGGAGAACGTGCAAACAGCACCCGTAGTCAGAATCAAAATCTATCGCTGCACCACCGCGCTGCCCATGAATGCATCGAAAGAATTAACTTTAAGTATGTGATAGCGCATGACTCAAAGTGAAACAACATGAAGTTTGAATTGGCTGTTTGATACCAGGAAATATCAGGCTGTGTATATATTAAAGTACATAATAACTAACAGACCGCACCAATTACTCAGATTAAATGAAGAACAGACCTTGTCAGATGCACTCAGGCACTTACAAAACCAGCCTTGTTGGCACCCGGGGGGAAGAACCTTGCAAAAGAAAGGATGGCAACGAGCCTGAAAATAATATCGGCAGTTCAATGAGTATTTGTATTAGTGAATTGATTCACAACATCACAGACAACGGCCAGGCGAGTGGTGACGTGTTGGTATTAGAAGGACACAAAGTGCTGGAGTAACTTGGGCAGCACGGTGGCGCAGCGGTAGAGTTGCTGCTCGCAGCGCCAGAGACCCGGGTTCGATCCTGACTACGGGTGCTTGTCTGTGCGGGGTTTGTTCCTTTTCCCCGCGACCTGTGTGGGTTTTCTCCGGGTGCTCCGGTTTCCTCCCACACTCCAAAGACGTACAGGTCTGTAGGTTAATTGGCTTTGGTAAAATTGTGAATTGTCCCTAATGTGTGTAGGATAGTGTTAGTGTGCGGGATCGCTGGTCGGCGCAGACTCGGTGGGCCGAAGGGCCTATATCTGCACTCTAAGCTAAACTAAACCAAACTCAGCGGGTCAAGCAGCATCTCTGGATAAGATGGATAGGTGACGTTTCAGGGTCGGGACGACTCTTCAGGCTGATTGTGGTGGTGGGTGGGAGAGAGGAGGGGTAGTGCAAAGGTAGCGGGCAGGTATCAGGTTGATGCAGGTGAGAGGGAGTGAGTGATAAACAGATGTTTGGACAAATGCCGGAGATGTCACCTATCCATGTTCTCCAGAGATGCTGCCTGACCCGCTGAGTTACTCCAGCACTCTGTGAAACGTCACCTATCCATGTTCTCCACAGATGCTGCCTGACCCGCTGAGTTACTCCAGCACTCTGTGAAACGTCACCTATCCATGTTCTCTACAGATGCTGCCTGACCCGCTGAGTTACTCCAGCACTCTGTGAAACGTCACCTATCCATGTTCTCCAGAGATGCTGCCTGACCCGCTGAGTTACTCCAGCACTCTGTGAAACGTCACCTATCCATGTTCTCCACAGATGCTGCCTGACCCGCTGAGTTACTCCAGCACTCTGTGAAACGTCACCTATCCATGTTCTCCACAGATGCTGCCTGACCCGCTGAGTTACTCCAGCACTCTGTGAAACGTAACCTATCCATGTTCACTACAGATGCTGCCTGGCCCGCTGAGTTACTCCAGCACTCTGTGAAACGTCACCTATCCATGTTCACTACAGATGCTGCCTGGCCCGCTGAGTTACTCCAGCACTCCGTGAAACGTCAAGGGCCTGTCCCACTTGGGCGTAATTTGCGTGTCATTTACGCAACATCATTCACGCGCCACGAGGCACGACGCGCACGTGATGCCCGCATGGCGTGCATTACGGGCGGATGGCGCGTGGTGAGGCGTGGTGGCGTAGGCAGTGACGCAAGGGATTTGGGGACTCACAAATTCTTCGCCCGCCACCTGCGTGACGCGAAAATTACGCCCAAGTGGGACAGGTCCTTCACCTAGGGTTACACAAAAAGCTGGAGAAACTCAGCGGGTGCAGCAGCATCTAAGGAGCGAAGGAGATAGGCAACGTTTCGGGTCGAGACCCTTCTTCAGACCTTCCTTCGCTCCTTAGATGCTGCTTCACCCGCTGAGTTTCTCCAGCTTTTTGTGTACCCTCGATTCTCCAGCATCTGCAGTTCCTTCTTTAACACAGGTCCTTCACCTATCCATGTTCACCAAAGAGGCTGCCTGATTAAAAATAAAACCTGTAAAATCCGATCAGAGATAGTCTGAGGGCTTCCAATGAGACGGAAGAAAGAGAGAGAAGGAGAGGGAGAGGGAGAGGGAGAAAGGGAGTGTGAGAGGGAGAGATAGAGAGAGAGATTAGTGCCGTGGAAGGACAAATGAGGTAGATTGGAGTTCAGGACTGGAGTTTGGAATGTGTTGTGTTGCTGTTGATCAGATGATGCAACTACCCCAGTGCTTCGTCAGCCTGATTGGTTTCACTAGCCGGTGTTTTGTCCCTCCGCACAAGTTACAATGTGAAAGTCCATGACAGGTTGGCTTTGTTTTGGAGCTTATCCACCCAGGCACATTGCTGTTTACACTGAAAGCACTTAGGAACAACCCAGCTCCAACAGGAGTTTTGTTTTCATTATTCCATTCAAGCGGAGCCGGGTGCAATGGGAACGTTGCTGGTCGTAATGACCCTGTCCTGTTTCATAGAAACATAGACAATAGGTGCAGGAGGAGGCCATTCGGCCCTTCGAGCCTGCACCGCCATTCATTGTGTTCATGGCTGATCGTCCCCAATCAATAACCCGTGCCTGCCTTCTCCCCATATCCCTTGATTGCACTAGCCCCTAGAGCTCTATCTAAAGGGCCTGTCCCAGCACCATGCAACTCTATGCGATGAGCGCGACCTAACGTGGTTGCTTGAGCCGTACGGCGTCGCGGAGCCGGTCCCACCTCGATCGCCGGAGCCGTGCGGAATTGTGCGGAGTTCATCCCGACATCGCGCGGGGCTCCGAAAAATTGACCACGTTCAAAAATTCCGCGCGGCAACGGCTTGTCGGCTCACAGTCGCCTCGACGCATTACACACCGCCTCGACGTCGTGCCTCCGTGACCCTCTCTGTAGGTGCCTCCGTGACCCTCTCTGTGTGTGGCTCCGTGGCCCTCTGTGTGTGTGTGCCTCTGTGCCCCTCTCTGTGTGCCCCTCTCTGTCCTGGCGAACTTACCTTTAAGACTTCGCTCCAAGTTCGCCTCACTTTGCGCCGCGTTGCGCCACTCACCCGACCTCCGCGCGGCCCTCGCTGCCGGTTTGGTTGCGCTTGCCGCATGCAGGCGCATGCTGTTGGGAACGGCCCTGTACAGGCGATCACCCGACCTCCGCGCGGCCCCCGCTTCTAGTTTGATCGCGTTCATCACATGGAGTCGGATGCTGGTAGGACAGGCCCTTAACTCTCTTTTAAATCAATCCAGTGACTTGGCCCCCACTGCCCTCTGTGGCAGGGAATTCCACAAATTGACAACCCTCTGTTTGAATAATAAAAAACATTTTGTTTGTTGTAGTCATACATTATTAATATTGTTTGTATTAACAATTGTATAATAATTGTACTTCTATATATATATATATTTTAAATTTTTATATGGATAGAAAATAATAGAGAGGGAAAGAAAAGAAACCAAAAAAATTAATAGAGAAACATAGAAACATAGAAAAATAGGTGCAGGAGTAGGCCATTCGGCCCTTCGAGCCTGCACCGCCATTCAATTTGATCATGGCTGATCATCCAACTCAGTATCCTGTACCTGCCTTCTCTCCATACCCCCTGATCCCTTTAGCCACAAGTGCCACATCTAACGCCCTCTTAAATATAGCCAATGAACTGGCCTCAACTACCTTCTGTGGCAGAGAATAGTAAGATTGAACGAGAACTTACCAGTTCGAAGGTTGATCTTTATTTTATGAGGAGTCGAAGTGAGGGATTTCGTGAAGAGCCCGCCGGCGCGCATGCTCGACATACTTCAAAGTAGCGGCGTGGAATCACAGAAACCAACAAAAGAAATGACTTCGCATAGTATGATTGAATTGACTAAGATTACCAGATGAAGGTGATTGAGGGTTGGGCGAGGAGGGCACGAAATCCCTCACTTCGACTCCTCATAAAATAAAGATCAACCTTCGAACTGGTAAGTTCTTGTTCAATCTTACTATTTCATTTCGGAGTCACGTGAGTGACTTCGTGAAGACTTCAAAGCTTCTGTGATTACACGCCCTGGACCACGTCCATGCTGACACACCACTACCAGGGATGGATGGGAGGAACAAACTTGCTCAATGGTTCATACTGCAAAACAAGAGCATATTTATTAATAACAAATCAAAACCCCTCATGCGGGGACATCTCCACGTTCTTGACCTGCATTCAACACGGCTTCTGCGAACTGTAGAGGAGCAGCAACAGGCTTGTTATAAAAACGCTGGAACACAGCTTCATTCGCCCATCCTGCTGTGGCGAGAATTTGGTCCATGGGCACCTCCATGACCCTCGCCGCTGACGTCGATGCAGCCCTGGTGGAATGAGACTTGAACACATTAATGTCGATACCTGACTTACCCAAGACGACTCGAAGCCACCTGGATATCGTCTGGACTGTCACTCGATGATGAGGTCTCTTATGAGTGACAAGCAGGTATCTCTCCATTCCTCTGATGCGTGCCGTCACTTTGACATAGTGGCGGATATGTGAGACTAAACATAGCCTAGCATCTGCGGGGTATGCAGGGAACTTCAGCTGCAGCCCTGTGCACCCAGGTCTATGCTGCTTTAGTAGCTCGTCAACGAAAAAGACTACTTCCGTAGGGGTAGCTGTCATTCTGTCGACACGCAGTTTGTGTAGTGTCTGTACCCTCTGAGCTGAAGTCAGCGCTAGTAACATCACCAGCTTCATGGTGAGTTGGTCCAGTTGGAGCCCTTCCATGGGAGACCACGTCCTGAGCAGGGTTAATACGTCCCTGACATCCCAGGTGATATTATAGCGTGGTGTAGGCGGATTCATATTGAATATACCCCGCATGAGTCTGGACACTAGCCTGTTGGATCCTACCCCAATCTTGAGGTAGAATGATAGCGCACTTCTGGCGCTGTTGATGGCACTGTAACTTAAGTGTTCATCATGGTGCAACCCCGCGAGGAATTCCAGGACGTCGGTTATTGTCACGTCATCGTACGTGATGCGAGAGCGGCTGCAGTAGGCTTCCCACTTCTTAATATGCGAGCGGTATCTTCGCCTTGTGGACTCACGACACGACGCCCCGATGGTATCCATGGTCCGAGCCGAGAGGCCGTATTGGACTAACGGCCTGTTCAGAACCTGCAAGCCAACAAATTTAAATAGCCATGGCAGGGATGTGGCTCCCCTGAGACAGGGTGAGTAACCAATTGTGGGCAACCCTTCAAAAGGACCCAAGGTTCGTTGAGCATGTCAAAGACTACCGGATACCAAGGCTGTGTGGGCCAGTCGGGTATAATAAGGATGCCCTTGGCAGCATCTGCCTGAATCTTTCGCAATACCCGACTGATGAGGCAAAACGGAGGGAAGGCATAGAAAAACCAATTCCCCCAGTCCAGCGAGAATGCATCTAGCGCTATTGCCCCAGGATCTGGTTCCCATGAAACGTAGGCTGGTACCTGATGGTTCAACCGTGACGCAAAAAGGTCAATGTCCGGTTTACCAAATTTGGCTGTGACTTTAGAAAAAATCTCAGGATGCAACATCCATTCAATGTTGTCATTAAATTTGCGTGACCTGGTGTCCGCCACAGTATTAAGCTCACCTGGCAAATAGGTAGCTGAAATCCAAATGTCTCTTTGAATACACCAGAGCCAAATTGAGTTAGCCAATTTGTCACACGAAACTGACCTGGTACCACCCATATGGTTTAAATATGCCACAGCTGTGGTGTTGTCTATTTGGAGACGGACGTGTGCTCCAACAAGCTTGGAACAATATGCACGAAGTCCGTGGAATGCTGCCAGCAACTCCAAATAGTTAATCCCTTCAGTCAACAACATCGATGCCTCAAGGGTGTCCCATCTACCCCCACAACTAGAGCAATTATCAGTAGCTCCCCAGCCATTGGAGCTTGCATCAGTCTGTAAATATACCACCGGATTAGCCTCCCTGACAGGCTTAAATGAGTTGCTAATGTGACACACCCACCATTGCAACTCAGTTATCGCTTCGGACGGCAGCTGCATAGATCGATCGTAATGACCAGCGTTCCGTTTTAACGCAGTAATTTTAGCTCTTTGCAAATTCTGATAATGCAAAGGTCCATATCGTGCTGCCGAAAACAAAGCCACTAACTTGCCAATTACTGTGGCTGTATGCCGAATCGATGGTATATTGGTGCCAATTAAATCTCTGCACACCTTAGTGACTTCCTCAATTTTGTTAATTGGTATAGTTATCCTCATGCTCATTGAGTTCACCGTGAACCCTAGGTAATCAATTACCTGGGCAGGGCAGAACTTCGATTTCTCTGGATGGACAATGAATCCTAATTGTTGAAATATATTGACAGCAGCTGCAACACCCTGTTCAGCCAATTGCAGGGTGTGGCCCACAATAAAGACATCATCTAAATAGGCCATAACTATATGATGTCGTTGTCTCAAATAAGCCATGATTGGCTTCACCAATTTAGTGAACAATCTAGGGGCTGTAGTAAGCCCATTAGGCAAAGCCTTATACTGCCAAAGTTGCCCCATCCAGATAAATTTCAAAAACCTTCTATCATCTTTCTGGATGGATACTGAATAATATGCATCCCTCAAATCAATGCATGCCATAAAGCAGCCATGAGAAATCAATGATTTGGCTGTTTCAAACGTATCCATTTTAAAATGAGTATATGTTACAAACGTATTCAAACGGGTTAGATCAATAATGACACGACGGCCTCCATCCTTCTTAGGTCTAGTAAATATGTTTGAAACAAATTCAATTGGCTCATGCACTGTTTTCTCAATCACACCCTTCTGTTCCAAACTTAAAATTTCCTTGTAACCTGCTGCCTGTTCTGCAGCAGACAATTTGAACGTACGACCAGGCATGTGCTGGGATGGAGGAATGTCGCCATTAATAAACTCAATTTTATGCCCCCGAATATTCCGCAACACATACTCATCACCAGTAAAATTACCCCATGCATCCAAAAACAACCGTAAACAACCACCAACATGGGAAGTTAAACAGAGAGAAAAAAGAGAACCAGACCCCCTCACCTCCGTGGTTACCGGCGGTCCTTGACACGTGTGGGTGGCCGTGGAGGTGCTGGGTTGGCTTGAGGGCGCGGCGTCTTCGATTTCCACAAAGGTCTCTGCCGACCCTGTCCTAAAAAAGACCCTTGGTGCTGGTTCTGGTGCTGTTGTCGTTGTGGAGCTAGAGGGCGAGTCCTCGTCGAGGCACCGGCCGACCCTCGTGAGCGAATGTATGGAGCTTTTGAGCCTGACGGTGTGGGGGCACTCTGAGAGCGCATGATCCCCACCGTTTTGGCTTGTTCGTCAAGCTCTTTGACTCTCTTCGAGAGGTCCTCACCAAAGAGCTGACGGGGCGGCGGCGGCGGCGGTGGTTTGCACAATCCTGCAAACTTCGGGTTGAGTGCTGGGCGGATGCTGTTTTTGCGAAACCCGTTGATTTCGTGCTGGGTCGCGCACAATAAGGCCAGAGCATCTTCCTGGTCCAAATTCAGTTCGTCCCCGTCCACCGACCGCGCAAAGGCGGTAATACCGGCCGTGAGGAGTTTCAGGATCCGCTGTAATTTTAGCTCCTGTTGACGGATAGCCGCACTGATGTTGCCCCATATTGGCGTATTGACCACAGGCACGTTGAGGGAGTTGCAGTTTGAAGGAGCCTTGTGCCGGCTCATAGCCTGGATGAGGACTTCTTCCTGCAGCACCTGATTATTAAGAAAGTCCACTGTGGCTGCCAGCTTTGTATTTAGAGGAAGACCAGCCGTATGTGGGGCCGCGAATTTGGTCGCCACATCCAAGAGTTCCTGCGCTGGCACCTCCAACGGAGGTGGTACAGGCTCCACCAGAACCTCCTCCTCCTGCTGCTCCAGGCTGATAGTAGATGTTGGTGAAGACGCCCTGTGCCTGTTGCTGCCCTGCTGTTGTTGACGTTGAAGCAGGAGCTCCAGCAGCCGCTCCATACGGTCAATACGCCCTTCACCCTGAACACTCAGGTGGTCGGAGTCCTCCGGCTCTGAAAAGAAAACCGGGCTCCTGTCATCGGCCCGCACCTCGTCGAGGCCCTGCCGGTGCCGGTAGTTGTCGCTAACAGCCGCCGAGGCGAAACTGCGCGATTCCTGCGCGGGCGTGTTCAATCGCCTCCGTTTAGCGAGAGCTGAAGCCGCTGCCACTAAGGGCACTTGCGGCGAGGTGTCGGCACCAGCCGAAGCATGGCTGCCTGGGGCCCGCGCAGTCTTGCCGGCTGCCCATATCGTGGACGTTGCCGACGCATGGTCTCGCCCACCCATCCATGGGGGGCTCGGCGACCGTGACGAGACCCGACTCGACCGACCCGTCCCGGCGTCGAGAGTCGGGGTGTGCCGGCTGGACCTCACAGCCGCCCCGGGTCTCGCCCTGGAACCTGACCGCTCCTCCGCGATAGGCAATGCCTTAGCCCTAACAGGGTTAGGCTTCTGGGCTCCTGCCCTCCCCCTTCTCGGAGGGCTGAGTGGAACAGGCCGTGGAACCGCATGTGCCCTGCTCGAGGTCGCCAGCGAGCCCGCTGACGACCTGACTGCCATGGCAGGGTCCCCCTGCTCTGGCGGCACACCACACTCCTCCTCGTCGAACTCCTCCGAGCTGTGGTGTGCTGGCGGACCTGGACCTGTAATCACAGGGCTTACCCACATCTCCGCCTGAGTCCCGGCCTGCGCTGCAGGTATTGCCGATGGTAAAGGCCCCGGAACTGTTGTCCGGCTAACTCGTCCTGACGTCCTCCGGCCCTTCGAACTCCCATCCATGTCCTTGCTGCAAGACATAATCAGACAACAAGGACCACCAACTAAAGGTAGAATACTCACCTCCGTGGCCCCTTATGAAGGGCTGTCGAGGAGCGCGCTCCACCGCCAGCCGTCGCAGCAACGCGTTACGACGATATGTCGAGCATGCGCGCCGGCGACGAAGTCACTCACGTGACTCCTAAATGAAATTCCAGAGACTCACAACTCTCTGTGTAAAGAATGTTTTCCTCATCTCGGCCTAAAGGAATTCCCCCTTATCCTTAGACTGTGACCCCTTGTTCTGGACTCCCCCAACATCGGGAACAATCTTCCAGCATCTAACTTGTCCAACCCCTTAAGAATTTTGTAAGTTTCTATAAGATCCCCCCTCAATCTTCTAAATTCCAGCGAGTACAAGCCGAGTCTATCCACTCTTTCCTCATATGAAAGTCCTGACGTCCCAGGAATCAGTCTGGTGGAGACTGGAATGGAGAATCAGAATGGAGTTATCAGCTAATTATACATCATTGGAGATATGTCCGTGGATTATAAAATGTAAATCTTCATCTAATCCTTGATTTGGGTTTCAGTCAGGTTCTCGTGCCGAACTGGTTTGCCCCTTCAAATATTCAATGAATGGGGACCATTCTCATCTCAGTTTTAAAAGGCCTCCCATTTATTCTGAGTCTGTGGCCCCTGGTTCTCGACTCCCCCATCATTGGGAACATTTTTCCTGCACTATTTTCCCTCCCGTTTCTCAGTCTCAGTTTAGTTTATTGTCACGTGTATCGAGGTTCAAAGAAAAGCTTTTTTGTTGCGTGCTATCCAGTCAGCGGAAAGGCAATGCATGATCACAACCAAACTGTCCACAGTGAACAGATACATGATAAGGGAATATGGTCATATGTAATAGGAGCAAAATTAGGCCGTTCAGCCCATCGAGTCTACCCCGCCAGTCAATCATGGCTGATCTATCTCTCCCTCCTAAACCCCATTCTCCTGCCTTCTCCCCATAACCTCTGACACCCGTACTAGTCTAGAATCCATGCCTTAAAAAATCCATCGACAGCCTCCACAGCCTATGGCAAAGGATTCGCATGTAGATAGGGTGGTAAAGAAAGCTTTTGGTGTGCTGGCCTTTATAAATCAGAGCATTGAATACAGGAGTAGGGAAGTAATGTTAAAATTGTACAAGGCATTGGTAAGACCAATTCTGGAGTATGGTGTACAATTTTGGTCGCCTAATTATAGGAAGGATGTCAACAAAATAGAGAGAGTACAGAGGAGATTTACTAGAATGTTGCCTGGGTTCCAGCAACTAAGTTACAGAGAAAGGTTGAACAAGTTAGGTCTTTATTCTTTGGAGCGCAGAAGGTTAAGGGGGGACTTGATTGAGGTCTTTAAAATGATGAAAGGGATAGACAGAGTTGACATGGATAAGCTTTTCCCATTGAGGGCAGGGAAGATTCAAGCAAGAGGGCATGACATGAGAATTAAGGGACAGAAGTTTAGGGGTAACATGAGGGGGAACTTCTTTACTCAGAGAGTGGTGGCTGTGTGGAATGAGCTTCCAGCAAAAGTGGTGGAGGCAGGATCGATTTTAACATTTAAAAGTAAAGTGGATAGGTATATGGACGGGAAGGGAATGGAGGGGTATGGTCTGAGTGCAGGTAGATGGGACTAGGGGAAAATAAATGGTCGGCACGGACTGGAAGGGCCGAGAAGGCCTGTTTCCGTGCTGTAATTGTTGTATGGTTATATGGTTATTCCACAGATTCACCATTCTCTGACTAAAGGAATTCCTTCACATTTCCTTCCTAGACTCTCCCACCAGTGGAAACATCCTCTCCACATCCACTCTATCCAAGCCTTTCACTATTAGTTTGTTTCAATGAGGCCCCCCCTCGTTCTTCTGAACTCCAGCGAGTACAGTCCCCAGTGCCATCAAACACTCATCATAGCTTAACCCACTCATTCCCGGGATCATTCTCGCATACCTCTCCTGGACCCTCTCCAGGGTCAGCACATCCTTTGGAACAATGGAATAACGTTTAGTGCAAGGTTAAACCAGCAAAGTCCGATCAAGGACAGTCTGCGGGTCACCAAAGAGGTAGATTGTAGTTCAGGGCTGCTCTCTGGTTGTGGCAGGACGGCTCAGTTGCCTATTAGAAACATAGAAACATAGAAAAATAGGTGCAGGAGTAGGCCATTCGGCCCTTCGAGCCTGCACCGCCATTCAATGTGATCATGGCTGATCATCCAACTCAGTATCCCGTACCTGCCTTCTCTCCATACCTCCTGATCCCTTTAGCCACAAGTGCCACATCTAACGCCCTCTTAAATATAGCCAATGAACTGGCCTCAACTACCTTCTGTGGCAGAGAATTCCAGAGACTCACCACTCTCTGTGTAAAGAATGTTTTCCTCATCTCGGTCCTAAAGGAATTCCCCCTTATCCTTACACTGTGACCCCTTGTTCTGGACTCCCCCAACATTGGGAACAATCTTCCAGCATCTAGCTTGTCCAACCCCTTAAGAATTTTGTAAGTTTCTATAAGATCCCCCCTCAATCTTCTAAATTCCAGCGAGTACAAGCCGAGTCTATCCAATCTTTCCTCATATGAAAGTCCTGACATCCCAGGAATCATTAACAGCGGGGAAGAAACTGTCCCTGAATCTGGAGGTGTGCGTTTTCACCCTTCCTGACCTCTTGACCGATGGGAGAGGGGAGAAGAGGGAGTGGCCAGGGTGCGACTCGCCCTTGATTATGCTGCTGGCCTTGCCGAGGCAGCGCGAGGTGTAAATGGAGTCAATGGAAGGGAGGTCGGTTTGCGCGATGGTCTGGGCTGCGTCCAGTGGCTCCTCTCACTTCTGTCTCTCTGTCACTGCGCGGCGTCTAAAATCTGACAGCAAGGTGACCTGTCATCAGGCGACGCTCTATCTTGGGTGAATGGTGACTCGGACAAATAGCCGACCAACAGCCTCTTTGACGTCTGCGGCCTAATTTGATCCATACGGGCTGCGTGTCAGGACCGAATGGGAAAGTTGCAAAACTGCAGCGCGATGGCCCGTAGCAAATATCCACGCCAATGACAGCAGCTACACAGAGGCACTTGTGTGGCAAAGAATGATGCTTTTCATTAGGTTCAAGTGCTGCTGCCCACTCAACATCATTCAAATCATTTCCACGACGGGCCAACTCGGCTTGAAAGCAATGACACCAGCCATTGTGCTTCCTCGGCTTCCAGTTTAGTTTGATTTAGTCCAGTTTAGTTTATTGTCACGTGCGAACAGTGGGTACAGTGAAAAGCTTCTGTCACGCACTACCCAGTCAGCGGAAAGACAATACACGATTACAATCGAGCCGTTTACAGTGTGTCGATACATGATAATGGATTCATAGTCGAAGCAGGAAATGTTGCTGCAAGTGTAGAGATTTAAGAGCGTGGAGCAAATGTAACACGTGATTGGAGATCTGCTTAGAAACATATAAACATAGAAATTAGGTGCAGGAGTAGGCCATTCAGCCCTTCGAGCCTGCACCGCCATTCAATATGATCATGGCTGATCATCCAACTCAGTATCCCGTACCTGCCTTCTCTCCATACCCTCTGATCCCCTTATCCACAAGGGCCACATCTAACTCCCTCTTAAATATAGCCAATGAACTGGTCTCAACTACCCTCTGTGGCAGAGAGTTCCAGAGACCCACCACTCTCTGTGTGAAAAAAGTCCTTCTTCCATCTTCTACGCCCGCACCTCCTGAGTCTGGAGGTGCGGGCGTAGAAGGCCTTGTAACGTCTGCCGGAAGGTAGAAGTTCGTACAGACATGTCGCCTGTATGGTCGCGGTGACGCTTGTTTGGTCGCGAGTAGTCGCCCAAAGAGTCTTACCTTTTTCTGGTCGCCATGTTGGACATGTTTTCAACATGTCGAACATTTTCAGCGACCTGCTGGCGACTATGACGGGTGCCAGCAAGTGGCCGAAAAATATTGCCCCTGTTATTTTAAGTCAAGTCAAGTCAAGTTTATTCGTCACATACACATACGGGATGTGCAGTGAAATGAAAAGTGGCCGTGCCTGCGGACTTTGTGCAAAAAACAAACAAACAAACAAACAAACAAACAAACAAACAACATACTACAAACAGAATCACATGTTCTTTTCCATATTAAATATTGTGGGCGGTATTGTGGTACAGTAACTGTTGTAGAGTTAGTCCCTGGTGAGATAGGAGTCCGAATGGCCAAATTTGCAGATGACACCAAGCTGGGGGGTATAGTTAGGTATGAGGGGGATGCTAGGAGGCTGCAGGATGATTTGGATAGGCTGAGTGAATGGGCAGATGCATGGCAGATGCAGTATAATGTGGATAAATGTGAGGTTATCCACTTTGGTGGCAAAAACATGAGGGTAGACTATTATCTGAATGGTGGCAGATTAGGAAAAGGGGAGATGCAACGAGACCTGGGTGTCATGGTACACCAGTCATTGAAAGTAGGCATGCAGGTGCAGCAGGCAGTGAAGAAAGCAAATGGTATGTTAGCATTCATAGCGAAAGGATTTGAGTATAGGAGCAGGGAGGTTCTACTTCAGTTGTACAGGGTTTTGGTGAGGCCACATCTAGAGTATTGCATACAGTTTTGGTCTCCAAATCTGAGGAAAGACATTCTTGCCATAGAGGGGGTACAGAGAAGGTTCACCAGACTGATTCCTGGGATGTCGGGACTTTCATATGAAGAAAGACTGGATAGACTCGGCTTGTACTCACTGGACATTAGAAGATTGAGGGGGGATCTCATAGAGACTTACAAAATTCTTAAAGGGTAGGACAGGCTAGATGCTGGAAGATTGTTCCCGATGTTGGGGAAGTCCAGGACAAGGGGTCACAGTCTAAGGATAAGGGGGGAGAGGAGAAAATCATTCTTCACGCAGTGAGTGGTGAACCTGTGGAATTCTCGGGTGCTGTCTTTATGGAGTTTGTACGTTCTTCCCGTGACCTGCGTGGGTTTTCTCTAAGATCTTCGGTTTCCATCCACACTCCAAAGACGTACAGGTTTGTAGGTTAATTGGATTGATTAATTGGCTTGATAAAAAATGTAAAAATTGTCCAAGTTGGCGATATGCATAGTACTGCCCTGCCGACTATAAAAGGTGCAGAAGGAACTGCAGATGCTGGTTAAAACTGAGAATAGACACAAAAAGCTGGAGTGACTCAGCGGGACAGGCAACGTCTCAGGAGAAAAGGAATGGGTGACGCTTCCGGTCGTCTGAAGAAACGTCACCCATTCCATCTCTCCGGAGATGCTGCCTGTCCCGCTGAGCTACTCCAGCATATTGTATCTCTCTCCTGGTTTACCATGTTTTAGGTGTTAACTAAATCTATCGAGTTGCTGTGTTCTGTTTGTAATTAATGAAGTATTTGAGGCATTTAACTGTTTCCGAGAGCCAACTATTCCAATATGGCCACATTTTTATTTACATAGCACTAACTAAAATCCTCTCGAGGCATGGTTCAGAAATAACTGGTGCCAACCTCGATGAGATATTCGGTCAAAGTGGTAGGTTTTAATGACTGTCAAAATGGGACATAGTTAGAGGAGGAGGTTTTTTTAAACGGTGGGGGGGGGGGGGGGGGGGGGGTGGGTGGCTCTCCAGAACTTATTGTTCTATGTAGATAAATACAGATCGGCCAACAATGGGGCAACTAACTTCAGGGATGTCCAAATATACAAATTGGAAGAAAAACAGTTATAGAAACATAGAAACATAGAAATTAGGTGCAGGAGTAGGCCATTCGGCCCTTCGAGCCTGCACCGCCATTCAATGTGATCATGGCTGATCATCCAACTCAGTATCCCGTACCTGCCTTCTCTCCATACCCTCTGATCCCCTTAGCCACAAGCGCCACATCTAACTCCCTCTTAAATATAGCCAATGAACTTTCCTCAACTACCCTCTGTGGCAGAGAGTTCCATGGACCCACCACTCTCTGTGTGAAAAAAGTCCTTCTCATCTCAGTCCTAGAGGATTTCCTCCTTATCCTTAAGCTGTGACCCCTTGTCCTGGACCTCCCCAACATCGGAAACAATCTTCCTGCATCTAGCCTGTCCAACCCCTTAAGAATTTTGTAATTTTCTATAAAATCCCCTCTCAATCTCCTAAAGTCTAGAGAATATAAACCGAGTCTATCCAGTCTTTCTTCATAAGACAGTCCTGACATCCAAGGAATCAGTCTGGTGAACCTTCTCTGCACTCCCTCTATGGCAATAATGTCCTTCCTCAGATTTGGAGACCAGAACTGTACGCAATACTCCAGGTGTGGTCTCTACAAGACCCTATACAACTGAAGTAGAACCTCCCTGCTCCTACACTCAAATCCTTTTGCTATGAAAGCTAACATACCATTCGCTTTCTTCACTGCCTGCTGCACCTGCATGCCTACTTTCAATGACTGGTGTACCATGACACCCAGGTCGCGCTGCATCTCCCCTTTTCCTAATCGGCCACAATTTAGATAATAGTCTGCTTTCCTGTTTTTGCCACCAAAGTGGATAACCTCACATTTATCCACATTATACTGCATCTGCCAAACATTTTCCCACTCACCCAGCCTATCCAAGTCACCTTGCAGTCTCCTAGTATCCTCCTCACAGCTAACACTGCCCCCCAGCTTCGTGTCATCCGCAAACTTGGAGATATTGCCTTCAATTTCCTCATCCAGATCATTAATGTATATTGTAAATAGCTGGGGTCCCAGCACTTGCGGTACCCCACTAGTCACTGCCTGCCATTGTGAAAAGGACCCGTTTACTCCTACTCTTTGCTTCCTGTTTGCCAGCCAGTTCTCTATCCACCTCAATACTGAACGCCCAATGCCGTATGCTTTAAGTTTGTATACTAATCTCTTACGTGGGACCTTGTCGAAAGCCTTCTGGAAGTCCAGATACAGCACATCCACTGGCTCTCCCCTATCCACGCTACTAGTTACATCCTCGAAAAATTCCACCAGATTCGTCAGACATGATTTACCTTTCGTAAATCCATGCTGACTTTGTCCAATGATTTCACCACTTTCCAAATGTGCTGCTATCCCATCTTTAATAACTGACTCTAGCAGTTTCCCCACAACCGATATTAGACTAACTGGTCTGTAATTCCCCATTTTCTCTCTCCCTCCCTTCTTAAAAAGAGGGGTTACGTTTGCTACCCGCCAATCCTCAGGAACTACTCCAGAATCTAAAGAGTTTTGAAAGATTATCACTAATGCATCCACTATTTCCAGAGCTACTTCCTTAAGTACTCTGGGATGCAGCCTATCTGGCCCTGGGGATTTATCGGCCTTTAATCCATTCAATTTACCCAACACCACTTCCCGACTAACCTGGATTTCACTCAGTTCCTCCTTTGACCCGCGGTCCCCTGCTATTTCCGGCAGATTATTTATGTCTTCCTTAGTCTTCCTTTATGTCTTCCTTATATAATAGGGTTAAACGATGATAGACAATAGGTGCAGGAATAGGCCATTCGGCCTTTCGAGCCAGCACCGCCATTCACTGTGATCGTGGCTGATCATTCACAATCAGTACCTCGTGCCTGCCTCCTCCTCCTATCATAGAAACATAGAAAATAGGAGCAGGAGTAGGCCATTCGGCCCTTTGAGCCTGCACCACCATTAAATATGATCATGGCTGATCATCCAACTTAGTATCCCGTACCTGCCTTCTCTCCATACCCCCTGATCCCTGTAGCCACAAGTGCTCATCCAACTCCCTCTTAAATAGAGCCAATGAACTGGCCTCAACTACCTTCTGCGGCAGAGAATTCCAATGAATAACCCATTATTTAAGCCCTCTATATTGGATGGAGGGTTTAGACATTGGGATGATTTAGGAATTAAAAGGATAGAGCACCTTTATAGAAAAGGAAAATTTCTTTTATTCCAAGAGTTACAAGATATCTATGGATTGTTTCCGCAACACTTGTTTAGGTACTTACAAATTAGAGATTATATAAAATCAAACACACTAGATTATAAAAATAAAGTACCAGGATTATTAGATGATTTGTTTAATTTACACCCAAATACAGAAAAATTAATAGCCCATATATATAACATAATTTTGGATAAGGAGAATCCAACAACGGAAACATATCGGCAAGCATGGGAAAAGGAAATTGGTTTATCCATAACAAAAGAAAATTGGGAAGAAAGTTTACAGCAAATACATCGGTGTTCGTTAAATGCCAGACATACATTGATACAATTCAAAGTATTATACAGATTACACTATTCAAAAACTAAATTAAATAGTATCTTTCACAATCTCTCTTCAATTTGTGATAAATGCAAGAACTTAGAAGCAAATTTAATACATAGTTTTGCTACATGTCCCAAACTGAATTACTACTGGACAGAAATTTTTAAGGTTATTTCTGAGGTTCTAAAAATTAGATTGGATCCAGACCCAAAGTTAATAATACTTGGGATTTTGGATTCAAATTCGGTACTTACAGGAAATCAAAGAAATTTCTTTGATTACTGTTTGATAATAGGGAAAAAAATCATATTGAAATTTTGGAAGGGAACATTATCCCCCACAATTAAAATGTTCTTTTCTTCTTTTCTATATAATCAAATTATTATTTAATCACTTTCTTATTGATTTAAAACTATTCTATTCTTTTCTTTATTTCCAAAAAAATAGAAGATGATAACTGTCAATGGGTTATTTAAAAAATGTGTAATTAAGTTGAGGTTTGTAAAGCTGTTTACATTATTGTAAATAGATTACTTCTAATAAAACAAAGTATAAAAAAAAAAGATAATTCCAGAGACTCACCACTCTCTGTGTGAAAAATGTTTTTCTTATCCCTTGATTCCGTTAGCCGTAACAGCCCTATCTAACTCGCTCTTGAAAGCATCCAGAGAATTGGCATCATCTGCCTTCTGAGGCAGAGAATTCCACAGATTCACAAGATTCTCTGGGTGAAAAAGTTTTTCCTCATCTCCGTTCTAAATGGCCTACCACTTATTCTTAAACTGTGGCACCTGGTTCTGGACTCCCCCAACATCAGGAACATGTTTCCTGCCTCTAGCGTGTCCAATCCCTTGATAATCTTATATATTTCAATAAGATCTTCTCTTATCCTTCTAAATTCCAGTGTATACAAGCCCAGGCGTTCCATTCTTTCAACATATGACAGTCCCTCCATCCCGGGAATTAACCTCGTGAACCTACACTGCACTCCCTCAATTGCAAGAAAGTCCTTCCTCAAATTTGGAGACCCAAACTACACACAATACTCCAGGTGTGGTCTCACTAGGGCTCTGTACAACTGCAGAAGGACCTTTTTGCATCTATATTCAACACCTCTTGTTATGAAGGCCAACATGCCATTCGCTTTCTTCACTGCCTGCAGTACCTGCATGCTTACTTTCAGTGACTGTTGAACAAGGACCCCCAGATCCCGTTTTACTTCCACTTTTCCAAACTTGACACCATTCAGATAATAATCTACCTTCCTGTTCTTGCCACCAAAGTGGATAACCTCACATTTATCCACAATTTAACTGCATCTGCCATGCATCTGCCCACTCACCCAACCTGACAAAGTTCTAGGGCTCGAAGAGGTTGCGGGGACAAGATGGGGCAAGAACCTGGTTTGAATGAATGGATGAATGGATTACTTAATGAATGATACATCACAAGTACCTAGGTCCAGATACAATACACAAGCATGCAAAGAGTCTCCATGTATGGGTGTATTAGAATGGGTGCCAGAGGTTATGGGGGAGAAGACAGGAAAATGGTGTTCGGACGGAGAGATAGATCAGCCATGATTGAATGGTGGAGTAAACTTGATGGGCCGAATGGCCTAATTCTGGTCCTATCACTTATGACCTTATGAAGTCACTGACAAAGTTACACAAGTATTTGTTATTGTTCCGATGGTCCCCCCTCGTCCTCTTCGCGGCCCCCCTATGCTGTGCCCTTTTTCTTCTCTGTGACCGCCCCCCACGTCGGGTCCCTGTTTGTTCTTGGTCCCCTCCGCGCCACGCCGGGCTCTCTTTAATCTCGGAGAATACCCCACCCCCCCCCCCCCCCCATCCCCCCACGCCGAGACCCTCTTGGTGCCCCCCGCACCACGGCGAGCCCTCTTTGATCTCGGCAGCACGTCATCACCCGACCTCCGGCACTCGCGCGGGCACATCCTCAACCCCCCCTACCGCCAAGCGCTCTCGTGGACGGCTCGGCAAAACAACATTTAAAAACTGAGAGTTCGCTTAACCGGAGGTCACTGCAAGATGTTCTATGTTCTTTGCTACTTAACAAGTCTCCTGTTTTACCCAACTGCTGAAAAAATCCGTGAGAGCAGTGATGTATTGATTCTAGGTTGCCCACTGAGTCCTTGAATAAGGACCAGTCCACCGACTCGAAGCTGTCCCGTAGGAGCTCATCCGCGTCCACAGGCCAGCACTGTACAATGTCCTGTACACGATTCTCACGCTTCAGTTAGAGTCACAGTCATAGAATAAAACTATCACCATGTTGAATAGTATCGAATCCAAAAGGATCCAGAACTTCAAAGCTGTAGACCAATCCCATCTGTAGCAGACTTATAGAGTCAGAGTCATACAGCGTAGAAACAGGCCCTTCGGCCCAACTTGCCCATACTGGCCAACGTGTCCCAAGGGGAAGTACAACTGGATCCGGGGGGGGGGGGGGGGGGTCCTTGTTCATCAGTCAATGAAAGTAAGCATGGAGGTACAGCAGGCAGTGAAGAAAGCGAATGGCATGTTGGCCTTCATAACAAGAGGAGTTGAGTATAGGAGCAAAGAGGTCCTTCTGCAGTTGTACAGAGCCCTAGTGAGACCACACCTGAAGTATTGTGTGCAGTTTTGGCCTCCCAATTTGAGGATGGACATTCTTGCTATTGAGGGAGTGCAGCGTAGGTTCACCAGGTTAATTCCCGGGATGGCGGGACTCTCATATGTTGATAGAATGGAGCGGCTGGGCTTGTACTTTAGGAATTTAGAAGGATGAGCAGGGATCTTATTGAAACATATAAAATTATTAAGGGTTTGGACAGGCTAGAGGCAGGAAACATGTTCCCGATGTTGGGGGAGTCCAGAACCAGGGGCCACAGTTTACGAATAAGGGGTAAGTCATTTAGAACAGAAACAAGGAAAAACGTTTTCACCCAGAGTTGTGAGGGTGGAATTCTCTGCCTCAGAGGGCGGTGGAGGCAAGTTCCCTGGATGCTTTCAAGAGAGAGCTAGACAGAGCTCTTAAAGATAGTGGAGTCAAGGGATATGGGGAGAAGGCGGGAACGGGGTACTGATTGTGATTCAACTGATTGTGGATGATCAGCCATGATGGTAATTTCGTAAGGAACGTAATTTTGTTTGAACCTATGTTTAAATGACAATAAACAGCATTCTGATTCTGATTCTGGTTCTGATTCTGACGATCACATTGAATGGTGGCGCTGGCTCGAGGGGCTGAATGGCCTACTCCTGCACTTATTGTCTATTGTCTACACTAGACCCACCTGCAGGCGTTTGGTCCATATCCCTCTAAACCTGTCCTATCCATGTACCTGTCTAACTTTTTCTAAAATGGTGCAATAGACCCTGCCTCAACTATCTTCTATCACTTGTCCCTTCACCTCCCCCCTCCACTCCTTTCAGGGACCCAAGCAGTCCTTCCAGGTCCAACAGAGGTTCACCTGCACCTCCTCCAACCTCATCTACTGCATCCGTTGCTCCAGATGCCAGCTGATCTATATCGGTGAGACCAAGCGGAGGCTTGGCGATCGTTTCGCCGAACACCTCCGCTCGGTCCGCAATAACCAACCTGACCTCCCGGTGGCTCAGCACTTCAACTCCCCCTCCCATTCCGTATCCGACCACTCGGTCCTGGGCCTCCTCCACGGCCAGAGTGAGCAACACCGCAAGTTGGAGGAACAGCACCTCATATTCAGCTTGGGGAGTCTGCATCCTCTGGGCTTAAACATTGAATTTTCTCAATTCTGTTAACCTTTGCTGCCTCCTCCCCTTCCCACCTCTCCCTCAGCCCTCGAGCCCTGGCATTCCTTCTCTCTCTATCTCTCCCCCACCCAAGTCGCACTAGCTTCTCATTTTCACACTACAAACAGCTTACAATGGCCTTTCCTTTATCATCGATACTTTTTTGCATATCTTTCATTCATTGTTCTTTATCTCTCCACATCACTGTCTATATCTCTCGTTTCCCTGATCCCTGACCAGTCTGAAGAAGGGTCTCGACCCGAAACGTCACCTATCTCCTTCGCTCCTTAGATGCTGCTGCACCCGCTGAGTTTCTCCAGCCTTTTGTGTACCCTCGATTCTCCAGCATCTGCAGTTCCTTCTTTAACAATCCTATGTCACCCACCACCATTTTCATGACACATTTACTCTTCATATTCCTATTAAATCTTTCCCCCTTGATCTTTAAGCTATGTCCTCTGGTTCTCGATTCCCCCACTCTGGGCAAGAAACACTGTGCATCTACCCGATCTATTCTTCTCATGATTTCATCCACTCACCCTCCTGTGTTCCAGGGAATAAAATCCCAGCCTGCTCAACCTTTCCCTATAGCTCAGTCCCCCAAGTCCTGGCAACATCCTTGTACATCTTATCTGCACTCTTTCCAACATGACAACATCTTTCCCATAACATGGTGCCCAGAACTGAACACAATACTCCAAATGCTGCCTCGCCAACGTCTTATACAACTGCAACATGACCTCCCAACTTCTATATTCAATTCTCTGACTGATGAAGGCCAATGTGCCAAAAGCCTATTTGACCGCCACATTCCTAACTGTGACTGGATGTCGTTGTCTCTTGCGGGCGGAGCACCAAGGCAAATTCCTTGTATGTGAATACTTGGCCAATAAACTTATTCATTCATCTCCCTATAGCTCAGGCCCTCAAGTCCTGGCAGCATCCTTCTACATCTTTTCTGCACTCTTTCCAACTTGACAACATCTTTCCCATAACATGGTGCCCAGAACTGAACACAATACTCCAAATGCGGCCTCGCCAACGTCTTATACAACTGCAACATGACCTCCCAAAATCAACTCGCTGGGCCGAAGGGCCTGTTTCCATGCTGTGTTTCTAAAGTAGACTAAACTAAACTAAACTAAACTAAATTAAACACAACCAACCTGACACGGAGAATTGGGATGTTGGAATGAAAACTGAAGTTTGTTGTACAAAGACATACTTTGTGGAAAGAGAAGATAATAATCAGTGAGCTATTTGTTTTAAAAAATCACTTGATTGTTCCAAAAGATATGCAAGAGAACATCTGAGAGTTCTGTCATGATGAGTGCATTGCAGAAGCTAATTTAAAGAAAACACTTAGAGAGATGATATAAGATTTAATGAATTGAGCCAAGAAGTGACAGTTTCCACAAGTCAACTCGAATACGGTGGCGCAGCGGTAGTGCCAGCGGTAGTGCCTGACAGCACCGGAGACCTGGGTTCGATCCTGACTACGGGTGCTGTCTGTATGGAGTTTGTACGTTCTCCCCGTGACCTGCGTGGGGTTTTTTCCAAGATATTCGGTTTCCTCACGCACTCCAAAGACGCACAGATTTGTAGGTTAATTGGCTTTGGCAAAATTGTAAATGGTCCATAGTGTGTGTAGCATAGTGTCAACGTACGGGGTGATCGCTGGTCGGCGCGGACACCCTGTTGAGCCGAAGGGCCTGTTTCCGTGCTGCATATCTAAACAAAACCAAACTAAATAGACAATAGAAAATAGGTGCGGGAGTAGGCCATTCGGCCCTTTGAGCCAGCACCACCATTCACAGTGATCAAGGCTGATCATCCCCAATCATTAAAGGGCCTATCCCACTGAGGTGATTTTTTAGGCGACTGCCGGCGACTAGGCCAATGGAATTCACCGAAGTCAGCACCGGCGACAACCTACTTCACCTGGCGACAACCTACGACAACCTACGTAGTTCCTACGACAACTCTTACCCCGTTACCCCTAAAGTGGAGACAATTCCAATTCTATTGGTACCATACATCTATGGTTCCATTCTATTAATACCATTCCAAATGGTTCCTGGATTGAAGGCTATTACTTAAAAGGGGTCCTTTCTAAAGAGAGGTCTGGACCCAAAATGTCACCCACTCCTTTTCTCCAGAGATGCTGCCTGTCTGAGTTACTCCAGCATTTTGTGTCTATCTTTGGTTTAAACCAGCATCTGCAGTTTCTACCTACAGCTAAAAGGACAAGTTGGACAGACAGATTGCTTTTCTCTGAAACATAGAAACATAGAAAATAGGTGCAGGAGTAAACCGTTCGGCCCTTCAAGCCAGCACCGCCATTCAATAAGACCATGGCTGATCTTCCAAAATCAGTACCCAGTTCTGGCTTTTTCCCCATATCCTTTGATTCATTTAGCCCCAAGAGCTAAATCTAAGCCTCTCTTGAAAGCATCCAGTGAATTGGCCTCCACTGCCTTCTGTGGCAGAGAATTCTACAGATTCACAACTCTCTGGGTGAAAAAGATTTTCCTCATCTCAGTCCCGAATGGCCTACCCCTTATTCTTAAAATGTGACTCCTAGTTCTGGACTCCCCCAACATCAGAAACATTTTTCTTGCAAACATCTACCCTGTCCAATCCTCTAAGAATTTTATGTTTCTATAAGATTCCCTCTCAATCTTCCAAATTCCAGCGAATACAAGCCCATTCGACCCATTCTTTCACCATATGCCAGTCCCGCCATCCCGGGAATTAACCTGGTGAACCTACGCTGCACTCCCTTCCTCAAATTAGGAGACCAAAATTGCACAAAATATTCCAGGTGCGGCCTCACCAGGGCCCTGTACCACTGCAGTAGGACCTCCTTGCTCCTAAACTCAAATCCTCCCGCAATGCGATCGGTGACCAGAGGGAAACTTAAGGGAAAATCTAAAATTCTTAAGGGATTGGACAGGCTGAATGCAGGAAAAATGTGGGAGGAAACCGGAGCACCTGGAGAAAACCCACGCGGTCACGGGGAGAACTAACAAACTCACAGACAGCAACCCTGGTCAGGATCGAACCTGGGTCTCTGGTGCTGTAAGGCAGCAACTCTACCGCTGCACCACCATGCCGCCCCTATTCATGGAATGGAGGAATAAGATCTGCACAACTCCTGCACAAAGTGAGTTTTGCTGTAATTTGTTGAGTATTAGAAGTTGCGCATGCACCTGTTGCATGCACATGCACATTCTCACACTCACTCACACTCACACCCACGTCTGTGGCATGTAGCAAGGGCGGCACGGTGGCGCAGCGGTAGGGTTGCTGCCTTGCAGCACCAGAGGGCCGACTACGGGTGCTGTCTGTACGGAGTTTGTACATTCTCCCCGTGTCCCCGTGGGCTTTCTCCGAGATCTCTGGTTTCCTCCCAGGTTTGTGGGTTAATTACGCACAGGTTTGTAGGTTATGTACAGGGTTGTAGGTTAATTGGCTTGGTGCAACTGTGAAAAAAATGTCCCTAGTGTGTTCAGAGTAGTGTTGATGTGCGGGAATTGCTGGTCGGGCCTCCTTCAACCTCTTTATCACTCGGTGGGCCAAAGAGCCTGTTTCCGCGCTGTATCTCTAAACTAGACTCAAGTAAACACACGCGCACACGCACAGTAAGATGGGGATGGTGTAAATCGAAAAATTAGAGACACAAGTGCAAGAATAATACGGTTATCAACAGAGACTGATCTACATATAGACTCGGCAAACAAATTAATAGAATATTATGCAAAACATATTAATGGCATTTATAAGAGGTTTTATTTTCTGGATCAGTATGCTGAGGAGCCAAAGGGTGACAGGTATTTTTAAATCTAATATTGTATAATGACAAAGGATCAATTAAATATCTGGAGGGATTTATTAATAATGAATAATTAATGATATGGCACGATTAAAAATTAATTTAGGGAGGATTGATCAAAAGACAACAGAATTTTATAAAATAATACGTGTGTGTTTGAGTAGGTGTGTGTGTTTTGTGTGTGTTTGTGTGCGTGTATCATATGTGTGTGTGTGTGAGAATGTGTGTGTGTGTCATATTTGTGTGTGTGTGAGAATGTGTGTGCGTGTGAGAGAGAATGTGTGTGCGTGTATCATATGTGTGTGTGTGAGAATGTGTGTGTGTGTGTGTGTGTGAGAATGTGTGTGTGTGTCATATGTGTGTGTGTGTGTGAGAATGTGTGTGTGTGTGTGATAGAACGTGTGTGTGTCATATGTGTGTGTGTGTGTGTGTGTGTGTGAGAATGTGTGTGTGTGTGTGAGAACGTGTGTGAGTCATATGTGTGTGTGAGAATGTGTGTGTGTGTGTGTGTGTGAATGTGTGTGTGTCATATGTGTGTGTGTGTGAGAATGCGTGTGCGTGTATCATATGTGTGTGTGTGAGAATGTGTGTGCATGTGTGTGTGTGAGAATGCGTGTGCGTGTATCATATGTGTGTGTGTGAGAATGTGTGCGCGTGTCAGAGATAATTTGTGCATGAGAGTGTGTGTGTGTATGTGGAGCATATATGTGTGTATATGTGTGTGTGCGTGTGAGAGGGAATGTGTGCGTGTCTGGGTGTGTGAAATATGTGAGTGTGAGAGAGAATGGGTGTGTGAATGTGTGTGGTTGTGTGAGAATATGTGTGTGTGAAAGAATTGTGTGTGTGTGTGAGAGAATGTGTGTGTGTGTGTGTCTGAGAATTATATGTGTGAGAATGTGTGTGTGAGAGAAGGCATTTGTGAGTGTGAGAATGTGTGTGTGAGTGTGGGAGAATGCGTGTGTGCTTGTGTGTGTGCACTTGTGCATGTGTGTGTGTGTTGAAAGTGATTACATTCAATCTGAGGGAGCAGCGTAGGTTCACAAGGTTAATTCCCGGAATGGCGGGACTGTCACATGCTGAGAGAATGGATAATCAGCCATGATCACATTGAATGGCGGTGCTGGCTCGAAGGGCCGAGTGGCCTACTCCTGCACCTATTTTCTATGTGTCTATGTGTCTATGTGTCGTCCACAAAGCGTGTTCCAATGGTTTACAGCTCTGTGTTCCTCTGGGCTTAAACATTGAAAAGGGGAAGTACAATGAGACCTTGGTGCCCTTGTACATCAGTCACTGAAAGTAAGCATGCAGGTACAGCAGGCAGTAAAGAAAATTACTGGCATGTTGGCCCTCATAACGAGATGAGTTGAGTATAGGAGCAAAAAGGTCCTTCCGCAGTTGTACAGGGCCCTGGTGAGACCACACCTGGAGAATTGTGTTCAGTTTTGGTCTCCTAATTTTAGGAAGGATATCCTTGCCATTGAGGGAGCACAGCGTAGGTTCATGAGATTAATTCCCGGGATGGCGGGACTGTCATATGATGAAAGAATGGAGCGACTGGGCTTGTATACACTGGAAGGATGAGAAGGATGAGACGGAATCTGATAGAAACATACAAAAAATATTAAGGAATTATACACGCTAGATGCAGGAAACATGTTCCCAATGTTAGGGGAGACCAGAACTAGCGGCCATAGTTTAAGAATAAGGGGTAGGTCATTTAGACTGAAATGAGGGAAAACTTTTTCACTCAGAGAGTTGTGAATCTGTGGAATTCTATACCTCAGAAGGCAGTGGAGGCCAATTCACTTGATGCTTTCAAAAGAGAGTTAGATAGAGCTCTTAGGGCTAAAGGAATCAAGTGACTGCCTCTAATTACATTTGATCTCAGTTTGCTTTGTTGTTGGATTCTCCTAGCTAACAATGATTCATTTTCCTTGAACATTTTCCTTGAACTTCATCCCCTTTGCTGTCTCTTTATCGCTACTTACACTTAGAAACATAGACAATAGGTGCAGGAGGAGGCCATTCGGCCCTTCGAGCCAGCACCGCCATTCAATGTGATCATGGCTGATCATCCACAATCAGTACCCCGTTCCTGCCTTCTCCCCATATCCCCTGACTCCGCTATCTTTAAGAGCCCTATCTAGCTCTCTCTTGAAAGTATCCAGAGAACTGGCCTCCACCGCCCTCTGAGGCAGAGAATTCCAATGTCAGTACCCCGTTCCTGCTTTTTCCTTATCTCTGTCTCTCCCTCTCCCCTGACTTTCAGTCTGAAGAAGAATCTCCATCCGAAACGTCACCCATTCCTTCTCTCCAGAGACACTGCCTGACCCGCTGAGTTACTCCAGCATTTTGTGTCTATCCACCGTATTATCCTCAGATGCCGCCTGTCCCGCTGAGTTACTCCAGCATTTTGTGTCTATCCATGTTCTCCACAGGTGCCGCCTGTCCCGCTGAGTTACTCCAGCACTTTGTTTCCCAATGGGAGCATTTTAGTTGATGCACCTCGGTCGGTATGGATGCGTTAGGCTGCCGGGCCTGTTTCCTTGCAGTGTGGCTCTGTGACTCTAAACGTCCGGGATATTTTCAACGTTACGCATGCTAACCAAATATAGCAAGATGTTTTTGAGGGGGAAATGGGAAGCTTCCGTTCGATAGTGTTAATAGGTACTGTATGACTTGGCACTCTTCCGCAGTATCTCAGTTAAGCAAGATATTTTCGCATTGCCTCAAACCGATCCTCGCCAGGAGCTCGCTGCAGTAAATGTTTCACCCTATGAGAATATCCTGTTTCACAATCTGCTGGAACAGGAGGAGGGAGTGATTTAAATGCTGTTACAAAATTCTTCACGGAGTCAGTGAAACGGGTTAGAGCTCCCAGAGAAGAGAGAGACTCAAAAAGCTGGAGTAAAGGGCCTGTCCTACCAGCATGCGACTCCATGCGATGAGCGCGACCTAACGTGGTCGCTTGAGCCGTCCGGCGTCGCGGGGCCGGTCCCACTTCGATCGCTGGAGCCGCGCGGAATTGTGCGGAGTTCGTCCCGACATCGCGCGGGGCTCCGAAAAACTGACCATGTTCAAAAATTCCGCGCGGCAACGGCTTGTCGGTTCGCAGTCGCCTTGACGCATTACGCACCGCCTCGACGTCGTGCCTCCGTGACCCTCTCTGTAGGTGCCTCCGTGACCCTCTATGTGTGTGGCTCCGTGGCCCTCTGTGTGTGTGCCTCTGTGCCCCTCTCTGTGTGCCCCTCTCTGTCCTGGCGAACTTACCTTTAAGACTTCGCTCCAAGTTCGCCTCACTTTGCGCTGCGTTGCGTCACTCACCTGACCTCTGCGCGGCCCCCGCTGCCGGTTTGGTCGCGCTTGCCGCATGCAGGCGCATGCTGGTGGGACGGGCCCTGTACGGGGATCACCCGACCTCCGCGTCGCCCCCGCTGCCGGTTTGGTCACGCTCACCGCATGGAATCGCATGCTGGTGGGACGGGCTCTTAACTCAGCGGGACAGGCGGCATCTCTGGAGAGAAGGAACGGGTGACATTTCTGGTCAAGACCCTAGAAGGGTCACCACCCTCAGGGTAAAGAAATTTCTCCTCATCTCCTTCCTAAAGTGGAGTCAATGGATATGGAGAGAAGGCACGCACGGGTTATTGATAGGGGACGATCAGCCATGACCACAATGAATGGTGGTGCTGGCTCGAAGGGGCTGAATGGCCTCCTCCTGCACCTATTTTCTATGTTTCTATGTTTCTAAAAGAACGTCCTTTAATTCTGAGGCTATGACCTCTAGTCCTAGACTTTCCCACTAGTGGAATCATCCTCTCCACATCCATTCTATCCAAGCCTTTCACTATTCTGCATGTTTTCAATGAGGTCCCCCCCCCCCCACCCCTCGTTCTTCTAAAGTCTTCTAGACAGGTGGTACGGGCGGGGAAAGGAAGCTGGAAGGGAGGTGGGGAAGGACAATGCAATGGTGAACATCAGGCCAGCAGGGGGTTTGTCAGGCTTTGTTTGACAAAGTATTGTATGGTGGACAACGGTTTTGGTCAGCACATTACAGGGAAAGATTTTAGCATCAGAGAGTTTCCGGGGATGACGTGAAGATATAGTCAGAGGCATTAACTTATGCGGAAGATTGTCTGGGGAGGGGGGATTTCTTTGGTTTAACTTAGTTTAGAGGTACAGCCCGGAAACAGGCCCTTCGGCCCACCGAGTCCGCGCTGACCAGCGATCCCCGCACATTAACACACTGGGGGTAGCAATGTTACAACATTTTGAGATTTAAAAAATCAAGTCTGCAATTTATCCCATCAGATAAAGCATAAAAAGAAGTTTAATTTGACACCTAATTCACTTTCATATCTTCAGTATTAAGAAAGTTATGGCCATTTTCATACTCGGAAATTAGCATCTTGTTCCCCATTGCCTTTCAATTGACTTAACTCAAAAGCTGTGATCTAGAACAGTTAAAAGCCTATAACTCTCAATGAAATTTTCAGTTATTATAGATTGAAGCATTCTGAAACAAATATGAAACAATCTTACTTGGATGACCTGAAATTAAAGCATATAATTAGTTAGTTATCTAATTGTAGCTAATTACAAAATTCAATGAGTAGATCTAAACATCTATCCATTTCTTAAGAAAAGATAAACTTTTTTTAAATTGCCTAAGTGTCCAAATAACATTCACACAATAATCCACAATATAACATAATTTTTAAATCTCAATTTCATGAATTTCTGGGCCAAATGGAAGGAATTTAGTGTTTAATGCCTGTAAATTGCCATTTAAACCAACTGTAAAATGCCATTTAAACCAACTAGCGAGTAGGTTTTAGTGGAATGCCGTGGATTGGAACGTTGCGGTTTGCGGTGAAGTCGGGAGGAAAAATACTGTTGGTTCATACATTTTTTTGGACCCCATTTCGCAAAATGAAAATATGATTAAAGCCTCCATAAAAACCAACTTTTAATTTAAAAATAAACTGTGTACTTTTTTTTCTCCCCTACGCAAAATCCTTCCGGTTGTCGGCGCTCACGGCTTTTGAAGGTGATTTTTAAATTACTCTAGTTATTAAATAATCTAGTGTAATTTAAAAATAACTTCATGAATGAAATGTCGGAGCGATTTTTCTTCCGCAACTAAATCGCCCGACATGGATCGATTTTCCCAGTCTGCAGAAAAAAACGGCACTTTAAGCCCGCCCCCCTCTGAAAGGCGCCAAAGTCACGCATACGGGGAGTGGCAGAACTGTAGCGCTGCTCAAGGTAAGTTTTGTAACATACCTACTGGGGGCAATTTACATTTACACCAAGCCAATTAGCCTACAAACCCGTACGTCTTTGGAGTGTGGGAGGAAACCGAAGATCTCGGAGAAAACCCACGTGGTCACTGGGAGAACGTACAGACTCCGCGCGGACGAGCACCCGTGGTAGGGATCGAACCCTCATCTCTGGCGCTGTAAAGCAGCGACACTACCGCTGCGCCACCGTGGAAAAGAAGAGGTCGAGGGAAGATTCGATAAGACGTGTGTCCGATAACGAGAAGATTGGCTGGAGTGAAAGGAAGGATCTGTGTTCCTGAGCAGAAAAGTCAACCCATAGATTTAGGGTAATTGGTCGAAACATTGCAAGAGCTCAAGTGCAATCTTGTAGAGGTGCATAGAATAATGAGAGGAATAGATGGGGTGAATGCACAGCTTCATTTACCCAGGTAGCGGAATCAGAGGAATGAGAGGAATTGATTGGGTGGACACACAGAGTCTCTTGTCCCGAGTATGTGAATCGAGGACCAGAGGATATAGGTTTAAGGTGGGGGGGGTTTAATGGGAATCTGAGGGGTAATTTTTTCACACAGAGGGGCGGTGGGTGTATGGAACGAGCTCACAGAGAGTGGTGAGTCTGTGGAATTCTCTGCCTCAGAGGGCGGTGGAGGCCATCTCTCTGGATACTTTCAAGAGAGAGCTAGATAGGGCTCTTAAAAATAGCGGAGTCAGGGGATATGGGGAGAAGGCAGGAACGGGGTACTGATTGGGGATGATCAGCCGTGATCACATTGAATGGCGGTGCTGGCTCGAAGCGATCAATGGCCTACTCCTGCACCTATTGTCTATTGTCTATTAAGCTGCAGGAGGAGGTAGTTGAGGCAGGTATTATCGCAACGTTTAAGAAGCATTTAGACAGACACATGGATAGGGCAGGTTTAGAGGGACATGGGCCAAATGCAGGCAGGTGGGACAAGCGTAGCTGGGACATGCTGACCAGTCTGGGAAAATTGGGCCGAAGGGCCTGTCTCTATGCTGTGATATGTTTCCATCTTCAGGCTGGCTGTTTTGTAATTCACTGGTTCTGAAAGGTTGCTGAAAACAGAAGCTATCATCACAGGTGAAGAACCTTCCTTGCTATAACCTTTGGAAGACGGGTTAGTCAGAGTCAATATTTGTCGATGAACTCAGGAATAAGATGCCTGCACAAGAAGGTGCCAGTACACGGTGCCGCAGCGGTAGAGTTGCTGCCTTGCAGCGCCAGACACCCGAGTTCCATCCTGACTACGGGTGCTGTCTGTACGGAGTTTGTACGTTCTCCCTGTGACTGTGGGTTTCCTCCGGGTGCTCCGGTTCCCCCCCACATTCCACACATGTGTGTGTTTGCAGGTCAATTGGCTGCTGTAAATAGTCCCTGGTGTGTACGATAGAACTAGTGTACGCTGTATCTCGAACGTTTACTTTAGTTTAGTTTAGGGATACAGCGCAGAAACAGGCCCCTGGGCCCACCGAGTCCGCGTCGACCAGCGATCCCCCGCACATAGACACTACCCTACACACACTAGGGACAATTTATACCAAGCCAATTGGCCGACAAGCCTCAGCGTCTTTGGAGTGTGGGAGGAAACCGAAGATCTCTCTGCGAAAACCCACGCAGGTCACGGGGAGAACGTACAAACCCGTAGTCGGGATGGAACTCGGGTCTCTGGCGCTGTAAGGCAGCAACTCTACCGCTGCGCCACCGTGCCGTCCTCAACTGAATAAAACATGATTCATAAACATATGTATCATGTGGCGAAATAACAAAATAATGACGTTGAACTTTTTAGAGGTGTCAGTGTGCCCTGCCATCATTAAGAAATGCACTGGATCCATCAATTTTGAAGGTGCCTACGATTCAATGCAGCAACTCTGGCACTATCTGGTCGTGCCATGGACCCAGATCACCTCCTCCATCAGGCTATCAGCAGAGAGCAGAGGCCACCCCGACTGGGAGCCCCATCACCCCTTTGCTCCACATGGAAAACATCTCCCAGCATCCATCCAGCCAACTGAGGCAAAGGCACACTGGGATAGCCACCCAGTGGTCACAGGAGTGGAAGGCAACCTCATCTCCATTGCAACAGCTACACCTCTTCACCAGATTAAAGCTGTCCAAGGGTTTGACCTCCCCAGAGGAGCATGGGTGAAGCTCAACAGACTTGCTACTGGGCGTTTCAATGCCAGCGTGTGGAGATGGGGGGACTCCCTCCACCAGAGCCCAGCCTGTGAATGCGGAGCAGAACAACAGACAGCCAACCATGTCATCTCTGGGTGCCCGCTCTACCACCCACCAAATGGAGCTCAGGGCCTGGCAGACATTGACACCAACAGAGACAACAAGCTGGCTGCCCAACACCCGGCTTGAGATCTAACTATTCCTTTGGTTTATGTTTCATTCAATAGACAATAGACAATAGGTGCAGGAGTAGGCCATTCGGCCCTTCGAGCCAGCACCGCCATTCAATGTGATCATGGCTGATCATCCACAATCAGTACCCCGTTCCTGCCTTCTCCCCATATCCCCTGACTCCGCTATCTTTAAGAGCCCTATCTAGCTCTTGAAAGCATCCAGAGAACCCGCCTCCACCGCCCTCTGAGGCAGAGAATTCCACAGACTCACCACTCTCTGTGAGAAAAAGTGTTTCCTCGTCTCCGTTCTAAATGGCTTACTCCTTATTCTTAAACTGTGGCCCCTGGTTCTGGACTCCCCCAACATCGGGAACATGTTTCCTGCCTCTAGCGTGTCCAAGCCCTTAACAATCTTATATGTTTCAAGACGCAAGAAGAAGAATGAAAAATCAGGAATAATGTACTGAACTGGCTGTAAATCATATGAGGCATCCTGGGAGGTGCAAATCTGTTACATATTATTGCAAAGTTGGTGGCAAAAGCAACAGTTTAGTTTAGTATAGTTAAGTTAGAGATACAGCGATGAAACAGGCCCTTCGTCCCACCGAATCCGCACCGATCAGCCATCCCCGCACACTAACACTATGTTACACTAGGGGCCAAGCCAATTAACCTACAAACCTATACATCTTTGAAGTGTGGGAGGAAATCAAAGATCTCGGAGAGAAAACCCACGCAGGTCACAGGGAGAACGTACAAATGCCATGCGGACAGCACCCGTAGCCGGGATCGAACCTGGGTCTCTGGCGCTGTACGCATTGTGAGGCAGCAACTCTACCGCTGCGCTACCGTGCGGCCCTGTTTGTACGTTCTCCCTGTGACCACGTGGGTTTTCTCTGGAGTTTAGAAGGATGAGAGGATGATCTCATTGAAACATATAAGATTGTTAAGGGCTTGGACACACTAAAGGAAGGAAACATGTTCCCGATGTTGGGGGAGTCCAGAACCAGGGGCCACAGTTTAAGGGTCTGAAGAAGGGTCTCGACCGAAACGTCGCCTATCTCCTTTGCTCCTTAGATGCTGCTGCACCCGCTGAGTTTCTCCAGCTTTTTGTGTAAGCCACAGTTAAGGATAAGGAGTAAGCCATTTAGAACGGAGATGAGGAAACACTTTTTCTCACAGAGAGTGGTGAGTCTGCGGAATTCTCTGCCTCAGAGGGCGGTGGAGGCAGGTTCTCTGGATGCTTCCAAGGGAGAGCTGGATAGGGCTCTTAAAAATAGCGGAATCAGGGGATATGGGGAGAAGGCAGGAACGGGGTACTGATTGTGGATGATCAGCCATGATCACATTGAATGGCGGTGCTGGCTCGAAGGGCCGAATGGCCCACTCCTGCACCTATTGTCTATTGCCTATTGTCTAGTTGCTGCCTTACAGCGCCAGAGACGTGGGTTCGATCCTGACTACCGGTGCTGTCTGTATGGACTTTGTACATTCTCTACCGCTGCGCTACCGTGCGGCCCTGTTTGCACGTTCTCCCTGTGACCACGTGGGTTTTCTCTGGGTGCTCCGGTTTCCTCCCACACTCCAAAGACGTGCCAGTTTGTAGGTTAATTGGCTCCAGTATGGATTGTAAATTGTCTCTGTTGTGTACGATTGTGCTAGTGTGTGGGTGGTCAGGGTGGACTCAGTGGGCTGAAGGGCCTGTTTCCGTGCTGTATCTCAAAACTAAACTGAACTAAACTAAACTTCCTCCGTTATTGGCCTATTGTGCATTCTGGTGATCGTGTCTTCAGCTGCCAAAGTGAACTACACTTGGAGATTCCCTCTCCAGAGCTCTGCAAATAGGATTAGATAAACAAAGGTTAGTGATCGGGGAATTTTACCAAGTGCTTCTGTACGAATTGCAGAAGCATGTGCAAAGCACATGGAGAACTTCTAGTTATGCGGTGTCCTGGAAATGAGTTTAGTTTTGCTTGGAGAAACAGCGTGGAAACAGGCCCTTCGTCCCACCGAGTCCATGCTAACCAGCAATCGCCTGTTCACTAGTTCTATCTTTTTCACACAAAGGGTGGTGGGTGGATGGAACAAGCTGCCAGAGCTGTAGTTTTAGATTAAGTTTCAGAGGTACAGTGCGGAAACAGGCCCTTCGGCCCAACCGAGTCCGTGCCGACCAGCACGTTAACACTATCCTACACACACCAGGGACAATTTGCACACACACCAAGCCAATTAACCTACAAGCCTGTACGTCTTTGGAGTGCAGGAGGAAACCGAAGATCTCGGAGAAAACCCACGCAGGTCACGGGGAGAACGTACAAACTCCGTAGAGGACAGCACCCGTAGCCGGGGTCGAACCCAGGTCTCCAGCGCTGCATTTTGCTGTAAGGCAGCAACTCTAGCCCTGCGCCACCGTGGCCACCTAGAGGAGCTAGGTGCGGCTGGGACTATCTCAACACTGAAGAAACAGTTAGACGGGTACATGGATAGGACAGGTTTGGGGAGATATGGACCAAACGCAGGCAGGTAGGACGAGAGTGGCTGGGACATGTTGGCCGGTGTGGGCAAGTTGGGCCGAAGGGCCTGTTTCCGCACTGTCTCACTCTATGACCCTGTGAGGAAGTATTAGATGGGCAGGATGACAACGTTCGTAATGGAAAGATGGACCAATTTAACGGAACCTTTTCTCGATGAGGGCTCCAGCCAAATCATCTCGGACAGACACAAACAGCTGGAGTAACTCTGCGGGACAGGCAGCATCTCAGGAGAGAAGGAATGGGTGACGTTTCGGGTCGAGAACCTTCTTCTGATGCCTTCATCTGGGAGAGAGCTGTGCCAGCTGGTGAAAACTTGTGGTCTGTTTATCTCGGAGTCGGAGAATTTTGTCAGCAAGTTCAAACCTCCTCAGTTCACTATCTCCTTTCAGAATGCAGTCATTGTCACAACCGGTATGAAACTAAACATTTCCATCTGGGTAGAACCAGTGCAGGCTACGTAAATACACCCTCTGCTTCCCATGCTGGTATTTACTGTGTAAACATTTTAGTTCACATTGCAAGAACAATCTTGATTTAACATTTTTACATTTCGGATTTGCGGCTTCATGCCAGCTAAGCTCCAGTGAGAACTTCTGGGTCAAAAGATTGCAGATTCAAGCCCAACTCCAAGGATTGATGAACAAAGAACCGGTTAGCATTCCAGGAAAAAATGTGTTATAGAGTCAAAGAAACATAGAAACATAGAAAATAGGTGCAGGCGTAGGCCATTCAGCCCTTCGAGCCAGCACCGCCATTCAATGTGATCATGGCTGATCATCCAAAATCAGTGCCCCTTTCCTGCTTTCTCCCCATATCCCTTGATTCCGTTAGCCTTAAGAGCTATATCCAACTCTCTCTTGAATGCATCCAGTGAACCGGCCTCCACTGCCTTCTGTGGCAGAGAATTCCACAGATTCACAACTCTCTGGGTGAAAAGAGTCATAGAGTCATACAATGTAGACAACAGGCCCTACGGCCCAACTTGCCCACACCGACCAACACGTCCCATCTACACTAGTCCCACCTGCCTGTGTTTGGCCCCTATCCTTGTACCCTTTATCATCGTTGCTTTTTTGCATTTTTTTCTTTTATTTGTTCTATGTCTTGCTATACAGTTGTATTGCGTACAGTTTTGGTCTCCAAATCTGAGGAAAGACATCCTTGCCATAGAGGGGGTACAGAGAAGATTCACCAGACTGATTCCTGGGATGTCAGGACTTTCATATGAGGAAAGATTGGATAGACTCGGCTTGTACTCGCTGGAATTTAGAAGATTGAGGGGGGATCTTATAGAAACTTACAAAATTCTTAAGGGGTTGGACAAGCTAGATGCTGGAAGATTGTTCCCGATGTTGGGGGAGTCCAGAACAAGGGGTCACAGTCTAAGGATAAGGGGGAATTCCTTTAGGACCGAGATGAGGAAAACATTCTTTACACAGAGAGTGGTGAGTCTCTGGAATTCTCTGCCACAGAAGGTAGTTGAGGCCAGTTCATTGGCTATATTTAAGAGGGCGTTAGATGTGGCACTTGTGGCTAAAGGGATCAGGGGGTATGGAGAGAAGGCAGGTACGGGATACTGAGTTGGATGATCAGCCATAATCACATTGAATGGTGGTGCAGGCTCGAAGGGCCGAATGGCCTACTCCTGCACCTATTTTTCTATGTTTCTATGTTTCTATAATCAATACCTAGAAATCTTGTATCCCTTTCCCCTAAATCTCTTCTGAAGAAAGGTCTCGACCCGCAACGTCACCTATTCCTTCTCTCCAGCGATGCTGTCCAACCCGCTGAGTTACTCCAGCTTTTTGTGTCTGTCTTCCACATCCCACTAAACCTGACCTGTCCACGGACCTGTCTAATTGTTCTTTGTAAGATTGACTACATTAAAAGTTAAGACCTTTAAGGGCCTGTCCCACTTAGGCAACTCTTTAAGCGACTGCTAGGGACTAGTTTTAATGGAATTCACCTACGACACCTGGCGACAACCTACAACAGCACCTACGACAAGCTACGACAGCACCTATGTCAACCTACGCCAACCTCCCGGCTTCCTCCTGCACCTATTTTCTATGTTTCTATGTAAGTTAATGTATGACGTGCGTTTGACGTTACTGGGCCTGTACTCACTGGAGTTTAGCGGGATGAGGGGAAACCTCATTGAAACTTACCGAATAGTGAAATGCCTGGACAGAGTGGATGTGGAGAGGATGTTTCCACTATTGGGAGAATCTAGAACCCAAGGGCAGGGCCTCAGTATAAAAGAATGTACCTTTAGAAAGGAGATGAGGAGGAATTTCTTTAGAAACGTAGAACATAGAAAAATAGGTGCAGGAGTAGGCCATTCGGCCCTTCGAGCCTGCACCACCATTCAATATGATCATGGTTGATTGTCCAACTCAGTATCCCGTACCTGCCTTCTCTCCATACCCCCTGATCCCTTTATCCACAAGAGCCACATCTAATGCCCTCTTAAATATAGCCAATGAACTGGCCTCAATGACCTTCTGTGGCCTAGAATTCCAGAGAATGATGAATCTGTGGAATTCATTGCCACAGAAGGCTGTGGAGGCCAAGTTAATGGATATTTTTAAGGCGGAGATTGATAGATTCTTGATTAGTACGGGTGTCAGAGGTTATGGGTAGAAGGCAGGAGAATGAGGTTGAGAGGGAAAGATAGATCAGCCATGATTGAATGGTGGAGTAGACTTGATCGGCCAAATATCCTAATTCTGCTCCTAGAACTGATGAACAGTCCATGCATTCTTTGTAAACGTGAAGTCTCACGTTGTTGCCTGGCCTCGTAAGTCTCTTCACTATTCAGCCCAGGGATTAATTATAGTGATCACCAAGAGGCCATTCGGCCGGTTGTTACTGTGTTTTCTGGAAGGCGAGTCCAACGGAACGGTGGCGCAGCGGTAGAGTTGCTGCCTCACAGCGAATGTCTGTACAGAGTTTGTACGTTCTCACCGTGGGTTTTCTGCGCGGGTTTTCTCCAAGATCTTCGGCTTCCTACCGCACTCCAAAGGCGTACAGGTACGTAGGTCAATTGGCTTGGTAAAGCCCTGTCCCACGGTACGAGTTCATTCCAAGAGCTCTCCCGACTTTAAAAAAAATCAAACTTGTGGTAAGCACGGAGAATAAACGTAGCGGGTACGTCGGAGCTCGGGGACGTCTCTTAGCGCTAACGGCAGATATTCAAGAAGACTCGCTAACGGCAGGTCAGCACGGGAAGACTCGTGAAGATTTTTCAACGTGTTGAAAAATGTCCACGAGAGCCCCGAGTACCGACGAGTGGCCATTACCGTAAATCTCCGAGTTCGAATCCGGGCAAACTCGGGAGAGCTCTTGGAATGAACTCGTACTGTGGGACAGGGCTTTAAATGTAAAAATGTTGTCTCTAGTGTGTGTAGGAGAGCATTAATGTGCGGGGATCGCTGGTCGGCGCGGACCCGGTGGGCGGAAGGGCTTGTTTCCGTGCTGTATCTCTAAACTAAACTAAACTAAACTAACCTGGTTTTTTTCTCCACAGCCCAGCAATTTTGTTTTCCAAGCATAAGTGAAATTCCAATTTGATAAATTGCAGTTTAGTTGAAATTAATTTTGTTCAATGTAAACGGTGTTCCTTGTAATTAAAGTGACTTCTAAAAGAAGTACTCGGTGTGGGATGAAGGTTAATCTCTTTGTGTACAACAGGAGCCTTGGTAATGCACTTGTGACATTGCAAGTTGTCAACAATTCAGCTTTAACTGAGTAACCTGTGCACATATCGCTGGCATCCTTTGTGATCTTGATGATCCAGGTTTTGTTGTTCCTTGCAGTCACCAAGTGTTCTAATTAGATCAACACTGTTTTAACATACCTTTTATTTAATGGGAATGTGCCTCGAAACAGCGAAATATCGTGAGGTTTTTTGTACGGTGGCACCTCTGATCGAGCTGCGGCCTCACAGCGCATGAGGCCCCAGGTTCGATCTCGACCTCGGGTTCTGTCCGTGTGGAGTTCGCAAGTTCTCCCTGTGACTTTTCCTCAGGTGCTCCGGTTTCCTCACACATCCATGCAGTGATCACCAACAGGCCATTCGGCCCGTTGTCACTGTGCTTTCTTCAAGGCGAGTCCAACGGCAAGGTGGCACAGCGGTAGAGTTGCTGCCTTACAGCGAATGCCTGTACGGAGTTTGTACGTTCTCACCGTGACCTGCGTGGGTTTTCTCCGAGATCTTCGGTTTCCTGCCACACTCCAAAGACGTGCAGGTTTGTCGGTCATTTGGCCCAGTTTGGATTGAGTTTAGTTTGCTATTAGTTTTAAGTGAGTTCAGTTTAGAGATACAGCGCAGAAACAGGCCCTTCGGCCCACCGAGTCCACACCGACCAGCTATCCCCGCACATTGACACTATCCCTACACACACTTGGGACATTTTTTTACATTTATACCAAGCCAAATAATCTACAAACCTGTACGTCTTTGGAGTGTGGGAGGAAACTGAAGATCTGAACATCCCTAAGTATGGCTCCAACGCCATCATAAAATTTGCCGACGACACCACGGTGGTAGGACTGATCAGCGACAACGACGAGTCAGCCTACAGGGAGGAAGTCCAGCACCTGACTACCTGGTGTGCCAACAATAACCTCAACTCCCAGAAGACGAAGGAAATCATTGTTGACTTTAGGAAGAACAGAGGGGGCAGACACACCCCAATCCATATAAACGGGACTGAGGTGGAGCGGGTCTCCAACTACAAATTCCTCGGGGTACACATCTCGGAGGATCTGTCCTGGTCCCTCAACACCTCAAAGCTGATCAAAAAGGTGCAGCAGCGCCTTTACTTTCTGAGGAGGCTCAAAAAAGCCCACCTGTCCCCCCCCCCCCCAGATCCTGACCAACTTTTACCGCTGCACCATCGAAAGCATCCTGACCACCTGCTTTACGGTATGGTACAGCAGTTGCACCGTGGCAGAGAGGAAGGCACTACAACGGGTGGTGAAAACCGCCCAGTACATCATCGGTGCCCCGCTCCCTGCCATGGATGCCCTCCACCGAAAACAGTGTCTGAAGCGGGCCGGGAAGATCATCAAGGACCCATCCCACCCTAACCATGGACTGTTTGCCCTCCTACCATCAGGGAGGCGGTACAGGAGCCTCAGGTCCCGCACTCGTAGGATGAGGAACAGCTTCTACAATAACGCCATCACACTGCTGAACTCAGAGTCCCGCCGATAGATTTCTCCAGTTTCTCCGTCCACATTGTCTGTATTCTGTATTTATTTTTCTACATTGCTAACACTACGAGCTGACGCTAAACTGCATTTCGTTGTACCCATACTTGTATTTGTGCAATGACATTAAAGTTGAATTGAATCTCTGAAGATCAGCCATGATCACATTGAATGGCGGTGCTGGCTCGAAGGGCCGAATGGCCTACTCCTGCACCTATTGTCTATTGTCTAATATCTCGGGGGAAACCCAGACAGTCACGGGAAGAACGTACAAACTCCGTACAGACAGCACCCGTAGTCGGGATTGAACCCCGGGACTCTGGCTGTTAGCGCTGTAAGGCAGCAACTCTACACACAGAGAGTGGTGGGTCTCTGGAACTCTCTGCCACAGAGGGTAGTTGAGGCCAGTTCATTGTCTATATTTAAGAGGGAGTTAGATGTGGCCCTTGTGGCTAAAGGGGATCAGGGGGTATGGAGAGAAGGCAGGTACGGGATACTGAGTTGGATGATCAGCCGTGATCATATTGAATGGCGGTGCAGGCTCGAAGGGCCGAATGGCCTACTCCTGCACCTAATTTCTATGTTTCTATGTTTCTACGGCTGTGCCGCTGTGTGCGCCGAGGTACCGTGAAGAGCTTTAGTTACGTGCTGTCCAGTCAGCAGAAGGACAATACATGATTACAATCGGCCCATTAACAGGGTACAGATACATGATAAGGGAATAACATTTACAGGATTACAATCTAGCCGTCTACAGTGCAGAGATAAAAACGCGAAGGATGCAACATTTAGTGCAAGATAAAGTTCTCGGCAAAATTACCCCTAATTTGTTGGGACCGGATGAGAGAGTGAGATAAGATCGAATTAACATGAACGGGAGATTGTTGATCAGTGTGGGCTCAGTGGGACAAAGGGGGTGGGTTCGCGCTGAATCTCCCAAAACTAAAACCAAAACAACCTTCAAAGGAATGAAGTGAAGATGTTTAAGTTGACACCCACATCACAGAGAGTTCCGAAATCTGAACCTTAAGGGCCTGTCCCACCAGCATGCAACTCCATGCGATGAGCGCGACCTAACGTGGTCGCTTGAGCCGTCCGGCGTCGCGGGGCCGGTCCCACTTCGATCGCCGGAGCCGTGTGAAATTGTGCGGAGTTCGTCCCGACATCGCGCGGGGCTCCGAAAAACTGACTATGTTCAAAAATTCCGCGCAGCAACGGCTTGTCGGCTCGCAGTCGCCTCGACGCATTACGCACCGCCTCGACATCGTGCCTCCGTGAACCTATCTGTAGGTGCCTCCGTGACCCTCTATGTGTGTGGCTCCGTGGCCCTCTGTGTGCGTTGCGCCACTCACCCGACCTCCACGCGGCCCTCGCTGCCGGTTTGGTCGCGCTTGCTGCATGCAGGCGCATGCTGGTGGGAACGGCCCTGTACAGGGGATCACCCGACCTCCGCGCGGCCCCCGCTTCGAGTTTGATCGCGCTCATCGCATGGAGTTGGATGCTGGTAGGACAGGCCCTTTAGAGAGGCACGGTGGCGCAACGGTAGAACTGCTGCCTTACAGGGCCAGAGACCATGATTTGACCCAGACTACGGCTGCTGTCTGTACGGAGTTTGCACGTCCTCCCCGTTGCCGCGTGGCTTTTCTCCGGGTGCTCCGGTTTCCTCCCACATTCCAAAGACGTGCAGCTCCGTAGGGTCAATTGGCGTGGGTAAAAATTGTCCCTGGTGTGTGTGGGATAGAACTGGTGTGAGCGGGTGATCGCCGGTCGGCGCGGACTCCTTGGGCTGCAGGGCCCGTTTCCGCTCTGTATGCCTGAAACTAAAAATTACACCTAACCTGTGCGTCGACAAATCACAAAGGCTTTCCGTTGTACTAGAAACACAGAAACATAGAAAAATAGGTGCAGGAGTAGGCCATTCGGCCCTTCGAGCCTGCACCGCCATTCAATGTGATCATGACTGATCATCCAACTCAGTATCCTGTACCTGCCTTCTCTCCATACCCCCTGATCCCTTTAGCCACAAGGGCCACATCTAACTCCCTCTTGAATATAGCCAATGAACTGGCCTCAACGACCTTCTGTGGCAGAGAATTCCAGAGACTCACCACTCTCTGTGTAAAGAATGTTTTCCTCATCTCGGTCCTGAAGGAATTCCCCATTATCCTTAGACTGTGACCCCTTGTTCTGGACTCCCCCAACATCGGGAACAATCTTCCAGCATCTAGCTTGTCCAACCACTTAAGAATTTTGGAAGTTTCTATAAGATTCCCCCCTCCATCTTCTAAATTCCAGCGAGTACAAGCCGAGTCTATCCAATCTTTCCTCATATGAAAGTCCTGACATCCCAGGAATCAGTCTGGTGAACCGGTGTACTGGTGTGCTTCGGTACACGTGACTATAAACTGCCACAGAAAGCCGTGGAGGCCACGATTGGGGGGGGGGGGGGGGGGGGGCACGGTGGCACAGCGGTAGAGTTGCTGCCTCACAGCGCCAGAAACCCGGGTTCGATCCCGACTACGGGTGCTGTCTGTACGGAGTTTGTACGTTCTCCCGGTGACCGTGAGGTGTTTTCTCCGAGAACTTTGGTTTCCTCCCACACTCCAAAGTCGTAGATGTATGTAGGTTAATTGGCTTGGTGTATGTGTAAATTGGCCCTGGTGTGTGTAGGATAGTATTATTGTGCGGGGATCGCTGGTCGGTGCAGACTCGGTGGGCTGAAGGGCCTGTTTCCACGCTGTACCTCCAAACCAAACAAAACGAAACTAAAGTTAAAGTCAATGGATACTTTTATGTCAGAGATAGATACGGGTGAGTACGGGTGTCAGGGGTTATGGGGAGAGGGCAGGAGAATGGGGTTAGGAGGGAGAGATAGATCAGCCACGATTGAATGGTGGAGTCGACTTGATGGGCCTAATTCTGACCTAATTCTGCTCCTATCACCTGTGAACTCATGAAACTAAACTAAACTTAAAGGTAGACAAAATTGCTGGAGAAACTCAGCAGGTGAGGCGGTATCTATGGAGCGAAGGAATAGGTGACGTTTCGGCTCCAGACCCTTGTTCAGTCTGAAGAAGGGTCTGGACCCGAAAGGTCACCTGTTCCGCTCCATAGATGCTGCCTCACCCGCTGAGTTTCTCCAGCATTTTTGTCCACCTTCGATTTTTTTTCCAACATCTGCAGTTCTTTCTTAAACTAAACTTAAAAACTCTCATCTATTTACGGGGAAAAAATTCCTGCTAATTTTCCCATTTCCAACCTTCTCCCTTTGCTTGTGCCCCCACCTGTACCAGGAGCTAACTCCCCATTTGCAGGCCCATCAGCTGTACATGAGCAGGAGGGGAAGCTGGTGACTTGTCGGGTGATTCATTAGACATGACCTTGTGTGAAGCGTTAGACAAAACACAGAGGACACAGGTGGTGTTTACAGGAAGTAAGGAGCATCTCAAGGTTGAACCTCGGAATGAGTCACGGTTTTGATATCTGCTGATATGGTGCAATGGAGTTATTGAACCAAAAGCCCTTTGTCCATTGCTAAAAAAGGAGTGGCAGTGTTTGGACTTGGAGGAGAGTCAATTACTATTGACTTAATGACTCTTGACATTCTCCTTCTTTCTAATTCTGCTACTCTGTGCATCTCTTTGAATATTTGATCTTGTTTTTTTTCTCGTTTAGAGAAACATAGAAACATAGAAAATAGGTGCAGGAGTAGGCCATTCAACCCTTCGAGCCTGCACCGCCATTCCATATGATCATGGCTGATCATCCAACTCAGTATCCTGTACCTGCCTTCTCTCCATAACCCCTGATCCCTTTAGCCACAAGTGCCACATCTAACGCCCTCTCAAATATAGCCAATGAACTGGCCTCAACTACCTTCTGTGGCAGAGAATTCCAGAGACTCACCACTCTCTGTGTAAAGAATGTTTTCCTCATCTCGGTCCTAAAGGAATTTCCCCTTATCCTTAGACTGTGACCCCTTGTTCTGGACCTCCCCAACATCGGGAACAATCTTCCTGCATCTAGCCTGTCCAACCCCTTAAGAATTTTGTAAGTTTCTATAAGATCCCCCCTCAGTCTTCTAAATTCCAGCGAGAACAGGCCCTTCGGCCCACTGAGTCCGCACCGACCAGCGAACCCCGTACATTAACAATACCCTACATACGCTAGGAACAATTTGACATTTATACCAAGCCAATCGACCAAACAAACCTGTATTCCTTTGGAGTTTAGTTGAGTTTAGGATTAGAGATACGGCACGGAAACAGGCCCTTCGGCCCACCGAGTCCGCGCAGACCAGCGATCCCCGTACACTAGTACTATCCTACACACACACTAGAGACAATTTACAATTGTCCTGAGTTTAAAGAAGGTAAAGACCAATACCAGGTGTCTTGGTCAACTGTATTGATAAAAATATTTAAGACAATCATGGCCTTTAAGAGGCTTTTGGGCCTGCATGTGGATATGCAGGAAATGAAGCCTACACCCCAGCGGTATAAACATTGACTTCTCTAACTTCAAGTAAACCCTTGCTTTCCCTCACTCTCCATCCCGTCCTCTTCCCAGTTCTCCGACCAGTCTGGCTGTCTCCGACTACATGTTATCTACGCCACGCCATCAAAGAAACATCACGGGTGGCAGAGCGGAGTAGCCAGTGGCTCTGGCTGAAGAGGAAAGACCCCATTTGGTCTCCCAAATAACCCACTAGACAGATGCAGAGAGGAGTGGTTCTGGGATGCCAGAATGCACCGCTGAGCCTCCTGGAGACGTCGTGGGTTCAATCAGCGAAACGTCGATGAAAGTAGGTGCCCACTTGATAACCCCAATGACGTGTCTGCCTAGCCTTTCTCAACATCGGAGGAGCATAGGTGAGTGCAGAAGGCTCCCATCACCATCGGGAGTAAATTGATATTTGGCACTTTGGACTTTTAACATCTAGTCCTGTGTATTTGTAAACACTGTTTTTACATTCTCCCAGCTGAGAATGACCTATTCTAGGGTTACACAAAAAGCTGGAGAAACTCAGCGGGTGCAGCAGCATCTAAGGAGCGAAGGAGATAGGCAACATTTCGGGTCGAGACCCTTCTTCAGACTGGTTAGGGATCAGGGAAACGAGAGATATAGACGGTGATGTGGAGAGATAAAGAACAATGAATGAAAGATATGCAAAAAAGTATCGATGATAAAGGAAACAGGCCATTGTAAACTGTTTGTAGTGTGAAAATGAGAAGCTAGTGCGACTTGGGTGGGGGAGAGATAGAGAGAGAAGGAATGCCAGGGCCCGAGGGCTGAGGGAGAGGTGGGAAGGGGAGGAGGCAGCCAGGGTTAACAGAATTGAGAGAATTCAATGTTTAAGCCCAGAGGATGCAGACTCCCCAAGCGGAATATGAGGTGCTGTTCCTCCAACTTGCGGTGTTGCTCACTCTGGCCGTGGAGGAGGCCCAGGACCGAGAGGTCGGATACAGAATGGGAGGGGGAGTTGAAGTGCTGAGCCACCGGGAGGTCGGGTTGGTTATTGCGGACCGAGCGGAGGTGTTCGGCGAAACGATCGCCCAGCCTCCGCTTGGTCTCACCGATGTAGATCAGCTGGCATCTGGAGCAACGGATGCAGTAGATGAGGTTGGAGGAGGTGCAGGTGAACCTCTGTCGGACTTGGAAGTGCTGGTTGGGTCCCTGAAAGGAGTGGATGGGGGAGGTGAAGGGACAAGTGTAGCATCTCTTGCGGTTGCAAGGGGAAGTGCCCGGGGAAGGGGTGGAGCGGGAGGGAAGGGAAGAATGATCTATCCTACATTTCCCTTGCTCCCCCTCCCCTTTGTCCCATTTTCACACCTTACATTTCCTTATCTATGTATCTCCCACTACTCTGACTTCAGTCTGAAGAAGGGCACCGAGCGGACAGGTCACCCATTCCTTCTATCCAAAGATGCTGCCTGTCCCGCTGAGTTAAGGCCCTATCCCACTATGCGAGTTTAATATTACCCAAGAACACTTTAACCCGTGGTAAGTACGTAGAATGTACGTAGCGGGCACGTAGGAGCTCGTGGATGTCTCGTAGCGGCTCGTCATGCTAACGGCAGGTACTCGAGAAACGCGGAAACTCGTGACGTTTTTTCAACAGTGTGAAATATTTCCAAGAGTAAAAAAATATTTGTGATGAAGTACCACGAGTTTGATTTTTTTTTAAACTCGAGGGAGTTCTTGGGTGAACTCGCATCGTGGGACAGGGGATTTAATCCAGCATTTTGTGTCTTTCTGCCGGGAATGAAGGTTATGGATTATGTGCAGGCAGATGAGATAGGTTTACCTCGACATCATGTTTGACACGGATATTGCGGCTGAAGGGCCAGTTCCTATGCTGTGCTTTCCTTTGATCTATATTTACTCAATTCTTCAAAGGATGTCAACAAGCGCAGGAGGGGAAAGGGCACAGGGCCATACAGCAAATGCATTAGACAATAGACAATAGGTGCAGGAGTAGGCCATTCGGCCCTTCGAGCCAGCACCGCCAATCAATGTGATCATCCCCAATCAGTACCCCGTTCCTGCCTTCTCCCCATATCCCCTGACTTCACTATCTTTAAGAGCCCTATCTAGCTCTCTCTTGAGAGTATCCAGAGAACCGCCCTGCCTGAGGCAGAGAATTCCACAGACTCACCATTCAATGTGAGAAAAAGTGTTTCCTCGTCTCCGTTCTAAATGGCTTACCCCTTATTCTAAAACTGTGGCCCCTGGTTCTGGACTCCCCCAACATGTTTCCTGCCTCTAGCGTGTCCAAACCCTTAATAATCTTATATGTTTCAATAAGATCCCCTCACATGCTTCTAAACTCCACAGTGTACAAGCCCAGCAGCTCCATTCTCTCAGCATATGACAGCATTAACCATGTAACCATATAACAATTACAGCACGGAAACAGGCCCTCTCGGCCCTTCCAGCCGAACATTTATTTTCCCCATTCTTAAAGGCCTGTCTGTCCCACTAAGGCCCATTTTTTAGGCGACTACAGGCAACTAGGCTGTCGCCACATGGCCGCCGGGGTGTTGCCTGTATTGTCGTGAGTCGTCTCCTCAGTCGCCCAAAGAGTCGTAGCGTATTTCTCGTCACCGTTGAATTTTCAACATGTTGGAACATTTTCGGAGACAGTCGGCGACCGTGGCTTTGACGCCAATGAGCGTAGTTTGTCTTCTCCTGACGTAGGTGCTGTGGTAGTTGTCGTCAGATTAACGTAGGTTGTCGCCAAGTGACGTACGTTGTCGCCGATGCTGGCTTCGTTTTTATTTGTTGTTAAAGTTAAGGGCCTGTCCCACTGTACGAGGTGATTCAAGAGCTCTCCCGAGTTTAAAAAAAAAATTAAACTCGTGGTAAGCACGTAGAATGTACGTAGCGGGTACGTCGGAGCTCGGGACGTCTCGTAGTGGCTCGTAACGCTAAAGGCAGGTACTCGGGTAACGCGGTAAGCTTGTGAAGACTCGTGAAGATTTTTCGACATGTTGAAAAATGTCCACGAGAGCCCCGAGTGCCTACGAGCGGCCGTTACCGTAATTCTCCGAGTTCGAATCAGGGGAAACTCGGGAGAGATCTTGAATGAGCTCGTACAGTGAGACAGGCCCTTCAATGATTCTATTTCAAATTTTATGTCGAAGGCGGGGTGTCCAGTCGCCGGTTTTTCAACGACCTGCTACGACTATTCTTAGAATAAAGGGGAGGCCATTTAAGACTGAGGTGAGAAAAAAACGTTTTCACCCAGAGAGTTGTGAATTTGTGGAATTCCCTGCCGCAGAGGGCGGTGGAGGCCAAGTCACTGGATGGATTTAAGAGAGAGTTAGATAAGAGCTCTAGGGGCTAGTGGAGTCAAGGGATTATGGGGAGAAGGCAGGCACGGGTTATTGATAGAGGACGATCAGCCATGATCACAATGAATGGCGGTGCTGGCTCGAAGGGCCAAATGGCCTCCTCCTGCACCTATTGTCTGTGTTTCTATGTTTCTATGACTATAACAATCGCCGGCAGTCACCTAAAAATAGTGGGACAGGCCCTTTACTCTATTATTGTAAGCCCCTATTTTGTTGTCCATACTTAATGACTATCCATCAACATTTCTCGACGATTGTTTCATTGTTAATTATAGTTACTAGCATCAGGAGACACATTACATAGGCAGTACAACATAAAGCAATTACAACTTTTAGTGCCTGCCTTGGTGCCAGCTCTATCTACAATGGTTCAGTTAGTTCAGTACAGTTTAGCGATACAGCGCAGAAACAAGCCGTTCAGCCCACCGACTCTGGGCCGACCAGGGGAGCACTAGCACTATCCTACACACACTGGGGACAATTTTACAATTTCTATCTGCACGTCTTAGGAGTGTGGGAGGAAACCGGAGCACCCAGAGAAAACCCACGCGGGCCACGGGGAGAACGTACAAACTCCGTTTACGGCGAGCGCCCGTAGTCAGGATCGAACCAGGGTCTGAAAGGCAGCAACTCTACCGCTGCGCCGCTGTTTCTTCTAATCCCATTTCGTTACCCTTTTTATAGTTCTAGTTCCCATTTTTCCGTTTCCCTCCACTTCAGTCCGACACCCGCCTCCCCGCATTCCTTCATCGCCATCACTGCCCCGTGACTCTGGCATTTCCGCATATACAGCGCGGAAACAGGCCCTTCAGCCCACTGAGTCCATGCCAACCAGTGATCCCCGCACACTAACGCTATCCTACATACATAAGGGACCATTTACAATTTCTACCGGTCAATTAACCAACAAACCTGTACGTCTTTGGAGTGTCAGAGGAAACTGGAGCACCCGGAGAAAACCCACGCAGGTCACGGGGAGAACGTAAAGACTCCGACCAGACAGCGCCCGTAGTCGGGATCGAACCCGGGTCTCTGGTGCTGTAAGGCAGCAACTCTACCGCTGCGCCACTGTGGTTATTATTGCCACGTGTATTGAGATACTGCAAAGATGCTGCCTGACCTGCTGAAATACTCCAGCACTTTGTGTCTTTTTTTCCAGTGAAGGAAACTCAGCTTAGATGCAGAAAATGCCCTCTGGCCAACAATTCACAGGGGTCAAGGAAAGAGCACTCACGTCGCGGCCCTGTTTCCACCAATCTTTCCACCACCACGCACAAGGAGCACAAGAAGCGACAAGACAGACACCGTTGTACGCAGATGCCGAGAAGTGCGCTCAGCTCTGGCTGAACAACTTCTAATCTTGTGTGTGGGCTCGATAAGAAGAACAATTCATTACCTGTATACCTGTTATCACATTATTCCCTTTATCATGTATCTGGACACTGTGGATGACTCGAATAAGTAAGTAAGTAAGTTTATTGGCCAAGTATTCACATACAAGGAATTTGCCTCGGCGCTCTGCCCACAAGTAACAACATGACATACAGTGACAGTTACGAATGGCTCAGAAAACACTAAACATTAATAATAATAAAAACATTAATGATAAAACACCATTGAGCAAGCATGTGAACCAACAAAATAGCAGATCAAAGTACCAGAATGTAATCATGTATTGCCTTTCCGCTGACTGGTTAGCACGCATCAAAAGCTTTTCACTGCACCTCAGTACAGGTGACAATGAACTAAACTCAAACTCAAATGATATTCCAGGAGTCACCTGAAGACCAATGTCAATGCAGAAATGGGGTCAAGTTAAGGTTGCAACATGAATCCAGAAACAAAAGAACTGCAGATGCTGGTTAACACACAAAGTACTGGAGTGTTTAAGAAAGAAGTGCAGATGCTGGAAAAATCGAAAGTAGACAAAAATGCTGGAGAAACTCAGCGGGTGAGGCAGCATCTAGGGAGCGAAGGAATAGATGACGTTTCGGGTCGAGACCCTTCTCCAGATATCTTCTTTCTTCAGTCTTTCCAGGTGGGACAGAGGTTCACCTGCACCTCCTCCAACCTCATCTGTTGCAACCGCTGCTCTAGATGACAGCTGCTCTACATCGGTGAGACCAAGCGTAGGCTTGGCGATCGCTTCGCCGAACATCTCCGCTCGGTTCGCAATAACCAACCTGATCTCCCCATGGCTCAGCACTTCAACTCCACCTCCCATTCCGAATCCGACCTTTCTGTCCGGGGCCTCCTCCACGGCCAGAGTGAGTCCCACCGTAAATTGGAGGAGCAGCACCTCATATTTCTCTTGGGCAGTTTATACCCCAGCGGTATGAACATTGACTTCTCCAATTTCAGGTAGTCCCTACTTCCTCCTCCCTTTCTTAACCCTCCTCTTCCTTTCTTCTTCCCGCCCCCCCACCCTCACATCAGTCTGAAGAAGGGTTTCGACCCGAAACGTTGCCTATTCCCTTCGCTCCTCATCCAGTTGCTGCCTCATCTGCAGTTCCTTCCTGCACGAGAAACTTTATCATCCCCGTTCTGAACCACAATTTATACCATCCTCAGTCATTGATTTACCACCGACCATCCTGTGCATGACATGCTTTGAGACCAAACTCCAAGTCATTAACTTGCTCCCTGAAGGTCATCTATCATTTATCAGGTCATCAGAGGTCAGGTCATCTAGCATTTAGGTCAAGAGGGCTTGCATACAAAAACAGGGATGTAATGCTTGAGGCTCTATAAGGCGTTGGTAAGGGCGCATTTGGAATATTGTGAGCATTTTTGGGCAGCATATCTGAGGAAACATAGAAACATAGAAAAATAGAAAAATAGGTGCAGGAGTAGGCCATTCGGCCCTTAGAGCCTGCACCGCCATTCAATGTGATCATGGCTAATCATCCAACTCAGTATCCCGTACCTGCCTTCTCTCCATACCCCCCGATCCCTTTAGCCACAAGTGCCACATCTAACACCCTCTTAAATATAGCCAATGAACTGGCCTCAACTACCTTCTGTGGCAGAGAATTCCAGAGACTCACCGCTCTCTGTGTAAAGAATGTTTTCCTCATCTCGGTCCTAAAGGAATTCCCCCTTATCCTTAGACTGTGACCCCTTGTTCTGGACTCCCCAGCATCGGGAACAATCTTCCAGCATCTAGCATGTCCAACCTCTTAAGAATTTTGTAAGTTTCTATAAGATCCCCCCTCAATCTTCTAAATTCCAGCGAGTACAAGCCGAGTCTATCCAATCTTTCCTCATATGAAAGTCCTGACATCCCAGGAAAGGGTCCAGAAAAGGTTCACAAGAATGATCCCAGGAATTAGTTGGGTTAACCTATGATGAGCGTTTGTCGGCACTGGGCCTGTACTCGCTGGTGTTTAGAAGAATGAGGGGGGGAACCCCATTGAAACATACAGAATAGTGAAAGGCTTGGATAGAGTGGATGTGGAGAGGATGTTTCCACTAGTGGGAGAGTCTAGGACTAGAGGTCATAGCCTCAGAATTAAAGGACGTTATTTTAAGAAAAAGATAAGGGGAAATGTATTTTAGTCAGAGGGTGGTGACTCGGTGGAATTCTACCACAGGAGCCTGTGGAGGCCAAGTCAGTGGATATTTTTTAAGGCAGAGATAGATAGATTTTTGATTAGTACAGGTGTCAGAGGTTATTGGGAGAAGGCAGGAGAATGGGGTTAGGAAGGAGAGATGTATCAGCCATGATTGAACGGTGGAGTAGACTTGATGGCCCGAATGGCCTAATTCTACTATCACTTATGATCTATTAAACAGTCCCCACCAGTGCACACCAGTATCACTCACAATCAAAACCCACGTGGAAACCTTAGAAAATGAAAATTCCTATCCCGATCTCAGTAATGGCCTTCCACTGAGGGCAGTTGTGTGCGGGAAATGTCACCAACAGCATCTCATATGCTGCTTGGGTAGCTCACAACCCAACGGTATGAACATTGAAATTTCCAATTTCAAGTAATACCCCCTTCACCCCTTCGCCCTTTCTTGTACCCCCCTCCCAACCAGCGAGCACCCATTTCCCCCACCATCTCCCAACTTCTCAGTCACTCGGTTCCCCCCTCCTCCCTGTCCCCTTCCACCTATAACCCTCCCTCTGGCTTTACATTTCATCCTCTTTTCTCCTTATCCGACACCCTTTGTCTCCTCTTCACCTTTTGCCTGTTACTATTGCCAGCCATTTTGCTATCAAACGCTCCCCCCGCCCCCCACGTATCCACCTATCACTTGTCTATCTTTGTCCTGCCCCCCACCCCCCCAACCCGACATCTCTTGACCAGCTTCCTCCCCCCTGCTCATGGCGGCACGGTGGCGCAGAGGTAGAGTTGCCCCCTTACAGCGCCGGAGGCCCGGGTTCGATCCTGACCACGGGTGCTGCCTGTACGGAGTCTGTGCGTTCTCCCCGTGACCTGCGTGGGTTTTCTCCAAGATCGTCGGTTTCCTCCCACACTCAAAAGATGTGCGGGTTTGTAGGTTAATTGGCTTGGCGCAACTATAAATCGTCCCTAGTGTGTGTGTAGGGTAGTATTAATGTGCGGGGATCGCCGGTCGGCACAGACTCTGCGGGCCAAAGGGCCTGTTTGCGCTCTGTATCTCGAAACTAAAAAAGTAAACGAAACTACTCCAAGTAAACGAACAAGGATGTCGAGACCGGGAAATGCCTACGTCCATTCATAGATGTTTCGTTTATTGTCACGTGTACCGAGGTACGGAGAAAAGCTTTCGTTGCGTGTTGTCCAGTCAACGGGAATTATAATACACGATTACAATTGAGCCATCGTTCTGCAGAAGACCTCCAGGGCATCCTGAATGCCTTTGCCAAGGCGTACAGAGCCATGGGGCTAGCCTTAAATATCAAGAAGACCCAGGTCCTACATCGACCTCCACCCAACCAGCCGTCCACCCAGCCCACTATAAAAGTGGACGACACCACACTTGAAAACGTTGACCACTTCCCCTACCTTGGCAGCATTCTTTCCTCAAAAGCTGACATCGACTCTGAGGTCGACCATCGCCTGAGTTGCGTCAGTGGAGCCTACGCCAGACTCAGGAAAGAGTCTTTGAAGACCGAGACCGGAAGGCCCAAACAATACTGCTGGTCTACAGAGCCGTTGTCCTCTCCTCCCTGTTGTATGGAGCCAAGTCGTGGACCATCTACAGCAGGCACCTGAGAGCCCTGGAACAATGCCATCAAAGATCCTTACGAAAGATTCTGAGGGTCAGCTGAGAGGACAAACGCACCAACATCAGCGTTTTGGAGGAAGCCAACATGACCAGCATCACCACCACAATAATGCAGCACCAACTTCGATGGACTGGCCTTGTCATCCGCATGTCCAACACACGTCTCCCTAAACAGATCCTGTACTCTCAACTGAAGGAAGGTCGGCGAGCCCCCGACGAGCCAAAGAAACGCTTCAAGGACAACATCAGGAACAGTCTGAAGAAATTCCACTTCACATCGAGCAACTGGGAGCACATTGCACTGGACAGGGGCTCCTGGAGGAAATCCGTGCAGGAAGGAGCTGCACGAAACAAAATGGAACTGCGGCGTGTCACAGAGACAAAGTGGCAGCACCGTAAGGAGAGAGAGAAGCGGGCTCGAAGACCACCAACCACCGCCAGTCTCCACTGCCCACGTTGGATCACGGATCGGCCTCTACAGACATCTGCAGACCCACAAGTAGACGACCCTATGGAGAGGAGAGGACAGTCATACTCGTTTCGAGTGGGGCCGCCGATGATGATACACACATAGACGCACACACACACACACACACGTATATATTTATATATGTACATATAAACACGTACGCAAATGTACATATATATAGACACACACACACACACACACACACACACACACACACACACCCACATATATATATATATATATATATATACACACATACACACACACACATATATATATACATACATATACACATACACACACACACGGACATATACACACACAAATACATATGCAAAAAATTAAACAAACAATAATATTGCATAAAGACAAAACCATTGCCCCCAAGTCAATGTAGTTCAGAGCTTATTTGGAGGTTAGAAACATAGAAAACATAGACAATAGGTGCAGGAGTAGGCCATTCAGCCCTTCGAACCTGCACCGCCATTCAATATGATCATGGCTGATCATCCAACTCAGTATCCTGTACCTGCCTTCTCTCCATACCCCCTGATCCCTTTAGCCACAAGAGCCACATCCAACTCCCTCTTGAATTTAGCCAATGAACTGGCCTCAACTACCTTCTGTGGCAGAGAATTCCAGAGACTCACCACTCTCTGTGTAAAGAATGTTTTCCTCATCTCGGTCCTAAAGGAATTCCCCCTTATCCTTAGACTGTGACCCCTTGTTCTGGACTCCCCCAACATCGGGAACAATCTTCCTCCATCTAGCTTGTCCAACCCCTTAAGAATTTTGTAAGTTTCTATAAGATCCCCCCTCAATCTTCTAAATTCTAGCGAGTACAAGCCGAGTCTTTCCAGTCTTTCTTCATATGAAAGTCCTGCCATCCCAGGAATCAGTCTGGTCAGGTTGTAGTGTTCGATAGCCTGATGGCTGTAGGCAAGAAGCTGAACCATTAGTAATGTACTAGTTCACTTCACCGAGACAGTACACAAAGAGTTGCCACGTTTCTGGCACCAACAAAGTTCCAAGGTTTCTTCAGAGTGCAGTCTTATCTTGGCGTTAGAGGCCCGTTGGCCGGGCGGCACCGATCCACTCCTCCATCCGTCACCGCCATCTTGAAATCTTTCTTCAGACTGATGTGGTTCCTAAGTTCATCAATGATGGGAGCAGATTTAGTTCATTCGGCCCATCAAGTCTACTCTGCCTATTCAGTCATGGCTGATCTATCTTTCCCTCTTAACCCCATTCTCCTGCCTTCTTCCCATAACCCCTGACACCCGTACTAATCAAACGCAGGACTCATAAAATAGATTCCATCATAAGTCAAAAATGATACAGTGTGGAAACAGACCCTTCAGCCTAAATTGCCCACGCCGGACAAAATGTCCCAGCTACACTCGTCCCACTTGCCTGCATTTGGTCCATATCTTTCCAAACCTGTCCTATCCATGTACCTGTCTAACTATTTCTTAAATTAAGGGATAATCCCAGCCTCAACTACCTCCTCTAGGTAGCTCGTTCCATACACCCACCACCCTTTGTGTGAAATAGTTACCCCTCAGATTCCTATTAAATCATTTCCCCTTCACCTTAAACCAATGTCCTTTGGTCCTCGAATCCCTGATCTGGGCAGGAGACTCTGTGCGTCTACCCGATCTATTCCTCTCACGATTTTATGCACGATTTGATAAGTCTATAAGGTAGACAAAATGCTGGAGAAACTCAACGGGTGAAGCAGAATCTGTGGAGTGAAGGAATGGGTGACTGTTTCGGGTCGAGACCCTTCTTCAGACGGATGTGGGGGTGGGGAGCGGGGGTGGGGGACTGGAAGAAGAAAGGAAGAGGTGGAGACAGTGGGCAGTGGGAGAGCTGGGAAGGGGAGGGGAAGGAGGGAGAAAGCAAGGACTACCTGAAATTGGAGAAGTCAATGTTCATACCGCTGGGGTGTAGACTACCCAAGCGAAGGTCTAGAACATTCTTTCCCTCATGGAATTTTGAAGGGAAAGAGCACTTTAAAGTTTGACTCCGTGCTAGGCAAATATGATATCCGGGGAAATATGGGATCAGTACTGACGATATTCTGGTATTCCAGGCAGAGATAAGAAGTGGAAACATCTGCCGAAGCAACTAACGTGGCGTGTTTGTCGAGAGCTTACAGGAATCACCACATATCCCATGATTATAACCACAGGAATGCTTGCTGACTGCACTTGTGTGATGGTTTCATTCACACAAATCATTTTCAAGCACCAGGTATATGATATCAGAAATTCTCAACATTCCCCATAAATCTAATTAAGAAAGAGAGTGTTTGGACTTATAACGCAGAAAAATTCTTTGAAGATGACTTCATATTTCTGGCATTTCTGCATATCAGTGGAAGATAAAGAGGGTATCCAAACAGACGGTGTCATGAGAACACACAGTACAGAAACAGGCACCTTCGCCCGAACTAGTCATCGCCAACCATCTATCTAACACTTATTTCCTGCCACTTAGCTTAGAGATACAGCGCGGGAAACAGGCCCTTCGGCCCACCGAGTCCGCACTGGCCAGCAATCCCCGCACACTGGCACAGTCCTACCCAGATCGGACATTTTACAATTATTAATCAAAGCCAATGAGCCTACAAAACTGGAGTGAGGGAGGAAACCGGAGTACCCGGGGAAAACCCGCACAGGGTCACGGGGAGAACGTCCGATCTCCACGCAGACAGCGCCCGTAGTCAGGATCGAACCCGGGTCTCCGGCACTGCAAGGCAACAACTATACCGCTGCGCCACCGTGCAGCTCATCAGCATTCCTTAGAAATCCTCGTTTTAATCCTAATTATCCTTATAATCCTTCACTAATCCCATTTTTTAACATAGAGACATAGTACATAGAAACATAGAAAAATAGGTGCAGGAGTAGGCCATTCGGCCCTTCGAGCCTGCACCGCCATTCAATGTGATCATGGCTGATCATCCAACTCAGTATCCCGTACCTGCCTTCTCTCCATACCCCATGATCCCTTTAGCCACAAGTGCCACATCTAACTCCCTCTTAAATATAGCCAATGAACTGGCCTCAACTACCTGCCGTCGACTTCCACAGATACTGCCACTCATTCATCGAGGCTTTAGAGCATACAACAGTTGAGCACAGGAACAAGCCCCATGTGTTGCTGCCTTACTGAGCCAGAGACACGGGTTCGATCCTGACCACGGGCGCTGTCTGTACTGAGTTTGGACGTTCTCCCCGTGACCTGCGTGGGTTTTCTCCGGGTGCTCCGGTTTCCTCCAACACTCCAAAGACGTACATGTTAGGCGTTGATAAAGGTTGCAAATTGTCCCCCTGTGTGTGGGATAGTGTTAGTGTATGGGACTTGCTGGTCGGCACGGACTCAGTGCGCCTGAAGGCCTGTTTCCATGCCATATCTCTAAACTAAACTAAATTAAACTTTGGCCCAAAATGTTTTGGCCGAACATGATGCCAAGTTAGTCTGACCTCATCCGCTTGTACATGGTCCATATCCCTCTATTAACGACACTTCCATGTTCCTATCCAAAAGCCTCTTAAACCCAATTTGCATATCACCACTGGCAATGCATTCCAGGCCCACATCACTCCCTGTGTAAAAAACTTGCCTCATAGAATCATAGAGTGATACAGTGTGGAAACAGGCCCAATCTGCCCACACCGACCAACACTAATCTCACCTGCTTTGTTTGGCCCCATATATGATGATAACATTATTAAGGGATTAAAACATATAAGACTATTAAATGGATTGGACTCGCTCGAGGCAGGAAACATGCTCCCAATGTTGGGGGAGTGCAGAACCAGGCGCCACAATTTAGGAATAAGGGGTATGAACGGAGATGAGGAAAAAACCTTTTCACCCAGAGAGTTGTGAATCTGTGGAAATCTCTGCCTCAGAAAGCAGTGGAGGCCATCTATCTGGATGCTTTCAACAGAGTTAGATAGAGAAAGATAGCGGAGTCAAGGGATATGTGGAGAAGGCAGGAACGGGGTACTGATTGTGGATGATCAGCCATGATCACAGTGAATGGCATTGCTGGCTCGAAGGGTCAAATCAATGCCCTACTCCTGCACTCCATTGTCTATTGTCCATTGTTTAAACCTGTCCTGTCCATGTACCTGTCCAAATGTTTCTTCATCTCCATTAAACTTTCCCCCTCTCGCCATTTAGCTATGCCCTCTAGTGTTGGGTATTTCCACCCAGGATAAAGGTTCTGACTGCCTACGCTATCTACGCCTCTCACCATCTTATATACTAAGGACAGGTTACAGGGGCCAATGAACCTATCATCCCACACATCTTTAGGATGGGTAATAAACTGGAGCACCCAGAGGAAGCCCATGTGGTTTCAGAGAGAACGTGTAAACCACATGATATGTAAACAGATAGCACCTGAGACCAGGAATGGATTTTGCATTTGAGTTTAGTTTATTGGCACATGTACCGAGGTACAGTGAAAACCTTTGGTTGCAAGCAAACCGATACATGATTACAACCGAGCCATCCACAGTGTACAGATACATGATCAAGGGCATAGACACTAGACAATAGACAATAGACAATAGGTGCAGGAGTAGGCCAATCGGCCCTTCGAGCCAGCACCGCCATTCAATGTGATCATGGCTGATCATCCCCAATCAGTACCCCGTTCCTGCCTTATCCCCATATCCCCTGACTCCGCTATCTTTAAGAGCCCTATCTAGCTCTCTCTTGAAAGCATCCAGAGAACCTGCCTCCACCGCCCTCTGAGGCAGAGAATTCCACGCACTCACCACTCTCTGTGAGAAAAAGTGTTTCCTCGTCTCTGTTCTAAATGGCTTACCCCTTATCCTTAAGCTGTGGCCCCTGGTTCTGGAATAACGTGCGTAATGTCCAATGCAAGATAAAGTCCAATAAAGTCCGATCAAAGATAGTCCGAGGGTCTCCAGTGAGGCAGGTAGTAGCTCATGGCTGCTCTCTAGTTGTTGGTAGGATGGTTCGGTTGCCTGATAACAGCTGGGATGAAACTGTCCCTGAATCTGGAGGTGTGCGTTTTCACACTTCTCTACCTTTTTCTTGATGGGAGGGGGGAGAATTGGGATTGTCCGGGGTGCGTCCTTGATTATGCTGCTGGCCTTGCCGAGGCAGCGCGAGATATAAATGGAGTAAATGGAAGGGAGGTTGGTTTGTGCGATGGTCTGGGCTGCGTCCACAATTCTCTGCAATTTCCTACAGTCCTGGATGGAGCTCTGAGCCCTGGTCACTGGGACTGTGAGGCAAGTCAAGCCGTCAACTTTATTTGTCTCATACACATACAAGGTGTGCAGTGAAATGAAAGTGCGGGTTTGTGCAAAACAACAGAACAGAACCAGTATTTACATTAAAAAAGTAGAAGACACAACAGTATTTACGCCCTGGTGAGATCAGAGTTTGCAGTCCTGATGGCCTGTGGGAAAAAAACTCCGTCTCATCCTCTCTGTTTTCGCAGCGTGACAGCGGAGGTGCTTGCCTGACCGTAGCAACTGGAACAGTCCGTTGCTGGGGTGGTTGGGGTCCTTCAAATCTTGCTGGCTCTGGATCTGCCCCTCCTGGTGTATAGGTCCTGCAGGAGGGGGCTTAGTTCCCATAGTGCGTTCGGCCGATCGCACTACTCTCTGCAGAGCCTTCCTGTCCTGGGCACAGCTGTTGCCAAACCAGATCGAGATGTTACCGGTCAGGATGCTTTCTACAGCACCATGGTAGAAGGATTCGGCAGTTGGTTGTACTACCTGCATCAATCCGCTGCAATGTGCGGTCAATTTCTCCTCATCTCCTTTCCTAAAAGAACTTCCTTTAATTCTATGAACCTCTAGTACTAGACTGTCTCACCAGTGAAAACATCCTCTCCACATCCACACTATCCAAGCCTTTCACCACTCTGTATGTTTCAATGAGGTCCCCCCCTCATTCTTCTAAACTCCAGCGAGTACAGGCCCAGTGCCGTCAAACGCTCGGGAGTTCAGTTCAGTTCGGTAGATAGTAGTTCGGTACTGCACTCTGGTTGTGGTAGGATGGTTCAGTTGTCTGGGCCTGTACTCGCTGGAGTTTAGAAGGATGAGAGGACACATCACTGAAACTCACCGAATTTTCTTGATTAGTACGGGTGTCAGAGGTTATGGTGAGAAGGCAGGTGAATGGGGTTGGGAGGGAGAGATAGATCAGCCATGATTGTATGGCGGAGTAGACTTGATGGGCCGAATTCTAATTCTACTAATTCTACTCCTATTCCTTATGACATGACCTTATGACCTCTTTGGTGAGCCTCGGACTATCCTTGATCGGACTTTGCTGGCTTTATTGGCTATATTTAAGAGGGAGTTAGATGTGGCCCTTGTGGCTAAAGGGATCAGGGGGTATGGAGAGAAGGCAGGTACAGGATACTGAGTTGGATGATCAGCCATGATCATATTGAATGGCGGTGCAGGCTCGAAGGGCCGAATGGCCTACTCCTGCACCTATTTTTCATGTTTCTATGTTTTCTGTTTACCTTGCACTAAACGTTATTCCCTTATACACTGTAAATGGCTCGATTGTAATCATGTATTGTCGTTTCGCTGACTGGTTAGCACGCAACAAAACCTTTTCACTGTACCTCGGTCATCAAACACCCATCACATGTTAACCCACTCACTCCAGGGATCATTTCTTTTCAACTGTTTTTCTATATTTTTCCCTTTGTGTTTAGAAGGATGAGGGGGCATCTTATAGAAACATAAAAAATTATAAAAGGACTGGACAAGCTAGATGCAGGAAAAATGTTCCCAAAGTTGGGCGAGTCCAGAACCAGGGGCCACAGTTTTAGAATAAAGGGGAGGTCATTTAAGACTGAGGTGAGGAAAAACTTTTTCACTCAGAGAGTTGTGAATTTGTGGAATTCCCTGCCACAGAGGGCAGTGGAGGCCAAATCACTGGATGGATTTAAGAGAGAGTTAGATAGAGATCTAGGGGCTAGTGGAATCAAGGGATACAGGGAGAAGGCAGGCACGGGTTATTGATAGGGGACGATCAGCCATGATCACAATGAATGGCGGTGCTGGCATCGAAGGGCCGAATGGCCTCCTCCTGCACCTATTTTCTATGTTTCTATGTTTCTATGTTCTTTCAATGGTTTATCAAAGTCTAAACAAGGTCCCAGAAGAGATTTGCAAAAATATTGCAACATCCTCCTCTTACTGATTTTGGATGATCAGTCATGACCATATTGAATGCGGTGCTGGCTCGAAGGGCTGAATGGCCTAAGCCTGCACCTATTTTCTATGTTTCTGTGTTTCTATTTCCGAAGCAGAGCCCCACACAATCTGGAGGAACAGCACCTCATATTCTAGTTGGGTAGCTCACAACCCAACGGTGTGAATTCTCCGACCTCAAGTAATACCCTCTCACCACCTGTTTCTTTTCCAAACCTTGTGGGGGACAGGGTTATAAGGAGGGACTGGATCAGCTGGGAAGGTTTTTACAGTGATCCATTTGCAGTGTATAGATACATAATAAGGGAATAACGTTTAGTGCAAGGTAAAGCCAGCAAAGTCCGATCAAGGATAGTCCGAGGGTCACCAAAGAGGTCCTAAGGTCATGTCATAACGAGAAGGAGTATTAGAATTAGAATTCGGCCCATGAAGTCTACTCCGTCATTCAACCATGGCTGATCTATCTCTCCCTCCTAACCCCATTCTCCTGCCTTCTCCCCGTAACGTCTGACACCCGTACTTAGTTTAGAGCACGGAAACAGGCCCTTTGGACAACCAGATTTAGGAGATTGAGAGGGAATCTTATAGAAACTTACAAAATTCTTAAGGGGTTGGACAGGCTAGATGCAGGAAGATTGTCCCCGATGTTGGGGAGGTCCAGGACAAGGGGTCACAGCTTAAGGATAAGGGGGAAATCCTTTAGGGCCGAGATGAGAAGGAATTTTTTCACCCAGAGAGTGGTGGGTCTCTGGAACTCTCTGCCACAGAGGGTAGTTGAGGCCAGTTCATTGGCTATATTTAAGAGGGAGTTAGATGTGGCCCTTGTGGCTAAGGGGATCAGAGGGTATGGAGAGAAGGCAGGTACGGGATACTGAGTTGGATGATCAGCCATGATCATATTGAATGGCGGTGCAGGCTCGAAGGGCCGAATGGCCTACTCCTGCACCTAATTTCTAATTTCTATGATCCACACCGACCAGCGATCCCTGCACACTAACACTATCCTACACACACACGAGGGACACACTAGGGACACCAAGGCAAATTCCTTGTATGTGAATACTTGGCCAATAAACTTACTTACTTATTTAGTTACATTTACATTTATAGCAAGCTGATAAATCTACAAACCTGTATGTCTTTGGAGTGTGGGAGGAAACTGAAGATCTTGGAGACAACCCAGGCAGGTCATGGGGAGAACGTACAAACTCCGTGTAGATAGCACCCGTAGTCAGGATCGAACCCGTGTCGCCGCCGCTGCAAGCACTGTAAGGCAGCAGCTCTACCGCTGCGCCACCGTGCCGCCTTCGGTGACCTGTTGGTCGGCATGGGCAAGTTGGGCCAAAGGGCCTGTTTCCACACTGTGTGACTCTGTGACTCTATATCTGGAATGATTTGGCGGAATAAGTAGTTGAGGTAATTAGTAGGGACCTCGGTGAGATGAGACATTAGTCACTTTCAAAATTACAAATAAGGGAAATTAATTTAAAGGGCGGTACAGTGACGCAGCGGTAGATTTGCTGCCTTGCAGCGCCAGAGACCCGGGTTCGATCCTGACTAAGGGTGCCGTCTGTACGGAGTTTGTATGTTCTCCCCGTGACCTGCGTGGGTTTTATCCGGGATCTCCAGTTTCCTCCCACAGTCTAAAGATGTACAGGTTTGTGGGCTAATTGAAACATAGAAACATAGAAAATATGTGCAGGAGGAGGCCATTGGGCCATTCGAGCCAACACCGCCATTCATTGTGATCATGGCTGATCGTCCCCACTCCATAGCCCGTGCCTGCCTTCTCCCCATATCCCTTGATTCCACTAAGCCCCTGGAGCTCTATCTAACTCTCTCTTAATAGAAACAATTGGCTTCGGTAATGCCCCTGTCCCACTTAGAAAACATGAACGGAAACCTCTGGAGACTGTGCGCCCCACCCAAGGTTTCCATGCGGTTCCCGGAGGTTTTTGTCAGTCTCCCTAATGGGCGAAAGTGGTTTCGACCATTATTCTATAGAAGAAGCGGAAACCACTTTCGACCATTAGGGAGATTGACAAAAACCTCCGGCAACCTCCTGGGAACCGCACGGAGACCTTGGGCGGGGCGCAAACTCTCCAGAGGTTTCCGTTCAGGTTTCCTAAGTGGGACAGGGGCATTAGGATTGTAAATTGTCACGTGTGTGCAGGATAGCGTTAGTGTGTGGGGATGGATGGCTGGCCGGCGCGGACCCCGGTGGGACAAAGAGCCTGTTTCCATGCTATCTCTAAACTAAAAACCAAACTAAAATCCTGCATTACTCTTTCAGTTGGCTCACTCGAGGATCCCATAAATGAACATGTTTATTATTTTTAGAAGCAAAAACTTCTGATCAGTTTCTATTTCAATATTATGAGCCAAGCTTTGCTGTCAGCAAATTGAAGGCAGCTGTTTGGAACCCATCGCGAGGATGATGCTTCAGGAGTATATTTTACCCCTGATGAGACGCAAACTTTTACTTACTGTTTTAATTATCTTCACTGATTAACAGGATATCAATCAGAAGTACAGCCGACATGTGGAGATAAAAAAACAAAGCCCTCCGTTCAGCTGCCTGGGGTTAAACTCGCCGTTACTCCGCAACGGCTGTCTAATGGCGGCACGGTGGCGAAGCGGTTGAGTTGCCGCCCGCCAGGGGTTTAGAAGAATGAGGGGGCACCTCATTGGAACTTGGCAGGACAAATCAAAATAGGACGTACATGGTAAATGGTAAATGGTAGCGAATTGAGGAATGCAGCTAGAAACATAGAAACATAGAAATTAGGTGCAGGAGTAGGCCATTTGGCCCTTCGATCCTGCACCGCCATTCAATGTGATCATGGCTGATCATCCAACTCAGTATCCCGTACCTGCCTTCTCTCCATACCCTCTGATCCCCTTAGCCACGAGGGCCACATCTAACTACCTCTTAAATATAGCCAATGAACTGGCCTCAACTACATAGAAACATAGAAACATAGAAAATAGGTGCAGGAGTAGGCCATTCGGCCCTTCGAGCATGCACCGCCATTCAATATGATCATGGCTGATCATCCAACTCAGTATCCCATACCTGCCTTCTCTCCATACCCCCTGATCCCCTTAGCCACAAGGGCCACATCTAACGCCCTCTTAAATATCCCTCTTAAATATCCTTCTTAACTACCCTCTGTGGCAGAGAGTTCCAGAGACCCACCACTCTCTGTGTGAAAAAAGTCCTTCTCATCTCGGTCCTAAAGGATTTCCCCCTTATCCTTAAGCTGTGACCCCTTGTCCTGGACCTCCCCAACATCGGGACCAATCTTCCTGCATCTAGAATTTTTGTAAGTTTCTATAAGATCCCCTCTCAATCTCCTAAATTCTAGAGAGTATAAACCGAGTCTATGCAGTCTTTGTTCATAAGACAGTCCTGACATCCCAGGAATCAGTCTGGTGAACCTTCTCTGCACTCCCTCTATGACAGTTGAACAGAGGGATCTAGGAATAACTGTGCATAGTTCCCTGAAGGTGGAATCTCATGTAGATAGGGTGGTAAAGAAAGCTTCTGGTGTGCTGGCCTTTATAAATCAGAGCATTGAATATAGGAGTAGGGAAGTAATGTTAAAATTGTACAAGGCATTGGTGAGGCCAATTGTGGAGTATGGTGTACAATTTTGGTCGCCTAATTATAGGAAGGATGTCAACAAAATAGAGAGAGTATAGAGGAGATTTACTAGAATGTTGCCTGGGTTTCAGCAACTAAGTTACAGAGAAAGGTTGAACAAGTTAGGTCTTTATTCTTTGGAGCGCAGAAGGTTAAGGGGGGGACTTGATTGAGGTCTTTAAAATGATGAAAGGGATAGACAGAGTTGACGTGAATAAGCTTTTTCCATTGAGGGTAGGGAAGATTCAAACAAGAGGACATGATTTGAGAATTAAGGGACAGATGTTTAGGGGTAACATGAGGGGGAACTTCTTTACTCAGAGAGTGGTGGCTGTGTGGAATGAGCTTCCAGTGGAAGTGGTGGAGGCAGGATCGATTTTATCATTTAAAAATAAATTGGATAGGTATATGGACGGGAAAGGAATGGAGGGTTATGGTCTGAGTGCAGGTAGATGGGATTAGGTGAGAGTAAGTGTTCGGCACGGACTAGAAGGGCCGAGATGGCCTGTTTCCGTGCTGTAATTGTTATATGGTTATATGGAACATACAGAATAGTGAATAGCGGCTTGGATAGAGTGGATGTGGAGAGGACGTTTCCACTAGCAGGAGAGTCTAGAACCAGAGGGTCACAGCCTCGGAATTAAAGGACGTTCCTTTAGGAAGGAGATGAGATGACATTTCTTATGTCAGAAGGTGGTGAATCTGTGGAATTCTTTGCCACAGAAGGCTGTGGCTGCCAAGTCAGTGGATAGGTTTAAGGCAGAGATAGATAGATAGACAGCCCTGCTTGCGTCTGTGGACATCCAGACCAGACCATCCCACACATCGTGAATGACTGCCCACTGAGGCTTTTCCCTGGGGGCACCGAAGCCATCCGCCCAGTAACTGATGCTGTCCTGGTCTGGATGTCTTCCCTTGATCTACAACTTTAGGCTGTGCACGCCACACACAAGAAGAAGAAGATAGATTCTTGATTAGTACGGGTGTCAGAGGTTAATGGGAGAAGGCAGGAGAATGGGGTTAGGAGGGAGAGATTGAATGGCGGGGTAGATGGGCCGAATGTCCTTATACTACTACTATCCCTTATGACCTTATGACCTTAGGGAAAGGGGAGATGCAACGAGACCTGGGTGTCATGGTACACCAGTCATTGAAAGTAAGCATGCAGGTGCAGCAGGCAGTGAAGAAAGTGAATGGTATGTTGGCATTCATAGCAAAAGGATTTGAATACATAGAAACATAGAAACATAGAAAATAGGTGCAGGAGTAGGCCATTCGGCCCTTCGAGCCTGCACCGCCATTCAATGTGATCATGGCTGATCATCCAACTCAGTATCCCGTACCTGCCTTCTCTCCATACCCCCTGATCCCTTTAGCCACAAGTGCCACATCTAACGCCCTCTTAAATATAGCCAATGAACTGGCCTCAACTACCTTCTGTGGCAGAGAATTCCAGATTTATTTGAAAAACGTTCCTATACCAACAATAAATATGTGGAGGGTTACACAAAAGGCTGGAGAAACTCAGCGGGTGCAGCAGCATCTAAGGAGCGAAGGAGATAGGCGACGTTTCGGGTCGAGACCCTCCTTCAGACTGTTTTTTAATTTTTTTGGGGAGGGATTTAACAAAGGGGGATCGGATGGAGTCAAGGTATGTGGAAATGTGTTCGGTGGAGCACGAACAGGCAGAGACAATGGGTCCGCCGGGGCAGTCGGGTTTGTGGATTTTGAGGAGAAGGTAAAATCGGGCCGTGCGGGTGCTGGGCAGATGTGGCTGTGGTATCGAGTCTGGGTGAGGATGTGGTCGTAGAGTTGGAGGGAAGGGGGCATCACAGAGGGGGAGCAGTTAGAGAGGAGGTTGGGAAACTGCGGACTTCAACCATGTTTGAAACACTACACCTGGAAGATATGAGACTCCGCCTGGCAGGAAAATCAGATCGCTTCTATAGGACGAGGTCTGCATTTATAGACTTACTACAAGGATAGGGTGCAGGAGTACTTTAAAAAGGCACCTGCGGCAGGTCTTGGTAGAGGAGGATGAAAAATTGTCAAGTTAGCAAATTCCTTTTGCGTGATGTTTATAATAAAGCAACTGTCTTTTCCTTTTTTCTTCTTCCTCTTTCTTCTTTTCTAGCGTCAATTTCTTAATTTCCTTTTTCTAATTCCTCGACTAAGGGGTTCTTTCTTCTTTCCCTTCGTCACGCTAATTCACTCTCACAATTCCCTCTCACTTTCTCTATTTTCTCAATTTCTATCTTTTTTTAACCATACAACAATTACAGCACGGAAACAGGCCTTCTCGGCCCTTCCAGTCCGTGCCGACCATTTATTTTCCCCCAGTCCCATCTACCTGCACTCAGACCATACCCCTCCATTCCCTTCCCGTCCATACACCTATCCACTTTACTTTTAAACGTTAAAATCGATCCTGCCTCCACCACTTCTGCTGGAAGATCATTCCACACAGCCACCACTCTCTGAGTAAAGAAGTTCCCCCGCATGTTACCCCTAAACTTCTGTCCCTTAATTCTCATGTCATGCCCTCTTGTTTGAATCTTCCCTAGATTTGTTTGAAAAGCTTATCCACGTCAACTCTGTCTATCCCTTTCATCATTTTAAAGACCTCAATCAAGTCCCCCCTTAACCTTCTGCGCTCCAAGGAGTAAAGACATAACTTGTTCAACCTTTCTCTGTAACTTAGTTGCTGGAACCCAGGCAACATTCTAGTAAATCTCCTCTGTACTCTCTTTTAATAGCTTTAAAAAACGAAGGGGTACAATAAATGTAATAATATATACGGGATGTGCATTGATGCAATTTACTGTACTTGTAATAAATAAAAATTAAAAATAAATTTAAAAATGAGAGAATGTTGGACAGACATTGTCTCGAGTGTGTGCTGGGTAGCGTCAGTGTGCGGAGATCGCTGGCCGGCGCGGACTCGATGGGCCGAAGGACCTGTTTCCACGCTGTGTCTCTAACAGTAAAAAACTTTTTTAAAGAACTAACTCACCTGCTCTTGCCTGGCAAGTTGTACCAGCTCTCAGCTGGTCCCCCAGATAGAGATCTGTGCCAGTGGAGCAAACATTGGCAGCATGCCTGCCTCCCGCTGGCCAAACACTCAAAAGCATTTGGCAGCGAGCCTAGAGATGTCTGTCCGCACGAGCTCTGTATAAATTGATCCCACCTCACCCTCGGAAGAAGGGTGTAGACTGTAACTGGACATTGAAACAAGTGACATTATCTTAACATAGACACCCGGAACACACTCATCCACGATTTTGACTACTGTCAAAAATGGGAATATTCTGTATTGAATTATTGTTCATATATCTGTTGAGTGGTCGATGAAACGTTGTAGCTTAGTTTGGAGATATTGTGCTGAAACGGGCCCTTCGGCCCAGCGAGTCCGCACTGACCCGCGATCCCTGCACATTCTCAGAGGGCGGTGGAGGCCGGTTCCCTGGATGCTTTCAAGAGAGAGCTAGATAGGGCTCTTAAAAATAGCGGAGTCAGGGGATATGGGGAGAAGGCAGGAATGGGGTACTGATTGGGGATGATCAGCCATGATCACATTGAATGGCGGTGCTGGCTCAAAGGGCCGAATGGCCTACTCCTGCACCCATTGTCTATTGTCTATTATCTATTGTCTATTAACACTATCATATAACCATATAACCATATAACAATTACAGCACGGAAACAGTCCCTCTCGGCCTTCCAGTCCGTGCCGACCATTTATTTTCCCCTAGTCCCATCTACCTGCACTCAGACCATACCCCTCCATTCCCTTCCCGTCCATATACCTATCCACTTTACTTTTAAATGTTAAATTCGATCCTGCCTCCACCACTTCTGCTGGAAGATCATTCCACACAGCCACCACTCTCTGAGTAAAGAAGTTCCCCCTCATGTTACCCCTAAACTTCTGTCCCTTAATTCTCATGTCATGCCCTCTTGTTTGAATCTTCCCTGCCCTCAATGAGAAAAACTTATCCACGTCAACTCTGTCTATCCCTTTCATCATTTTAAAGACCTCAATCAAGTCCCCCCCTTAACCTTCTGCGCTCCAAAGAATAAAGACCTAACTTGTTCAACCTTTCTCTGTAACTTAGTTGCTGGAACCCAGGCAACATTCTAGTAAATCTCCTCTGTACTCTCTCTATTTTGTTGACATCCTTCCTATAATTAGGCGACCAAAATTGTACAACATACTCCAGAATTGGTCTCACCAATGCCTTGTACAATTTTAACATTACTTCCCTACTCCTATATTCAATGCTCTGATTTATAAAGGCCAGCACACCAAAAGCTTTCTTTACCACCCTATCTAAATGCGATTCCACCTTCAGGGAACTATGCACAGTTATTGCAAGATCCCTCTGTTCCACAACATTCCTCAATTCCCTACCATTTACCCTGTACGTCCTATTTTGATTTGTCCTGCCAAGATGTAGCACCTCACACTTATCAGCATTAAACTCCATCTGCCATCTTTCAGCCCACTCTTCCAAATGTCCCAAATCTCTCTGTAGACTTTGAAAATCTAAACTTATACCAAGCCCTTTAACCTGCTGGATGCTTTCAAGAGAGTGTTAGATAGAGCTCTTAGGGAAAGCGGAGTTAAGGTCCTGTCCCACTGTAAGAGGTAATTCAAGAGTTCTCCCGAGTTTTCCCCTGATTCGAACTCGAAAAATGTCCGTAGCGGATCAGTAGGAGTTCGTGGATGTCCCGTAGCGGCTCGCACGTGTAACGGTAGGTACTCGGGAAATCCGGTAAACTCGCGACGTTTTTTCAACACTGTGAAAAATGTCCCCGAGTAAAAAAATACTCGTGATGAAAAATATTGTTACTTTTTACTCGTACGAGCCGCTACGAGACATCCACGAACTGCTACAGACCCGCTACGGACATTCTCCGAGTCCGAATCAGGGGAAAACTCAGAAGAGAGCTCGTGAATTACCTCGTACAGTGGGACAGGCCCTTTAAGGGATACGGGGAGAAGGCAGGAACGGGGTATTGATTGTGGATGATCAGCCATGATCACATTGAATGGCGGTGCTGGCTCGAAGGGCCGAATGGCCTGATCCTGCACCTATTGTCTATTGTCTATTAACCTACGTCTTTGGAGTGTGGGAGGAAACCGGAGCACCCGCGGAAAACCAACGCAAGTCACGGGGAGGACGTACAAACTCCTCGAGGACAGGCGCCGTAGTCAGGATCGATCCTGGGTCTCCGTTCCTATAAGGCAGCAACTCTACCGCTGCACCATCATGCAACGATTTATAATGAATTGGACACCGATGTGTGGAGATACAGCCTTCACCGACTTCTTCAAGCGGCACGGTGGCGCAGCGGTAGCGTTGCTGCCTTTAGGCCTTTAGGCGCCAGATACGCGAGTTCGATCCTGACCACGGGTGCTGTCCATATGGAGTTTGTTACGTTCGCCCTCTGACCTGCGTGGGTTTTCGCCGGGTGACTCCGGTTTCCTCCCACACTCCACGAAGGCGCACAGGTCATAGAAACATAGAAACATAGAAAAAATAGGTGCAGGAGTAGGCCATTCGGCCCTTCGAGCCTGCACCGCCATTCAATGTGATCATGGCTGATCATCCAACTCAGTATCCCGTACCTGCCTTCTCTCCATACCCCCTGATCCCTTTAGCCACAAGTGCCACATCTAACGCCCTCTTAAATATAGCCAATGAACTGGCCTCAACTACCTTCTGTGGCAGAGAATTCCAGAGACTCACCACTCTCTGTGTAAAGAATGTTTTCCTCATCTCGGTCCTAAAGGAATTCCCCCTTGTCCTTAGACTGTGACCCCTTGTTCTGGACTCCCCCAACATCGGGAACAATCTTCCAGCATCTAGCTTGTCCAACCCCTTAAGAATTTTGTAAGTTTCTATAAGATCCCCCCTCAATCTTCTAAATTCCAGCGAGGTCTGTCGGTTAATAGGCTTGGGTAAAATGATAAGTTGTAAATTGTCCTCTTGTGTACGGAGGACAGTGCCAGTCTACGGGGGGGGGGGCCATCGCTGGTTGGCGCGGACCGAGGGGGGGTCGATCCCTGCCCTGTGTCTCTGAAGTCTACAGTCTAAGAAGCCATCTCCGTGACCTTCCTCGACATTCCTGCACCCGTGCGGGGGGTGAGGAAAAAAAAACCCCAGGAAGACAAAGCAATCCGAGCCTTGTGTGATTCAACGTGTGGTAGTGCGCACAACTTCATTAGTCAGCCCGTCGTCATCTGTTCATTTAGGTACCACATCCCCCCAAAAAAAGATTTATTTTAGTAGGGCTGCACGGAAGTAATTTCTTCTAACCAAGAGCTAAATTGAAGATGCAAACATTAATTTAATTAAGACGTTCCAAAAGCCACCTATTCATCAAGTAACAAAATTGGCAACGAAACAAGCACTGAGTGTTGCAAGGAGCAATTTAGTAAGCATACCCTGCAGGCACATAATTACATGTAATTTCACCAGCATAATTAACTAATTTAATTACCACTTCTCAAGAGCATCAATTATTGACATTATAGGGTATTTAGATTTTACACCAACGTGTACTGCATTTTGAGAATTCCCAGCCTCTGTTTGTTTTGCAAGCTTACAAATGCCTCATTTCTGATTTAAAACATGCTTATAATATTAATATTAGTTTCGAATTTTTTTTTTAGTTTGGTTTAGAGGTGCAGCACGGAAACAGGCCCTTCGGCCCACCGAGTCCGCTCCGACCAGCGATCCCTGTGCAGCAGCGCTGTCCCAGGGGTGGAAAGATTGCAACCTTCACGTTTCGACTAATGCAATCAACTCGACGTGCACAAACGGAAGATCAAATGGAACAGGTTGTCCAACAACTATAGACTGTGCACGCCACAATGCAAGAAGAAGAAGCACTACCCCCCCCCCCCCCACACACACACACACACACTGGGGGACAATATTACATTTATACCAAACCCATTAACCTACCAGCCTGGGTAGACAAAAAGCTGGAGAAACTCAGCGGGTGCAGCAGCATCTAAGGAGCGAAGGAGATAGGCGACGTTTCGGGTCGAGACCCTTCTTCAGACTGGCCTGTACTTCTTCGGAGTGTAGGAGGAAGCCGGAGACCTCGTAGAGAAAACCCACGCGGGTCACGGGGAGAACTCCGTACAGACAGCACCCGTAGTCGGGATCGAACCTGGGTCTCTGGCACTGAAAGCTCTGTGAGGTGGCAACTCTACCGCTGCGCCACCGTGCCGCCCTGGTCCACGGCCATTAGTTTCAATCAGATGTTCCATACAATGACATGAACGCAAGCACATTGCAGTTCCTTATAAAACCCGAACCATATTTTATAGCATTGTAAATATCAGAATTTTTATTGCAGCCAAATTGTTAAATTTTTTAACAATTTTTGCATTTTGTTTTTTAATGCAAGAGAGGATTTAAAAAAGTTGAATGCAAGAGTTTTAACTTCAAGTAACCCATGCATCCGTTCCCTCTCCATCCCTCCCCCACCCTGGCCGTTGGTGAGTTTCATTGTCTGTGACTTATTTTCACCTAGACCACAGCTAACAATGGCCTGTTTCCTTTATCATCTTTCATTCATTCGTTCTATATCTCTCTGCATCATAAGGTCATACGGTCATATGTGATAGGAGCAGAATTAGGCCATTCGGCCCATCAGGTCTACTCCGCCATTCAATCATGGCTGATGTATCTCTCCCTCCTAACCCAATTCTCCCCATAACCCCTGACATCCGAAGGTAGACACAAAATGCTGGAGTAACTCAGCGGGTCAGGCAGCATCCCTGGAGTAAAGGAATGGGTGACGTTTCGGGTCGAGACCCTTCTTCAGACTGATCTGCCTTCTTGTGTCTCCTTTCGATTTAAACCAGCTTCTGCAGTTCTTTCCCACCCCTGACACCTGTACTAATTAGGAATAGTAAGATTGAACGAGAACTTACCAGTTCGAAGGTTGATCTTTATTTTATGAGGAGTCGAAGTGAGGGATTTCGTGAAGATCCCGCCGGCGCGCATGCTCGACATACTTCAAAGTAGCGGCGTGGAATCACAGAAACCAACAATAGAAATGACTTCGCATAGTAAGATTGAAGTGACTAAGATTACCAGATGAAGGTGATTGAGGGTTGGGCGAGGAGGGCACGAAATCCCTCACTTCGACTCCTCATAAAATAAAGATCAACCTTCGAACTGGTAAGTTCTCGTTCAATCTTACTATTTCATTTCGGAGTCACGTGAGTGACTTCGTGAAGACTTCAAAGCTTCTGTGATTACACGCCCTGGACCACGTCCATGCTGACACACCACTACCAGGGATGGATGGGAGGAACAAACTTGCTCAATAGTTCATACTGCAAAACAAGAGCATATTTATGAATAACAAATCAAAAACCCCTCATGCGGGGACATCTCCACGTTCTTGACCTGCATTCAGCACGGCTTCTGCGAACTGTAGAGGAGCAGCAACAGGCTTGTTATAAAAACGCTGGAACACAGCGTCATTAGCCCATCCTGCTGTGGCGAGAATTTGGTCCATAGGCACCTCCATAATCCTCGCCGCTAACGTCGATGCAGCCCTGGTGGAATGAGACTTGAACACATTAGTGTCGATACCTGACTTACCCAAGACGACTCGAAGCCACCTGGATATCGTCTGGACTGTCACTCGATGATGAGGTCTCTTATGAGTGACCAGCAGGTATCTTCTCCATTCCTCTGATGCGTGCCGTCACCTTGACATAGTGGCGGATATGTGGGGCTAAACATAGCCTAGCATCTGTGGGGTATGCCGGGAACTTCAGCTGCAGCCCTGTGCACCCAGGTCTATGCTGCTTTAGTAGCTCGTCAATGAAAAAGACCACTTCTGTAGGGGTAGATGTCATTCTGTCGACACGAAGTTTGTGTAGTGTCTGTACCCTCTGAGCTGAAGTCAGCGCTAGTAACATCACCAGCTTCATGGTGAGTTTGTCCAGTTGGAGCCCTTCCATGGGAGACCACGTCCTGAGCAGGTTTAATACGTCCCTGACATCCCAGGTGAGATTATAGCGTGGTGTAGGCGGATTCATATTGAATATACCCCGCATGAGTCTGGACACTAGCCTGTTGGATCCTACCTCAATATTGAGGTAGAATGAGAGCGCACTTCTGGCGCTGTTGATGGCACTGTAACTTAAGTGTTCATCATGGTGCAACCCCGCGAGGAATTCCAGGACGTCGGTTATTGTCACGTCATCGTACGTGATGCGAGAGCGGCTGCAGTAGGCTTCCCACTTCTTAATATGCGAGCGGTATCTTCGCCTTGTTGACTCTCGACACGACGCCCCGATGGTATCCATGGTCCGAGCTGAGAGGCCGTATTGGACTAACGGCCTGTTCAGAACCTGCAAGCCAACAAATTTAAATAGCCATGGCAGGGATGTGGCTCCCCTGAGACAGGGTGAGTAACCAATTGTGGGCAACCCTTCAAAAGGGCCCAAGGTTCGTTGAGCATGTCAAAGACCACCGGATACCAAGGCTGTGTGGGCCAGTCAGGTATAATAAGGATGCCCTTGGCAGCATCTGCCTGAATCTTACGCAATACCCGACTGATGAGGCAAAACGGGGGGAAGGCTTAGAAAACCAATTCCCCCAGTCCAGCGAGAATGCATCTAGCGCTATTGCCCCAGGATCTGGTTCCCATGAAACGTAGGCTGGTAACTGATGGTTCAACCGTGACGCAAAAAGGTCAATGTCCGGTTTACCAAATTTGGCTGTGACTTTAGCAAAAATCTCAGGATGCAACATCCATTCAATATTGTCATTAAATTTGCGTGACCTGGTGTCCGCCACAGTATTAAGCTCACCTGGCAAATAGGTAGCTGAAATCCAAATGTCTCTTTGAACACACCAGAGCCAAATTGATTTAGCCAATTTGTCACACGAAACTGACCTGGTACCACCCATATGGTTTAAGTATGCCACTGCTGTGGTGTTGTCTATTTGGAGACGGACATGTGCTCCAACAAGCTTGGAACAATACGCACGAAGTCCGTGGAATGCTGCCAGCAACTCCAAATAGTTAATCCCTTGAGTCAACAACATCGTTGACTCAAGGGTGTCCCATCTGCCCCCACAACTAGAGCAATTATCCGTAGCTCCCCAGCCATTGGAGCTTGCATCAGTCTGCAAATATACCACCGGATTAGCCTCCCTGATAGGCTTGAATGAGCTGCTAATGTGGCACACCCACCATTGCAACTCATTTATCGCTTCGGACGGCAGCTGCATTGATCGATCATAATGACCAGCGTCCTGTTTTAACGCAGCAATTTTAGCTCTTTGCAAACTCTGATAATGCAAAGGTCCATATTGCGCTGCCGGAAACAAAGCTACAAGCGTACCAATTACTGTAGCTGTATGCCGAGTCGATGGTATATTGGTGCGGATTAAACCTTGACACACCTGGGTAACCTCCTCAATCTTGTTAATTGGTATGGTAACCCTCATGCTCATAGAGTTCACCGTGAACCCTAGGTAATTAATCACCTGGGCAGGGCAGAACTTTGATTTCTCTGGATGGACAATAAACCCTAATTGTTGAAATATATTGACAGCAGCTGCAACTCCCTGTTCAGCCAATTCCAGGGTGCGGCCCACAATTAAGATATCATCTAAATAGGCCATAACTATATGATGTCGCTGTCTCAAATAAGCCATAATTGGTTTCACTAATTTAGTGAACAATCTAGGGGCTGTGGTGAGCCCATTAGGCAAAACCTTGTACTGCCAGAGTTGCCCCATCCAGATGAATTTCAAAACCCTCCTGTCGTATTTCTGGATGGATACTGAATAGTATGCGTCTTTCAAATCGATACATGCCATAAAGCAACCATGAGAAATCAATGATATGGCTGTTTCAAACGTATCCATTTTAAAATGAGTATATGTTACAAAAGTATTCAAACGGGTTAGATCAATAATGACACGACAACCTCCATCCTTCTTAGGTCTGGTGAATATATTCGAAACAAATTCAACTGGCTCATGCACCGCTTTCTCAATCACTCCCTTCTGTTCAAGCCTTAAAATTTCCTTGTAGCCTGCTGCCTGTTCTGCAGCAGATAATCTAAACGTTCGACCGGGCATGTGCGGGGATGGAGGAATGTTGCCATTAATAAACTCAATTTTATGCCCCTGAATATTGTGCAACACATACTCGTCACCAGTAAAATTACCCCATGCACCCAAAAACAGCCGAAGGCGACCACCAACATGTGAAGTTAAACAAAGAGAAAAGAGAGAACCAGACCCCCTCACCCCCGTGGTTACCGGCGGTCCTTGACACGTGTGGGTGGACGTGGAGGTGCTGGGTTGGCTTGAGGGCGCGGCGTCTTCGTTTTCCACCAGGGTCTCTGCCGACCCTGTCCTAAAAAAGACCCCTGGTGTTGGGTCTGATGTTGCTGTCGTTGTGGAGCTTGAGGGTGGGTCTTCGTCGAGGTACTAGCAGACCCTCGTGAGCGAATGTATGGAGCTTTTGAGCCTGACGGTGTGGGGGCACTCTGAGAGCGCATGATCCCCACCGTTTTGGCTTGTTCGTCAAGCTCTTTGACTCTCTTCGAGAGGTCCTCCCCAAAGAGTTGACGGGGCGGCGGCGGTGGCGGTGGTTTGCAATTTTACCTCTTGTTGACGGATAGCCGCACTGATGTTGCCCCATATCAGCGTATTGACCACAGGCACGTTGAGGGAGTTGCAATTGGATGGAGCCTTGAGACGGCTCATTGCCTGAACGAGGACTTCTTCCTGTAGTTGCTGGTTATTAAGAAAGTCCACAGTGGCTGCCAGCTTTGCGTTTAAAGGAAGTCCAGATGAATGTGGGGCCGCAAATTTGGTTGCCACATCCAGAAGATCCTCCGCTGGCACCTCCAACGGAGGTGGTATGGAATCCACCAAAACCTCCTCCTCCTGCTGCTCCAGGCTAATGGTAGAGGCTGGTGACGACGCCCTATGCCTGTTGCTGCCCTGCTGTAGTTGACGTTGAAGCAGGAGCTCCAGCAGCCGCTCCATACGGTCAATACGCCCTTCACCCTGAACACTCAGGTGGTCGGAGTCCTCCGGCTCTGAAAAGAAAACCGGGCTCCTATCATCGGCCCGCACCTCATCGAGGCCCAGCCGGTGCCGGTAGTTGTCGCTAACAGCCGCCGAGGCGAAACTGCGCGATTCCCGCGCGGGCGTGTTCAACCGCCTCCGTTTAGCGGGAGCTGAAGCCGCTGCCACTAAGGGCACCAGCCGAAGCATGGCTGCCTGAAGCCCGCGCAGGCTTGCCGGCTGCCCACATCGTGGACTTTGCCGATGCATGGTCTCGCCCACCCATCCATGGGGGGCTCGGCGACCGTGACGAGACCCGACTCAACCGACCCGTCCCGGCGTCGAGAGTCGGGGTGTGCCGGCTGGACCTCACAGCCGCCCCGGGTCTCGCCCTGGAACCTGACCGCTCCTCTGTGTCAGGCAATGCCTTAGCCCTGGCAGGGTTAGGCTTCTGCATTGCAGCCCTTCCCCTACTCGGAGGGCTGAGTGGAACGGGCCGTGCAGCCGCACGCACCCAGCTCGAGGTCGCCAGCGAGCCCGCTGACGACCTGACTGCCATGGCAGGGTCCCCCTGCTCTGGCGGCACACCACACTCCTCCTCGTCGAACTCCTCCGAGCTGTGGTGTGCTGGCGGATCTGGACCTGTAATCACAGGGCTTACCCACATCTTCGCCTGAGTCCCGGCCTGCGTTGCAGGTACTGCCGATGGTAAAGGCCCAGGAACTGTTGACCGGCGAACTCGTCCTGACGTCCTCCGGCCCTTGGAACTCCCATCCATGTCCTTGCTGCAAGACATAACCAACAACAAGGACCACCAACTAAAGGTAGGATACTTACCTCCGTGGCCCCTTATGAAGGGCTGGCGAGGAGCGCGCTCCACCGCCAGCCGTCGCAGCAACGCGGTACGACGATATGTCGAGCATGCGCGCCGGCGGGCTCTTCACGAAGTCACTCACGTGACTCCGAAATGAAATCTAACTATCTCTGCCTTAAAAATATCCATTGACATGGACTCTACAGCTTTCTGTGTCAAAGAATTCCACAGATTCACCCTCCTCTAGAGAAGGTTCACCAGACTGATTCCTGGGATGTCAGGACTTTCATATGAAGAAAGATTGGATAGACTCACTTGTACTCACTGGAATTTAGAAGATTGAGGGGGGATCTTATAGAAACTTACAAAATTCTTAAGGGGTTGGACAAGCTAGATGCTGGAAGATTGTTCCCGAAGTTGGGGAAGTCCAGAACAAGGGGTCACAGTCTAAGGATAAGGGGGAATTCCTTTAGGACCGAGATGAGGAAAACATTCTTGACACAGAGAGTGGTGAGTCTCTGGAATTCTCTGCCACAGAAGGTCGTTGAGGCCAGTTCATTGGTTATATTCAACAGGGAGTTGGATGTGGCTCTTGTGGCTAAAGGGATCAGGGGGTATGGAGAGAAGGCAGGTACGGGATACTGAGTTGGATGATCAGCCATGATCATATTGAATGGCGGTGCAGGCTCGAAGGGCTGAATGGCCTACTCCTGCACCTATTTTTCTATGTTTCTATCTCCTTCTGAAAGGAACTGAAGCTATGACCTCTAGTCCTTGAGTCACCGTCTATATCTCTCATTTACTCTTCAAGTAACCTTTGCCTTCCCTCTCTCTCCATCCCCATCCCCCCTTCCCAGTTCTCGAACAGTCTGACTGTCCTCGTTTACATTTTATCTCTGTTTGCTTTGTCGTTATTTTCTTCTTGCAAACAATGGTCTATTCTAGGGTTACACAAAAAGCTGGAGAAACTCAGCGGGTGCAGCAGCATCTAAGGAGCGAAGGAGATAGGCGACGTGAAGGGACCTCACCTCCCCCATCCACTCCTTTCAGGGACCCAAGCAGTCCTTCCAGGTCCGACAGAGGTTCACCTGCACCTCCTCCAACCTCATCTACTGCATCCGTTGCACCAGATGCCAGCTGATCTATATCGGTGAGACCAAGCGGAGGCTGGGCGATCGTTTCGCCGAACACCTCCGCTCGGTCCGCAATAACCAACCCGACCTCCCGGTGGCTCAGCACTTCAACTCCCCCTCCCATTCCGTATCCGACCTCTCAGTCCTGGGCCTCCTCCATGGCCAGAGTGAGCAACACCGCACGTTGGAGGAACAGCACCTCATATTCCGCTTGGGGAGACTGCATCCTCTGGGCTTAAACATTGAATTTTCTCAATTCTGTTAACCCTGGCTGCCTCCTCCCCTTCCCACCTCTCCCTCAGCCCTCGGGCCCTGGCATTCCTTCTCTCTCTATCTCTCCCCCACCCAAGTCGCACTAGCTTCTCATTTTCACACTACAAACAGCTTACAATGGCCTGTTTCCTTTATCATTGATACTTTTTTGCATATCTTTCATTCATTGTTCTTTATCTCTCCACATCACCGTCTATATCTCTCATTTCCCTGATCCCTGACCAGTCTGAAGAAGGGTCTCGACCTGAAACGTCGCCTATCTCCTTCGCTCCTTAGATGCTGCTGCACCTGCTGAGTTCCTCCAGCTTTTTGTGTACCCTCAATTCTCCAGCATCTGCAGTTCCTCCTTTAACACTTCATGCCTACTATGTTCTGTTGTGCTGAAGCAAAGCAAGAATTTCATTGTCCTATCTGGGACACATGACAATAAACTCTCTTGAATCTTCAATCTTGAATCTATGTTTGGTTTAAGCCAGCATCTGCAGTTCCTCCCTGCACAGTTTTTTTTAAGCAAACTGGTACCAAGTGATACATTTCAGTTCAACATTCCTCCTTGATTTGTGTTCCTGTTCAGTCTTCCCAATGTTTTGTTCGAACAGTGAGGAACTGACAGCAATATAATGGGGAGTACATTGTTGATATAGAGGAGTCACTGAGCCAGCAGAATGAGGCACGGAAATTAACATTCAAGGCTGAAGTAACAAGTCTGTTGAACCATTTGGAATTAATGGCTCAATCCACGCTGCTGGTGATAACTAGTCCGATCCAATTGTTGCGCTCAATAGCTTCCAGCCCGTTTCCACTGGTGATATGTGTTAGAAGGAACTGCTGGTTTAAACCGAAGATAGTCACAAACAGCTGGAGTAACTCAACGGGACAGGCAGCATCTCTGGAGAGAAGGAATGGGTGATGTTTTGGCTCGAGGCTGAAGGAGGGTCTCAACCCAAAACGTCACCCATTCCTTCTCTCCATAGGTGCTGCCTGTCCCGCTGAGTTACTCCAGCTTTTTGTGTCTATCCATGGGTGACATGATACACCTTCAATCCTTAAATAAAATCATCTTTAACATTGAACAGAGAAATAATGTTCAGCGTAAACGTATTTAGTTTTGTTTTAATTTCGAGATTCAGTGCGGAAACAGGCCCTTCGGCCCACCGATCCACGCACATTAATACTACCCTACTCACACTAGGGACAATTTTACATTCATACCAAGCCAATTAGCCTACAAACCTGTACGTCTTTGGAGAGTGGGAGGAAACCGAAGATCTTGGAGAAAACACACGCAGGTCACGGGGAGAGCGTACAAACTCTGCGCAGACAGCACCCGTAGTCGGGATCGAACCCGGGTCTCCGGCGCTGTAAGGCAGCAACTCCACCAGCAACTCTACCACTCTAGATATTACTGGAAATACTCAGCAGGTCAGATGGCATCTGTTGAAAGAGGAAAGGGTGGTGCAGCGATAGTTGCTGGGGAGCCAAATTAACATACAAGGCTGAAGTGACAAGATTAAAGGACCTGTCCCACTAGCATGTGACTCCATGCGGTGAGCGCGACCTAACGTGGTCGCTTGAGCCGTTGTATCGCGGGGCCGGTCCCACTTTGATCGCCGGAGCTGTATGGAGTTGTGCGGAGCTGGTCCCGACATCGCGCGGGGCTCCGAAAAACTGACTGTGTTCAAAAATTCCGCGCGGCAACGGCCTGTCGGCCCGCAGCTGCCTCGACACATTACACACCGCCTCGACGTCGTGCCTCCGTGACCCTCTCTATGTGCCTCCGTGACCCTCTCTGTGTGTCCCTCTCTGTCCTAGCGAACTTACCGCAGACTTCACTCCAACTTCGCTGCACTTCGCGCCACTCACCCGACCTCCGCACAGCACTCGCTTCCGGTTTGGTCGCGCTCGCCACATGCAGGTCGCATGCTCGTGGGACAGGCCCTTAAGAGGATAAGTTGGGAGAGTGGGCAGAGAAGTGGCAGATGGAATATAGTGTAGCAAAGTGCGGAGTCGTGCATTTTGGTAGTAGGAATAAATGCGTAGATTATTTTATAAATGGGGAAGGAATCCAGAAATCGGAGGTACAAATGGAATTTGTGCAGGAGTGCCGGTGCAGGATTCCCAAAAAGTTAATCTGCAAGTTGAATCGAATAGGATTGAAAGCAAACTCAATGCTCGCATTTATTTCGAGAGGGCTTGTGTACAAAAACTGGAATGTAATGCTGAGGCTCTATAAGGTGCTGGTCAGGCCGCATTTGGAATATTGTGAGCAGTTTTGGGCACCATATCTGAGGAAGGGTGTGCTGGCTCTGGAGAGGGTCCAGAGGAGGTTTACAAGATCCCAAGATAACAATCAGCACGGGAGCACCTCAAGGTTGCGTGCTCAGCCTCCTGCTGTACTCACTCTATACTCATGACTGCGTAGCCGGTCATAGGGCAAACTCCATCATCTGGTTCGCCGACGACATCACTGTTGTGGGACAAATCACTGATGGGGATGAGTCGGGGTATAGAAATGAGATCAACCAACTGACCAAATGGTGCCAGCACAACAACCTGACTCTCAACATCAGCAAAACCAAGGAACTGATTGTGGACTTTGGAAGGGGTAGGATAGGGACCCACAGTCCAGTTTATAGCAAGATGGTGGAAAGGGTCAAGAACTTCAAATTTCATTTCGGAGTCACGTGAGTGACTTCGTGAAGAGCCCGCCGGCACGCATGCGCGACATATCGTCGCATCGCATTGCTGCCGACGGCTGGTGGGGAGCGCGGCTCCCGACCAGCCCTTCAGAGGGCCGACTCAGGTAAGGCTAAGCCCCCTAGAGTTGGTGTTTCCTGTTGGGGGGGGGGAGCAGTGTGTTCTCTCCCTACAGGAACGTGGATTGGAGTCGCCGGCCACTTATCCCGGAGCCCTCCTCAGCGGCTCACCTGCGAGTCGGGCCGGGAAATAGGCGTGGTAGTCGGGGAGCCCTGTTGGTACAGGGCCCGACCCGCCGATACACCGGAGCTCCAGTGCGAGTTGGTGTTCTGTTGTGGCGGGTGTATATTCTCTCCCTACAGGTACGTGGCCGGGAAATAGGCGTGGATGTCGGGGAGCCCTGTTGTTACCGGGCCCGACCCGCCGCTATGCAGGAGCTCCAGTGCTGATTCCAGGAGCCGAGAACGGGGTGCCACCCGAAAAGGTGGACCCTGCCACATTGTCGCCAGTGGCGACCACGGGGAAGGGGTCTTGTGCGGCTGCACGGCCCCCCTCCGCTTCGAAGGGCAGGGGAGGAGCCCGTAAGCCTAACCCGGTTCGGGCTAAGGCTTCACCTGCCGCCGAGTTGCGGTCTGGTGCAACGGCGGGACCTGGGTCTGTGAGGTCTGCTACCCAACTCCCAAACCCCGCCGCCGGGACGGGGGGGGCTTGGGTACGGTCCCGCCTCGGTCGCCGAGTCCCCCATGGATGGGGGGGACGAGACCATGCGTCGGCAAGGTCTACAATGTGGGCAGCCGGCAAGCCCGTGCGGGCGTCGCTCCATGCTTCTGCTGGAGCCGACCCCAAGCCGTCAGGGCCCTTTGTGGCAACGGCTTCCGCTCCCGTTAAGCGGAGGCGGTTGAACACCTCTCCCGCGCGGGAATCGCGCGGTTTCGCTGCGGCGGCCGATAGCGACAACTTCCGGCACCGAGATCACCTCGACGAGGTGCGGGCCGATGAAAGGAGCCCCGGCAATCTTTCTGAGCCGGAGGTCTCCGACCACCCGAGTGTTCAGGGTGAAGGGCGTATGGCCGCATGACGCGGCTACTGGAGAGGAGCCATCCAGCTCCAGTAGGCACAGGGAGGTTCACCATCGTCAGCAGAAGCTGAGAACCGTCAGCAGACACAAAGCCCAGCGAACTGCTCCGCCCTTCAACGAGCCCATACGCCACGGTCGCCGAGTCCCCCATGGATGGGAGGACGAGACTATGCGTCGGCTAGGTCCATGATGTGGGCAGCCGGCAAGCCCGCGCGGGCGTCGGGTCTCCATGCTAAGTCAGGTGCCGACTCCCCGCCGCATTTGCCCTCCGGGGCAGCGGGATCAAGCTCCGCCGAGGAGGCGTTTGAGTGTACCTCCCGCGCGGGAATCGCTCAGCTTCGCTGCAGCGGCTGCCGGCGACAACTTCCGGCACCGGGTTCACCTCGGCGAGGTGCGGGCCGATGGACGAAGCCCCAGCAGTTCAGCAGAACATGAGGACTCCGTCCGCCCGAGTTCTAAGCCCGAGGGGCGTATTGGCCAGGATGGAGCGGATGTTGGAGCTCCTCCTGCAACAGAATCAAAAAATTTCGGGGAAGACTTCTCCAAGAGGGTCCAGGAGCGGGATGACCACGCTATGATGGTGGGACTCATGTGGTCCCATCTCTCGACCAGGAAGGCCCTGCCATTAGGCCAGCAAGGGCCTCCGCTCCAGCTCCGCCTCAAATTTCAGTATCCAGCACCTCCACATACGGCCATGCATCTCAAGGGCCGCCTATAGCCACGACGGTAAGGTGGTCTGGATTTCGTGCCCCTGCATGTTGAACTTCACATGTTGGTGGGGAACTATGGCTCTTTCCGGGGGCATGCGGTCCCATCACGTCTGATGAGTTTATCTTACAAAGTATTCAAGGCCATGCGATTGAATTTCATCAATGGTGACATCCCTCCATCCCAGCATATGCAGATCCGAAATTTACACTGTCCAGCAAAAAGCGGCAGTAGGCTAGGCTGAATAATTTACAGTCACAAGGAGGGATGGAGGATGTCGACTTATTTTTTGCTTTGCACCATTTGAATACTTTTGTAGAATATACCCATTTCAAACTGGAAACGTTCCAGGGTTCTGGGGGCTGCTTTGTGGCATGCATTGATTAAAGATGCATGCTATTCAGTATCCATTCAGAAATGCCACAGGACGTTCTTGCCATTTATCTGGATGGATCAGCTCTGGTTCTACAGAGCTTTGCCAAATGGGCTGACACACCCTTAGATTATTCTAAATTGCGGTGAGGGATTTCGTGCCCTCCGCTCCCAACCCTCGATCATACTCAACTGGTAATTAGAGTCTCCTCAATCTTACTATGTCATTTCTGTTGTTGTTTCTGTGATTCCACACCGCTACTTTGAAGAATGTCGCGCATGCGTGCCGGCGGGCTCTTCACGAAATCCCTCACCGCAACTCCTCATGAAATAAAGATCAACCTTCGAACTGGTAAGTTCTCGTTCAATCTTACTATTCCTGGGCGTGCATATTTCCGAAGATCTTTCCTGGTCCCAGCACACTGATGCAATTCCAAAGAAGGTACATCAGCGCCTCTACTTCCTGAGAAGATTACGAAGAGTCGGTGTGTCAAAGAGGACTCTCTTGAACTTCTACAGGTGCAGAGTAGCGAGCTTGCTGACTGGTTGCATCGTGGCTTGGTTCGGCAACTTGAGCGCCCAGGAGCGGAAAAGGATACAGAAAGTTGTGACGACTGCCCAGTCCATCATCGGCTCTGACCTCCCCGCCATCGAAGGGATCTATTTCATTCGCTGCCTCAGAAAGGCAGCTAACATCATCAAGGACCCACGCCATCCTGGCCACGCTCTCATCTCTCCGTTGCCATCAGGTAGAAGGTACAGGAGCCTGAAATCTGCAACATCCAGGTTCAGGAACAGCTCCTTCCACACAGCCATCAGACTTCTAAACTCACCAACAAACAAACTCTGAACAATAACAGCCTATTGCACTTTATCTGTTTATTTATGTGTATATGTGTGGTCTATGCTATACAGACACACAGAGCTCTCTGTATTTATGCTTACAATTATCTGTTGTGCTGCAGCAAGCAAGAATGTCATTGTCCTATCTGGGACACATGACAATAAACTCTCTTGACTCTCACCTTGACTTGAATGAGTAAATTACCACATGATGAGCGTTTGTCGGCACTGGGCCTGCACTCGCTGAAGTTTAGAAGAATGAGGGGGGGCCTCATTGAAACTTACAGAATAGTGAAAGGCTTGGATAGGGTGGATGTGGAGAGGATGTTTCCACTAGTGGGAGAGTCTAGGACTGCTGGCCATTGCCTCGGAATTAAAGGATGTTCCTATAGGAAGGAGATGAAGAGGAATTTTGTTAGTCAGAGGACGATGAATCTGTGGAATTCTTTGCCACAGGCAGGCGTCAGTGGATATATTTATGGCAGAGCACTATAAGATCCCCCCTCAATCTTCTAAATTCCATCGAGTACAAACCGAGTCTATCCAATCTTTCCTCATATGAAAGTCCTGACATCCCAGGAATCAGTCTGGTGAATCTTCTCTGTACCCCCTCTATGGCAAGGATGTCTTTCCTCAGATTTGGAGACCAAAGCTGTACGCAGTACTCCAGGTGTGGCCTCACCAAAACCCTGTACAACTGCAGTAGAACCTCCCTGCTCCTATACTCAAATCCTTTCGCTATGAATGCTAACATACCATTTGCTTTCTTCACTGCCTGCTGCACCTGCATGCCTACTTTCAATGACTGGTGTACCATGACACCCAGGTCTCGTTGCATCTCCCCCTTACCTAATCTGCCACCATTCAGATAATAGTCTACCCTCATGTTTTTGCCAGACGAGGCAAGACGAGGTTGAGAGTTGAAGTTGAGATGTTGGTGAACTGAGAACCAGTGTTCCTCTTCATGCACAGGAGCAACGAGAGAAGCAGAGGGGGCACGGTACCCAAACAATTGAGAGGACGCAAGGTCAAGTGCATCTTGTTTAAAATTCAGGCCAGCAAATTCTGAATCCTCGCCCCTGTGACTGACTGGCAAATCTTCACGTCGTTCAGTGCCTGCTAACTTCGCCCATGGCCATGTTTATATTTGCTGCCGGTGCTCATGCTGTCTCTGGAGATACTGGGTTAATCATCTCATCACTGTCAAACTACCCAGATGATACAAAAGTGGGTGGTTTTGCAGATAGTGAAGATGGTTTTCTTCACTATTAAGATGGTTTTCTTCCATTTATTATAAAAATGGTGGCCGATTAGGAAAAGGGGAGATGCAGCGCGACCTGGGTGTCATGGTACACCAGTCATTGAAAGTAGGCATGCAGGTGCAGCAGGCAGTGAAGAAAGCGAATGGTATGTTAGCTTTCATAGCAAAAGGATTTGAGTATAGGAGCAGGGAGGTTCTACTTCAGTTGTATAGGGTCTTGGTGAGACCACACCTGGAGTATTGCGTAGAGTTCTGGTCTCCAAATCTGAGGAAGGACATTATTGCCATAGAGGGAGTGCAGAGAAGGTTCACCAGACTGATTCCTGGGATGTCAGGACTGTCTTATGAACAAAGACTGCATAGACTCGGTTTATACTCTCTAGAATTTAGGAGATTGAGAGGGGATCTTATAGAAACTTACAAAATTCTTAAGGGGTTGGACAGGCTAGATGCAGGAAGATTGCTCCCGATGTTGGGGGAGTCCAGAACAAGGGGTCACAGCTTAAGGATAAGGGGGAATTCCCTTAGGACCGAGATGAGAAGGACTTTTTTCACACAGAGAGTGGTGGGTCTCTGGAACTCTCTGCCACAGAGGGTAGTTGAGGCCAGTTCATTGGCTATATTTAAGAGGGAGTTAGATGTGGCCCTTGTGGCTAAGGGGATCAGAGGGTATGGAGAGAAGGCAGGTACGGGATACTGAGTTGGATGATCAGCCATGATCATATTGAATGGCGGTGCAGGCTCGAAGGGCCGAATGGCCTACTCCTGCACCTAATTTCTATGTTTCTATGTTTCTATGGTTGTGAGAAATTGCAGCAGGATCTGGATCAGTCTGCCAGGCGGGGTGAGGAATGGTTGATGGAATTTAATGCAGAAAAACGTGAGGTGTTGCATTTTGGAAAGTCTAACATGGGCGGGACCCACACAGTTAATGGCAGGGCTCTGGGGAGTGTTGTAGAGCAGAGGGATCTAGGAGTACCGGTGCATAGCTCCCTGCAGGTAGATTGGGTGGTCAAGAGGGCTTTTGGTGAATTGGCCTTCACCGGACAAAATATTGAGTATAGTAGTTTGGAGGACATGTTGTAGTTGTATAAGACGTTGGTGAGGCCACATTTAGAGTATTGTGTTTAGTTCTGGGCACTGTGTTATAGGAAAGATGTTGTCAAGCTGGAAAGGGATGCCGGGACTAAAGGGTCTGAGCTATAGGCAAAGGTTGAGCAGGCTGGGACTCTATTCCTTGGAGCGCAGGAGGATGAGGGGTGATCTCATAGAGGTGTATAAAATCATGAGAGGAATAGATCGAGTATAGAATAGGGAAATTGAGGACCAGAGGACATAGATTTAACTTGAAGGGGATAAGAAATCTAAGGGGTAACTTTTTCACACGAAGGGTGGTGGGTGTATCGAATGAGCTGTCAGGGCAGGTAGGTTAGGGAGGGTTTATCGCAAAGTTTAAGAAACAGTGAGACAGGTAATTGGATAGGACAGTCTAGGAGGGATATGGACCAATTGCTGGCAGGTTGGACAAGTGTAACTGGGACATGTTGGTCGGTGTGGGCAAAATGGGCCGAGGGCCTGGTTCCACACTGTATCACTCTATGACTATGACTCTGGAACCTACTGTCTATGTTCCGATAAATACTGGGGGCAAAGCTGTAAAGTTTAATTGAGTTTAATTTAGTTATTTTGGTTGAGAGAATGCAGAGGAAGGTCATGGGGAAGGGCTTTTAGACTTTGGACTTTCGCGATACAGTGCGGAAACCAGCGATCCCCGCACACTAACACTGTCCTACACACACAATTTTACCGAAGCCAATTAGCCTACAAACCTGCACGCCTTTGGAGTGTGGGAGGAAACTGGAGCACCCGGAGAAAACCCACGCAGGTCACGGGGAGAACATGAGAACGTGAGTACAGACAGTACTCGTAGTCAGGATCGAACTCGGGTCTCTGGCGCTGCAAGGCAGCAACTCTACCACTGCGCCACCATAAAAAAACATTCATTGCACTGCAGCAGGGACTAAGACACTCATTGTAGCTCATGTCTTTGACCAAGAAAACACATGCTAAAATGTTTTGTCTTTGTCAATTGGTAGCCTACTTTCTGAATCCTGGGCCATCTCTTTCACAACCCATTCCTGGAGGCGGCTCCTCCCTACTCTTTCTCTTGATGCTACATTGTTCAGCCAATCAATTTGTACTTTAATATTCTTTTCATAAGTTACAGGAGCTGTGTCAGGCCATTCGGCCCATCAAGTCCACTCTGTCATCCAATCATGGCTGATCTACCTTTCCCTCTCAACCCCATTTTCCTGCCTTCTCCCCACAAGCCCTGACACCCGTACTAATCAAGAACCTATCAATCTCTGCCTCCTAATGGCCCTGTCCCACGGTACGAGTTCATTCCAAGAGCTCTCCCGAGTTATAAAAAAAATCAAACTCGTGGTAAGCACGGAGAATGAACGTAGCGGGTACGTCGGAGCTCAGGGACGTCTCTTAGCGGCTCGTAACGCTAACGGCAGGTACGCGGGAAGACTCGCTAATGGCAGGTAAGCACGGGAAGACTCGTGAAGATTTTTCAACATGATGAAAAATGTCCACGAGAGCCCCGAGTACCGACGAGTGGCCATTACCGTAAATCTCCGCGTTCAAATCAGGGCAAACTCGGGAGAGCTCTTGAATTAACTCGTCAGTGGGACAGGGCTTTAAATCTCCAAGGGGTGGCACGGTGGCACAGCGGTAGAGTTGCTGCCTCACAGCTCCAGAGACCCGGGTTTAATCCTGACTCCCGGTGCTGCCTGTACGGAATTTTGTACGTTCTCCCCGTGACCTGCGTGGGTTTTCTCCGGGTTCTCCGGTTTCCTCCCAAACTCCAAAGACGTACCGTTAATTGGTTTTGCATCATTGTAAAATTGTCCCAAGTGTGTGTAGGATAGTGTTAAAGCCCTGTCCCATGGTAAGAGTTCATTGTCCCTGGAGAGGGAACACGCGGTGTCCAATGGGGACTGTGGAGGCCTTCCGTGAACGCTGGTCACCGCAGGAGGTCGAATGTATTATTGGTAAAAATATTAATATTTAAATTTGATAACTGTCTTTGTAAAAATGTAGGCATTCTCTGATCGTGTTACTACTTTGTATTTGTTTGTTCTGAATAAAAGCATTTTGTAAGGAAAAAAGAAAAAAAAAATGGTAAGAGTTCATTCCAAGAGCTCTACCGAGTTTGCCCTGATTCAAACTCGGAGATTTACGGTAATGGCCGCTCGTCGGTACTCGGGGCTCTCGTGGACATTTTTCAAGATGTTGAAAAATCTTCACGATTCTTACCGAGCTTACCTGCCGTTAGCGAATCTTCCTGAGTACCTGCCGTTAGCGTTACGATCCGCTAAGAGACATCCCCGAGCTCCGACGTACCAGCTACGCTCATTCTCCGTGCTTACCACGTGTTTGATTTTTTTTAAACTCAGGAGAGCTCTTGGAATGAACTCATATCGTGGGACAGGGCCATTACTGTGTGGGGGTCGCTGGGCCTGTTTCCGCGCTGTATCTCTGAACTAAAGACTAAACTAAAAATGCCCATTTACGGCCTCCACAGCCTTCCGCGGCAATACATTCACCAACCTCTGAGTAAAGAAATTCCCCCTCATCTCCTCTTAAAAGGTCCTGTGACTTTTATCCTACTCAGATTCTGCACTGCAAATGCTGCACCATTCAGCTGACTTGTACGATGTATTTGTTGTGGTAGTTAGCACTGTAATACTGTAATTACTGCACGTACACTGTTTACTCTATGAGTTTCATGTGAACGAAGATCGGCCCTGCATCCTGGTGTGCATGACAATAAACTAGCCTGAATCTGAACAACCTTTTGTGCGGCATCTCAGGACATTTAAGCATTCAACATAGAGGTATAGAATTATACAGTGCGGAAACAGGCCCTATTTGGCCGAGGGGGCGCTGTCCGGTACGGTTGCCAGTCCTGCAGCTATCCGTTTTGTTTCACTTCTTTTCTTTATTTTTAGTGCGTTAAAAGTGTTAGTTGGGGGTCTAATTTTTTAATGTGTGGGGGGTGGTGGGGGGGGGAGGGGGAAACTGCTTTCTCAAGTCCCTACCTGGTTGGAGAGGCGGCTTTCCTCCGAGCAGCAACTTCGACCCATCCTCGCGGCCCACCAGCGGGGTCTGGAGCGGCGTTTTCCTGAGGGAACCAGGCCAGAACCTCGGCTTCGGCGGCGACGCAGCGCTAGAGTGCTATCGTGGAGCGGGCGATGCCTCGCCTGGGTCGCCGCACCGGAGTTCCGGTGAGCTGAGACCGCCGAGAAAAACATCGCGGAGCCGCGGGACTGCGGAGCGGCCAGCTGCGGGCGGCAGCGCTGAACTTTACACTTGCGGAGCCTGGGATCTCTCGCCGAGATCGCCAGTGTGTGGAGCTCCATACAGCACGGCCTTGTTGGCTTGGAAGCCGCGGCCTCCGGTAAGGAGGCGACTGTTCCTGGCACCCCAAGCCGCCGAGAGGGTTCTCCCGACGCCGGAGTACCATCACCCAGTGAGAACAGCCGGGAACATCGGGCCTCCGTAGCGGCGACTGCGGAGGGCTCAATAGGCCCAACTACTTAGGGTGGACATGGAGATGGGGACTGGACTTTGTGCCTCCCCCCACAGTGGGGGGATGTTTTTAATGTTTTATGTTAAATTCTTTACTGTTGTGTTTTATCTTTATTGGTGTGCTGCAGATGGCTCTGGAGGCGAGAGTGAACGCTGGCGCGATTGGCTGCCGCTGCTCTCTCTCCGAATTTATTGTTTTTGTAACTTTGTTTTACTATTCATGCATTTGTCGTATTGCTTGTTTCGTAACTTTTGATTATTGGCTATTTTGTTGTCCTGTGTTGTTTTGGATGTGCTGCTGTCTTTTTACTATGTTTTTTTTCTCCTGTAAAGCACTATGAATTGCTGCTTGTACGAATGGTGCTATATAAATAAATTAGCCTTGCCTTGGGCCCAACGTGCTCACACCAGCCAACACGTCCCAGCTACACTAGTTCCACCTGCCAGCACTTGGTCCACATCCCTCCAAACCTGTCCTATCCATGTACCTGCTTGACTGTTTCTTAAACATTGTGATCGTCCCAACCTCAACTACCACCTCTGACAGCTTGGTCCATACACCCACCACCCTCTGTGTGAAAAAGCTACCCCTCAAATTCCTATTAAATCTTTTCCCCTTCACCTTAAACCTATCCCCTGTGGTACTCGATTCAAGTCAAAGTCAAAAGAGTTTATTGTCATGTGTCCCTGACAGGACAATGAAATTCTTTCTTTGCATAGCACAACAGAACATAGAAGGCATAAATAGACACATGAATTATTAAATTAATAAAGTGCAAATAACAGATGGAGGGATATTAATGTTCAGAGTTCCGAGCCAGGTTTAATAGCCTGATGGCTGTGGGGAAGTAGCTATTCCTAAACAGGGTTGTTGCAGTCTTCAGGCTCCTGTACCTTCTACCCGAAGGTAGCAGGGAGATGAGTGTGTGGCCAGGGTGGTGTGGGTCCTTGATGATGCTGCCAGCCTTTTTGAAGCAGTGACTGCGATAGATCCCCTCGATGGAAGGAAGGTCAGAGCCGATGATGGACTGGGCAGTTTTTACTACTTTTTGTAGTCTTTTCCTCTCCAGGGCACTCAACTTGCCAAACCAAGCCACGATGCAACCAGTCAGCAAGCTCTCTACTGTGCACCTGTAGAAGTTAGAGAGAGTCCTCCTTGACAGACCAACTCTCCGTAATCTTCTCAGGAAGTAGAGGCGCTGATGAGCTTTCTTAATAATTGCATCTGTGTTCTCGGACCAGGAAAGATCTTCACAGATGTGCACGCCCAGGAATTTGAAGCTCTTGACCCTTTCAACCATCGACCCGTTTGATATAAACAGGGCCTTTGATTCACCTACTCTGGGCAAGAGACACAGTGCGTCCACCCGATCTATTCCTCTCACGATCTCTATGAGATCCCCCCTCATCCTCCTGCGCTCCAAGGAATAGAGTCCCAGCCTACTCAACCTCTGCCTGTAGCTGTAGCAAGTCCTGGCAACATCCTCGTGAGTCTTCTTTGTAACCTTTCCAGCTTGACAACGTCTTTCCTATAACACGGTGCCCAGAAGTGAACACAATGCCCAGAACTGAACACGAATGCAAACTATTTGGTTGGTCATTGTTAGCGGCACAGTGGTGCAGCAGTAGAGTTGCTGCCTCAAAGCATCCTCGATTCCCTCAGTTATTAACTATTCGTTCTGGTCTTTCTCCTCCCTATTGCAGTGAGGCAAAGGATCGCCTGTGGACCATATTAAATGCATATTTCAGAAAGCCTTTAAAATGCATTCACAGGGATGTTGGGCGGATCAGTAATTTCTGGCATGTCATATTTAGTCATAAACTACCTTAGGTCACATATTATTGGGGGCGGGATTGGATTAAGAGGCTTTGGTTCTGACTGAGCTAACAATCACCATTTCGTCGTCCCATGCCGAACAAAGTGATTCCAGGCCACGTACAAACTGCATCCAATTCCCAAAACATTTCCTGCAAATTGTTAGGCATTTAAGCAAAAAAACAAAACTAGCTCAGACAAACCCACTGTAACCAACAGACGTTGTTTTCAGTTTAGTTTAGTTTAGTTTAGAGATGCAGCGAGGAAACAGGTCCTTTGGCCCACCGAGTCAGAGAGTGGTGAATAGACAATAGACAATAGGTGCCGGAGTAGGCCATTCGGCCCTTCGAGCCAGCACCGCCATTCAATGTGATCATGGCTGATCATCCCCAATCAGTACCCCGTTCCTGCCTTCTCCCCATATCCCCTGACTCCGCTATCTTGAAGAGCCCTGTCTAGCTCTCTCTTGAATCCTTGGAATTCTTTGCAAGGCCAATTATTTGCAAGGCCCAATGCACTGACCTGGCTGTGGAGGCCAAGTCGGTGCATATTTTTAAGGCAGGGATAGATAGATTCTTGATTAGTGCGGGTGTCAGGTGTTATGGGGAGAAGGCAGGAGAATGGGGGTTAGGAGGGAGAGATAGATCAGCCACGATTGAATGGCGGAGTAGACTTGATGGGCCGAACGGCCTAATACTGCTCCTATCACTCATGGCCTTATGACTTTGTGAATCCGAGCCGACCAGCGATCCCCGCACACTAACACTATCCTTCACACACTCGGGACAAATTTTCAATTTTTTCCAAAGCCAATTAGCCTACAAACCCGTACGTACGTGGGAATGTGGGAGGAAACCGGAGCACCCGGAGAAAACCCACGCTGATCACGGGGAGAACGTGCAAACTCCACACGCACACAGTGCCCGTAGTCAGGATCGAACCAGGGCGTCTCTGGCACTGTAAGGCAGCAACTCTACCGTTGCGCCACTGTGCCGCCTCATTCATCCCATCATCCAGATAAGCCTCAACTAGCTTTGAAACAATGAAAAAGAACAAGCTTTGCCTTTGCATCCCGTGGCGTTAATTTTCTCAGAAGCATTTCTGAGTGTTTTGCCCTGACTTATTACGAAATGCATTGGCAACATGTAATCAAAAGAAGGAGATGAAGGAGATGATTCACCAGTTAATCTGTTCTTGGTTACGTAGGTTCAAGGAGGAATGTTGGCCAGGACATCTTGACAACCCCCTGTTTCCCTTCAAGTTGTGTCACGGAATTTTTAAAAAATATATAATTTTTAGCTTAGTTTAGAGATACAGCGTGGAAACAGGCCCTTCGGCCCACCGAGTCCGCGACGACCAGCGATCCCCGCACACTAACGCGATCCGTATTGATTGCATCAATCTTGACTCTGCCAAGCGAGCTATTTATTTCCAATTTGAATGGACAGGTGTACGTAATAGGAGATGGTGCCAGAGAAAGATCGTGTAGGAGCAGTTACGTGGTGGGATTTTAAGACAAAACATGAAGCTCAGATTCATTTAAAATTAAAACTGCGCTCTGTGGGCAGTGCTTCATATCTAAATCTCTCATTCTTCCTTTATCTGAGGAAGATTTCACCGACCTCTCCGCCTTCTCCCGTACCATTCCCTCCTTATATTGGGCACCTCCTCCAAATTTCTTGGCTCCAGCAAAAGGAAATAATTAAAACTAATCGCTACGTTTGATATACTGAACTATCAACTGAAATTCGAACATTCACTTTGAAATTCAGTTCAGTTTAGTTTTTTGTCGCAGGTGCAGTGAGAAGCTTTTGTTGCTATTCAGTCAGCAGAAAGACAACGTTTACAATCGAGCCGTTTACAGTGTATAAATACATGATTAGGGAATAACGTTGAGTCCAGTCAAGGATGTTCCGAGGGTCACCAAAGAGGAAGATAGTACGTCCTAGAGAGGCACAACAGGGGATGCACTTCCTGCGGCAGCTGAGGGAAGCACATTCTGCCGTCCAATTCTACACGGCCATCGTAGAGTCTGTCCTCACCTTCTCCATCATGGTCTGGTTTGGCTCGGCCACCAAGCACGACACCTGGAGGCTGCAGCGAATCATCCGATTAGCAGAGAAGGTTATTGGCTGCAACCTTCCCTCCATTGATGAACTGTACACTGCAAGGGCCAGGAAGCGAGCGGGCAAGATCATCTCTGACCCCTCTCACCCTGGCCACAAACTCTTTGAATCACTTCCCTCTGGAAGGCGACTCCGGACTGTCAAAGCTGCCACAGCCAGACAAAAAAACAGTTTTTATCCACGAGTAGTTGCTCTACTCAACGGCCAAAAATCTGTACCGTCCCTTTGATCTGGTATTTTGTTGGTTCACATGCTTGATCAATGGTGTTTTATCATTAATGTTTTATTATTATTAATGTTTAGTGTTTTCTGAGTCATTCATAACTGTCACTGTATGTCATGTTGTTACTTGTGGGCAGAGCACCAAGGCAAATTCCTTGTATGTGAATACTTGGCCAATAAACCTACTTACTTAGTATTTCAGCACTGCTCTCTGGTTGTGGTAGGAGGATTCAGTTGCCTGATAACAGCTGGGAAGAAACTGTCCCTGAACCTGGAGGTGTACGTTTTCACACTCCCTCGTGGGCCTGTCCCACTTACGTGATTTTTCAGGCAACTGTCGGCGACTGCCAAGTCGTAGCAGGTCACTGAAAAACCGGCGACTGGAACGGCGACTGTCAGAGTGGAACAACCCACACACTCTCAAACACATTGCTTCCTTCACCAGCCCGTTATACAGGCGGGGGACAGGACAAGCGGGGGGCGCGCTGTCTGAGTGAAATTCACACGGTGCAAAGCCAATGTGATATAGACACACACCGTGATGAACAGGAAGGTTGGCGCTGTAATTAAGACGGTGAAAGCACAGTGTACGGGAAGGGTCACGCAAGTCCTTTAAAAAGGGGGGGAGAGGGGGTGGGGAGAAGACAATAGACAATAGGCACAGGAGTAGGCCATTCGGCTCTTCGAGCCAGCACCGCCATTCAATGTGATCATGGCTGATCATCCCCAATCAGTACCCCGTTCCTGCCTTCGCCCCGTATCCCCTGACTCCGCTATCTATAAGAGCCCTATCTAGCTCTCTCTTGAAAGCATTCAGAGAACCGGCCTCCACTGCCCTCTGAGGCAGAGAATTCCACAGACTCACAACTCTCTGTGTGAAAAAGTGTTTCCTCATGTTCGTTCTAAATGGCTTACCCCTTATTCTTAAACTGTGGCCCCTGGTTCTGGACTCCCCCAACATCGGGAACATGTTTCCAGCTTCTAGCATGTTCAAACCATTAATAATCTTATATGTTTCAATAAGATCCGCTATCATCCTTCTAAACTCCAGAGTTTAGAAGCCCAGCCGCTCCATTCTCTCAGCATATGACAGTCCCGCCATCCCAGGAAGTAACCTTGTAAACCTACGCTGCACTCCCTCAATAGCAGGAATGTCCTTCCTCAAATTAGGGGACCAAAACTGCACACAATACTCCAGGTGTGGTCTCACTAGGGCCCTGCACAACTGCAGAAGGACCTCTTTGCTCCTATACTCAACTCCTCTTGTTATAAAGGCCAACATGCCATTTGCTTTCTTCACTGCCTGCTGTACATGCATGCTTACTTTCATAGACTGATGTACAAGGACCCCCAGATCCCGTTGTACTTCCCCTTTTCCCAACTTGACGCCATTTAGATAAAAATCCGCCTTCATGTTTTTACTACCTCACATTTATCCGCATTAAACTTCATCGGCCACGCATCTGCCCACTCACGCAACCTGTCTAAGTCACCCTGCATTCTCATAGCATCCTCCTCACAGTTCACACTGCCACTCAGCTTTGTGTCATCTGCAAATTTGATAATGTTACTTAGAATCCCTTCATCCAAATCATTGATGTATATTGTAAATTGCTGCGGTCCCAGCACCGAGCCTTGCGGTACCCCACTAAGAAGCCAGAGATACACGGCTGTGAAGCTCGGCGGACATTAACATTACTGGTCGGTTATCCTTGGTTCTGAAAACTACTGTTTATGGGGTTTTTTTCCCCAATGAACCGACCGGCCAGCAGCGGTGACAACCTATGACCTCCTGGCGACCTACTACCACTGCACCTATGTCACGACAATTCTCGCTACTCTCCTTGGCGTCACAATTCTGGTCGCCTCTAATTTTTCAACATGTTGAAATATTAGCGGCGACCGGAATGCCGTTACCACTTGTTGCGAGTCAGAGGGCACCACTCCCGACCATGAAGGCGACTCCCCGGCAACCACCGGCGACCAACATGTGGCGACTGCAAAGTCTCCTGTAGTCACCTAAAAAGTCGCCAAGTGGGACAGGCCCATTAAACTTTAGACTTTAGAGGTACAGCATGGAAACAGGCCCTTCAGCCCACCGAGTCCATGCCAACCAGCGATCACCCCGTACACTAGCACTATTCTACACACTAGGGACAATTTACAATTTTTAGTAGCCAATTAACCTACAAACAGAACGTTGTGAATATGTGAAATTCTCTGCCTGAGGAGGCAGTGGAGGCCGATTCTCTGGATGCTTTCAAGAGAGAGTTAGATAGGGTTCTTAAAGATAGTGGAGTCAAGGGATATGGGGAGAAGGCAGGAACGGGGTACTGATTGGGGATGATCAGCCATGAACACAGAGAATGGCGGTGCTGGCCTGAAGGGCCGAATGGACCACTCCTGCACCTATTGTCCATTGTCTAAACCTGTACGTCTTTGGAGTGTGGGAGGAAACTGGAGCTCCTGGAGAAAACTCACAGGGAGAACGTACAAACTCCGTACAGACAGCAGGCGTAGCCCGGGTCTCTGGCGCTGTAAGGCAGCAACTCCACCGCTGAGCCACCGTGTACACCTTTTATTCAACCTTTCCCAATTCTTATTTGATTCTTGATTGTTGATTACTACGGGGGTCAGGGGTTATGGGGAGAAGGCCTGGAGAATGGGGTTGAGAGGGAATGATAGATCGGCCATGATTGAATGGCGGAGTAGACTTGATGGGCCGAATGGTCTAATTCTTCTCCTATCACTTATGAACTTATGAACTTACTTAGCCACAAACCTTCGACAGTGGTGCCAAATTATATGCTGCGAACTGGTCAACGTAAGCTCACTATAATTACTTACAGTTGCAGTCGTACATGTAATAAGACGATTCCTGGTCATTTTTAGTCAAAGCTACAAGTTCTATTCAGCAGTTTACCACTGCTTTCCCTTATGAGACAATTACGTTCTATGTCGAGCTGAATGGAAGGACGCATTAGAACAATACTTTTTGATTAAAGTTTATATTTTAATAATCATAGCTTATTTGCTTACTTATACTGCCTGCATTGTTTCATGCTTGGCTTTATTTAATCTTCATACATCTTCTCTGCGCAACCAATTCCAATTACATTTGATCCTTACTTCCCCCGCAATTTCCCTCCTCTCTCTCCCCAGGAGACAGGTTTTGGGGCGGAGAGGATGGATGGAATGTAGTTGGGAGGTCATGCTGCAGTTGTGTAAGGCTGTTGGTAAGGATTGAAAATTCAGTCCCTTGCGAGGAGTGGTGAGTGGTGATTGTTGATGAGTGGTGAGTGGTGAGTCTCTGGAATTCTCTGCCACAGAAGGTAGTTGAGGCCAGTTCATTGGCTATATTTAAGAGGGCGTTAGATGTGGCACTTGTGGCTAAAGGGATCAGGGGGTATGGAGAGAAGGCAGGTACGGGATACTGAGTTGGATGATCAGCCATGATCACATTGAATGGCGGTGCAGGCTCGAAGGGCCGAATGGCCTACTCCTGCACCTATTTTCTATGTTTCTATGTTTCTATGAGTGACATTGAATCAGGAGATGTAGAGTCAGTATGGATAGAACTGAGGAATTGGAAGGATAAAAAGACCGCAATGGGTGTTGTCTACAGGCCCCCAGACAGTAACCTGGAGATAGGGTGCAAGTTGAACCAAGAGTTAAAATTGGCATGTCGCAAAGGTAATGCCATGGTGATTATGGGAGATTTCAACATGCAGGGGGACTGGGAAAATCAGGTTGGTGCTGGACCCCAAGAAAGGGAGTTTGTGGAGTGCCTCCGTGATGGATTCTTAGAGCAGCTTGTACTGGAGCCTACCAGGGAGAAGCCTTTTCCGGCGGTAGCGGCGACCATGGCTGACCCTGTAGAACAGAAGAAGAAAAGGACTTTCAGGAAATTCACCTACAGAGGTGTGGACCTGGATCAGCTCCTTGATATGTCCTATGAGCAGTTGATGCAGTTGTATTGTGCTCGGCAGCGGAGGCGTGTGAACAGGGGTCTGCGCCACAAACAGCAGTCCCTCCTTTCAGAATGGCAGGCAGTGACTAGTGGGGAACCGCAAGACTCGGTGCTGCGACCACAGCTATTTACAATATATATTAGTGATTCAGATGAAGGGATTAAAAGTAACATTAGCAAATTTGCAGATGACACAAAGTGTGAACTGTGAGGAGGATGCTATGAGGATGCAGGGTGACTTGGACAGGTTGGGTGAGTGGGCAGATGCATGGCAGATGCAGTTTAATAGATACATAGAAATTAGGTGCAGGAGTAGGCCATTCGGCCCTTCGAACATGCACCGCCATTCAATATGATCATGGCTGATCATCCAACTCAGTATCCCGTTGATAAATGTTGATAAATGTGAGGTTATCCACTTTGGTGGCAAGAACAGAAAGGCAGGTTATTATCTGAATGGTGTCAAGTTAGGAAAAGGGGAAGTACAACAAGATCTGGATGTCCTTGTTCATCAGTCATTGAAAGTAAGCATGCAGGTATGGCAGGCAGTGAAGAAAGCGAATGGCATTATGGCCTTCATAATAAGGGGTTGAGTATAGGAACAAAGAGGTCCTTCTGCAGTTGTACAGGGCCCTAGTGAGACCACACCTGGAGTATTGTGTACAGTTTTGGTCTCCAAATTTGAGGAAGGTCATTCTTGCTATTGAGGGTGTGCAGAGTAGGTTCACGAGGTTAATTCCCGGGATGGTGGGATTGTCATATGATGAAAGAATGGAGCGAATGGACTTGTATACACTGGAATTTAGGATGAGAGGGGATCTTATTGAAACATTTAAGAATATTAAGGGATTGGATGTTTCATGCCTCTAGTTGTTCCCGATATTGGGGGAGTCCAGAACCAGAAGCCACAGTTTAAGAATAAGGGGTAGGCCATTTGGAACGGAGACAAGGAAAACATTTTTCACCCTGAGAGTTATGAATCTGTGGAATTCTCTGCCTCAGAAGGCAGTGGAGGCCAATTCTCTGGATGCTTTCAAGAGAGAGTTAGATAGAGCTCTCAGAGATAGCGAAGTTAGGGGATATGAAGGCAGGAACGGGGTACTGATTGTGGATGATCAGCCATGATCACAGTGAAGGGCCGAATGGCCTCCTCCTGCACTGTTGCTGATTGTTGGTGAGGCCACATTTAGAGCATTGTGTTCACTTCTTCGGCACCATGCTATAGGAAAGATGTTCTCATGATGGAAAGGGTGCAGAGAACATTTTCAAGGCTAAAGTAATTTTGCGGGCAGCACGATGGCGCAGCGGTAAAGTTGCTGCCTTACCGTGCTTGTGGCGCCAGTGACCCGACTTCATTCCCGACTACAGGTGCTGTCTATATGGAGTTTGTACGTTCTCCCCATGACTGCGTGGGTTTTCTCCGAGATCTTTGGTTTCCTCCCACTCTTCAAAGACGAACAGATATGTAGGTAAATACATACCTACTTCGCTCCTTAGATGCTGCTGTACCCGCTGAGTTTCTCCATCTTTTTGTGTAACCCTCGATTCTCCAGCATCTGCAGTTCCTTCTTTAACACAGGTATGTAGGTAAATTGGCTTGGTAAAAGTTTAAATTGTCCCTAGTGTGTGTAGGATAGTGTTAATGTGCGGGGATTGTTGGTCGGAGCGGACACGGTGGGCCGAAATCCCCGCACGAGAGGACTTCACTATGATATGTCACATGTGATAACAAAGAATCCATCCCTCCCTCCCTCCTTCCCTACAAACCCCCCCACCACCCATCCACCCACCCACCCCCCAACCACCCATCCACCCACTCACCCACTCACCCATCCCCCAACGACCCATACACCCACCCACCCATCCCCCAACGACCCATCCACCCATCCACCCAATCACCCACCCACCCACCCACACACCCACTCACCCACTCACCCATCCCCCAACGACCCATACACCCACCCACTCATCCCCCAACGACCCATACACCCACCCACCCATCCCCCAATGACCCATCCACCCATCCACCCACCCACCCACCCATCCACTCACCCACCCACCCATTCCCCAATGACCCATCCACCCATCCACCCACCCACCCACCCATCCACTCACCCACCCACCCATCCACTCACCCATCCACCCATCCACTCACCCACTCACTCACCCACCCACCCATCCACCCATCCACCCACCCACCCATCCACTCACCCACTCACTCACCCACCCACCCATCCACCCACCCACCCACCCACTCACCCATCCCCCAACGACCCATACACCCACCCACCCATCCCCCAACGACCCATCCACCCACCCACCCATCCACCCACCCCCCCACACACCCACCCCCCCACACACCCACCCCCCCAACGACCCATCCACTCACCCACTCACCCATCCACCCATCCACTCACCCACTCACTCACCCATCCACCCATCAACCCACTCATCCACCCACTCACCCATCCACCCAACCACCCCCCAACGACCCATCCACCCACCCACTCACTCACCCACTCACTCATCCACCCACCCACCCATCCACCCACCCACCCATCCACCCCCCAATGACCCACCCACTCACCCATCCACCCATCCACTCACCCACCCACCCACCCACTCACCCATCCACCCACTCCCCCCCAACCGCCCACCCATCCACCCACCCCCCCAACCGCCCACCCATCCACCCACCCACCCACTCACCCATCCACCCATCCACCCACCCATCCATCCATCCATCCACCCATCCATCCATCAAGGTGGAGCCTCGCAGGTGGGCGGAGCCCGCGGTGGAGGCCTGGGTCAGCACCATGGAGGCGTCTGTCCGTAGAAGACCAGGTGGTCACAGTGGAGAGATCAGCGCGGCGCTCGTTGACGGTGCCGACTGACGGACGAGGACAGACCACGTGGTGTGAGGCCGCCACTGCCGCGGGAAGAAACGCAGGAGGACCCGGCGTGGGGGGACCGCCGCGAGGGGGGGGGGGGCGGGAGAACAAAGGGGGGGGGTGGAATTGGTAACATTGTAAGCGCCCTTTATGGGTGATTATTTGCATACTTTGGGGAGGTGCATGCGATTTGTCACAAATGACAATAAAGTAATCTATTCAATTCAATCCACATGTCTGAAGAAGGATCTCGACCCGAAACATCATGATGGCGGCTCCTCATGGCGGCGCCTCTGCAGTCTGTCTTTCTTTTTTTGTGTTTGTTTTTTAAATTTTTGTCCTGTTGAGTGTGTATATTGTCCTGTTGTAGTTTATACATTGTTTTTAGCTGTGTACATGTTGGGGGTGGGGAACTTTTAAATCTCTTCCTGGTGCAGGGGCCCGACCTTTTCCCTGTCGGGTCTCCGTTGTCGTTGGGGCCTAGCACTGTGGAGAGGCCTCCAACTGGGACGACCAGTCGTGGAGCCTGCGGACTCACCATCGTGGAGCTGGCCGGCTTCGGAGTGTGGAGAGCTATGGTGGCGCGTGGCTGTGACCCGACTTCGGAGCTTCGGAGGCTCCAGCCGCAGGCCCGGTGGACGGTGACATCGGGAGCTCGCGGGTCCCTGGTGGGAGACCGCTTTTTGGAGCTCCCGCAACGGCAACTTCTCCCGCCTGGATTGCGGGGTTGAAAACGACCCGGAGCGGGGCCTTACATCGCCCGGCGCGGCTTTAACGGCCGCGGGAATTGCCATCGCCCATCGGGGGCTTTAACATCGGGAGAAGAATGGAAAACAGGGGAGAGACAATGACTTTGCCTTCCATCACAGTGAGGAGGAGATTCACTGCGATGGATGTTTGTGTAAATTGTGTTAATTGTGTGTCTTGTTTTTTTTTTCTTGTTGTATGACTGCAGCAACCAAAATTTCGTTTGAACTTCATTTGCGGTTCAAATGGCAATAAACGGTATTGTATTGTATCACCCATTCCTTGTATCCAGAGTTACTGTGGTCCCGCTGAGTTACTCCAGCATTTTGTGTCTGTCCCGATGGAACATCGGCTCCAAGGAGAAGTGGACTGTTGTGATTTCGGACCTCAGGCTCTCCATGGTTGCCATTGTAAACATTAGTGAGCCTGCGGAAGGACGGGTTCGTGAGTTGAGTTTAGTTTAGTTTCGAGATACAGCGGAGATAAAAGTGGTCTGCAACGACCAGCGATTCCCCCACATTAACACTATCCCACACTTGCTGGGGACTATTTACACTTACTCCAAGGCAATTAACCGACGAACCTGCATGTCTTTGGAGTGTGGGAGGAAACCGAAGATCTCGGAAAAAAACTTACACGGGTCACGGGGAGAACGTACTAACTCCGTACAGGCAGCACCGGCGCTGCAAGCACTGTAAGGCAGCGACTCTACCGCTGCGCCACCGTGCATTTACTTACAAAAGGCACCGGTTGAATCCATAACTCTGGCAACTGTGACGGTTAAAATGCTGACGTCAAATCAGTATGCACAGCCACAATGCTTGTTTTAATTGGTACATGACTGCATACAATATTTGCTAATTACTACAGCTAAATGTTGAATATGGACAGGATATTCAGAGTCCTTCCTTGCACTCTGTACCACTTAACCTAGCATGTCTTTCTCTGATCAGTTTACTCACACGAGGCAAATTGTTTCAAAAGCATTTTTTCCTCACCTGAGATAATAAAAGTTCCATATCTTTTACCTCGTGTGCAATTAAACCCTTCCATGCTTTGGGAGTCCTAGACCCAACTTGCCCACACTGGCCAATGTGTCCCAGCTACACTAGTCCCACCTGCCTGCGTTTGGCCCATCTATATATTCTATATCTATCTTCTATACTATTACTAAAACTCTCATCTTGTCCTCTTCTGGTTTGCTTTTTTAAAATATTTGCGCAACAACGGAAGTCTATAGCGCTAGGATTTTTTTCGCCACCTTACTCACCGTTCTCCTCTGCTCCAAGTGCACCAACCTTTGTTCCGATCGGTGGAATATTACTAAAGTTATGAAGGTTTAATAAATCGTGAGATCAGCAGATTGGTCTTCTCGCCTGTCGTTCGCCATGAAGGTAACGCCCCTTCCGACACCCGCAGTTAATCATTGGGCAGGGCGAGGAGGATAAAGTCCCGGAGGCGGGGCTGAGTCCACAAGCTGTGCTGAGTGAGTCCGCGAGCCGTGTGGAGAACGACCAGCGAAGCAGCCAGCGAAGCGACCAGCACCCTCTGTGAGTCCCCATCGCACCCCCAACCCCTTCATCTCTGGTCCCCCTCGCTGGGTCCTGCCCCCCTCCCCCGTAATACCTCACACTCCCCCATGGCTCTTGCCCCGGTCTTTTCTCCAAGTTCTCTCCCCCCCCCCCCCCCCCCACCACCTCCACCACCCACCCCCTGTGGTGACTGGGACCCAATGGGTCCCACTTAGTCTAGTATCTCTCAAAACCTGTACTATCCATGTACTAGCCTAAACGTTGTGCAAGTACCTGTCTCAACAACCTCCTCCGGCAGCTCGTTCCATACACCCAACACCGCATTCATCTGAAACCAAATTTACTCCCCAGGGTCTGATTAAATCTTCCCCCCATCACCTTAAACCTATGTCCTCTGGTTCTTGATTCCCCTACTCTGCGTAGGAGCCCCTGTGTGTCAACCTGAACTATTCCTCTCATGATTTTATACACCTCTATAAGATCACTCCTCATCCTCCTGCGCTCCAAGGAATAGAATCCCAGCTTACTCAACCTCTCCCTGTAGCTCAGACCCTCTGGTCCTGGCAACATCCTTGTAAATCTTCTCTGAACCCTTTCCAGCTTGACAACATCTTTCCCATAACACGGTGCCCAGAACTGAACACAATACTCTAAATGCAACCTCACCAACGGCATACAACTGCTACATGACCTCCCAAATACTAGACTCAACACTCTGACTGTCGATTCTGCGGGAACTGTCCCAAACAGATGGCAGAGAGCATGCGGCAGAAGGAATAAGAAGGAACTCTCCTTTGTTAGGAATAAGATGTTTCCACATGTGGGAAAGGTTAGGAGAAGAGGCCATAGCCTCAGAGTCAAAGGACGGACCTTTAGAAAGGAGATGAGTGACTCAGCTGGACTGGCAGCATCTCTGAAGAGAAGGAATGGGTCATCTTCTTCTTGCGAATGAAACATAAACCAAAGGAATAGTTAAGGGGCTGTCCCACTTTCACGACCTAATTCAAGACCTCTGCCGAGTTTGCCCTTGACTCGTACTAGCAGCATGGTCGTAGGACGTCGTAGGTAGGTCGTAGGTAGGTCGTGGTGCTAGTCGTAGGCATCAAGTAGGTCGGGGCGTTTTTTAGCCTGATGAAAAATGTCCATGATTAAAAAAGGTCGTGAATTAGGTCGTGAAAGTGGGACAGGCCCCTTAAATCCCAAGCCGGGTGTTGAGCAGCCAAGTTGTTGTCTCTGTTGGCATCAATGTCTGCCAGGCCCTGAGCTCCATATGGTGGGTGGTAGAGCGGGCACCCAGAGATGACATGGTTGTTGTGCTCCGCATTCACAGGCTGGGCTCCGACGGAGCCCCCATCTCCACACGCTGGCATTGAGACGCCCAACTCCAGTATCAAGTCTGTTGTGCTTCACCCATGCACCTCTGGAGAGGTCAGACCCTGGGCAGCTTTTATCTGGTGAAGAGATGGGTGACGTTTTGTGTTGTGACCCTTAGGGTTTTAAGGTTAAGAACCTTAAGGGTCTCAACCTGAAACGTCGCCCATTCCCTCTCTCCAGAGATGCTGCTAGTTTCGCTGAGTTACTCCAGCTTTGTGTGTTGAAAGTGAAAATAACAGTTGCTAGTGTGAAATACTCCACCGAGAAGATTCGATAGTGTGCTTTAAAATATTTTTAAAACTTATAGAGGTGTATAAAATCATGAGATCTTGTGGACACCCAGAGTCTCTTTCCCAGAGTGGGGGAAGCGATGACCAGAGGAAACATAGAAACAGAGAAATTAGGTGCAGGAGTAGGCCATTCGGCCCTTCGAGCCTGCACCGCCATTCAATATGATCATGGCTGATCATCCAACTCAGTATCCCGTACCTGCCTTCTCTCCATACCCTCTGATCCCCTTAGCCACAAGGGTCACATCTAACTCCCCCTTAAATATAGCCAATGAACTGGCCTCAACTATCCTCTGTGGCAGAGAGTTCCAGAGACCCACCACTCTCTGTGTGAAAAAAGTCCTTCTCATCTCGGTCCTAAAGGATTTCCCCCTTATCCTTAAGCTGTGACCCCTTGTCCTGGACCTCCCCAACATCGGGAACAATCTTCCTGCATCTAGCCTGTCCAACCCCTTAAGAATTTTGTAAGTCTCTATAAGATCCCCTCTCAATCTCCTAAATTCTAGAGAGCATAAATCCGAGTCAATCCAGTCTTTCTTCATAAGACAGTCCTGACATCCCAGGAATCAGTCTGGTGAACCTTCTCTGCACTCCCTCTATGGCAATAATGTCCTTCCTCAGATTTGGAGACCAGAATTGTACGCAATACTCCATACATACAGTAGGTTTAAGGTGAAGACGGAACATTTTCATAGGAATACTGAGCTGGATGATCAGCCATGATCATATTGAATGGCGGTGCAGGTTCGAAGGGCCGAATGGCCTACTCCTGCACCTAATTTCTATGTTTCTATGAATCTGAGGAGTAACTTTTTTGCACAAAGGGTGGTGAGTGTACGGAACAACCTGCCAGAGGTGGTTGTTGAGGCAGAGACTATCTCAACATTTAAGAAACAGTTCGACATGTACATGGATAGGACAGGTTTGGAGGGATATGGGCCAAACGCGGGCAGGTGGGACGAGTGTAGCTGGGACATTGTTGGCCGGCCTGGGCGAGTTGGGCCGAAGGGCCTGTTTCCGCGTTGTATGGTTCTATGCTCTAGGAGCAGGGAGGTTCTACTTCAGTTGTACAGGGTCTTGGTGAGGCCACACCTGGGGTATTGTGTACAGTTCTGGTCTCCAAATCTGAGGAAGGACATTATTGCCATAGAGGGAGTGCAGAGAAGGTTCACCAGACTGATTCCTGGGATGTCAGGACTATCTTATGAACAAAGACTGCATAGACTCGGTTTATACTCTCTAGAATTTAGGAGATTTGAGAGGGGATCTTATAGAAACTTACAAAATTCTTAAGGGGTTGGACAGGCTAGATGCAGGAAGATTGTTCCCGATGTTGGGGAGGTCCAGGACAAGGGGTCACAGCTTAAGGATAAGGGGGAAATCCTTTAGGACCGGGATGAGAAGGACCTTTTTCACACAGAGAGTGGTGGGTCTCTGGAACTCTGCCACAGAGGGTGGTTGAGGCCAGTTCATTGGCTATATTTAAGAGGGAGTTAGATGTGGCCCTTGTGGCTAAGGGGATCAGGGGGTATGGAGAGAAGGCAGGTACAGGATACTGAGTTGGATGATCAGCCATGATCATATTGAATGGCGGTGCAGGCTCGAAGGGCCGAATGGCCTACTCCTGCACCTAATTTCTATGATTCTATGTTTCTATGTTCTCTTGCCATCTGTTCGGGACAGTTGCCACAGAAGGACCGTTCTTAGTATCCTTGCCCTGGCCAAAAGCCAACATCTGTCACCTCGGTAATAATGTCTCTGCAACATTATGCAGATCAGAACTCCACTCAGCCGCGACGAGATTGCCACCGTCTGAGGCAATCCCCGGCTGTTTGTACATCACACAGTTGTTGAGCGCTGTAAAACAGCTGCTGGGGCTCTGATTACATTGGAGCAAGACCGTGTAAACAGATTCTGGAGGCGAGTGGGGAACCGGTAGTTGGACGATTAACGTCATCATCAATTCCATGCTAAAGAGATGGGGATGGAGAAGTCAACTATTCACCAAATCGTCCCCCTGGGCCCTTTCCACAAATGGCATTAATCTACTGCTCAAAGTTTCAGAACCGATCTCAGCAGCATTGTGCTGCCGCGAGTCTGTGAAATTCTCTGCCTCAGAGGGCGGTAGAGGCAGGTTCTCTGGGTGCTTTCAAGAGAGAGCTAGATAGGGCTCTTAAAGATAGCGGAGTCAGGGGATATGGGGAGAAGGCAGGAACGGGGTACTGACTGGCGATGATCAGCCATGATCACATTGAGGAACACTAGGGGAAAATAAATGGTCGGCACGGACTGGAAGGGCCGAGAAGGCCTGTTTCCGTGCTTTAATTGTTATATGGTTATATGGTGATATGGTTATATATGAATGGCGGTGCTGGCTCGAAGGGCCAAATGGCCTCCTCCTGCACCTATTGTCTATTGTCTATTGTCTTCTTGGTTCTTGGTTACTTGGTCCTCCAACATATTCCAACTGGAATTTAAACTGGAGGTGGTGAAGGGAGGGGTTTAGCCAGAGAGGGTTGTTGGGAAGAAAGTGCCACTTTAAATTTAGTTGCATCTGGCTGGGCAACCGTGGCTTGGTGGAGATTATTCCGTGCTCTAATAGTGCGTGGGAAGAACGAATTGCTGGACACATCGGTCTTTGAGGCTGGGACCACAAATTGGATCGAATGCCCTCGTCTGCTCCTAATTGGTCTATTGTCTATTGAGTCGAAATTTCATTGTTATGGAGTCCTTGGTAGAGTCATAGAGTGATACAGCGTGGAAACAGGCCCTTCAGCCCGACTTGCTGCGTTTAGCCCTTATCCCTCCAAACATGTCCCATCCTTCTTCTATCTGGGACATATTTACAATAAAACACTCTTGACATTTGACTCATGCGTCTTCACTTTTAGCTCCATTTATTAACAAATATATGATGCAGCTGTAGAGTTGCTGCCTGACAGGGCCAGAGACCCGGGTTCGATCCTGACTACGGGTCCAGTTGGTGTGGAGTTTGTACGATCTCCCCGCGTGGGTTTTCTCCGGGTGCCCTGGTTTTCTCCCACATTTCAAAGTCAAAAGAGTTTATTGTCATGTGTCCCTGACAGGACAATGTAAATCTTTCTTTGCATAGCACAACAGAACATAGAAGGCATTGACTATAATTCTATATGTAAATACACCCATTAATTAATAAATTAATAAAGTGCAAATAACAGATGGAGGGATATTAATGTTCAGAGTTCCGAGCTAAGTTGAATAGCCTGATGGCTGTGGGGAAGTAGCTATTCCTAAACCGGGTTGTTGCAGTCTTCAGGCTCCTGTACCTTCTACCCAAAGGTAGCAGGGAGATGAGTGTGTGGCCAGGGTGGTGTGGGTCCTTGATGATGCTGCCAGCCTTTTTGAGGCAGCAACTGTGATAAATCCCCTCGATGGAAGGAAGGTCAGAGCCAATGATGGACTGGGCAGTGTTTACTACTTTTTGTAGTCTTTTCCTCTCCAGGGCGCTCAAGTTGCCGAACAAAGCCACGATGCAACCAGTCAGCAAGCTCTTTACTGTGCCCCTGTAGAAGTTAGAGAGAGTCCTCCTTGACAGACCAACTCTCCGTAATCTTCTCAGGAAGTAGAGGCGCTGATGAGCTTTCTTAATAATTGCATCTGTGTTCTCGGACCAGGAGAGATCTTCACAGATCTTCACACATTTCAAAGACGTGCAGGTTTGTGGCTCAATTGGCTTCTGTAAACTTAATCCTAGTGTGTAGGATAGAACTAGCACACGGAGAACGCTGGTTGGCGTGGACTCGATGGGCCGAAAGGTCATCATGATATTTTTCAGGCCGATTCTTGATTAGTAAGAGTGTCAGGGGCAAAGGGGAGAAGGCAGGAGAATGGGGTTGAGAGGGAAAGATAGATCAGCCATGATTGAATGGCGGAGTGGACGTGTGTAGGGAGGAACTGCAGATGCTGGTTTAAACCGAAGATTGACACAAAAAGCTGGAGTAATAAGGGATGAGTCATTTAGAACGGAGACGAGGAAAACCTTTTCACACAGAGCGTTGTGAGCCTGTGGAATTCTCTGCCTCCAGGTGGAGGGTGGTGGAGGCCGGTTCTCTGGATGCTTTCAAGAGAGAGGCTAGACAGAGCTCTTTAAGAATTTAAGCCACAGTTTAAGAATAAGGGGTAAGCCATTTGGAACGGAGATGAGGAAAAACTTTTTCACCCTGAGAGTTATGAATCTGTAGAATTCTCTGCCTCAGAAGGCATTGGAGGCCAATTCTCTGGATGCTTTCAAGAGAAAGTTAGATAGAGCTCTCAGCGATAGCGGAGTCAGGGGATTTGGGGAGAAGGCAGGAACGGGGTACTGATTGGGGATGATCAGCCACGATCACATTGAATGGCAGTGCTGGCTCGAGGGGCCTAATGGCCTATCCCTACGTCTATTTTCTATTGTAACTCAGCGGGACAGGCAGTATCTCTGGAGAGAAGGAATGGTAGACTTGATGGGCCGAATGGTCTAATTCTCTTTCCTATCACTTATGAACCTATGAACTTATGAACAAGGAACTGCGGATGCAAACTACAAAGAAATAAAACACAAGTCAATTCAATTCAATTCAATTCAATCTTTAATTGTCATTGTGCAGTGTACAATACAGAGACAACAAAATGCAGTTGGTATCTCCGAAGGGCGAACTTACGAATGAACAAGTAATTGCGCAGTAGTATGAGTTAATATACATCTATACATATACAGTGTCCGGGGGGGAGGGGTGGAGACAGGCAGTCATTGAGGTGCAGCGTTGAGAAGTGTGACAGCCGTAGAGAATAAGCTGTTCTTGAGCCTGCTGGTACGGCAGCGGAGGGACCTGTAGCGTCTCCCGGATGGGAGGAGGGTAAACAGTCTATGGTTGGGGTGTGAGCTGTCCCTGGCGATGCTGTGCGCCCTGCGCAGGCATCGTTTACTATGGACAGACTCAATGGAGGGGAGTGAGGAGCCTGTGATGCGTTGGGCGATCTTCACCACCCTCTGCAGAGCCTTCCGGTCGGCGACAGAGCATTTGCCATACCATACTGTGATGCAGTTGGTAAGGATGCTCTCGATGGTGCAGTGGTAGAAGTTCACCAGAATCTGGGGAGACAGGTGGACCTTCTTAGGTCTCCTCAGGAAGAAGAGACGCTGGTGAGCCTTCTTGATTAGCGAGGATGTGTTGTGGGTCCAGGAGAGGTCATCGGAGATGTTGACCCCCAGGAACCTGAAGCTGGAGACACGTTCCACCTCCGTCCCATTGATATGGATGGGGGTGTGCATGCAGCCTCTCGATCTCCTGAAGTCTACAATGAGCTCCTTGGTCTTCTTGGAGTTAAGGGCCAGGTTATTGTTGGCACACCACGCTGCTAGGAGCTGAACCTCCTCCCTATAGGCCGACTCATCGTTGTCGCTGATGAGGCCAATCACCGTCGTGTCATCTGCATACTTGATGATGGTGTTGGTACCATGTACACGTGCGCAGTCGCAGGTGAAGAGGGAGTAGAGGAGGGGGCTCAGCACGCAGCCCTGTGGTACGCCAGTGTTCAGGGTGAGGGTAGAGGAGGAATGGTTATCCAACCTGACAGACTGTGGTACTGGAGTAACTCAGCAGATCAGACAGCACCCCCAGGGAACATTGATATCAATGTTCTTCACGGATGCAGCCTGCCCCGCTGAGTTACTCCAGCACTTTGTGTTTTTTGTTGACCTGTTGAGTTTAGTGTATTGTAGAGACACAGCATGGAAAACGAAACCATGCCGACCATTGACCATTCCATTCACACTAGTTCGATGTTATCCCACCTTCACATCCACTCCCTACATATCAAGGTTGTTTTCAATGTTTAGAGATCTGGGAGGAAACGGGAGCGCCCGGTGCAAACCCACGCGGTCACGGGGAGAACGTGCAAACTCCGTGCAGACAGCATCGGAGGTCAGGATCGATCCTGTACTCTGGTACTGTGAGGCAGCAGCTCCACCAGCTGCGCCACTAGCCCCACCCCCCCCCCCCCCCCCCCTCTCCCTGCTGACTATTATTTAATAAAATAATTGAGCATGTGTTATTGTAGTCAGGATTTAGGGCGGCACGGTGGCGCAGCGGTAGAGTTGCTGCCTCACAGAGCCAGAGACCCGGGTTCGATCCTGACTACGGGTGCTGTCTGTACAGAGATGCCACGTGGCTTTTCCCTGGATGACTCCTTCCACACTCCAAAGACGTGCAGGCTTGTGGGTTCATTGGCTTCAGTAAAATTGTAAATAGTCCCCAGTGTGTAGGATATGGGATGATCGCTGGCTGGTGCGGGCTAGGTGGGCTGAAGGGCACGTTTCCCCCATTTATCTCTAAAGTCTAAAGTCTAGTCCAGGAAAATTACCTGACAAAATAGCTATCAATCGCGGCAGCCTTCACGTAAGTAGGATCATGTTGCAGCCCGGAAACAGGCCTTTGGCCCAACGGCTCCACACTGACCAGCGATCCTCGCACGCTATCCTACACCCACTAGGTGGCAATTTTTCCATTTACCAAGCCAATTAACCTACAAACCTGTACATCTTTGGAGCGTGGGAGGAAACTGAAGATGTCGGAGAAAACCCACGGGGAGAACGTACAAACTCTGTACAGGCAAGCAGCCCGTAGTCGGGATCGAACCCGGGTCCCCGGCGCTGCATTCGCAGTAAGGCAGCAACTCTACCGCTGCGCCACCGTGACCGCCCAGAGTTATGGCACTAAATAATGAGACTCACACGAGAGATAGTTGACAACATTTTTTTTTGCTGAGCCAACCATTGATTGGTGAAAGCTCATTGAAGCGATTCCCACTCTTCACAAAAAAACATCTTATCACAACAAGATTAGATAACAGCCACTTACTTTGATATCAAACTGTAGAACACTGAACATTGACCAGGACGACGCAGGAATGGATCCTTCATGTCTGCGTCGAACATGATGCCAAGTTATATTTATCGCTTCTGCCTGCACACAATATCTACGTTCCTCCTTTCCCCGCTTAACGATGTGCCCTTCCAAAATCACAATCACAATCTCAATAATACTTTATTAGCCAAGTATGTTTTGCAACATACGAGGAATTTCATTTGCTAAGTCAGTCGTACAAATAAAAAGCAACAGAACACACAAAACACATTTTAACATAAACATCCACCACAGTGACTCCTCCACATTCCTCATTGTGATGGAAGGCGATAAAAAAAAGTTCAGACCTCTTCCCTTGTTTGTTCTCCCACTGTCGGAGGCCTCGAACACTCCGTTGACGGGACGATCTTGGATCCCGCAGCCAGCGGCGGCCCCCCTGTGTCGGGGCGATCAGCTCCTGCTTCGGGGGGGATGTCAGCTCCCCCGCGCCAACGATCGAACCTCACGTCGGGGCTGGTTGAGCCTCTGCGTTCGTTGGAGCTTCCCGACTAGCCTCTTCCGAGATGCAAGCTCGATGGTAAAGTTCGCAGGCTGCAGGTTGAGTCCACGCCCCATAGGGGCGCTAAAGGTCAGCCCGAGGAGGCTTCCAGCTCCATCGATGGTAGGCTGCAGAGCGACCAGAGTCACGATCCGGAAAATAATCGCATCTCCGGCAGGTAAGAAACCAAAATAAAAGTTTCCCCCTAACCCCCTCCCCCTCCCTCCACATAAAACAAACCAGAGAACATTTACACCAACTTTTAAAATGTACTAAAAAAAAATAAAGATGAAAAAGCGGACAGACTGTTGGCGGGGCTGCCAATCGCTCGGCGCCCCTGGTGGTATTCTCTCAAAGGACTCTAAAATGCCACTCTTTTATCTGCCTCCACCACCACTGCTGGCAGTGCATTCAAGAGTCAAGACTGTTTCATTGTCATGTGTCCCAAACGGAACAATGAAACTCTGCAGAATTGTTGTGAGCCAAATCGTCACACATTCCTTCTATCCCATTCTATCCTATTCTATTCTATACCGAGATAGATGGATTCTTGCATAATACAGGTGTCAGGGGTTATGGGGAGAAGACAGGAGAATCAACCATGATTGAATGACGGAGTAGACTTATCGGGCCGAATGGCCTAATTCTACTCCTATTCCTTATGCCCTTATGACCTTATCCCGAGATGCTGCCTGACCCGCTGAGTTACTCCAGCATTTTGTGTCTTTCTTTGGTGAAAACCAGCATCTGCAGTTCCTTCCTACACAATGAAATTCTTGCTTGCAGCAGTACAGCAGATACGTACACATAGTACTCTGTCAAATCCATAATAAACACCAAAAGAAAAGTTCCGTATATATATTAAAAAATAGACAATATTAGTGCAAAAATAATGTCCCCAGGTCTACAGTATATAGTTCAGAGCCTTTTTTGAAGGCTGTAGGGTGAACTAGCCTGATGGATGTAGGGAAGAAGCTGTTCCTGAACCTGGATGCTACAGTTTTCAGGCTCCTGTACCTTCTTCCTGATGGCAGGAGCGAATGGTGGGGAGGTCAGTACCCGCGATGGACTGGGCAGTGTCACCACTTTTTGCAATCTTCTTTGCTCCTGGGCATTCGAGTTGCCGAACCAGACCACGATGCAACCGGTCAACATGCTCTCTACTAGTACTCACCCATTTCTATGTAAAATTCTTGCTCCATATGTCTTTGCCATTTCAATCTACTCTATCCATGTCTCTTGTAAATTTAAATAGATACATAGAAAATAGGTGCAGGAGGAGATCCATGTCTCTTGTAAATTTACATAGTAACATAGAAAATAGGTGCAGGAGGAGGCCACTCGGCCCTTTGAGCCAGCACCGCCATTCATTGTGATCATAGCTGATCGGCCACAATTAATAACCCGTGCCTGCCTTCTCCCCATATCCCTTGATTCCACTCACCCCCTAGAGCTCTATTTAACTCTCTCTTAAATCCATCCAGTGACTTGGCCTCCACTGCCCTCTGTGGCAGGGAATTCCACAAATTCACAACTCTCTGGGTGAAAATGTTTTTTCTCACCTCAGTCTTAAATGGCCTCCCCTTTATTCTAAGTTCTATCAAGTCTATCAGGTCAGGTCAGGTTGGGGGGAGTCCCCCCCCTGCCAGGGGTACCATGTAATCCCCTGCTACCTGCTCCATGGTCGGATATTCGGCGAATAAACCGTCTCTCCCCACCTGGTTTTCCAGGTGAGGAGGGGGCTGTCTGTGGACCCCCAACACGACCAAAAACAAGACCTGTCAAAGGGCGGATGAGTTTCTAGAGAGCCAACGGCCATCCACAATTCAGTAGAAGTTGCGATCACTGATAAAGCACACACGCCAAAATCCTATACTTCCAGCGGCGGAAGTCCACAGGAACTGGAGGACGTCGATGTGCGGTGCTTCCGTCACCGTTCCCGTCGCTAATGTTTTCAACGATGATGATGAAATCAAGTCTCCTGCTCAACCTCTAACATTCCAGAGAAAACCATCCGAATTTGTCCAAACTCTCCTTATAGCTCATACCCGCTAATTCAGGCAGACATCTGATGAAACTCTTCTGCACCCTCTACAAAGCCTCCGCATCCTTCCTCTAATGGGGTCTTCTTCTTCTTCCGTACGGCGTGCACTGCCTAAACTAATAAGACCACTTGTTCTGTTTGATCTTCCGTTTGTGCACGCCAGGTTGATTGCGTTCGTCGAAAGAGGGTGGACCACGTGAAGGTTGCAATCTCCCACCCCAACCTGTAACGGGGTGACCAGAACCGTACGCAATACTCCAATGCGTCAAACAACAGTCCTTTAAAGCCGCAACGTGACTCCCTGGCTTTTAAACCCCATTGATGAAGGCAAGCACGCAATGTGCCCCCTTTACCACCGTCTGGTAAGTGCAGAGAAGGTTCACCAGACTGATTCCTGGGATGTCAGGACTGTCTTATGAACAAAGACTCGGTTTATACTCTCTAGAATTTAGGAGATTGAGAGGGGATCTTATAGAAACTTACAAAATTCTTAAGGGGTTGGACAGGCTAGATGCAGGAAGATTGTTCCCGATGTTGGGGAGGTCCAGGACAAGGGGTCACAGCTTAAGGATAAGGGGGAAATCCTTTAGGACCGAGATGAGAAGGACTTTTTTCACACAGAGAGTGGTGGGTCTCTGGAACTCTCTGCCACAGAGGGTAGTTGAGGCCAGTTCATTGGCTATATTTAAGAGGGAGTTAGATGTGGCCCTTGTGGCTAAGGGGATCAGAGGGTATGGAGAGAAGGCAGGTACAGGATACTGAGTTGGATGATCAGCCGCGATTATATTGAATGGCGGTGCAGGCTCGAAGGGCCAAATGGCCTACTCCTGCACCTAATTTCTATGTTTCTATGTTTCTATGTCTGCTTGTCCTGTCACTTTCAGGGACCTGTGGACTTATTTCCCAAAATACCTTGGCATAGTAATGCAGTTAAGATTCTTGGCATGAAAAATGAATTTTACCTTTGCATTCGGCCTCCAAAAGTGCAACACGTGACAGTGAGAGAAGGAGAGTTTGAGTTCAGTTTATTGTCACATGTACCGAGGTACAGTGAAAAGCTTTTGTTGCGTGCTAACCAGTCAGCGGAAAGACAACACATGATTACAATCGAGCCATTTACAGTGTACAGATCCGTGATGAAGGGAATAACATGACCAATGTCTAGTGCAAGCTACTATCTACCTCATTGAATACCCTCGGACTATCTTTGTTAGGACTTCACTAGATAAAGTCCAGTAAAGTATTATCAGAAGTAGTCTGAGGGTCTCCAATGAGGTCGATAGTAGCTACTCTCTGATTGTGGTAGGATGGTTCAGTTGCCTGATAACAGGTGGGAAGAAACTCTCCCTGAATCTGGAGGTGTGCGTTTTCACACCTGTTGCCCGGTGGGAGAGGGGAGAAGAGGAAGTGGCCAGGGTGCGACTGGTCCTTGGTAGTGCTGGCGTCCTTGACGAGGCAGCGCGACGTATAAATGGAGTCAATAGAAGGGAGGTTGGTTTGTGCGATGGTCCGGGCTGCGTCCGAAATCCTCTGCGCCTTCTTACGGTCCTGGATGGAGCTGTTCCCATAAATAGCAATTACCAGATTATACGAGTGTTGCACATTTTGCTTTCCTTTTTGTGAGCGTCAGTAAGTGATCGATGTGCTTGGATTGGGGACGGAGGGAGATGAGAGAGTTATAGCTGGTGACAGAAGGGTGAAGGGAGTCATTTGATGTTGTTTCTATTCTCCCTGATGCCCTTCAGTAAAATCATTCGGAAACTCATTATCAATTCCTATAATTATGCTTGAGATGCTCAGCCCTGCGGCACCACCATAACTGTTCACATTGTGTGTTTCAGAAGCATCTGATGGGGGGGGGAATGTGGGGGGGAACCTGGCCCCACACATGAACATCCCCACACAGCGGAATCAACGTTTCCCACTGTGAGGGAAGGCAATAAAGTTCAGTCATCTTCCTCCTTGTTCACCCGCGGTCGGGGCCTTTGAGCTCTCCGCCATCGCTGCTGCGGCGGGGCTGATGTTCAGGCCCTCTCGCCGGGATGATCGGAACTCCGACGTCGGAACGGAAGAACACACTCAGCGGCTTGGAGATTCCGAATCGGTCACTTCCTACCGGAGACCGCGGCTCCCGAAGTCCACAGGCCGAGCTGGGCGAAGCTCCAACACTAGCGACCCTCGGCAAAGGATCCCATGACTCCACGATGTTAAAGTCAGCGCCGCCCGCGGCTAGAAGCTCCGCAGACCACAGCTCCACGGTGTTAAACAGCAGGCCCAACACTCCGGAACCTCAACACGGCGATCCCCGTTAAGGCATCGTCCCGCTCCGCGATTATAATTCGGCGCTGCGCCGCTGCTGAAGCTCTGGCCGGTCTCCGGCAGGAAAGGCCGCGCCAATCCAGATGGTAGGCCGCGAAGGGGGCGCAAAGATGCGACTCGCAGAATAGACACATCCTCAACCAGGAAGTGACTGGGAAACGGTTTCCCCCATTCCCCCTCCCTACGCCCCACATAAAAAGTCAAAAAAACCTCCACGAACATACTTTTTTAAAAGACTAAAAATAACAAAAAGGGTGATAGGACGGACAGACTGCGGGCTAGGCTGCCTCACGCGGCGCAACCCGATGACATCTCCCAGTTCGCCTGCTCCGGGACTGGCAGTAGCGCCCCGGTCGCCTGGCAGGTCTGACGGTCGCACCCAGGTCTCCTGCGTGCCCCGGGACTAGCTACAGTTCCCAGGGCGCAAAAACGAATCGAAAAACAATACACCTGCGGGCCGGATGATTTTGGGTTACGGGCCGGATCCGGCCCGTGGGCCGTAGGTTGCCGACCCCTGTCCTAGACACCAGGTCTCATTGTGGCCCCTCCATGTTTTAAAAGCGATTTCCGCCCATGCTGGCGGAATAAACAATTTGCTCCAACTTAGCATTGTGAGCAAACTATTGTCCGTGGTATCCACACAATCAATTTGGGGGGTGGGGAGGGGGGTTGGGAGAAAGACGGAAGAGAGAAGGGGTAGGACTAAGTCTGGTGAGTGATGGGCTTTTGCAGGTGAAGGGGGTGGGAAGGGTTTGAAGGAGATCGTGTTTCGTTTTTTAGTTTAGTTTAGTTTAGAGGTACAGCGGGGCCACAGGCCCTTCGGCCCACCAAGTCCGTGCCGTCCAGCGATCCCCGCACACAAATTGGGGACAATTTACATTTACACCAAGCCAATTAGCCTTTAGAACGATACGTCTTTGGAGTGTGGGAGGAAACCGGAGAACGGTTTTGAGAGGGAAAGGTAGACCAGCCATGATCGAATGGCGGAGTAGACTTGATGGGACGAATGGCCTAATTCTGCTCCTATGACTTATGAACGAACTTAAATACAAGAAAAGGCACAAAGTGCTGGAGTACCTCAGTGGGTCATGGATAGGTGACGTTTCCTTGAAGTTCCAGAACGGAAACCTCACCTACATATGTTCTCGAGGGATGTTGCCTGACCCGCTGAGTTACTCCTGCATTGTGCGCCTTTCCTTGGTATACCAGCATCTGCAGTTCCTCGTTTCGACATTCTTAAATACAAAGTGTAAACCCATTATTATGTGCAAGAAGGAACTGCCGACGCTGGTTTAAACCGAAGATAGACACAAAATGCTGGAGTAACTCAGCGGGACAGGCAGCATCTCTGGAGAGAAGGAATGGGTTTAGGGTCGAGACCCCTTACATTCAGTCGAAAGTCCCCATTGTTTAACACTTCTTATATTGTATCGAGATTTCTTGAAAAGAAAATAAATCAAAGAAAATTCGGATTTCCTGAAAACTTTATACAAAACTCAAAAATAATATGTCAGGACAAAGTTTGTGTTATTCATTACAGGAGATTTCCTTCTTGGTTCCAAATAAAATATAACACACTACTTCTAACACACTTACCCTGCTTCATAAAAATACAGAATATAGATTGTTGAATAAAATTAAAATTGTAAGATTATTGCAGCATAGATCTGGCCATTCTGCCCTTTGCATCCATGCTGGCTTCTAGTAGCTTAATCCATTCACTCCCATTATCCTGATCTTCACCTCTTTGTTTCCTATCATCTCTAGTCTTTGTCACTTTCTCCACCCATCTGTCTCACCTGTATCTACTTATCACTATCACAAGCTTTGTCCGGCCTCTACCTCCCTTTCCAGGTCTACGTCTCGACCCGAAACGTCACCCATTCCTTCTCTCCAGAGACGCTGCCTGACCCACTGAGTTACTCCAGCTTTTTGTGACACCGGTCCCTATACCTCCTCCCTCGACTCTGACCCGTGACCCTCACGGTCCTTTCTGATTAGGCAGAGGTTCGCTTGCACCTCCTCCAACCTCATCCCCCTGGTCCTTACCTATCACCCCATCAGCCGTCGCATACAACACACAATCCTCTGACATTTTCACCACCTCCAACTGGACCCCACCACTAGTCACATCTTCCCATCTCCACCACTTTCCGTTTTCCGCAGAGACCGTTCCCTCCACAACTCCCTGGTTAACTCATCCGTTCCCACCCAAACCACTCCCCTCCCCAGGTAATCTTCCCTTGCAACCGCAGGAGATAACCATATAACATATAACAATTACAGCACGGAAACAGGCCATCTCGGCCCTTCAAGTCCGTGCCAAACAACTTTTTTCCCTTAGTCCCACCTGCCTGCACTCATACCATAACCCTCCATACCCTTCTCATCCATATGCCTATCCATTTTATTTTTAAATGATACCAACGAACCTGCCGCCACCACTTCCACTGGAAGCTCATTCCACACCGCTACCACTCTCTGAGTAAAGAAGTTCCCCCTCATGTTACCCCTAAACCTCTGTCCCTTAATTCTAAAGTCATGTCCTCTTGTTTGAATCTTCCCTATTCTCAAAGGGAAAAGCTTGTCCACATCAACTCTGTCTATCCCTCTCATCATTTTAAAGACCTCTATCAAGTCCCCCCTTGATATGCAACACCTGTCCTGATATCTCCTCCCTTGACTCTGTCCAGGGACCCCGACAGTCCTTTCAGGTTAGGCAGAGGTTCACTTGCACCTCCTCCAACCTCATCTACTGTATCCTTTGTTCAAGATGTGGACTCTTAGACATCGGCGAGACCAAACGTAGACGAGGCGATCATTTTGCGGAACGCATGGTCTCCATTGTCAGAGTGAGGCTAAATGCAAATTTGAGGAACAGCATCTCATATTTCGCTTGGGCAGCTTACAGCCCAGTGGTATGAATATTGATTTCTCTAACTTCAAGTAACCCCGGCATTCCCTCCCTCTCCATTCCACCCCCACCCAAGTCACTCCAGCTTCACGTTTTCACCTGAAGAAGGGTTTAGGCCCGAAACGTTGCCTATTTCGTTCGCTCCATAGATGCTGCCTCACCCGCAGAGGTTCTCCAGCTTTTTTGTCTACCTTCTATAAGTCATGTCTACCAACTAACTAGCTGGCCTGTTTCCTTTATCATCGTTACTTTTTTTGCATATCTTTCATTCATTGTTCAATATCTCTCGACATCTCTCGTTTCCCTTTCTCGTAACTTTCAGTATGAAGAAGGATCTCGGCCCAAAACGTCACCCATTCTTTCTCTCCAGAGATGCTGCCTGTCCCACTGAGTTACTCCAGCTTTTTGTGTCTAAAGGGCCTGTCACACCAGCATGCAACTCTATGCGATGAGCGCGACATAACGTGGTCGCTTGAGCCGTCCGGCGTCGCGGGGCCGGTCCCACTTCGATCTCCGGAGCCGTGCGGAATTGTGCGGAGTTCGTCCCGACATCACGCGGGGCTCCGAAAAACTGACTATGTTAAAAAATTCCGCGCGGCAACGGCTTGTCGGCTCGCAGTCGCCTTGACGCATTACACACCGCCTCGACGTCGTGCCTCTGTGCCCCTCTCTGTGTGTGCCTCCGTGACCCTCTATGTGTGTGGCTCCGTGGCCCTCTGTGTGTGTGCCTCTCTGCCCCTCTCTGTGTGCCCCTCTCTGTCCTGGCGAACTTACCTTTAAGACTTCGCTCCAAGTTCGCCTCACTTTGCGCCGCGTTGAGACACTCACCCGACCTCCGCGCGGCCCTCGCTGCCGGTTTGGTCGCGCTTGCCACATGCAGGCGCATGCTGGTGGGAACGGCCCTGTACAGGGATCACCCAACCTCCGCGCGGCCCCCGCTTCTAGTTTGATCGCGCTCATCGCATGGAGTCGGATGCTGGTGGGACAGGCCCTTTACTCTCTTTTCCAGCTTTCTCCCCCCCTGCTCCAATCAGGAGTTGCCTGCCCATTCCCCCCGGATGCCGTCTGACCTGTTGAATTCCTTCAGCTCTTTGTGTTTTACTCAAGAATTCCCCTAGAGATGAATAGATAATGTGAACCATTTCACCCAGAGTGATCAAGAACCAGACGATATACGTTCAAGGTGCGAGGTGAAAGATGACATGGTTACAGGGAAAAGATTTAATAGGAACCCGAGCGATTACTTTTTCCAACCAAGGTTGATGCATATAAATGGAACGAGCTGTCAGAGGAAGTGTGAAAACGCCCATCTCCAGATTCAGGGATAGGTTCTTCCTTGATGTTATCAGGCAACTGAATCATTCTACCACAGCTAGAGAACAGTCCCGAACTACTATCTACCTCATTGGTGACCCTCGGACTATCTTTGATTGGACTTTACTGGCTTAACCTTGCACTAAACGTTATTCCCTTATCACTGTAAATGGCTCGATTGCATTCATATATTGTCTTTCCGCTGACTGGTTAGCATGCAACAAAAGCTTTTCACTGTACCTCAGTACAGGTGACAATAAACTGACCCGAAACTGAAACTGAACTGAAACTAGTTGAAGCAGGTACAATAACATTTACAATTCACGTGGACAGGTACATGGATAGAAAGGTTTTCGAGGTGACAGGTAACTAAGATTGATTAACTGATCATTACCTCATTGCTAGACTACGAGCAGTGTGCAAGTTTTCCGCTATGAGTTCTCCTGCATCGCAACAGTGATGAGCTGCTAAATTCTTCTTGCGTTTATTGAGCATTGGGACACCTTGAGGTTGCAATTAATGCTTTATTAAGGCAAGAGGGGCAAGATTCAATAGGAACCTGAAGCCCCTGTCCCACTTAGGAGACCTAAACAGCAACCTCTGGTGACCTTGCCCGCCGCCCAAGGTATCCATGAGGTCACCGGAGGTTTTGGTCACTCTCCGAAAGTGGTTTCCGCGTGGTAGAGGCTTCATCTAGGTTGCGGCTATTTTTTCATCATGATTAAAACCGGCCTCGACTAAAAATAGGTTGCGTTTTAAAATCGATAGTTTTTTAGTCGCAAGTCTAGTCAAAGCCGGTTTTCTTCATAGTTGAGGAAGGTTTTCAACATATGTGTGGGAGGTGGTAGGAGGTTGCAGGTCACCTCGACCTGGATTTTTTTTTGGTGGCGGGCAAGGTCACCAGAGGTAGCTGTTTAGGTCTCCTAAGTGGGACAGGGGCATGAGGGACATCTTTTTCACACAGAGGGTGATGGGTGTATGGTACGAGCTGCCAGAGGAGATAGTTGAGGCATGTATTACAACAGCTTTTAAAAGACACTTGGACAGGTTAATTTATAGTTTAGAAATACAGTACAGAAACAGGCCTCACCGAGTCTACGCCGACCAACACTCTGAAGAAGGTCTGAAGAAGGGTCTCGACCCGAAACGTCGCCTATCTCCTTCGCTCCTTCGATGCTGCTGCATCCCGCTGAGTGTCTCCAGCTTTTTGTGTAACCCTCGATTCTCCAGCATCTGCAGTTCCTTCTTTAACACCCGTTCACACTAGTTCTTTCCTACCAACTCAGAGCCAAATTACAGAAGCCAATTTACCTACAGACCTGCTCGCCTTTGGAGTGTGAGAGGAAACCAGAGCACCCGGCAAAAACCCACGCAGTCACAGGGAGGAATAGGAATAGGACTAGGAGTACTTTATTGTCACATGTGACAAAGCACAGTGATATTCTTCGCTTGCATGCACAATGTGAGAACGTGCAAACTCCATACGGACAGCAACCGTAGTCAGGATTGAACACGGGTCTCTGGCGCTGTGAGGCAGCAACTCTACCACTGCGCCACCGTGCCATCCCTAAGGTACTTGGTTTAGGAAAGGTTTAGAGCAATATAGGCCAAATGCAGGCAAATGAGACTAGGTTAGATGGGGGCATGTTGGTTGGCCATGGAGCTGAAGGGCCTGTTTCCCCGAAGTATGTTTCCATGACTCTAATTCCTTCTTTCTACCTTATACTTGGTACAGTGCGGTGCATTGTTACAAGGACCTGCTACATTATATTCTCCATTAATGTGCTATTAATGTGATTTAGCTTCGTTAGAAAGAGGTGGCGCGTGTTGAAGTCTTGACCTGAGAGTGCTTTGGGCACACAGGTGAGGAGGTGCTGAAGGACTGGTGGAAGAAGTCAATATTCCCCATCATTGTAGCTTGCCGCTTGGAGCACAGGCGGATGAGCAGTGATCTTATAGACATGTACAAAATCATGAGAGGATTAGATCGGGTAGACGCACAAAGTCTCTTGCCCAGTGTAGGGGAATCGGGAACCAGAAGTTTAATTGGAATCTGAGGGCTACCTTTCTCACACAAAGTCAAGTCAAGACTTTTATTTCGATAGCACATTTAAAAAACAACTCTCGTTGACCAAAGTGCTTTACATTGGTGGAGATACTAACGTTATACAACAGTGGTTCATGGATTAAGTACATACATAAATACATACATATAGCCCTCCCTCAGAGGACGTCAAGGAAGTCAAAGGGTGGTGGGTGCGTGCTAGAGGGGGTAGTTGAGGCAGGGACTATGTTTGAGAAACAATTGGGCAGGTACATGGATAGCACAGGTTTAGAGGGATATGGGCCAAATGCTGACTGGTGGGAGTAGTGTGGATGGGACATGTTAGTTGGTGTGGGCAAGTTGGGCCAAATGGCCTGTTTCCACGATGTATCAGTTTATGACTATTATCACCTCCACAATACTGGGCCTGCCAGGGGAAGGCAGGCATCCACAGTGCTAGGAGAAGTGCAAGTCCGTAAATCTTTTTCAAAGCCAATGTCGGGTTGGCAGCTGATGAAGAGGAGACATGTTGCCAGTTCAAGTCTCTGCCGTGTTCTCAGACACCACCTGATTTGCCAAGATGCCGGAAGGACGATTCCTGCCCGACATGTTGTTGACCCTTTGTGTCGGAGGGAACTGCAGATGCCAGTTTAAACTGAAGATAGACACAAGAGATATGGAAGGTAGACAAAAGTGCTGGAGAAACTCTGCTGGGTGCGGCAACATCTATGGAGCGAAGGAAATAGGCAACGTTTCGTGGGCCGAAACCCTTCTTCAGACCCTCTTCGGAGGGAGGAAGAGAACTTCTTCAAAGTAGGCATACCTTGAGGAGATATCGCAGTGGAGTAGACAAAATGTTTAAGAAGGAACTGCAGATGCTGGAAAATCGAAGGTAGACAAAACCATACAACCATATAACGATTACAGCACGGAAACAGGCCTTCTCGGCCCTTCCAGTCCGTGCCGACCATTTATTTTCCCCTAGTCCCATCTACCTGCACTCAGACCATACCCCTCCATTCCCTTCCCGTCCATATACCTATCCACTTTACATAGAAGCATAGAAACATAGAAATTAGGTGCAGGAGTAGGCCATTCGGCCCTTTGAGCCTGCACCGCCATTCAATATGATCATGGCTGATCATCCAACTCAGTATCCCGTACCTGCCTTCTCTCCATACCCTCTGATCCCCTTAGCCACAAGGGCCACATCTAACTCCCTCTTAAATATAGCCAATGAACTGGCCTCAACTACCCTCTGTGGCAGAGAGTTCCAGTGACCCACCACTCTCTGTGTGAAAAAAGTCCTTCTCATCTCGGTCCTAAAGGATTTCCCCCTTATCCTTAAGCTGTGACCCCTTGTCCTGGACCTCCCCAACATCGGGAACAATCTTCCTGCATCTAGCCTGTCCAACCCCTTAAGAATTTTGTAAGTTTCTATAAGATCCCCTCTCAATCTCCTAAATTCTAGAGAGTATAAACCGAGTCTATGCAGTCTTTGTTCATGACAGTCCTGACATCCCAGGAATCAGTCTGGTGAACCTTCTCTGCACTCCCTCTATGGCAATAATGCCCTTCCTCAGATTGAAGACCAGAACTGTACGCAATACTACAGGTGTGGTCTCACCAAGACCCTATACAACTGAAGTAGAACCTCCCTGCTCCTATACTCAAATCCTTTTGCTATGAAAGCTAACATACCATTCGCTTTCTTCACTGCCTGCTGCACCTGCATGCCTACTTTCAATGACTGGTGTACCATGACACCCAGGTCGCGCTGCATCTCCCCTTTTCCTAATCGGCCTCCATTTAGATAATAGTCTGTTTTCCTATTTTTGCCACCAAAGTGGATAACCTCACATTTATCCACATTATACTGCATCTGCCAAACATTTGCCCACTCACCCAGCCTATCCAAGTCACCTTGCAGTCTCCTAGCATCCTCCTCACAGCTAACACTGCCCCCCAGCTTAGTGTCATCCGCAATTTACTTTTAAATGTTACAATCGATCCTGCCTCCACCACTTCTGCTGGAAGATCATTCCATACAGCCACCACTCTCATGTTAGAAGTTCCCCCTCATGTTACCCCTAAACTTCTGTCCATTAATTCTCATGTCATGCCCTCTTGTTTGAATCTTCCCTACCCTCAATGGGAAAAGCTTATCCACGTCAACTCTGTCTATCCCTTTCGTCATTTTAAAGACCTCAATCAAGTCCCCCCTTAACCTTCTGCGCTTCAAAGAATAAAGACCCAACTTGTTCAACCTTTCTCTGTAACTTAGTTGCTGGAACCCAGGCAACATTCTAGTAAATCTCCTCTGTACTCACTCTAGTGCTGGAGAAACTCAGCGGGTGTGGCAGCATCTAGGGAGCGAAGGAAATAGGCAACGTTTCGGGCCAAAACCCTTCTTCAGACCATATGGAAGGGTAAGGTGTGATAACAACAGATTAAGCAGACAATGTAGAATGATTCATTGTTTTAAAGAAGGAACTGCAGATGCTGGAGAATCGAGGGTTACACAAAAAGCTGGAGAAAATCAGCGGGTGCAGCAGCATCTAAGGAGCAAAGGAGATAGGCGACGTTTCGGGTCGAGAGAAGAAGGGTCTCGACCCGAAACGTTGCCAATATCCTTCGCTCCTTAGATGCTGCTGCACCCGCTGAGTTTCTCCAGCTTTTTGTGTAACCCTAGAATGATTCATTGTCAGCCAAGGGGAAGGTGACAAGGAGTTGCATTGTTGCTGGCTTTGATTTGTCCTTTTGTGTACCCTTCATTCATTTATTCTTTGTCCCTGTTCATACCTCTAGTCTCCCTCTCCCTTGACTCTCAGTCTGTAGAAGGGTCTCGACCCAAAAGGTCGCCTATTCCTCCTCTGTGCATCTTCTGTTGTTGACCCTGCTGCATAAAGTTTACCCCAGGGTAAGGTTCCTGTGTTTGGAGCCTAGAGGGCCTGGCCAGCAGCTCCGTGTTCCAGCTACGTGTTCTTCAAATCAAGTCAAGTCTAGTCACTGTTACTTTTTTTTTTGTTAAGTATTTTTATTAGTTAGAAGCAATTACATAATTAGATAAAAAAGATACGTGTTCATTGTTGACATAATAAAAATCATTTTGTTCTTTGTAGATATACATAATCAGTATTATTTATGTTAATCCGTGCTCAATAATTGTGCTTCAATATTATTTTTTTTCCATTTTTTCTAAACGTAGAAAGTCACTTTTATTTCTATAGCACATTTAAAAAACAACTCTCGTTGGCCACAGTGCTTCACATTGGTATACGAATAGTATAACAAACAACAGTGGTTCATAGATGAAATACAAACATCACTACATACATATAGCCCTCGCTCAGAGGACGTCGAGAAAGGCTTGGGAGTAGAGATGAGTTTTTAGTCTCGACTTAAAGGAGTCGATGGAGGGGGCAGTTCTGATGGGAAGAGGGATGCTGCTCCACCAGTTCTTGCCATAAATTTGGTGCTGGTGGGTTCATTCCATCCAACTACTTTCACCTACAGAATCTTTTTGGTGGATTGTCACCTTGTCGTGGTGGAGAAGCTTGCGTGGACCTGAGATCCTGAGAGCGATGCCATCTGGAGCTATGCTCCTGGTAGGGCCACCCATGGCAGTAAGGTCGAGAGGGGGGTCTCTGACAAAGAGCAATCCAACCAAGACCTCAACGGTGGAACAGGCGGAGGACGATGGCTGACCTTAGTGGAGCGTCACAACGGCTGTGAAGGCGGATGAAGGCTGCAGCAGAAAAGGGTCTCTGGTCGTCTTGGACTCCATGCCACTGGATCCTGACCCAGATCTGTCAAGGACCGTGGGGTGGCTGTCTGTGCACCAGTCTCCCCACGTTAAAGAAAGTCACGCACAGGCGTCCTCCATATAGGAGGCACCCTGGAGACACTCATGGTCAACCACGGCCGAGGGGGTCAGAGAAGAACAGCACGGAACGATAGGTTATACCCCAAATGTACCCGAGTGAACCGACCACAACTGCTTGTATAAATTCCACATAGAGTCATAGAGTGATACAATGTGGAAACACGACCTTCGGCCCAACTTGCCAACACTGGCCAACATGTCCCATCTACACTAGAATCAGCTGCCTGCGCTTGGCCCATATCGCTCCACACTTGTCCTATCCATGTCCTACCTGTTTCTTAAATATTAGACAATAGACAATAGGTGCAGGAAACATGGAAACATAGAAACATAGAAAATAGGCGCAGGAGTAGGCCATTCGGCCCTTCGATCTTATAGAGGCAAGAATGTCTTTCCTCAAATTTGGAGACCAAAACCGTACACAATACTCCTGGTATTGGCCAATACGGAGTAGGCCATTCGGCCCTTCTAGGCAGCAACGCCATTCAATGTGATCATGGCTGATCATCCACATTCAGTACCCCGTTCCTGCCTTCTCCCGATATCCTCTGACTCCACTATCTTTAAGAGCTCTATCTAACTCTCTCTTGAAAGTATCCAGGGAACTGGCCTCCACTGCCTTCTGAGGTAGAGAATTCCACAGATTCACAACTCTCTGGGTGAAAAAGTGTTTCCTCGTTTCCTTTCTAAATGGCTTACCCCTTATTCCTAATCTGTGGCCCCTGGTTCTGGGCTCCCCCAACATCGGGAACGTGTGTCCTAACTCTAGCGTGTCCAAACCATTAATCGTCCCATGATTTTACACACCTCTATAAGATCACCCCTCATCCTCCTGCGCTCCAAGGAATAGAGACCCAGCCTCCTCGATCTCTCCCTTTAGCTCAGACCCTCTAGTCCTGGCAACATCCTGGTAAATCTTCTCTGAACCTTTTCAAATATTGTAATGCTAAGCAATATGAGAAATTATATTTTACAGCAAGGCTGGCGCAGTTGTTGCTTGATAGCACCAGAGACCTAAGTATGGAGCTGGCTAATTGGCTTTGGTCCAATTGTACCTGGTGTGTAGGATAGAGCGAGTGTCTGGGGTGGATCGCTAGTCGGCGAGAATTTGATGGGCCGAAGGGCCTGTTTCCTCGCTGTATAGGTTTAAAAATGGCACAGTGGTAGAGATGCTGTCTTACAGCGCCTGGGTACAGACTCAGAGACCTGGGGTTGATCCCGACCACGGATTTTGTCTGTTTGGAGTGCGTACGTTCTCCCTGTGACCACGTTGTGATTCTCTGTGTAACTCGGCGGGTCTGGCAGCATCTGCCGGAGTAGGTAGTTGAGGCAACTCTGGAGCACCCGGAGAAAACCCGCGTGGCCCGTGGTAACAGGGGGAGCATACAAACTCCGTACAGACAGCACCCATAGTCAGGATCAAACCCGGGTCTCAGGCACTGTAATGCCCCTGTCCCACTTAGGAAAACTGAACGGAATCCTCTGGAGACTTTGCGCGCCACCCAAGGTTTCCGTGCAGTTCCCGGAGGTTTTTGTCAGTCTCCCTAATGGTCGAAAGTGGTTTCCGCTTCTTCTATGTTCCGGCGATCATTTCAAAAAATTCAAAACCGTCCGCGACTAAAAATAGGTTGCCGTTTTAAAAATCGGTGATTTTTTAGTCGAAGCCGGTTGCGATGCTGGTTGAAGGTGGTTGCCGGAGGTTGCAGGTAGTGGAAGGTAAGACCTTTTTTTCACCCAGTTTATTCCACCAGGGACTAAAAAATTACCGATTTTTAAAACGGCAACCTAATTTTAGTCGCGGACGGTTTTGAATTTTTTTAAATAATCGCCGGAACATAGAAGAAGTGGAAACCACTTTCGACCATTAGGGAGACTGACAAAAACCTCCGGGAACCGCACGGAAACCTTGGGTGGGGCGCAAAGTCTCCAGAGGTTTCCGTTCAGGTTTCCTAAGTGGGACAGGGGCAAAAGGCAGCAACTCTACCGTTGCGCCACCGTGCAAACTTGTCTAAAATGTCACCTACCGTTCCCCTAATGGGTTAAAGAAGGAACTGCAGATGCTGGAGGTTCCCCTAATGGGAGTGACTGAGAAAGTCGGATAACGTAGAATGGGCGATCGATGGTCGGCGCGGACTCGATGGGCCGAAGGGCCTGTTTCTTTGCTGTATCTTCAAACTAAACTAATCGGAACTAAACAATGGCAAAGTCAACAAAAATTAGTTGGAGCATCATTGGAAAAATCCATGCAATAGTAAATATTAAGGCTGCCCTTTGTTATTAAAGCACAATTCAAGTAATAATCAGTGTGTCCGTGGAGAGATGTCTTCATGTTTATTGGGTCAACATTCCTTCCCATTCACAGACACCAAACCCATGGCAAAATCACAGGCAGTCTACTTCTTCTTCTTGCGTGTGGCGTGCACAGCTTAAAGTTGTCGGACAACTTGTTCTATTTGATCTTATTTGATTGTGCGCGCCGGGTTGATTGCATTCGTCGAAACAGGGCGGACCACGTGAAGGTTGCAATCTCCCACCCCAACAGGCAGAGCAAGATGACCATATTTCTCGAGTCATAGCATCATACGGTGTGCAAACAGGTGAAAAAACAACATTTGAATAACGCTCAACCCGGGTTCGATCCCGACTAAGGGTGCTGTCTGTACGGAGTTTGCACGTTCTCCCCGTGACCTGCGTGGGTTTCCTCTGAGATGTTCGGTTTCCTCCCAAACTTCAAAGACGTACAGGTTTGTAGGTTAATTGGCTTGGGATAAGTATAAATTGTGCCTCATGTGTGTAGGATAATGTTAAGGTGGGGGATTGCTGGTCGGCGCGGTCTCGGTGGGCTGAAGGGTCTGTTTCTGTGCTGTATCTCCAAACCAAAAAAATAAATGCAACATTGCAGAGAACTCTTATTAAATATCGGAACCTATATTAATAAAGAAGCTGGAATATCAAAAATCAATAGATTTTGAAAATATGCCTTTGAAAATACTACTTATGTGGGGAATGCCATTGTGAGATTGGAGCCATAGAGACATAGAGTGTGGAAACAGGCCCCTTGGCCTAACTTGCCCACGCCGACCAACGTCCCATCTACACCAGTCCCACTCACCTGCGTTTGGCCCATATTCCTCTACACCTGTCCTATCCATGTACCTGTCTAAATGTTCCTTAAACGTTGACGGTCGTCCCTGCAGGTCTTGTCTAAGCAGCACGGTGGCGCAGCGGTAGAGTTGCCGCCTTGCAGCACTTGCAGCACTTGCAGCACCGGGTTCGATCCCGAACACGGGTGCCGTCTGCACGGAGTTTGTACGTTCTCCCAATGGACTTTCTCCGAGATCTTCGGCTTCATTTCACACTCCAAAGACATACAGGTTTGTAGGTTAATTGGCTTTGTGTAAGTATAAATTGTCCCCAGTGTGTGTATACATGTCATGTACATCAATGATCTAGATGATGGGGTGGAAAATTGGATAAGTAAGTATGCAGATGATACTAAGATAGGGGGGCGCTGTGGATAATGAAGTAGATTTTCAAAGATTTGGGCCATTTGGAAGAGTGGGCTGAAAGATGGCAGATGGAGTTTAATGCTGATAAGTGTGAGGTGCTACATCTTGGCAGGACAAATCAAAATAGGACGTACATGGTAAATGGTAGGGAATTGAGGAATGCTGTGGAACAGAGGGATCTAGGAATAACTGTGCATAGTTCCCTGAAGGTGGAATCGCATGTAGATAGGGTGGTAAAGAAAGCTTTTGGTGTGCTGGCCTTCATAAATCCGAGCATTGAATATAGGAGTAGGGAAGTAATGTTAAAATTGTACAAGGCATTGGTGAGACCAATGGTGAGATTGGTGAGTATGGTGTACAATTTTGGTCGCCTAATTATAGGAAGGATGTCAACAAAATAGAGAGAGTACAGAGGAGGTTTACTAGAATGTTGCCTGGGTTCCAGCAACTAGGTTACAGAGAAAGGTTGAACAAGTTAGGTCTTTATTCTTTGGAGCGCAGAAGGTTAAGGGGGGACTTGATTGAGGTTTTTGTGTAACCCTCGATTCTCCAGCATCTGCAGTTCCTTCTTTAACAATGAATCGTTCTACATTGTCCACTTGATCTGTTGTTATCACACCTTACCCTTCCAAGAAGAGTTTCGGTCTGAAATGTTGCCTATTTCCTTCGCTCCATAGATGCTGCTGCACCCACTGAGTTTCTCCAGCACTAGAGAGAGTACAGACGAGATTTACTAGAATGTTGCCTGGGTTCCAGCAACTAAGTTACAGAGAAAGGTTGAACAAGTTGGGTCTTTATTCTTTGGAGCGCAGAAGGTTAAGGGGGGACTTGATTGAGGTCTTTAAAATGATGAAAGGGATAGACAGAGTTGACGTGGATAATTTTTTCCCATTGAGGGTAGGGAAGATTCAAACAAGAGGGCATGACATGAGAATTAAGGGACAGAAGTTTTAGGGGTAACATGAGGGGGAACTTCTTTACTCAGAGAGTGGTGGCTGTGTGGAATGATCTTCCAGCAGAAGTGGTGGAGGCAGGATCGATTTTAACATTTAAAAGTAAAGTGGATAGGTATATGGACGGGAAGGGAATGGAGGGGTATGGTCTGAGTGCAGGGAGATGGGACTAGGGGAAAATAAATGGTCGGGATGGACTGGAAGGGCCGAGAAGGCCTGTTTCCGTGCTGTAATTGTTATATGGTTATATGGTATAGGGTAGCGACAATGTGCGGGGATCGCTGGTCGGTGCGGACTCGGTGGGCCGAAGGGCCTGTTTCCGCGCTGTATCTCTGAACTGAACTAAGCATTTTTCTAATTTGACTGCAGCCCGCAAAAACTCGCCACGATCAAACGTTTCAAAAATAACACGCTGGAATTAACGGGTTGAGCAGTTTGCTTGCCAATGATCATGTGGTTCGTCTTGCACTTTGCACAGATTTCATTATTAAGGGCATGCTACGGTACAGATGCCCTTCCTCATTTTCTGATAATTAGCAAGCAACAAAAAAAAAAAATCCAATTATGTGCAGCCATGCTGTGCATTTACGTGTCGCTCATACATGGTGTCAGGAATATTCAGCAGCAGAACTGTACATTATAAAACATTAAATTGCACCGAGATTGCAACATGTTTTTCAAATGCGAACAGTCAATCAATTTATTTTGATCAACCATCCCAAGTACAGAAGAGGTTTTCAAAATAAGGGCCATAACATCTAATTTGCAATAAATAATTTTCAATGCTGTTACAATGCAGAACGCCCTCCGTGGAATAAGCTCATAAGGTCATAAGTGATAGGAGCAGAATTATTTGACTCCGCCATTCAATCATGGCTGATCTATCTCTCATAGAAACATAGAACCATAGAAAAATAGGTGCAGGAGTAGGCCATTCGGCCCTTCGAGCCTGCACCGCCATTCAATGTGATCATGGCTGATCATCCAACTCAGTATCCCGTACCTGCCTTCTCTCCATACCCCCTGATCCCTTTAGCCACAAGTGCCACATCTAACGCCCTCTTAAATATAGCCAATGAACTGGCCTCAACTACCTTCTGTGGCAGAGAATTCCAGAGACTCACCACTCTCTGTGTAAAGAATGTTTTCCTCATCTCGGTCCTAAAGGAATTCCCCCTTATCCTTAGACTGTGACCCCTTGCTCTCCCTCCTAACCCCATTTTCCTGCCTTCTCCCAATAACCCCTAACACCCACAATAGACAATAGACAATAGGTGCAGGAATAGGCCATTTGGCCCTTCAAGCCAGCAGCGCCATTCAATGTGATCATGGCTGATCATCCCCAATCAGTACCCCGTTCCTGTCTTCTCCCCATATCCCCTGACTCCGCTATTTTTAAGAGCCCTATCTAGCTCTCTCTTGAAAGCACCCAGTATACTCGTACTAATCAAGAATCAAGTAACGTGTCAAAGAGTTATAGAGTCATACAGTGTGGAAACAGGCCCTTTTTGCCCACACACCCACCAATATGTTTAGTTTAGATGAGTTTAGAGATACAGCGCGGAAACAGGCCCTTCGTCCGACCGAGTCCGCGCCGAACAGCGATCCCCGCACATTAACCCTATCCTATTCACACAAGGGACAATTTATATTTATACCAAATCAATTAACCTACTAACCTATAGGTCTTTCGAATGTGGGGGAAACAGAAGATCTCGGAGAAAACCCACATACATCTCGGGGAGAACGTACAACCTCCGTACAGACAGCGCCCGTAGCCAGGATCAAACCCGGGCCTCTGGTGCTGTAAGGCAGCAAATCTACTGCTGCGCCACCGTGCTGCCCTGTGTCCCATCTACATGAATCCACTTGATTGTATTTGGCCCATATATCCCTCTGAACCTGCCCTGTCAGACAATAACCATATAACCATATAACAATTACAACACGGAAACAGGCCTTCTCGGCCCTTCCAGTCAGTGCCGACCATTTATTTTCCTCTAGTCCCATCTACCTGCACTCAGACCATACCCCTCCATTCCCTTACCGTCCAATGGGAATGGACAATGAATGGTAGGGCTCTGGGTAGTGTTGCAGAGCAGAGGATATCTCGAAGAGCAGGTACATAGTTCGTTGAAGGTGGCGTTACAGGTAGATAGGGTGTGCCAAACGGCTTTTGTCACATTGGCCTTCACCAGTCACGGAGTATTGAGTATCAATGTTGTGAGGTCATGTTGCAATTGTACAAGACGTTGGTGTCAATCTAACATTGTTACTCCAAACCTGGAGCGGGTTTGAACTCAAATTTATTCATTTCAATCAACAGTATGGTGAACCAAGCCACATTATAACATTACCACGGACTTGCCTTTTTTCAAATTATGTTTTTATGCTAAAAGATCATAAAGTGCTGAAGTAGGTCAGGTCAGGCAGCATCTCAGGAGAACATAGACAGTCGATGTTAGTCATAGGTCATAAGGAATAGGAGTAGAATTAGGCCACTCGGCCCATCAAGTCTACGCCATTCAATCATGGCTGGTTTAAGTCTCCCTCTTGCCTTCGCCCCATAACCTCTGACATCTGCACTAATTGAATTGAATTGAATTGAATTGAATTCCTTTATTGTCATTCAGACCTTTCGGTCTGAACGAAATTTCGTGCCTGCAGTCATACATATATAAAAATAACAATACCGTACAATAAACACAAAATTAACATCCACCACAGTGAGTTCACCAAACCTCCTCACTGTGGTGGAAGGCAAAAGTCTTAGGGTCACTGTCTTTCTCCCCTCCTTATTCTCCCTCTGCGCTGAGGAGATCCAGGCCTCCGCCACCGCTGACGCCGGAACACCGCCACAGGCCCGCTGCTGGAACACCGCCACAGGCCCGCTGCTGGAACACCGCCACAGGGCCCGCCGCTGGAACACCGCCACAGGGCCCGCCGCTGGAACACCGCCACAGGCCCGCTGCTGGAACACCGCCACAGGGCCCGCCGCTGGAACACCGCCACAGGGCCCGCCGCTGGAACACCGCCCCAGGGCCCGCCGCTGGAACACCGCCCCAGGGCCCGCCGCTGGAACACCGCCACAGGGCCCGCCGCTGGAACACCGCCCCAGGGCCCGCCGCTGGAACACCGCCCCAGGGCCCGCCGCTGGAACACCGCCCCAGGGCCCGCCGCTGGAACACCGCCACAGGGCCCGCCGCCGGAACGTCGCTGGAGCACCGCAGCTCCCGAGACCCAGGTCGCCGCTGGAGCACCGCAGCTCAGAGGGAACCAGGCCGCCGCTGGAGCACCGCAGCTCTCGAATCCCAGGCCGCCGCTGGAGCACCGCAGCTCAGAGGGAACCAGGCCGCCGCTGGAGCACCACAGCTCCCGAATCCCAGGCCGCCGCTGGAGCACCGCAGCTCAGAGGGAACCAGGCCGCCGCTGGAGCACCGCAGCTCCAGAAGCCCAGGTCGCCGCCGGAAGCAGGTCGCCGCTGAAGCTCTGAAGGCCGCGCCGCCGCCGCTGGAAGCTGGAAGGCCGTCACCAGGGCCTCAGCACAGACGGAGACGATGTCGGGGGACACGACAGGAAAAGTCGCATCCCCCCGAAGGGAGAGACTAAAACCCCGTTTCTCCCACCCTCCCCCCCCCCCCACACACATACACAACCCAACAAACCAAAAATAAACACCAAAAACAGGGACGAGGACAAAAATAAAATAAAAGACAGACGGACTGCAGGCGAGCCGCAGCTGACAAGCAGCGCCGCCACTTCCGGATCCGGATCCGCCACTTCTAATCAAGAATCTATCTATGCCTGGCTTCAAAAACATCCACTTCAGTGGCAAAGAATTTCACAGATTCATCACCCTCTGACTAAAGAAATTTCTCCTCATCTCCTTCCTAAAAGAATGTCCTTTAATTCTGAGGCTGTGGCCTCTAGTCCTAGACTCTCCCACTAGTGGAAGGTCCACGCACTCTCTTTCGAACTCCATTTCCCTTTCCTCTGCCTCAGAGGGCGGTGGAGGCAGGTTCTCTGGATGCTTTCAAGAGAGAGCTACATAGGGGCTCTTAAAAATAGCGGTCAGGGGATATGGGGAGAAGGCAGGAACGGGGTATTGATTGGGGATGATCAGCCACGATCACATTGAATGGCGGTGCTGGCTCGAAGGGCCGAATGGCCTACTCCGGCACCTATTGTCTATTGTCTGTTGTTTATTGCCTCTTGGTCGGCAGCTTATAAACGCTGGCAACAGAGGTACTGGGCAACTGCCACTTCGTATAAACGCTAAACTGTTTGTTTGCGAGCTGTTCCTGCAGAATGTTCCCGTTAATTTGTGCAATTTATGTCAAGTGCACTCAACGGCTAATGACATTATTCATGGGCTGTTCTTTAATGACATTAATCACAAGCCGATAGCGGAAGAGAGGTTTTAGGGCTGGGATATATACGGAGAGGGAGACTGGATCGCAAGACCATCAGGCGAGAGGTGCCACCGTTCTCACCAGCAAATCGTAGGTTACTTGGGTGAAATTTCACCCCCATATTCCTGTACTCCTGCACCTGTTCATACGTATGGGCCTGTCCCACTTACGTGACTTTTTCGGCGACTGCTGGCACCCATCATAGGTCGTTACAGGTCGCCGAAAATTTTCAACATGTTGAAAATCCAGCGGCTCACTTTGACAAGAGGCATGTGATGGACAAGGACACTGTTTGAGAGCTGCTGACAACTTGTCTTGCATTCGCTCTCAGAGCCAGTTACTAGAGCCAGTTACTATCTATGTAGATGGTTAAATCAATCAGCTCATCCAGCTCCGAGGGAAGGTTGAAGATACGGAGCAGAGCGGTATCACACCAACCGCTCTCTAAAGCAGTGGCTCAAAAATCAATGGCGTAATCGGCAACAGAGCGTAACCCCCTGGTGGGGATGCAGCATCCTCAGGGCTGCCTCGCTTCCGGCCAAAGGGTGGTCGAAAATCTTTCTCAGCTCTTTTGAAAAACAGGCAAAGTGCTGGCAGAAGTCTAGCTGTCTCTCCCAGACAGCTGTAACCCCAGGATGAAGCACGTCCTGACAGCAGGGAGGTGGCGGAGGCCTCTTTGGAACGTTCTGCCCTGAAGCTCAAAAACCAAAGAGCACTGGGATAGGAATTTCCTGCAGGTGGAAGGATCAGCTCAGGGGAGGAGCGTGGAAAGAGTCTCGTGTCTGGAGGTGTGGTAGGCGGGACACACACACAAGATTAGTGCGCAAAATTAGAGCACATGTTATTGGGGGTAGAGTATTGACATGGATAGAAGCAGGAATTAACGGGTCCTTTTTCAGAATAACAGCCAGTGACCAGTGGATTGCCGCAAGGCTCGGTGCTGGAACAGCTGTTACTTACAATTATATATTGATGACTTAGACAAGGGAATTACAGTAAATGTAACATCTCCAAGTTTGAGGATGACACAAAGCTGGGTGGCAGTGTGAGCTGCGAGGAGGATGCTATGAGGCTGCAGGGTGACTTGGACAGGTTGGGTGAGTGTGCAGATGCATGGCAGATGCAGTATAATGTGTATAAATGTGAGGTTATCCACTATGGTAGCAAGAACAGGAAGGCAGATTATTATCTGAATAATAATGTCTGAAGAAGGGTCTCGACCCGAAACGTCGCCTAACTCCTTCGCTCCTTAGATGCTGCTGCACCTGCTGAGTTTCTCCAGCTTTTTGTGTAACCCTCGATTCTCCAGCATCTGCAGTTCCTTCTTTAACCACTATTATCTGAATAATGTCAGATTAGGAAAAGGAGAGGTGCAACGAGACCTGGGTGTGCTTGTACATCAGTCACTGAAAGTAAGCGTACAGGTACTGCAGGCAGTGAAGAATGCTAATGGCATGTTGGCCTTCATTGCGGGAGGATTTGAAGTTAGGAGCAAGGAGGTCCTACTGCAGTTGCACAGAGCCCTGGTGAGACCACATCTGGAATATTGTGTGCAATTTTGGGCTCCTAATTTGAGGAAAGGGAATTGGTAGGGAATTGAAGAATACAGTTGAACAGAGGGATCTGGGAATAACCGTGCATAGTTCCTTGAAGGTGGAATCTCATATAGATAGGGTGGTAAAGAAAGCTTTTGGTATGCTAGCCTTTATAAATCAGAGCATTGAGTATAGAAGCTGGAACTGCAGATGCTGGAAAAATCGAAGGTAACGTTGCTATTCCTTCGCTCCATGGATACTTCCTACATACAAGGCCTGTTTCCACAGATAGACACAAAATGCTGGGGTGGCTCGGCTGGATCGGCAGCGTCTCTGGAGAGAAGGAATGGACGAAGTTTCGGGTCGAGACCCTTCTTCAAAATCACGGGCAAGGGAAAGGAGAGGTATAGACAGCGATGCAGAGAGATATCCATGCTGCATCTATCTCTAAACTAAAGGAACCAGCGTGCAAATAAACGACCTGAAAGTATATGCACAATGTATAGCTTTGCAAAACTTTCAACACCTTTGCATTAAGACCTGTGGACGAGCGTAACTGTGAAATTGTGCAGCCCTCTGATGCGCAAGATGCTTCAATGTGCAATGGGAGATGGATGGTGATGTGCCAATATTGGATATCTGAGGCTTGGATGGTGGCCAGGCACTGCTAAAGGCCTTTCCATGAGAACTGGGCATGGCTCCACCAACAGTCCAGATGTTGACATTGACCAAGGCTCCCCTCAGGGTGAACTTGTCCCTAGTTAAAGGAAGGAGAAGGAAGAGTACTCTCAGTGGAGTCCACGGCCCATCTGCTTGGTGACGTGTGTTCACACTATAAATACATGGCAATATCAGCGATATACACTGGACCATTTCTGTCTCTTCTACAAGGCAATTCTAGGACATTGTCGAGCTTCTCCTTAAAAAAATTTCAAGTGAGGTGAAAGGACTTTGGACCCCGATGATCGCATTAGAGTTGTTGCCTTACAGAGCTTGCAGCGCAGTAGACCCGGGTTCGATCCCGACCACAGGTGCTGTCTGTATGGAGTTTGCACGTTCTCCCCGTGACCTGCATAAGTTTTCTCCGAGATCATCGGTTTCCTCCCACACTACAAAGGCATGCAGGTTTGTAGGTTAATTGGCTTGGTGTAAGCCTCAATTGGCCCTAGTGTGTAGGATAGTGTTAGCTGGTCGGTGGTGACTCGATGGGCCGAAGGGCCTGTTTCCACGCTGTGTCTCTAAAACGAGAACTAAAACAAAAAAGGTATAAACCTCACAATATTTTAAAAGCTCAATGTGTCCTTCATCAAACAGGTGCTCCTCCCATCCAGTGCAAAGAGTTGGAACAAAGGGAATCTTTTCTGAGGATGCTAACTCAGTTAAAATAAACCACCTCAGGGAAGCTTCCATTGCATAACCTTGGTCTTATCGAGGAGAGAGTATTCAGAATGGAAGGTGACTCGCATGGAGGGAATCTTTCTACCTTTGCCTTCTTATTTCCGAGCTCTCTCTGGAATTCCCTCCCTCTGCTTTTTCTCACTTTACTGCATTCCTACAAACTCAACTCTTCGACTAAGAGGGGGTGGAGTTGGATTCACGGGAGATGGTCTTGGAGGAGAAGATGCTCCTCAAACTGTGGAGCATCCTGGACAATACAGCCCACAGCTGTTTAAGATGTTGGTGTGGCTGCATTTAGAATATTGTGTTCAGTTCTGGGCACCATGTTAGAGGAAAGATGTTGTCAAGCTAGAAAGGGTGCAGAGAAGATTTATGAGGATGTCGCCAAGGCTAAAAGGTCTGAGCTCTGAGGAGAGGTTGAGCAGGCTGGGACTCTATTCCATGGAGCGCAGGAGGATGAGGGGTGATCTTATAGAGGTGTACAAAATCACGAGAGGAATAGATTGGGTAGACGCACAGAGTCTCTGGCCCAGAGTAGGGGAATGGAAAACCAGAGGACATTGGTTCAAGGTGAAGGGGAAAAGATTTAATAGGAATCTGAGGGGTAACCTTTTCACACAAAGGGTGGTGGGTGTATGGAACAAGCTGCCAGAGGAGGTAGTTGAGGCAGGGACTATCCTAACATTTAAGAAACAGGTTTGGGGGGATATGGACCAAACGCGGGCAGGTTGGACTAGTGTAGCTGGGACATGTTGGCCTGTGTGTGCAAGTTGGGCCGAAGGGCCTTTTTCCACGCTGTATCACTCAGACCAGAAGATCATAAGACATAGGACGCTGAGTTACTCCAGCTGTTTGCGCCTGTTTATTTATGAACAAGAGGCATGTCTTATTTATGATGAGAACATTCTTATGAACGTTCCTTGTCCTATGGACGGTCAATTTGCCCGTTACCATAGGACTATGAGACATTGGAGCAGAATTAGACCATTCTGCTCCATTAAGTCTGCTCCGCCATTTGATATGGCTGATCTATCTTTCCCTCTTAACCCCATTCGCCTGCCTTCTCACAATCCTCCACAGGCAACGATGGTCCAATTCTACACGGCCATCGTAGAGTCTGTCCTCACCTTCTCCATCATGGTCTGGTTTGGCTCGGCCACCAAGCACGACACCTGGAGGCTGCAGCGAATCGTCCGATCAGCAGAGAAGGTTATTGGCTGCAACCTTCCCTCCATTGATGAACTGTACACTGCAAGGGCCAGGAAGCGAGCGGGCAAGATCACCTCTGACCCCTCTCACATGACCCTGGCCACAAGCTCTTTGGATCACTACCCTCTGGAAGGCGACTCCGGACTGTCAAAGCTGCCGCAGCCAGACATAACAACTGTTTTTTATCCACGAGTAGTGCCCTACTCAACAGCCACAAATCTGTAGCCTCCCTTTGATCTGGTATTTTGTTGGCTCACATGTTTGATCAATGGTGTTTTATCATTAATGTTTTATTATTATTAATGTTTAGTGTTTTCTGAGTCATTCGTAACTGTCACTGTATGTCATGTTGTTACTTGTGGGCGGAGCACCAAGGCAAATTCCTTGTATGTGAATACTTGGCCAATAAACGTACTTACTTACTTTTGCCACCTCCAACGTGACCCCTCCACTCGCCACATCTTCCCATCTCCCCCCACCCCCCCGTCTGCCTTCCACAAAGACCGCTCCCTCCGCAACTCCCTTGTCAATTCTTCCCTTCTTTCCCGCTTCACCCCTTCCCCGGGCACTTTCCCTTGCAACCACAAGAGATGCTACACTTGTCCCTTCACCTCCCCCATCCACTCCTTTCAGGGACCCAAGCAGTCCTTCCAGGTCCGACAGGTTCAACTGCACCTCCTCCAACCTCATCTACTGCATCCGTTGCTCCAGATGCCAGCTGATCTATATCGGTGAGACCAAGCGAAGGCTGGGCGATCGTTTCGCCCAACACCTCCGCTCTGTCCGCAATAACCAACCCGACCTCCCGGTGGCTCAGCACTTCAACTCCCCCTCCCATTCCGTATCCGACCTCTCGGTCCTGGGCCTCCTCCACGGCCAGAGTGAGCAACACCGCAAGTTGGAGGAACACCACCTCATATTCCGCTTGGGGAGTCTGCATCCTCTGGGCTTAAACATTGAATTTTCTCAATTCTGTTAACCCTGGCTGCCTCCTCCCCTTCCCACCTCTCCCTCAGCCCCCGGGCCCTGGCATTCCTTCACTCTCTATCTCTCCCCCACCCAAGTCACACTAGCTTCTCATTTTCACACTACAAACAGCTTACAATGGCCTGTTTCCTTTATCATCGATACTTTTTTGCATGTCTTTCATTCATTGTTCTTTATCTCTCCACATCACCGTCTATATCTCTCGTTTCCCTGATCCCTGACCAGTCTGAAGAAGGGTCGCGACCCGAAACATTGCCTATCTCCTTCGCTCCTTAGATGCTGCTGCACCCGCTGAGTTTCTCCAGCTTTTTGTGTAACCCTCGATTCTCCAGCATCTGCAGTTCCTTCTTTAGTACTTACTTACTTACTTACTTACTTCTCCCCTTAATCTCTGATGCCCTTATTAGTCATGAACCTATCAATCTCCACTTTAAAAATACCCAATGACTTGGCCTCCACAGCCATCTGTGGCAATGGATTCCACAGATTCACCACCCTCTGGCTAAAAAGAGTTCAAAGGCATGATCACAAATGCAAATCATTGCACAAGCTGGTACAAGTAGCAGACACAAGAGAATGTACCAGCTTTTTATCCTGCATTAAAAAAAATCCTTTCATCCAGCGTTGCCTTCCAAGATGGCGCCCAGCCCAGGCGTCTGTTTGCGTGCGAGCCACAGAAGCAGATCCACAAGCACGTATTACAAGCGCTCCACACTCTGAGATCTCCACTCCCATAGCAACATTTCTTCCTTTAACTATGGTCTTCTTAAACTCCCCTCAGATACACTGTGAATGGCCCCGAATGTAATCATGTATTGCCTCTCCCTATAGCTCACAGCCTCTAACCCGGGCAATATCATCGTAAATCTTCTCTTGTGCTGAGAGAATGGAGCGGCTGGGCTTGTACACTCCTTTAGAAGGATGAGAGGGGATCTTATTGAAACATATAAGATTGTTAAGGGTTTGGACACGCTAGAGGCAGGAAACATGTTCCCGATGTTGGGGGAGTCCAGAACCAGGGGCCACAGTTTAAGAATAAGGGGTAAGCCATTTAGAACGGAGACGAGGAAACACTTTTTCTCACAGAGAGCTGTGAGCCTGTGGAATTCTCTGCCTCAGAGGGCGGTGGAGGCAGGTTCTCTGGATACTTTCAAGAGAGAGATAGATAGGGCTCTTAAAGATAGCGGAGTCTTTAAGGGGATATGGGGAGAAGGCAGGAACGGGGTACTGATTGGGAATGATCAGACATGATCACATTGAATGGCGGTGCTGGCTTGAAGGCCTGAATGGCCTACCCCTGCACCTATTGTCAATTGCCTATTGTCTATTGTCTATAACAAAAGCTTTTCACTGTACCTCGGTACACGTGACGATAAATTAAACTGAACTGAACGTTAGCGTTTTAACCTGGCGCTGATAGATTATTCGATGATTCGATCAAATTTGTGATTCCAGCTACCAAGGCAGATGTGTACAGCAATACGTTCTTCCCCCGCACAATTAAAGCATGGAATAATCTCCACCCGATTATAGTTACCCAACCAGATGCAACTACATTTAAGGTAGCTCTTACTTCCCAAAAACCCTTTCTGGCTTAAGTCCTCCCTCCACCACCTCCAGTTTAAATTCCATTTGGAATATTTTAGAGGACCAAGAAACCAAGAACCAAAACACAAAATGCTGGAGTAACTCAGCGGGACGGGCTGTTTCTCTGCATAGAAGGTGTAATGTAAATAGAGTTGAAGGGGGAGATGTAATGTAATGTAAATGCCAGTGCCCCCTTGAGGCCAGGAGTACAAGCTGGCGAGTTGGCCGGTGCCTCGTGACTGAGGTCGAGCGACCTTCTAGAAGTTTCCATTAGTGTTGGAAATAAATGCTTCTTACAAGATGGCGTCGGTGCGTTGGACGCGCGTTCATTGTGCTCATCACAACAGGGAAATACAACAAACGTAACGGAAGGAATGGGTGACATTTCAGTTCGAGACACTTCTTCAGACTGAGAGTCATAGAAACATAGAAACATACAAAATAGGTACAGGAGTAGGCCATTCGGCCCTTCGAGCCTGCGCCGCCATTCAATATGATCATGGCTGATCATCCAACTCAGTATCCCGTACCTGCCTTCTCTCCATACCCCCTGATCCCTTTAGCCACAAGGGCCACATCCAACTCCCTCTTAAAAATAGCCAATGAACTGGCCTCAACTACCTTCTGTGGCAGAGAATTCCACAGATTCACCACTCGCTGTGTGAAAAATGATTTTCTCATCTCGGTCCTAAAAGACTTCCCCCTTATCCTTAAACAGTGACCCCTTGTTCTGGACCTCCCCAACATCGGGAACAATCTTCCTGCATCTAGACTGTCCAACCCCTTAAGAATGTTGTAAGTCTCTATGAGATCCCCCCCTCAATCTTCTAAATTCCAGGGAGTACAAGCCGAGTCTATCCAGTCTTTCTTAATATGGAAGTCCTGCCATCCCAGGAATCAGTCTGCTGAGAGGGAGTCAGGGGAGAGGGAGACACATAGATAAGGAAGTGCAAGGTGTGAAAACGAAACGTCACCCATTCCTTCTCTCCAGAGACGCTGCCTGTCCCGCTGAGTTAGAAACATAGAAACATAGAAAAATAGGTGCAGGATTAGACCATTCGGCCCTTCGAGCCTGCACCGCCATTCAATGTGATCATGGCTGATCATCCAACTCAGTATCCCGTACCTGCCTTCTCTCCATACCCCCTGATCCCTTTAGCCACAAGTGCCACATCTAATGCCCTCTTAAATATAGCCAATGAACTGGCCTCAACTACCTTCTGTGGCAGAGAATTCCAGAGACTCACCACTCTCTGTGTAAAGAATGTTTTCCTCATCTCGGTCCTATAGGAATTCCCCCTTATCCTTAGACTGTGACCCCTTGTTCTGGACTCCCCCAACATCGGGAACAATCTTCCAGCATCTAGCTTGTCCAACCCATTAAGAATTTTGTAAGTTTCTATAAGAACCCCCCTCAATCTTCTAAATTCCAGCGAGTACAAGTCGCTGGAGTTACTCCAGCATTTTGTGTTTATCTTCGGTGTAAACCAGCACCTGCAGTTCCTTCCTACTGATGGATTACTGCTGGCATGGGTTAGTCACAAGCACTAACAAGGCTCTAACCACTTAAGAAATGACAATCACTCTTGCCCAACAGCTATGAGCAACCTGATATGAAATTACCAAAATGACCTTCAAAATCAGCAATGAAGCATTTATTGCTTTATTGAGGTATATATTATCAATTTAATTAAAAGAGACACAAAGTACTGGAGTAACACAGTGGGTCAGGCAGCTTCTCCCGGGAACATGGATAGATGCCGTATCAGGCTGGGACCCTTCTCAGGAACAGTATCGGTTTAATTGTTAAGGGCCTGTCCCACTGTACGAGGTAAATCAAGAGTTCTCCTGCGATTTCCCCTGATTCAAACTCGGAGAATGTCCTTAGGAGTTTGTGGATGTCCCGGAGCGGCTCGTAGGTACTCGGGAAATCCAGTAAACTCGTGACGTTTTTTCAACACTATGAAAAATGTCCACGTGTAAAAAAAATACTTGTGATGAAAAAAGTGGTTACTTTTTACTCGTACGAGCCGCTACGAGGCATCCACGAACTCCTGCGGACCCGCTACGGACATTCTCCGGGTTCGAAACAGGGGAGGACTCGGGAGAACTCTTGAATTACCTCGTACAGTGGGACGGGCCTTTAAGCTTTAATAATATAGCGCTTTGAAAAGTTGAATATTGGTATCACGAGCAGCTTCTGTGGAGGGAATGCGCAGGCGAAGCTTTAGGTTGGGACACCTTCTTCCCAACCCGAAACCTTGCCTGCCCATTTGCTCCACTAATGCTGCCAGACCTGCTGAGTGTGTCCAGCACTTTGTGTTTTGATCCAGTATTTGCAGTTTCTTGTTTCTGGACAGTAAAACTGCTTCATTTCAGAGACATCAGAAACATGCACAATTATTGGACACCCACCAACATTTTTTTCATCCTCTTTCACAAATAGGGGGTGGCACGGTGGCGCAGCGGCAGAGTTGCTGCTTTGCAGCGCCAAATGGGGCGCGGCCTGTGGACTTCGGGAGCCGCGGACTCCGGTGGGGAGGCGGCTGATCTGGAGGTCCGGGCCCGCTGAGGACGTTCTCTGTCGGGGTTCCATCGTTCCCAGCGAAGGGGACTGAGCATCGGGCCGCCCATGCCGGCGACTGCAGGTGCTCGGGAGGCTCCAACCACGGGTGAACATCTGGGAAGATCGGCGGGGAGGCTGCCTGGGCTATGGTACCTTCCTTAACTCTGGTGCCGCTGTGGGGTTATGTTGTGTGTGGACTTCTGTGTTTGTGCTTTAAAAAAAAAAATGTTTATTTATTATTTATTTTTACGTTACTGACTGTGAGGAAAATCCATCTCGTTGTCTCTAAAATGAGATAATGACAATGAATTGAATACAACAATAGAATACGGCAACCCAGGTTGTTCCAGCCTGACTACGGCTGCTGCCTGTACGGAGTTTGTACGTTCTGGACGTGACCTGCGTGAATTTTCTCCGGGTGCCCTGTTTTCCTCCCGCACTCCAAAGACGTACAGTTTTGCAGGCTAATTGACTTGGTATAATCATAAATTGTCCCTAGAATGTGCAGGAGAGTCATCGGGTCCTAAGTGATAGGAGCAGAGTTAGGCCATTCGGCCCATCAAGCCTACTCCGCCATTCAATCATGGCTGATCTATCTCTCTCTCCTAACCCCGTTCTCCTGCCTTCTCCCCATAACCCCTGACACCCGTACTAATCAAGAATGTATCGATCTCTGCCTTAAAAATATATCTATTCTCTGCCTGTGCGGGGATCGCTGGTCGGCACGGACTCGGTGGGCCGAAGGGCCTGTTTCCGCACTGTATCTCTAAACTAAACTACACAAATCCTGAAAGGCTTAATTATAACAAACATTCTTGACATATACCACAGTTAGCGATGGCAGTTCAACTTACTGGCTCTCGAGTAGGTGGCACAGTTAGTGCTGCAAGGGGCAGCGGTAGAGTCGTTGCCTACAGCGCTTGCAGCGGGCGGGTTCGATCCTGTCTACAGGTGCTGTCCGTACGGACTTGATACGTTCTCCCCGTGAGCTGCGTGTGTTTTCTCCGGGATCTTCGGTTTCCTCCCACACTCCAAAGACGTCCAGATTTATAGGCTAATTGGCTTGGGTTTGCATACTTGGTATAAGTGTAAATTGTCCCTAGTGTGTGTAGGCTTGTGTTAAGGGCCTGTCCTACCAGCATCCGACTCCATGTGATGAGCGCGATCAAACTAGAAGCGGGGGCCGCGCGGAGGTCGGGTGATCCCCTGTACAGGGCCGTTCCCACCAGCATGCGCCTGCATGCGGCAAGCGCGACCAAACCGGCAGCAGGGGCCGCACGGAGGTCGGGTGAGTGGCGCAACGCGGCGCAAAGTGAGGCGAACTTGGAGCGAAGTCTTAAAGGTAAGTTCGCCAGGACAGAGAGGGGCACACAGAGAGGGGCACAGAGGCACACACACACACAGAGGGCCACGGAGCCACACACAGCGAGGGTCACGGAGGCACCTACAGAGAGGGTCACGGAGGCACAACGTCGAGGCGGTGTGTCATGCGTCGAGGCGACTGCGAGCCGACAAGCCGTTGCCGTGCGGAATTTTTGAACATGGTCAGTTTTTCGGAGCCCAGCGCGATGTCGGGACGAACTCCACACAACTCCGCACGGCTCCGGCGATCAAAGTGGGACCGGCCCCGCGACGCCGGACGGCTCAAGCGACCACGTTAGGTCGCGCTCATCGCATGGAGTTGCATGCTGGTGGGACAGGCCCTTTAGTGTGCTGGAATCGATGGTCGGCACGGATTCGGTGGGACGAAGGGCCTGTATTCGCGTTGTATCTCCAAACTAAACTAAACAAGACAACTCCAGGGATCCAGGGATCCAGGTTCAATCCGGACCTTCACTGATGCCTGTGTGGAGCCTACACACTCTCCCTGTGAATGTTCAAGTTTCTCCCCCTGCTGTTTGTGCTTCCTCCCACATCCCATCGACATGCTGATCAGCTCATTAGTTACTGCAGACTGCCGCTGGTATGCGTGGGTAGTTGTAGAATCGGTGGGAGTTGATGTGCAGGTGATGAGGTTCATGAGTTCACAAGTGATCGGAGCAGAATCAGGCCATTCGGCCCATCAAGTCTACTCTGCCGTTCAATCGTGGCCGATCTATCTCTCCCCCTCAACCCCATTCTCCTGCTTTCTCCCCCGCCACCCATACGACTCAAGAATCTATCTATCTCTGCCTGAGGCATATCCATTGGCTTGGACTGCAAGGCCGTCTGTGGCAAAGAGTTCCACAGATTCACCACCCTCTGAGTAACAAAGGCCACAGAGAAGTAACTGTGGAATGGGATTTTGGGGCGAAGCCAAGGGAATGGGGTTCTTCTTCTTCTTCCGTGCGGCGTGCACAGCCTAAACTTGTCGGACAACTTGTTCTATTTGATCTTCCGTTTGTGCACGTCGAGTTGATTGCATTAGTCGAAACAGGGCGGACCACGTGAAGGTTGCAATCTCCCACCCCGGAATGGGGTTGAGAGGGAGAGATAGATCAGCCATGATTGAATGGCGGAGCAGACTTGATGGGCTGAATGGCTCAATTCTGCTCTTATCACTTATGTACATGTCGGGACGGCTGCTATGGAGAGGAGACGGTTGCCCACCTCTTTACAGAGTGTGGATTTGCCCAAAGAGTCTGGAGAAAAATGCAAGGGTCCCTGGTACGCTTTATTCCAAACAGCTCCGTCACAGAGGACTCTGTGATTTACGGACTGTTCCCAGGGACACATTCAGAGACTGACATCGAGTGCTGCTGGAGGGTCATCACCTCGGTGAAAGACGCTCTCTGGTCTGCCCGAGCGTTGTTCACCACCCAGCAGAGTGAGATGTCCGTCGGGGAATGTTGCCGACTGGCCCACTGCAGGCTGCAGGAGTACGTGCTGAGGGACGCACTGAAGCTCGGTGCAGCCAACGCCAAGGCTCGGTGGGGGAGGGCCACAGTCTAAGGTCCTTCCGCTGCTGGACATGGGGGGCACGGGATGGTGGAGACGCCCCTCAAAATAAGGGAAGGTATCCCATGCCGGGGGGCCACATGAGTGGCACGGGTGGGGGATCGATTCGCGAAATTTGAGAAATGTATATAGACTGTATGGAACAATTTGTATAGCCTCCGAAAATGTCGGGTGGATTTTTTGCACGGTTGATGTATTGTATATATATATTACTTGAATAAAGTCTATTTTGAAATATTTTTTAAAAAAATCACTTGTGTACATGAACTTATGAATGTGTGCGTTAAACGTTGCACCAAATGTATTGTAGGTCCAAAGTCTCCAATGGGGTTGAGGTGAATCGGACAGTAGGCGAGGTTATTGAGAAGGGTTACACAAAAGGCTGGAGAAACTCAGTGGGTGCAGCAGCATCTAAGGAGCGAAGGAGATAGGCGACGTTTCGGGTCGAGACCCTTCTTCAGACTGGTTAGGGATCAGGGAAACGAGAGATATAGACGGTGATGTGGAGAGATAAACAACAATGAATGAAAGATATGCAAAAAAGTATCGATGATAAAGGAAACAGGCCATTGTAAGCTGTTTGTAGTGTGAAAATGAGAAGCTAGTGCGACTTGGGTGGGGGAGAGATAGAGAGAGAAGGAATGCCAGGGCCCCGAGGGCTGAGGGAGAGGTGGGAAGAGGAGGAGGCAGCCAGGGTTAACAGAATTGAGAAAATTCAATGTTTAAGCCCAGAGGATGCAGACTCCCCAAGCGGAATATGAGGTGCTGTTCCTCCAACTTGCGGTGTTGATCACTCTGGCCGTGGAGGAGGCCCAGGACCGAGAGGTCGGATACGGAATGGGAGGGGGAGTTGTAGTGCTGAGCCACCGGGAGGTCGGGTTGGTTATTGCGGACCGAGCGGAGGTGTTCGTAGAAACGATCGCCCAGCCTCCGCTTGGTCTCACCGATATAGATTAGCTGGCATCTGGAGCAACGGATGCAGTAGATGAGGTTGGAGGAGGCGCAGGTGAACCTCTGTCGGACTTGGAAGGACTGCTTGGGTCCCTGAAAGGAGTGGAGGGGGGAGGTGAAGGGACAAGTTGGAGAATCCTGATAACAGAGGGGAAGAAGCTGTTCCTGAGCCTGCGCTGCCCGCCTTCAAGCTTCTGTGCCTTCTGTACGTTCTGCTGCGTGACACTGGGGTGGGACGTGTCTTTGATCATAATGGAAGACAAAGAGACACTTCAACTTGGACTTTGTCTTCTTGTCTAGATTATATCACAATGCAAAGAAAGGATATGAGGGTGGGGTAACGAGTCAGGAGGATGAGGGGTGATCTTATAGAGGTTTTTGAAATCATGAGAGGAATAGATCGGGTAGATCTCTCGCCCAGAGTGGGTGAATCGAGGACCAGAGGACATAGGTTCAAGTTAAAGGGGAAAAGATTTTATAGGAAACTGAGGGTGATGGGCCTGTTCCACTTAGGCGACTTTTTAGGAGGAGATTGTGCAGTCGGCACAAGATCGCGGGTGGTTGCCGGGGAGTCGCCTTCATGGTCGTGAGGAGTTGCCGCATTCTGGGAACTAGTCGCGGCCTCGTTATGGTCTGAATTTCACTCAGACAGCGCTCCCCCCGCTTGCCCTGTCCCCCGCCTGCATAACTGGTGAAGGAACCATATAACCATATAACAATTACAGCACGGAAACAGGCCATCTCGGCCCTTCAAGTCCGTGCCGAACAACTTTTTTCCCTTAGTCCCACCTGCCTGCACTCATACCATAACCCTCCATACCCTTCTCATCCATATGCCTATCCAATTTATTTTTAAATGATACCAACGAACCTGCCGCCACCACTTCCACTGGAAGCTCATTCCACACCGCTACCACTCTCTGAGTAAAGAAGTTCCCCCTCATGTTACCCCTAAACTTCTGTCCCTTAATTCTAAAGTCATGTCCTCTTGTTTGAATCTTCCCTATTCTCAAAGGGAAAAGCTTGTCCACATCAACTCTGTCTATCCCTCTCATCATTTTAAAGACCTCTATCAAGTCCCCCCTTAACCTTCTGCGCTCCAGAGAATAAAGACCTAACTTATTCAACCTATCTCTGTAACTTAGCTGTTGAAACCCAGGCAACATTCTAGTAAATCTCCTCTGTACCCTCTCTATTTTGTTGACATCCTTCCTATAATTGGGCGACCAAAATTGTACACCATACTCCAGATTTGGTCTCACCAATGCCTTGTACAATTTTGACATTACATCCCAGCTTCTATACTCAATGCTCTGATTTATAAAGGCTAGCATACCAAAAGCTTTCTTTACCACCCTATCTATATGAGATTCCACCTTCAAGGAAGCAAAGTGTTTGTGTGTGTGTGTTCCACTCTGACAGTCGCCGTTCCAGTTCCAGTTGCCGGTTTTTTAGGCGACTGCCGGCAACTTGCCGCCAACCAGGGTAGGGTGTTGATGTGGATAGAAAATTGGTGGCAGACAGGAAGCAAAGAGTAGGAGTGAACGGGTCCTTTTGAGAATGGCAGGCAGTGTCGAGTGGAGTGCCGCAAGGCTCGGTGTTGGGGCTGCAACTGTTTACTATATATATTAATGATTTGGAAGAGGGAATTAGGAGCAACACTAGCAAGTTTGCGGATGACACAAAGCTGGGTAGCAGTGTGAACTGTGAAGAGGATGTTAGGAGGTAGCAGGGTGATCTAGACAGGTTGAGTGAGCTAATGGAATGTTGGCCTTCATAACAAGAGGATTTCAGTATAGGAATAGAGAGGTTCTTCTGCAGTTGTATAGGGCTTTGGTAAGATCATATCTGGAGTATTGTGTACAATTTTGGTCTCCTAATATGAGGAAGGACAAATTAGGGAGGCTGCACTGCCTCAATCTTGTGATTGAGGCAGTGCAGCGAAGGTTCACAAGATTGATCCCTGGGATGGCGGGACTGTCATATCAGAAAAGATTGAAAAGACTAGGCTTGTATTCACTGGAGTTTAGAAGGATGAGGGGGGATCATATAGAAACATATAACATTATAAAAGGACTGGACAAGCTAGATGAAGGAAAAATGTTCCCAATGTTGGGCGAGTCCAGAACCAGGGGCCATAGTGGCCAATAAAGGGGAGGCCATTTAAGACTGAGGTGAGAAAAAACTTTGGGATATGGGGAGAAGGCAGGCACGGGTTATTGATTGGGGACGATCAGCCATGATCATAATGAATGGCGGTGCTGGTTCAGAGGGCCAAATGGCCTCCTCCTGCACCTATATTCTATGTTTCTAAGTAAGTAAGTACATTTATTGGCCAAGTATCCACATACAAGGAATTTGCTCTGTTTCTAACTTGACAGTCGCCGGCAGATGCCTGAAAAATCGCCTAAGTGGGACAGGCCCATAACTTTTTCACACAGAGGGCGTTGGGTGTATGGAACAAGCTGCCAGAGGAGGTAATTAACCATATAACCATATAACCATATAACAATTACAGCACGGAAACAGGCCTTCTCGGCCCTTCCAGTCCGTGCCGACCATTTATTTCCCTCTAGTCACATCTACCTGCACTCAGACCATACCCCTCCATTCCCTTCCCGTCCATATACCTATCCACTTTACTTTTAAATGTTAAAATCGATCCTGCCTCCACCGCTTCTGCTGGAAGATCATTCCACACAGCCACCACTCCCTGAGTAAAGAAGTTCCCCCTCATGTTACCCCTAAACTTCTGTCCCTTAATTCTCATGTCATGCCCTCTTGTTTGAATCTTCCCTACCCTCAATGGGAAAAACTTATCCACGTCAACTCTGTCTATCCCTTTCATCATTTTAAAGACCTCAATCAAGTCCCCCCTTAACCTTCTGCGCTCCAAAGAATAAAGACCTAACTTGTTCAACCTTTCTCTGTAACTTAGTTGCTGGAACCCAGGCAACAAGCAATTGAGGCTGAGACTATCCCAACGTTTAAGAAACAGTTAGACATGGATAGGACAGGTTTAGAGGAGTATGGACTAAACGCAGGCAGGTGGGACCAGTGTAGCTGGGACATGTTGGCCGGTGTGGGCAAGTTGGACCGAAGGGCCTGTTTCCATGCTGTACCATTCTATGATATTAATACATCTGAGCCATTGCATTACTGGAGAGCCTTGAAGCCTACGTTAAGGCTGGCGCTGAGACCAAAATGGATCGAACCTGGGACTCTGTTCCAGGATACCCGGAACCTGTTCCAAAATCAGTTGCAACCTCACCGCCAGATCTAGCTGCAAATTAGTATTGGGAGTTAACCACAGGCCTGTTGCTCAGGAAACAGTGGGCAGCTCACACAGCGAGCTGACGGCCTGTTTAGGGAACGCCACCACGCCTTTTGTAATCGACTCACTGGCTTTGGGAAGTTTTATCGGAAGGCAGAAGGGAAGTTAATGCCAGTGGTCTGTGGCAGCAGCTGTTCCACGGGACACAAGCCTCTCGATTTGACCTGGCATTGAATTTGGTATTTCACTTAAACCCCCGACTTCAATCAGTTGATTATCTTTTCCTAATCTCTTTCAAGTTCAACTATGTCTTTGTGATTAACCCGACTGTACACCACAGGGCTGAGTTGCCTGTTCACTGTGGCTAAAAAACATTCCCCTCCAGACAGACACCATTTATATGTTCCCGTACCTTGACCTGACATTTGTAACAGGCTCCTGTTTTGCATTTGTGAACAGTGCCCGTGTCAGAAAAGACCATTGTGGTCAATTTCAAGGCCTTTCATGCAGACGGCACTGGGCCTGTACTCGCTGGAGTTTAGAAGCACGAGGGGGGAGACTTCATTGAAACGCGCCGATCAGTGAAAGGCCTGGATATAGTGCATGTGGAGAGGATGTTTCCCCTGGGGCGGCACGGTGGCGCAGCGGTAGAGTTGCCGCCTTACAGCGCTTGCAGAGCCGGAGACCCCGGTTCCATCCCGACTACGGGTGCTGTCTGTACGGAGTTTGTACGTTCTCCCCGTGACCGCGTGGGTTTTCTCCGAGATCTTCGGTTTCCTGCCACACTCCAAAGACGTACAGGTGTGTAGGTTAATTAGCTTGGTAAATGTAAAAAAATTGGCCCTAGTGGGTGTAGGATAGTGTTAATGTGCGGGGATCGCTGGTCGGCGCGGACCCAGTGGGCCGAAGGGCCTGTTTCCGCGCTGTATCTCTAAACTAAACTAAACTAATCTAGTGGGAGAGTCCAGAATTAAAGGACGTTTCTTGCCACAGAAGGCTGTGGAGGCCAAGTCAATGGATATTTTTAAGGCAGGGATAGATAGATACTCGATTAGTGTGGGTGTCAGGGATTCTGGGGAGAGGGCAGGAGAATGGGGTTGAGAGGGAGAGATAGATCAGCCATGATTGAATGGCAGAGTAGACTTGATGGGCCGAATGGCCTAATTCTGCTCCTATCACATGCAGATGAACTTATGAATGTGTGCACCAAATGGTAGGTGTATTGGAGGAGTTTACTGCTGATAGGATCAACCTGAATCTTATTAGTGCATTTTGTTTACAGCAGTGAACTCCTATTAGGATAGGGTATGTAGCAGTGTTCCCAACTCTGAAAGCCCCACTCCTGAAAAATTGGCACAAATTCTTTGCCGTACCAAATGGATCTCAGGATAGCAACCTCCCTCAACGTCAGGAAGATGAAGGAGCAAGTTTTCAACATCAGGAGGTGTGGTGGAACACTAGGCATCAAGGGTGCCGAATATAGATCTAAAGTGCTGTTTTAGTATCTCAGCGGGTCAGGCAGTGTCGCTGGAGAAAATGGGTGGGTGATGACTTGGGTCAGGACCCAGTAGTTGGTGAGACCGCATTTAGACTTTTGTGTTCATTTCTGGGGCACCGTGTTATAGGAAAGATATTGTCAAGCTTGAAATAGTTCTGAAAAGATTTACGAGGATGTTGCCAGGACTAGAGGGTGTGAGCTATAGGGAGAGGTTGAGTAGGCTGGATCTCTATTCCATGGAGCGCAGGAGGATGAGGGGAGATCTTATAGAGGTGTATAGCATCATGAGAGGAATAGATCGGGTAAATGCACAGTCTTTTACTCAGAGGAGAGGAATCGAGGACCAGAGGACATAGGTTCAAGGTGAAGGGGGAAAGATTTAATAGGAATCCTAGGAGTATCTTTTTCACACAGAGGGTGGTGGGTGTATGGCACAAGCTGCCAGAGGAGGTAGTTGAGGCTGGGACTATCCCATCATTTAAGAAACAGTTAGACAGGTACATGGATAGAACAGGTTGGAGGGATGTGGACCAAGCGCAGGCAAAGTGGGACTAGTGTAGCTGGGACATTGTTGGCCGGTGTGGGCGAGTTGGGCCGAAGGGCCTGTTTCCACACTGTATCACTCTATGGCTCTGTGGCTCGAAACGTCACTGATGGTTTTTCTCCAGAGATGGCGTCTGGCCCGCTGTGTTACTCCAGCACTTTGTGCCTATCTTTGGTATAAACCAGAAGGTTCGACCAGCCCCGACCCAGGGTCTGATCACCCGGTGCGGGGGAGCTGAGATCCCCCCGATGTGGAAGCTTGATCGCCCCAATGCAAAGGGCCCGACTGCTGGCTGCGCGAGCCAAGATCTAGCAATGTTACAAAATTTTGAGATTTTAAAAATCAAGTCTGCAATTTATCCCATCAGATAAAGCATAAAAAGAAGTTTAATTTGACACATAATTCACTTTCATATCTTCAGTATTAAGAAAGTTATGGCCATTTTCATACTCGGAAATTAGCATCTTGTTCCCCATTGCCTTTCAATTGACTTAACTCAAAAGCTGTGATCTAGAACCGTTAAAAGCCTATAATTTTCTTAAAAATTAAGAGAACGCAATGAAATTTTCAGTTATTATAGATTGAAGCATTCTGAAACAAATATGAAACAATCATACTTGGATGACCTGAAATTAAAGCATATAATTAGTTAGTTATCTAATTGTAGCTAATTACGAAATTCAATGAGTAGATCTAAACATCTATCCATTTCTTAAGAAAAGATAAACTTTTTTAAAATTGCCTAAGTGTCCAAATAACATTCACACAATAATCCACAATATAACATAATTTTTAAATCTCATTTTCATGAATTTCTGGGCCAAATGGAAGGAATTTAGTGTTTGATTCCTGTAAATTAATGGCCATTTAAATCAACTAGCGAGTGGGTTTTAGTGGAATGCGGTGGATTGGAACGTTGTGGTTAGCGGTGAAGTCGGGAGGAAAAATACTGTTTGTTCATACATTTTTTTGGACCCCATTTCGCAACATGAAAATGTTATTAAAGCCTCCCGAAAAACCAACTTTTAATATAAAAATAAACTATTTACCTTTTTTTCTCCCCTACGCAAAATCCTTCCCGTTGTCGGCGCTCACGGCTTTTGAAGGTGATTTTTAAATTACTCTAGTTAATAAATAATTTAGCGTAATTTAAAAATACCTTCATTCATGAAATGTCGGAGCAATTTTTCTTCCACAACGAAATCGCCCGACATTGATCGATTTTCCCTGCCTGTGGAAAAACGGCACTTTAAGCCCGCCCCCCTCTGAAAGGCGCCAAAGTCGCGCACACGGGGAGCGGCAGAACTGCAGCGCTGCTCAAGGTAAGTTTTGTAACATACCTACAAGATCGCCCCGTTCACGGACGTTTCGAGCGTCCCGACCGCGGGAGAACAAAAGCAGGGAAGAAGATTGAACTTTTTTTGCCTTCCATCACAGTGAGGATTGTGGGGGAATCGCTGTGGTGGATGTTTATGTTAAAAAGTTATTGGTATGGTATCAGTTATCGGTGTGACTGCACGGCAAATCGATTCCTCATAGATTGCAAAACATACTTGGCTAATAAAGCACTATTATGATTATGATTGTTCTTCCTGCTCCCATCAGGCGCAAGACACTGAAGCTTGAAACCACATGCCACCAGATTCTGAGGCAACACCTCTTCCCATCTCTTCAAGTTCACGTTAAAGGAGTAGAATTAGGCCATTCGGCCCATCAAGTCTATGTCGCCATTCAATCATGGCCGATCCCTGCCTCCTAATCCCATTTTCCCGCCTTCTCCCCGTAACCCTTCACACCTGTTCGAATCAAGAATTTGTCCATCTCTGCCTTAAAATTATCCACTGACTTGGCCTCCACAGCCATCTGTGGCGATGAATTTCCACAGATTAACTTCTCTCTGACTAAAGAAGTTCCTCCTCACCTCCTTTCTAAAAGAGCGCCCTTTAATTTTGAGGCTGACCTCTGGTCCCAGACTCTCCCACCAGAGGAAACATCCTTTCCACATCCACTCTATCTATGCCTTTCATTATTCTGTACGTTTCAATGAGGTCCCACCCCCTCAACCTTCTAAACTCCAGCGAGGCCGACGTTAGAAGATTCTTCAGAGGGGTGAACCCTCGGAAAGCGTCTGGACCTGATGGAATACCCGGTCGTGTTCTAAAAACCTGTGCGGACCAACTGGCTGGAGTTTTTACAGACATTTTCAACCTGTCACTTCTGAGGTCTGAGGTTCCCACCTGCTTCAAAAGGGCATCAATAATACCGGTGCCCAATAAGAGCAAGGTGACGTGCCTCAATGACTATCGACCTCTGGCACTAACGCCTGTGGTGATGAAGTGCTTTGAGAGGTTGATCATGGAGCAAATCAACTCCTACCTCAACAAAAACTTGGACCCACTGCAGTTCGCCTACCGCCACAACAGATCAACGGTGGATGCGATCTCGCTGGCTCTCCGCTCCACTCTGGACCACTTGGACAACAAAAACTCATGTCAGGCTGCTATTCATTGACTAGAGCTCGGCATTTAACACAATCATCCCCTCCAAGCTGGTTACCAAACTCGCAGAACTGGGTCTCTGCGCATCCCTCTGCAATTGGATCCTCGACTTCCTCATTCACAGACCACAGTCTGTTCGTATTGGTGGAAATGTGTCAGACTCGATAACAATCAGCACGGGAGCACCTCAGGGCTGCTTGCTCAGCCCCCTGCTGTACTCACTCTATACTCATGACTGCGTAGCCGGTCATAGAGCGAACTCCATCATCAAGTTTGTCGATGACACCACTGTTGTGGGACGTATCACTGATGGGGATGAGTTAGAGTATAGAAGTGAGATCGACCAGTTGACCAAATGGTGCCAGCACAACACCCTGGCTCTCAACACCAGCAAAACCAAGGAGCTGATTGTGGACTTTGGAAGGGGTAGGATAGGGACCCACAATCCTGTTTATATTAACGGGACGATGGTGGAAAGGGTCAAGAGCTTCAAATTCCTAGGCGTGCATATTTCCGAAGGTCTTTACTGGTCCCAGCACACTGATGCAATTATAAAGAAAGCACATCAGCGCCTCTACTTCCTGAGAAGATTACAGAGAGTCGGTATGTCAAAGAGGACTCTCTCAAACTTCTACAGGTGCACAGTAGAGAGCTTGCTGACCGGTTGCATCGTGGCTTGGTTCGGCAACTTGAGCGTCCAGGGGAGCGGAAAAGAATGTAGTGGAAAGTTGTGACCACTGCCCAGTCCATCATCGGCTCTGACCTCCCCACCATCGAAGGGATCCATCGCAGTCGCCGCCTCAAAATGGCTGCCTGCATCATCAAGGACCCACACCATCCTGGCCACACACTCATCTCTCCGTTGCCATCAGGTAGAAGGTACAGGAGCCTGAAATCTGGAACATCCAGATTCAGGTACAGCTTCTACCCCACAGCCATCAGGCTATAAAACTCGCCATCAAACTCTGAACTATAACAGCCTATTGCACTTTATCTGTTTATTTATGTGTATATATATGGTCTATGCTATATAGACACACTGATCTGTTTTGTATTATGCCTACAATACTCTGTTGTGTTGCAGGAAGCAAGAATGTCATTGTCCTATCTGGGACACATGACAATAAACTCTCTTGACTTGAGTTGACTAGACTTGACTTGACGTGAGTCTTGACTTGCTTACCCACTCATTCCTGTTATCAGACCCTCCGAAAGGTCCTTCCATAAGATAGTCCCAATTCTCTGATGTACATTCTTTGTTTTTTCTGCTGAGAAATATATATGGGGCCTGTCCCACTTCCCCGGGTTACTCACGAATCCTCCCGAATTTTCCCCTTGATTCAAACTCGGACAATTATGATAATAGCCAGCCGTAGGTACTCGGGGCTATTTATTTTACTCGTGGACATTTTTCAACATGTTGAAAAAACATCCCGACTTACCTGATGCCCCGAGTACCCACGGCTGGCATTACGAGCCACTACGAAATATCTACGGGCGCGCTACGGACTCGCTGCGGACATTCTCCGAGTTTGAATCAAGGGGGAAACTCTGGAGAATTCGTGAGTAACTCGGGAAAGTGGGACAGGGGCTTATTTGGTACCTTTGTATCTATATTGCGCACTTTGTGTCTGCACGTTCCCCCACAGACCCGCGTGGGTTTTCTTCGGGAGCTCGGCCAGTAGGTTAACTGGCCGGGTACAACTGTAAATCGACCCTTGTTCTTTATCTCTCCACATCACCGTCTATATCTCTCGCTTCCCTGATCCCTGACCAGTCTGAAGAAGGGTCTCGACCCGAAACGTCGCCTATCTCCTTCGCTCCTTAGATGCTGCTGCACCCGCTGAGTTTCTCCAGCTTTTTGTGTAACCCTGTAAATCGACCCTAGTGTGTGTGTCGGACGGTGTTAATGTGCGGGGATCGCTGTGTCGGCGCGGACTCGGTGGGCCGATGGGCTCGTTTCCGCGCTGTGTCTCGAAACTGAAAACTGAAAAGACGGAAGCGATTCAGAGATCTCAGGAGATTAAGGCAGGGCTATCCTGTTTAAAATAAATGAGTCAACAATTTGTAAATATAATGGCAATCAGAAGATCTGAGCAATTAAAGCCAAAATAGGCAAGCAGTTTTAAGAAGGCAGATCAAAGCCATGGTTAAACCACCGTTACACGCCTGTAATATTGATAAGTAGTGTACTTATGGGTTTAGATTGATGCACTGATTGTTCTCAGTGTCCCAACACGTCTCGGCATGTACATTCCTGCACCGCAGTTATTAATCCTTACCTGAAAGGCTTAAGCAGAGAATTACATGGGTCATTTTACCCCAGATCAACCCTTCCTTTCACAAAGCCTTTCAATAGCCACGGTGGGTAGTTACTGAGGACATTGGCCGTTTAGTTCCCCGCGAGCCTACTGTATTGAGTGCAACAGTGGAAATTCATCTATCCCCTTTGATGTGGTTTTCTGCGGGTTCCTTTCATCGTCACAAAAGGCCAAATGAAACCTCAAGAGTGAAGGCACTGAAATGGACAATAGGCTCGAGTTGGCCTCTGCTCGCTGGAGTTTAGAAGGAATGGGAGGGGGGGGACCTCATTGAAACTTACCGAATAGTGAAAGGCCTGGATAGAGTGGATGTGGAGAGGATTTTTCCACTGGTGGGACAGTCTAAGACCAGAGATGCTAGACTCTCCCGCTCGTAGACTCTGGAGTTGCGCAGCATCGGAACAGGACCTTTGGCCCATCGGGTCCATGCTGACCATCAGAGGGCGGTGAATCTGTGGAATTCTTTGCCACAGAATACTGTGGAGGCCATCCGTGGATATTGTTATGGCAGAGATAGATAGATAGATTCTTGATTAGTATAGGTGCCAGAGGTTATGGGGAGAAGGCAGGAGAATGGGGTTAGGAGGCAGAGATAGATCAGCCATTAGACAATAGACAATAGGTGCAGGAGTAGGTCATTCGGCCCTTCGAGCCAGCACCGCCATTCAATGTGATCTTGGCTGATCATCCCCAATCAGTATCCCGTTCCTGCCTTCTCTCCATATCCCCTGACTCCGCTATCGTTAAGAGCCCTATCTAGTTCTCTCTTGAAAGCATCCAGAGGACCGGCCTCCACAGCCCTCTGAGGCAGAGAATTCCACAGACTCACAACTCTGTGTGAAAAAGTGTTTCCTCGTCTCCGTCCTAAGTGGCTTACCCCTTATTCTTAAACTGTGGCCCCTGGTTCTGGACTCCCCCAACATCGGGAACATGTTTCCTGCCTCTAGCATGTCCAAACCTTTTATAATCTTATATGTTTCAATAAGACCCCCTCGCATCCTTCAAAATTCCAGAGTGTACAAGCCCAGCCGCTCCATTCTCTCATCATATGACAGTCCCGCCATCCCGGGAATTAACCTTGTGAACCTACGCTGCACTCCCTCAATAGTAAGAATTATTGAATGGTGGAGTAGACTTGATGGGACGAATGGCCTAATTCTGTTCCTATCATATGATCCCTTCATCATATGATCTTGTGCCTATCCACACTAATCCCACTTCCCTGCATTACTTCCATGTCCATCTCTGACCTGGCCATTCTAGTCATAGAATCATTCAACATGGAAACATCGGCCAACTTGCCCACATTGATTAAACCGCCCCATCTACACTCGTCCCACCTGCCCGCGTTTGGCCCACATCCCTCTAAAACTGTCCTATCCATGTACCCGTCCAAATGCTTCTTAAACGTTGCGATAGTCCCTGCCTCAACTACCTCCTCTGGCAGCTCGTACCACCTGTATCGGGTCCAAATGCCTCTTAAATGATGAAAGGGATAGACAGAGTTGACGTGGATAAGCTTTTCCCATTGAGGGTGGGGAAGATTCAAACAAGAGGGCATGACATGAGAATTAAGGGACAGAAGTTTAGGGGTAACATGAGGGGGAACTTCTTTACTCAGAGAGTGGTGGCTGTGTGGAATGATCTTCCAGCAGAAGTGGTGGAGGCAGGATCGATTTTAACATTTAAAAGTAAAGTGGATAGGTATATGGACGGGAAGGGAATGGAGGGGTATGGTCTGAGCGCAGGTAGATGGGACTAGGGGAAAATAACTGGTCGGCACGGACTGGAAGGGCTGAGAAGGCCTGTTTCCGTGCTGTAATTGTTATATGGTTATATGGTTATATGTTGTTAAAGTTCCAGCGTCCACCACTTCCTCTGGCAGCTCATTTCAGTAGCCAACCATTCTATGTGTGCAGATCTATCCCTCGTATCCCCTTTAAACCTCGCTCTCACCTTGACCCCATGGCCTCTAGTGTTAGACACCCCCTATCATGGCAAACAGGCTCTGGCTAACTACGGTGGCGCACGGTGGCGCAGCGGTAGAGATGCTGCCTCACAGCACCAGAGACTCCAGATTCGATCCCGACTACGGGTGCTGTCTGCACGGAGTTTGTACGTTCTCCCCGTGACCTGCGTGGACAAAGTCAGCATGGATTTACGAAAGGTAAATCATGTCTGACGAATCTTGTGGAATTTTTCGAGGATGTAACTAGTAGCGTGGATGGGGGTGAACCAGTGGATGTGGTATATCTGGACTTCCAGAAGGCTTTCGACAAGGTCCCACATAAGAGATTAGCATACAAACTTAAAGCATACGGCATTGGGGGTTCAGTATTGATGTGGATAGAGAACTGGCTGGGAAACAGGAAGCAAAGAGTAGGAGTAAACGGGTCGTTTTCACAATGGCAGGCAGTGACTAGCGGGGTACCTCAAGGCTCAGTGCTGGGACCCCAGCTATTTACAATATACATAAATGATCTGGATGAGGGAATTGAAGGCAATATCTCCAAGTTTGCGGATGACATTAAGCTGGGGGGCAGTGTTAGCTGTGAGGAGGATGCTAGGAGACTGGAAGGTAACTTGGATAGGCTGGGTGAGTGGGCAAATGTTTGGCAGATGCAGTATAATGTGGATAAATGTGAGGTTATCCACTTTGGTGGCAAAAATAGGAAAACACACTATTATCTAAATGGTGGCCGATTAGGAAAAGGGGAGATGCAGCGCGACCTGGGTGTCATGGTACACCAGTCATTGAAAGTAGGCATGCAGGTGCAGCAGGCAGTGAAGAAAGCGAATGGTATGTTAGCTTTCATAGCAAAAGGATTTGAGTATAGGAGCAGGGAGGTTCTACTTCAGTTGTATAGGGTCTTGGTGAGGCTACACCTGGAGTATTGCGTACAGTTCTGGTCTCCAAATCTGAGGAAGGACATTATTGCCATAGAGGGAGTGCAGCGAAGGTTCACCAGACTGATTCCTGGGATGTCTGGACTGTCTTATGAACAAAGACTGCATAGACTCGGTTTTTACTCTCTAGAATTTAGGAGATTGAGAGGGGATCTTATAGAAACTTACAAGATTCTTAAGGGGTTGGACAGGCTAGATGCAGGAAGATTGTTCCCGATGTTGGGGAAGTCCAGGACAAGGGGTCACAGCTTAAGGATAAGGGGGAAATCCTTTAGGACCGAGATGAGAAGGAATTTTTTCACACAGAGAGTGGTGGGTCTCTGGAACTCTCTGCCACAGAGGGTAGTTGAGGCCAGTTCATTGGCTATATTTAAGAGGGAGTTAGATGTGGCCCTTGTGGCTAAAGGGATCAAGGGGTATGGAGAGAAGGCAGGTACGGGATACTGAGTTGGATGATCAGCCATGATCATATTGAATGGCGGTGCAGGCTCGAAGGGCCGAATGGCCTACTCCTGCACCTAATTTCTATGTTTCTATGTTTCTCAACCTCCTTTTTTTCCCCAGGAAAACAGGCCCAGGCTCTCCAATCACTACCCATCTCAAGCCCTCAAAATCTCACGAGAAAGAGAGGCAGGGAGTGAGAAAACAGAGAGTGTCAGAGAGACAGACCGACAGAGAGTGAAAGATGAGAGAGAGGGCAGAATAGCCAGACAAACCCTAGACGGGCGGACAGACAGACAGAGGAAAAGAGAGAAAGATTTTTAAAAAACAGAAAGGCAAATCAACAGAAAGAGTTTCAGAAAAAGAGAGTGGGAGAGAGAGAGAGAGAGAGAGAGAGAGAGGGGGAGAGAGAGAAGGAGAGGGGGAGAGAGGAAGGGAGAGAAGGAGAGAGAGAGAGGGGGAGAGGGAGGGGAGAGGGAGGGGAGAGGTAGGGGAGAGAGAGGGAGAGAGAGGGAGAGAGGTAGAGAGAAGGGAGGGCGAGGGGGGGGGGAGAGAGAAAGAGGGAGAGAGGGAGGGAGAGGGAGAGAGGGAGAGAGAGAGAGAGAGAAACAGGGAGGGAGGGGGAGAGAGAGAGAGAGAGGGAGGGGGAGAGAGAGAGGGAGAGCCAATATCTGAAGGGGCTGTTCCTCAAGTTCTGGCTGCATTTTAGCCCCACAATCCTGGTGTTTGGACACAAGGCGGGGAGTGGGGAGAGCCGAGTGTGGGGGGGGGACTTACCTGTCGGTTTGCTCCTTGGCCTGGCCAAGATGGCCATTCGTGGGTCCAGGCAGCGGGCGGTCGACGGTCTGGCGAGAGTCGGCTGCCTGCCCCTCTTTCGGGCCTACGTCCGTGCACGTGTGTCCCTGGAGAGGGAGCACGCGGTGTTCACGGGGACTTTGGAGGCCTTCCGTCAGCGCTGGTCGCCGCGTGGGGTTGAGGCGATTATAAATGAATGTACTGCTGTACTACAATGATCTGTTCATTATAGTGTGATTTTTGATTGTGTTTTGCTGTGTTGTATTTTATGATTTGTGTTGAATAAAGTTTTTGAAATGAAAAAAAAAAAAAAAAAAAAAAGGGAGGGCGAGGGGGGGGGGAGAGAGAAAGAGGGAGAGAGGGAGGGAGAGGGAGAGAGGGAGAGAGAGAGAGAGAGAAACAGGGAGGGAGGGGGAGAGAGAGAGAGAGAGGGAGGGGGAGAGAGAGAGGGAGAGCCAATATCTGAAGGGGCTGTTCCTCAAGTTCTGGCTGCATTTTAGCCCCACAATCCTGGTGTTTGGACACAAGGCGGGGAGTGGGGAGAGCCGAGTGTGGGGGGGGGACTTACCTGTCGGTTTGCTCCTTGGCCTGGCCAAGATGGCCATTCGTGGGTCCAGGCAGCGGGCGGTCGACGGTCTGGCGAGAGTCGGCTGCCTGCCCCTCTTTCGGGCCTACGTCCGTGCACGTGTGTCCCTGGAGAGGGAACACGCGGTGTTCACGGGGACTCTGGAGGCCTTCCGTCAGCGCTGGTCGCCGCGTGGGGTTGAGGCGATTATAAATGAATGTACTGCTGTACTACAATGATCTGTTCATTATAGTGTGATTTTTGATTGTGTTTTGATGTGTTGTATTTTATGATTTGTGTTGAATAAAGTTTTTGAAATGAAAAAAAAAAAAAAAAAAAAAAGAGAGAGGGAGAGTCAGAGTGAGAGAGAGGGAGATGGAGGGAGAGAGGGAAAGAAGGAGGGGAGAGGGAGAGAGGTAGAGGGGGAGAGGGAGAGGGAGGGAGAGAGGGAGAGGGGGAGAGAAAGGGAGAGGGAGAGAGAGGGAGAGAGAAAGAGCGGGAGAAGGTAGAGAAAGACAGGAGAGACAGCAAGAAACAGAGACAGAGAGGCAGTCAGGCAGAGATAGTAAATGACAAAGGGAGAAATGGAGGGGGAGATATTGAAATAGAGGACAGTGAGAGATATACTTTATAATGTAGCATCAATTATGAGTAGAAACGAGATGAAGGGTTAAAATTTCCTGAACAGCCAGAGAACGACACTGCTCTGTTTAAAATAGCACAGTTGTCAGGACTGACTAATTAAATGCCCAGCGTCTCCTTATGAAAAGTCACCCCCTGAGCTTCATGTAGCACTTCATCAGTACTGACAAGACACTGGAAGCTACGTCCCCAGAGCAGGTTTGAACCTTCCACCTGCTGCCTGAGGGGGGCGGAGGAGGGGGGGGATGGGGCGTGGTGCTGGGGGGACATTATATGTTTTATTCAGGGATGGTTGCTGGTGAAATGGCTATTAAAACCTTATCCATCCATATCCAAGCCTGTATCTTTCCATAAATTCATCTTCATAAGTGATAGGGAGAGAATTAGGCCATTCGGCCCATCACGTCTACTCCGCCATTCCATCATGGCTGACACCTCTAGTTTTTTTCTACGAGAGTCAAGAATGTTTTATTGACATATGGCCCAGATAGAACCTGTAATTTTCATATCTCCAGTTTCCCTCTTCCCCCGACTCTCAGTCTGAAGAAGGGTCTCGACCCGAATCGTCGCTTAATACTTTTCTCCAGAGATGCTGCGCGACCCGTTGAGTTACTCCAACATTTTGAGTCCATATCCAAGTCATATTGGGCATGTACAATGTCTACAACTTAGTTTAGTTTCGAGATGCAGCGCGGAAACTGGCCGTTCCGTCCACCCAGTCCGCGCCGACCAGCGATCCTCCACACCCTAACGTTATCCTACAATTTGCAATGATACCCAGCCAATTAACCCACAAACCAGTCTGCCTTTGGAATGTGGGTGGAAACTGGAATCCTGCACCAGCGTTCCCAAGTCCATTTGCACCTCCGATTCCTGCATTCTCTCCTCATTTAGAAAATAGTCTACGCCTTTATTCCTACTACCAAAATTCATGACTCCACACTTCAAACGGTATTCCATCTGCCACTTCTCTGCCCACTCTCCCAACCTGTCCAAGTCTTTCTGCAGAGTCCCTGCTTTCTCTACACTACCTGCCCCTCCCACCTATTTTCATATCATCCACAAACTCGGCCACAAAGCCTTCAATTCCCTCGTCCAAATCATTAATGTACAACGTCAATTGAGTGATTAAAAATGGCAAGCATCCTGAAATCCGGGTGCAGTACTCAACGTTGCAAATAGGACTACTTGGAGATCCAAGAGCAAAGTCCAAACCAACAAACAATCTCATTTTCTTTTCAGATATCTGAACATTCCTGGCTGAGGAATGAAGACCAATGCAAAGAGTGCCAGCAGAACCTTAACACACATGTTCACATGCGTAGCAAAAGGAATTGAGTACAAGAGCAGGGAGTTTCTACTGCAGTTGTACAGGGTCTTGGTGAGACCACACCTGGAGCATTGCGTACAGTTTTGGTCTCCTAATCTGAGGAAATACATTCTTGCCATAGAGGGAGTACAGAGAAGGTTCACCAGACTGATTCCTGGGATGGCAGGACTTCCATATGAAGAAAGACTGGATAGACTCGGCTTGTACTCGCTGGAATTTACAAGATTGAGGGGGGATCTTATAGAAACGTACAAAATTCTTAAGGGGTTGGACTGGCTAGATGCAGTAAGATTGTTCCCGATGTTGGAGAAGTCCAGAACAAGGGGTCACAGTTTAAGGATAAGTGTAAAGTCTTTTAGGACCGAGATGAGAAAAACATTTTTCACACAGAGAGTGGTGAATCTGTGGAATTCTCTGCCACAGAAGGTAGTTGAGGCCAGTTCATTGGCTATATTTACGAGGAAGTTAGATGTGGCCCTTGTGGCTAAAGGGAACAGGGGGTATGAAGAGAAGGCAGGTACAGGATACTGAGTTGGATGATCAGCCATGATCATATTGAATGGCGGTGCAGGCTTGACGGGCTGAACAGCCTACTCCTGCACCGAGTTTCTATGTTTCTATGTTTACAGGTAAGCTGGCATTGTCCCATAAGGAGGTCCAGAGACCAACAAGATGCTCTGCGTAGATACATAGATACATAGACAATAGGTGCAGGAGTCAGCCATTTGGCCCTTCAAGCCTGCACCGCCATTCAAGTGAGTTTAGACGAGTACCCCGATCCTGCCTTCTCCCCGTATCTCATGACTCTGCCAGCCCTGAGAGCTCTATGTAACTCTCTTTTGAAAGCATCGAGTGAGTCAGCCTCCACTGCCTTCTGAGGCAGAGAATTCCACAAATTCACAACTCTCTGTGTGAGTGTTTCCTCATCTCCGTTCTAAATGGCTTACCCCTTATTCTTAAATTGTGGCCCCTGTCTCTGGACTCCCCCAACATAGAACATGTTTCCTGCATCTAGCGTGTCCAATCCCTTAATAACTTTATATGTTTCTATAAGATCCCCTCTCATCCTTCTCATCCTTCCAGTGAATACAAGCCCAGTCGCTCCATTCTCTCAGCATATGAGTCCCGCCATCCCAGGAATTTACCAGGGAACGAAAACTGCACACAATACTACAGGTTTAATCTCACTAGGGCTCTGTACAACTGCAGAAGGACCTCTTTGCTCCTATATTTGATTCCTCTTATTATAAAAGCCAACATGCCATTCTCTTTCTTCACTGCCTGCTGTACCTGAATGCTTACTTTCATAGACTGATGTACAAGGACCCCCAGATCCCGTTGTACTTCCCCTTTTCCCAACTTGACGCCAGTTAGATAGTAATCTGCCTTCCTGTTTTTGCTACCAAAGTGGATAACCTCACATTTATCCGCATTAAACTTCATCTGCCATGCATCTGCCCACTCCCCCAACCTGTCCAAGTCACCCTGCATTCTCATAGCATCCTCCTCACAGTTCGCACAGCCACCCAGCTTTGTGTCATCTGCGAATTTGCTAATGTTACTTTGAATCCCTTCATCGAAATCATTGATGTACATTGTAAATAGCTGCGGTCCCAGCACCGAGTCCTGCGGTATTCCTCTCATTGTTCCAGATTCCAACATCAGCAGTCTCATCTCCACCGAGAACAGCAATGGGAGAAGTAAGTGCCGCAGTTCTACTGTACTTCACAGTGGGACAGCCCATGAGGTACTGCAGAAACACAGGTCTTTTCATTTTCTGTACATCTGTCCACCATTCACAAGGTGGCCCAGGGAGTCATGGAAAGCAGTGCTTCCACAAGAGAACTCTGGTGCCAGGGAGTTTGTTCCTCCATCCTTCCCACAACATTTATTTATCCTAGGAGAGAGAGTGTTTGGCCAACAGTCATAAAACGCAACCAGATACGTGAAACATGAAATTAAAGTGATGAGCGGAAAGGACAGGCTTGGGGATGTGCAAAGATTGGGGAGCGGTGGGGGTGGGGGGTGGGGGGGGAGTCAGTCTACCCCGTGACAGAAGGGGGAGGAGTTGTACAGTTTGATAGCCACAGGGAAGAAGGATCTCCTGTGGCGTTCTGTGCTGCATCTTGGTGGAGCCAGTCTGTGGCTGAAGGTGCTCCTCAGGTTGACCAGTGTGCCATGGAGGGGGTGAGCTGCATTGTCCAGGATGCTCTGCAGTTTGAGGAGCATCCTCCCCTCCAAGACCTCCTCCAGTGAATCCAACTTGACTTTGGGCAGCGGTAGAGTCGCACCAGAGACCCGGGCCCGATCTTGACTACGGGCGCTGCCTGTACGGAGTTTGTGCGTTCTCCCCGTGACCTGCGTGGCTTTTCTCCGAGTGCACCAGTTTCCTCCCACACTCCAAAGACGTGCAGGTTTGTAGGTTAATTGGCTTCGGTAAAGTATAAGTATAAAGTATAAAGTTATAAAGTTTCCTTTAATATCATTCTAACTTTTAGTTTGAACGAAATTGCAGTCATGACAGCGAATAAAATAACAGAACACAGTTAAACATCCACCACAGTGAGTCTACCAGGCACCTCCTCACTGTGATGGAAGGCAAAAGTCTTAAAGTCATTTCTTCCTTGTTCTCCCTCTGCGTTGAGGCGATCCAGGCTTTCGATGTTGGGCCCCCCCGCCCGGTGATGGTAAGTCCCGCGGCCCAATTCAAGCTCCGCGAACGGGCCGGTTCAAACTCCGCGGCCCGGGGGGCGGGTGAAGCTGCCACCCCCCAGTCTAGCGGACGAAGCTGTTGCCGCGGGAGCTCCGGAGAATCGGTCACTAACCTGGGACCTGCGAGCTCCCGACTGGGCCCCCGGCCGAAGCCTCCCTAGCGTGTAAGACAATGATAATGTGCGGGAGTAGACATGAGCGTGTGAGGTGTCTTGAACATAGGTAGGGAGGGATTTAACCGGGGGGATAGGATGGAGTGGAGGTATGCGGAAATAGGTTCGGCGGGGCACGAACAGGCAGAGACAATGGGCCTGCCAGGACAGACAGGTTTGTGGATTTTGGAGAGAAGGTAAACTCGGGCCGTGCGGGGCTGGGGAACGATGAGGTTGGAGGCTCGAGAGGGCAGGGAGCCAGAGTAGATGTAGGCAGTGATGGTGCTAGAGATAGTGGCCTGTGTACGGGGATAATGTATGGGGATCGCTGTTCGGCGCGGACTCGGTTTGCGTTTGAGTTTTGAGTTTGAATTGAGTTCATTGTCACGTGTACCGAGGTACAGTGAAAAGCTTTTGTTGCGTGCTAACCAGTCAGCGGAAAGACAACACAGGATTACAATCGAGCCGTCCACACAGGGCACAGATACGGGATGAAGGGAATGACGTGTTAACGTTCAGTGCAAGACAAAGCGGAAGGGCCTGTTTCCGCACTGTTTCTCTGAACTAATCTAAACTAATCGACTTGGGTTTTTTTTCAAACAAGGTTCCAGGAATGAGATCAGATGTTATCGCCAGGCAGATTTGGCCCAGCAGATGTTTTTATTTGTGGCTGAGTTAATGTTTTATTTAGTTAAAATGTACACAATTGTTGCGCTGAGGAAATATGGGGGGGCGAGGCGTGAGTAATGTGGCTGCAATGTTCTCCAGGCTCCTGGATGATATCATAGACCCCAAGGACACAGCTCGAGTGGCTGACGAATATAATCTATTCAACCCTAACCTGCACCCCCTCTGAGAAGTGAGTTATACACTTACTCACTGCGGTCTACATTGTTTAACTGAATGTCCCACATGATCGCTGAAAAAAAATGACCCAGTTTGTAACATCCTCAAAAACTAGTTTAGACGAGTTACAGGGCGGAAACAGGCCCTTCGGCCCACCGAGTCCGCACCGACCAGCGATCCACGCACGCTAACACCACCCTACTACACACACTAGGGACATTTTTTACATTTATAGCAAGCCAATTAACCTCCAAACCTGTACGCCTTTGGAGTGTGGGAGGAAACCAGAACGCCTGGAGAAAACCCACGCAGGTCCCGGGGAGGTAACGTACAAACTACGTACAGATAAGCAACTGTAGTCTGGATCGAACCTGGATCACTGCCGCTGTGAGGCAGCAACTGAAGCAGACAACATAGGCTTAAGGTGAGAGGGATAAGAATTAACCATATAACCATATAACAATTACAGCACGGAAACAGGCCTTCTCGGCCCTTCCAGTCCGTGCCGACCATCTATTTTCTCCTAGTCCCATCTACCTGCACTCAGACCATACCCCTCCATTCCCTTCCGGTCCATATACCTATCCACTTTACTTTTAAATGTTAAAATCGATCCTGCCTCCACCACTTCTGCTGGAAGATCATTCCACACAGCCACCACTCTCTGAGTAAAGAAGTTCCCCCTCATGTTACCCCTAAACGTCTGTCCCTTAATTCTCATGTCATGCCCTCTTGTTTGAATCTTCCCTACCCTCAATGGGAAAAGCTTATCCACGTCAACTCTGTCTATCCCTTTCATCATTTTAAAGACCTCAATCAAGTCCCCCCTTAACCTTCTGCGCTCCGAAGAATTAATAGGGACGTGAGGAGCAACTTTTTCATTCAGAGGATGATGGGTATATGGAATGAGCTGCCAGAGGGGGTAGTTGAGGCAGACACTATAACAGCATTTCAAAGACAGGGAGAGGTAACCTGGATAGGAAAGGTAGAGAGGGTTATGGGCCAAACATAGGAAAATGGGACTATCTAGATGTGGCAACTTGATCGACGTGGACGGGGTTGGGTCAGTGGGTGTGTTTACTTGCAGCACGACTGTTTAAGCATCTGAGACGTACAGAATGACAACCGCCAACGGCTTTTGGGAACAAAGACGTTCTGTTTAAAAGATGGTGATGTGGAATTATCCAGCATGCGGTAACTTTAACCGGTATTAAACAATTGTGAACTTGGTGGCCACCAAAACCCCAAAGGTGAGTTTTGAGGACATCTTGTCCATTCCCAAATTGTTAGACGGGCATGTGCTCATCAAATCCATCATCCCAGTGTGTATTTTCCAGGTATTTCCAATTTGTTTCTCCATGTGGCAGATAGAATCACAGTGTCAAACAGCACGAAAACAGGCCATTCGGCCCAGCTTGTCCATGCTGGCCAAGATGTTCCATCTAAGCTAGTAAAATCAGCCCGATTGGTTTGGCCCATGTCCCTCCTGCCCACGTATATGTCCAAGTGTCTTCCCAGAACCAGGGGCCACAGTCTTAGAATAAAGGGGAGGCCATTTAAGACTGAGGTGAGAAAAAACGTTTTCACCCAGAGAGTTGTGAATTTATGGAATTCACTGTCGCAGAGGGCAGTGGAGGTCAAATCACTGGATGGATTTAAGAGAGAGTTAGATAGAGCTCTAGGGGCTAGTGGAGTCAAGGGATATGGGGAGAAGGCAGGCACGGGTTATTGATAGGGGACGATCAGCCATGATCACAATGAATGACAGTGCTGGCTCAAAGGGCCGAATAGCCTCCTCCTGCACCTATTGTCTATGTTTCTATGTTTCTATAGAGTTATGAGACTTCAAGAAATGTTGTGTTCTGTTGAAGTCTGAAGAAGGGTCTCAAACAGGAGAATGGGGTTATGAGGGAGCGATCGATCAGCCATGATGGAATGGTGGAATAGACTTGACGGGCCGAATGGCCTACTTCTGCTCCTGTCAAGTACGAACTTTAAAGGAAAAGTTACCCATCCATGTTCTCCAGGGATGCTGCAAAACCTGCTGAGTTACTCGAGCACTGTGTGTGTTGTTATGTGCTGCTGACATGCTGCATTTAATGCCCATTTTTTGGTTGCCTTTTGGTTGAGTTTTCTTGGTTCCATTGATGCGCCACCAGAGATGTGAGCTGCTGTGTCTGCCAAATGTAGAGGATTTAAAAAATAAAAGTGCTTGCATTTAGTTTAGCTTAGTTTGGTTTAGTTCAGATATACAGCGCGGAAACAGGCCCTTCGGCCCACCGGGCCTGCACCGACCAGCGATCCCCACGCATCAATACAGTACTACACACACTATCATCGACTTCAGAAAAAACTGGCACGGTCCCATACGACTTCACATCAATGACAGCGATGTGGAGGTGGTCAGTAGCACCAAGTTCCTGGGGGTGCAGATCACTAACAGTCTGACCTGGTCGAATAACATCTCATCAACAGTTAAGAGAGCGCAGTAGCGGTTGCACTTTCTGCGCCGGACGAGAAGAGCTCACCTCCCCCATCCCATCCTCACTACTTTCTACAGGGGCACCATAGAGAGTATTCTGACCAGCTGTATCTCTGTCTGGTTTGGGGACTGTAAAGCCTCTGACTGCAAGTCCGTGCAGAGAGTGGTGAGGACAGCGGAAAAAATCATCGGGACCTCTCTCCCCTCAATCGGGGATATTGCGACCAAACGTTGCGTGTCTAAGGCCAGCAGTATTATAAAGGACCCCACACATCTCCATCACGGACTGTTCACTCTGCTGCCCTCGGTGGAAAAAGATATCGTAGCATAAGGAGCAGAACATCAAGGTTCTGCAACAGCTTCTTCCCACGAGCCATCAGACTCCTGAATGCCATGTAATGGGCTGCCACCATTGTCTATTTATCCTTTTATCCATTTTATCCTTTTTATCCATGTTTATCCTTCTGTTAATTATCGTGTTGCACAGGGAGCCAAATGCAACGGAATTTCGTTTGGAATTGCATATATCAATGTATTTCTAAATGACAATAAAGTTTGTTTGACTTTGACTTTGACTTTGACTAGGGACAATTTGCACATGTACCTCGCCAATTAACCTGCACGTCTTCGGAGTGTGTGAGGAAACCGAAGTTCTCGGAGAAAACCCACGCAGGTCACGGGGGGGGGGGGACGTGCAAACTCCGTACGGACAGCACCCGTAGTCAGGATCGAACCCGGGTCCCTGGCAATGCAAGCACTGTAATGCAGCAACTCGAGTGCTGCGCCACTGTGCTGCCCATTTGTCGATAGTGAAATTAAACGCCTGCATTCTGCGTGACATTTTGCTTTTTTTACCTATAATATGGAGAACATTTCCACATCAACTGTTCCAGTGAATTGTGTTGCCCTCATTGATTAGAGTTTAGTTAATACTGCAGTGCACTGAACAGAACTAAGCCGACATGCATGAAGAGATAACAGAGGCAGTGACATACTGGGCACGTATTTTAATGACATTTTTACTTGCCCTTTCCCACTCTTATATTAGGTGTTTTGGCATCATCTTATAAGTCAAAAGTCAAAGTCAAAAGAGTTTATTGTCATGTGTCCCTGACAGGACAATGAAAATCTTTCTTTGCATAGCACAACAGAACATAGAAGGCATTGGCTACAATTCTATACATAAATACACCCATGAATTAATAAATTAATAAAGTGCAAATAACAGATGGAGGGATATTAATGTTCAGAGTTCCGAGCCAGGTTTAATAGCCTGATGGCTGTGGGGAAGTAGCTATTCCTAAACCGGGTTGTTGCAATCTTCAGGCTCCTGTACCTTCTACCCGAAGGTAGCAGGGAGATGAGTGTGTGGCCAGGACGGTGTGGGTCCTTGATGATGCTGCCAGCCTTTTTGAGGCAGCGATTGCGGTAAATCCCCTCGATGGAAGGAAGGTCAGAGCCGATGATGGACTGGGCAGCGTTTACTACTTTTTGTAGTCTTTTCCTCTCCAGGGCGCTCAAGTTGCTGAACCAAGCCACGTTGCAACCAGTTAGCAAGCTCTCTACTGTGCACCTGTAGAAGTTAGAGAGAGTCCTCCTTGACAGACCAACTCTCCGTAATCTTCTCAGGAAGTAGAGGCGCTGATGAGCTTTCTTAATAATTGCATCTGTGTTCTCGGACTTATAACAATCTGTACATAGAACTGTCAATGTACTGTTAGCAGTTTAGTTTAGTTTAGAGATACAGCGTGGAAACAGGCCCTTCGTCCCACCGAGTCTGCGCCGACCAGCGATCCCCGCACACTAACACGATCCTACACACGCTAGGAACAATTTACATTCACACCAAGCCAATTAACCTACAAACCTGTACGTTTTTGGAGTGTGGGTGAAAACCGAAGATCTCGGAAAAAAAACCCACGCAGGTCACGGGGAAAACGTACAAACTCCGTACCGACAGCACCCGAGGTAAGGATCGAAGCCGGGTCTCTGGCGCCGTGAGGCAGTAGCTCTACCGCTGCGCCACCGGTGCCACCCTTTGATTTTTATCAGGGTGCGTCACGGCATGGTTTGGGAACTGCTCCATCCAAGACCGCAATAGGCTGCAGTGATCTGTAGACGCAGCCCAGACCATCAGACAAACCAACCTCCCTACCATTGACTCCATCTACACCTCACGCTGCCTCGGCAAGGGCCAGCAGCGTAATCAAGGACCAGTCTCACCCTGGCCACCACCTCTTCTCCCCTCACCCATCCGGCAAGAGGGAAGGGCCTGTCCCACCAGCATGCAACTCTATGCGATGAGCGCGACCTAACGTGGTCGCTTGAGCCGCCCGGCACCGCCGGGCCAGTCCCACTTCGATCGCCAGAGCCGTATGGAATTGTGCGGAGTTCGTCCCGACATCGCGCGGGGCTCCGAAAAACTGACCATGTTCAAAAATTCTGCGCGGCAACGGCTTGTCAGCTCGCAGTCACCTCGACGCATTACACACCGCCCCGGCGTCGTGCCTCCCTGACCCTCTCTGTAGGTGCCTCCGTGACCCTCTATGTGTGTGGCTCCGTGGCCCTCTGTGTGTGTGTGCCTCTGTGCCCCTCTCTGTGTGCCCCTCTCTGTCCTGGCGAACTTACCTTTAAGACTTCGCTCCAGGTTCGCCTCACTTGCGCCACTCACCCGACCTCCGCGCGGCCCTCGCTGCCGGTTAGGTGCAGGAGGAGGCCATTTGGCCCTTCGAGCCAGCACCGCCATTCAATTTGATTATGGCTGGTCATCCCTAATCGGTACCCCGTTCCTGCCTTCTCCCCATATCCCCTTGACTCCGCTATTTTTAAGAGCCCCTATCTAGCTTTCTCTTGAAAGCATCCAGAGAACCTGCCTCCACCGCCCTCTGAGGCAGAGGGCAGTGGAGGTCTTCAAACTCGACCCGAAACATCACCCATTCCTACTCTCCAGAGAGGCTGCCTGTCCCGCTGAGTTACTCCAGCTTTTTGTGTCAGTCTAAGGTCAGGAAGGAACCTTGAGGCAGCGAGGGAGAAACTTGGCGTCACTGCTCCACGATTCTTGGCTTTCAATGCTTTATTTCCTTAGTTGGGCACAATCAACTGTGAAATCAAATTATCGACTGGAAAAGTTTGGGATGATGGATGTGCAAATCTCTCCATCGCTGGAGAAAAGGAATAGGTGCCGTTTCGGGTCGAGACCCCCTCTTCAGGCTGAGAGTCAGGGTAGAGGCAGCAATGGAGCGGGTTTGGGAACAAAGAGCTTCATTCAACATTCGTGAGGGGATTTGCTCAAGGACTCACTCACAGGACACCAGTATAGCGGGGCGAGGATTCTTGCAAAGGTGATAGGACATGAGTATGTTTCAACCTTAGAGTCATAGAGTGATACAGTGTGGAAACAGGCCCTTCGGACCAACTTGCCCACACCGGCCAACATGTCAACAGACAATAGACAATAGGTGCAGGATTAGGCCATTCCGCCCTTCGAACCAGCACTGCCATTCAATGTGATCATGGCTGATCATCCCAGCTATACTAGTCCCACCTGCCTGCGTTTGGTCCATATGCCTCCAAACCTGTCCTATCCATGTACCTCCAAATGTTTCTTAAGCGTTGCAATAGTACCTACCTCATCTACCTCCTCTGGAAGCTCGTTCAGGGTGAAAAGGTTACCCCTCAGATTCCTATTAAACCTTTTTCCCTTCACTTTAAACCTATGTCCTCTGGTTCTCGATTCCCCTACTCTGGGCAAGAGACCCTGTGCAACTAAACCTTCTGACATCAATTTATCTGCAGAAATGTCTAACTAGGAAACGCTCCATTGAATCTATACTCCCTGGATTTTAATGTGTAGGAAGCGCAGCAGTATGAAAAGTTGCCAGGACTAGAGGGTCTGAGCTACAAGGATCTACTCTTTAGATTCTGGAGTAGTTCCTGAGGATTGGAGGGTAGCTAATGTAACCCCACTTTTTAAAAAGGGAGGGAGAGAGAAAACGGGGAATTACAGACCAGTTAGTCTAACATCGGTAGTGGGGAAACTGCTAGAGTCAGTTATTAAAGATGGGATAGCAGCGCATTTGGAAAGCGGTGAAATCATTGGACAAAGTCAGCATGGATTTATGAAAGGTAAATCATGTCTGACAAATCTTATAGAATTTTTTGAGGATGTAATTAGTAGAGTGGATAAGGGAGAACCTGTGGATGCGTTTTATCTGGACTTTCAGAAGGCTTTCGACAAAGTCCCACATAAGAGATTAGCATTCAAACTCAAAGCACACGGTATTGGGGGTTCAATGTTGATGTGGATAGAGAACTGGCTGGCAGACAGGAAGCAAAGAGAAGGAATAAACGGGTCCTTTTCAGAATGGCAGGCAGTGACTAGCGGGGTGCCGCAAGGCTCAGTGCTGGGACCCCAGCTATTTACAATATATATCAATGATCTGGATGAGGGAATTGAATGCAACATCTCCAAGTTTGCGGATGACACAAAGCTGGGGGGCAGTGTTTGCTGTGAGGAGGATGCTAGGAGGCTGCAAGGTGACTTGGATAGGTTGGGGGAGTGGGCAAATGCATGGCAGATGCAGTATAATGTGGATAAATGTGAGGTTATCCACATTGGTGGCAAAAACAGGAGGGTAGACTATTATCTGAACGGTGGCCGATTAGGAAAGGGGGAGATGCAATGAGACCTGGGTGTCATGGTACACCAGTCATTGAAAGTAGGGATGCAGGTGCAGCAGGCTGTGAAGAAAGCGAATGGTATGTTGGCATTCATAGCAAAAGGATTTGAGTACAAGAACAGGGAGGTTCTACTGCAGTTGTACAGGGTCTTGGTGAGGCCACACCTGGATTATTGCGTACAGGTTTGGTCTCCTAATCTGAGGAAATACATTCTTGCCATAGAGGGAGTACAGAGAAGGTTCACCAGACTGATTCCTGGAATGGCAGGACTTTCATATGAAGAAAGACTGGATAGACTCAGCTTGTACTCGATGGAATTCAGAAGATTGAGCGGGGATCTTATAGATTCTTACAAAATTCTTAAGGGGTTGGACAGGCTAGATGCAGGAAGATTGTTCCCGATTTTGGGGAATTCCAGAACAAGGGGTCACAGTTTAAGGATAAGGGGGAAGTCTTTTAGGATCGAGATGAGAAGACCATTTTTCACACAGAGAGTGGTGAGTCTGTGGAATTTCATTTCGGAGTCACGTGAGTGACTTCGTGAAGAGCCCGCCGGCGCGCATGCTCGACATATCGTCGTAACGCGTTGCTGCGACGGCTGGCGGTGGAGCGCACTCCTCGCCAGCCCTTCATAAGGGGCCACGGAGGTGAGTATTCTACCTTTAGTTGGTGGTCCTTGTTGTCTGATTATGTCTTGCAGCAAGGACATGGATGGGAGTTCGAAGGGCCGGAGGACGTCAGGACGAGTTCGCCGGTCAACAGTTCCGGGGCCTTTACCATCGGCAATACCTGCAGCGCAGGCCGGGACTCAGGCGGAGATGTGGGTAAGCCCTGTGATTACAGGTCCAGGTCCGCCAGCACACCACAGCTCGGAGGAGTTCGACCAGGAGGAGTGTGGTGTGCCGCCAGAGCAGGGGGACCCTGCCATGGCAGTCAGGTCATCAGCGGGCTCGCTGGCGACCTCGAGCAGGGCACGTGCCGTTGCACGGTCTGTTCCACTCAGCCCTCCGAGAAGGGGGAGGGCAGGAGCCCAGAAGCCTAACCCTGTTAGGGCTAAGGCATTGCCTATCGCGGAGGAGCGGTCAGGTTCCAGGGCGAGACCCGGGGCGGCTGTGAGGTCCAGCCGGCACACCCCGACTCTCGACGCCGGGACGGGTCGGTTGAGTCGGGTCTCGTCACGGTCGCCGAGCCTCCCATGGATGGGTGGGCGAGACCATGCGTCGGCAACGTCCACGATGTGGGCAGCCGGCAAGACTGCGCGGGCCCCAGGCAGCCATGCTTCGGCTGGTGCCGACACCTCGCCGCAAGTGCCCTTAGTGGCAGTGGCTTCAGCTCTCGCTAAACGGAGGCGATTGAACACGCCCGCGCAGGAATCGCGCAGTTTCGCCTCGGCGGCTGTTAGCGACAACTACCGGCACCGGCAGGGCCTCGACGAGGTGCGGGCCGATGACAGGAGCCCGGTTTTCTTTTCAGAGCCGGAGGACTCCGACCACCTGAGTGTTCAGGGTGAAGGGCGTATTGACCGTATGGAACGGCTGCTGGAGCTCCTGCTTCAACGTCAACAACAGCAGGGCAGCAACAGGCACAGGGCGTCTTCACCAACATCTACTATCAGCCTGGAGCAGCAGGAGGAGGAGGTTCTGGTGGATCCCGTACCAACTCCGTTGGAGGTGCCAGCGGAAGAACTCTTGGATGTGGCGACCAAATTCGCGGCCCCACATACGGCTGGTCTTCCTCTAAATACAAAGCTGGCAGCCACAGTAGACTTTCTTAATAATCAGGTGCTGCAGGAAGAAGTCCTCATCCAGGCTATGAGCCGGCACAAGGCTCCATCAAACTGCAACTCCCTCAACGTGCCTGTGGTCAATACGCCAATATGGGGCAACATCAGTGCGGCTATCCGTCAACAGGAGCTAAAATTGCAGCGGATCCTGAAACTCCTCACGGCCAGTATTACCGCCTTTGCGCGGTCGGTGGACGGGGACGAACTGAATTTGGACCAGGAAGATGCTCTGGCCTTATTGTGCGCGACCCAGCACGAAATCAACGGGTTTCGCAAAAACAGCATCCGCCCAGCACTCAACCCGAAGTTTGCAGGATTGTGCAAACCACCGCCGCCGCCGCCGCCCCGTCAGCTCTTTGGTGAGGACCTCTCGAAGAGAGTCAAAGAGCTTGACGAACAAGCCAAAACGGTGGGAATCATGCGCTCTCAGAGTGCCCCCACACCGTCAGGCTCAAAAGCTCCATACATTCGCTCACGAGGGTCGGCCGGTGCCTCGACGAGGACTCGCCCTCTAGCTCCACAACGACAACAGCACCAGAACCAGCACCAAGGGTCTTTTTTAGGACAGGGTCGGCAGAGACCTTTGTGGAAATCGAAGACGCCGCGCCCTCAAGCCAACCCAGCACCTCCACGGCCACCCACACGTGTCAAGGACCGCCGGTAACCACGGAGGTGAGGGGGTCTGGTTCTCTTTTTTCTCTCTGTTTAACTTCCCATGTTGGTGGTCGTTTACGGTTGTTTTTGGATGCATGGGGTAATTTTACTGGTGATGAGTATGTGTTGCGGAATATTCGGGGGCATAAAATTGAGTTTATTAATGGCGACATTCCTCCATCCCAGCACATGCCTGGTCGTACGTTCAAATTGTCTGCTGCAGAACAGGCAGCAGGTTACAAGGAAATTTTAAGTTTGGAACAGAAGGGTGTGATTGAGAAAACAGTGCATGAGCCAATTGAATTTGTTTCGAACATATTTACTAGACCTAAGAAGGATGGAGGCTGTCGTGTCATTATTGATCTAACCCGTTTGAATACGTTTGTAACATATACTCATTTTAAAATGGATACGTTTGAAACAGCCAAATCATTGATTTCTCATGGCTGCTTTATGGCATGCATTGATTTGAGGGATGCATATTATTCAGTATCCATCCAGAAAGACGATAGAAGGTTTTTGAAATTTATCTGGATGGGGCAACTTTGGCAGTATAAGGCTTTGCCTAATGGGCTTACTACAGCCCCTAGATTGTTCACTAAATTGGTGAAGCCAATCATGGCTTATTTGAGACAACGACATCATATAGTTATGGCCTATTTAGATGATGTCTTTATTGTGGGCCACACCCTGCAATTGACTGAACAGGGTGTTGCAGCTGCTGTCAATATATTTCAACAATTAGGATTCATTGTCCATCCAGAGAAATCGAAGTTCTGCCCTGCCCAGGTAATTAATTACCTAGGGTTCACGGTGAACTCAATGAGCATGAGGATAACTATACCAATTAACAAAATTGAGGAAGTCACTAAGGTGTGCAGAGATTTAATTGGCACCAATATACCATCGATTCGGCATACAGCCACAGTAATTGGCAAGTTAGTGGCTTTGTTTCCGGCAGCACGATATGGACCTTTGCATTATCAGAATTTGCAAAGAGCTAAAATTACTGCGTTAAAACGGAACGCTGGTCATTACGATCGATCTATGCAGCTGCCGTCCGAAGCGATAACTGAGTTGCAATGGTGGGTGTGTCACATTAGCCACTCATTTAAGCCTGTCAGGGAGGCTAATTCGGTGGTATATTTACAGACTGATGCAAGCTCCAATGGCTGGGGAGCTACTGATAATTGCTCTAGTTGTGGGGCTAGATGGGACACCCTTGAGGCATCGATGTTGTTGACTCAAGGGATTAACTATTTGGAGTTGCTGGCAGCATTCCACGGACTTCGTGCATATTGTTCCAAGCTTGTTGGAGCACACGTCCGTCTCCAAATAGACAACACCACAGCTGTGGCATATTTAAACCATATGGGTGGTACCCGGTCAGTTTCGTGTGACAAATTGGCTAACTCAATTTGGCTCTGGTGTATTCAAAGAGACATTTGGATTTCAGCTACCTATTTGCCAGGTGAGCTTAATACTGTGGCGGACACCAGGTCACGCAAATTTAATGACAACATTGAATGGATGTTGCATCCTGAGATTTTTTCTAAAGTCACAGCCAAATTTGGTAAACCGGACATTGACCTTTTTGCGTCACGGTTGAACCATCAGGTACCAGCCTACGTTTCATGGGAACCAGATCCTGGGGCAATAGCGCTAGATGCATTCTCGCTGGACTGGGGAAATTGGTTTTTCTATGCCTTCCCTCCGTTTTGCCTCATCAGTCGGGTATTGCGAAAGATTCAGGCAGATGCTGCCAAGGGCATCCTTATTATACCCGACTGGCCCACACAGCCTTGGTATCCGGTGGTCTTTGACATGCTCAACGAACCTTGGGTCCTTTTGAAGGGTTGCCCACAATTGGTTACTCACCCTGTGTCAGGGGAGCCACATCCCTGCCATGGCTATTTAAATTTGTTGGCTTGCAGGTTCTGAACAGGCCGTTAGTCCAATACGGCCTCTCGGCTCGGACCATGGATACCATCGGGGCGTCGTGTCGAGAGTCCACAAGGCGAAGATACCGCTCGCATATTAAGAAGTGGGAAGCCTACTGCAGCCGCTCTCGCATCACGTACGATGACGTGACAATAACCGACGTCCTGGAATTCCTCGCGGGGTTGCACCATGATGAACACTTAAGTTACAGTGCCATCAACAGCGCCAGAAGTGCGCTATCATTCTACCTCAAGATTGGGGTAGGATCCAACAGGCTAGTGTCCAGACTCATGCGGGGTATATTCAATATGAATCCGCCTACACCACGCTATAATATCACCTGGGATGTCAGGGACGTATTAACCCTGCTCAGGACGTGGTCTCCCATGGAAGGGCTCCAACTGGACCAACTCACCATGAAGCTGGTGATGTTACTAGCGCTGACTTCAGCTCAGAGGGTACAGACACTACACAAACTGCGTGTCGACAGAATGACAGCTACCCCTACAGAAGTAGTCTTTTTCGTTGACGAGCTACTAAAGCAGCATAGACCTGGGTGCACAGGGCTGCAGCTGAAGTTCCCGGCATACCCCGCAGATGCTAGGCTATGTTTAGTCTCACATATCCGCCACTATGTCAAAGTGACGGCACGCATCAGAGGAATGGAGAGATACCTGCTTGTCACTCATAAGAGACCTCATCATCGAGTGACAGTCCAGATGATATCCAGGTGGCTTCGAGTCGTCTTGGGTAAGTCAGGTATCGACATTAATGTGTTCAAGTCTCATTCCACCAGGGCTGCATCGACGTCAGCGGCGAGGGTCATGGAGGTGCCCATGGACCAAATTCTCGCCACAGCAGGATTGGCGAATGAAGCTGTGTTCCAGCGTTTTTATAACAAGCCTGTTGCTGCTCCTCTACAGTTCGCAGAAGCCGTGCTGAATGCAGGTCAAGAACGTGGAGATGTCCCCGCATGAGGGGTTTTGATTTGTTATTAATAAATATGCTCTTGTTTTGCAGTATGAACTATTGAGCAAGTTTGTTCCTCCCATCCATCCCTGGTAGTGGTGTGTCAGCATGGACGTGGTCCAGGGCGTGTAATCACAGAAGCTTTGAAGTCTTCACGAAGTCACTCACGTGACTCCGAAATGAAATAGTAAGATTGAACGAGAACTTACCAGTTCGAAGGTTGATCTTTATTTTATGAGGAGTTGAAGTGAGGGATTTCGTGCCCTCCTCGCCCAACCCTCAATCACCTTCATCTGGTAATCTTAGTCAATTCAATCATACTATGCAAAGTCATTTCTTTTGTTGGTTTCTGTGATTCCACGCCGCTACTTTGAAGTATGTCGAGCATGCGCGCCGGCGGGCTCTTCACGAAATCCCTCACTTCGACTCCTCATAAAATAAAGATCAACCTTCGAACTGGTAAGTTCTCGTTCAATCTTACTATTCTCTGCCACAGAAGGTAGTTGAGGCCAGTTCATTGGCTATATTTAAGAGGGGGTTAGATGTGGCACTTGTGGCTAAAGGGATCAGGGGGTATGGAGAGAAGGCAGGTACAGGATACTGAGTTGGATGATCAGCCATGATCATATTGAATGGCGGTGCAGGCTCGAAGGGCAGAATGGCCTATTCCTGCACCTATTTTCTATGATTCTAGGGTTCTATGTTGAGAGGCTGGGACTCTATTCCTTGGAGCGCAGGAGGATGTGGGATGATCTTATAGAGGTGTACAAAATCATGAGTGGAATAAATCGGGTAGATGCACAGTCTCTTGCCCAGAGGCGGGGTATCGCACTGTATCTCTAAACAAATTTAAACTAAACTAAACTACCGTGGACTTCTAACCACAGACTTCAGTTTTTTTTAGTCTTATGTGTTAGAAAGAACTGCAGATGCTTCTTTAAACCGAAGGTAGACACAAAAAGCTGGAGTAACTTAGCGGGACAGTCAGGATCTCTGGACAGAAGGAATGGGTGACGTTTTGGGTCGAGACCCTTCTTCAGACAGATAGATAGATTCTTGATTAGTACAGGTGTCAGAGGTTATGGGAAGAAGGCGGGAGAATGGGGTTAGGTGGGTGAGATAGATCAGCCACGATTGAATGGTGGAGCGGACTAGATGGGCCGAAAGGCCTAATTCTGCTCCTATCACTTCTGATCTTACTATTTCATGGCAGACACAAGGATCTGCAGATGCTGGAATCTTGAGTGGAGCAACAAAGTGCTGGAGTAACACAGCAGTTCAGGCAAATCTCTGGAGAACACAGAATAGGCCACGTTTCAGGTTAGGACCCTTATTAATGCAGAAAGAAAGAATCGCAGATGCCGGTTTATACCAAAGATAAACACAAAGTTGTGGAATTACTCAGCGGGTCAGGCAGCATCTCTGGAGAAAACAATAGGTGAAGCTTCGGCTCAGGTCGGGGTCCGAAGAAGGGTTCCGACCCGAAACGTCACTTGTCCTTTTTCTCCAGAGCTGCTGGTGAACCGTTAAGTTACTCCAGCATTTTGAGGCGTCTGACTTTGGGATCATTCCTCTGATTGTAGGAGGGTGAGAAGGCTGGAATAGAGGCGGGGGCTGGAAAAAGATTGGCCAGTGATAGGTGGGTGCAAGTGAGGGGGGTGGTCTGGATTGGCAGATGGTTGGACAGAGGCTAGAGATGAAAAGGAGGCAAGAGGTGACAAAAGGGGATGAAAGGAGACAAAGTAACTTGAGGGTCTTAATCTGAAATGCCACCTATCATGTCCTCCAGTGAGGCTGCCTGTCCTGCTGAGTAACACCAGCACTTTGCGTTGCAAAAATGTGATTGCTCCATTGGATTGTTAGTTTAGTCTATTGTCATGTGTACCGAGGTACAGTGAAAAGCATTTTTGTTGCGGGTTACCCAGTCAGAGAAGGAGGGTCTCGACCCGAAACGTCACCCATTCCTTCTCTCTAGAGACGCTGCCCGACCCGCCAAGTTACTCCAGCTTTTTGTGTCCATCTACAGAGATAAGACTATGCATGATTACAATCATGCCGTCCGCAGTGTACAGATACAGACAATAGACAATAGACCCTTCAAGCCAGCACCGTCATTCACTGTGATCATGGCTGGTCATCCACAATCAGTACCCCATTCCTGCCTTCTCCCCGTATCCCCTGACTCCGCTATCTTTAAGAGCTCTATCTAACTCTCTCTTGAAAGCATCCAAAGAATTGGCCTCCACCGCCTTCTGAGGCAGAGAATTCCACAGACTCACAAGCCTCAGTGTAAAAACGTTTTTCCTCATCTCCGTTCTAAATGGCTTAGCTTTAATTCTTAAACTGTGGCCCCTGGTTCTGGACTCCCCCAACATCGGGAACATGTTTCCTGCCTCTAGCGTGTCCAAACCCTTAATAATCTTATATGTTTTAATGAGAATCCCCTCTCATCCTTCAAAGCTCCAGAGTCTACAAGCCCAGTTGCTCCATTCTCTCAGTATATGACAGTCCCGGGAATTAACCTTGTAAACCTATGCAGCACTCCCTCAATAGCAAGAATGTCCTTCCTCAAATTTGGAGAACAAAACTGCACGCAATACTCCAGGTGTGGTCTCATCAGGGCCCTGTGCAACTGCAGTAGGACCTCCTTGCTCCTAACTTCAAATCCTCTCGTAATGAAGGCCAACATGCCATTAGCATTCTTCACTGCCTGCAGTACCTGTACGCTTACTTTCAGTGACTGATGTACAAGCACATCCAGGTCTCGTTGCATCCCTCCTTTTCCTAATCTGACATTATTCAGATAATAGTGTTAAAGAAGGAACTGCAGATGCTGGAGAATCGAGGGTTACACAAAAAGCTGGAGAAACTCAGCGGGTGCAGCAGCATCTAAGGAGCGAAGGAGATAGGCGACGTTTCGGGTCCAGACCCTTCTTCAGGGCCATATACAACTGCAGAAGGACCTCTTTGCAGCATCAAGGGAATAACGGTTACATAGAAACATAGAAACATAGAAAATAGGTGCAGGAGTAGGCCATTCGGCCCTTCGAGCCTGCACCGCCATTCAATGTGATCATGGCTGATCATCCAACTCAGTATCCCTTACCTGCCTTCTCTCCATACCCCCTGATCCCTTTAGCCACAAGTGCCACATCTAACGCCCTCTTAAATATAGCCAATGAACTGGCCTCAACTACCTTCTGTGGCAGAGAATTCCAGAGACTCACCACTCTAGTTAGCACAGTTAGAGTAAGAAATGCTGCTGGTGGGGCAGATTCAATGATTGGAGTGATTGTAATGAGTGATTGCAGATCCACATCTGGGACCAACACGCAGACAGTCGCCGGGCCCTGGAGCCCTCTTGCCAGCGCATGTGCCAATGAATGACCAATGCATTATCATCACATGTGACAAGTCGCAGTGATATTCTTTGTTCTGCCTCACCAAGGTATGCAAAGAATCGCTACATAACCGACACAGTTACACAGTATTCCGTTTTACACAAACCAATTTTTAACACATTCCTGTTGTGGTCCCCCTTAGTTCTTGGCGGTTTCCCCCACGTCGGGACCTCCTTTGTTCGTTCACCCCCCCCCCCCAACCTACCCCCCACACTGGGTCATCCTTAGATTCCCCTCCCTCCCCCCCTTATGACGGTCCCCCACGCCAGATCCTTCATTGTTCTCACCCCCCCCCCCCCCCCCCCCCAGGCGGTCCCCTCACCCAGGGTCATCCTTTGTTCTGTGGCATTCTCGGCCACAGAAGGCAGCGGAGGCCAATTCCCTGGATGTATTCACGAGAGAGCTAAATATAGCTCTTTGGGACAGTTTCTTCCGAATCATTTGACTGAATCATCCCACTGCAACCAGAGAGCAGCGGTGAACTACTATCCATCTTATTTGTGATCCTCGAACTTTAATGGTTTTACCTTGCATTAAACATTATCATGTATCTATACACTGTCAATGGCTCAATTGTAATCATGGATTTTTTTTTCCACTGACTGGTTAGCACGCAATAAAAGCATTTCATTGTACCTCGGTACACGTGACAATGAACTAAACTAACTAAGTAGGTTTGGAGAGATATGGGCCAAACGTGGGCAGGTGGGACTAGTGTAGATGGGACAGGTTGGGCCGAAGGGCCTGTTTCCACACAGTATGACTATTACTTACTTACTTACTGCCTATTATGCCTCCTGGCATGTGGGGCAGCAACGAAGGTCCTCCACTCAGTGGGGTTGATTCCTTCAGTTGCTGTTTCCGTAACATATTTGTTTTACGAGACAGGGTTGTTAGCCCTGTGCTCAACCTCCAACCTGGAGGACCAGTGGATCGCTCTTCGTCTCACCTCTACCCTTCCACCTGTCCAGCATGGGAGACCCTAACAGGAGACGAATCTCCCACTGGCATAGCTCTAGGGGTCACTGACACGCACAAGCTCCCCGACCCCGACAAGGTTGCAATCCAACGGGAAGTATGACTATTTCTGAGGCCTCGTTGGTGCCTGGAACTCTATTCTCCCCGTGTATCCAGAAATGGAAGTCAAGGTGGGATGAGCAGTGTGGACGGAGAGTCTCGGAAGTGGGTAGAACCAACTCGATCTAGCCCAACCTCTTAAGCCAAAGTACAGCCCTGGAGCTGAGTTTAGTTTATTGTACTGAGGTACAGAGAAAATCTTTTGTTGCGTGCCAACCTGCCAGCGGGAAGACAATACACGATTACAATCGAGTCCATCCAGGTGTACGGATACATGATGAAGGGAATGATGTGAAGGGTAAAGGGCCTGTCCCACTGTACAAGGTAATTCCAGAGCTCTCCTGAGTTAAAAAAAAAATCAAGCACGTAGAATGTATGTAGAGGGTACGTCGGAGCTCTGGACGTCTCTTAGCGGCTCGTAACGCTAACGGCAGGTACTCGGGAAACGCGATAAGCTCGGGAAGAATCGTGAAGATTTTTCAACATGTTGACAAATGTCCACGAGAGCCCCGAGTACCTACGAGCGGCCATTACCGTAAATCTCCGGGTTCGAATCAGGGAGAACTCTTGAATTAGCTCGTACAGTGGGACAGGCCTTTAAGATTAAGTCCAGTAAAGTCCAATCAAAAATAGTCCAAGGGTCTCCAACGAGGTCGATAGTAGCTCAGGACTGCTCTCTATTTGTTGGTGGGATGGTTCAATTGCCTGATAACCGAAGGAGGTTCTGCTGCAGATGTACAGGGCCTTGGTGAGACCACAACTGGAGTATTGCGTACAGTTTTGGTCTCCTAATCTGAGGAAAGACATTCTTGCCATAGAGGGAGTACAGAGAAGGTTCACCAGACTGATTCCTGGGATGGCAGGACTTCCATATGAAGAAAGACTGGATAGACTCGGCTTGTACTCACTGGAATTTAGAAGATTGAGAGGGGATCTCATAGAGACTTACAAAATTCTTAAGGGGTTGGACAGGCTAGATGCAGGAAGATTGTTCCCGATGTTGGGGAATGCCAGGACAAGGGGTCACAGTTTAAGGATAAGGGGGAAGTCTTTTAGGACCGAGATGAGAAAATCATTTTTCACACAGAGAGTGGTGAATCTGTGGAATTCTCTGCCACAGAGGGTAGTTGAGGCCAGTTCGTTGGCTATATTTAAGAGGGAGTTAGACGTGGCCCTTGTGGCTAAATGGATCAGGGGGTATGGAGAGAAGGCAGGTACAGGATACTGAGTTGGATGATCAGCCATGATCACATTGAATGGCGGTGCAGGCTCGAAGGGCCGAATGGCCTACTCCGGCACCTATTTTCTATGTTTCTAAGTGTAGATGGAGTCAATGGAAGGGAGGTGGGTTGCCTGTGATGGTCTGGGCTGCATCCACAGTTCTCTACAATCCGTTATCGAGTGAGGAGCAAATCCTGGTCACGGCATCAACACACACACACACAGAGGAAACACTTGCAAAGTCCCGACGAGCACACAAAAAAAGGCTCTGGAATCATTCGCCTTCCTCTGGTAAACTGTTGCACCAGATGGGAAGATCTTGAAAGTGGGGAGCTGTCAACAGCTAAAAAGGTGTTTGGAATAACTAAAAAGAAAACAGCTTGCCTGGATTGAGGCATCCGAGCATCTGCTCCTTCCGATCATAGGGAATCGAAAAAACACGCCTGTTTAATCTCACTTCACCAACTGGCAGCTATCGGGACTGTGAGAAACTGAGGCTCCAGCCCAAAAAGTTATCAAGGAATATGCCTGCAAGGTCTTGGCAAAGTCACAGCGTAATACTGTTCAGAAGTTCAGAAGTTCTAGGAGCAGAGTAAGGCCATTCAGCCCATCAAGTATACTCTACCATTCAATCATGGCCGGTCTATCTCTCCCTCCTAACCCCTGTTCTCCTGCCTTCCCCCCATAACCCTTGCCACCCGTACTAATCAAGAATCTACCCTATCAATCTCTGCCTTAAACATATCCATGGACTTGGCCTCCACGGCCTTCTGTGACAATGAATTTCTGCAGATTCACCACCCTCTGACTTAAGAAATTCCCTTTCTAAAGGTACATCCTTTCACCCTGAGGCTGTGCCCTCTGGTCCTAGACTCTCCCACTAGTGGAAACATCCTCTCCACATTCAAAATTTGTTGAAAGGGCTGATCACTGCAGATTCAATGAGAACACTAAGGGTGGGAATGAGGAAGATGTACCAACGACACGAAAGCAAGGATGTGAACACTAGAACTAGCAGGACAACTAGGAGAGGGGAAGGGGAGAGAGAGGGGGAAACATAGAAAATAGGTGCAGGAGGAGGCCATTCGGCCCTTTGAGCCAGCACCGTCATTCATTGTGATCATGGCTGATCGTCCGCTATCAATAACCCGTGCCTGCCTTCTCCCCATATCCCTTGATTCCACTAGCCCCTAGAGCTCTATCTAACTCTCTCTTAAATCCATCCAGTGACCTGGCTTCCTCTGCCCTCTGTGGCAGGGAATTCCACAAATTCACAACTCTCTGGGTGAAAAAGTTTTTTCTCTCCTCAGTCTTAAATGACCTCCCCTTTATTCTAAGACTGTGGCCCCTGGTTCTGGACTCACCCAACATTGGGAACATTTTTCCTGTATCTAGCTTGTCCAGTCCATTTATAATTTTATATGTTTCTATAAGATCCCCCCTCATCCAGTGAATACGAGCCTAGGCGTTTCAATCTTTCCTCATATGAAAGTCCCGCCATCCCAGGGATCAATCTCGTGAACCTACGCTGCACTGCCTCAATCACAAGGATGTCCTTCCTCAAATTAGGAGACCAAAACTGTACACAATACTCCAGATGTGGTCTCACCAGAGCCCTATACAACTGCAGAAGAACCTCTTTACTCTTATACAGAAATCCTCTTGTAATGAAGGCCAACATATCGCAATAAATCGCTATATTTAAGAGGGAGTTAGATGTGGCACTTGTGGCTAAAGGGATCAGGGGGTATGGAGAGAAGGCAGGTATGGGATACTGAGTTGGATGATCAGCCATGATCACATTGAATGGCGGTGCAGGCTCGAAGGGCCGAATGGCCTACTCCTGCACCTATTTTTCTATGTTTCTATGTTTCTAAACATTCCATTAGCTTTCCTCACTGAAATTCCTGCATTGGTCTCACTCATACATTCTTTACCACCCCCTCCTTCATCACTAGCCAACCATGGAATTCCTACTAGTTACTCCTGTGAGAGTCAGAGCCATGTGTACTAGTTACTCATGTCCTAAACAAGATAAGACAGATATGGAACAATCATGTGTAGGCAGGAACTGCAGATGTTGGTTTACACCGAAGATGGACACAAAAATGTCGGAGTAGCTCAGCGGGATATGCAGCATCTCTGGAGAGAACGAATGGGTGATGTTTCAGGTCGAGACCCTTCTTCATACAAAAGAGTCTCGACCCAAAACGTCACCCCTTCCTTCTCTCCAGAGATGCGGCCTGTCCTGCTGAGTTACTCCAGCATTTTGTGCCTTTCTATGGAAGAATCAGCTCGGTGGATTGAGAGATCTGATTCAACTCATGTCGATTTTTCTCAGCTATTGTAATTACCCTGTCACCTTCCAGAAATAAATCCCTCAATCCACTGAGTTTATTATTTCCATGGCTAGACACAAAAAGCTGGAGTACCTCAGCAGGACAGGCAGCATCTCTGGAGAGAAGGAATGGGTGACGTTTCAGGTTGAGACCCTTCTTCAGACTTTAGTTGAATCAAACATTGGTACTTCAGGATGCAGGAAGAATCGTTAAATAAATCGTGCCCATTAATTTGTCACGATATGGTCAAATCCCGACAGAAATCTCACAAGCTACAAGCTGAAGGGATTTGTGGATTACATCGTCATCTGCCTTTAGGCTGGATGGATGACATTGTACCCGGATGGGACGTCGAAGGACGAGAAGCCGAGGATAAGAAGCGGAAGCCAAGATGCTGAAAGGCGTCGTGTCCGTTCAGCGTCGTGTCCGTTCAGCTTCATGTCCTTTCTGTGTTGTGTCCGTTCAGCTTCATGTCCTTTCTGTGTTGTGTCCGTTCGGTATCTTGGTTTTCCGGCGTGATGTCGGTACCTTGGCTTCGGCTTCTCGTCCTTCGACGTCCTGTCCGCATGCGGGAAGACGTGACGGAGAATCCCTAATGGCAAAGAGGTCACAGAGTGGCTCAGCTAGTGGAGCTGCTGCCTCACAGTGCCAGAGACCCGGTTCGATCCCGACCTCGGGTGCTGTCGGTGTGGAGTTTGCACGTTCTCCCTCTGACCGTGTGGGTTTCATCCGGGCGCTCCGGTTTCGTCTCACAAAGGCTGGGCGGGTCTGTAGGTTAATTGGCCCTCTGTAAATTGCACCTAGCGTTTGGGGAGTGGATGAGAAAGTGGGATGGCGTTGAACGAGTGTGAACGGCTGATGAATGGTCGGCATGGACTCTGTGGGCCAATCTTGACCAATCAATCAAGGTATCCAGGGATATTCCTGCTCGGTGCAGTTCAGGTTCAGTCAAGTTTATTTGTCACATACACATACAAGATGTGCAGCAAAATTAAAGTGGCAATGTCTGCGGATTGTGCAAAAACTACAGAACAGAATAGAACAGAATCAGTATTTACATGTTAGAAAAAAATGGCCTCGGATGTTGTGCATTTCTAAAGTCCACAATCAGCTCCTTAGTTTTTGTGACATTCAAGAGGAGGCTGTTGTCCTGACACCAGGGTGCCAGATCAGCCACCTCCTCCCGGTCGGCCTTCTCATCGTTATCGGAGATCAGGCCCACCACCACAGTGTCATCAGCAAACTTGATGATGGAGTTGGAGCAGAACGTGGCCACACAGTCATGTGTGTACAGGGAGTACAGTAGGGGGCTGAGGACACAACCCTGGGGGTATCCTGTGTTCAGGTTGAGGGGGTGGATGTATGTCTCCCCATCTTGACCACCTGGGGCCTGGCGGTGAGAAAGTCCAGGACCCAGGCACACAGGGGAGTGTTCAGCCCCAGTTCCAGCAGCTTCTCAGCAAGTCTGGTGTGGACTATCGTGTTGAAGGCTAAACTGAAGTTTATGAACAGCATTTCTCATATAGAACCCCTTCTGGATGTCAAGGTGAGAGAGAGCGGTGTGCAGAACCTGGGAGACAGGTTGAGAGATACAGCATGGATACAGGCCCTTCGGCCCTTCCCGAGTCCCCGATGATCAACGATCATCCATGCAATAGTTCTATCGTACCCACTCGGGAGGATTTTACAGAAACCAATTCACCTACGTCCTTGGGATGTTGAGCGAGACCACCAAAATACCAATTGTTGTGAGCTCACTAAAGCTCGCTAGAGGTGGCATGGTGGCTGTTACGACTCCCGAAGGCAGGTACCTCAGAGCCGCGTAACATAATCAAGAACCAGGTTCAAGTTTAAGAAAATAGTCTTTAATTTAGTTAAAAGAAGACAAAAACCCGAACCTGAGTCAAACAACGCCATCAGGGACAAGAATCGACTAACAAACCAAATATAACGGTGCTCCAGCCAGCCTCGCAATGGACCGTTGAGCCAGAGTCTCTAACCTGCCTAAATAGAGATAACCCTGAAACAAAATACACGAAAACCCTCAGGTCAGCCCTTATCCGTCCCAATACAACATTAAATGACAAATATAGTTAACAATACACAAAGTTCTATGCCATGTGGCCAGGCCTCCTGCAGCTCACACCGGCAGCCTGTTCACTTGTCAGGATCGGCGAAGAAGAGAAAGAATTCTGGGAACTCCGGGTATTTAAGCATCCGATGAGTCATCCGTCACCTGACGCAGCTTGGCCAATCAGGCACCCCTTTATTCCTGACTCCCAGCCACGGGGCCTGCACTCAGGTGAGAAACAGAAAAGGTAAGTACATAGCATTCACCGGGGGGGGGGGGGGAAGTGCCTAACAGTGGCGCAGCGTTAGATCCGCTGCCTTACAGCGCCGGAGACCCGGGTTCAATCCTGACTGAGGGTGCTGTTTGTTTGAATTTTTTTGCGTTCTCCCCGTGGTTTGCGTGGGTTTTCTCCAAAATCTCCAGTTTCCTCCCACACTCCAAAAACATACAGGTTTGTAGGCTAATTGGCTTTGGTGCAATTGTAAATTGTCTCTAGTGTGTAAGATATTCTTAGTGTGCGGGGATCGCTGGTCATCGCGGACTCGGTGGACCAAAGGGCTGCTTGCGTGCTGTATTTCTAAACTACACCAAACTAAATAATGCAACCTAAACAACATGTCCAATGATATTGCAATTGATAGAAACATAGAAAATAACTCGAAGGGCCGAATGGCCCACATGCACCTATTTTCTATGTTTCTACGGGGTACTGATTTTGGATGATCAGCCACGATCTTATTGAATGGGCCCATTCAAAATCAGTACCCCGTTCCTGCTTTCTCCCCATAATCCCTTGATTCCGTTAGCCCTAAGAGCTAAATCCAACTCTCTTGAAAACATCCAACGAATTGGCCTCCACTGCCTTCTGTGGCAGAGAATTCCCCTTTAAAAAATACTCAGCCGGAGCAGATTTGAAATATTTCGAGAAGTTAATCATCACAACTTTCTTTCCCTTTTCCAAGAGTTTGAAAATATAATGAAGACAAGCAAGCTGCAGAAAATGACACCTCATCTGAGCTTAATGTTGACATTGGATCATAGCTAGGCTACATCCTGGTACCCGCAGGCATTTGGCAGCTTCTGTTTTACTCAAATATGCTTTTCAAAAATAAGCTGAAATTACAATTTCTAATGTCATCGGTTCACATTATAGGAGCATAACGAGGCCATTCGGCCCATCAAGTCCATTCCGCCATTGAATCATGGCTGATCGTTCAGCTTTTCACTGTACCTCAGTAGACAATAAACTAACTTGAACTGATCTCTCCCTCCCAACCTCATTCTCCTGCCTTCTCCTCATAACCCCTCACTCCCGTACTAATCAAGAATTAGCCCATTTCCTCCTTAAAAATATCTATTGATTTGACCTCCACAGCTGTCTTTGGCAATAACATGAGGGGGAACTTCTTTACTCAGAGAGTGGTAGCGGTGTGGAATGAGCTTCCAGTGGAAGTGGTGGCGGCAGGTTCGTTGGTATCATTTAAAAATAAATTGGATAGGCATGTGGATGAGAAGGGTATGGAGGGTTATGGTATGAGTGCAGGCAGGTGGGACTAAGGGAAAAAAGTTGTTCGGCACGGACATGAAGGGCCGAGATGGCCTGTTTCCGTGCTGTAATTGTTATATGGTTATATGGTTATATGGTTGTGTGGTAATTCCACAGATTCATTACTATCCAACTAAAGAAATTCCTCCTCATCTCCTTTCTAAAGGTACGTCCTTTTATTCTGAGTCTATGACCTCTGGTCCTAGACTCTCCCAACTAGTGGAAACATCCTCTCCACATACACTCTTTCCAAGCCTTTCGCTATTCACTAAGTTTCAATGAGGTCACCCATCATCCTTCCAAATTGATGTCAATTGATAGAGGTTGGTTAAATAAGATGTGGTTTGGAGTGTAAGTCCCGCTGATGGCCCACTGTTAAACTTGCAGATACTGTCGAACAGAGGCTGGTGAGAAGTGATTCAGAGAGACGCCTTACACAGGGCATCAATATCACATCGTCTTCTTCTTCTTGCGTATGGCGTGCACAGCCTAAAGCTGTAGGACAACTTGTTCTATTTGATCTTATTTGATTGTGCACGCCGGGTTGATTGCATTCGTCGAAACAGGGCAGACCATGTGAAGGTTGCAATCTCCCACCCCAAATGTTACATCCAGGTTCAGGAACAGCTTCTTCTCCACAGCCATCAGGCCATTAAACACAACAACCTCCAAATAAGCTCTGAACTACATAGACTTGGGCGCATTGGTTTTGTCATTTTGCACTATTAGTGTTTGTTTGTTCACATGTTTGTGTGTGTGTGTATATGTATCTGTATATATATATAAACACACACAAACACATGTATATATATATATATATATATATATGTGTGTGTGCAGGCATGAACTACAGATGCAGGAATAGCCAAATGTCCAATTATTCTAATATTCGATAAATATACAACAAAAATAGACAAAATGCTGGAGTAACTCAGCGGGACGGGCAGCATCTCCGGAGAGAAAGAATGAGTAACATTTTGGGTTGAGACCCTTCTTCAGACTGAGAGTCAGGGGAGGGGGAGGCACAGAGATATGGAAGGGAAAGGTGTGAAAACGAGAGATCAAAGGGGACGAAGGTCAAGGAAAATATACAATGGACCAGGGTCTTGACACGAAACGTCGCCTATCTCCTTCGCTCCTTAGATGCTGCTGCACCCGCTGAGTTTCTCCAGCCTTTTGTGTACCTACAATGGATCATTGTTAGCTGAGGGGAGGGTGGCAACCTTCAACTGTTGCAAACCATGTAGAAGTTACACAAAAAATGTAATACCAAGATAAATATTAGCGCTAGTCTGAAGAAGGATCTTGTCCCGAAACGTCACCAATTCCTTCTCTCCAGAGATGCTGCCTGTCCCGTTGAGTTACTCCAGCATTTTGTGTCTACCTTTGATTTAAACCAGCATCAGTAGTTCTTTCCGACACATAAATATTAGCGTTTATGTGTTGAAGACCGTGCATTATCACAAAGTTATTAGTTTAGTTTCGTTTAGCACGTAAAAGGCCCTTCTGCCCAACGAGTCTGCACAGACCAGCGATCACCCCATGCACCTATGCACAGGGGAAAATTTACAATGTTACCAAAGCCAATTAACCTGCAAACCTGTACGTCTTTGGAGTGTAGGAGGAAACCGGAGCACCCGGAGAAAACCCACGCGATGACGGGAAGAAAGTGCAAACTCCGTACAGGCAGCACTCATAGTCAGGATCAAACCCGGGTCTCTAGTGCTGTGAGGCAGCAACTCTACCGCCGTGCCACCGTGCCGCCCTCGTTAACGTGTCGTGTCGAACGGCCGGTTTCCATGCTTATGTGCCTGTCCCATTTGGCAATCTTTTCGGTGACTGTCGGCATCATTGACTGACCTCACAGTGAGTGGTGAGTCTGTGGAATTCTCACAGAGAGTGGTGAGTCTGTGGAATTCTCACAGAGAGTGTTGAGTCTGGAATTCTCACCTCGAGTGGTGAGTCTGTGGAATTTTACATAGAAAATAGAAAATAGGTGCAGGAGTAGGCCATTCGGCCCTTCGAGCCTGCACCGCCATTCAATGTGATCATGGCTGATCATCCAACTCAGTATCCCGTACCTGCCTTCTCTCCATACCCCCTGATCCCTTTAGCCACAAGTGCCACATCTAACGCCCTCTTAAATATAGCAAATGAACTGGCCTCAACTACCTTCTGTGGCAGAGAATTCCAGAGACTCACCACTCTCTGTGTAAAGAATGTTTTCCTCATTTCGGTCCTAAAGGAATTCCCCCTTATCCTTAGACTGTGTCCCCTTGTTCTGGACTCCCCCAACATCGGGAACAATCTTCCAGCATCTAGCTTGTCCAACCCCTTAAGAATTTTGTAGGTTTCTATAAGATCCCCCCTCAATCTTCTAAATTCCATCGAGTACAAACCGAGTCTATCCAATCTTTCCTCATATGAAAGTCCTGACATCCCAGGAATCAGTCTGGTGAATCTTCTCTGTACCCCCTCTATGGCAAGGATGTCTTTCCTCAGATTTGGAGACCAAAACTGTACGCAGTACTCCAGGTGTGGCCTCACCAAAACCCTGTACAACTGCAGTAGAACCTCCCTGCTCCTATACTCAAATCCTTTCGCTATGAATGCTAACATACCATTTGCTTTCTTCACTGCCTACTGCACCTGCATGCCTACTTTCAATGACTGGTGTACCATGACACCCAGGTCTCGTTGCATCTCCCCCTTACCTAATCTGCCACCATTCAGATAATAGTCTACCCTCATGTTTTTGCCACCAAAGTGGATAACCTCACATTTATCCACATTGTACTGCATTTTCACGGAGAGTGGTGAGTATGTGGAATTCTCACAGAGAGTGGTGAGTGTGTGGAATTTTCACAGAGAGTGGTGAGTCTGTGGAATTCTCACAGAGAGTGGCGAGTCTGTGGAATTCTCACAGAGAGTGGTGAGTGTGTGGAATTCTCACGGAGAGTGGTGAGTCCATGGAATTTTCACAGAGAGTGGTGAATGTGTGGAATTCTCACAGAGTGGTGAGTGTGGAATTCTCTCAGAGAGTGGTGAGTCTGTGGAATTCTCTGCCTCAGAGGGCGGTGGAGGCAGGTTCTCTGGATGCTTTCAAGAGAGAGCTAGATAGGGCTCTTAAAAATAGCGGAGTCAGGGGATATGGGGAGAAGGCAGGAACGGGGTACTGATTGGGGATGATCAGCCATGATCACATTGAATGGCGGTGCTGGCTCGAAGGGCCGAATGGCCTACTCCTGCACCTATTGTCTAGTGTCTACTGTCTATATCAGGTCACCAAAAAAGTCGGGGCGTGACGACGTATTGACACGCGGTGTCTCCTCAAGTGTCGCAACATTTTTTTTTGTCTCCGCCGGATTTTGAAATGGTCGAACTCTTTCGGCGACCCTGACACGTCAGTCAATGACGTTTGGCAGTCGCCGAAAAAAATCTCCAAGTGGGACAGGCCCTTCAATGATGCTAGGACTCAATGCAATCCTGTTTTTGGGTATCTGGTTCTGCCTTCGTTTGAGACAAAGAGCAGAAATGTGTGCAGCGCTCCAAGCGCAGTTTAACCAGGTGCGTTTAAACATTAGCATAAGCACTCTGCTACCTTTTCTAAATGCATCATTATCTTTATCCTGCTGCCAGATAAATCTGGTTTATTTGGTCTGATTCAAAGATTATTTTCACTTGAAGTAAATGAGGGGAATTGGACAAAGCGTCAGCGATTGTAAGCAAACATCGAGACTAATAGTGTGAATGGGGGAGACACACAAAACATAGCCATATAAGATATAAATACCAATTAGTTCCCCCAATGTGTTATTAAACTGTTAAACCAATGTGAAAAAAACTCTGAAGAGTCGACTTCTAAACTGCTAAATGAGAATGCTAATAAATAATACATTTGGAAAACGTGTTTCATTCACAGCTACGCAATGTGCAAATATTATTCTTACAATTACTGCTTTATATTCCAGTAATCTCACTTGATACTACTAATAAGCAGAAGCACGTTGCTGCTTCCAAAAGATCGTGCATCAGAGGAGGAACAGGCCCTCCGGCCCGCAATGTCTGTGCCGTACATGATGCCACGAGCAACTTTTATCTGATGGAGTTGGCCTTGCCATCAGGTGAGAGCATTATCTCGCAGCAGGGAAACAGGCCCTTCGGCCCTACTTGCCCATGCTGACTGAAGTGGCATACTGGGCTAGTCCCATTTGCCTACGTTTGGCACATCGTCCTTTAAGCCCTTCCTATCCATGTATCTGCGCAAATGTCTTTTAAAAGTCATAATTGTATCCGTTTCCATGCAACTCAACAAACGCTGTTTGGCGTCAAACCTCGGTACACATCACAAATGATTAAACGGAACCAATTTCAGTTTCAGGTTTCAGTTCAATTTATATTCACGTGCACCGAGGTACAGTGAAAAACTTTTGTTGAGTGCCAACCAGTCAGAGGAAAGACAATACATGTTCACAATGTATAGATGCATGATAGAGGTTAAAGGGCCCGTCCCACTTGGCCATCATTTGTGCCTCATTTACGCGTCATATGTAAAATAGGTCCACGCGTTGTTACGCGCGACGCCGCGCGGAAATCACGCGTCATCATGCCGTCCGGTGCGTGTGACGTCATTAGAATACCCTGAGGCGCGCGGCGACGCATGGTTACGTCACCGTGCGTAACCATGCGTCACCACGCGATACACGTGAAATGTCAGGACGCCAATGCGTCAGGGTGCATGTGCGATATGTCACGCAGGTGGCTCGTGAGGATTTCGTGCAGCACGAAATCTTGGAACGCCGCGCGATACCGCGTGCAAATCCACACTCTTCCACGCCCGTGCCGCGCTACCCGTGCATCACAACGTGACGACCACATTTTTGGAGGTCGCGTAAATGGCGCACAAATGACGGCCAAGCGGGACCGGCCCTTTAAGAGTGTGGAGCGATTGTGAAATGGGATTGTTGGTCTGCTTCTGTGGCTAGCACGCAAATGGTCACCTGGCTTGGGCGCCATCGTGGAAACATCCCGTAAACTAAATTAAGCCAAAAAAATGTTTACAAGCCTTGCATCTGTCCAAATGTTTTTTTAAAGTCAAAATTGTATTCATTTCTATAGCTTCTTCTGGCAGGCAACAAAATCTTTTCACTGTACCTTGGTGGACGTGACAATAAACTAAACTAAGCTAAACAAAAATATATTACATGGCTTAATCCTGTTGCAATATTCCTGCATCTCATTCAGAGATATTAGTAATGGGGCACTAACATCTCATTAGTAGTAGGGCATTTTTTGTTTTCTCCTAAGATAAGGTGTTGCAAACATTACGTACTATCTGCCTGATCTGAGAGATGCCTCAGCCAAGACCATCGATGGGGTTTCAACATGAGAAGGAAAGACAGTCGGTCTTGGAAAAAATTACTCAAGATCAAATTGCTATCTCAATCACAATTCGCTTAAGCGATGGATTCAGCATTTTAAGTGATGAGGCCATTCGGTCCATCAAGTCAACTCCGCCATTCAACCATGGCTGACCATGGCAGATGGAGTTTAATGCTGATAAGTGTGAGGTGCTACATCTTGGCGGGACAAATCAAAATAGGACGTACATGGTAAATGGTAGGGAATTGAGGAATGCTGTGGAACAGAGGGATCTAGGAATAACTGTGCATAGTTCCCTGAAGGTGGAATCGCATGTAGATAGGGTGGTAAAGAAAGCTGTTGGTGTGCTGGCCTTTATAAATCAGAGCATTGAATATAGGAGTAGGGAAGTAATGTTAAAATTGTACAAGGCATTGGTGAGACCAATTCTGGAGTATGGTGCACAATTTTGGTCGCCTAATTATAGGAAGGATGTCAACAAAATAGAGAGAGTACAGAGGAGATTTACTAGAATGCTGCCTGGGTTCCAGCAACTAAGTTACAGAGAAAGGTTGAACAAGTTAGGTCTTTATTCTTTGGAGCGCAGAAGGTTAAGGGGGGACTTGATTGAGGTCTTTAAAATGCTGAAAGGGATAGACAGAGTTGACGTGGATCAGCTTTTCCCATTGAGGGTAGGGAAGATTCAAACAAGAGGGCATGACATGAGAATTAAGGGACAGAAGTTTAGGGGTAACATGAGGGGGAACTTCTTTACTCAGAGAGTGGTGGCTGTGTGGAATGATCTTCCTGCAGAAGTGGTGGAGGCAGGATCGATTTTAACATTTAAAAGTAAAGTGGATAGGTATATGGACGGGAAGGGAATGGAGGGGTATGGTCTGAGTGCAGGTAGATGGGACTAGGGGAAAATAAATGGTCGGCACTGACTGGAAGGGCCGAGAGGTCCTGTTTCCGTGCTGCAAATGTTATATGGTTATATGGTTATCTACCAATCCTGCCCCATTCTCCTGCCATCTCCCCATAACCCCTGACACCCATACTAATCAGGAATTCATCTATCTCTACCCTAAAAATATCCACTGACGTGGCCTCCACAGCCCTCTGTGGCAATGAATTCCACAGATTCACCAGCCTCTGACTAAAGAAATTCCTCCTCATCTCCTTCCTAAAGGAAAGTCCATTAATTCTGAGGCTTTGTCCTCTGGTCCTGGACTCTCCCACTGGTAGAAACATCCTGGCCACTATATCCAGGCCTATCTATTGTAAATAATGAATTCCTGTAAGCCATTAAAAAAAAAGTATTTCCTACAGTAAAATCAATGAGATAAATTATTTGCACAGTTACGATTTTCTTTTACATTAGCCTGCTATATAAAATTCTTAAAGGATTGGACAGGCTAGATGCAGGAAAAATGTTCCCCATGTTGTGTGTGTCCAGAAATAGCAATCACAGTGTAAGAATAAGGGGTAGTGCCATTTAGGACCGAGATGAGGAAAAACCTTTTCAGCCAGAGAGTTGTGAATCTGTGGACTTTTCTGCCACAGAAGGCAGTGGAGGCCAATTCACTGGATGATTTCAAGAGAGAGTTAGATTTAGCTCTTAGGGAAACCAGAATCAAGGGTTACGGGGAGAAGGCTGGAACGGGGGAACCGATTCTGGATGATCAGCCACGATCATATTGAATGGCGGTGCTGTCTCGAAGGGCCGAATGGCCTATCTCCTGCACCTGGTTTCGATGATTCAATGTTTCTAAGCATCGTCTGTTGTTCAGTGGGAAATAACAAGGGAGTAGCGTGAGCGGTGGCTGCGGACGGAGGCAAGTGGGATGAGATGTAACGACCAGGAGGATCTCTATCCTTGTTCCATCGGGGGGGGGGGGGGGGGGGAAGGAGTGCTGGATGCTATGGATGGTGGGGTGAACGTTCAGCACCAGGGGAGTCCTATCCCTCAGGGAGCGTCAGGGGTTATGGTGAGAAGGCAGGACAATGGGGTCAGGAGGGAAAGGTAGATCAGCCAGGATTGAATGGCGGAGTAGACTTGATGGGCTGAATGGCCTAATTCTGCTCCTATCACTTATGACCTTATGACCTGATCCTTAGGCAGATTCAAAAAGCAGGAGTAACTCTGCGTGTCAGACAGTATCTCTTCTTGGGTGGGAGACCGCTCTCCGGAGCTCCCGCAACACAGCTTCTCCAGCCCGTGTCCCGGGGTTGGATTGACCCGGAGCGGGGCCGTACATCGCCCGGCGCGGCTTTAATGGCCACTGGTCATTCCAGCACCCGCCGGGGGCTCCAACGTTGTGACTTTGGGCCTAGAGCGGGGCCGTACATCGCCCGGCGCGGCCTCAATGGCCGTGGGACTTAACATCGCCCGCCCTGGGCTTCGACCTCGGGAGGGAAATGGTGCGGGGGAGAGAGAAGACTTTGCCTTCCATCACAGTGAGGAGGAGATTCACTGTGATGGATGTTTGTGTGAATTGAATTGTTGTCTGTGTTTTTTTTATGAATTGTTCTGTTTGTATGGCTTGCAGAAACGGAGTTTCATTCGAGCATCTCTGAGGTTCGAATGACAAGTAATAAAATCAAATCAAATCAAATTTCATTTCGGAGTCACGTGAGTGACTTCGTGAAGAGCCCGCCGGCGCGCATGCTCGACATATCGTCGTAACGCGTTGCTGCGACGGCTGGCGGTGGAGCGCGCTCCCCGCCAGCCCTTCATAAAGGGCCACGGAGGTGAGTATTCTACCTTTAGTTGGTGGTCCTTGTTGTCTGATTATGTCTTGCAGCAAGGACATGGATGGGAGTTCGAAGGGCCGGAGGACGTCAGGACGAGTTCGCCGGTCAACAGTTCCGGGGCCTTTACCATCGGCAATACCTGCAGCGCAGGCCGGGACTCAGGCGGAGATGTGGGTAAGCCCTGTGATTACAGGTCCAGGTCCGCCAGCACACCACAGCTCGGAGGAGTTCGACCAGGAGGAGTGTGGTGTGCCGCCAGAGCAGGGGGACCCTGCCATGGCAGTCAGGTCGTCAGCGGGCTCGCTGGCGACCTCGAGCAGGGCACGTGCCGTTGCACGGTCTGTTCCACTCAGCCCTCCGAGAAGGGGGAGGGCAGGAGCCCAGAAGCCTAACCCTGTTAGGGCTAAGGCATTGCCTATCGCGGAGGAGCGGTCAGGTTCCAGGGCGAGACCCGGGGCGGCTGTGAGGTCCAGCCGGCACACCCCGACTCTCGACGCCGGGACGGGTCGGTCGAGTCGGGTCTCGTCACGGTCGCCGAGCCCCCCATGGATGGGTGGGCGAGACCATGCGTCGGCAACGTCCACGATGTGGGCAGCCGGCAAGACTGCGCGGGCCCCAGGCAGCCATGCTTCGGCTGGTGCCGACACCTCGCCGCAAGTGCCCTTAGTGGCAGTGGCTTCAGCTCTCGCTAAACGGAGGCGATTGAACACGCCCGCGCAGGAATCGCGCAGTTTCGCCTCGGCGGCTGTTAGCGACAACTACCGGCACCGGCAGGGCCTCGACGAGGTGCGGGCCGATGACAGGAGCCCGGTTTTCTTTTCAGAGCCGGAGGACTCCGACCACCTGAGTGTTCAGGGTGAAGGGCGTATTGACCGTATGGAGCGGCTGCTGGAGCTCCTGCTTCAACGTCAACAACAGCAGGGCAGCAACAGGCACAGGGCGTCTTCACCAACATCTACTATCAGCCTGGAGCAGCAGGAGGAGGAGGATCTGGTGGATCCCGTATCAACTCCGTTGGAGGTGCCAGCGGAAGAACTCTTGGATGTGGCGACCAAATTCGCGGCCCCACATACGGCTGGTCTTCCTCTAAATACAAAGCTGGCAGCCACAGTGGACTTTCTTAATAATCAGGTGCTGCAGGAAGAAGTCCTCATCCAGGCTATGAGCCGGCACAAGGCTCCATCAAACTGCAACTCCCTCAACGTGCCTGTGGTCAATACGCCAATATGGGGCAACATCAGTGCGGCTATCCGTCAACAGGAGCTAAAATTGCAGCGGATCCTGAAACTCCTCACGGCCGGTATTACCGCCTTTGCGCGGTCGGTGGACGGGGACGAACTGAATTTGGACCAGGAAGATGCTCTGGCCTTATTGTGCGCGACCCAGCACGAAATCAACGGGTTTCGCAAAAACAGCATCCGCCCAGCACTCAACCCAAAGTTTGCAGGATTGTGCAAACCACCGCCGCCGCCGCCGCCCCGTCAGCTCTTTGGTGAGGACCTCTCGAAGAGAGTCAAAGAGCTTGACGAACAAGCCAAAACGGTGGGGATCATGCGCTCTCAGAGTGCCCCCACACCGTCAGGCTCAAAAGCTCCATACATTCGCTCACGAGGGTCGGCCGGTGCCTCGACGAGGACTCGCCCTCTAGCTCCACAACGACAACAGCACCAGAACCAGCACCAAGGGTCTTTTTTAGGACAGGGTCGGCAGAGACCTTTGTGGAAATCGAAGACGCCGCGCCCTCAAGCCAACCTAGCACCTCCACGGCCACCCACACGTGTCAAGGACCGCCGGTAACCACGGAGGTGAGGGGGTCTGGTTCTCTTTTTTCTCTCTGTTTAACTTCCCATGTTGGTGGTCGTTTACGGTTGTTTTTGGATGCATGGGGTAATTTTACTGGTGAGGAGTATGTGTTGCGGAATATTCGGGGGCATAAAATTGAGTTTATTAATGGCGACATTCCTCCATCCCAGCACATGCCTGGTCGTACGTTCAAATTGTCTGCTGCAGAACAGGCAGCAGGTTACAAGGAAATTTTAAGTTTGGAACAGAAGGGTGTGATTGAGAAAACAGTGCATGAGCCAATTGAATTTGTTTTGAACATATTTACTAGACCTAAGAAGGATGGAGGCTGTCGTGTCATTATTGATCTAACCCGTTTGAATACGTTTGTAACATATACTCATTTTAAAATGGATGCGTTTGAAACAGCCAAATCATTGATTTCTCATGGCTGCTTTATGGCATGCATTGATTTGAGGGATGCATATTATTCAGTATCCATCCAGAAAGATGATAGAAGGTTTTTGAAATTTATCTGGATGGGGCAACTTTGGCAGTATAAGGCTTTGCCTAATGGGCTTACTACAGCCCCTAGATTGTTCACTAAATTGGTGAAGCCAATCATGGCTTATTTGAGACAACGACATCATATAGTTATGGCCTATTTAGATGATGTCTTTATTGTGGGCCACACCCTGCAATTGGCTGAACAGGGTGTTGCAGCTGCTGTCAATATATTTCAACAATTAGGATTCATTGTCCATCCAGAGAAATTGAAGTTCTGCCCTGCCCAGGTAATTAATTACCTAGGGTTCACGGTGAACTCAATGAGCATGAGGATAACTATACCAATTAACAAAATTGAGGAAGTCACTAAGGTGTGCAGAGATTTAATTGGCACCAATATACCATCGATTCGGCATACAGCCACAGTAATTGGCAAGCTAGTGGCTTTGTTGCCGGCAGCACGATATGGACCTTTGCATTATCAGAATTTGCAAAGAGCTAAAATTACTGCGTTAAAACGGAACGCTGGTCATTACGATCGATCTATGCAGCTGCCGTCCGAAGCGATAACTGAGTTGCAATGGTGGGTGTGTCACATTAGCAACTCATTTAAGCCTGTCAGGGAGGCTAATCCGGTGGTATATTTACAGACTGATGCAAGCTCCAATGGCAGGGGAGCTACTGATAATTGCTCTAGTTGTGGGGGTAGATGGGACACCCTTGAGGCATCGATGTTGTTGACTCAAGGGATTAACTATTTGGAGTTGCTGGCAGCATTCCACGGACTTCGTGCATATTGTTCCAAGCTTGTTGGAGCACACGTCCGTCTCCAAATAGACAACACCACAGCTGTGGCATATTTAAACCATATGGGTGGTACCAGGTCAGTTTCGTGTGACAAATTGGCTAACGCAATTTGGCTCTGGTGTATTCAAAGAGACATTTGGATTTCAGCTACCTATTTGCCAGGTGAGCTTAATACTGTGGAGGACACCAGGTCACGCAAATTTAATGACAACATTGAATGGATGTTGCATCCTGAGATTTTTTCTAAAGTCACAGCCAAATTTGGTAAACCGGACATTGACCTTTTTGCGTCACGGTTGAACCATCAGGTACCAGCCTACGTTTCATGGGAACCAGATCCTGGGGCAATAGCGCTAGATGCATTCTCGCTGGACTGGGGGAATTGGTTTTTCTATGCCTTCCCTCCGTTTTGCCTCATCAGTCGGGTATTGCGAAAGATTCAGGCAGATGCTGCCAAGGGCATCCTTATTATACCCGACTGGCCCACACAGCCTTGGTATCCGGTGGTCTTTGACATGCTCAACGAACCTTGGGTCCTTTTGAAGGGTTGCCCACAATTGGTTACTCACCCTGTGTCAGGGGAGCCACATCCCTGCCATGGCTATTTAAATTTGTTGGCTTGCAGGTTCTGAACAGGCCGTTAGTCCAATACGGCCTCTCGGCTGGGACCATGGATACCATCGGGGCGTCGTGTCGAGAGTCCACAAGGCGAAGATACCGCTCGCATATTAAGAAGTGGGAAGCCTACTGCAGCCGCTCTCGCATCACGTACGATGACGTGACAATAACCGACGTCCTGGAATTCCTCGCGGGGTTGCACCATGATGAACACTTAAGTTACAGTGCCATCAACAGCGCCAGAAGTGCGCTATCATTCTACCTCAAGATTGGGGTAGGATCCAACAGGCTAGTGTCCAGACTCATGCGGGGTATATTCAATATGAATCCGCCTACACCACGCTATAATATCACCTGGGATGTCAGGGACGTATTAACCCTGCTCAGGACGTGGTCTCCCATGGAAGGGCTCCAACTGGACCAACTCACCATGAAGCTGGTGATGTTACTAGCGCTGACTTCAGCTCAGAGGGTACAGACACTACACAAACTGCGTGTCGACAGAATGACAGCTACCCCTACAGAAGTAGTCTTTTTCGTTGACGAGCTACTAAAGCAGCATAGACCTGGGTGCACAGGGCTGCAGCTGAAGTTCCCGGCATACCCCGCAGATGCTAAGCTATGTTTAGTCTCACATATCCGCCACTATGTCAAAGTGACGGCACGCATCAGAGGAATGGAGAGATACCTGCTTGTCACTCATAAGAGACCTCATCATCGAGTGACAGTCCAGATGATATCCAGGTGGCTTCGAGTCGTCTTGGGTAAGTCAGGTATCGACATTAATGTGTTCAAGTCTCATTCCACCAGGGCTGCATCGACATCAGCGGCGAGGGTCATGGAGGTGCCCATGGACCAAATTCTCGCCACAGCAGGATGGGCGAATGAAGCTGTGTTCCAGCGTTTTTATAACAAGCCTGTTGCTGCTCCTCTACAGTTCGCAGAAGCCGTGCTGAATGCAGGTCAAGAACGTGGAGATGTCCCCTCATGAGGGGTTTTGATTTGTTATTAATAAATATGCTCTTGTTTTGCAGTATGAACTAGTGAGCAAGTTTGTTCCTCCCATCCATCCCTGGTAGTGGTGTGTCAGCATGGACGTGGTCCAGGGCGTGTAATCACAGAAGCTTTGAAGTCTTCACGAAGTCACTCACGTGACTCCGAAATGAAATAGTAAGATTGAACGAGAACTTACCAGTTCGAAGGTTGATCTTTATTTTATGAGGAGTCGAAGTGAGGGATTTCGTGCCCTCCTCGCCCAACCCTCAATCACCTTCATCTGGTAATCTTAGTCAATTCAATCATACTATGCGAAGTCATTTCTTTTGTTGGTTTCTGTGATTCCACGCCGCTACTTTGAAGTATGTCGAGCATGCGCGCCGGCGGGCTCTTCACGAAATCCCTCACTTCGACTCCTCATAAAATAAAGATCAACCTTCGAACTGGTAAGTTCTCGTTCAATCTTACTATTCTTCTTCTTTCGTGCGGTGTGCACAGCCTAAAGTTGTTGGACATTGATGTTATTGTTGTTGTTGTTATTTGATCTTCCGTTTGTGCACGTCGAGTTGATTGCATTAGTCGAAACAGGGCGGACCACGTGAAGGTTGCAATCTTCCACCCCACAGTATCTCTGGAGAAAAGGAATAGGCAGGTGGGACTAGTGTAGCTGGGACATGTTGGCTGCTGTGGGCAAGTTGGGCCGAAGGGCCTGGTGATGTTTCGGGTTGAGATCTATCCTTATTCTGTCTGGGAGTTGGTGGTGGGGGTAACTAGTTTGGACGTAGAGGCTGATGCAGATGATTGGTAAAGACCCGCATGGTGGTGCAGCGGTTGAGTTGCTGCCTTAAGCAGGGAAGTGAAAACTGCACCCGCATCGAAACTCACTCGTTCAAGCACAATGATCAAATAACCAAACTCTCACCTTTCATTTCAGCAGAGGTGGCGATCAATAAATGCAGCTTTTTAATGGAAGACTAACATCAGCTGACCAACTCGGGTGGCACTGTGACGCAGCGGTAGATTTGCTGCCTTGCAGTCAATCCTGACTACGGTTGCTGTCTGTACGGAGTTTGTACATTCTCACCGCGACCACGTGGGTTTTCTCCAGGTGCTCAGGTTTCCTCACGCACTCCAAAGATGCACGGGTTTGTATGTTAATTGGCTTCTATCAACGAGAAACTGGGGTAACTGGCTTCAGTAAAGATTGTAAATTGTCCCTAGTATGTAGGATAGTGCTAGTGTACAGGGATCGGTGGGCTGCAGGGCCTGATTCCGTGCTGTATCTCACAACTAAACTAAACCGGGGGAACTCTATCCTTGTTCCATCTGAGGCAGGGGGAGCGAGACATCATTAGACAAGGGAGAAGTGTTATATCGTTAGATCTAAATGAGTTGCAATTATTATGCAATTAAGTGGCTCTAGTGAAAATGGGAAATTATAAATGGCTATTTAGTCCACAAGATTAACCATATAACCATATAACCATATAACAATTACAGCGCGGAAACAGGCCATCTCGTCCCTTCAAGTCCGTGCCGAACAACTTTTTTCCCTTAGTCCCACCTGCCTGCACTCATACCATAACCCTCCATACCCTTCTCATCCATATGCCTATCCAATTTATTTTTAAATGATACCAACGAACCTGCCGCCACCACTTCCACTGGAAGCTCATTCCACACCGCTACCACTCTCTGAGTAAAGAAGATCCCCCTCATGTTACCCCTAAACCTCTGTCCCTTAATTCTAAAGTCATGTCCTCTTGTTTGAATCTTCCCCATTCTCAAAGGGAAAAGCTTGTCCACATCAACTCTGTCTATCCCCCTCATCATTTTAAAGACCTCTATCAAGTCCTCCCTTAACCTTCTGCGCTCCAGAGAATAAAGACCTAACTTATTCAACCTATCTCTGTAACTTAGCTGTTGAAACCCAGGCAACATTCTAGTAAATCTCCTCTGTACCCTCTCTATTTTGTTGACATCCTTCCTATAATTGGGCGACCAAAACTGTACACCATACTCCAGACTTGGTCTCACCAATGCCTTGTACAATTTTAACATTACATCCCAGCTTCTATACTCAATGCTCTGATTTATAAAGGCTAGCATACCAAAAGCTTTCTTTACCACCCTATCTATATGAGATTCCACCTTCAAGGAACTATGCATGGTTATTACCAGATCCCTCTGTTCAACTGTATTCTTCAATTCCCTACCGTTTACCATGTAAAGATTGATGAGAACTGACCATTCCAAGATGAATAAGGAAAGACACAAAGTACTAGAATAACTCACCGGGTCAGGCAGCATCCCTGGAGAACATGGATAGGTGACGTTTCTGGACGGAACCCTTCCTCAGATTCATGATGGACTCTGACCCAAAATGTCACCTATCCAGGTTCTTGAGGCATGTGGGTGACGTCCTTCTAGAGAGTCCCTGCTTTCTCGACACTACCTACCCTTCCACCTATCTTTGTATCGTCTGCCAACTTGGCCACAAAGCCTTCAATCCCCCTCGTCCAAATCATTAATATACAATGTGAAGAGCAGCGGCCCCAGCACCGAGCCCTGTGGAACTCCGCTGAGGCACTGGCAGCCAACCAGAAAAACAAAACCCCTATACTGCCACTCTTTGCCTTGTTCTTGTTTCTGGGGGAAGATCAAGTCATCAGAACCCCAGCAGGGTTTCAGTCGAAGCTCGAAACATTAATCCCTCAGAACATAAGGGAGAATTAAATGTCAAAGAACTGAAATAAAAACCAAAATGTGCCAACTTGGACTGCCAACATTCACACACACCACGTATGGAAAAATAAATTTTTAATTGTGATGTGTCAGGATGTGCCAGCATCGCCACATGGGAGCATCAAGTTTATCTTTGGAAACTTCAGCTTGAACATGTCAGGCCAGGTGACTTGAACCCTGCTGTGAGAGCGTTGAGTGCAGACGTTGGGAGGTTGTAGGACGTCGGATGTTGCAGTTGTACAAGACGTCGGTGGTTCGGGGCGCTGTGTTCAGTTCCGGGCACCGTGTTAAAGGAAAGGTGCTGTCAAGCTGGAAAGGGTGCGGAGAAGATTTACAAGGTTGTTGCCAGGACTCGGGGGGCCTGAGCTATAGGCAGTGGTTGAGAAGGTTGGGACTCTAGTCCTTGGAGAGCAGGAGGATGAGGGGTGATCTTATAGAGGTGTGCAAAATCATTACAGATCGGGTGGACGCACAGAGTTTCTTGTGCGTCCAGTGTTTGGGAATCAAGAACCAGAGGACATAGTCTTAAGGTGAGGGGGGGAAACATTTAATAGGAACCACAGGGGTACCTTTTTCACACCAAGGGTGACAGGGAGAGTCTAGGACCAGAGGCCATAGGATCAGAATTAAAGGACATTCCTTGAGGAAGGAGATGAGGAGGAATTTCTGTAGTCAGAGGGTGGTGAATTTGTTGAATTCATTGCCGGCAGAAAGCTGTGGAGGCCAAGTCAATGGATATTTTTAAGGGAGAGATAGATAGATTCTTGGGTTACACAAAAAGCTGGAGAAACTCAGCGGGTGCAGCAGCATCTAAGGAGCGAAGGAGATAGGCGACGTTTCAGGTCGAGACCCTTCTTCAGACTGATCAGGGAAATGAGAGATATAAACAGTGATGTGGAGAGATAAAGAACAATGAATGAAAGATATGCAAAAAAGCATTGATGATAAGGGAAACAGGCCATTGTGAGCTGTTTGTGGTGTGAAAATGAGAAGCTAGTGCGACTGGGGTGGGGGGGAGATGGAGAAGGAATGTCAGGGCCCAAGGGCTGAGGGAGACGTGGGGAGGGGAGGGGGCAGTCTGGGTTAACATAATTGAGAAAATTCAATGTTTAAGCCCAGAGGATGCAGACTCCCCAAGCGGAATATGAGGTGCTGTTCCTCCAACTTGCGGTGTTGATCACTCTGGCCGTGGAGGAGGCCCAGGACCGAGAGGTCGGATACGGAGTGGGAGGGGGAGTTGAAGTGCTGAGCCACCGGGAGGTCGGGTTGGTTATTGCGGACCGAGCGGAGGTGTTCAGCGAAACGATCGCCCAGCCTCCGCTTGGTCTCACCGATGTAGATCAGCTGGCATCTGGAGCAACGGATGCAGTAGATGCAGTAGATAGATTCTTGATTAGTATGGGTGTCAGGGGCTATGAGGAGAAGGCAGGAGAATTAGATTAGGAGGGAGACATAGATCAGCCATGATTGAATGGCAGACTAGACTTGATGGGCCAAATTGCCTAATCTTGCTCCTATCACACAAAACGGATAAACATCAGTGATTGCATTTTACCAATACTTAATTGATTGTAAAGGGTCTTAAGACATCCTGGCCCCCTGGAAGTTGCTATATGTATTTCTCTCCTTCCTTTAAGTTGTTCACCATAAAATCACAAGAACCTTTCATCATCATTTTACCTTCCAATGATGATTTTCTTATCATTTAGAAATGAATGATAAGTAGGTGTTGCTCAGGCACGTGCCGTGAGTAATTAGTCAGGGTAGGCAGTGGCTTTATAAAATCTGGAAAACCGCGCATGCGCAGATTGTTCCCTCGACTTTTATCAAGTAATTTGTCTTCAATAGGTCCTATCTCTTTTAAAAGTATTTAAAAACATATAGCTCAAAGAAATTTACTTACCATATTATTTGTACACAAAATCCATTCTTCAATCTCTTTGTCTCCTGTTCTACCAAGCTGTTTTAACTGTTCTAATTATTTGTGTTTCTTTGTGCTGTTGAAGTTCTTTAAGTTCCGGCGTTGGTCTGCCATTTTCAATTATTTTGGTCTTTTCCTGGTAAGTTTGCCACGAGAAACTCTTCAGGTGATCACTATCCATCTTTGAAAAACCCGCCAAGAAACTTGCGCGTGTGCGGTAGGCTGGTGCGCATACGCAGTGCGCAGTGCAGCTCATGCACGCAGTCCACCGTTGTAAAGGCAAAATTTCAGCTGCCTTTATGGACCGTTGCCACTGATGGCTTGAAGCAGCGTCGACGGCACGTGAGTAGCACATCCGCGTTTTAAATGTACTGCGGATGAAAGGCACGGGAGAATTATGCCTCCCTAAGAGCGATCTCTTAGGGAAGCATAATTCTCCCGTGCCTTTACTATTTATGACCATTTTATATATGTTTTATATATATTTTATGTATATTTTATATATGTAAAATAATGACCATTTTATAATTTTAGTCAGGGTAGGCACTGCCTACCTTGCCTACCCTAACGACACATACAATACAATATACAATACCAATTTATTGTCATTTGAACCTCATTGAGGTTCAAACAAAATTTAGTTTCCGCAGTCATACATACAAGAAAAAAACCAAGACACAACACAATTTACACAAACATCCATCACAGTGAATCTCCTCCTCACTGTGATGGAAGGCAAAGTCTTATCTCTCCCCTGCACTCCCCATTCTCCTCCCGATGTCAAAGTCAAAGCCCCCGGCGGGCGATGGTATATAAGTCCCGCGGCCATTCATGCCGCGCGGGGTGATGCAAGGCCCTGCTCCGGGTCTTGATGTTGGAGCCCCCAGCGGGCGCTAGCAAGTCCCGTGGCCATTAAAGCCGCGCCGGGCGATGTAAGGCCCCGCTCCAGGTGGTCTTCAACCCCGCAACTCGGGCGGGAGAAGTTGCTGCCGCGGGAGCTCCGAAAAGCGGTCTCCCACCAGGGACCCGCGAGCTCCCGGTGTTACCGTCCACTGGCCTGCAGCTGGAGCCTCCAAATCTCCGGGGTCGGGCAGCAGCAGCACACCACCACAGCTCCTCCCGTTCCTAACTCGGCCAGCCCCCCGATGGTGAGTAAGTCTGCAGCTCCGCGACTGGAGCCCCAGGACCGGTTGGAGGCCGCTCCACGGTGCTAGGCCCCAACGACAACGGAGACCCGACAGAGAAAAGGTCGGGTCCTCCGTACAGGGAAAAGATTTTAAAGTTTCCCCACCCCGCCCCCCACCCCCCACACATATCCAGCTAAAAAAAACCACTAACTACCTACACCCAAACGAGACAAAAAATTTTAAAAAGACATATGGACTGCAGAGGCCGCTGCGACGATAGTCGCGCCGCCCACCAGAAATCGCGCCGCCCACATGCCTGGTGTAGCTAATCCCCTAATAGGCCTGTTCCACGACGATTTTTTAGCCAACTGCCGGCGACTGTCATGGTCTTATCAGGTTGCCGACAAACCAACAACAATTTACGTCACCCTGGGGACAACTAAAGACAGCACCTACCTCAGGAAAAGTCAAGCTACGCTCATTGGCGTCAAACCCACTGTCGCCGAAAAGTTTTCGACATGTTGTAAAAATTTAGCGGTGACCAGAAAGACGCTATGACTTTTTGCACGACGGAGGAGACTACTCCCGGCGACCACCAGCGAGCATGTGGCAACAAACTTCGCTGATGATTGTTTGCTGTACCGTCCAATTAAGTCAGCCGATGATGAAGATGCTTTCCAAAAGGATCTCGATACTATGGTCGAGTGGTCACAACAATGGGGCATGCAGTTCAACCCTTCCAAATGTGAAACCATGCGTGTCACCAGCAAGAGGAATCCAGGCGTCACATCTTACAACATACTTGGTGTCACCCTTGAAGAATCCAAACAAACCAAGTATCTTGGCATCAAATTGCAGAATGATCTACGTTGGAATGGTCAGACTCATCATGTAACAGTGAAAGCAACAGGTGTCCTAAACTTCCTGAGGCGCAACTTCCATCATTGTTCAGCTTCTGTCAAGGAGAAGCTGTATTTCACCCTCGTCAGACATTCATCTGGACTACGCAGTTGCAGCTTGGGACCCAAACACAGATAAAAACATTTCATCCATCGAACGTGTCCAAAGACAGGCTGCTCGATTTGTTACTAACACCTACGAGAGCGAAGCGAGTGTCACCAAACTTCTGAATTCTCTGGGGTGGAACCCTCTCCAAGACAGACGTGAAGCTCACCGTTTGACCTGTTTTTACAAATTGTTAAATGGTCAGCTAGACATAGATCACAAGATCTACACCAACCCCAAACCAATTAGGAGCAGACGAGGGCATTCGATCCAATTTGTGGTCCCAGCCACAAAGACAGATGTGCACAGCAATTCGTTCTTTCCACACACTATTAAAGCATGGAATAATCTCCACCAAGCCACGGTTGCCCAGCCAGATGCAACTAAATTCAAAGTGGCACTTTCTTCCCAATAACCCTCTCTGGCTAAACCCCTCCCTTCACCACCTCCAGTTTAAATTCCAGTTGGAAGTTGGAATGGGCTGAAAGATGGCAGATGGAGTTTAATGCTGATAAATGTGAGGTGCTACACCTTGGCAGGACAAATCAAAATAGGACGTACATGGTAAACGGTAGGGAATTGAAGAATACAGTTGAACAGAGGGATCTGGGAATAACCGTGCATAGTTCCTTGAAGGTAGAATCTCATATAGATAGGGTGGTAAAGAAAGCTTTTGGTATGCTAGCCTTTATAAATCAGAGCATTGAGTATAGAAGCTGGGATGTAATGTTAAAATTGTACAAGGCGTTGGTGAGACCAAATCTGGAGTATGGTGTACAATTTTGGTCGCCCAATTATAGGAAGGATGTCAACAAAATAGAGAGGGTACAGAGGAGATTTACTAGAATGTTGCCTGGGTTTCAACAGCTAAGTTACAGAGAGAGGTTGAATAAGTTAGGTCTTTATTCTCTGGAGCGCAGAAGGTTAAGGGGTGACTTGATAGAGGTCTTTAAAATGATGAGAGGGATAGACAGAGTTAATGTGGACAAGCTTTTCCCTTTGAGAATAGGGAAGATTCAAACAAGAGGACATGACTTTAGAATTAAGGGACAGAGGTTTAGGGGGTAACATGAGGGGGAACTTCTTTACTCAGAGAGTGGTAGCGGTGTGGAATGAGCTTCCAGTGGAAGTGGTGGCGGCAAGTTCGTTGGTATCATTTAAAAATAAATTGGATAGGCATATGGATGAGAAGGGTATGGAGGGTTATGGTATGAGTGCAGGCAGGTGGGACTAAGGGAAAAAAGTTGTTCGGCACGGACTTGAAGGGCCGAGATGGCCTGTTTCTGTGCTGTAATTGTTATATGGTTATATGGTTATATGGAATATTTTGGAGGACCAAGTAACCAAGAACCAAGAACCAAGAAGAACTGGTCGCCTGGAGTTACCTAAATAATCACCTAAGTGGGACAGGTCCAAAATGCTTTTTTGGCCCATTTTCTTTACACTGATTGAAATATGTTATATTTTATTATTCCTCCTTAAGAAATGAATCCAAGCATACCCTCTACAAGAATTCATGAGTTACAGTATGAATGTCCATCTGCTGCCTAAGTACATATCTTAAACGTATCTTCTGAATTAAAGCACGCGGGGATTATTCACAGTGGGCAGCAGGTTTTATGCTGGATCATATACTATCTGAATATAATTTTACTTTAATGTTGATTTCCCCGGCAGCTGTGATAAATTATTGTTTCAATTAATTTAGTTTTTCTTGCTGTTTCATTTCATTCTTTTTATTTCTGTTCGTAGCAAAGAAATCAGAGTAGAATCATAGACTCATAGGGTTATACAGCATGGAAAAAAGGCCCTTCGGCCCAACTTCCACCTCCCGACCAACATGCCCCATCTACACTAGTCCCACCTGCCCACGCTTAATCCATATCCCTCTAAACATATCCTATCCATGTACCTGTCTCTTAAACGTCGCAATAGCACCTGCCTCAACTACCTCCTCTAGCAGCTCGTTCCATACACCCACCACCCTTTATATAAAATAGTTACCACTCAGGTTCCCCTATTAAATCTCCCCCCCCCCCCCCCCCCCCTTAAACCTATGTCCTCTGGTCCTCAATTTCCCTACTCTGGCCGAAAGAATGTGCATCTGCCCGATCTATTCCTCTCATGATTTTGTACACCTCCATATGAACACCCCTCGTCCTCCCCCGCTCCGAGGAATAATATCCTAGCCTGCTCAACCTCTCCTTATAGTTCACGTCCTCGAGTCCTGGCAACATCCTCGTAGATCTTGTCTGTACCCTCTCCTGCTTGACAACATCTTTCCCATAACATGGTGACCAAAACTGAATACAATACTCCATAAACATAGAAACATAGAAATTAGGTGCAGGAGTAGGCCATTCGGCCCTTCGAGCCTGCACCGCCATTCAATATGATCATGGCTGATCATCCAACTCAGTATCCCTCAGCCTCACCAATACATGGCCTCACCAATACCTTATAGAACTGTAAGGTGACCTCCCAACTTCTGTACTCAAGTACTATAGCCCGTGAACTTCTCGAGCCAGATCAGATCATGTTGGTCTACTGCCCGACCTGCTGAGTTCTTCTTGTAGTTTGTTTTTTGCGTCAAATCCCACCATCTGCCAACTCAGGTATTTATTACTAAATTCTAGTCCCTTTAACTTCAAGGTCCTACCTAGTGAACTCAACTTTGACCATTCCAACTAAAACAACGTCAGTTTGGATGAGTGGGTTCCAAAATTTAGATTTACGTTTATTATTGTTTCATGTACCAAGGTACAATGAAACGCTTTGTTCAGTATGCTATTCAATAAGATCAGATCATACTATCTTAGGATCTCATTGAAACATATAAGATTTTTAAGGGTTTGGACACGCAAGAGGCAGGAAACATGTTCCTGATGGTACACAAAATACTGGAGAAACTCAGCGGGTGCAGCAGCATCTATGGAGCGAAGGAATCTCTCCATAGATGCTGCTGCACCCGCTGAGTTTCTCCAGTATTTTGTGTACCCTCGATTTTCCAGCATCTGCAGTTCCTTCTTTAGCAACATGTTCCCGATGTTGGGGGAGACCAGAACCAGGGGCCACAGTTTAAGAATAAGGGGTAAACCATTTAGAACGGAGATGAGGAAACACTTTTTCTCACAGAGAGTGGTGAGTCTGTGGAATTCTCTGCCTCAGAGGGCGGTGGAGGCAGGTTCTCTAGAAACTTTCACGAGAGAGCTAGATAGGGCTCTTAAAGATAGCGGAGTCAGGGGATATGGGGAGAAGGCAGGAACGGGGTACTGATTGGGGATGATCAGCCATGATAACATTGAATGGCGGTGCTGGCTCGAAGGTATAATTGTCAATTGTCCCAAGTGTGCGTAGAATAGTGTGAGCGTGTGGGGATCGAATGGCCTACTTCTGCACCTATTGTCTATTGTCTATTGTCTACACTATGCTTAAATACAACCAAGCAAAAATCTTCCCATCCCACACTTCTTCCCATCCTGCTTCCTGTTCTCCCACTCCCAATTCCTCCAATTCCTCTCCCCTAACGCATTCTGAAGAAGGGTCCCAACCCAAAATGTCACCTATTCCTTCCATCCAGAGATGCTGCCTGTCCCACTGAGTTACTCCAGCATTTTCTGTCTATCTTCAAACTCAAGTACAATAGGTAGAGCAAAGGGGGAGGTACAGAGTGCAGAATATTAGTTTTGTTTGGCTTGGTTTAGTTTAGAGGTACAGAGCGGAAACAGGCCCTTTTTCCCACCGAGTCCGCGCCGACCAGCGATCCCCACAGGCTTACACTATTCTGCGCACACTAGGGACAATTGACAATTATGCCACGCCAATTAACCTACAAACCTGCACGTCTTTAGAGAGTGGGAGGAAACCAGAGATCCTGGAGGAAACCAACGCAAGTCACGTGGAAAATGTACAAACTCCCTACAGACACGCACCTGTAGTCAGGTTCGAACCCGGGTCTCTGGCACTGTAAGGCAGCAACTCTCCTGCTGAACCAGAGTTCCCACAATATAGATCCCAGCATAAGTTCCGTAGACAGAGTCCAATGTCTGTAATGGGGTAGAAGAATTTACGTTATATTTTCAAGATAAGTGCCTCCTGGTATTAACCTAAGCCCTAATTACCTCAGTATTACCCTGGTATGACCCTAAACCATTGAGTTGTAATCTTAAGGTTATGCCCTCTATTCTAAATTTACCCTCCTGTGCCGATAATTTCTCTCAATCTATCAAACTGTAAAATATCCATGAGGTCATTAGGTCATAAGTGATAGGAGCAGAATTAGGCCATTCGGCCCATCAAGTCTACTCCGCCATTCAATCATGGCCGATCTATCTCTCCCTCCTAACCCCATTCTCCTGCCTTCTCCCCGTAACCCCTGACACCCGTACTAATCGAGAATCTATCTATCTCTACCTTGAAAATATCCACTGATTTGGCCTCCAAGTTCCAAACCTGGAGGATAAACTTAATATTTTTAGCACTAAGTATTTTCCATCAACATGGCAACGTAAGATTTATTCTGTGAATAAGACTGAGAAGTGATTTAGCCAAAGATCTTTTAATCATAGAAACGAGGAACTGCAGGTGCTGGTTTACCAAGAAAAGACGCAAAATACCGGAGTAACTCAGCAGGACAGGCAGCATCAACAATGATCACAGTGAATGGCGGTGCTGGCTCGAAGGACCGAATGGCCTACTCCTGCACCTATTGTCTATTGTCTATTATCCCTAGAGAACGTCAGCCATGGATCAGCCATGATTGAATGGCGGAGTAGACTAGATGGACTGAATGGCCCAATTCTGCTCCTATCACTAATAACCTTATGAACTTATGAGAACATGGATATATGACGTCTCCAATTTCCAGTGGTCCTCACTCTGCCCCAGGAACAAAACGTCGGATTTGGAATTGGAAGGGGAGTTGGCGCTGAACCACCGGGAGATCAGGTTGGTTATTGCGAACCCAGCGGAGTGTTCGGCGAAGCGATCTGCAGTTCCTTCTTAAACATGTTCTCCAGGGATGCTGCTTGACCCACTGCGTTACTCCAGCGTTTTGTGTCTTGAATCCTCCAATCCTAAATTCCTTGAATCTTAAGTGCCCTCATTTAGATGTTCATATATTAATGATCTGGACGAGGGAATTGAATGCAACATCTCCAAGTTTGCGGATGACACGAAGCTGGGGGGCAGTGTTAGGTGTGTAGAGGATGCCAGGAGCCTGCAAGGTGACTTGGATAGGCTGGGTGAGTGGGCAAATGCATGGCAGATGCAGTATAATGTGGATAAATGTGAGGTTGGTTACACAAAAAGCTGGAGAAACTCAGCGGGTGCAGCAGCATCTAAAGAGCAAAGGAGATAGGCGACGTTTCGGGTCGAGACCCTTCTTCATACTTAGATGCTGCTGCACCCGCTGAGTTTCTCCAGCTTTTTGTGTAACCCTCGATTCTCCAGCATCTGCAGTTCCTTCTTTAAAACATAAATGTGAGGTTATCTACTTTGGTGGCAAAAACAGGAAAGCAGACTATTATCTGAATGGTGGCCCCATTAGGAAAAGGGGAGATGCAACGAGACCTGGGTGTCATGGTACACCTTAAGTAGGCATGCAGGTGCAGCAGGCTGTGAAGAAAGCAAATGGTATGTCAGCATTCATAGCGAAAGGATTTGAGTATAGGAGCAGGGAGGTTCTACTGCAGTTGTACAGGGTCTTGGTGAGACCACACCTGGAGTATTGCGTACAGTTTTGTTCTCCAAATCTGAGGAAAGACATTCTTGCCATAGAGGGAGTACAGAGAAGGTTCACCAGACTGATTCCTGGGATGTCAGGGCTTTCATATGAGGAAAGACTGGATAGACTCGGCTTGTACTCGCTAGAATTTAGAAGATTGATGGGGGATTTTATAGAAACATACAAAATTCTTAAGGGGTTGGATCAGCCATGATCATATTGAATGGCGGTGCAGGCTCGAAGGGCCGAATGGCCTACTCCTGCACCTATTTTCTATGTTTCTATGACAGGCTAGATGCAGGAAGATTGTTCCCGATGTTGGGGAGGTCCAGGACAAGGGGTCACAGTTTAAGGATAAGGGGGAACTCCTTTAGGGCCGAGATGAGGAAAACATTTTTCACACAGAGAGTGGTGAGTCTCTGGAATTCTCTTCCACAGAAGGTGGTTGAGACCAGTTCATTGGCTATATTTAAGAGGGAGTTAGATGTGGCCCTTGTGGCTAAAGGGATCAGAGGGTATGGAGAGAAGGCAGGTACGGGATACTGAGTTGGATGATCAGCCATGATCATATTGAATGGTGGTGCAGGCTCGAAGGGCCGAATGGCCTACTCCTGCACCTAATTTTTATGTTTCTACGTTTCTATATGTTTTTTTATTCTGTTTGTGATTGTTTCATTCCAGTTACCCCATATCATTTTGTATTTCCTCGCTTTTAATTCATTTCAAAATGATTTGCCTTTTAATTATGTTTTACATTTTATATTGTGATCATAAGTAATCCCCACACAAAAAAACATTTCCTCTTTGCTCTTTCTGTTCAGAATTAACCTACAAACCTGTACGTCTTTGGAGTGTGGGAGGAAACCAAAGATCTCGGGGAAAACCCACGCAGGTCACGGTGAGAACGTACAAACTCCGTACGGACAAACACCCGTAGTCGGGATCGAACCCAGGTCACTGCCACTGAAAGTGCTGTAAGGCAGCAACTCTACTGCTGCGCCACCGTGCCGGACTGTTTTTGCGCTGTATCTATAAACAGAGAGACCAAGAAACATAGAAACATAGAAAATAAGTGCAGGAATAGGCCATTCAGCCCCTTCGCGCCAGCACCGCCATTCAATATGATCTGCTTCTTATCAGGTCCACACACAAGATTAGAAATTGTTCAGCCAGAGTGGAGCACACTTCACGGCATCTGCATGCAATGGTGTCTGTCTTGTCGCTTCATGTGCTTCTTGTGCGGGGTGGTGGAAAGATTGGTGGAAACAGGGCCGCGACGTGAACGCTCTTTCCTTGACCCCATTCATAGAATCATAGAAAATAGGTGCAGGAGTAGGCCATTCGGCCCTTCGAGCCTGCACCGCCATTCAATGTGATCATGGCTGATCATCCAACTCAGTATCCCGTACCTGCCTTCTCTCCATACCATATAACCATATAACAATTACAGCACGGAAACAGGCCTTCTCGGCCCTTCCAGTCCGTGCCGACCATTTATTTTCCCCTAATCCCTTATTACCCCCTGACCCCTTTAGCCACAAGGGCCGCATCTAACTCCCTCTTAAATATAGCCAATGAACTGGCCTCAACTACCCTCTGTGGCACAGAATTCCAGAGACTCACCATGATCATGGCTGGTCATCCAAAATCAGTACCCCGTTCCTGCTTTCTCACCACATCCCTTGATTCCGTTAGCCCTCAGAGCTAAATCTAACTCAATATAAAGTAGACTAAACTTATTTAATTTAAATAGCTATTGTACATCTAACTCTGCTGCTGGAAGGCAGCAACTCTACCGCTGCGCCACTGTGCTGCCCGTTAACAATAACAACCTCCTTCTCAACCCAAATTGTGCTCATATTGTGTTAAAAGCTAATTTCAAAAGTAAAATCAAATTAAGTTTAGTTTAGTTTATATAGCCATTTAAATTAATCTAAACTAAAGTCGAGGTTCCAGTTCAGTCTCTTACTGAGCTAAGGGCCCGAGCTGTCATGGAAACTGAACAATCCACTGATGTTTGCTTTAATGGATGCCACCCCGGACTTTCCATCTTGTCACTGCAGTCCCTGATGTTTGGAAGCTGAGCCAGCCCTCCTCTCCCCCTCTCCCCCTCCTGTTGTTCTTGGTCCCCTGCACAATGTGTGTACGCTTCAGCGGGGAAGCATGCGTGGAATTAGACTCCACAGCACACTGCTGGGAGCGGCTGCGATGCACTTCACATCAGCACAGCCCTGAGATGTCAACATCAGAGTGTGGGAGACTGTCCCCATAGCTCCTGCTGATTTGGTTGTCAACACCCAGCAACTCTTGGTTTGATTTTTCTTTTGAAATTCACTTTTTGTACAGAAGGCAGGTACGGGATACTGAGTTGAATGATCAGCCATGATCATATTGAATGGCGGTGCAGGCTCGAAGGGCCGAATGGCCTACTCCTGCACCTAATTTCTATGTTTCTATGTTTCTATGATAGATGCACAGAATCTCTTGCCCAGAGTGAGTGAATCAAGGACCAGAGGACATTGGTTTAAGGTGAAGGGGAAAAGATTTAATAGGAATCTGAGGGGTAACTTTTTCACACAAAGGGTGGTGGGTGTGTGGAACAAGCTGCCGGAGGAAGTAGTTGAGGCTGGGACTATCCCAACATTTAAGAAACTGTCGGACAGCTACAGGTTTGTGTTGGGCCTGTGCGCGCTGGAGTTTAGAACAATGAGTGGGGACCTCAGTGAAACATTCAGAACAGTGAAAGGCTTGGATAGAGTGGATGTGGAGAGGATGTTTTCACTCATGGGAGAGTCTGGGACTAGAGGTCATAGAATTAAAGGACGTTCTCTTTGGAAGAATTTCTTCAATCAGAGGATGGTGAATCTGTGGAATTCTTTGCCTACGAAGGCTGTGGAGGCCAAGTTGGTAGATATATTTAAGGCAGAGATAGATAGATTCTTGATTAGTACAGATGGGGAGAAGGCAGGAGAATGGGGTTAGGAGGGAGAGAAAGATAGAAACATAGAAATTAGGTGCAGGAGTAGGCCATTCGGCCCTTCTAGCCTGCACTGCCATTCAATATGATCATGGCCGATCATCCAACTCAGTATCCCGTACCTGCCTTCTCTCCATACCCTCTGATCCCCTTAGCCACAAGGGCCACATCTAACTCCCTCTTAAATATAGCCAATGAACTGGCCTCAACTACCCTCTGTGGCAGAGAGTTCCAGAGACCCACCACTCTCTGTGTGAAAAAAGTCCTTCTCATCTCGGTCCTAAAGGATTTCCCCCTTATCCTTAAGCTGTGACCCCTTGTCCTGGACCTCCCCAACATCGGGAACAATCTTCCTGCATCTAGCCTGTCCAACCCATTAAGAATTTTGTAAGTTTCTGTAAGATCAGCCATGATTGAATGATGGGGCATCTTGGTTGGCATGGGCAAGTTGGGCTGAAGGGCCTCTTACACGCTGTAGGGACTCTATGACTCTGGGACCTGTGCTGTTGCAGTTTGCCGGGGAGTCATTTTGAAGAAGAGAGTTCCTGTCATTGAGACCGAAGAATTTATTTGGGATTCTCGGAGTGATTTTGGGTCGGTTCAGAGCTCCAGGCTGCCTGATATTGCTGCACAGATGGAAACCTTGGCCATCATCCCACTGAACCTCCAACACAACTACAAGCATAAGGACAGAGACCAAAGGCAAGGCCAAGTTTGTAGAGCACGACAAAATGGGAACTGCTCTGGCCAACAAGGCCTATCCCACAAGAATTTTCAGGAAGCCGCGTTCCTGCTCCAAGCATAGACTAGATGGGGTCGAATGTCCTAATTCTGCTCCTATTACATATGAATATGAACTTTAATCAGACTTTATCCTGCACTCTATGTTATTCCCTTTATCCTGTATCTCAGCCTTAGTTTAGATTATTGTCACGTGTACCGAGGTAGTCGGTTTTTTAGACTAGTTTAGAGGTACAGCACGGTATAAGGCCCTTCAGCCCACCAGAGTCCACACCGACCAGCGATCCCCGCACACTAACACTATCCTACACATACTAGGGACAAGTTGAATTTATACCAAGCCAATTAACCTACAAACCTGTGCATCTTTGGACTTTTGTTGCGTGCTAACCAGTCAGCAGAAAGACAATACATGATTACAATCGAGCCGTTTACAGTGTATGTCTATGTATACATGATAAGGGAATAACGTTTAGTATAAGGTAAAGCCAGTGAGGTCACCAAAGATAGTCCGAGGGTCTCCATTGCGGTAGATAGTGGTTCAGCACTGCTCTCTGGTTGGTGCAGGAGTAGGCCATTCAGCCCTTCGAGCCAGCACCGCCTTTCAATGTGATCATGGCTGATCATCCACAATCAGTACCCCTTTCCTGCCTTCTCCCCATATCCCCTGACTCCGCTATTTTTAAGGGCCCTATCGAGCTCTCTTTTGAAAGTATCCAGAGAACCGGCCTCCACCGCCCTCTGAGGCAGAAAATTCCACAGGCTCACGAGAAAAAGTGTTTCCACGTCTCCGTTCTAAATTCCCTCAGTTCAGTTTTGTTTATTGTCACTTGCATCCAGGACAAGGGGTCACAGTTTAAGGATAAGGGGGAAGTCTTGTTGGACCGAGATGAGAAAAACATTTTTCGCACAGAGTGGTGAATCTCTGCAATTTTCTGCCACAGAAGGTAGTTGAGGCCAGTTAATTGGCTATATTTAAGAGGGAGTTAGATGTGGCCCTTGTGGCTAAAGGGATCAGGGGGTATGGAGAGAAGGCAGGTACAGGATACTGAGTTTGATGATCAGCCATGATCATATTGAATGGCGGTGCAGGCTCGAAGGCCGAATGGCCTACTCCTGCACCTATTTACTATGTTTCTGTGTTTCTATGTTTACTATCGCCAAGAAATTCACCTGTGGCTATAAAAGTAAATTTCAAAATAGCATCATAATACAAAATGATGACATAACATTTGAAATTTGTTTCCTTAGTGTACTGGTCTTAGTGTACACGTTCTCCTGACATGTGAAAGGTTCCCGGTGTGGACGGCACGGTGGCGCAGCGGTAGAGTTGCTGCCTTACAGCGCCGACAGCACTAGAGACCCAGGTTCGATCCCCACTACGGGTGCTGTCCGTACGGAGTTTGTACGTTCTCCCCGTGACCATGTGAGTTTTCCCCGAGATTTAGTTTAGTTTAGCTTAGTGAGATACAACGCGGAAACAGTACCTTCGGCCCACCGTGTCCGCACCGACCAGCGATCCCCGCACATTAACACTGTCCTACACACACACTGGGGACAATTTACACTTACACCAAGCCAATTAACCTACAAACCTGCACGTTTTTGGATGGCGGGAGGAAACGTGGTCACGTGGAGAACGTACAAACTCCGTACAGACAGCGCCTGTAGTCGGGATCAAACCCGGTCTCCGGCGCTGCATGCGCTGCAAGGTAGCAACTCTACCGCTGCGCCACCGTGCCGCCCTTTGGGATCTTCGGATTTCTACCACGCTTCAAAGACGTACAGGTATTGTAGGTTAATCGGCTTGGTATAAATGTGTTGGCGTGCGTCGATTGCCGGTCGGCGCGGACACGGTGGGCCGAAGGGCCTGCTTCCGCGCTGTATCTCCGCAGTAAACTACATGAAAATACGACTCCAATTTATTCAACAAAATCTGAAAAAATGTGTTTCCTCATTCGAAGTGTTCGTAATTAAAACTGGGAACATAATGTAACATTATATTGTCAACATCTTTAACGTTATAATTAGAGCTGCGGAGTGATGTGAAAAAATTAGTCACAATTAGTCAGGCAATTAAAGATTAATTGCAGGTTAGTCCGGTTTTAATCACTTATTAAGCAATGACGAAAGGCCAGTATTTAGTGCAGGCGCGCTGAATATGAGGGGGAGGCTGAACGGGGACGGGTGTGGAGAGAAATGTAGGGAAAGTGGGGCACGGGGAAAGGTTGTGTTGTTTAGTTTAGAGATACAGCGCAGAAACTGGCCCTTCAGCCCGCCGAGTCCGCACAGTCCAGCGACCCCCACGCATGAACACTATCCTACACACACTAGAGACAATTGTAGACAATTAACCTACAAACCTGTGCCTCTTTGGAGCGTGGGAGGAAACCGAAGATCTTGGGGGGAAAAGCCACGCAGGTCACGGGCAAACTCCTTACAGACAAGCACCCGTAGTCAGGATCGAACCCGGGCCACTGGCGCTGTAAGGCAGCAACTCTAGTCAAGTCAAACAAGTCAAACAAACTTCATTGTCATTTAGAAATACATTGATATATGCAGTTCCAAACGGAATTCCGTTGCATTTAGCTCCCTGTGCAACACGATAAACTAACAGGAGGATAGACATGGATAAAATGGATGAAAAGGATAAAAGGATAAATAGACAATGGTGGCAGCCCATTACATGGCATTCAGGAGTCTGATGGCTCGTGGGAAGTAGCTGTTGCAGAACCTTGATGTTCTGCTCCTTATGCTGCGATATCTCTTTCCCGAGGGCAGCAGAGTGAACAGTCCGTGATGGAGAGGTGTGGGGTCTTTTATAATACTGCTGGCCTTAGACACGCAACGTTTGGTCGCAATATCCCCGATTGAGGGGAGAGAGGTCCCGATGATTTTTTCCGCTGTCCTCACCACTCTCTGCACGGACTTCCAGTCGGAGGCTCTACAGTCCCCAAACCAGACAGAGATACAGCTGGTCAAAATACTCTCTATGGTGCCCCTGTAGAAAATGGTGAGGATGGGATGAGGGAGATGAGCTCTTCTCATCCGGCGCAGAAAGTGCAACCGCTGCTGCGCTCTCTTAACTGTTGATGAGATGTTATTCGACCAGGTCAGACTGTTAATGATCTGCACCCCCAGGAACTTTGTGCTACTGACCACCTCCACATCGCTGGCATTGATGTGAAGTGGTGTGGGACTGTGCCGGGTTTTTCCTGAAGTCGACGATGACCTCCTTTGTTTTTTCGACATTCAGGGTCAGGTTGTTCGTATTGCACCAGTCCACCAGTCTACCGCTGCGCCACCGTGCCGCCACCGTTGTTCTGGGGTAAAGAGGGCATGAGTGGGATGCAGGGAAGTGTGGAGGGGGGGAGTGTGAGAGTGGAGGTGGGGTGGCTATCTCCACTTGTGTATACGTGCATTGTACGGAGACCAGTCCCAAACAAAGGTTTGATGGCCAAAGCCTCCGAGCTCATTGTCTATTGAGTGGTTGTGATCCCTGCTCACCTACAGTCCCACCAGCCCACATGTGCCTCACATCCCTCCAATCCACGAGTGCTGCAAGTCTCTACGGGGTAGGTGGGGATGGTCAGAGCACAAACAGTGGGAAGGAATGGACAACATGTCCAGCAATCCACCCCGCCGTCCCATGAAGCAGCTTCTGCCCCACCAGCGGTAGAGTTGCTGCCTTACAGCGAATGCAGCGCCGGAGACCCGGGTTCGATCCCGACTACGGGTGCTGTCTGTGCGGAGTTTGTACGTTCTCCCCCGTGACCTGTGTTGGTTTCCTCTGAGATCTTCGGTTTCCTCCCACACTCCAAAGACGTGCAGGTTTGTAGGTTAATTGACTTGGTAGATGTGAAGATTGTCCCTGGTGGGTGTAGGATAGTGTTAATGTGCGGGGATCGCTGGCCGGCGCTGACCCGGTGGGCCGAAGGGCCTGTTTCCGCGCTGTATCTCTAAACTAAAAGAGTCACAGAGTCATAGAATGATATTCATAGAGTCATAGTCATAGAGGGAAACCATGTGGAAACAGGCCCTTCAGCCCAACATGTCCCCAGCTACATTGGTCCCATCTGCCGCGCTTGGTCCATATCCCTCCAAACCTGTGCTATCCATGTACCTTTCTTAAACATTGGGATAGTCTCTGCCTCAACTAGCTCCTCTGTCAGCTAGTTCCATACACCCACCACCCTTTGTGTGAAAAAAAAAACCCTCGGGTTCCAGTTAAATCTTTTCCCCTTCACCTTAAACTTATGTCCGATGGTCCTCGATACACCTACTTTGGGCAAGAGACTCTGCTTATCGACATGAGCTGTTCGTCTCATGATTTTGTACATCTCTATAAGGTCACCCCTCATCCTCCTGTGCTCCTTGGAATAGAGTGTTAGCCTACTCAAGCTCTCCCTATAGCTCACATCCTCTAACCCTGGCAGCATCCTCGTAAATCCTCTCTCATGCTGAGAAAATGGAGTGGCTGGGCTTGTACACTCTGGAGTTTAGAAGGATGAGAGGGGATCTCATTGAAACATATAAGATTGTTAAGGGTTTGGACATGCTAGAGGCAGGAAACATGTTCCCGATGTTGGGGGAGTCCAGAACCAGGGGCCACAGTTTAAAAATAAGGGGTAAGCCATTTAGAATGGAGACGAGGAAACATCTTTTTCTCACAGAGAGTTGTGAGTCTGTGGATTTCTCTGCCTAAGTGAGCTAGGTAGAGCTCTTAAAGATAGCAGAGTCAGGGGATGTGGGGAGAGGGCAGGAACGGGGTACTGATTGGGGATGATCAGCCATGATCACATTGAATGGCGGTGCAGGCTCGAAGGGCCGAATGGCCTACTCCTGCACCTATTGTCTATTGTCTATTGACTATTGTCTGCACTCTTTCCAGATTGACAACATCTTTCCTATAACATGGTGCCCCATAACTGCATGCAATACTCTAAATGCGGCCTCACCGACGTCTTACACAACCGCAACATGACCATCCCAACCTCCATGCTTAATGCTTGGAAATGGGACATTGGAAACGCGACATTTCAAATGCAACATTGGAAATGCGACATTGCAAATGTGATATTGCAAATGCGACATTGCAAATGCGACATTGCAAATGCGACATTGCAAATGCGACATTGCAAATGCTTGGAAAAAAATGCAAGGAGAATAACACCAGCTCTTCGATCGTTCACAGGAGGAATTCCACACGGAACTAAATCTGCCTTCAGTGATTAAAAACAGAACAAGTGAAATGAAGTGATCCATGGTTGGCAACTCGTTAAGAGAAGTAGTTGACCAGCGATTTGTTCTTGGTTCATAAAACCAAAGGGGAACTGCAAATCGCAACTGTGAGCCGACTCTAGCGTAATGAGTAAGTTGTATAGTTGGGAACATGGAAACATACAAACATGTTCCCATCATGAGCACAATGACATGCACAAAGATTAAACATAGTTAAGTATAACATAGAAAATAGGTGCAGGAGTAGGCCATTCGGCCCTTCGAACCATTCAATATGATCATGGCTGATCATCCAAAATCAGTATGGCGGGACTGTCATATGAGGAAAGATTGAAAAGACTAGGCTTGTATTCACTGGAGTTTAGAAGGATGAGGGGTTATCTTATAGAAACATATAAAATTATAAAAGGACTGGACAAGCTAGATGCAGGAAAAATGTTCCCAATGTTGGGCGAGTCCAGAAGCAGGGGCCACAGTCTTAGGATAAAGGGGGGGCCATTTAAGACTGAGGTGAGAAAAAACGTTTTCAGCCAGAGAGTTGTGAATTTGTGGAATTCCCTGCCACAGAGGGCAGTGGAGGCCAAATCACTGGATGTATTTAAGAGAGAGTTAGATAGAGCTGTAAGGGATAGTGGAATCAAGGGAAATGGGGAGAAGGCAGGCACGGGTTATTGGTTGGGGACGATCAGCCATGATCACAATGAATGGTGGTGCTGGCTCGAAGGGCCAAATGGCCTCCTCCTGCACCTATTTTCTATGTTTCTATGTTTCTATCTACACTAGTCCCACCTGCCTGTGTTTGGCACATATCCCTCTAAACCTGTCCAAACGTTTCTTAAACATTAACCATACAACCATATAACCATATAACAATTACTGCACGGAAACAGGCCTTCTCGGCCCTTCCAGTCCGTGCCACCCATTCATTTTCCCCTAGTCCCATCTACCTGCACTCAGACCATTCCCTTCCCGTCCATATACCTTTCCACTTTATTTTTAAATGTTAAACATTGCGATACTATCTGCCGCAACTATCTCCTCCGGCATCTTGTGCCATACACCCACCACTCTTTGTGTGACAAAGCTACCCCCCCCCCCCTCACCTTAATCCCATGGTTCTCGACTCCCCAACTCTGGGCAAAAGGCTCTGAGCATTAAAGGCCTGTCCTACCAGCATGCAACTCTATGCGATGAGCGCGATCAAACTAGAAGCGGGGGCCGCGTGGAGGTCGGGTGATCCCCTGTACAGGGCCATTCCCACCAGCATGCGCCTGCATGCAGCAAGCGCGACCAAACCGGCAGCAGGGGCCACGCGGAGGTCGGGTGAGTGGCGCAACGCGGCGCAAAGTGAGGCAAACTTGGAGCGAAGTCTAAGGTAAGTTCGCCAGGACAGAGAGGGGCACACAGAGAGGGGCACAGAGGCACACACACACAGAGGGCCATGGAGCCACACACATAGAGGGTCACGGAGGCACCTACAGATAGGTTCACGGAGGCACGATGTCGAGGCGGTGTGTAATGCGTCGAGGCGACTGCGAGCCGACAAGCCGTTGCCACGCTGAATTTTTGAACATAGTCAGTTTTTCGGAGCCGATGTCGGGACGAACTCCGCACAATTCCGCACGGCTCCGGCGATCGAAGTGGGACCAGCCCGCAACGCCGGACGGCTCAAGCGACCACGTTAGGTCGCGCTAATCGCATAGAGTTGCATGCTTGTAGGACAGGCCCTTTACCTGATCTATACTGCTCTTGATTTTGTAGACCTCTATAAGATCACCTCTCATCCTCCTGCGTTCCAAGGAATAGAGTCCTAGCCTGCCCCACCTCTCCCTATAGCTCAGACCATCGAGTCACGGCAACATTCTTGTCGATTTTCTCTGGACAACACCTTCCCTATAACATGGTGACCAAAACTGAACGCCATACACTAAAGGCGGACACAAAGTGCTGGATTTGCTCAGCGGGACAGGCAGCATCTCTGAAGAGTAGGGATGAGTGACGTTTCGGGTCGAGACTTCTTCAGACTGAGAGTCAGGGAAGAGGGAGACACGGAGATATGGAAGGGTAAGGTCACCCATTCCTTCTCTCCAGCCCTTCAGCCCGCTGATTCCGTACCAGCCAGCAATCGCTGCACATTAACGCCATCCTACACAAGAGACAATTTGTACATATTTCTACACCAAGCCAATTGACCTACAAACCTGTACGTCTTTTTTTTTGTGTCAAAATTTTTTTTTTTAAATTACGATCACGATAGAAAACAAAACCATGGTAACACACCCACCCACACAGGACAAAATCACCAAATTATCCAGACATTAAATTTTCAAACAACTGTGTTACAATCCTTACAAATATGAGGTGGGCGGGGGGCGGGGGGGGACGAGAGGCAGGTATATTTCCACTTTTTTTTTCCTTTCTTTTTTTTCTCCTTCTCCTCTCTTACATCTTTATCCACTCTTTGGCCACACTGGTAGTCTAGAGGTCCTATCTTTTCACCTTTCGCTTTTTCTCTTTCGTGTTCATTCTCTTTTATTTTCACTTATTTTCAAGTTAGGTTAAAATTGAAGTTGTACATTAATTGTATAATTTTATATGGCCGAATGTTTTATTCTTGTACAATTGCTTTTAATTAAAATAATTTAAAAAAAATTAAAAACAAAACAAAATAAACAAAAATACCAAATAACTACTACACGACCATTTCCCTCTCTAACACCAACCGGGCGCGGACGTAACTCCGGAGAAGGCGCAAACATCTGGGTCAGGCAGAGCCCTCTTCCGCCTGGCGCCGTGACCCGCGGATGGCCAGCTTGGCCGGGCCACCTGTACGCCCTTGGAGTGTGGGAGGAAACCCGAAGGTCTCGGAGAAAACCCACACAGGTAGCGGGGAGAACGTACAAACTCCGCGCAGACAAGCACCCGTAGCAAGGATCGAACCCGGGCCTCTGGTTAAGTATACAAACTTAAGGCACACTGTATTGACGGTTCAGTATTGATGTGGATAGAGAACTGGCTGGCAGACAGGAAGCAAAGAGTAGGAGTAAACGGGTCCTTTTCAGAATGGCAGGCAGTGACTAGTGGGGTACCGCAAGGCTCGGTGCTGGGACCCCAGCTATTTACAATATATATTAATGATTTGGACAAGGGAATTAAATGCAACATCTCCAAGTTTGCGGATGACACGAAGCTGGGGGGCAGTGTTAGCTGTGAGGAGGATGCTAGGAGGCTGCAAGGTGACTTGGATAGGTTGGGTGAGTGGGCAAATGCATGGCAGGTGCAGTATAATGTGGATAAATGTGAGGTTATTCACTTTGGTGGCAAAAACAGGAAAGTAGACTATTATTTGAATGGTGACCGATTAGGAAAAGGGGAGATGCAACGAGACCTGGGTGTCATTTCTTACAGAGCTAGAAACATAGAAACATAGGTCATTGAAAGTAGGCATGCAGGTGCAGCAGGCAGTGAAGAAAGCGAATGGTATGTTGGCATTCATAGCAAGAGGATTTGAGTACAAGAGCAGGGAGGTTCTACTGCAGTTGTATAGGGTCTTGGTGAGGCCACACCTGGAGTATTGCGTACAGTTTTGGTCTCCTAATCTGAGGAAAGACATTCTTGCCATAGAGGGAGTACAGAGAAGGTTCACCAGACTGATTCCTGGGATGTCAGGACTGTCTTATGAAGAAAGACTGGATAACTCGGCTTGTACTCACTGGAAATTAGAAGATTGAGGGGGGATCTCATAGAGACATACAAAATTCTTAAGGGGTTGGACAGGCTAGATGCAGGAAGATTGTTCCCGATGTTGGGGAAGTCCAGAACAAGGGGTCATTGTTTAAGGATAAGGGGGGAGATGAGAAAAACATTTTTCACACAGAGTGGTGAATCTGTGGAACTCTCTGCCACGGAAAGTAGATGAGGCCAGTTTGTTGGCTATATTTAAGAGGGAGTTAGATGTGGCCCTTGTGGCTAATGGGACCAGGGGGTATGGAGAGAAGGCGGGTACCGGATACTGAGTTGGATGATCAGCCATGATCATATTGAATGGCGGTGCAGGCTCGAAGGGCCGAATGGCCTACTCCTGCACCTAATTTCTATGTTTCTATGTTTCTAGCTCTGTAAGGCGGCAACTCTACCGCCGCACCATCGTGCCGCCGGTAAAATTCTGGAGTAACTCAGCGGGTCAGGCAGCATCTATGCAAAACAAAGTATTTCACTTTTTACTTGTTACATGTGAGAATAAGGAATAATTGAATCATTGAATCATCTCCGGAGAAGAGGAATGGGTGACCCATTCCAATGGGTTGGCACCCTTCTGCAGAAGAATATCCTTCTTCTGAAGGAGTGTCTCGGCCCGAAACATCACCCATCATTTTTCTCCGGAGATGCTACCTGACCCGCTGAGTTACTCCGGCACCTTGTGTCCTCCGCCGGTCTGAACCAGCATCTGCAGCCCTTCTTTCTATAATCAAACACTTGTCCCAATCCTGGCCGTTCCCCTCTCCACCTTGCTCTCATCGGGCAGAATGTACAAAGCAGGCACCAGACTCAGGAACAGCTTCTGTTATCTGGCTTCTGAACGGCCCTTGCATAGAGTCACAAGCCACGCTCTCCACCGAAGGAGGGAGTCAGGAAATTCATGTAAAAACCAAGTGAGAGCCAAAAATAAACGTCTAAAAATAACGGGACAGAAGTTCACAAGTGAGACGGGCGGAATTAGGGCATTAAGCTCATCAAATCCACACCGCCATTCAATCATGGCTGATCTATCTCTCCCTCCTAACCTCATTCACCTGCCATAAGGCAGGGTCCCATTCACCTCTGCTCTATTGTGTCCATTCGGATTTGTTCGTGGAACTGGTGCGCCACAATGCTGAGAATGACACAGATTGTATCAGATTGGATAACATGCAAAATAAAGCTTTTCACCATAAGTCGATACGTGGGACAATAATTATGAAGCTAAACCTAAACCTTCTTATCTTAGGAAGGGTCTCGACCCGAAACGCCGCCTATCTCCTTCGCTCCTTAGATGCTGCTGCACCCGCTGAGTTTCTCCAGCTTTTTGTGTAACCCTCACCTTCTTATCTTCTCTGTGCCTGCCAACCCCGCCCTCCTTGTCTGTGTCTACCTGTTACCTGCCATGCTCTGCCCTGCCTCTCCCCTTTTACAGCTCTCTCCCCCCCCGCCCACCCCCCTCCCCCTCCTTACCCCTACAATGTTTGAAGAAGGGTCTCGGCCCGAAACGTCACCTATCCATGTTCACCAGAGACGCTGCCTAACTTGCTGAGTTACTCCGGCACTAAACCATGGTTATGCAGGGATTGGAGAGGAATGGATCACTTGCAGACAATAGATAATAGACAATAGGTGCAGGAGTAGGCCATTCGGCCCTTCGAGCCAGCACCGCCATTCGCTGTGACCATGGCTGATCATCCCCAATCAGTACCCATTTCCTGCCTTCTCCCCATATCCCTTGACTCCACTATTTTTAAGATCCCTATCTAGCTCCCTCTTGAAAGCATCCAGAGAACCTGCCTCCACCGCCCTCTGAGGCAGAGAATTCCACAGACTCACCACTCTCTGTGTGAAAAAGGGTTTCCTCGTCTCCGTTCTAAATGACTTACTCCTTGTTCTCAAACTTTGGGCCCTGGTCCTGGACTCCCCCAACATCGGGAACACGTTTCCTGCCTCTAGCGTGTCCAAACTCTTAACAATCTTATATGTTTCAATGAGATCCCCTCTCATCCTTCTAAACTCCAGAGTGTACAAGCCCAGCTTCTCCATTCTCTCAGACATGGAGTACTTTTACCTGACAGCACGTACGGCAAAAACATTGCGGACCGAAGGGCCTGTTCCTATTCCGTACTGTTCAATGGTCTGCAATCTAAGGCAGGAGATTATGGGCTCAGGCCCAAACCCAGGAGACGAGTGGTGTATAACCACGCGATAATTTAATCTCCTGTTTGTTTAATATATTTGTGCAATATGGTGTACAATTTTGGTCGCCCAATTATAGGAAGGATGTCAACAAAATAGAGAGGGTACAGAGGAGATTTACTAGAATGTTGCCTGGGTTTCAACAGCTAAGTTACAGAGATAGGTTGAACAAGTTAGGTCTTTATTCTCTGGAGCGCAGAAGGTTAAGGGGGGACTTGATAGAGGTCTTTAAAATGATGAGAGGGATAGACAGAGTTGACGTGGACAAGCTTTTCCCTTTGAGAATAGGGAAGATTCAAACAAAAGGACATGACTTTAGAATTAAGGGACAGAAGTTTAGGGGTAACATGAGGGGGAACTGAGTGAAATCCAGGTTAGCCGGGAGGTGGTGTTGGGTAAATTGAACGGATTGAAGGCCGATAAATCCCCAGGGCCAGATAGTCTGCATCCCAGAGTACTCAAGGAGGTAGCCACAGAAATAGTGGATGCATTAGTGATAATTTTTCAAAATTCCTTAGATTCTGGAGTAGTTCCTGAGGATTGGAGGGTAGCTAATGTAACCCCACTTTTTAAAAAAGGAGGGAGAGAGAAAGCGGGGAATTACAGACCAGTTAGTCTAACATCGGTAGTGGGGAAACTGCTAGAGTCAGTTATTAAAGATGGGATAGCAGCGCATTTGGAAAGTGGTGAAATCATTGGACAAAGTCAGCATGGATTTACGAAAGGTAAATCATGTCTGACAAATCTGATAGAATTTTTCGAGGATGTAACTAGTAGAGTGGATAAGGGAGAACCAGTGGATGTGTTATATCTAGACTTTCAGAAGGCTTTCGACAAGGTCCCGCATAAGAGATTAGCATACAAACTTAAAGCACACGGTATTGGGGGTTCAGTATTGATGTGGATAGAGAACTGGCTAGCAGACAGGAGGCAAAGGGTAGGAGTAAACGGGTCCTTTTCAGAATGGCAGGCAGTGACTAGTGGGGTGCCGCAAGGCTCAGTGCTGGGACCCCAGCTATTTACAATATATATTAATGATTTGGACGAGGGAATTCAATGCAACATCTCCAAATTTGCAGATGATACCAAGCTGGGGGGTATAGTTAGGTGTGAGGAGGATGCTTGGAGGCTGCAGGGTGATTTGGATAGGCTGAGTGAATGGGCAGATGCATGGCAGATGCAGTACAATGTGGATAAATGTGAGGTTATCCACTTTGGTGGCAAAAACATGAGGGTAGACTATTATCTGAATGGTGGCAGATTAGGTAAGGGGGAGATGCAACGAGACCTGGGCGTCATGGTACACCAGTCATTGAAAGTAGGCATGCAGGTGCAGCAGGCAGTGAAGAAAGCAAATGGTATGTTAGCATTCATAGCGAAAGGATTTGAGTATAGGAGCAGGGAGGTTCTACTGCAGTTGTACAGGGTTTTGGTGAGGCCACACCTGGAGTACTGCGTACAGTTTTGGTCTCCAAATCTGAGGAAAGACATCCTTGCCATAGAGGGGGTACAGAGAAGATTCACCAGACTGATTCCTGGGATGTCAGGACTTTCATATGAGGAAAGATTGGATAGACTCGGTTTGTACTCGATGGAATTTAGAAGATTGAGGGGGGATCTTATAGAAACCTACAAAAGTCTTAAGGGGTTGGACAAGCTAGATGCTGGAAGATTGTTCCCGATGTTGGGGGAGTCCAGAACAAGGGGTCACAGTCTAAGGATAAGGGGGAATTCCTTTAGGACCGAAATGAGGAAAACATTCTTTACACAGAGAGTCGTGAGTCTCTGGAATTCTCTGCCACAGAAGGTAGTTGAGGCCAGTTCATTGGCTATATTTAAGAGGGCGTTAGATGTGGCACTTGTGGCTAAAGGGATCAGGGGGTATGGAGAGAAGGCAGGTACGGGATACTGAGTTGGATGATCAGCCATGATCACATTGAATGGCGGTGCAGGCTCGAAGGGCCGAATGGCCTACTCCTGCACCTATTTTCTATGTTTCTATGTTTCTATGAACTTCTTTACTCAGAGAGTGATAGCGGTGTGGAATGAACTTCCAGTGGAAGTGGTGGCGGCAGGTTCGTTGGTATCATTTAAAAATAAATTGGATAGGCATATGGATGAGAAGGGTATGGAGGGTTATGGTATGAGTGCAGGCAGGTGGATCTAAGGGAAAAAAGTTGTTCGGCACGGACTTGAAGGGCCGAGATGGCCTGTTTCCGTGCTGTAATTGTTATATGGTTATATGGTTAATATCACATACATGCTGTGCAATAACTGGTCACTTATATTTAATCTTTATAAAAATGCACATGACACTTTCAATTTCAGTTCAGTTTAGTTTATTGTCACGTGTACTTAGGTACAGTGAAAAGCTTCTATTGCGAGCTAACCAGTCAGCGGAAAGACAATACATGACTAATGTATTCAATGCCTTGTAACATATCTTTTTGACTGGCAGATGACCAATTTCCATCTGGGATAAATAAAGTGGTATCATATCGTCTCGTATTATTGGCTTCTAGCCTGAAGTCCTATCCTTTCAAGCTGGGCATGAAAGGCTTCAAGGATCGACACAAATAGCTGGAGTAACTCAGCGGGACAGGCAGCATTTCTGGAGAGAAGGAATGGCGGGTGACGTTTCGGCTCGTGACCCTTCCTCAGACGATGCTGCCTGTCCCGCCGAGTTACTCCAGCTTTTTTGTGTCTATCTTCGGTTTAAAACAGCCTCTGCAGTTCCTTCTTGCACAAAGACCAAGGAACAAGTTGAAAGAAGAGCACAGTGATCGGATCTTTATTTAATCCTCACACAGAGGGTGGTGGGTGTATGGAACCAGCTGCCAGAGGAGGTAGTTGAGGCAGGTACTAAAACAGACTTTACGACAGGTACATGGATAGGACAGGTTTAGAGGGATACGGGCCAAACACAGGCAGTTGGGACTAGCGCAGGTGGAACATCTTGGTCAGTTTGGACAAGTTGGGCCGAAGGGCCTGTTTCCATGCTGTTTGATTCTGTGAGTCATAGAGTGATACAGTGTGGAAACAAGCCCTTCGGCCCAACTTGCCCACACCGGCCAACATATCCAGCTGCACTAGTCATTGAAACATAGAAACAGAAAATAGGTGCAGGAGTAGGCCATTCGAGCCAGCAACACCATTCAATATGCTCATGGCTGATCATTCAAAATCAGTACCCCGTTCTGGCTTTTTCCTCATATTCCTTGATTCCCTTCGCCCTAAGAGCTAAATCTATATAACCATATAACCATATAACAATTACAGCACGGAAACAGGCCTTCTCGGCCCTTCCAGCCCGTGCCAACCATTTATTTTCCCCGAGTCCCATCTACTTGCACTCAGACCATACCCCTCCATTCCCTACCGTCCATATACCTATCCATTTTACTTTTAAATGTTAAAATCAATCCTGCCTCCACCACTTCTGCAGGAAGATCATTCCACACAGCCACCACTCTCTGAGCAAAGCAGTTCCCCCTCATGTTACCCCTAAACTTCTGTCCCTTAATTCTCATGTCATGCCCTCTTGTTTGAATCTTCCCTACCCTCAATGGGAAAAGCTTATCCACGTCAACTCTGTCTCTCCCTTTCATCATTTTAAAGACCTCAATCAAGTCCTCCCTTAACCTTCTGCGCTCCAAAGAATAAAGACCTAACTTGTTCAACCTTTCTCTGTAACTTAGTTGCTGGAACCCAGGCAACATTCTAGTAAATCTCCTCTGTACTCTCTCTAACTTTCTCTTGAGAGCCCTAGACTCCACAGTGGAAGCGATGAGAGTCTTTGCCTCTCCCTGCCTACGTTTGGTCCATATCCCTCCAAACTCGTCCTATCCATGTACCTGTCTGACTGTTTCTTAAACATTGGGATAGTCCCAGCCTCGACTACCTCCTCTGGCAGCTTGTTCCGTACACCCACCACCCTGTGTGTGAAAAAGTTACCCCTCGGATTCCTATTCAATCATTCCCCCTTCACCTTGAACCTATGTCCTCTGGACATAGGCTCGGTCATTGGAGATCTCTTTGGAAGTATCGCGCAGCTGTTAATGGGATCGTGCCGTGCACACATTAGATTAGATTCAGCTTTATTGTCATTGCAGATTTACAGTACAAAAAAATGGTTTAACCTTGCAGTCATAACCATATAACCATATAACAATTACAGCACGGAAACAGGCCTTCTCGGCCCTTCCAGTCCGTGGCGACCATTTATTTTCCCCTACTCCCATCTACCTGCACTCAGACCATACCCCTCCATTCCCTTCCCGTCCATATACCTATCCACTTTACTTTTAAATGTTAAAATCGATCCTGCCTCCACCACTTCTGCTGGAAGATCATTCCACACAGCCACCACTCTCTGAGTAAAGAAGTTCCCCCTCATGTTACCCCTAAACTTCTGTCCCTTAATTCTCATGTCATGCCCTCTTGTTTGAATCTTTCCTACCATAACATGGAATAAAATACCAAAACACACACTCAACACAGTTTAACATCCACCACAGTGAGTCCACCAGGCACCTCCTCACTGTGATGGATGGCTAAAGTCCCAAAGTCCTTGTCTCTTCCCTCCTTGCTCTCCCTCTGCGTTGAGGGGGATCCAGGCCTCCGATGTTGTGACCCCGCCAGCTGATGGCAAGCGAGTCAGTCCCGCGGCTGAAACCGCGCCCTCGCGACAGGGACGGTTCAAACTCCGCGTAGCTGCCGAAGCTGCCGCCCTCCAGTCCAGCAGGCGAAGCTGTCGTTGCGGGAGCCCCAGGAAAAACAGGCGACCGCACATGCAGGCCCGCTGGCAGCCGCACGCCCACTGCTCTTCTGAAGCATGATCTGCAGCTCAGAGTGGAACTGCGTGTGTGGATGTGAAAGCAAGTGCTTGTTCCCCCTTTATCGTTCGTACGGCCAAATCCAGAATCACTTCTCGTTTGCCGACCCACGGCAGAAAGAGAAGCTGGGGGCTTTCAGCCAGTTCAGGAACCTGAAGATAAAGTTGCGCACAGTAATAGTGGCCCGACAGATGAGGAAGCTTCACTGCCCTAATAGATTATTCCAACAGAGGAACCCTCTTTTTTTCCTTTTTTTAAAAAATCAAATACTTTATTCCAAAAGCAAAATCACATACAAAGTAGTATAGCATTCATATCAATAGACAATAGACAATAGGTGCAGGAGTAGGCCATTCGGCCATTCGAGCCAGCACTGCCATTCAATGTGATCATGGCTGATCATCCCCAATCAGTACCCCGTTCCTGCCTTCTCCCCATATCTCCTGACTCCGCTATTTTTAAGACCCCTATCTAGCTCTCTCTTGAAAGCATCCAGAGAGCCGGCCTCCACCGCCCTCTGAGGCAGAGAATTCCACAGACTCACCGCTCTCTGTGAGAAAAAGTGTTTCCTCGTCTCTGTTCTAAATGGCTTACCCCTTATTCTTAAACTGTGGCTCCTGGTTCTGGACTCCCCCAACATCGGGAACATGTCTCCTGCCTCTGGTGTGTCCAAGCCCTTAACAATCTTATATAACCATATAACCATATAACCATATAACAATTACAGCACGGAAACAGGCCTTCTCGGCCCTTCCAGTCCGTGCCGACCATTTATTTTCCCCTAGTCCCATCTACCTGCACTCAGACCATACCCCTCCATTCCCTTCCCGTCCATATACCTATCCACTTTACTTTTAAATGTTAAAATCAATCCTGCCTCCACCACTTCTGCAGGAAGATCATTCCACACAGCCACCACTCTCTGAGTAAAGAAGTTCCCCCTCATGTTACCCCTAAACTTCTGTCCCTTAATTCCCATGTCATGCCCTCTTGTTTGAATCTTTCCTACCCTCAATGGGAAAAGCTTATCCACGTCAACTCTGTCTATCTTTCATATATGTTTCATAGGTATTCAATGTTTCAATTTCATGTATGTTTCAATGAGATCATCCTTCTAAACTCCAGAGTGTACAAGCCCAGCCGCTGCAGTCTCTCAGCATACGCCAGTCCCGCCATCCCGGGAATTAACCTTGTAAACCTACGCTGCACTCCCTCAATAGCAGTTGGTAGAGGAAAAAGGAGATCCAGGGACACGCGGGCACGGGCGTAACCCCCGGAAGAGGGGCAGGCAGCCGACCCCTGTACAGGGGAACCCTCTTGGCGCCTTAAGATCTGAATGAAATCAGCGGGCGAGGCTGAGCGAAGCCCTCTTTGTGAACAGCAGAAGCTATAAACTTGCAACATGCCCTTTGTTGCCTTTACAATCACTTTGTGCTGGAATGAAGTGAAAGCTTTAGGTCTATTTACCTGCTGCCTCAATGGGAGCAGAGTTGCCAATTCAGTAACAGGGGGGCCATCTGCGACTCCAAGGTTATCGAGTTACAATTAGCACAGCACAAAGGCCGTCGAGTGCGGGATGGGCATCGACACATCTCCCTGGGAGGGAGTCGGGGGATTAGTTCCCACCCTCAGCAGAACCCATTCAGTTTGGACCCTTCTTTCTTCAGAGACAGGGCTGCTGTGTGTACGATGGGCTTATTAATTCCTCTGCTGTCGTTCACAGCCTCTGGCTCTCCCCAGGGCAATGCGTTCACTGTCTGAGGTAGACAAAAGTGCTGGAGAAACTCAGCGGGTGCGGCAGCATCTATGGAGCGAAGGAAATAGGCAATGTTTCGGGCCGAAACCCTTCTTCAGACGTTGCCTATTTCCTTTGCTCCATAAATGCTGCCGCACCCGCTGAGTTTCTCCAGCACTTTTGTCTACCTTTGATTTTCCAGCATCTGCAGTTCCTTCTTAAACATTGTGTTCACTGTCTGATGCTGTTTTGATAAATCACATCAGTTCTCGGGGGACTGTGAGTGGCCTCCTCCGAAAGGTTAGAGACATAGAGAATAGGTGCAGGAGGAGGCCATTTGGCCTGCACCGCCATTCATTGTGATCATGGCTGATCATCCACAATCAGTAACCCCTGACTGCGTTCTCCCCATATCCCTTGATTCCGCTAGCCCCTAGAGCTCTATCTAACTCTTTTTTAAATTCATCCAGTGAATCGACCTCCACTGCCTTCTGTGGCAGAGAATTCCACCAATTCTATACAAAAGTATAGAAGTGAGATCAACCGAATGACCAAATGGTGCCAGCACAATAACCTGGCTCTCAACACCAGCAAAACCAAGGAACTGATTGTGGACTTTGGCATGGGTAGGATAGGGACCCACAGTCCCGTTTATATCAACAGGACGATGGTGGAAAGGGTCAAGAACTTCAAATTCATAGGCGTGCATATTTCCGAAGATCTTTCCTGGTCCCAGAACACTGATGCAATTATAAAGAAAACACAGCAGCGCCTCTACTTCCTGAGAAGATTACAGAGAGTCGCTATGTCAAGGAGGTCTCTTTCTAACTTCTACAGGTGCACAGTAGAGAGCTTGCTGACTGGTTGCATTGTGGCTTGGTTCGGCAACTTGAGCGTCCAGGAGCGGAAAAGACTGCAGAAAGTTGTGACCACTGCCCAGTCCATCATCGGCTCTGACCAACCCACCATCAAAGGGATTTATCGCAGTCACTGCCTCAAAAAGGCTGCCAACATCACCAAGGACCCACACCATCCCGGCCACACACTCATCTCTCCGCTACCATTGGGCAGAAGGCACAGGAACCTGGGACATGTTACATCCTGGTCAGGAACAGCTAGTTCCCCACAAACTCGCCAACAAACAGACTCTGAACTGTAACAGCCTATTGCACTTTATCTGTTTATTTATGTGTATATTACAATACAATTCCGTTTATTGTCATTTGAACCTCATTGAGGTTCAATCGAAATTTAGTTTCTGCAGTCATACAAGCAAGAAAAGAACCAAGACACAACACAATTTACACAAACATCCATCGCAGCGAATCTCCTCTTCACTGTGATGGAAGGCAAAGTCTTATCTCTCCCCTGCATTCCCCATTCTCCTCCCGATGTCAGAGTCAAAGCCCCCGGCGGGCGATGGTAAATAAGTCCTGCGGCCATTAAGGCCGTGTCGGGCGATGCAAGGCCGCACTCCGGGTCTTGATGTTGGAGCCCCCGGCGGGCGCTAGCAAATCCCGCGCCATTAAAGCAGCGCCGGGTGATGTAAGGCCCCGCTCCAGGTCGTCTTCAACCCTGCAACTCGGGCGGGAGAAGTTGCCGCCACGGGAGCTCCGAAAAGCGGTCTCCCACCAGAGACCCACGAGGTCCCGGTGTGACCGTCCACCGGGCCTGCAGCTGGAGCCTCCGAATCTCCGGGGTCGGGCAGCAGCAGCGCGCCGCCACAGCTCCTCCCGTTCCGAACTCAGCCAGCTCCACGATGGTGAGTGGTCCGCAGGCTCCGTGACTGGAGCCCCAGGTCCGGTTGGTGGCCGCTTCACGGTGCTAGGCCCCAACGACAATGGAGACCCGACAGAGGAAAGGTCGGATCCTCCGTACTGGGAAAAGATTTTAAAAGTTCATTCTTAGACTATGGCCCCTGGTTCCGGACTCCCCCAACATTGGGAACATTTTTGCTGCATCTAGCTTGCCCAGACCTTTTACAATTTTAGACGTTTTTATAAGATCCCCTCTTATCCTTATAAATTCCAGTGAATACAAGCCCAGTCTTTCCAATCTTTCCTCATATGACAGTCCCACCATCCCGGGGATTAACCTCGTGAACCTACACTGCACTGCCTCAATAGCAAGGATGTCCTTCCTCACAATACTCCAGATATGGTCTCATCAGGGCCCTGCACAACTGCAGAAGGACCTCTTTACTCCTATACTCAAATCCTCTCGTTATGAAGGCCAACATGCCATTAGCTTTCTTCACTGCCTGCTGTACCTGCATGTTTACTTTCAGTGACTGGTGTACAAGGACACACAGTTTTCATTGTGCTTCGCTTTTTCCAAATCTGACACCATTGAGATAATAATCTGCCTCCTTGTTCTTGCCGCCAAAGTGGATAACCTCACATTTACCTCCATTATACTGCATCTGCCATGCATCTGCCCGGAACCTCCTATCTTCCTCTTCGCAGTTCACACTGCCACCCAGCTTTGTGTCACCTGCAAATTTGCTAGTGTTATTTTTAATCCCATAATCTAAATCATTAATATATACTGTAAACAGTTGCGGCCCCAGCACCGAGATTTGCGGCTCTCCACTCGCCACTGCCTGCCATTCTGAAAGGGACCCGTTCACTCCTACTCTTTGTTTCCTGTCTGCCAACAAATTCTCTATCCATGTCAATACCCTACCCCCAAGACCATGTGCTCTAATTTTGCCCACTCATCTCCAGTGTGCGACCTTATCAAAGGCTTTCTGAAAGTCCAGATACACTACATCCACTGGCACTCCTTCATCCATTTTACTTGTCACATCCCCAAAAAATTCCAGAATGTTAGATAAGCAGGATTTCCCCTTCATAAATCCATGCTGACTTGGACCAATCCTTTTACTGTTATCCAAATGTGCCGCTATTACTTATTTAATGATTGACTCCAGCAACTTCCCCACCACCGATGTCAGGCTAACTGTTCTATAATTCCCCGTTTTCTCCCTCGCTTCTTTCTTGGAAAGTGGGATAACATTAGCTATCCTCCAATCCACAGGAACTGATCCTGAATCTATTGAACATTGGAAAATGATCACCAATGAGTCCACGATTTCTCGAGCCACCCTGGGATTTATCAGACCATCAGGCCCCTGGGGATTTATCAGCCTTCAGTCCCATCTGTCTACCCAGTACTATTTCTTGCCGAATGCAAATTTCTTTCAGTTCCTCTGTCTCCCTAGATCCTCTGTCCTCTAGTACATCTGGGAGATAGTTTGTGTCTTCCTTAGTGAAGACAGAACCAAAGTACCTGTTCAACTTCTCCGCCATTTCCTTGTTCCCCATAATAATTTCACCGGCTTCTGCCTTCAAGGGGCCCACATTTGTCTTTACTAATCTTTTTCACTTAACATGCCTAAAGAACCTTTTACTATCCTTCTCTATATTCTTGGCCAGCTTGCCCTCGAACTTCATCTTTTCACCCCGTATTGCCCTTTTTGTTACCTTCTGTTGTCTTTTGAAAGTTTCCCAATCCACTGGCTTCTCACCACTCTTTGCGATGTTATGCACCTTTTCTTTTAGTTTTATTCCATCCCTAACTTCCCTTGTCGGCCATGGTTGGCTCTTACTCCCCTTCGAATCTTTCTTCCTCTTTGGAATGAAATGATCCTGCATCTTCTGGATTATGCCCAGAAATTCCTGCCATTGCAGTTCCACCGTTATTCCTGCTAGGAACCTTTTTCAGTCGACCTTGGCCAGCTCCTTTTGCTCTGGTATTTTATTTAATTCACATGTTTAAACTATAATGTTTTATACATAATGTTTTCATGTTTTATTCTTAATGGTTTACTGTATGTCATAGAAACATAGAAACATAGAAAATAGGTGCAGGAGTAGGCCATTCGGCCCTTCGAGCCTGCACCGCCATTTAATATGATCATGGCTGATCATCCAACTCAGTATCCCGTACCTGCCTTCTCTCCATACCCCCTGATCCCTTTAGCCACAAGTGCCACATCTAACGCCCTCTTAAATATAGCCAATGAACTGGCCTCAACTACCCTCTGTGGCAGAGAGTTCCAGAGACTCACCACTCTCTGTGTGAAAAATGTTTTCCTCATCTCGGTCCTAAAGGAATTCCCCCTTATCCTTTGACTGTGACCCCTTGTTCTGGACCTCCCCAACATTGGGAACAATCAGATGTCGTGTTGTTACCTGCGAGCGGAGCACCAAGGCAAATTCCTTGTATGTGTACCTACTTGGCCAATAAACATTCATTCATTCATTCATTCATTTATTCATGCCTTCATAGTCCCCTTTGTTCAACTGCAACACTGACACTTCTGATTTAACCTTCCCCCTCTCAAATTGCAGATTAAATCTTATCATATTATGGTGGCTACCTCCTAGCGGTTTCTTTACCTTGAGTTTAATTTGCTATTTAACTTAAGTAAGTAAGTAAGTTTATTGGCCAAGTATTCACATACAAGGAATTTGCCTTGGTGCTCCGCCCACAAGTAACAACATGACATACAGTGACAGTTACGAATGACTCAGAAAACACTAAACATTAATAATAATAAAACATTAATGATAAAACACCATTGATCAAGCATGTGAACCAACAAAATACCAGATCAAAGGGAGGCTACAGATTTTTGGCTGTTGAGTAGAGCAACTACTCGTGGATAAAAACAGTTTTATGTCTGGCCGTGGCAGTTTCTCATCTCTCTCCGTCTGCGAGTGTCTCTAGTTTCCTCTCTCTCGACACTCTCTCGGCTCCCTGTCCCTTTCTAACTCAGATGTACCCAAATGTCAGTGGTGGACTAGATGCAGAAAACAGGGGGCTTTCATTTTGCGTAACTTTTAACGTGGCAGATATTCAAACTTAAGTGCGCGGCACGGTGGCGCAGCGGTCGAGTTGCTGCCTTGCAGCGATTACAGCTCCGGGGACCCGGGTTCGATCCTAGCTTTGCCACAGAGAGCTGTGGATGCCAAGTCAATGGATATTTTTAAGGCAGAGATAGATAGATACCTGATTAGTAGGGGTGTCTGGAGTTATGAGGGGATACAATACGATAGAACTTTATTTATCCCAGGAGTGAAATTGATCTGCTAACAGTCATAAAAACACAAAATACATGAAACGTGAAAATAAAGTGATGAGTGGAAAGGGTTGGGGACGTGCAAAGATTAGTGGGGGGGGGGGGGGGTGTAGTCAGTCTCAGGCTCAGTCTACCCCACGACTGAACGGGGAGGAACTTGCAGGAAGATTGTTCCCGATGTTGGGGAGGTCCAGGACAAGGGGTCACAGCTTAAGGATAAGGGGGAAATCCTTTAGGACCGAGATGAGAAGGACTTTTTTCACACAGAGAGTGGTGGGTCTCTGGAACTCTCTGCCACAGAGGGTAGTTGAGGCCAGTTCATTGGCTATATTTAAGAGGGAGTTAGATGTGGCCCTTGTGGCTAAGGGGATCAGAGGGTATGGAGAGAAGGCAGGTACGGGATACTGAGTTGGATGATCAGCCATGATCATATTGAATGGCGGTGCAGGCTCGAAGGGCCGAATGGCCTACTCCTGCACCTAATTTCTATGTTTCTATCTATGAGTTGTATAGTTTGATAGCCACAGGGAAGAAGGATCCCTTGTGGCGTTCTGTGCTTTGGAACCAGTCTGGTGTTGAAGGTGCTCCTCAAGTTGACCAGTGTGTCATGGAGGGGGTGTGAGCTGTATTGTCCAGGATGCTCCGCAGTTTGAGGAGCATCCTCCCCTCCAAGATCACCTCCCATGAATCCAACTCCTCCCCCAGGACGGAGCCAGCCTTCCTGATGAGTTTGTTGATTCTATTGGCGTCCGCGACCTTCGCCCCTGCTGGCCCAGCGCGGGGCAGCGAAGAAGATGACACTGGCTACCACCGATTGGTAGAACATCTGCAGCATCTCACTGCAGACGTTGAAAGAGCGGAGACTTCTAAAAACGCACAGCCGGCTCTGTCCCTTCTTGTACGGGGCCTCAGCGTTCCTGGACCAGTCCAGTTTACTGTCCAGGTAAACTCCAAGGTACTTGTACTCCCTGGTAAACTGCTCATCCACACCATTGATGGAGACAGGGGACAGGGGTTCAGAGGAAAAGATAGATCAGCCATGATTGAATCACTAAACTTTACTAAACTGAAGCCAGTGGGAAGACATTCTGGTCAAGTTGATAATATCATAACAGATATTGCAACTGTCAAGTGTGGCATTTATTGCTCATCCTTCTGCCCCTAAACAAGTGGTGATAGAGCTTCTACTGTTTGGCACAAACGAGCGGCAAGACACTTCAGAGTCTGAAGAAGATGCCTCGACCCAAAACGTCACCTTCTCTCCAGAGATGCTGGTGACACACCGGTAGAGCTGCTGCCTTACAGCGCCAGAGACCCTGGTTCGATCCTGGCGATGGGTGCTGGTCTGTAGGGAGTTTGCACCTTCTCCCCGTGACCTGCGTGGGTTTTTTCCAAGATCTTCGCTTTCCTCCCGCGCTACGAAGACGTGCAAGTTTGTAGGTTTTACTGGCTCCAGTAAAATTGTAAAATTGTTCCCAGTGTTAACGTACAGGATGATCGCTGGTCAGCAGGGACTCGGTGGGCTGAATGGCCCGTTTCCACGCTGTATCTCCAAAGTACTAAAGTAAATTAGAACAGGTAATTCGAATTTCACTGTACCTTAATTGGTACATGTGACAATAAACTTGGCCTAATATATATATATATATACTAGACCAAGTGGAACCTGTTGGGTCCCGTTCCCCCAACGCAATATTCCACCACTCACCCGTTCCCCCAAAGCAACATGTTCCACCGACGCAATATTCCTCCAGTCACCCATAGCCCCCAACTGCACAGGCGCGGCTCATTTCTCCTCATCCCCAGCATTCCCTCCCCCTCCTCTTCACCCTCCCTCTTCTTAAACTTAAAAAAATTCACTAACATTACACTTTAAAAAATCAGTGTCCTGTCATTTGTAACATTGTAACGGGCAGGGGCACGGCAAGGGAATTGTGGAAGCTGATGTTTTTTTTCATGTATATGAGATCCCATTGCGGGGTGGAACACTGTTGATGGACAGTTTATGTAAATGAGATCCCATTGTGATGTCATAGTTGCTAACTGTCAGTGCAAGTTCAAGTGCTTTTTCTCAAACTCGATTTTGTAAAGTTTAAAATGTGAATAACATAAAATATACCATCAACCTGAACAAAACGATACACCACACCACAGGACAATGGTGAGTAAGATGGTCTAAAAATTGTAGCGCTATCGTGTACTGTTTTGCCGTTGTTTCAGGATCAGACCAGACAGACTCACGGACATACTAACGAACAAGATGAGAGTTTTAGTAATAGATAGATAGATAGATAGATAGATAGATAGATAGATAGATAGATAGATAGATAGATAGATAGATAGATAGATAGATAGATAGATAGATAGATAGATAGATAGATAGATAGATAGATAGATAGATAGATAGATAGATAGATAGATAGATAGATAGATAGATAGATAGATAGATAGATAGATAGATAGATAGATAGATATGTTCTGGAGAAGTACAATCAAAGTCACTTTTATTCAAGAATTTTCTTTTAAACCAAATTAAAGTACTCAAAATAAATCACATCCTCAAGCTTAGTATTCATCTTAGGCAGAACCGGGATTGGGGAAGTTCTGCTTCCACTTTCATTTTGTGAGTTATGATGACTTTGGAGAAAAGGCAGGAGAATGGGGTTGAGAGGGAGAAATAGATCAGCTATGATCTAATGGCAGAGCAGATTCGATGGGCTGAATTGAAGGCTATGTCTTATGGTGGTCTAATTGGTATTAGTATTTGTTTATCATTGTTACGTTAACTGAGGTGCAATGAAAAGCTTTTGTTTGCATGCTAGTAAATTTCATCAGGTAATGCGATACATCAGCACATCCGAGTCATACACAACAACGACAGGTAGAGCAAGAGAATAGCAGAGTGCAGAGTAAAGTGTTTACAATCTTGTAGTGTTACAGTTCCAGGGGAAGATTCCAGAGTCCACAGTGAGACAGGTTGAAAGATCAGGACAGTTTTACTGTTTAGTAGCCCATTAAACACCACTGTTTGGTTGTGTGTGTGTGTGTGTGTGTGTGTGTGTGTGTGTGTGTGTGTGTGTGTGTGTGTGTGTGTGTGTGTGTGTGTGTGTGTGTGTGTGTGTGTGTGTGTGTGTGTGTGTGTGTGTGTGTGTGTGTGTGTGTGTGTGTGTGTGTGTGTGTGTGTGTGTGTGTGTGTGTGTGTGTGTGTGTGTGTGTGTGTGTGTGTGTGCGCGCGTGCGTGCGCGTGTGTGTGTGCGTGTGATGTCAAGATCGTGTTGACTCGCCAAAGTAAAAGACCTCTTACGACTATGTTTACGACCTCCTAAGACTGTGTCTACGACCTCCTACGACCCCCCTCGACCTCAGTCTTCCACACCTAAGACCAACTACGAGTGAAAATGATCACATAATAAAATTATGTCATGTTTGCAATTTATTTCTCGGGCCAGTTACCGACCTACGACTAACGACGACTACCCACAACTATCTACGACTAAGATCACGACCTACTACGACCTACCTACAAGTAAAAAGTGTCAATCTTTTTCATGCCGACCTTTTTTGAACCCATGGACATTTTTTATCAGGCTGGAAAAAACGCCTCGACCTACTTGAGGCCACGAGTACGCGGAGACCACTCACGAGCACGAGGAAGAGTTACGAAGACCTCCTACAACCTCCTATGACCTCGTGGCGACCAGGCTGCGAGTATGAGTCAAGCCCGACCGAGTCAAGCCCGGCAGAGGTCGACAATTAGGTCATGAAAGTGGGACAGGGGCTTTGCTCCACCTTTTTGTGTCTATCTTAGACTGGATTATAACAAAGAGGAGAGTGGGCGACGCTCTGGATATTGCTGCAGGCTTTCTCGCGACTCGTCCTGTACTCACTGCTCGACAAAGGACAGCCTTTAGCTGTGAGCAGGCACGGGGCTGGTCAAGTCCCGCTTCCCCTTTATTCCAACCGCTCATTAGTTATCGAGAAATTAGATGGAATACTTAACAAACGCACCAATTCCCCAGAGGCGTCCCCCGGCTTTGAAACCCCTGCTTGCATTGTGCATTGCATCGCACTCCACATCAGAAGCTTTCCCATGATCACTATGCTAACCTTGCAGCGGAAACCTCGCCATTTGCATTTGAAGGAGCTAAATATTAGTCGAGGAAGAAAGGACTCCCTTTCTCGGGAGGAAAAAAAAAAAAAACCATGAGAAAATGTTTCTTCCCACTGTTCCCCACCTTCTTGGAGCGGGCTGAGAGATTCCCAACAAGACCGGAGAAATCTTTCAGAGCCTGTTGCAATAAGCAAGTTTTGGTGAATCTTACAAGTCAATGAAATTCACACACAACTGTCCGCCCAGCTTTAAAATTTGCACTCAGATTTAGTTTGGCTCGTGTATGGGGCAATCGCTGGTCGATGTGGATTCAGTAGGCCGAAGGGTTTGTTTCTGTGCTGTTTCTCTAAACTAAACTAACCAACATTAATCTAAACAGTGACCCAGTTCCCCGAGTTTGACGATAAGTTTAAAGGGGATGATAGCATCTATGGCACTAAGCTTCAGTTTAGTTTAGTTATGAGTTTAGAGTTAAACAGGCCCAGGAAACAGGCCCTTCGGCCCACTGAGTCCGTGCCGACCAACGATCCCCGCAAGTTATCACGACCCAACACACGCTGGGGACAATTTTACATTTATACCAAGCCAATCAACCTACAAACCTGTACGTCTTTGGATGAACTACATATTCATAGATACTTTCGACGTTCTCAATTTCTTGATTGAGCGAAGGTATGATTTTTAAATAGATTTTTAAGATTGGTTAATTACAGATGTTTACCTTATGATTTTTTTTTATTTTTCGCATTGCTGCTGCAGTTTGTCATCAGGAAAAGACCTGCCACATGGATTGTTGTGTCAAGTACCTGTTGCCACGTAGCAGCATGGACATGCTTAATTGAACAGCAAAAACTTTTAACCAAAACATTACATGGAGTGTAACATGATAATCACCTGGTCTAATTAAACAAAACTCACAGGGCAACAATGAATCTCTTTCACTCAAGGATTAAAGTACTGTTCATTAAAAGTCCTCTGAATATGGACAGGAATGTTCCCCCCACCATTGAGTCTGCCTGCCTTTTGTCCACTTGCTGTTAGAAGTCCTGAAGTTATGCGCACTTATTTATTTCCCATCATTTAAATTTGCTTCCCCATTCACTATAACGGAATCAAATCTAATGTGAAAACGTGCTTGACATTAAATACTTGACATGTCAACGTTGATCATTGTTATTCTAAGTTATAAACTTCTCTGATATAAATCAGTTCATTGTAAGTTTGATATTAAGCAATTCATTTTGAACCATATTTTAAAAGTGCAGCAATATCTATTACTACGTACATCTAAATATTATGTAGGAGGAAATATTTTTCTACATAATATATCCACCTACATATGATGTAGATTTTTTAGTTTAGTTTAACATAGAAACATAGAAACATAGAAATTAGGCGCCGGAGTAGGCCATTCGGCCCTTCGAGCCTGCACCGCCATTCAATATGATCATGGCTGATCATCCAATTCAGTATCCCGTACCTGCCTTCTCTCCATACCCTCTGATCCCCTTAGCCACAAGGGCCACATCTAACTCCCTCTTAAATATAGCCAATGAACTGGCCTCAACTACCCTCTGTGGCAGAGAGTTCCAGAGACCCACCACTCTCTGTGTGAAAAAAGTCCTTCTCATCTTGGTCCTAAAGGATTTCCCCCTTATCCTTAAGCTGTGACCCCTTGTCCTGGACCTCCCCAACATCGGGAACAATCTTCCTGCATCTAGCCTGTCCAACCCCTTTAGCGATACAACGCGGAAACAGGCCCTTCGGCCCACCGAGCCCATGCCAACCAGCGATCCCAGCACATTAACACACACTGGTGAGAATTTTACACTTACACCAAACCAATTCACCTACAAACCTGTATGTCTTTGGCATGTGGGAGGAAATCCGTACGGATCGAACCCGGGTCTCTGGCTTTGTAAGCGCTGTAATGCCCCTGTCCCACTTTGGAAACCTGAACGGAAACCTCTGGAGACTGTGCGCCCCACCCAAGGTTTCCGTGCGGTTCCCGGAGGTTTTTGTCAGTCTCCCTAATGGTCGAAAGTGGTTTCCGTTTAAAAAATCGGTAATGTTTTAGTCGAAGCCGGTTGCGATGCTAGTTTATTAATAGCTTGATTGGAGTAGTTTTATTTGAATTACCTGTTTAGTTTATTTTATTGAATTTTGCATTTGTTAATGGTGAAGAATGAGGGTAGGACTTGACAAGCATAGGCTTCTCCCTATCCCTTTAAGAACGAGTCTAATGTGTATTATGTTCAAATTGGCTTTTGATTTTTTAATTTATGAATGTACATATATGTTATGTATATGTGTATGTGAATATGTGTATATATGTACATGTATATGTCGGCACGGACTGGAAGGGCCGAGAAGGCCTGTTTCCGTGCTGTAATTGTTATATGGATATTATATGGTATATGTATGTCTGTGTGTATGTATTTATGTATATATTTGTGTATATATATAATTTTCCTTTTATTTATTCATTTTCATCTTTTCTTTTCTTCTCTTTTTTTTTAAATCATTCGAAATAAATAAAGAAGGTGGTTGCCGGAGGACAAAACCTCCGGGAACCGCACGGAAACCTTGTGTGGGGCGCAAAGTCTCCAGAGGTTTCCGTTCAGGTTTCCTAAGTGGCACAGGGGCATAAGGCAGCAACCCCACCGCTGAACCACCGTGTTGCCCTTTCGACATAGATGTATGCAGAAATAGATAGTGCTGCACTTTTAAAATATCTATTTCAAGATGAATTGATTAACATCAGACTGACCCATATGCTTTCAATCTGATTGATACATAGAAATATTACCACATATTTCCGCTACATAAAATGGTGTGTTTTTTTTAATGAAAACTGTCTCAAGCAGAAAAATGTAAATGAAAAATCATGCAGCAACTAAATGTCACACTTATACACGGTGGGCTAAAAAACGGTGTGAAGTGGGTTAAACATTCTATTATGATTCTTACCTATGGTAACATTAAAATGTATCCAAATATCTAAGTATAATGTTTTTATCTCAGTCTGTTAAACGATATTACTTAGCGTTGATGCCAATCCCAAAGGCGTATAGGTTTGTAGGTTAATAGAAATACATAGAAATTAGGTGCAGGAGTAGGCCATTCGGCCCTTCGAGCCTGCACCGCTATTGGCTTGGTATAAGTGTAAATTGTCCTTAGTGTATGTAAGACAGTGTTTGTGCGGGGATCGCAGGTCGGCGCGGACTCGGTGAGACGAAGGGCCTGTTTCCACGCTGTATCTCTAAACTGAACTAAACTAAAATCGTGGACCGTTGAAGTTTAAAAAAGCGCAAAGTTTATTATTTAGGATTTTGTTTTTGCCTTGGCACAAAATACTGTCAGATTTGCCAGTGTGGTTGCCTATAAAAATCACTCTACAATTAAAACCTTGTGCACTCCAAACAGTGTAAGGGTCTATTAGTGGAGGGATCACCTCATTACGTGAGGTATTTTGCTGTTTGCCTTTGAAGATTAATACAGGTTTGCTGCTCACGTTTCCCAGAATTGAGATGTTAATGGAGTCATTAGTCAGTGCCCCACATGAAGCTTGCTCTACAAAGTAAAGTCCTCTTCAGCAGAACGCACTTTTTTTTTTAATGGCTCGCATCCAGCGGAACTGAACACCTGGCCCAGTTTCCCAGGATCGGTGAATGATGGAATATAGGCTGATCTCAATCTATGTTTACTTAGTCTCTGAAACACAAATAGGAGAAAAGTCTGTTCAAATTTCCAGCGCTGACAATGGACGTAGCAACCACGTCGGCACACGAGCTGCCAAGTATTCAGGCGTGATTACATTCAAATTTAACACAATTTTACTTGAAAATTGCTTTCCGACGGTGCTGTGGAAACTGTCTCAATTTTACAGCGGTCAGGCCTTTGTGAGTGGAAAGGCGGTTTAATTCTGGCATCAATTCATCTCACACCGCTGGCTTGTGATGCCCCTGTCCCACTTAAGAGACCTGAACGGAAACCTCTGGAGACTTTGCGCCCCACCCAAGGTTTCCGTGCGGTTCCCGGAGGTTCCCGGAGGTTTTGGTCAGTCTCCCTAATGGTCGAAAGTGGTTTCCGTTTTAAAAATCGGTAATATTTTTAGTCGAAGCCGGTTGCGATGCTAGTTGAAGGTGGCTGCCGGAGGACAAAAACCTCCAGGAAACTCCGGGAACCGCACGGAAACCTTGGGTGGGGCGCAAAGTCTCCGGTGGTATTCGTTCAGGTTTCCTAAGTGGGACAGGGGCATAAGTTGCCCAAGCGAAACATGAGGTGCTGTTCCTCCAATTTGCGTTTGGCCTCACTCTGACTGTGGAGGAGGCCGCCTTCTGCAAAGTTCGTTCCCTCCGCAACTCCCTGGTCAACTCGTCCCTTCCCACGCCAAAACCACCCCCTCCCCAGGTAACTTCCCCTGCAACCGTAAGAGATAAAACACCTGTGCCTATACCTCTTCCCTCAACTCTGTCCAGGGACCAGTCCTTTCAGGTGAGGCAGAGGTTCACTTGCACCTCCTCCAACCTCATCTACTGTATCCGCTGTTCCAGATGTTGGCTCCTGTATATCAGTGAGACCAAGCACAGGCTCGGCGATCGTTTTGCTGAACACCTCCTCTCAGTCCATCTCCTGGTTGCTAAACACCCTGACTTCCCCTCCCATTCCCTCTGACCTTTCTGTCCTGGGCCTCCTCCAATGTCAGAGCGAGGCCCAACGCAAATTGGAGGAACAACACCTCATATTTCCCTTGGGCACCTTACACCCCAGCGGTATGAACACTGACTTCTCTATCTTCAAGTAACCTTTGCATACCCTCTCTCTTCGTTCCTTACCCTTCATAGTGCTCCGACCAGTCTGACTGTCCTTCTGATTATAACCATATAACCATATAACCATATAACAATTACAGCACGGAAACAGGCCTTCTCGGTCCTTCCAGTGCGTGCCGACCATTTATTTTCCCCTAGTCCCATCTACCTGCACTCAGACCATACCCCTCCATTCCCTTCCCGTCCATATACATATCCTCTTTACTTTTAAATATTAAACTCGATCTTGCCTCCACCTCTTCTGCTGGAAGCTCATTCCACACAGCCACCACTCTCTGAGTAAGGAAGTTCCCCCTCATGTTACCCCTAAACTTCTGTCCCTTAATTCTCATGTCATGCCCTCTTGTTTGAATCTTCCCTACCCTCAATGGGAAAAGCTTATCCACGTCAACTCTGTCTATCCCTTTCATCATTTTAAAGACCTCAATCAAGTCCCCCCTTAACCTTCTGCGCTCCAAAGAATAAAGACCTAACTTGTTCAACCTTTCTCTGTAACTTAGTTGCTGGAACCCAGGCAACATTCTAGTAAATCTCCTCTGTACTCTCTCTAACTTTCTCTTGAGAGCCCTAGACTCCACAGTGGAAGTGATGAGAGTCTTTGCCTTTTACATAGTCTTTGCCAATTTTACATAATATGCCTCGTTGTCACCTTCCCCCAGCTTACAATGATCTCTTCAACATTTTTTTTTATCTTTAACACTTTCGATAATTTTCACACCTTACCCTTCCATATCTCCCATTTCCCTCACCCCTGACTCTCAGTCTGAAAAAGGGTCTCGAACCAAAACATCACCCATCCTTCTCTCCAGAGATGCTGCCTGTCCCGCTAAGCTACTCCAGCATTTTGTGTCTCTCTTCGGTTTAAACCAGCATCTGCAGTTCCATCCGACACATGATTTCAGTTTAGTTTAGTTTAGAGATACAGGGCGGAAACAGGCCTTTCGGCCGTCCGAGTCCGCGCCGACCAGCGATCCCCGCACACTAGCACGATCCTACACACACTAGGGACAATTTACAATTATACCAAGTCAATTCACCTGCCAACCTGTATGCATTTTGAGTGTGGGAGGAAACTGGAGCTACCCGGGGAAAACGCACGTGGTCACGGGGAGAACGTACAAACTCTGTGCAGACAGCACCCGTAGTCAGGATTGAACCGGGGTCTCCAGCGCTGTGAGGCAGCAACCCCACCGCTGCGCCACCGTGCCAGTTAGTATTTTACGACTTGTTTGAAATTCTTCCATTCCTCTATTGTTTTTAAGTCCGTTTCGTGAAAAGCATTTTTTTTTTCCCACTTTGAAGCTTTTGTATTTCAAAGTTCAATTATACTCAAAAAGGAAGAACGGGTTACTTTGTGCAGTGTCGGAAGGAACTGCAGATGCAGGCTTAAACTGAAGATAGACACAAAACACTGGAGTAACTCAGCTGGACAGGCAGCATCTCTGGTGAGAAGGAATAGAAACATAGAAACATAGAAATTAGGTGCAGGAGTAGGCCATTCGGCCCTTCGAGCCTGCACCGCCATTCAATATGATCATGGCTGATCATCCAACTCAGTATCCCGTACCTGCCTTCTCTCCATACCCTCTGATCCCCTTAGCCACAAGGGCCACATCTAACTCCCTCTTAAATATAGCCAATGAACTGGCCTCAACTACCCTCTGTGGCAGAGAGTTCCAGAGACCCACCACTCTTTGTGTGAAAAAAGTCCTTCTCATCTCGGTCCTAAAGGATTTCCCCCTTATCCTTAAGCTGTGACCCCTTGTCCTGGACCTCCCCAACATCGGGAACAATCTTCCTGCATCAAGCCTGTCCAACCCCTTAAGAATTTTGTAAGTTTCTATAAGATTCCCTCTCAATCTCCTAAATTCTAGAGAGTATAAACCGAGTCTATGCAGTCTTTGTTCATAAGACAGTCCTGACATCCCAGGAATCAGTCTGGTGAACCTTCTCTACACTCCCTCTATGGCAATAATGTCCTTCCTCAGATTTGGAGACCAGAACTGTACGCAATACTCCATGTGTGGTCTCACCAAGGCCATATACAACTGAAGTAGGACCTCCCTGCTCCTATACTCAAATGTGTGACCTTTCAGGTCGAGACCCTTCTTCAGACTTCTTCAGACTTTGGGGAATGTTCCGCCTTGGGTCGCGACACTTTCCAAACAAGCTGACTTCTTTGAAGTGCAGCAGGATAGTCACAAGAACAATAATATCCAAAGGACAATGTCGATCCATCATCAAATCCATGTCTATTTCTCGTCATCCTTTTCTCATGTGAGCCGTCAAGTTCTGAACCAAGCTCCTAGATATTTTCTGCACCCTTTAGAAGCTAAACAGCATCCTCCTTGTCGCAACGTGACCAAAATAATAATCCTAATATGTTCATAAGTTGATCATGAGGGGAATAGATCGGGTAGATGCACAGAGCCGCTTGCCCAGAGTGGACGAATCGAGGACCAGAGGACATAGGTTCAAGGTGAAGGAGAAAAGATTTAATAGGAATCTGAGGGGTAACTTTTTCACACAAAGGGCGGTGGGTGAATGGAACAATCTGCCAGATGAGGTAGTTGAGGCTGGGACTATCCCAAAGTTTAAGAAACAGTTAGACAGGTACATGGATAGGACAGGTTTGTAGAGATATGGACCAAATGCGGCCAGGTGGGACTAGCGCAGATGGGACATGTTGGCCAGTATGGGCAAGTTGGGCCGAAGGGCCTGTTTCCACGCTGTATCATTCTATGACTCTACCCTCTTCCAGCTTGATACCTGATCTTCCCCTAGCTCACCATGTCTACTGGCTGGCCATTTCTCAGTCTGGACGCTAGACAGCTGAATTTGCCAGACTCGCAAATTAAACCACTCCAGCATATCATGTGACACTTACTATTTCCTTTAACAAACCTCCAAGGTCGCGGGCTGGTGAGCGAGCACCTTTTGGGATGGAGGCTGCATATGAGTTTAATTTGCACTCTGTACACAATGTCTATTTTCGTGATCAAAAATCCTTTCCAAACTCAATTTTGCTCGGTAGTAATTCAATTGGAATTCCTCTTTCTGTCCCGAAGAGTAAAATCCCTTCCCTGAATCAGAGAACACAGCAGGCAACATGTCATCATGTTGCTACCTGTGACATGACTATAGTAAAACAACCTTGACTTCATCTTCATGGGAAGTTTGGGATACAAGTTAGTCAATTTGAATACAGGCGAGCGAGATTAAAAATCGCAATGTGGAAGCCAAGACAATGGATATTTGTGAAGCAGAGATTTAGCAAAGCAAGACAAGAAAGCAAAGAAGGGTCTGTCTGATGAAGGGTTTTGGCCCGAAACGTTCCCTATTTCCTTCGCTCCATAGACGCTGCTGCACCCGCTGAGTTCCTCCAGCATTTTCTGTCTACCACAAGAAAGCAAGACAGATTCTTGACTAGTCCGGGTGTCAGGGGTTATGGGGAGAAGGACAGAGAATGGGGCTAGGAGGGAGAGATAGATCAGCCATGGTTGAATGGCGGAGTAGACTTGATGGGCCGAATGTCCTAATTCTGCTCCTAGGACTTTTTTTTTTCAGCGATACGGTGCTGAAACAGGCCCTTCGGACCACCGAGTCCGCACCGACCAGTGACCCTCGCACACTAACACAATCCTACATGCACACTGGGGACAATTTACACATACACCAAGCCAATCTTTGGAGTGTAGGAGGAAACCGAAGATCTCGGAGAAAACCCACGCGGTCACGGGGAGAACGTACAAACCCCGCACAGGCAGCACCCGCCGTCGGGATCGAACCCGGGTCTCCGGCGCTGCAAGTGCTCTAAGGCGGCAACTTTACCGCTGCGCCACCGTGCCGGCCCAATGTTGCTACCTGTATGAATTTATAATCTCGAAGATTTGACTCTGCCATTTCCAGCACACTCCAGGCATTACTTAGTCATGGCATTGCTTGTTAAATAGTGGAGTCTTTGTTAAAAATTACTTCAGGACAAGGGTGGCATGGTGGCGCAGCTGGTAGAGCCGCTGCCATACATTGCCCGAGATCTCGGTTCAATCTTGACCTCGGGTGCTGTCTGTGTGGAGTTTGCACACTCTCCCTGTGACGGCATGGGTTTCCTCCAGGTTGCTCTGGTTACCTCCCACATCCAAAAGATGTGCGGGTTTGTAGGTTAACATGTAAAATAATAAAAGGACTGGACAAGCTAGATGCAGGAAAAATGTTCCCAATGTTGGGCGAGTCCAGAACCAGGGGCCACAGTCTTAGAATAAAGGGGAGGCCATTCAAGACTGAGGTGAGAAAAAACGTTTTCACCCAGAGAGTTGTGAATTTGCGTAATTCCCTGCCACAGAGGGCAGTGGAGGCCAAGTCACTGGATGGATTTAAGAGAGAGTTAGATAGAGCTCTAGGGGCTAGTGGAATCAAGGGATATGGGGAGAAGGCAGGCACGGGTTATTGATTGGGGACGATCAGCCTTGATTATAATGAATGGCGGTGCTGGATCGAAGGGCCGAATGGCCTCCTCCTGCACATATTTTCTACGTTTCTATGTTTCTATGTTAATTGGCCTCTGTTAAAAAAAAAAATCCCTTGATGTTCAGTGGTATCATTGTAAATTGTCCCTAGTGTGTTTGGGATGGTGCTGGTGTACAAGAACTGAACTCGGTGGGCCATACAGACAGCACCCGTGGTCAGAATGAAACCGGGGGCTCGGGTGCTGTCGGCAGTGTGACAGCATGGAACAAGTGCGAACGGGTTCTCAGAGTTTGGCGTGGGCTCGATGGGCCGAATGGGCCTGTTTCCATGCTGTTTCTCTAAATTTGATTGAAACAGGTGTCAAGGGTTATGGGGAGAAGGCAGGAAAATGGGAATGGGAGGCAGAGATCAGCCATGATTGAATGGCAGAATGTGCCAAATGGCCTAATTCTACCCCAATAACTTGTGAACGTGAACTCTTAAAAAAAAACGAAAAAGTCTCAGCCTGGCTCTCGGGCTGTTGGTGGACTTTAGGTTGAACAAGTTAGGTCTTTATTCTTTGGAGCACAGAAGGTTAAGGGGGGACTTGATTGAGGGCTTTAAAATGATGAAAGGGATAGACAGAGTTGACGTGGATAAGCTTTTCCCATTGAGGGTAGGGGAGATTCAAACAAGAGGGCATGACATGAGAATTAAGGGACAGAAGTTTAGGGGTAACATGAGGGGGAACTTCTTTACTCAGAGAGTGGTGGCTGTGTGGAATGATCTTCCTGCAGAAGTGGTGGAGGCAGGATCAATTTTAACATTTAAAAGTAAAGTGGATAGGTATATGGACGGGAAGGGAATGGAGGGGTATGGTCTGAGTGCAGGTAGATGGGACTTGGGGAAAATAAATGATCGGCACGGACTGGAAGGGCCGACCGAGAAGGCCTGTTTCCGTGCTGTAATTGTTATATGACTTACTATCTCTGCTGCACATCACAAGATGTTGACCAGGTGAGGGTCAGTACCAGATTTTACAAGTTGGAACAATTTACCCACTGTATTAAGGTAAACTCCTATAATAAAGGGCAGCCCGGTGGCGCAGCGGTAGAGTTGCTGCCTGACAGCGCAATAGGCCCGGGTTCGATCCTGACTCCGGGTGTTGTCTGTACGGAGTTTCCCCGTGACCTGCGCGGGTTTTCTCCGAGATCTTCGGTTTCCTTCTACATTCGTGCAGGTTTGTAAGTTAATTGGCTTCTGTAAACTGTCCCTGATGCACAGGATAGACCTGGAAAAATGGGCGATCGCTGGTCGGCTCGCACTCCATGGGCATGTTTCCGCGCCGTATTTCTAAACTAAAAGCTTTCAACCGTGTCTCGTTATGGGTGGCAATAATAGACTTTATACTTTGGAGATACAGCGCGGAAACAGGCCCTTCGGCCCACAAAAGGCCGTGCCAACCAGCGATCATCCCGCACACTAACACTATCCCGCATACACTGGGGATAATTTACAATTTTGCCAAAGTTAAATTAAACTACAAACCTGGACGTCTTTGGAGCGTGGAAGAAAACCAGACACCCGGAGAAAACCCACGCGGTCACGGGGAGAACGTACAAACTCCGTACAGACAAGCACCCGTAGTCAGGATCGAACCCGGGTCTCTGGCACTGCGAGGCAGCAACTCTTACCGCTGCACCACCGTGCCGCCCTAATCATAGGGTCAATTATGCCCCTGTCCCACCTGAACGGAAACCTCTGGAGACTCTGCGCCCCACCCAACATTTCTGTGCGGTTCCTGGAGGTCCCCAGAGGTTTTTGTCAGGTTCCCGGAGTTTTTTTCAATTTTTTGAAATAACCGCCGGAACATAGAAGAAGCTGAAACCACTTTCGACCACTAGGGAGACTGACAAAAACCTCTGGGAACCGCACGGAAACCTTGGGGGGGGCGCAAAGTCTCCAGAGGTTTCCGTTCAGGTTTTCTAAGTGGGACAGGGGCATAATTAGTCAACTAAAGTAAGTCAGCAATCGTTGAGGGGAGGGGGGAGGATGATTGCCATAGAGTGGGTACAGAGAAGATTCACCAGACTGATTCCTGGGATGTCAGGACTTTCATATGAGGAAAGATTGGATAGACTCGGCTTGTACTCGCTGGAATTTAGAAGATTGAGGGGGGGATCTTATAGAAACTTACAAAATTCTTAAGGGGTTGGACAAGCTAGATGCTGGAAGATTGTTCCCGATGTTGGGGGAGTCCAGAACAAGGGGTCACAGTCTAAGGATAAGGGAGAATTCCTTTAGGACCGAAATGAGGAAAACATTCTTTACACAGAGAGTGGTGAGTCTCTGGAATTCTCTGCCACAGAAGGTAGTTGAGGCCAGTTCATTGGCTATATTTAAGAGGGCGTTAGATGTGGCCCTTGTGGCTAAAGGGATCAGGGGGTATGGAGAGAAGGCAGGTACGGGATACTGAGTTGGATGATCAGCCATGATCATATTGAATGGCGGTGCAGGCTCGAAGGGCCGAATGGCCTACTCCTGCACCTATTTTCTATGTTTCTATGTTTCTATGATTCTGAGTAGAAGTTAAAGATGATATTTGTTTCTTAAAATAGGTCTGGGCCTGATTTTCCTTGGTTGTGGATTTGGCGAGACGGATGCGTGGTGGTAGCGTGCCAGATTGGAATGACATCTGTGAGCAGTCTGCAAGTGCGCTATTCTCATTTTCTGCAACAATGCTGCCTCTGGCTCAGAACAGCTGTGCACCCAGCAGCGGCTACTCAGCCTCAAAGTATGTGAGCAAACTGCAGATTGGACATCGCTGCATCACGGGCAAAGATTAAAGAGAGAAAGGGTGGTGCCGTCCGTCAGCAATGGCAGCCTCGCCAACAGTCTGTCTGCCTTTTTGTCTCTTTTGTTATTCTTATTTTTATTTTTTTTTAATTATAATTTTATTGGAAGCAATTGTACAAAAACGAATGACTTAACAGTTCTACAACTCTAGCACAGCTTCAATTTTAACGTATTACAAACAGAATATTAAATTGAAATTTAAGTGGTGCTGGCTCGAAGGGCCGAATGGCCTCCTCCTGCACCAGTTTTCTATGAAATAAGAACAAAGAGAGAAGAAAGGAAAGAGAAAGATGAAAAGAAGGAGAAAGAAGAGATATGTCCGTCGACCCACCCACACGCCCGCTCCCCCAGCCTTTTTTTGTTATTTTTAGTGTGTTTTAAAAGTTTGTGTTCATGTTCTCTATTTGTTTTATGTGAGGGGTGGGGGAGGAGGTCGGGGGAAACTTTTTCTCAATCTCTTACCCTGCCGGAGATGCGATGGTTTTTTTTCCGGGTCGTATCTCCGGTCGCTCTGCGGCCCAACATTGTGGAGCTGGAGGCCTTCCTCGGGACTGACTTTGAGCCCCACCGCGGGGCCGTGGACTTTCCATTGGAGCCGGTCCCTTGCCTGGGATCCACGCCCCAACCGCGGCCTGCGGATTTCACCATCGAGCAGCTCGCAGTCTCGGGTAGAGACCGACGTCGGGAAGCCCCAACAATGCAGAAGGCATCGAACAGCCCCGACCCGGGGTCCGATCGCCCGGCACGGGGGAGCTGAGATTCTTTTTTTTTTTTTTTAATATATTTTTATTAGAGGCCATACATATTACAAATATTATAGCAATTTTTTTTCAGATATTATTAATACATCTTTCCAAAATTATATAAATATTAGCAAACCATATATATAGGCCTCACTTTTTGATATAGAGTGAAAAAGAGAATAAGAAAAAAGTATAAAGAAAGAATAGTGGATAATTAAAAGAGTATGATTATATTTGATTAATATAAAAAAAATAAAAAATAAAAAAAAATAAAAATAAAAAAAACAACAAACAAAAAACAAAAAAACAAAAAAAACAAAAAACAAAAAACAAAAAACAAAAAAAAAAAAACCATATAACTACGGGAGCCAAGATCGTCCCGTCAACGGAAGGCTCAAGGCCCCCCAAACACCGGAGAACAAAGTAAGGTAGAAATCAAACTTTTTTTTTCGCCTTCCATCACAGTGAGGAATGTGGAGGAGTCACTGTGGTGGATGTTTATGTTAAAATGTATTTTGTGCGTCCTGTTGCTTTTTATTGGTATGACTGTATGGCAAATCAAACATCTCATATGTTGGAAAACATACTTGGCTAATAAAGTATGATTATGATTATGATTTTGAAGCAGAACTTTGGAAACCAATCTATTTTTTTGCAACATTTTTGGCTGACCCAAAAACACGTTCTTCTTTGACGTCTTATTCCTGACAAAAGTAACAGTGCAGCGAGGCAGAGATTCATCTCACATAATCAATTCTGCATGCACGAGAGTTTTGTTGTATTTAGTTCATTGTCACATGTACCGAGGTACAGTGACAATAACGGAATCAAGGGATATGGGGAGAAGGCAGGAACGGGATACTGATTGGGGATGATCAGCCATGATCACATTGAATGGTGGTGCAGGCTCGAAGGGTCGAATGGCCTACTCCTGCACCTATTGTCTATGTTTCTAATAGCTTCTTGTTGGGTGCTAACCAGTCAGTGGAAAGACAATACATGGTTACAATTGAGCTGTTGATCGTGTAGTGATACAAGATAATGAATGAATGAATTGCCTTTATTGTCATTCAGGCCTTTTGGTCTGAACGAAATGTCATGCCTGCAGTCATACATATATAAAAAATAACAAAACCACACAATAAACACAAATTTAACATCTACCACAGTGAGTTCACCAAACACCTCCTCACTGTGGTGGAAGGCAAAAGTCTTAGAGTCTCTGTCTTCTTCCCTCCTTGTTCTTCCTCTGCGCTGAGGAGATCCAGGCCTCCGATGCTGCCGTGCACCAGGCCCGCGGCCGAGCCTCCAAAACCGGGCCGCCGCCACCGCCGTTGCCGGAACACCGGAACACCGCCACAGGGCCCGCCGCCGGAACGCTGGAGCACCGCTGCTCCAAAGCCAGGTCGCCGCTGGAACGTCGCTGGAGCACCGCAGCCCCGAAAGCCAGGTCGCCGCTGGAGCACCGCAGCCCCGAAAGCCAGGCCACCGGAACGCTGGAGCACCGCAGCTTCAAAGTCAGGTCGTCACTGGAACGTCGCTGGAGCACCGCAGCCCCGAAAGCCAGGTCGCCACTGGAGCACCGCAGCTCCGAAGCCAGGTCACCACTGAAGCTCCGAAGCCATGCCGCCGCCGCTGGAAACTGGAAGGCCGCCAGCTCCACCATTAGGGCCTCAGCACAGACGGAGACGGTGACGGGGGACACGACAAGAAAAGTCGCATCCCCCGAAGGGAGAGACTAAAACCCCGATAAGGGGAATGGCGTATAATGTTCAGTGAGGGGTGGGGGAGGAGATGGGAGAATCAAGAAGCAGGGGACGTGGATTTAAGGTGAAGAGGGGAAAGATTTAATAGGAACCCGAGGGGAAACATTTTCAACGTAAAGAGTGATGGGTATATGGAACGTGCTGCCGGGATGGCACGATGGTGCAGCGGTAGAGTTGCTGCCTCATAGAGTCAATGAGTCATAGATAGATAGAGTCATAGATTAATACAGTGTGGAAACAGGCCCTTCGGCCCAACTAGCCCACACCGGCCAACACTGTCCCAGCTACCCTAGTCCCACCTGCCTGCACTTGGTCCATAACCCTCCAAACCTGTCCTATCCATGTACCTGTCCAACTCTTTCTTAAATGATTGCCTCAACTACCTCATCTGGCAGCTTGTTCCATACAGCCACCACCCTGTGTGTGAAAAATGTACCTCTCGGATTCCTATTAAATATTTTCCCCTTCACCTTGAACCTATGTCCTCTGGTCCTCGATTCCCCTACTCTGAGTAAAAGACTGTGCATCTACCCAATCTATTCCTCTCATGATTTTGTACACTTCTATAGGATCTCCTCTCATCCTCCTGTGCTCCATGGAATAGAGACCCAGCCTACTCAACCTGTCCCTATAGCTCACAACTCTCTAGTCCTGGCAACATCCACATAAATCTTTTCTGAACCCTTTCAAGCTTGACAATATCTTTCCTATAAGATGGTGCCCATAACTGAGCACAATATTCTAAATGCGGTCTCACCAACGTCTTGTATAACTGCAACATGACCTCCCAACTTCTTTACTCAATACTCTGACTGATGAAGGCCAAAATGCCAAAAGCCTTTTTCACCACCTCATCTACCTGCGCCCCGACCTTCAAGGAACCATGCAAGTGTGCTCCTAGATCCCTCTGCTCTACAACACTACCCAGAGGCCAACCATTCACTGTGTAGGTCCTGCCCTTGTTCGACATCCCAAAATGCAACACCTCACACTTCCCTGTATTAAATTCCATCAACCATTCCTCCGCCCACCTGGCCAATTGATCCAGATCCTGCTGCAATCGTTCACAACCATCTTCACTATCTGCAAAACCATTCACTTTTGTATCATCAGCAAACTTGCTAATCTTGCCCTGTATGTTCTCATCCAAATCATTGATGTAGATGACAAACAGTAACGGGCTCAGCACCGAACCCTGAGGCACACCACTAGTCACCGGCCTCCAGTCTGAGAAGCAACCTTCCACCATTATCTTCTGCTTCTTTCCATGGAGCCAATTTGCTATCCATTCATCTATCTCTTCTTGGATCCCATGAGATCTAACCTTCCATAGCAGCCTACCATGCTGCATCTTGTTGAACGCCTTATTGAAGTCCATGTACACAACATCTACAGCTCTGCATTCATCAACCTTTTGAGGTTGCGGTCAGCCAGAAACCCGGGTTCGATCCCGTCTACGGGTGCTGTCTGTACGGAGTTTGTACGTTCTCCCCGTTATCTGCGTGAGTTTTCGCCAAGATCTTCAGTTCCCTCCCACACACCAAGAACGTACAGGTTTGTAGGCTAATTGGCTTGGTATAAATGTAAATTGTCCCCAGTATAGTGTTAATGTGCAGGGATCGCTGGGCAGTGCGGACTCGATGGGCTGTTTCTGCGCTGTTTCTCTAAAACTAAAACAAAAACTAATTGGTTTGATATGAATGTAAATTGTCCGCAGTGAGTGTAGGATGGTGTTAGTGTGCTGGTTGGTGCAGACTCGGTGGGCCGAAGGGTCTGTTTCCTCACTGTATCT